>OW387138.1:25511540-26761540 GCA_936440205.1 Lepidonotus clava
GGAGGGCCGCGAAAGGAGTGCGGAAGGAAGCCACCGAGTCGCCGCGAAGCGCGAGCCGAGCCGTGGTCAACCCGAAACCACTTCTGACAGCAGACCAAATAACAGGGTTGGTACAGAGCCGAATTAAGAAGTTAAATGCCCAGGGAGAACCACGAGAACCAAGAGGACGAGGACTCCCGGGCAGAGGAAAAGGAGGGAGATCCACACCCGCCCCGAAGCCGGGTTGCTCAGGAATACCACCGGGGGCTGAGGTGGTGGAATTGGTGAGCTCGTCCGACGACCAACGTCCGAAAGTAAAAGAGGAAGAGGAGCCGCTCGCTTTCAAGAGGCCCCCGACGCAGGGATGCCCGGCGGAGGAGCCGTCGCGAAAGAAGAAGTGGAAAAAGGTCAAGAAAGTCCCGAGAGAATTGGAGGAGGGAACGAGTTCGGACCAGTCGGAGTCGGGCCGGAGCATGTCGGTCCGAAGCGATCGGTCCCTGATTATCGCCGAGTCCAGTAGCGCGGGAGAGTTGGGACCATCACAGCCTGAGACCTCGACAGGAATCAAACGGACCACGGGACTAGAACCACCTTGTAGCGACGCACAATTTACTATGATGACAGTTCATAAGAAATCAGTGATATACGAATCGCGACACCCGAGGTACCCCGGATATTTAAAAGGAACAATGAACCGGGAGGGATCGTTCAGGGGTTACCACGAGGCAAGATCCGACCGGGAGCTGGAGGACAGCATTCGGGAAGCACCGGGAGGCCGACTGGTGGAAAGAGAAGCATTGTACCTGGGGAGGTTTCTACGCGAGATGGCAGAAAGGCAGGGACTCAAACCGTCGGGGCGAGTGGAGAAAGTAAAGTATGTTCGGCATGCGGCCAGGCCTGAGGACACGGCGTCGATGGCCTCGACGCAGCCGCTGTTCTCTACCCCTACCCCGACGAGAGCGGATTCACCCCTGGAGAAGATGGTATGTAAGCAGCCGGTAGTGCCGCCCCCGGGACTGAAACGAATGAGAGACATTACGGTAGCACCAGATACGCCAGAGACACGGGCGGCGGTTGACAACCTGACTCGAGCCAGTTTGGGGAGCTCGTTCTTCGGGTCGCAAGGATCGGAGGAGATCCCGGGACCACCGTCGCCCGAACGAATGGGATCGCCGCCAGGACCAGATACCCCACTCAAGGACGAGGATAAGCACGGGCGAGCGCTGCAACCACGGGTTGTGATGCACAGACTACAAATACCGGCTGCCCAGTCCATGGACGCGGAGGTGGAGGACTCAGAGGACATGGAGTTGGGGCAGGCCGAGACCAGAGGATACGAGCCGGAGAAGCAAGAATTGGACGAGTCGGGAGCGGATTCAGTGTTCGGGTCCATAGGAACGGAGACACCGACAGCAGGACCATCTAGAGAAACACCGAGACTCAAGTTATTACGGACACAGGCCATTCACCAGGTCTTACAGGGACACTTTCCGGTGACGGCGCGAGCAGTACGAGACTGGGACGCGGAAGAGGCCATTCGGGTGCAACTGGTGTGGCCCCCGAGGGAGGTGCGAGGAATGACGGCTAAGACAAGAGCAATGGCTTCGGCGTCTATGGCGTTCCTGATGGCACTAGAAACGGGCCGCAAGCCAGAGACATTTGAAGAAGCGATGGCGCAGTTCCCGACGGCGGCACTGGGGCCGTTAACCAGGGAGTTCCCGGGAGTTGACCGGCTAGTTAACGAACACAACCGGACCGTCCAATTGGCTCAGACCCTGGTAATGTTTAAAAACGAAGATCAGTTGGACGACTTGTTGAAGGCGACAAGAGAGGCGGAAAAACAGAGCGGACTGGTGGATCAGCTTCTCGAGCTCCCCGCCAGGGAAGAGAAACTGTTGCTACCGATCCGACGCCAGGAAGAAGGATGAAAAGCCTCGAAGAAGGAGAGAACGGTGGATGCTGCTTAGGGTCCTGCACGGAAGGAAAAAGCGCGACGGAACCAGAGGCGGAGAATGGCGCGTCGCGAGTCGGGTGGGGAGGGATTACGGGGCGTTGGCTCCTCACCCATAGTGTCAAACCCCCAGGGAGAGAACCGGGCCGAGGCGGAGGTACCTGAGCCGCACAGGAGGCCGAAGCCTGGATAAAAAACTCTCCTGGAGACCGCTGGACGGGCCCGAAACTTTGCTTAAATCATCGGGAACGGACTGGCGGGCTCGAACATTTCCTACTAGTTTCTTTATGGGAATCTTCTTGCGGAAGTGAACGAAACCACATGTGTCAGGAGGTGTTGAGTGTAATCAGCGAGCTGGAGGGTCCATGACTGGAACGAACTTACCAAGCCTGCGGGGCGAATACGGAACGGGAGGAGGCGCTAGGAGGAAAAAAACAAGTTTGTAGCTGTTCCTCTTCTTCCCTGGAGCCCGCTGCGTTGGTTGGGACCGAGCAGGTTGAACGGGATCGTCCGGTCGCGGAAGTTGAATAGATAGCGGACCGGGCGGCCCAGGAGCGAGAGTAAAAAGTAAGGAGGCAGAATCGGGGAAAGGAAATCGGAATGGACAGATAGTGTTGTAATCTTTGAGTCAACGGTCGTGCCGGGGTAAAATAAGGTACCGGTGGGCCGGCGACTCGCCGCTGGAGGAAAGGCTGGCGCGGGCCAAGACTGAAACCCTTCTCCCGTGCCGCCTTGAGGGATCTGGAGGCAAGTGGGAAACGACCTCTGTCCTCTGGCGGCACCTGAACTTTCCGTGGCTTGATCTGGGATGAACCGCTCAGAATGTGGGACAGGATGGGCCCGGATTTATTGTACCATCATCTTCTGAGTTTCCTTGTCTTCAGCCTCTTACCGCATACGAAGAGCGGTAAAATGGAATTTTTCGACCTGAATGCTGGTTTTGTCGTGCCAGGATTGATGCAGCGAGTCGTGAAAGGACCGCGGTGAATTATAGATGTCTCCCGGAGGACAGGGGGGCGAGCAGGAACAATAGTTAAAAGACCCCTCATACAATAGAACGAAAATTAATAGACTTACTAAAACTTATATTAATAACTTACCTGCAGTAACGACAGTGACTGCTTCCATATCGTACTTCCTGATATCTTCTTCCCGAGGAACGGAACAAAATAGTCTTTGAAACATATAGGGAGGTGGTGCTTGGAACGTCGGCCGCGGATGCCTCGATAGACGCCTCAAAAGGTCTGCAAAGAGCGGCGAGGAGCGATCCTTCTTGGAGTTCGATGTCGGATGAGTTCTTCTCTATATGCTATTTTTGAGATGGGCTCGTTCCGGATCTCAAGGGTTGACGTTGGGTGCAGATCCCAGTTGATGTCGTCCATCTTCACTTTCTACAACTTCGTCCTCTCCTTCTCACCAATATCTTCAACTTACCAACTTTGAACCGTCGTACCTAGGAGCAGCCCGGAACGGCTCGGAGCTGTTGTCTCGGCGTTCGTCATAGGCATAGTGGCTTCATGCAAGGTGACATGGCACCGTGGACGACTGTGGCCTTACTCCAGAATCAAACCAGACCAGATCTTAAACTTACCTCTATTAACGAACTATTTGTTGGTATTACAGTCTCACGAAAATCGTCTAAAAGCATGGTCCTCCGGGAGGACGAAGAGAAAAATTTAGTAAGCAGAGCGAGGCCCGAGAGCCTAGGAGACGAACGAGGGCCCGAGTGCCCGGAGCAGGAATCCTCTTCTTAGGAAAATCATCTCATCAGTGGAACGAAGGAGCCTCCCTCTCGCCCCAAAGAGGATTGTCTTCCTGCCGTTGCTTACGGAGGGGGGGAGGGATGAGAGGCACCGGCTCCTGTCATCAAAAGAAACTTCATCAAAATTATCTTCTTAGTCAGGTCTCCGTTCCGGTTGTTGTCATGCCACTTGGGCCCGGAACGGTGACGGAAATACTTTATTATGGTGGACTCTCTCTCCGACATCTCCTTCTAAAGTCTTCGAGTGTGTCGACGTGGTCGAGGACTGAACGTCTTGGTGCTGGGTTAACCACGAGGACATGTGCCATAAAAGTCAAACTTCAGTTCCTGTACGGAAAACGGACACCTCATCGACAATTAATGATTCTAATCTTCTCAAACTTACCTTCACCCGGACTCCATCTCAAAGTTTCACTGTGACAAATAGCACGAACTCCGCGACGCCGTCTGCTGAAGCTTCCACTCTAAGCTTTAATGCATGAAGTTAAGTTCCTTTCCACATACAACGCCAGTTTCTTCTTTGGGTACCTTGGCCTCTGGCTCGAACATGTTGTCCTTGCCAAACGTGAAAAGTCACTGGGGGGCTCTGAATGCCGAGGCGACCGAGGGCGCGAAGCCTAAAAAGAACATTCTGTCTACAAAACTTCAGTCTTTCTTTAAAAACTCATCTTCAAATCATCATCATCACCTAAGGGAACGCAGAGAAGAGTAATAGTTACGGAAGAACGAGGGGTCACGACCGACCGGGTGGGAGAATCACGACCGATTCTCTACCCAAAAACAACGGAGAACGTCTGGACGACGGAAGAACGGACCGAGGGTCGAGAGGACTAGGGGTCACGACCGGCCCTGGCCTCTGGGTGGGAGAGTCGCGACCGATTCTCCACCCAAACTAGGGGAGAACGTCTGGACGACGAAAAACGAAGGGAACGGGGGCACTGCGGGTCACGACCGACCCATGGCCCCGGGCAGGAGGACCACGACCGGTCCCTCTGTCCTAATGAGGGTAAAAGGCGAAGAAAAACGAGCCGAGGGGCTAAGTAAATAGAGCCCAGAGGAGAGGAGCGGGGGCGACGGGGTCACGACCGATCCCCAGTCCCAGGTGGGAGAACCACGACCGGCTCGCTCATCCTAAGACGAGAAAAGAAGAGGAGGTGTAGAACGGGTCCTAATAGATCCAGGATAAGAACTCTGACGAAGATAAAAAGAGACTAGGATATATAAAACGAATTATATGAACTTTCACTAAGAAGAGAGAAAAACGAAGAACGAAGAAAAGAAGAGAAATAATGATTAGCCGGATAGGCCCCGGGGGCCCTCCGAAGTAGACCGGAGAGGACAGAGGGTGACACCTCCTCCTCTACCGATAAGGAGCGTAGGATTGAAATGTTTCTGGTTCTAGAGTATGTTCTGTTGTTGTAGTATGAACTGCTTTGAAAATTTTGTAAGACGTGTTTTCCCACCTTTCAAGAAGGTGCGGGAGGGTGTGATGAATGGCTATTCATCCAAAATACATAGAGGTCAAAATAATAGAAATATATGTAAGAGAACGAAATATATGTAAGAGAACGAAATAGATGTAAAGGAACGAATATGTAATAATGAACGAAAGTATAAAAAGCCCGAAAAAGAGGCACGAATATGTAAGGAACGAATATGTAAGGAACGAAAATGTAAAGGAACGAAACCCGGAAATATGTAAACCGGAAGTGAAATGTAAACCGGAAACGGAAGATATAAACCGGAAGTGACGTCAGTTGTAGGTCACGTGACCGAAAGCAGCCAATCAGGGCTGACCTCTAGAGTATATAAAGGGGCGGTGAGGCCCGAATAAACAGAGTTCTTTAACAGTTCTCCTGGTGTCCAGACGTGTCCTCTTTCCTGAAACAACCGCTAAAGATGAGCCGATTAGAGTAATTAACCAGAAGTTAGGACAAAACAGTCGAAGCTCGAGATAGGTAGTAGGAACACAGGGTAAGGGGCCCGACGGCCCGAAGAACGAGGAACGAGGGAACGAAGTAAGGCACGAAGGCCCGAAGTAATCCCGGAAACCGAGGTGTAGTATGGCACGAAGACATGGGGAACGGAACGAAGGAACGAAGTCCGCGGGGACGAGGGCGCGGCAGGCTCGGCCCCACGCTACCAAACAATAGGCGACCGTCGGCCCGTCGCCCCCGCGGACCGGAACTGAGGGGTGGACCGCCCGGTCGGGGTGAATGCTGGTCTGGGAGATAGAGCGAGGCGAACCCCGGCCGACCCGTACCCCTACCATAATTTCCCTTCCCCGCAGTCCTCCGTTGACATCGAGTGCCGATTCCCGACCGATTCGCTCAGCCCCCCCTCGTGCGCGAGGCACGACTCTAGAAACACATCTCGGTTCTTGGCCCGGATTCCCCGTCCGCCCCGAGACCCGAACAACCCCCACGTTCCTCTGTTGTAAGAATCGGCAACCCCGACTTACCAGAGAACGTCACAGTAGTAAGGTTACTGATCCCTACATGTCCCCCAGCTAAGATGTCATTATGTAACAGTCTCAGGACTTTGGGAATTAACCTTCCTGGAACTATCATGCGGGGTTTTAGTCTTACCAGTTGGTCTTGGTGTTTGCTATACCTTTTTGACGTTGAACCTACAAAGCACTCCTGGTGCTATCATTCCCACAAAGTCGGCTTGATCCATTATTCGCCTAGCTTCGAGAGGATCTGTCGGTAGGTCTCCGTCCTGTAGATAATCTATCAGTTGCGTGCACTCTGCATCTTGGAGTTGTGCGTTTATTATCGTAGCCACAGAAAGCTCTTCATCCTGAATTTCGGCCTCGAATAATTCACATCCCACAGCGGGCTCATATTCTTCACCTGGGACATGTTCATGATAGACCCTAGACAAATAGTCCGGTAGAAAGTGAGTTGCCCCTGGCTCATAAATGATTTCAAAATCAAAATCTGATAGCGCTAAAGCCCACCGTCTCAGCCGAGCTGACGGGGCTTTGTAGGCACTTTGCAGCAGGGGGATCAACGGTTTGTGATCGGTCACTATTGTGATTTTAGCTCCCTGCAACATGTCCTCATAGTTCTTAATACCTTTGTATACTGCCAGAGCCTCTTTCTCTGTTACCGAGTAATTTAATTCGGCGTCACGGAGGGTACACCCCCAGAAAGCAACCGGACGGTAGATTTCATCTAGTTTGTGACAAACCGCTGCACCGCACACGGCGTCTGATGCATCGGTTAATAAATAGAAATGCCCTCCTATATCTGGATGAATTAGCAAGGGCGGCGAGGTCAGCAGTTTCTTTAACTGTTGAAACGCCTCCTCGCAGGCCTCTGTCCATTCAAAAGAGACTTCTTTCTTTAGTAGCCGGTTTAAAGGCTTTGCTAGATCAGCGAAATTAGGGACAAACGGTCGGTAGTAGTTACATAGCCCCAGAAAGGATTTGATAGTTTTCACATTATGCGGGCGGTTAAAGGCTGTGATCTTTTCTGTGGTAACCTTTTGTGTAGCCACCCCTTCGGCGTTTACTACGTGGCCGAGGAAATTAATCTCACTGCGGCACCACTCACACTTAGACGGTTTCAGTTTGAGGTTGGCTCTCGCTAAAGCTTGGAGAACCACCTCTACACTCGCCAGGTGTTCTTCAAAGGTAGTGTCGTAGACGATTACGTCGTCTAAATATGCTAAGCATGTTCTAGGAATCAAGCCTTTTAGCGCAATGGCTATCACCTTGGTAAACTGCCAAGGCGCGCCAACTAAGCCGAAGGGTACACGCTTATACTGATATACACCCATTGGGGTTTCGAAAGCAGTGTATTTTCTACTGTCTTCTTCGATTACACATTGATGATAGCCGCTCAACAGATCTAAAGCTGTCCACAAAGTGGGCTTCTTGTAAGCCATATATAAGAAAAGTGATCGAGCTGTAGGCATTGGGAATTTATCTTTAAAAGTGACTTGATTAAGCATGCGAAAGTCTGTACAGAGCCTAGGTTTGCCGTCTTTCTTCTGCACTACCACCAGCGGGCTTCGCCAAGCCGATTCGCTGGGTTCTATGACACCTATATCTATGAGTTGCCTAACTTGTTCATCGATGATATCCATTTTCTGTGGAGAGTATCGGTATGGTCTAGAACTTATTACTCCCTGCGACTCATCCACAATGATTCTCATCGGCGCTATTTCACAGTGACCTAACTCTTCCATCGAGAACGCTAGCGCATCTCTGTTGTTATTAAGCATTTGTCTAAACCTTACCTTTTGTTCTTCATCTAAGCACGACTCGGTTAGGTCTATTTTGCTTACATTCTCATCCATCTCACCGCGAGGTTTCTCCTCAGAGGATTTACTTTCCATTTGCACCGCGTCTTTCATTACCTCTACAGAAATCCTACAGATGGACATTGGGGTCTCTGTTTTAGTTAGATAACACAAGTCTAGGAACTCTTCTATCTGATCTTGGTTTACCTCAGGCACTGCGCATTCTTCTGCAAAAGCTAACACTTCATGTGGAGTGATTTCTTGCATTTCGTCTAGCGGATTCATGACTTTAATCCACCACTGACTTCCCATCGTATTCACGCACCCCTCCACTAGGACAGGTGCGGTTACTGCCGGTGCGCAGTAAGCTACTGGTGAGTCTAACCCCAGCGGCTCTCGGGTGGTAACCGGTATGATGCATTCATTTCCCGGTGGAATTTTCACTGTTTCTTTGCTAACTATAGGGTTTCCACAAAACACTTCTATCTTTGCGCCTGGTAGAGATAAATCTGAACGAAGCACTGTTAATAAGTTTCTACCGATTACTATGGAGTGGCATAGATCGTCCACTATGTTGAAATCATAGCAAACCACTGATCCCTGGATGGAAAACTTACACCTAATCTGTTCTAGTATTACTTGAGACGAATTGTCTGCCAAACTGATGTTTCCTTTCGATACTTTCCACTCATCTAAAATGCATTGTTTAGGGATCTGCTGTTTACAAAGGGTAGACATGAAACAATCGCTCGCCCCGGTGTCTACCAAAGATTTAACCTCTTTCTGATCATTAAATCTTAGCGTTAAGAAAAATGCTTCGTCTCCTATCTCTCTCCTAGCCGGTCCGTCCACTGCGCCTAATTCTATCATGGAATGAACGGACCTATCCTCTAGTTTCCCTGACTCTTTTGCTCAGTGCCACCGGCTTTACCATCTTTATACATTCGCGGTGGTTTTTCCTTCAACCTATTCTTTAACCACAAGCACGCTTCTGTAGAGTGACCATGTTGTTGGTGAATGATACAAAACTTACTTTCATCGAAAGGCAACCTAGGTCTCTCCACTTTCTGCTGAGTTGGCGGATTCTTTCCTTTGTCTACCTCTCTGTTCGGGGCGTTATTAGATTTAGCCTTCTGATCTGGATTCCTTTCGCCTTTCTGACTTTCATACCGATCTTTTCTTTCATAACCCTGCTGTTTATAGTTACCACTACTCTGGGGAGTTCCGCTTTGCCCTGGTTTGGGTTTCTGGTACCATGGAGCGGCCTCCAGTCGGGCCAGTACCACTCCAAACCGCTCAGAGATGGAGTTCAGGGCCGCGGTCTCCTCCGATTCTTGGCTTCCAGCCAGTTCGCTCACTGCGTTGGATATTTTAGTTCCCCCTTTGCCTTTGTCCAACGATTCTAGTCTCGTTGCACAATCCACCGCTTCAGTGAACGACTTAGGGTCCAGTATAGCTACCTGTCTGGCTACGCCCTGTTTTAATCCTTCTAAAAACACGGCTAACATCATGCTTTCGCTTGCTTCTGCCTTGACCTGCTTTTGTTTCAGTACACCTGCAAATTCGATCACGCTCTGGTCCTTTCCTTGTTTAAGGGCACAGAACTCTGCGTGCTTCTGCCACTTAGCTCTTCGATCACCGAAGATCTTTGTCATCTGAGCTTCTAGTTTCTCAAATGTGTCTTTCTCACTTTCAGCTAACGCTCCTGCCCAGTCGTCTGCCCTTCCCTTTAGGCCTAACAGCGCCATATTCAGGAGATGGGCGTCCGACCAGTCATAGATAGCTTTCAGTCGCTTCAATTCCCTGAAATACTTTTCTATCTGCTCATCTTCCTTTCCACTAAACCACGGTAACCTAATGTTCGGTCCCCTTTGGTGACCATGGTGGGTCGTTTCACGCCCTGGCGCTGGTACTTGACCCAGTGCCAAACCTAGCTGGGGTAGAATTTCCCAAATATTTGGTTGATTTGGCGGGTTTGGAGGATTGTTCTGTCCTGGTGGGCCCGGTGGACCTGGCGGTCCTGGCGGGTTGGGTTGATTAGGTTGGTTCGGAAGAGGGTTGTTGGGTTGGTTCGGAGGAGGGTTATCAAGTTGGTTTAGAAAAGGGTTGTTGGGTTGGTTCGGAGGAGGGTTATTAAGTTGGTTTAGAAAAGGATTGTTGGGCTGGTTTGGAGGAGGGTTATTAGGTCCTGGTGGGTTCGCCTGGTTATTCTGGCCTGCCGGAGCTTGCTGACCCTGTTGGTTACCCGCTCTTCCTTGGCCTGCGTTAAGATTGGCTCCGATCGCCATCGCCTGCAGTAGGTAAGGGAACCAAATGTTTTGCTCAATCCCACCTTCTGCCGGCACGGCTCGGCCAGGCTGTTGGCCTGGTTGGCCACCCCCATCATTTTGCTGCAGTCCCCCAGGGTTTATCCCACGATTGGGTTGATTCGGAGGGGGATTATCAAGAAGGTTTTGAGGAGGGTTAGGCCCTTGTGGGTTGGCCTGATTATCCTGGCCTCCCTGAGCCTGTTGGTTAAGAGGAGGGTTAGGCCCCTGAGGATTGGCCTGATTATTCTGGTCTCCTTGAGCCTGTTGACCCTGTTGGTTACCCCCTCTTCCTTGACCTGCTTGCAAAGGGTCTCCCATTGCTTGCGCTAGGAAAGGATGCAACATATTTTGTTGCATAGGCCCAAGGTCTATCCCACCTCCTGCCGGCGCTCCTCGGCCCGGTTGTTGGATTGGGATTTGGCCATTACCATCGTTTTGCTGATGTCCCCCAGGGTTCATCCCCCTTCACCGGGTTGTTGGAGTTGGTTTTGGTCACCCCTTTCTCCTACTAGATCCACCAAAGGTACGCCTCCCTCCGCCATATTATCTTTGTGGAGGTTTTGTATATCGTGGTCGTCCCACTGTTCCCTCACAGGTATTTCCTCTACACTAATTTCGTCCTCACTCACTAGTTTGTCTTTCTTACCTGTGCCTAAAACATCCTCGGTAATAAGTTCAAATGATGACGAGCGTGATTTCTCTCCTCTAACTAGTTTTCTATCAGGACTACCCTCTCTGACATTTGCGACAGCTTGTTCTGTTTCACTGTCTCCTTCCTCGTCTTCGCTTCCGTATTTATCATACGGCTCAAAGACTGCAATGTCCCCTTCTCTATCACTTTGGATTTCTAGCGTTTCTCTTTCTGCTTTATCCTGATCGCTTAACCTCTCTAACTCTTCATGCTCTTTGGAGCCTGTTTCTGCTAACTTTCTTATGAGTTCTGCCGGGTTAAGACCATACTCATCCAACCCCAGATCTGGAGCTTTTGCTCCTTTATTAGCGTCGTCCAAGTTTTCCTCAATATCATAGGTTAGCCGATAGGGTTGTAAATTGCCTACTTTGTCGCTGTCTCCCTCTGTTTCCCCTTCCACTCCCCTGTCCCTACCTACTGTTTTCCTTTTAACTACAGTGGAATAAGGAATGGACGCCCCCGGGTTGGGGTGAGTCGGTGTTACCAGTGGGTGACTGATAGACTCAAGTCGTTGGGGTAATGGATAGGTGAGAGAGCTCCCATCAGGTTGAATTACCGGATTTGCGGGGCGTCTCCCCCCTGATGGGCTGGAGTTATCTGCGGTGTTTTGTCGATTTTTCCTGTCCCCTATGGGAAATAAGTAATCCTCATCGAAGGTTTCCTGTTCACTTTGTCCTCCTGCTGCAGGTAGTAAACGATAGGGAACTCCTTGACTACACCACGGATTGTTCACATCGGATTCACAAGTAGAATGAGAGCTAGCACCAGGTTCGTGGCCCGTAGGTGGTACGTACCCTGGATTCCAATATTGCTGATATTGTTTGAGACGGTTCTTCCCTTCAACTCGTCCCGAGTATGTTAGGGTTTCAAGTCCTTCGTCAAGAACCGGCCTATCTTTGGACCCAAGGTGCCAGGGAAATGGTTTACCTCTGCCACGGGTTTGGTAATTCTGTGCGCCTTCGGGGCAGAGCTGCTTGGGTCTGGCTGACACCCCCTGTCTCTGTGCTTCCCCGTCTAAGGGATTACCTACCAGGTGGCGGTTTTCCACATTCCCTGTATATGATGTTGACACATCGTGTCCTGCGGGCCGCAAAGATTGAGGCTTGGGGTTAGAGGAAGCCTCAAAGTTACCGGTGGCTGACATCAAGGATGAGCAAAACGGCAAAAGTCATGTTTCGGGTAATCTCCACCAAATGAACTATTGTTAATGTTTGTTTTAATACTGCGTGATGAGTATATAACTAAGTATCCATGAGTCGTTTGTTCAGAATGTCTGAGTCAATCAGACTGCGTTTAAAGTTAGCTCATTCACTTCCCAATAGTTCAAAAGAAATGAACGATGAGGGAGCTCTTAATATGAAAGGGTTTTTATTCAATAAACATCTCATCCCGAGTCAAAGCCACTATGTATAAGTCTCCATCAGTCCACCTCCCATCTCCTATCAGCAATCAACCACATTTAGAATACAAGTTGTTCCAACACATTCTAGACCGCTCTAGTGCTTAGCTCTATCACAATCCTATGTCCGAGGTAGTTGGTGTAGGTAAACTCCAGTCTGCTGCGCGGGAGCCGATGTACTAACTCCAAGTAGCTCCTTTGCTAAACTTACTCAGCTGACATTCTCACTTAAACTGCCTGCTCCTCACTTTGCAACACCTTTTATACTGGTTAACAGGTGGCGCTGGGAGCGTAAAATATCTCTTTCTAGAAGTAGACTAGAAGTAGACTTGCTAAGCCTGATCCTTGTTAGATTATACAACGTGATGATATATTAAAAGTGCTAAGCTATTAGTACAATTTCTGACCATCCATCAAATACCAAGAAAAGGGCGTTGATACAATTTTGACATGAAATCCCTCAATAATCTGTTCTATAAAATATTAGATTCAGAAGAAAAACTGCATATGAAGACGTTATGTTTCATGATGCTTTTATTACACATAACTCTCTTCACGACAGTATTACGTGACCTTATAGATTAACAATTCAACCATGCTTCATCAGAAGTTTTTGGGACTATAAACGCTTAACAAATGAACTCTAGTAAAAATCGGGATTCACTCAAAGCTAAATTCATTTTTCTTAATACACAAATATTCCTTTAATACACAATACTCTAATTGGAAGGTAGGTAAATGATAGGTTTTGCGCTGAGAAGGTAACACGGGAAACATGCGGTGTTAATAACAAACGTATTAGTGGAGGAAACACTTGCGAAAATAAATTAAATTACTCATGGAAATAACAAAGAACACGGTGACTAAACAAATACCAAGGCATATTCATGCTTTCCTGAACTAGTTGGGTATCCAGTTTGCTACCCTTCTGCTACCAAACTAAACTGCGGATAGATTATGCAGTACTAGTTTTAACAAGATCAAGATATCGGATAACACCTTTCCAGTCTATGACACATATATATGTATCTTGGACATCTAATTATGAACATAAATATATACGCTGTTTCGTAGATAATGACCTTTCACTTGTTAGGTTGTAAGTTCTCCTTTGTATTGGAAATTAACAGAAAGGGGGCAATGGCATATATTTCTTTTTTACATGTTATCATCAATTTATATGTTTATTCAAAGAATTTAAATAGATAAGGTGCAACTGTTTCGTATACATCCTCTGTACACAGATTACTGATACTAAATGGTACACAGACAAGAATACCAGGCGTAAAACCACTGAACAATACTTGTAAACCTATCATACCACACACAACAAGCGTCCACAAGGTACCCAGGTTTAAATTAAGGTCTGAACCTATGTCAGAAATAGTATACCGTTTTAAGTAACTAATCTGACCATAGCACACTGTTGACACTCAAACTGACATTCACTACACCAGCTCCTCTACATAAAACGGAATATTTTGTTCAAGACTCTTGATGGAAACTTATTCCATAATTTTGCACATTCAAGAGTGCGCTCATTTAGAGGTTTACTACGCCTAATGCCTTATTTATCTCAAGTAAACATCTAATCAAGTCATTGATTTTTCACTGAATATTTCTAAACTGAACAAAAACAAATTTAGTTATACTTCATCTATGCTTCATCAAAAATGCTATTTCATGATAAACCTCTACTTATAAGTACTCTATTCAAAACAAATCCTTAACAAAGTTATCTATTGAGAATGTTTGTAACAAAGAGATTCGAATTGATGTAAATATCTGGTGGATTTAAATGAGGCTTAATCTGAATTATGAAATCCTGACAGGTGTATTAACGTGCGTTCATAAAGGTATTTCATACAAGCAAGCAAGTATAATATTCACCACACGACCAAACCTCAGAACGGTCTACACCTGTCACGATCATGAACACGTTCAGGAAAAAGGTTCACATATACTTAAAAAAAAGAAAGAGCCCAAAGGGCTTGCATTATAAGAGAATAATGTTATAGAGATCTAGAATAAAGCTTTACGCAGAACACATATCTCAAGATCTGACATTTGGTTTTTAACCGTGCTTTCTATTAGTTTAGATCTTTTAGTTTGTGCTATAGAGTAGTCTGTTTGCCATAACAAATGCAAGATACAGTTTCTTCTAACTGAAGACACAAAGGTAAATAATTGCCTAAAGAGCAATTAATATATACTCTTAATCTCAAACAATCAAGGAAAAATATAAACTACTAGTGTAGACAGTTAACACTGTGAAAACTGGAGAAAACAGAAGTACATAAATAATTGACTACATTTAAGGGTAAATGGAACAAAAACAGTAGCTATAATATTAATGTAAAACATTGTTTAACATTAAGTGTAAAACCATTAATATAATGTTCTATGCGTTTTTTAGAGCCAATTTTTAGTATCAATGCGTGCTAGGTAAGAACATTGGAATTCATGCACAGATAAATATTGCTGATATCCTACATGTGAAATACAAATAGATATTGTTGAATGTTTTAGCATGTGTCGCACTGGAAAATCACGGATATTTGGAACCAGTCATGATGTGAGGTTTTGAATAAGTATGGATTTTATCTTCATGCTTTTGATTTAGACATTTCCTAAACGCAAATTTGTCCCTCGTTATACGGTTTGTCCCTCGGCTTTCATCAAGAGGGGAAATACCAACATCTGCAATCAATATTACACCTTTAATAAAGCTTTGGGTAATTGCCATGCATCGGTTGAACATTTGATTTCCAACTCTCTCTAGTCTATGTTCATATATACGCCTTACAAAACATCTATATTCAAAAACGTATACATATATATAAAGAGAGATAAATAACGATTGACCTGACAATGCACCCACTGTTATGTGTACTGACACAGGTTACAGTGACTGACCCCAATCTTGTAGCATACCTAAGATGAACTTTGTACTAGTTTATATGGTATTACACCAATTTTGGTTAAGTTATTTGAACTGTGTATGGTAACGGACGGGTGTCACCTACATAATAGACAATTATTTTAGTATTATAATATATAATAGACAGGGAGTCAGTACTGCTACGACTAGGTCTACACCCGATGATACATGTCCCTGATACCAGATACTTCCATGTGATGGGATGCGTAATAAGAGACATTTAAATTTATAGTATTTGTGCTTTAAGAACGCTGATCGCAGCTTCGGCAGATGTAATATCTGAAATACGTGATAAGAAATAATCATTAATCTAAGATGGACAATTTTGATGACTATTTGTTTAATATGTATGGCTATGAAATAGATGCAACACCCGACTGGTGAAAAAGTAGGTAAACTTGGATTTTGCACTTAAATAGCCCGGAACTGAAACCAAAAAAAATTACTCCAAAACAAAAATCGAAGTAATATGGTAATAAATGGATTTACAATCCAAAATCACTAAACAGGGTTTCCTAAAAAATAACAGAAAAAATGGCATCTTTGAAAGCGCTTGCATGATGACGATGAGACGAAAATGAATACCGCATTCATTAAGGTAGCGCTTTGTTTGAAAGCGTTCGCCATACTAATAATTTCCTAATACCTCCCCTAATTAGGTCATGGCCGCTCCCATTATAGGCCTAAACTATTGTAACCCATTATAAGCTGACCTCTGTTTTACAGGTACTACCGCGGTATAGCTAACAAGGGCTTCACAGCTAGGAAGCCAAGGACCTTAGGTAAACTTCCATTTTGGATCATCTAGATTACACGTTTTGATTGTAGGTCTTTGAATGCATATATACATGCATCGCGATGATTTATTTTCAGATCATGTTGTCTTTGGATCGGACACTTCTTTACGAAAATATTAATATTGATAATATAGTTTTATCATCAATTATTGCAGCGGTGATCAAAATCAATAACCAAAGGAACTACAAATTTTGAGACATATCCTTAGATCTTGTGTACATGGTTTATGACGTGTATCACATCAATAGCTAAACGTTATACCGTGTGCAGACGTGATCACCTTTTGGTGATCACCATATATGATCACCATAAGCACGCGGTGATTCAATAAATCTGAAATGCACCACTTCTACAAAATGAAAGTGTATATCATGATTGTAATATCTTATATCAATTGTAATAGTTATAATTTGACCACCAATGGTGTCCAGAATATTTTGGGGTACTGTGACACCATCTGCACAACGTCTATTCCCGGTAACAGTTATAAGCAGGCTTCTTTTATCATCTTTCAGTATCAGAATGCTGATAGCACAGATTTAGACCGGGGGATACTATAAAGCAACGTCTCAGAATCCTGGAATCTTTTGGAATTGTTATCGCAGTCGGACCAGGCTTTCAATCATTAGTATAACTAGTCGAAAAGAGTGACGTAGCCAGTCAGTCTTCGCCACGTCATTCCGTGTGTAACCGTTAGTTGAATTGATATTGTACTAGGATGTCGTCAGCCAATCAAGAGTCGGCTTCTAACTTTCTTTGGACTGTCTCGGCCAGTTCCTTGATGGTTGCCGAGTGACCAGACTCAAGCAGCTGTGCCACCGAAACTTTCAATTTGTGACCCTTCACTGCTACCTTAATTTTGTTATCTGAAAAAAGAAAACAAGTAGTGATGGAGAACTGAATTGATGCTAAAATAATTCAGAAACCATGCATGCACTGTATCTTTTGATAGGTTGTAATAGCGACTTTTAAATTGCCTGAATCAAAAATAAAATTATCAATTTATCGTCAGAGCTTTTAAGCGTCACTGTTATCACTAAATATTTCACACATTACATACTCATATAATCTAAATCAGATGAGTCCTGATGAGACTTGAAACATGTTGATTGACGAATGATTATAAATAAATCAAACGAAATTGTCCGCCAAAAGATGGGAGTTGAATTTGACACAATATTAAGTTTTGATTATGTGATTTGAATGCAGAACACTATGTTATATACTTCATACTTACAACTGAGTAGCTGGAGCAGCGTCCACAGAGAGATGTGGATGAAGCTGTCGTCGTCACTGTGGACGTACGTGTCGAGGTAGTCCAACAAGGGGCCCTCACACCGCTCTAACGTACTCGACGGGATCTCTGAAAAACACATCAGCAACTTGGGTCAGGTACGACTTATCCTCACGTATTTCAATGTTTGTCAACAGGATTCCAGTCTCGCTATTAGGTATCAGTTCACAAGTAGAAGAAATTTAGTATACCGAGTTTTGGAGGATTAAAATGATATGCGAAAATGATATTCACAAACGCTATAAACTTCCCATCCCAATTTGTCCACTGGTAACAGTCACTCTACTTCACAAAATACACTAAAGATAAGTTACATCGGTAAATATTGATGGGTCGCATTGAACGACAACTTTAAATATATAGCATTGAATCAACTCTCAGATATTGTAAAGAAATGTGAAGATAATGTAACCCTCAGATATTGTAAAGAAATGTGAAGATAATCTCCCAAATCTGCATTTCTTCTTCTTCTTTTCTTTTTAGTTCCCTACTAACAAAACCAGAATTGCTGGGCAACTACCTGGATCCCCTCACCAGACATTCACCCCTATCTAACTGAACCATAGTAATGTACAGGAGCCACATACATTTCTCTCATTGAACATATACATATATACAAATATCATTAACAAAATCCCTAATGATTCCCTTACCTGTGAGTGCGAGTTGCCCGATGGTGCCGGCACAGTTGTACCTGATGTCGAGGAGAGAGCTGTGGACGGCCAGGTGGATGAGACGGGCCAGCGCCTTCCCGCCCCCGGTCACCAACAGCCGCTGCTTGGTCGAGTCTGCCGGGCACAGAGTCAGAGTGAAGAGGGTGGGGTTAACACTTTAGGGAAACATTGTAACACTTTGGGGACGAAGGGGTAGATAATTCTGTCCCTAGCTGACTGGTTAGTTTATTGCTAGTTCTGTTACAGCATGAAATTGAAATTAGAAGGCCAGCATGAAAAGCTCTACACTCTTGTTTTACTTTAAAACCAAAGAGAGCATGTTTGTTGCTCCTAAACGATTGTGGGTTGGGGGTCGGTTTGGTATCAATTGAAACCATAGAAAGTTTTATTTTGCCACTAGGCTTGAAATTTTAACTACGTCTGTTAGGGAAAATTTGGTAAGGACCATTGGGATAATTCGTCGGATACTAAAAGACGTCGCTCATGAAATTGCTATGGGCGACTTTACTGTGAACACTTAGATTTTTATTTCTGATATGAGTAAATCAATAATACATAATATTCAATGATAATTTTAAATTTTAAAATCATAATATTCAAGGATGATTTTAAATCTCCCTAACTGATATTCATCATCCCATTAACATTCACACGTTCACGTCCGTACAGAACATTGTTTTGCAAAACATGTTCATCTTTGGTTTTGGAAAAGCTGAGGGTTCTTCTTCACAATTCTGGACGGTCAGGAAACAAATTAGGACGGAACGACCTAATGAGGAGGAGAATGTCTTTTCTAGGCCACTGGGTATCAGCCATAGGCTCGTGGTGTAGCTCGTCAGGAACCAGAGGCAATGAAAGTTCCTGGCATGGTACACTGTTAGCTTTCACTGGTACCCAAAGCCCCAGAAAAGTAGTTCTACTGCTCATTGTTCCCCAAGCCCATGATAATATCATAAGCATACCTTCGTCAGCCAGCACGGCGAGGGCTGCGGTGACCTCTGAGAGCACCAGGTCCTGGGTCTTGGGATTCAGCAGCACCTCGATCAGGGCCTCCACACACCCGCTACTCGTCATCTTCTGTAGGGAAGGGGCAAAGATGGGCCTAGCATTAAACTCTGGGGGCTAATATATTCTTTTATGAGTGTTTTTTTTAATACAAGTTGGCCGATTGAGGGGATTGAAAGGATTGATCATTTGATGAAATGAGAATTTCGCCCGATTGGAATTAACGTAGGATGCTAAGCAGAGATATTAATGAATGAAATATTTTGATAGTAGGTCAGAAAAAATGACACTATAGTGACAATTTCTCAAATCATTTCATCTTTGAATGTGTGTCAGACACTGACCCTGACAGCACCAGAAAACTTATTGACAGTGTGACGCCTATGTTTCAACACTGAATGGGAATGACAGTGACAGTGACTTAGGCCTAGACATATTAGAACTCAGATTTAATATTTTGATGGTATGTAGGGAAAAGTGACACTATAGTGACAATTTCTCAAATCTTTTAATCTTTGGATCATAAATAATTGCTTTCGGAGCCTCCATAATACATTGACAGTGTCGGAGGGGGCTTAGGCCTAGCCTATCTGAGTCTTGAGTCCAGTCATTTTTTCATACCATCTGTAAAATATTATTGCAAGCGTTTCTAGGCCTAAAATAATAAAACCATATGACATCTAGGACCCTGAGATATAGAAGAACATAGATGTATACATGGATTTCATTTTGATAGGCCTAATAAGGTCTAAATAATTATTTTTCAAACTGCCAGTGTGCTCCTCCTGCCCGATCGATCCAATGCGAGTTTAGGCCTAGATTTCAATGGTATCATTTCAAATGCTGGAAAAAATATATGAACCCACCTTTAACACCTTAGGCCTAGACATATTAAAGTTCAGATTGAATATTTTGATGGTAGGTCAGAAAAAAATGACACTATAGTGACAATTTC
Organism: Lepidonotus clava; assembly: GCA_936440205.1. Lineage (NCBI taxonomy): Eukaryota > Metazoa > Annelida > Polychaeta > Phyllodocida > Polynoidae > Lepidonotus > Lepidonotus clava. The sequence goes on from OW387138.1 coordinate 25,531,550, forward strand.
TCAAATCTTTTAATCTTTAGATCATAAATAATTGCTTTCGGAGCATCCGTAATACATTGACAGTGTTGCAGGGGGCTTAGGCCTAGCCTATCTGAGCCCGAGTCCAGTCATTTTTTCATACCATCTGTAAAATATTACTGCAAGCGTTTCCAGGCCTAAAACATTCAAACTAAATGGTAAATAGGACCCTCACATATATGAGAACATAGATATATACATGAATTTCATTTTGATAGGCCTAACAAGGTCTAAATAATTATTTTTCAGATTGCCAGTGTCCGACCAAACGCCCGAGCTGCTTTGACATCCAGCCTCTATATGTGACCATATGTGAAATACTATTGCAAGCGTTTCCAGGCCTAAAATATCAATCTATTTGATGATATATAGGACCCTGAGATATATGGGAACATAGATATCTACATCACTTTCATTTTGGTAGGGGTAATAAGGCCTAAAATAATTATTTTTCAGATTGCCAGTGTCGAATGCCCGAGAGGCTGAGTCCAGCAGCTTGTCTAGACCTATCATTTGAACTGCTGGAAAAGATATATCATATGTACCTACCTGTATAACCTGAGTCCTGAATGCTTCCGAATACTTAAATCCTCCACAATTATTGGGTTTAGTCCAATGTCATCCTGGTTTCCTGAGTTCAAAGTATCGATGCAGGCGTGCGGGGAGAGAACCCGGCCATGTTGACGGTCTGACAGCAGTGAACAGTGACCCCTCCTCGTGTCCGATCGATCCAATGTTTCCCCTTCGATACGAACGCATGGTTCCCGCATGAATTGTCAATGCGTTGTATGCGTTTAAGGGGATCCAGACTCCAAAATATATATATTGAATCCATCATATAGCGCTGTAATCCAGGCATCCAGGCGGAGAAGGACGACTCCCCGGGATCTACCAACCGTCCCCGCCGCCAGCGTGGGGCGGTCTGACAGTGTTACCGGGGGAGGCGAAGGATTGCAAGAGCGCGATGCATTTACGCGTTTAGACGCGTTATTTCGCATTATTTTCGATTCTGGGACAGTGGGATGCTTAGCTATGTGTCGAAATCTATCTTTGTATACGAATAGCTAAGGTTAGATCGACTGCTTTCATGGTGAAATAGGCCTGCAAATTTGATGAATATTCAGACTTTGACCCAGATCCCTTCCTCCCCGATCGAAAGCGAGGCTGGTGGGCGTAACTTGACCCGGTTAACACGGCGTCGGGTAACGATCGGATTTCTGGTATTATTTGTTCAAATATCGATATAAATGATAAATTTATGGTGTTATGGGACCTCAATCATCATGTACGATCCAAATCAGATAGGAAATCAATCAATTCTATCGGATTCTATATGTTTTGTGAGGTGAGTACGGCCATCACCTGTCACGTGACGAGCGGGCCCGCAGGTTTTCGGCGGTTTTGCGAGGTTATGCAGTCGCATTTTGCCAATGGCGGGTCGCGCCACGACCGTTTTACCGGAAACATCGGTAAATAAGGCCTGGGTAGCTTGTTCCCGCAATGATAGAAACATAGAGGGAATCATATGTAAGCTAAGCAGGCACCAGCTTTATGCTAAATTTCTGAATGTTCCCGGCGAGTGTGCTAAATCGTGTACATTCTAGTTTATTGCTTGTAGTCGTACGCGAAAGTCCGAGCGCTGTCCTTTAGAGAATTCCGCCTGATACGCTTTGATTTGCTTTCATACTCCTTTGATCCATTTGGTTTCCAAGGGCGAAAAATTAAGGGAAATCGCGCCATTTGTTGATGCGCATCAGGGCGCGCAGCCTGAAGGTAAGGGTGTTCAGTGAAGCATGACGACCAGTGGCCTCAGCATAGGGGCCTATGGGAGGAAAATACGTTTTGGCCTATATCTCTTATTTATTGTCCAATTTACAAAAAGTTTGCAACAAAATAGTTGTTCCAAACCTTGTGAATCCATATATCTAATCAGATTTGATATAATATAATTTGTTAATTTATTATGAATTTATTTGTAATAAAAGTATTATTTTCGACCTTATTCTTTTCACACGTGAAAATTAATTAAAACAAATCTGCTTTATGAGTGAAAGCATAATTATGACATTTCTAAAGGCACATGCTTTTTCCTCTCTGAAATTGAGGGGATTGTTGAGTACGAATCGTGGGAATACTAAGTAGGACCGCTCACCCGGCGGCCAGTCGTTATTCTCACCTGGATCTCCTCCCCGGCGGCCAGGTTCCTGATGGTGCCGGCCGCGTGCACCTGGGCCTCTGGGTTAGAGGTGTTCACCACCAGACTCCTCAACTCTAACAGGAACGTCTCCGCTATGATTCCCGCCTAAATGAAGTGGTAACATAAGTCGAGTTATAATATGTTACAATCATTTATCTGGAGGTCAGCGTTGTAAAATAATGGATTTACATTTTTTCGGGGATGTGTTCACCATTAGCCTACATCAAATCACGACACCATCCATTATGAGTTATAATGTGATACCCTAGATCTTTTTGTTTTATTATAATATAGATATATTATCAATCCTCCTACATAATTTTGCGAAGAGCTTATCAATTTTGAAACACTTTCTTTGTCTTAAAGATGATCATTTAAATGACATTTAGTTCTATGGCTAACCAAACGCTTCCTGTTCCTGAGTTATAGTGCGTGACATTCTCCACTAGGTGTCCTTCTGTCTTCAGTAATGGGCGAGTAAGCAGCGAAGAATAAAGTTACACTTTCGTCCCGCTAGGAACAGTTTGATATTACAGGAAGGTCGGCATCATACTCTTCCATAGTCTTTAAATTATTTAAGTGTATGCTGATGCCGTATCTTACACTCCGCAATCATTAAAAGATTTCCTGTCTGGAGCATTTCCTATCTTATTTGGAATTCCATACGAATTTTGATAAATAAGAAAATCCATACCTATTTCAAGTTTTAAGTGTAAATTACAGGGAAGTAAGTCAGGGTTAATAAAAAATCTGAAACCCCAGAGGGAAAATTAGAATAATCTTAAAATGTCATAAAACGTCATGTAAGGCATTCAGTTTTAAAATTATCATTTGAGGTGATGATGTGAAAAAATCTGAAATCAGATTAAAATGTGAAACTTACGTCCCTGCAATTAACATACATTATTAGATAACTTTTCCCCCTGGCTGTTCTCACCTCGTTAGCCTTGTGTATGGAGAGGTTGCGCAGACAGGCGAGGCCGGCGGTGAGCGTGTCCCGGTCGGCCGTCTTCAGCAGGTCGTGGAGGCGGGGCAGGCCCTTCAGCTTGACGATGATGATCTGGTTGTCACCTGTTAACATTCTATAGCCGTTAGTAACGAGTAGCGCTTGTAACAGAATCATTAATGAAGGGACATTCTACATGTTCATTATTGTCTAATATAGGACGGGCATGTTATATTTCTTCGTGGTCAGACGAGTTATACCATCCTTTATGATTTTACTTTGCCTCTGCCAGAATATTTGAGTTTATTTTGTAAATCTCAGTAAATTTATAAAACAATAGACACGTATGAGATCACCATTCATTATCTTTCTTATTTATATTAACAAAAAGAATGAATCAAATTGGAATGATTTCTAGTTCATTTGAAAATCTTGTTCCGACCCTACTGATTGGCTGAATCATGACTCTCGTATGCCGTATAATTATATGGAAGTGGGCTTTGGGGAAAAAAACTAGAAGATGACTTTTCTGCTCTGGTTCCCTAATGCATACTGATCTCCCGGCCAAAACGGCCTTTAGATGATAACAAACTTCTAAGGGATTCATTTACACAGTTGAAACTTTCATCTTTTTTTCTAAAGAGCTGCAGTCAGAGGGCACAAAAAAAAGTGTGAGGTACAATATTCAACACGACTTTGAAATGTTTTGGGTGAGATGGCGGACTACATCACTGTTAATTATTTTGCAGAAATATCAAGAGGATATATTGTCAAGATTTTCCTAGCTGAAATATGCTTTAAGTTAAAAACAACTCTCCTCAGTCAAACGGCATCTCACAAAGAAGTGTTAAACCCTCAAAGATAACATGTTTGTTAATGTATAAGAAAGATAGCACTCAGTCAGATACTGTGTTACAATAGTGATCAATTTTCTTTTTTTACAACCAAGGTATGCTAATAACTGAGGAAACTGATTAATAAACAGTTCATAAATCACTTATATTATAGGATGTACTTGAAAGTAAGAATTATCAAAAGAGTGAAAATAGAAACTTACCGTCCGAGGCTAAATTCCTCAGTGCAAGACATGCTTGGTATCTAACCTAGGACACATATAAACAATGAAATACAAAATCTGATCACAAGAAAAAAGTAAGAAAAAATGAATATCAGTAACTGTTCTATTTTCTAATTTCTACGGGAAACTAAGCAAATGCCCATTAGCTACATGCACAACGTTAATAAGTTAAATTAATCGAAAAGAAAAGATCAATGAATTGTAATACATTGATCACTGGAATGAAATATGGCTTGAATTCAATTATCAAACATGCAGCGACTCTTGATCAACGTATAATCTGGTGACTGTGATAGCCCGACATCAAGCGTGAGATAATATACAGAAATAAAGATTAATCAACTGGATAAGCGGATTCAAACTAACTTTTGAAGGGCTGGTGCAAAACCTAGTTTTGTATAGTTTTTTATGACATGGAATATGTTGTATCATAGAAGTGTATGTTTGGCAAGAATTTGCTAAACTGTACAAAAATATGTGCATATCAAATTGTCTATACAAATAACAAACTATCAAATGGAATATGGGGACAGTATATTTTACATATAAGAAACTAATCAAAATCTCTTTCGTTTCTGAGCAATATGACAAAATTCGTCGAAATTACTTTAATTCAACAGAATGAAAAGTAAATAAAATAACTATTCTACTAAATAGAAAACGGCATACCTGCATATCAACTCATAACAAAAATCAATACAGGCTAAAATCGAAATAATACCTTCTTGTGTTTTGATTTGAGCAATGAGAGTAGTCGTTTGATGACGTCGTAGTGGCCGATGGCGACCATCATGGCGCGGTGTCGCTCGTTGACGGCTAGGTTACTGAGTGCAGCGCTCGAGTAGTACTGTACGTCGGGGTCCCGGCCGTGGAGGGCCTCCACCAACACGGGCAGCGACCCCTCCTGGACCAGCCCCTCACGGATAGTCTCTGAAGTAACAACATTGCAGTATTTGGACCGGAGAAAAACACATTATGAATTACGTTTCTAGACCAAATTAGTCTTAAAATGAAAAATACATGTACTGAAATGATGATGGTTTTAGATAAAAGATAGAGGTATACCTTCAAGAGTAGAACCGCGGATAGAATGCGGGAGTTTAAATAAGATTGGCCGATATGTAGATATTTCAGATCTGGGTTGTAAGTATGTAAGTATATCTGTTAGATTAAGGAGTAATAAATAGATTAGTCTATATTCGTTACTTTATAGGCGAAATATTTGTGAAGGGAGATATTAGACTAGATGGTACATACGGAGGTGGGTGAGGTTGAGAAGGGCCCCACAGGCATTCCGCTGTACCCGTACATCACTCGCTGACCGTGCTAATGTCAGGATGGGTGCGATACCGCCCGCATCAACAATGGCTTGTTTGTGTCCATCTGTTGGTGCGAGAATGGGTTCAAAATAAATTATAGTGTGTTACTTATACAAAACGTGAAATAGCCCAACGGTTGAAAGAGATGGTCTACCACCTATGGCTATAGATATTTATATGGCCCACCAGCGTTAAATGAATCAATCAATACTGACCCTTTAATATGCAAAAATAAAAAGTTGTATTCAGCTAACAAAGGTTGAAAAAAAATTAGAGTAGGTAGGTTCATTTATTTTTTTCTTTGAATTATTTCATATTTACACAAATAGACATTTTAGAAAATTCATAAGTCTCACCAGCCACACTTTAAAACAAGTTCAGGCATCTAGTGTGTATTCTTGATCAAATGATCCTATAGCATGTACTTTAAAGCCTTTTTTTAATTGAATTTTAATAATTTTTAACAGATAATTTTCACCAAAAGATAGGTTAGGGCCAAAATATCAAGGTATGTCGATTTACCTGAACATCCACATTTTTTAAAACTTTATATACATTTCTCACAAAACAGCAGAAACATTCAATTCCTCAAAGTTGTTCTATGCTTTCCAAGTAGAATATTTGCAGGAATGCTCCATTCTCATGAAAATGTAACGAAAACCTGTTGGAATATATCACCATATGGAGGTTTTTTGAGGACTGTTAACAGTTAATACTGGCAGCTGCACTGCAACGTTGACGACCTCGTTGTTCAGATCAATTAGTATAATAATGGGACATGTATCCCATTTAAAAAAAAAGATAAACTCATTGGTAAAAGATTTTCTTGCTTTAGAAGGTGTAACCGGTTTGTGCTTGTTTTTTGGGGGATGATAACCTTAATTAACGATACGCTCCAGTTTCAAATTGGAATGATAAACTGTACAGTCTGGGTATTGTGACAAGAAATAATATTTTTTCACACCATTATTTCGTCTGTGGTTTTTCTTGAAAAATATAACGATAAAATCAAAGTAAAAGGGAAACACAACGGTCTTCACTTTTCAATTTTCACTGACACACCTTAATTAGAAATTATAGTTTTCTAAAATGCTTTACGGGATTGGAAAGGACTATTTTTTGCGGATCCAATTTAGCCTGATTTCTTAGAAGTTACCAAAAATTTACATAAGATTGTGACAAAACCCGTGTGTTAATCAGAATTCCCCGATCATGGGTAGTTACCGTTGGTGGCTAGGGTGGTGAGACAGCCGCAGGCGTTACAGGAGACCTCCAGGTTGGGAGAGGTCAGGAGGTCAATCAGGGGCGGCAGGGCCCCACTCTTAACGATCTGAGACCGGTTCTCCTCTGCAACATAGATAGGGTCAATTACTACATTACTAATGAGGGCGATTATTAGGGATTATACCGGGGCCAGGTAGGCAACACAACAAACTGGCTACGGTTCAGTTGATCTACATCAATCTAGGTCGAGGACTTCGGGGAAATAGATAATTGGGATGTAGTTTTCTATTGGGGAAACACCAAATGAAACAAAAATATCATTTCAGGAAGTTACTTTACCTAAGTCGAGGATTTTTTTTCAAAATGATATTCTGCTTCAAATGTATCTCCCATGACCATGAAAAGGTAAATACCTAAGGAACATGTAACTACGTGTATATATCGGTACTGTGCCAAACAAATTATGAATTCTTGGAGGCAAAACATGACCTCTGTAAAACACCAATTAGAAGCACCGACTTATATATCACCAATACAATTAAATGTATTTGAATTTTGTTTGCCTAGTCTATATAGCTGATAAAGGGTGATTAATTTACAGTAACTGGCCTAACTGGGCCATAGTCCGTTAAGTTATGGTTAAGCACACTGACTGGTTTGCCCCCCCTGGTTTGACCTACCTGGGCCGTTGAGGACGAAGTTACTGACGGCCAGGGAGGCTGCCTTCTGGACCTGCTGGTCACGTGACCTGAGTAGGATGACTAGGGGCTCGAGGATGTCGGCCGAGATGGGCGTGTGAACTGTGAAATACAGAGTTACCAATCCTTCTGTAAAACGGTATACTTGTTATCTTTATACGAATATTTACTGGGTCTGTGGTTTTAATTTCCACCGTGGAGTTAATTTTCATACAATAAAAATATCCTTTAGTGCAAAATCAATGAATACCGAGGTTAAAATAGCATTACAAACTTACGAATTTGTCCTTATCCAAGTTCATACTGTCACGTTAGCTAATGGAAACTTTCTGATAACAACAAGACTATCTTTCATTGAATCACCCAATGATTTTCACAGCCTTTGAACAGATGACACTAACCAAATATTCTCGAAAACTAAGTTTTTGTTGGAAAACAGTATTAAAGCATAGCTTCTAGAGATTGAAAAGACCCACTTTTGTCGCTGAACTCGGCGAAGCAAAGGGCGGCCGACTTCTGGAGGTCGTCGTTACCGGAGTAGGTGAGAATACACAGGGCCCTCAGCCGCTCAGGGTTAATGGAAGGATCCTTCTTCATGGCGTCTGAAGTGGAAAAAGTCACAGATTTATTGTTTTGAGTGTAACAATGACTTCTGTAGACCGTCGTGACCGGAGAAGGTTAGAAGACACAGGGCCCGCAGTAGCTCGGCGTTAGTGAACTGACGGGTCCATCACCATGGCGCCTTCATGTAAAAGTCTTATAGATTGGCTTATTGTACTGTATTATGTTATACTGACGCGCACTCATGACTATGTATTCCCCTAAATTAAATTAAAAATACCTTAAAATAGCATTCCGGGAAATATCCTGAATTACAAATATGTGTTACTTATTATCTTCAAACTGCATTAATCTTTGATTCATAAATAATAAACAATTTATCCTTACTCATCATAGTTTAGTGTCGTGCATCGGGAATAGTAAATGAATTTCTTGTGGGGGGGGGGGGGATAACTGAATATGACGCTAATATGAGTACCTAGCAGTCACTCATTTTCAAACAAAACTGGTTCTTTAATCAAAGCAAAATGAGGTGAAAATTGAAATAGTTTTATTTTAACTGTGTGCTGGAAAAAGTATTAATTCAACCATGGATACCTTAGGTTTTAAATTTCCAGCAGTGCCTTACCTGAGTCGAGGTAGTCGAGCAGGGCGGACACGGCTGCCTTCTCCTCCTCCATCAGCTCCACCTGGCCCACCTCGGCGTGCAGCCCCCCGGCCCGTCCTCCACGGTCCCCCGGCCCCGGGTAACAGCCACACGTCAGGCAGCACAGCAGCATCTCCAGGGCCTTCTTCAGCAGGTCGAGCAGCTCCTCCAGGGGCGACACCTTGGTCGGGTCGCCGTGCCCAGCCTCCCCCGGCAGCGGCGCGAACGTCACACCCTTGGCGTCCCCCATCTGAAAAGACCAGAGAGGGGTGGACTTAATGGCCTATAGTAGTGTAAACGTCCACCAGTTAACCTGGGCGTTATCAAGCGTTTCAGCTTTTATCCTTCATTACATCTGAAAGTTTTAGTATAAGTTATTTTGAAGAATAAATAAGTAAGAACTGAACGTGTGGTTTCAACGTTTCTTTTTCAGATCAGATTTCATGAAATGAAAATATTGAGCAAAATGAAACAGAATGAAATGGTATGAAATAACTCAGTTGAAAGATAGTTGTTTAGCTTTTTCTTACTCTTACGAAATTTGACGCTTGCATGATAAATGAACTCTCGTGAGGCTAAAGGTAGCAAGTCATCCCAATTATGGAAAACATTTTAGAAAAAAGACTTGACAGGGAAATTGAAATGTGATGAAACGTTTTATAATTATTAGGTAGCTCCCCCTATGTTACCCAAGATAAACATCGGTGTATCAATGTCTGTATTCATAACGAATTTTGTGACATTCTGTTGATATTGATATATTGATAAAAGCACTAATGAAAAACATCCACGTAGCAGAAAACCAAAGTAATGAAACTGATAAACAATACAGGTGAATAACTTTGTTTACAGTGAAAACATCCTCGTATCGGCAAACCTTGATCTAAAATTATTTTGAAATAAGGCTTTATCTACTTTTGGTAGTACATATGTCTTTTTTTTTAAAAGACTGTATTTTCTTGAAAATGTCCGTGTCACTACAGAATATATATATGTTGGATTAATAGGTCGAGATCCCCATAATTACATTGAGTCATTATTGGATTTATTATAGGTAACTCTATACATATTCATATATAATATTAGGGGGTTTACATTATAGGTATAAAGGGTTTTACAGCACAGATTTAGTTCTGGAAACTCTCACCAGGTGCCTTCGGAGGCTTTCACACCTTTTCGAGGGCCTGGCACTGGTCACATGACCAGTCACATGACCAGGCTTTCACAGGTGGCCCCAAGGGGGGGATAAAAGGCCCACAATTATTACATTCTGGGAGATTGGTTAGGAGAGCTATAGAGAGAAGACCTGCTACCATGCCTGCTGCTTGGGTGTCTACATGCTGTAGTACCCAATAAACCTACATTATATTACTGCTGTTTCAACATGGTCTTCATTGCTGCCAACATGGGCAACCAGCCCTCTTAACCTTTCACTGGTGGAGAGACCCTGGTATAGCAGTATGCATGGTATAGGAGCAGAAAGGGATGACCATAAGTGGTCAGAAAGCTGTGAGGTCAGTGTGACCTTGCCGACGGCCGTGTGACCTTGCCGACGGCCGTGTGACCTTGCCGACAGCCGTGAGGCTTTGCTGAGAGCCCTGGAGGGAGAGGTACAGCTCTGGGGGGACGCCCAGAGCCTCGAGAGGACGCCCAGAGCCACAGGGTGACGGGGAGCACCCGACAGCTGTGTGAAGTCGCTAGGGGCGGTGTGAAGTCGCCAGGGGCGGTGTGAAGTCGCCAGGGATCATGTGAAGTCGGCATGGGCCCTGTGAGGGCGCCTACACCCTCGGCAGGACGCCTACACCCCTAGGAGAACCTTCACAGTACTGGGAGGACCCCCAGGGCGCCGGGAGGACGACCACGGCCTGGGGAGGACGACCACGGCCTGGGGAGGACGACCAGCGGCCTGGGGAGACGACCACTAGCCCAGGGAGGACCACAAGAGGCCTGGGAGGACGACTATAGCCTGGAGAGGATGGCAGTAACCCCAGGAGGACGGCACTAGCCCCAGGAGAGCGGCACCCACTCCAGGAGGGCGGCACCCACTCCAGGAGGGCGGCACCAGCTTCAGGAGGATGGCACCAGCTTAAGGAGGATGGCACCAGCTTCAGGAGGATGGCACCAGCTTCAGGAGGATGGCACCAGCTTCAGGACAGCACTTGCACCACAAGGATAGTGATGAGACTGGTTTGATTACATTTTAGTTATTACCAGCCTAAATGATAAATCCATATAAGGTAAATAATTATTCTATGCAGAATTGTAGTTCATGCTAGATTTACTGGTGTGATTTTAGTAGAAACGATAATGTTGTTAGAGTAGGTTCATAGAAGGCAACATTTGGTTGTGTTGATGGTTAGTTGTTATTTGCCCATCTTTTGGTATTGCACTCTGTTTACTGTTTCGTTTAGGTCAGAACATAGTAAATCTAGTAGTCATGCACTATTGTATATTCTAGCAATGTGATATTCAATGTTCATTTCTCAGACCCATGTTTTACAATGTAAAGATGAAGTCTAGACAAGAGTTTTGATAGCAATTGTTGCTAATACTTGACAAGGATTGACATTCATATATATGCTATAATCCAGGGATGATAAAAACTACCACCTTGATTATAAGTACAAAAGGAAAAAAAAGGAATAAGGGTTTTCCTAAGATGATGACAAATATTAATGCAAATAATGTACAACAATTTACAATGATTTAAAATGTGGGTCAACTTTATGAGACATAAAAGGCATAGACAGTATGAGAGTATGAAAAAGGTAACAAATAGCTTTACACATGTATACTCCCCCTAAAGACCTAGGCTTAAACATGCCCACCTAAACTTATATTCCACCCTGATTGTTGGAGGGACTGATCACCCCTGCCAACCAGCGCTGGTCTGCAGTTAGAGGGGTCTTAAGTTGAGCCTGGGATATTTAGTGTGTTATAGATTGTGACAGACAGATTTAATCTACTTACTCTTAGACAATTATAATGGTTTTTACTGATTTAGTTTCCAAATAATATGAGGTAAGGGTTTGTATGTGATAGTGACATGTTAGCATGGATATTGTATATGAAAATAGTTGGCAAGACTTTGTTAATGATATATATATATATATATATTGCGGAACCTCAAGAAAGGATTTAGGGACTATGATACTGTTGTTGAGGGCATGGGAATTGTGTCCTTGGGTTGGAGTCCCTGAAATACAGGTATTAGTATGAGGGCATGGGAAATATGTCCTTGGGCTGGAGTCCCTGAAGTATGTATGTGGAATTTTTTAGTGTTGAGGGCATGGGAAATTCGTCCTGGCACTGGGGTAGAGCCGTATGCTCCCCCAAGTATGATTGTGTTGTAAGATGGTATAAGGGCATCGGTGACATGTCCTTGGGTTCGAGTCCCTGAAGTAGGTATATTGGTAAATAAGTGGTATCTAGGAATTTGTCCTAGCTCTGGGGTTAAGAAAGGATCCCCCATAGATGTAGTATCAGTATTTAGAGAAGGCAGTACACTAAAGGGAGGGTTAGGTTAGGTGTGGGCCTATGAGGCCTTATAGAAGATATAAGATTAGATAATCATGCCCAGCCAAGAAAGTGCCGCCTAGGGACTCAAGCACAACTAAATGACCTCTGATTAGGTAAAGGACTTAGCCAACCCTGCCCATCAGTATCTGTTCATATGTGGATCTTGGACACCTAGTGATGAGCCTACTTTAGAGCTTAGGGTGTTATTAATAACTTGTACTTCTCGGGTTTTGACTCTTGGACCTCCACACCAATTGCATAGGCTAACCCCTTCTCTTAGTTGTATGCGTCAGCCAATGGATGGGGAAAGGATATGAATAATAATGAATTATTGAAATGAGAGATTATGTCCCAAATAAGATTCAGTAAGGATGAGTATAACGGATAAAGATATGTCTGCCAGTTGGAGAAGTTAATGCTGTTATTGGAAAAGAAAGAGCCAGCTTCATGTGCACTATCATAGATAAACCAGAAACATTATATATGAGAAAGAATGGTATAAATAGGAAACTAGATGGATGAAATGTATCGATGGAATGCAAAGATATGAAATAATAATGCTTGACCCCAATTTGACAAGTGTATGATATATTTGAGATAATTTGTATTAATTTTGTGTAAAGGTTCATAGAAAACAGGTGTATTGTTTATTTGATGTAAAAGAATAAAAGCAAACAGTTACCTATATATAATTATAAAAAAAAGAGGAAAAAAGTGATACCTCACAGCTAAGCTAGACAACAGCTCCCAAGATATGATTGTTGTAAATAATAGGTAATGATTCTGGAATCCAACGTCCAAGAATTATGGATTAGGATGGAAGCCATTGAAAAGGGAATGTGTTATCTGATTGTATGATGAATAGTATGCTGAGAGATGGATGTAAATTATGTTGATATTTGAATTATGTTGATGTATTACATTGTATGATATTGTATTATAATGGCACTCATGCAGCATGGCACCATAATAGCAGAGTCCACATTTTTAGGATATTGGTTAAGTGTAGTGGTAACACTTATTCTCTGTAGTGGGGAGCAGTGTTAGATTAATAGGTCGAGATCCCCATAATTACATTGAGTCATTATTGGATTTATTATAGGTAACTCTATACATATTCATATATAATATTAGGGGGTTTACATTATAGGTATAAAGGGTTTTACAGCACAGATTTAGTTCTGGAAACTCTCACCAGGTGCCTTCGGAGGCTTTCACACCTTTTCGGGGCCTGGCACTGGTCACATGACCAGTCACATGACCAGGCTTTCACACCTTTTCGGGGCCTGGCACTGGTCACATGACCAGTCACATGACCAGGCTTTCACAGGTGGCCCCAAGGGGGGGATAAAAGGCCCACAATTATTACATTCTGGGAGATTGGTTAGGAGAGCTATAGAGGGAAGACCTGCTACCATGCCTGCTGCTTGGGTGTCTACATGCTGTAGTACCCAATAAACCTACATTATATTACTGCTGTTTCAACATGGTCTTCATTGCTGCCAACATGGGCAACCAGCCCTCTTAACCTTTCATATATATATATATATATACACATATATATATACATAAATACATATATATATATATATGTATGTATATTATTTACTTAAACCACAATCATTACATTAATGATCTTCCTTGTAGGTATAAATCGACAAATAATAATAGATAATATCGATTAAGTATTAAGTATTGTGCTGGGTGGTCATGTATTGGGACATATGACATTACATTAAAATCTAACATTGCATGTTTGTCTGCAACTTCAGGTATAATGCCGCCACATGGCGCCCTTATCTTACACGATTAAAACTATACTGATATCTCGATGAACAGATTATAGAGTTGTGTCTAGTGAGTACGCATACTCACATGAGAATCAACTCATACGTTTCACACCACACGGAAAGAACATTAATATTTGCGAATAAGAAGCGGATCTAAAATGTGTATAAGGACGGGGGGGGGGGGTCGCTTTTGGGAAAGATCATCCCTCAATGACATTTTGGTTTTACATTAAACAAACCGCAAATTTTTACGGAAACAAAAAAGAGGGGGGCACGCTTACCTCTATATCCGCCAGTGATCTAAGCTACAAAGGATTACGAGTGAACCCACCTGTTGCCCTGGTCGTGGGAATCAGACCCTAAACGCCGCGGTTATTTTCACACTACCCCGGTAATGCGTTTAAAGATGCAGAATGCAGCTGACGCACGCAGTGGGTGCATACAGTCACAGCTGTTTTTAGAAAAGGTCACCTCCTATAGATGACTATAGCATGAATGGTGTATGTAGCGTCCCATGATATGATACTGACATTTATATCAGAAAGGCCATGAACTTCAGATTGTGTATAATTATCATTAACATGGTCGTGTCCATGGCGGAACGTTACGCTCAACGTTTTCCTCCTAAAATTAGATCAATAAAGTTCCGAGTTGCAGGAACGTCAATTAGACAATTTGCGAAGCGGCTATTTTGTCTGTTTTCGTTTAGAGGATGTCAAAGTTTGATATACTTATATTTCATTTTGCTACGTATAACTCTTGATATAATAATTAATAAGGGTAGGTCAGGGTCGTTGGATAAAGGTTATGTTAGATATTCAAATTTAATAGCATAAATGTTGTAAATAATTAGATTTCCATATCACATATTTTGGTAGAGATGACTTCATCAGGAGATAACTTATGATTAATAAAGGTGTTGGAATAAAGCGTTGGAGGTCATACAAAAGTCCTGATAAGTGAGTGTCTCCCTACTTTTGCACCTGTTGCTAAGTGTTGAAAAAAATGTACGACCTAAAATGTTAGAGGTCTCCACGGAATATGTGTGTACTTCACACATATTTCATTCTCATATAGACACGGCTAAAGAGCTGTGGTTTCAGAGGCTTCTGCGTTAAAGAAGCAGTGCACGCACAAAGCTATAGGGGCCTAGGCTCTTAAAACGCATTTCAGACACGCAATATTTACAAAAATAAGCGACAGTGACATGCGATAGAGGCAATTCTTAAACTTAAAGTCGACATGCGACCTATCCAGAACAAAACGCAGCGGTAATACAGTGTGTACTGAGTATAGAACCAGTGTCACCTGGGAGTAGAATTTTAGTGGTAAATCAGTGGAAATGCGTGGGAATACCCCACTCTGTCCACTAATCGGAATACAGTGGCTGAGCAGAAGCAAGTCAGTATGTCCGAAATATTCAAATGAGCTAGTGTCAGATCAGTAGTATTTCAGTAGCTCATAAGTACTTCAGACATAGATCTACTGATTTGGAAATTAACCAATGCCATTTGTTCCGGGTGGGGACCCGCAGTATATATATTCTGAGTGAATACCCGTGTCAAGACCACTAATGAACAAAGGCTGGCTGGTTTCAGGTTCACTTTTTTATGGCAAAACCATAAGAGATTTTTTTTATGATATATGAACACGGGAAAGTGCTCTTATTTTGAATGATTTAACAGTGGTAGACCTTAGCAAATCAGGTCGGACTATAGCAGTTTAAGCAGCTAGCCCAATGAGTTTTTTTTCTGAATATACATCTATCTACTCTCAAAAGAATGTATAATGCTTTTAGAAGATTCATATACAACTTGTATGGGTACATCACTGCTCAGGCTAGTACAAATGTTCCACCACTGACTTCAAGTCTCAAAACAATATTTTGGAAAAGTATATAGGGTTGGAAATAAAGGTCAGTCCTAGAACAATCAGGAATGGGGATATATATAAAATCAGTCTGGTTGGTTGATGATGTTTTGCACGTAGTCTAAGATAGACTCCAACAGTACCTCAGGACGGGTGGTGGATGAGGAAAAAGAAGGTTATTTCTAAGCTATGCTTTATCAAAAATGACACAGCCTAAAAACTCTTTCGAAGGTACTGGTACATGGGTCATGCGAAGCCTTTCTGAATAATTAGACTCCATGGTAAAACACATGTCTGTAGACTATCGTTTTTTGTCAATAGAATGGTATTATATCATTTGTATAAAAACAATGTATATCGGTGGCGCCTGTGTTGTTAACTTGATGTAGTCGCATACTGTCATGGCCTACTGATCAATGATAAAAAGCAACAGAAAATTATAGTATATCTCACCTAAAACGGTAAATGACAATTCTTTAGATCGTTTTTTCAAATTTATGACGGTAATTAGCATAGTGATAGAGCAAAGAACCGTGACAAACATATTCTATGCATCACTTTCTCTGAGCAATGCCTGTGGATTTACAGAGGGGGCACCTTCCGTTTTATGAATTACTTTTATACATAGATTTGGCCAGTTCGACTTCTTTCTCAAAAATTGCCCAGTGTCCAATGTTTTACTGCACAAAAAACTACTTGCCATTCCATTGACTTTGCGGATAGATCTAGAGCTTTGTTTGTTGGATAAGTTTAGCGTCTGGCCAACCCTTTTGGGTTCATTTACCAGAATGCACAAGGTGATGCTTTTCAGTTGTGGGTGATCATATCTTTGATATGATTTAGGAGAAACCAACCACTGGGTGTGATACCCTACTCGTTTTGAAGAGTAGCAAGGGGTCTTTTATGTGTAATGGAAAGGGCACAACACACCCAGCCTTTGATGACCCTGTAGAGAGCACAGGGTGGACCATGGACCCCAGACTCTTGGATCCTTTCTTAGATTGTATCTATCAGTTGGCAGTCTTGAATGAAATGCAGGATGTTGTTAAACACATGCTTTATCAATGTTCTGTTTTGGAGATGCCTCTTGCGACTATCATCCATCTTCTTACACTTCAATATGATGTGCTCTACTGTTAGTTTGGTGTTACATAGTTGACAAATGGGAGCACCTTCACCTTTCAAGAGGTGTTTATGTGTCAGCCTGGTGTGGCCTACCTGAAGATTTGGCGGTTTCACTTGCATTTACCTTATAAGGCACTCTCTTTCGCTTTTCTCACTTTTCTCTTCCAATTTGAGTTGGACAGAGTGCAGAAGATTTTTCTCCCGTTACAGTTGCTTTAACATTTTGATCAACTATTGGCTTTGCTTAGTGGGAGCAAGTCTGTATGTGGAATTTTAGCAACCTCAGGGTCTAGGTCCAAGGCCCTTTTGCTTGCTTGGTCTGGCTTTTCATTTCAGGTTGGTGTGACTTTCCTGGATAGTTCCTGGATATTTCTGATTATGGGATTGTTTTGTTTATAAATAAGCCATTTAATTTCACTTTAATAAAACATTGTGAATCGTTTTCATTCAATGAAACATTATCGATCCATGTTTATTACAACATTTCATTCAATGAAACATTATCGATCCATGTTTATTACAACAATGTAAATTGTAATGTACAATGTATTTATATGAAGAAGACAAGTGATAATTGACATAAATATTAAAAAATAGAAATAGAAATAAAAATATTCCAAGATGTGAAGATGTGTTTTATTATTGAGGGAGTTAATATTGAGGTAGGTATAGAGCAGAAACGTAAAAAACCAACGCCCAAACACATTGTTCTATAAAAAGAATAAAAAAACGAATACGTATTTCTGTTTTATCAAATTACGAAACAACATATTGTTCGTTTTGAAAAAAACGACTTACCACTCTATGCACTCATTGTTTAAGCCAGTTCCTATGGCTAATACTCTATAACAGGCTTGATTTACACTTCGATTGTATTTCTTTACTGTCTTTTTGGTAACAAAAATATTAAGAGAACTATTAGTCTGCAAATTAATATACGATACTCACAAATTATTTTTTTTAAACAACTTTATTTGGCAACTTCATGTGATTACATGTTCTTCCATGATAGTAATTACAATAACATGACTGATTGCCTACACTTTTTAGAATTGTCCTTTAAACTCTATTCGTGCATTGGCTACAGAAAACTAGATTGAAGCAATAGCAACAAGTCTCTACCGTAACATGTCAACATCTGACATACTAGGAAACTGTTATTGGATAAGCGTAATCACGGTCTTTAAAGGGGATCGTTTGGAAATGTTCTTTTAATTTTCTAGACCATTAAAGGGTTTCCTGGCCACAAATCTACGTGTATACCAGTTATATAGTCCAAACACAGTTCTGCTCTGCTACCCCCCCCCCCCCTCCTTAACAGTGTCAAAGTTACCTCCCCACAAATATATACCTTAAGGGGCTGATGGTATGACATATAACATTATAACCCTCTGCCAACACCCTGGCAAGCCAACCGAGGTGTCATTCAACTCTTCAATCTAGATACACCTTCAAATTAAAGTATCACCAATCTCCCACCCCTTCATCCGGCTTCAACACACCGCAGGTCAAAACCTAAGCCTTTTCAGAGGTTGGAAAAAATCTAAGGATACAATTCTGAAACAGCTAGTGTATCTGTGCTTCTTGCCATCATGATTAATATTATGAATCATATTTCATTTTAATCTATCAGGAAATGACCTGCCCGATCTAAAAGTCGTGCGAAATCGAGAATAGTATACCTGACCTGGCCAAGTAAACAGCTGTAATAGGTCTCTTACATTTTGGCCCGCATACTTTAGTATACTTCGATCAGAGAACTATGTAAATTACATCATTTAACCATTTAGTCCTCACTCTGAGTGTTTGATATCTCCAATGATTAAAAAGAAATCCTCCAAAATTCAATGAATGCAACAATGAAAAACGCTTAATATTTCTTTGGATATATATACAAATAGCGTTTTCGTATCGAATGCATTTTTAGATCTGTGATGCGAAGAACGCATTTTATAAGTGTTTGATTTATTGTTCAGGTCGTCCTACTTGCAAAAATAACAAAACATTACAAAACAAATAAAAAATGTATGTGTCAAGAAAACCAGCAGATATTCAGGCTGGATACCCCTATTTTTCCTTTTTGTCAGAGGGGATACCAACATGCAGATACCCTTAATACGATTGGAGACTAAGGGTTAGTAACTGGCGCGGTGAGAACCTGACCTCAAATAGAGGTACATGCATAGAAATTACAATTAAAGTTACAATTACTTTATTGTAAACGCTTGACAATTTCACCTTGTCCTGAGGTTCCCCCTTAACATAAGTGCTGTCGTTAAACCAACGCCCATCCTCCTAAACATATATTCACCCACCTGTTGAATGGTCAGGATACAAGTTACAACAAAGACTGCCACTGTATCTTTGTTTACCTAAAGCAACTACAATGGGTCTAAACTCTTAAATTCGACAGCGCGTCACGGACTGTTTAAATTCGAAGACGTGACCAGACCATTTCTCAACTCGACACAGGACATGGGTATTTCTTAGAAGCAACAACATGCGACATGGTTATAGTTGTTGAATTTCACACACGACATCAGGACAGCCCCCCCCCTCCAAAAAAAACCCACACCCAATCAAGGGTCCCAATACATACAAAGTTTACCAAAAAATCCTGAAGAAGCCTCTCAAATGGTGAACTTTGTCATTTAATACGATTATTTTTCAAAATCCTCCTTCACTTTCTCAACTCTTAGTGTTGGTTCAGTAAATTCAAACTTATAATTCAAAGAGGTACAATAATACGATTTGTTACAAAAAGAACTGATAAAAGAATGAAAAATGTTAATTTTTTTAAGAAAACCAAGAGAACCTATCAGACCAGTCCTTGAGAGCCCCACTGCTGGTCTCTGGTTTCTGTTTGAAGCAGTCCAAAACGATACGAGAGACGAGTTCGATTCATAGCCCGGGCTATGCCTGCTGGAAGCGGGAATCAATTTTAAAAGATCCACCGCAAGGCATGACTGGAACCCCAATTTATAGCCCGGGTGTCCAATCGACCTGGGCTAAGGTCACCAGGGGGTCACCCTCTTTAGAGGTACAAGGGGGTGACAGCAGTAGTAGGTCACCCGCTCTAGGGTCACCCAGGGTGACATCAGTACTACGACTTGACCTCGGGTGGTTCAGGTGGGGCATTGGGTCGCAGCTCGGTCACAGCTGGGGCCAAAAAAAGATGGCCTTGTGTCCTTGGTTTTGTCCTTGGCTCGAGGTAAGATTTGGTGCTTTGCTATATAACCAGGCTGAAACTACCCTTAAGAGAGATTAACCCAATTTCTTAATCAGGTACAAGGACGATTACCTTTAGCCTTAGGAGAGGTTACCGATTTCTGAGTTAGGTACAAGGACGATTACCTTTAGCCTTAGAAGAGATTACCTTGATCTTGTTCACACAAGTTGTAACTGTGTTGAACGTCAAAGTACCAATAGTACAGAGCTTTGAATCTAGATATTTTCGGAAAATCGTTAAGGAATAGAGGAATGTAAACGTTCTGCTCAAAGGCTATGTACTAATTTAGAAAGGGGTGTACCTTACCCCAGTGAGGGTCGTATATCAATATATTTTTTAAGGGGTTTGTGGGTATGTAGGATTGTGATTGCCGTTGACCATTGGGATTGACATGGCGATCGACATGGGGATTTTGGGGCATCAGTGGCATGCACCAAGGGAATAAAAAAGATAATCACATGGAACATATCTTAGATACGCTACGGAGACATAGCCATAACTGAAATTCCAAGAGCGACATTCATAAACAACATTTTGACCCCCTTCCCCTTTGTCCAAAAACAAGGCCTCGGTGTATGTGAGGAGAAAACAAGTTATGGAACATGGATCCTGGCAGATCCTTCACCATACATTTCACCGAGCTCGGTATAGACGACAAGCCAACCTGAACTGGCATTAAGGATAGTGATAACCAAATACCAAGTCACTTTATGGAGCATCACAGTGCATTGCATGATAATGGTATTACCTTGCATGTGGTGCAATAATAATCACTGGTATATGCCAATATGCCAAGCTAGTAACCATGTACATTACACAGGCAAACACAGCAGCTGAGCTAGCTATAGTGAAGCCGCATCTCCACAAGGCGACTATAAACCCTGCCAACTAATATTAGTCGTTGGTCGACTAATATTATGTTAAAGGCGGGTTTCCACAGAACTACAAACCATGCTAGTAGTTGGTTTTTCAGTATTAATCCTTTACATCTTCGCCGACCAAGGCTTTCAGACGACGTTGGTTGCTGTGCTTTGTACGGGTTAGTACTAATTTATCATGTTTCAACCCTTCCCATTTCTCTTGGGAATGCGGCTTTCGTGCCGAATGAATGAAACTGAATTAAAGTCTTCTACTATCAATCTTCTAGGTTGGGTCAGAGAGAGTAAAGTTAAAAATAAGTTTTATTTTAGTCTCCATGGTTGGGTATAGGTTGGGGCGGGGCTAACTTCAACTCAAATGAAAATACAACAAACTTACCTCGATGGAGAGTTTCCGCACCACGTTTGGTACTCCTAACATACCCCCACCAGAGATTAAGGCACTTCTACTCCACATGATTATTCTCCTCCTAAGGACACACGTGAATTAGAGGTTGTATCAGTGTCACACATGGTGTGCTGAGGAGGCAGGAGGCAGGCCGACTGAGTGCGGTCCGACCAAGTGCGCGGACTTAAGTATAGGTCTAGACTTCTAAATTTGACCACGCGATATGGGTATTTATTAAAACCGACACGCAGCATCGGTTTTTGACGGCACAACAGGGAGGGTTACAATCACAGCCAGATGGGACAGATAATTTCCTTAAACTCAACACACTTGCTAAAAATCAGCAACAGGAACATGCGACAGAGGTCCTTCTTAAATTCAACATGCGCCCTTGGACCTCCCCATCTCGCGCCCTTACGTACGCTTGAGGGTTCGGCCATATGTGACCAACCTTGAACGGGTGTGTTTCTTGTTCGGGGGATTTAACATCAAGAATTCACATAATGCAGAGAACCGAAAAAAGATATTGGTAGGGAGAAACACCAGTGCACCATCAGGTTCACATAGTTCAACCAGCATTTTCCGCCACGCACGAATACAGATCCAACTGTGAATGGTACCCAATGGTGTAAACTTGTGTCAAAAATACTAAGCAGGGTGCTACTCAAACTTTCAATATTTTACTTTATACCCAATTAAGGATATAGTTAAAGCATATAAATACTCGTTGTGCATGCAGTGAGTTACCAGCCTATATAAAATGTGACGAGAGTTGACCATAGAATCAAACGTTTGGTAGAATGTCGATAAATGAGATATCTGATAGTTGTAATATAAAGTTGTTGCCATGGTTACAATAGAAGCGGGAGCCCACAGCCTGCGAAGGGATGTTAGTTCATTAGCTGGTCAGGTCAGGTCAGCAAGAAAGACCTTTTCACCGACATCACCTTACAGGTGTGTGAGCCTTATTAGAAAGGTGGGCCAACAGGTGAGAGAGTGTGAAGACACTTTATTAGAAAGACAGAATATGATATTAGAAAACTAGGGCAGTCTATGTAAACAGGTGGATTGAAAACACTTTTGTAATTGTCTAAAAGAAACTCGTCGCTGAGTCTACACACCCCTACCTCAGACCAATTCATTCCTTAGACTATTACCTAAGACTGGGGCGACCATTTGCTTAGTTTAGAAATCGTATACAGGGTCTGGGGCTCTCCACTGGTATGTCCAACAGTCAATTGGTACTAAGTTAGTAGTCTATGGTAGTTGCTGTGTGCATAATCATTACTAATTTAGTATAGCTTCGGGTAGAGACCCCCAGAGTTAACCTGGTCCCAGTGAGACCTTGGTGCCGGCTCTGATGTTATGACTAGCTTATTCTGAGCAGAAGCTAACAGGTAATAAACTTTTATAAAGCTCGATCTCCTCCTTTGAGTCTATAGACAGCTAATAATATGCTACTCTTTTAAGGGCTATCAGCAAGTGAACTGTGGGAACCGTTCTTAAAAGAAATACCATCGTTATAAATTACTAGTTTCCATTGTATAACCAGTGACATGTCATATGTAATTTAGTCTGACTGAATATTTTTTCAAACTTACAGAGTTTGGGTGTTACAGCTTGCGACCTTTAGTTGGGGGATGGGGGCATTCTTACACCATGTTACATAGACAATTGTCAGCTATTTTGGGCGAGGGGGAGGGGTAGATGACCACATGGGACCAACCCCCAGGCCCTAAACTGTCTATAGTCAAATATATGATATTATGTATCCTAAATAAAGTTGCCTAATGTAAGCTTATATAAGAACTTGTGTATATTATAATATATATATATATATATTTCTTAATACGATTGGAAACAAGTCTATATCCATCGAATTTGTTTATACCTTCACTTAATGTGGTCAATAAGAGGGTGCTGGATCATGGCCTCTAATACTAGACTTCTATAGGTAGAGATCTTGAATGTATATATACAAATAGACATACAGACTGGAAAACCAGGGCAAAACCTGTTATACACAGCTAGCCGTCACGCCACCTGTCCTATGGTTGGAATTTATCTGGGTTGAGCATTATAAATGCCTGTTAAAATGAATTGTGTGCTACACCAGCTGTTCCAAAAAGATATTAGTAATGATCAGATTCTGGTCATGGTTGACTGACTGGATTTCAACTTAACACTAGGGAAACAATCACCTAGGAACAGAGTGGAGCTTTAATGATAGTCTCGACATACCTATATACACATAAAAGGTCTCTGCTATTTTAGGTGAGCAGGGCCGTCTGGGCTTACATAACACCGTGGACCCCTACAGTCTACAACTTGGTGCGGTCATTTTCTTTTAATCTTACTAAATCAGAAATTCTTTTTTTTCTCTTTTTTTGGTGTAAATGTGTATATGACAGGTTATTTCTACGAAGCAATACATTCTATAATGACATTGCTGTTTGGCATATGACATAGAGATTGAAAAGTAAGTATTATAAACATTTCTTAAAAAATACATGCAATGGAAAAAGATCCCTTGTATTGGGCCATTGAGATGCGTTTCGGGATCGGGGCAATAAGGAGATCGCTGTGAATTGCAGGCGCAGATTGGGGGGGGGGGGGGGGGCGTGCCCCTTTTTGGGCCCTAATATCATATGTATTAATGCAAAATTCTCGGGCCCGAAAGGCGCAGCTAAAAATTTTGCCCCCCTTTTTCAAATTCCTGGATCGGCCCCTGAGTTGCAAGAACTCTAAACTATAGAGCTTCATATCCTCATTCAATATTCTGTTTTACCAATGATGGTTGATGGGTTTGTTGTATCCTGCATATTTCTGCTATATTCTGTATTATTCTGTAAAGTAATGAACTTGATAGGTAGTCTAACGGTTAGCACAGTGATCTTAAATGCCAAAACACACAGATTTGAATCACCTGAATAAAAATGGCGACTAAACTTCCTATTAATTCATGAAAAATATATTAGAAACTGTATCTTATGACTTTCTGAGTATGTTGACATTATAATGAAAGTTATCCGTTTTTTTTATATCACTAAAGAGCTAATGGGTGTCTGCCAGGACTATACTCATTTAACTATTCTCTCAAATTGTTGGAAAAAGTATTTAGCCCTACGTTAGGTCAATCTTTTCCTATTCAAATCCCTGCTCCCCATCATTCAGGGAGGAATGTCGGCAGGGGTCTGTGAAGATTGTTACTTGTGGCAGTAGAAATTTGTCTTCACCATTGGAATGCAGATAAACTTGTACCCAAACATATCTAAACTAATGGTCTTATGATCAGACCATAGTGTACTAATAGCTTAGCACTTTTAATATATCATCATGTTGTATAATCTATCAAGGATCAGGCTTAGCAAGTCTACTTCTAGTCTACTTCTAGAAAGAGATATTTTACGCTCCCAGCGCCACCTGTTAACCAGTATAAAAGGTGTTGCAAAGTGAGGAGCAGGCAGTTTTAGTGAGAATGTCTGCTGAGTAAGTTTAGCAAAGGAGCTACTTGGAGTTAGTACATCGGCTCCCGCGCAGCAGACTGGAGTTTTACCTATACCAACTACCTCGGACATAGGATTGTGATAGAGCTAAGCACTAGAACGGTCTAGAATGTGTTGGAACAACTCGTATTCTAAATGTGGTTGATTGCTGATAGGAGATGGGAGGTGGACTGATGGAGACTCATACATAGTGGCTTTGACTCGGGATGAGATGTTTATTGAATAAAAACCCTTTCATATTAAGAGCTCCCTCATCGTTCATTTCTTTTGAACTATTGGGAAGTGAATGAGCTAACTTTAAACGCAGTCTGATCGACTCAGACATTCTGGACAAACGACTCATGGATACTTAGTTATATACACATCACGCAGTATTAAATCAAACATTAACAATAGTTCAATAGGCTGGTGCATTAGAACTCGATGGAAATCACTGTTATCTGGAGAGACTAAGTAAAAGTCATTGGACTATAATTGTGTGATTTTGTGACCTTTTGACTCCACTGATATTACTCTTGCAGCAGTGTGTTGTGTTGAAGGATAATAACAAGAATAAACATCTGGAACTGATTTTACCTCTTGAGTACTCTGATGTGACTATTGCAGGTGAGTGGATGGTAGTCACATCGAATTTTACTCAAGTTCAAATAAAGGTCCTTTTGGAATTACAATCAAAGAGGGGAATGGCATTCTATGTGACTATTTATATAAGAATTCCGCAAGATAAGTCAAAATAGCAGGAACTGACAGAAACTATTGGATCTTTTATCAAAAATCTCTATATACTGTGAGGGATGCAAATTAATCCCAGCCATTAAAGATTACACAATATTTGCTTTTGTCCTTTTCGCGCCTACCTGAACTGTTACACAAAATAAGGGCAGCCAAGACAGGACTGGCCTTGTGTCTGGTTGTTATCATTTTAATCATTACGTATTCCTGATAAAATGTCTAGGGGTTGGCAGACGGATAAGAGATTAAAAATGTATAAGCGCCGATCTAGACTCAGCACGGATAAGCTTCTCGCATCTGTGCTACGTGTTTGTATAAAGCAGACCTTTTATTTACAAAAACAAAGTAAAAAAAACTTTCGCGAAAATAAGATGTGCGTATAGATATTACCAGCCAAAACGCGAAAATTTCATTGAGCACAAAGGTGTGGTGTAGGAGGGGAAGGCTACATACAGTTCTATGATTAAACAGACAAAACTATTGAAGATTGATGACTTGAAAAAGTAGACTGAGGGTGGTTGTACACATAAGTACTTGATTTGTTACTGGAGTCTGTGTGGTTTATGAATCCTACCCGCACCGTGCGAGCCGTTTAGAGCATAAATAAAAGCCTACATGTCTTATTTGACTTGTTATGCTTTATTGTATGAATTGCGATGATTGAAAAAATACGCAGGATAATACTTCGCTGGTAATTACAGGTTTACTAGTGACAATGCAATACTTGCGGCTGTACATGTCTAAAACAAGGAGATGAAATGTACTTTAACGTTTTCAAAAACATCCGTAGTCAGTATCCGATATCCAAGTGCTATAGATATCGTTACGCTCTGGTGATTTGGATAATATGAAATGCAACAAAACCATTTAGCCATAAGAATAAGTATGGATGAAAGCACCCGCACAAGTTAAATCATGCATGGTGTAGAGGACTCAGTGCACAAAAATAAACTCAGCATTCTATTTGACAAATTAAGAAGTTGCATGTTCTGGGAAAGTCTTGTATTGTATATACCTCTTTTGGAGAAATATTTTCTTTATTATAGATGTTATATTATATTATTTTCTTTATCAAAGATGTTTTGGAAGCCTGTATACAGCACATTCATACAGAGAAATGCGCACTTAAAATGCAACAGTTATTCTTACCTAAGGACTGCAGTGCATTGTTTAAAAAAGAGAAAGATCAGTCAATTGATTGAAATGCAATGTAACTGAGGCACGGAAGGATCTTTTCTATATTTTACCACAGCATCAAAAGTTATAGATTAAACTGATAACTCAGTTTTACTAATTGCATGCATGAAACCACCCGCATCAACAGGGAGCACGATCCATCAATCTAACCGCATACTTTTCTATATAACCTCGCTTTACTTGCATTTTACTATTTAAATATTTTTAACAAATATCCTTGTTTACTGTCCAAGCACCTGTCTCGAAATCTTGATATATCAAATGAATTTTAAGAATTTATCTAAAGGACGACAAACCTTGAACATGTGAATGTAAAACGTCTGATTTACATCAATTTTTGGTGAACAAAGATTTGAACAGTTGGGGAAACCAGTATGTTTTCTCCATACTGTACAGCAATAATTTCCCTCCCTTACAAGTCAGACGAATAATTATGAATAATAATCTAGAGTGTCATAAAAATAAGAAAGGTTATCACCTAGAAAACCGAGGGAAAATACCAAAAGCTTCAGTCACATTCAGGAGATTTTGAATACACCTGCATCTTGATGATTTTGTTTTTTTTAACAAGGACAAGCCTACCCAAAGAACATACAGGCATGTTTAAGAAATTCTTCAATTGTTTGATAGTGTACAATTTATTTGTTTATGCAAGGAAATCTACACTTCTGACAACCCTGCATGTCTGTAATTTGTCATTTTCTGGAATACAGGTACAATAGTCATTCTGACATATAAAAAGGACGTTTAGAATCGCTACATGTTCCCAGAAAGTAAATGCGATATCCGTTGTCTGCAAAATACTGACATTTGAAAGAATATGCAAAAAATCCGGAAGTCCGGAAGAAAAGAAATCTCTGGTTATGGTTATCATTCAAAGCACCTCCAACATTCAGTTTTTGTAGTCCATGGATTTTATATACATTTCACCATGTGGCAAAAGTGAAATAAATATTTCCTTAGCTGTGTAAGCCTTCTCCTGTATCATATAACTAAATTTCAGAGTCCATATCTTATAAACCACTGATCTTTCCAAAATATTTAAGTACTCTAACATAATCAATTCTTAAATGCGCCAATCAACACATTTTACTATTGCAGCAATAGCCTATAGCTGGGATTTAAACTCATTAAGTTGCCAGCAGCAGAAAAATAATTTTATAAGAGTACCCGTTAACTTACACAAACCATATGCCCAGCAGTCTATACTGGAGCTTTCTTATGTTAGTCCTTATTAACAGGAAACCCAAAATATGGCAATTCGATATGGTTTCTTGTCAAGTAAACAAAATTCTGCTATATATCTACAAATGAACCAGAGGACAGAAAGTGACAAAAAGTTCCCCCCACTCACTCCCGGTATATCTTTGAAGTAAGGAACTGGTCAACTCTAAATCTTTGGCAGAAGAGTATAGAAACAATTCAATTGGTAGATTGTGAGCCCTAGATGTCAACAGGTTGAAGTTCTCACTTTTAAACAACTATGGTCATACTGTCTATTTAGGTAGAAATATATGGGCGTTTATTTTGACATACACCTTGGATCTCTGGACTCTCCCCGGTTGTATTGTATGCATATATTATAATTCTTCTTATCAAAGTAGAATTGGAGCTGCAACTGGAGCTGTGATAACACACGATAATGTGAATCTCAAGCTTTTATATAACTCTTATATTAGCCCGAAATCACACCGATTATTATCATTATGTTGATCTATTTTGGTCTTATTTTTTTTTACCACGGCTCATACACATTGTGATGGCGAGCTAGTAAATAGAAAGCACTGTCATTATCATTTAATATTGGCAGTCGACCAATTTCTATCGAAGATTATAGGAAAATGATAATGAGCTTCAAAAACACAGACTGACCTACACCAGCTTATTATTTGAAATTATATTTTTGTTGGCGACCTTTAACCTTATATTAATACAGCTGTATGAAGGTTATACTCAACATTGAATAGTTCAGTAAGGGAGGGAGAGCCTGTAAATCTACATGCCCATAATGTAAACACCAACGGACTAATTTCAAAGCTATAGGGTCTGCGTGTTCTTGTGAGTATATGTTGTGCCACCATATAGTCCGAATCAGTACGCCCGCTTCATCAGAGAGAGAAACATTGTATTGGAGTGCCTTGATAAAAGCTTGAGATTCCCAATTTTAGCTTCTCTAATGCGCCATTTTCCATTTTAATGCGCCCAGAGGGCGCATGGCGCGTCCCTAACCTAATCACTGATCTTTAAGTAATTTAATTGATAATTTGACTATTACAGAGTGTTATAAATCCGTCACGTGTATACAGGGGTAACTAGATATATCTGGTTACTTGCACATAAACCTGGATATGGCACTTTGACAAAACTTCAACATTGAGATCTGAATAAACTTCTAAATTTGTAATCGTCTTATGGACAAGTTAACCCTTTCCAGACCGCCAATGCAAATTTGGTACACATATGAACCATAACTGGTTTTCTTCACCCTACTTTTAATTTTCAATTAATTCTTTCACTTTTTTCTGCCTAAATGATTACTCATGTGATTGCCCAAGATGTGCACATATATATTGTTGTCCCTAAAGCTGAAGTAGATAAAATACAAGGAAAACAGATGCTGAAGTTATATCTTTCCTCATTGTCGAGCATAATAAAGATGGGGCATACACATCTAAACCTGGGTAAGGCATAAAGGAAAAAGCTGTGTTCAGGTAACCCGATCTTCCCTAAATTTTTGGCCTTACCTTGACCTTTTTCAGGGAAATATTTTGAATTTGTTTTTATCAAAATTGAATATAATAGATAAAATTAACTGAGAACAGCAAACAATTGCCCTGGACATTGTATCTCAGATGCTAGGAGTTGTTTTGGAGAATCTTTGGAGTATTTTTCAAAATTTTAAACACTGGCTTTATGACGTAGTAGGTGTAACCGAAAAAAAAAAAGACCTACCTAATCTATCATTTTCTGAACAACAATTTTTCTTTGCCCAATTATAATGTGCTATATGCATCTTCGAACAATTAAACTAGATCTAACAATATAGTTATATATGTGCAGCAACAAGGGGGTCATCTATAAATGATGTCACACTTTTTCAGGGTACTTCTAGGACCCACCCATCCCTGCCACACAAAATTGTCTGTTTTAAACATGAAAGTAAGGGTCCTTTTCAGGGAGTTTCACACTGTTCAACACACTCACCCACCACCTTATGGTTGGTTGGTTGGTTATTGGGGTTTAACGTCGTAGCAACATCTTAGGTCATATCATGGCAAGAACAAGGTTTGACAATTCTGTCATTGATGATCGTATCTATGGAATGAACAAATCTATGAGAAGATAGAGACCATACCCCCACACATTTACCGAGGCAGATGTTCTTTAAATTTAATGTGCAAGGTCCCATAGGCAGGGCCCTAATCACCACCTTATGTGTCACATCATTTATGGAGGGCCCCCAAGAGCTGAGAGTTGCTGAGGAAAAACAAAACAAAACAAAACAACAAGCAAAACGTCGTGTGTTCGAGTCTATCTTTTTCTCCTCGGGATGCGCAGGGAGTCTGTTGTTAGCAGCAGAGGATCAAGAACCAAAGGAAGGGGGAGGGGCACTGCACGGATCAATATCGGTAGTTATATTCAAGGAACACTATCAATGACTGATCATCGTCTTAACTCTTCTTAAAATGAAAGAAAATTAACATCTTTTAGATTTGAATCTCTTCAACACTTGCTGTCTTCAGGGCTGCCAACTGTCCTGTTTTGATAAAGACAGTCCTTATTTTTACCCTTGTCCTTATTAGGTGTGAAAATGTCCTTATCAGGTCAGTTACAGCGTATTGAATTTCTTGAGAAAACAGGTTTCTACACAATTCTATGTGATTTGTTTTTTCATTACTTTTATCATGCCAAATATAGGATCCAAAATACATATCTAAGTATATATAAGGCTGTCCTTATTTTGGGGAAAATGTCCTGATTTTTATGATCACTTTTGTCCTTATTAGGGTTGCTGAAATGTTGGCAGGCCTGTGTCTTAGATCCAGTCAGATTCCTCGTCTAAACCAAATTTGATCGTTCTACAATGTTTTCTTGATAAACTATGGTTTGGAGCTGGTAAAGATGAAAAAGTAAAAATGAGGTGACTAGGGCAGCATAACCAGGCCTCGGCCTCGATGTTATTTATGTTGTAGTGCAGTTCTGATAACTCTATCGGGCATCTTCATCATTTCCTAGGTGAGGCTACTCCATTTGCTACCCTTCTTTTGCACTATCTTGATTGCAAATGAACACTGGGAAAATGCCACAGTAAAGCAGACTTACCTTAACACTACCTATTCAACGGGACAAGGTAAATATCCTCCCTTCTCCAGCGAAAAATTAGGTGTCTGTTTTCCAGGGATCCAACTGCACCAGCTGCATGCTTGCGTGGGCTGCTTTTGTTGTCGTGACCCAGTTTCCCAGTTGCCCTTGATCAGTCTAACCAATCACAGGGCTGTCTTATCGAAATTAGGTCAAGTTTTTGTATTCACTTTCATTGAATAAAACAATGAAAAAATTGCCAAGGGGAAGAAAATATCTAAGAACAGTTAATAGTATTTTTTTCAACAAAAATATCGTCATTTCACCCTAATTTGGCCCACATTCTTCAGCCATAATGTGCCTCCACTGTTGAAGTATTATAAAACTTCAAACTTCTGTTAGGAGAGTGAGCGCTTGATATTCACTGCGGTACTAGCAATCTAAAATGGTGGACAAAAAGCATTTTGCCACCTGAGCAAGATTTAATTGTATATATCCGAGTATTTACGCCTCACAAAGAGGCAATATGCCTCGCTACACACACAGAGGAAGGTAAACATTTAACATATATACTTTTACCTGCTGTTCTATGAGAAAATCATTCCGAAAAATAGGCCGGTACGGCAAACTCTCTCCGCGAAAAACTGCGCTTCTGTCGTTTTGGTACAACAAACTCGCCAGTCCAAACGTTTTGGACACTTGTCACAATCCTTGCCGGTGACTGGTGATTTAAGTATTTGCCACTGTTTGTGAAGGATAACCTGACTGGTTATAGCAATCATGATCAGTCTAATCTGAATAAGATGTCCATCTTAGAATCTTGAGATATCGAAGTGTGTATGAAATAAACAAGATTTAAGCTTTCTCAATATCTCGGTGTCTGCAAAATTTGTCTCTCGGTCTGAGTCTGAGAGTAAACCCATTTTCCTTTCACAATTCGCGGTAACTGATCTCTCCCAAGGCCAAAAACACAGCCTAAGTCTGGACCTGGGTCTTAAATGATACGGATGCCGGGATGGGTCGAGGTCAGATCACCATCAATGACAATGTTGGGATGTAGGCTAACCTCGTCTGAGGAAGAGCATCCGCCCTTTTTCGTGAAAAACTCAAAGTACCGTGACCACTGACACTTCCAGCGCAAGACAGCACAGATAGTCTGAGAAGCCCTTGCTTTCGTCAGCAGGGGCGGATCCAGGAATTTGTACTGTTAGCAATTTTTATATTTCTTAATATATTTTTTTATATTTAGATCTATATTTATTGCTTTTCAAAGAAAAAAAATCACTGAACCGTTGATTTCTCAAGCGGCAAGGGAGACATATTTTCCAGTTTTTTCGTTACTTGCTTTTGGCATTTAATGATTTATGAGAGTTAGTTCTATTCTCGAGGACAGGGTTGGGGGAATCCCTGGCTAGGGTTGCTTAGCAATCCCAAGGGGGACAGTTTTATCTAGCTCTGAGTCTGATTTGTCAGTCCTTATCTCTAACCTGATCTGTCCCCCTCTGCCCTTAGTTACGATCACCCATGCATGACCGTAACTAAGGACTTTCCTAACCTAGATAAGTCTGTGACACACACCTGTCTTCAAGTTGGGTTGGACGGAAAACATTTTTTTCTGTCTGGAAAAATCAATTAAAGGTATTGTAATGGGAGTAGGTTTTTGTGATGTGGGTTTGACCGATAAGTGAATAGATAACACAGCAGATGTAGAGTTGACAAAGTGTATTGTACACAAAAGTAGACATTACAGCCAAATACAGGTAGATTCAAGACAAACAGGTGTGATGATGCTACTTACAAATGATGTAAACTGGTAAACAGGTGATGATCAGATGATCCTATGATTAGTGGTGGATTTAGACGAACAGCCAGGGAAGTCCCTCAAGTTGCTCAGTGGTTCCAAATCTGGCTTGCTCCTGCTGGGCACAGGAGGAGCTCAGGTCACCCCATGGAGGTTTTGAAGGAGCTCTCTGATTGGTCGAGAACTCCTCCTGTACCTTCCCAGAATTCTGAGTGGGGTGGGCCAAGCCAATCAGAATTGATTGGCTGGGCTCAACCACTCAGACCGGGAAGGGGGGTTGGCAGGTAGTGGTGGGGAAAAAGGGGGGAATAGAAATAGCAATTAAATGGCTCTCCCATTACACCATTGTAAGTATTACACAGTTGAGATACTTACCACCATCACTTTCAGGGCTCAACATTAAGCATTGTCCGCCTGCCTGGGGAAGGTAAAACTTAAGGTGGGGCAGGTAAATGTTGATAGTCACCTGCCCGAAGTGCAGGTAAATTTTTTGCCATATAATGACTAGATTTTCGGGTACTGTCGTACCGAAGGAG
Organism: Lepidonotus clava; assembly: GCA_936440205.1. Taxonomy (NCBI): domain Eukaryota; kingdom Metazoa; phylum Annelida; class Polychaeta; order Phyllodocida; family Polynoidae; genus Lepidonotus; species Lepidonotus clava. Next base: position 25,565,109 of record OW387138.1, read on the forward strand.
GCGGGTGGGGGGCGAAAATACAGGAAATTGCGAATTCACAGGGTGGCAATTAAGACAGTGACTTTCAATGATTGCGCAATAATTATAACAAATCACCAATTCAACACTAAACCTGAACCTGGAGATTGTAAGAAATTTGACAGTGAAACATTCTTTTTCAATCTCCATGTATCCCTATGGGAAAAAGATTTGCTGTGTCTGGAGAGTGATGACCTACTTTCTTTACTATAGGAAATTCCTATTTCAATTTTGTAACAAAAAACTTATGGATTGTCTCCCAAATTACAAGAAAACAACCAAATATTTCAGAATTTTAGAACCAAACCACCATGTACTAGAAACAGAAGTAGAGAAATACATATAGTTTGAAGATTCTAATGCTGGCATTACTGAGAAAAGTGGAACGAAAAATTTGTCACAAAATTGTAACAACTGTGTTGACCCCCATTGAAATGCATTGACACAACCTGGTGTAGAAGGAGTCTAGAGAAGGTCGGCGGCCTAAGGCCCGCCTCCCAATTATATAGTAAAGTTGGGGCAGGTAAATTTAAAGGTGGGGCAGGCAAAATTGTACACACACCTGCCCGACGGGCAGCCAAGCCAAAAGCCTTAATGTTGAGCCCTGACTTTGAAGACATCAAAATTAATTTTCACCGTTTGTGCGAAGAGAAACCTGTAACCGAAACAAGGAATATTTTAGCATGTTAATGATGTTTTTTTCGTAGGGTCATTTCATCCAACATTACTGACAAAAGAAAACATTTGTTTCCCTTACAGCCCTTATATGTAAAATTATATTTAAATCGCTACAAAAAAATGCTGTTATAATACAACGTGCATCTTCCCATTTTCCCGTGTTCTAAACGTGTTACATGTTTTTCTTAAAAAGGGTAAAACGATATAGATAAACAGCTGTATTCCTTGTTTTGACTTAGTGACGGGTAGACGTTAGTATAACTCCGATGAGCAGAAGACAGTTCTGTAATTATCTTCATCACTCTGATAATTCTTTTCTTTCCACAGATCTTCTTCATCTTCCTCATCTTCAACATCACATTCTCCTGCGCCCAAACACCGATCTCGCTCTCCCCGCAACTCCAGCTCCAACCGCTACTCCTCCAACCACAGGTCTCCCCCCAGGCGGTCAGGGGATAGGCGGTCGAGGAGCCGGTCTCCACGACGACGCTACTCCTCGCCACCAAGACGCCAAGACTCACGAAAGCAGTCTTCTTCATATCACTCTAGTCGGCGGTCGTCCAGTCCTCGCCGCAGGACCCCGCCTAGGCGGTCGTCCCCAAGCAGACGAAGGTCCAAGTCTCCAGGCTACCGCCGGTCGAGGTCACCTAGTTATCGCAAGTCACGGAGGTCACCTTCTCCCCGGTCCAGGTACCATGGGTCGTCACCCTCCAGGTCCTCCAGGAGGTCAGTATTTTATACTGTCGTCATGTTCCTGACGTTACCTCGCTAAAAGTTTGCACTCCGTCTCTAGGTCTATCCTGCCTTCACATCCTAAGCACTTTTACTTTAGTTTTAGACGTTTATGATTTACACGCACAAAAACAAGTAGCACTGAAAAAAAGTGTCATATGATAAGAAAAATCGTAGACAATCAACTTCAAAAAGGTATGCAGGGAATTATAATACTTACTTTTATTTCATGATTTAAAATTCCAGATCTCCTCCAAAACAGCGCAGTCCAGCGCGCGAGTCAACACGTAACACAGGGTCCCAGGGAGCGAGTGCTGACACATCACGCCCGTCCTCCTACCCAGAACCACGTCAAGAACCCCAGCGTCAGGAGCCCGCTGCTTCTGAGTCCAGGCCGACCGACCGGTCTCAGCCCCGCCCTTCGGGAGTGGTCCCCGGCCTAGAGCCTGAACCCCCTCGACAACATGACTGGATCCCTGGTCTTGACCTAGAACCCGAGCCTGTACACACATCTACGTCTGCGCATCGTGAGCCTGAACCACTACATCCCAGAGAACAAGAGAGCAGGTGATTATTCTGAGCGGGGCTATGCGGCATAAAGGTCATTAAGGTTATGCTCAGTAATGCCTGGGATTGTATATATAGTCCTGGAGAAAAAAGGATAGATAGTGATTTGTTTACAATATCATAAAAAACGTTTTATTATATTAAACAAGTACGTTATCGTCAAGAAGTATATAATAAAAATAATAAGTGATAAAATTGACATTGATAATAAGTGATAACTATCAAAATTTTAATGATGTTCTCATTTCTCGATATACTACACAACATCTGTAATAGTATCTTATATAAAGAGACGTACAGTGTTGTAGTTGCAGCTAGTTAGTATCCCTTAAAACACTAAGGAAATTATACCCTTAGTTTCAAAAAAAAGAAAATCTGGTCTGAAACATATTTTATTAACTTGAAAGTTTCCATTTGTATTACAGGGAGCTCAGAGAGAAGCCTACAGAGAGTAGCAGCCGGTTGAGTTATCCCCGGTCTGACTCGCGTGACAACCGTGACCCCTACCACAGTGCGTCTCACGAGCTTAGCGTCTCCAGCAGCACGCGTCACCAGGAGGAGCTGCCAGGCCTGGAGTCCCACCGCTCACACCAGCCCATGCAGGTCACTGAGAGGTCCAGGTCACCACAGTATGTGCCTTCTCGGCCTGCGCAGGAGGTCAGTCGGAGCCCGGTGGGTCGGCGACAGGAGGCAGAGCGGGACTTTGACTGGGTGCACCCCCGTATTGAGCCCAGCCGGGCTGGGATCCCTGCTGAACCAGTGCAAGGTAAGTCATTATGGAAGAATTTTGAATTATTTATGTGGCGGGTTAAGGTGTGGATGTATGTGTGACGGCCGGGGGTTCTTTGGCTCTAAAGAGGAAAATACTTTGTTGCAACAACAAATATAGAATATTATTCCAGGCCGTATAGCAAGTCGGTTGACTGGTGTAGGTGGTATACCAGTGATTATGGGTGCGTTCTAATTTTTAAAAAAGTCATTACTTAGGGGCCGTCCATTAGTTATGTGCGCAGTTTTTCGTGGGATAGGCGGACTAAGAGCCGCTCTCCAAATTCTGGAGCCCCCACCCCACTTTGCCTGATGTATGGATCAGCTTTGTACAGGATTATTTTCAAGAATTTCAGACCCCTAACCTTGTTTCGCACGTAATTAAAAGAGGAAAAATGTATAGGAGAAAAAAAGGTATAGGAATTTGATGTAATGGTTTCGTGGGCTTTCAGTTTCAGTCAATCTCCCTGATAGTCCTAACGACGTAGACCTACGTCGTGACAGAAGCAGCACTGCCCCATGGGAACGAAAGCGCCAAGACCAAGATCTCCGAGCCCAGCGAGAAGCTGAGGAGAGGCGCGAGGCCGAGAAGCTCCGGGACCAGGAGTTACACGCCCGGTCCTCCCACCACCACCACCCCTCCTCCTCCAACCGGGCCGAACCATCACACCACTCCCCGGCTGCCGCCAAGCCGACCGACACACACCGCTACTTCCCACCATCATCCGCTTCCACCAGAGGGTCCCTCAGTAGCCGCTTTGGGGCGGGGACAGAGAATGAGCAACCTTTCTTCCCGAAAGAGAATATCACCGTGGGCATTCAGAGGAACCTGAAGGATGCTGATGAGCACGCTCCTATCAAGCGTCACTTTGTGGAGACGGAGGTGGCAGTACCCCGGCGTAAAGATGAAGGGGACACCCCGCTGTCACTGAGGGAGGAGTTCGTCACACGCGAAGAGGAGGAGGAGGTGGAAGAGAGACGAGTCATCAAGGTGGTCAAAATGGATGAGAAACCCTCAAGGTAAGGAGTACTCATACTTAATGTTTTTATTATGGGAAATAAAATTAATGTTCTAGTGTTTTGTGAATAATGGTGAAAAGAAAAATAGTTCACCCAAGTGAATAGAGGTAACTTTAAACTGAAAAGATAGATAGTTCAACCAAGTGAATAGTGGTAATTTAAAGGAGAGTAATCTTTAGATTACATTGTTTTTAGCCTCATCTTGAAAAAAACTGCTTCTCTAAAAAATATCCGTTTCACTGTCATTCTTTTTCTTTCTAATTCCTCCAATACATCAATGCATAAATTTAAAATGTTTTGTATTGTCCTCAGAGTCGTCTACAAAACCGGTTTAGGAATCCTCACGTACAGTTTTTAGCTCTTTCAATGTTTGATAGAAATCTCTATTCCTGCAGTAAAGTTTCTTGACACGTTTTGACAAAGAATTTTGAGTTTCAAGACACATATTTGCTGTTGGTATTAAAGTTAAAAGTCCATAACATTAACAGGTATATACACTTCAGTGGCCATATTCTCTTATATATCAGATTTCACTCTCGTGCTATTAACGGTTCACAGGTACAAGGTCCGTAGCAACCTTAAAAATCATTTGATATTCTGAATAATGAATTTAGTAAAATGCCGCCCCTAAAGGGCTATGCTTATGTTTTTTTCAATCATCGTGAAAACGTTATCGTGAAAACGTTTTTTACTTTTCTCCTATCAGCCATCGCGAAGTGAGGAGAGAAAACTTTGAAATCCGAAAGGAATATTACACCAAGCCGTCACTGAGTGATCGGTGGAAAGAGAGGGACGAGCGTATGGTTGAGTCTTCATCTTCACACCGCGACAACCGCAAAGAATCTAGCCACAGGTGACACATTGAATTTAACTTCAATTTCATCTGTTTATTTTTTTCATTATTGATTCAGTGCATGTATTTGGTCTTAAGATTTCTTCCCAGTTTAAAATAAATGTTTCATAAAAATTAGGAGTTAGGCCTTAATTCTACTGTAGTCATACCGTTAAAAATTGTTTTCTTTATCCTTAGGGTGGCACCATCACTTTTTTTGATAAACGCCCCTCTTATATTGCTTACACTGAAGTTTAGTATCTATTAATACGTATATATAAACAAACCCGGTCTGAATATCATGTTGATCATTTGTTAGAACCCAGGAAGATATTCGGTACGTCGACAAAAGAGACGAGAGACTCGTTACAAGGTAAAGGCAAATTGCCCCCCCCCCCCCCCATGCTTATGCTATAAGGCCTTTGCAAGCAGTACTAACCATCCAAATTTAGAAAATCTCGAGCCAATTTGACTAGGTGTATGGTTCACTATTCAGTGTGTTACGATTAGTGTCTCATAATTCGGATTCCATCTTTCACAAATAGTAGTGACAAATGAATACTTTTTGTGACGGACGGAATTTTTTGTCAACCAAAGGATAAAGATTTTGATATCTAGTGTCTTTTTTTAATGCTTAGAATGCTTGGTTTGACTTTACAGTCAGTTTTGTCCAGGTACCTCTATGTATTTCTATCTCAAGCTAGTGTTGACTACTGTTGGTGGCAGCGAGCTTTTACCTTGCCATTATTGCTTCCGTGTGAATAAGTTTAAATCTTAAGAGTGTATTGACTATAAACAGGAACTATGTTAAATCTATGCTAATCGGATAATCCGTCTCATTCATTCTAATCTGATATTGAAAAGTTTAACCAATTTTACACTGGATATAAATTCAGGTCAATATATTCTAACGCATACAAATCAGTGCAATGAGTCAAAATTGTAAAGTGCATCGCTTGGTCAGTTAACTAGACCAAGCAATCATTGGCGCCTTTGTTTTCCAATAAGCCCATCGCAGCTGACATCGAGATTCAGGTTTATCGTTAAATGTCATTCCATTTCTTTTAGATTTATTCCCCAAAAGAGTGAAGTTAAAAAAAAAAGGAAAAAGCGAAAGTGTGTGTATAAAAAAAAAGAGTAAAACATCGATATATATAATTAGCTAAATCCTATTGGAAACAGTGCTGAAGCCTGATAGCTAATTTTTATGTGGCTCAAAACCTTACACATCATTCAATCAATTTTATTCTAAACCTCAACACGTGTAAGAAACGTTTCCTTAAAAAGAACAAAAAACAGAAGTTTTAAGTTGCTATAATTCTAGTTGAAAGATTTATTTGTCCGATACTCTTCCGTGTTATTAAATGTATTCACCATGAATTTTACCTATATTTGTACACTTAGATCACGAGATGATGATAGAAAGCGAAGCCCACCACCCTCCCGCCATGCCGACGGCGATGAGAGGCGAGTGTCAGACTCGGGCAGAAGGTAGGAGAGACAAATGTTTAATATTGTACATGTATTAAAAGTATGTTTTATCTAACTTGATTCAACTTTCTTCTTTATACATGTAAGGGTAATTTCATAATAACCAAAGGAGACTAAAGGAAACCAGTGTTATGTATTGTGTGTGTGTGTTCCTAATATGCAGGTCTTCAGATTAGTGTAAAGAAGGCGTCTAGTCAGGGGATATAGTTTAGTTTGAGTCACTTTGACCTAACTGGATTTTGTTTTTCAGAGACTACACCAGTAATCTTTTATATACAAATGAAATTCAGAATTTTACATGCTATAGGAAAGAACCCCCATTTTGAAGCAATCTTTTGTAAGTCCCTTGATATGAAATACACAATTTATAGCAAAGGCCCATTTTCATTTTTGTTTTCCAGATCTCAGAAGCAAGAGCCTGAGTACCGCCATAGTTCCAGCTCCTGGGATCGCAAGCGAGAACGTTTTGAGCAGGACCCAAGCGATCTCCGTCACAACCTGTCGTCCAAACGCCGCTTCGACAAGGACGACTACCGACCGGAGCGACCAGAACGACAGGAGCGACAGGAGCGTGACATCAGGTACGCGTCAGGCAATGAACATGACAGCCTGGGTCGCGGTCACAGCTCCCACGACCAAAGGTGGCACACTACTTTTATTTCTCAGTACTCATAAGGCAGGGCTTTTGGGACAGCCCAGAGAGACATTGGTTTTAAAAATGGCGGTTTTCCAGGTTTGGAGATTTTTTTATCGTGAAAATAATTATGGGAAACGCAGATAACTTATATTAATTACGCCGCAACATAATAGGCCCCTATCTATGTTTTGAAATATCTCAGAATTGTTTTTCATAGCCTCATGTGTTTGTGTTGTTTCACTTAAAATATATACCAGATAATAGCCGAATTTGACTTGCGATCTTTTTGACTTTGCGATATTGTCGTGCCATTTCTACGCCTCTGATGATAACAGTCAAATACTCAAAATCTACTGACTTTATCACACTTACATGTATATTTCGTATTTCTTTTCGACTGCTATACCATTTGCAGTTTCCGAATGTATACACATTTAATATTTTTGAAATATCGACCAATACATTGTAATGATATTTTATACTTGTTTGTCTCTGTAGGTCTCGTATAGGCGAACGTCGGGACGATTCTCGGGGCCATAGATCGGGTAGGTCCTATTACACTGGTTACATGTATGTCTGTGATGAAATTGTTGTTTACGATCATTGTTTTATGTATGCATTCTTTTTTCTTTATTTCTATTATTTATGAATTAACATTGTCACCATGGTAATATTGCTTCAAGTTAGTAGTGTCTTATGTATTAACTATTGCCTACTTTTTGACAGGTTGGTCCAGATAGTGGCGCTTAGGGTGTTGGGCATTTCTGGAGGGGGGTGATCCCCCATTAGAAATTTGTCCTTTCTACTAGTAATGTACCAACTATAATATTTTCTAAATTTCTTCTCGCAGGAGGCAGTGATGCACCTGACTTTGGTAAGAGACAAGGTATGTAGAAAAATACCATCATCGTTCACTAAAATGATAATTTTTAAACATAACAGTCTTACTGCTACTAAAAGAACGGGGTGAATATTTCTAAAGTTATTGATCGGAAAATAAATGTGTTCGGCTTAAATAGATAAATTTGAATATTGTAAGTTGTGCAATGCAAAATTTTTGAGGCTATTTTCCTATTCATTGTTGCCTTCTTTATCTGTTTAAATCAAGTCAAAAAAGGGATAACATGTAGACGTGTTTATACATCTTTGAAAAATCTCTTGGGCATCCCTCACTTTGAATTCAGATGGAACTACCGAGTGTTCCTTTTTCTTTAATCTTCGAGAAATATATAAAACGTAATTTTGGCAAGTGTCGGTCAAAAGCAAAGAACAATTCATGAATGTATTTCTTTTGATGATGTCATTTAAAATTTATCTCAGATTTTTTTCCCTGAAGTTTGTTGTTGTATACCCTGCATGTTATAGGGTCGTAACCTCAGACCAAAGTGTAAATATAGAATGAGTTGTTTCAATCATTCCAGGCAAAGGCACATGATGGGAAGCGGGGGGGGGGGGGGATGTGAAGATTCTCGAACACCACGTACAAGTAGTTGTGTATTAGGCATAGTAAGAATTGACCATGTGTTCTCCTTACAGACAAGTACTCGTATGAGGAGTGGAAGGACCGTCCCGAAATGATCCCCAAAGGGTCCAGCTACTATGAAGTGAGTATCATAAATAGAATACGACAGTATCAGCTAATTCTTATTATTCGAGATAGAAGGCGCGCATTTTAAACATCCCAGTGCTGCATTGAAGGTTAATAATTTACTTGGTTGTTTTTATGGGGAGCCTTCCAATCGTATAGGCAGGAGATTAAAAATTGTTGATGTTTTTCTCTAAATGAAACAGAATGTCTCACCATGTTTTGATTGCCATAGACGTAAGATGTCTCAAAATAAACCTTAATGACTATCAGTGTTTGAACCTCACAACCAACACCCACAGGGGACCGACGGTTACAGTAGGTGATTAAAAAAACGATATACACGTATCTCGAATTCTCAATGAGGGGACGTGAGATAAGGGGGAGTAAACCGCCACAGTTTGTTGTATGTCGGTATCTTATCGCAGTCAGTGGTGATAAGAGATTTGAGTCGGGTATAAGAATTATCTTTGTGTACTTATTCAAAAATGCAAGGCTTTCTTGTTGCCGTTGCAATGATAGCGTGTCTTTGTAGAAGCCTGTAACAGCCTGTTATCCTATGATATTCTTATAGTAAATTGTACTACATGTATAAGAATATCTGATAATAACGCATATTAATATACCCAGTAGTAAATACAAAAACTAGGGCATCACCTACGGTGAATAAACAACAAAGCTGACTTCAGTTAGATGTAATTGTTAACGGAAATATTCCTCCTCTTACAGTATTTCTAGATTTTATTGACATAAGTAACAAAAGAATAAATATTTACATGATCCCTATTAATGTTCATGTTGCCATGGAAAATATACTTCCAATATATAAAAAAATTCCATCTGATTTTATGTATGTAATTTTCAGAAACTCTTATTCATTTATGTTGATTCTAATATGAATTTAGGCCCTTCTCTAGTAAATCCAACCCTTTTTATTATGTATTTATAGCGTCTCCGAATATGATGCACAGTCGCTTGCATAATATATCAATTAATAAGCGACAATAATTGGGTATCAGGACTTAATCATTTTGTTTTGCCATTGTCTTTTCTTTAGCACGACAACAGAGACACCTACGTTCCCAGGGGCCGTGGGCGTGGCTTCTTCAGAGGGCGTGGCGGCTTCAGGGGGCGGGGCTTCACGCCCTTCAGGGGGCGTGGTGGTTTCCGGGGGCGGGGCAGGGGCTTCTATCGTGGGCGCGGCTTCCTCAGTAAGTTTAGTAAGTAAGACATGTGAAACGTTACCCTGTCCATTTGTGTGTATTGTGAGAGGGACTGTGTGAAAAGTGTCCTAGCTACTAGAAACGTCATTTCAGATTGTTCTTTTCGGGTGCTTTGTTTTACCAACAAATATATATATATAGATTTTAATACAAACTAAAGATGAGATTGAATAGATACATGAGTGTGTGAGTTTGTAGCCTTTGGCTCCTAGGCCCATGTTTACGTGATTGGTAAATTGTGATGAGTGTCTGATGATCAGCAATTCCATCTGTCATGAAATGTAATGATGTCATTACAAGAGAAGATTGATGTATGTAAATATTTTCTGTGACATATGAAATCCATATTCACAAGAAACTGTTAAAATCACCTGAGTAGCCTAATCGTTAAGGAAAATATGGCCTGTAAAATCATATTCGGGCCTCACATACATACTGCCTCTGACATTGACGGGAGAGAAAGTTGCTTGACTAGCCTTTGGAAGAGAGGATTTAACCTTTATTACATTTATATACAAAGTTTATACATTTTATATGTACAGCTTATTTCTCTGCTTTAAAAATAAAAGGCCAAATATTGCTTGTTATGCATTGTCATGAGTCATGACGTATTTAGATCTTATGCAGGGATGCACATTTTCAGGTTTTTTTTCACAGCAACACCTCTAATTATAACCGTAAACATAAATGCTTACATTACATTTCATAGCATATTGAGATCATTATATCAGATTTTATTCATGCTCTTGCCGATTTTTTCATTAACCCTGTCTCACATCCGTTTATATCAATCACCCCGTTTGTATTGCAGGGAAGAACAGTTCTGACCAGGATCGGGAGTGGAAACACGACAAGTTCAGTGAGATGGAGGAGAACAAAGACGAGCGGCCGTCCTCCACCACCGAGAAGTGAGTGAGGGACACCGCGTGTATCAGACTGTGAGAAGGACAGGGCCTCGTCACCGGCCCCTCCCCACTGCCATGGGTCGGCCCCGCGTGTCCCCGCCTACCACTGAGAAACACTGCTGGGATCTGTGGCACACGGACATGTTAAAAGGGTTTATGTGGGACTGGGGAGACTGATTTAAAGGGCACAAGCTTCTTTTTGGACACATAAGTGGCTATGTAAGAGGAAGTAAGCACTGGTTATGTGAGACGATTCGAGAGATTAGGGAAGTTAAGTCTGTGAACATTCAATTGTAATGTAACCAGGCACTTTTTGTGACGTCATTTGGAGTACTAAGGAGTCACGTTATTTGGATTGTGCATGGTTGGATCTACTTGTAAGCGTGATGTGCGATTTTCACTGACTGTCTTTTGAAAGTACTAAGTGTCTGTCCATAAAAAATAGAATGGACGCCATGAGTCTGTGGAACGCGGCGAAGCCCATTGTTATAAGTCGGCTTTATTTTTTAATGTTATATTCATAATAATTAGAACATCAACATAATTCATGTTTTTGTTCGCACTTTTAAGATGTGTGATGAGTTTCCAGACCACCTCGCTATCATGAAATTGTCCATTACTTCTGAAGAGTTAGTTCTTTTGCCTGAAAAACTGCACAAATACATACTGATAACCAAACCATTTTATATGGTTGTGCAAATATGCCCTACCGCCTTTATGTGGTAAGTGGATTGAGGGTATACAAAATGCAGACGCCACTAAGAAAGCGTTAAACGGAGCAAAAGTCGATTCTCATGGCTCAAACTACTTCTATTGGACTGGAACTACATCATGTAACTGCTTCTACATCCATATATTCTGAACAAGGAAATCGTGTACTCTGATCCTACGTTCTGAATTTATTTCACATGTGATGCCGATTTTCTCAGATTTACTGGGTTACTGGTAAAAATCATAGAATAGCAAGGTTACACTACCAAATTATCCCAAATTCACACAGTGTCTCTGAACGCCTGATTGTACATTGTTAGAGTTAGTTAATCTTAAGGAAACGCTTTGAGGAATGTGTGCATCTAATCGGAAACGAGATTGTGAAGTTGTCTCGTAATTGGCAACCTACGTGATTGAATGTTTGTATTCATACTGAGAGATGGGCACATGTGGTGAGTATGTCAGATTGTAAAATAAAACAATTTTTAACAAAAAACTGGATGTTATATTTGTAAGTGTTAATGTTTCATGCATTTCATATTGAAATTGCATAAGAAAAGATATTTTATAACCTGATTAATGTATCTGCTGTTATAAATAGCACTCGCCCAGCATAACCATAGAATTGGCAAGAAGTAATGTTAAAAATACTTCTATCACTGGTAACCCTCTTGGTCACTATACTCTTTTTGTATTTTTGTCACAGTTCTAAGCACCGGATTTCTTTTCACTATAAATGTTTGTTTTCTTGTCTATGTTCAAATTTCTGTTAGTGCTATTGTCTCTGCTATCACTATCAGCTCTGTAATTTGAGCTGTAGCTTCACGATTACCCTCGCCATCCTGCATGGAGTTCCTTCTTAAGTAGAGTGACTACTTTTTGATACTCCTTTTCCTGAGCCATGTTTCTGTTCTCCTCCGGGTCAGTCTCATGGTCGTACAGCTCAACTCCGTAAAGTTGGCTCCATTTGGGTTTAAACGTCGGTTTACCCTCAAACCGTACCCACTCAGTGTATCTGTACCGGGAGGTCCGCATGGTATAACCCATCACCTCTGTCCCGCCCTCCACCCGGCGAAACTGGGAAAAGGCTTTAGATTTCCACTTTGGTGTGCTGGGGTACTTAACATCAGATTGGTTGCAATGACTATTCTCGTAAACAGCATTAATGCCTTGCCGTATTTGGTTTTGCTTGGCATTTTCATTAATATATGAAGCGTAGATTAAGGGCACAAAACTGCGACCTTCTGTGCAGAGGGGAACGTTCTGTGAGTGTTTAGGACAGGTGGGGACTGGGGGCAGGCCGGCCAGGTCGACCAGTGTGGGGAGCAGGTCGACGAACTCGATGAGCTGCTCGCTGTGTTGTGGGGTACGGGTGAGGCCGGGTACGGACACCATCAGAGGGGCGTGAGTGGACAACTCGAAGTTGGTCTGTTTGCACCACTCGCCGTGCTCCCCGAGCTGCCAGCCGTGGTCGCCCACGAAGGACACGATGGTGTTCTCGGCCAGCCCGAGCTGCTCGAGTCGCTCCAGGAGCAGCTCGATGAGTCGGTCCGTGTAGCTCAGCGCGCTGTAGTAGGCCCGGCGGAGGCTGAGGGTGACCGTGTCAGGCAGGGAGGTGTTCACCGCCCCACTCACATGGAGACGCTCTATGTCCCTGTAGGTTCGCAGTTCATAGTAAGGGTTGCAAGCGACATGTGGCATATTCACAGGGGCGTAGTCGTTATCTGGTAAACGTATTGCATGTTCTGGATAAAAATCTAAAAATTTCTCCGGGAATATGAAAGGTAAATGGGGCTTCAAGAAGCCTACTGCTAAAAAGAAAGGCTGCTGTCCGGTCCGCGCGGCAGGGGCCAGCTCGGTCAGAGTCTGAGCTGCTCGCTTGTAGATCTGCTCGTCGGGTCTCCGCCCCAACCGCCATCCAGCTGCGTGTCTTATTGAGCCACCAATACGGCTCGGTGGGAGCGTGCCAATAGGGAACAGACCACGACGGCGGATCGTCCATTCCGGAGGCCTCCTCACCTGGATGGAATATCTTCCCCATGCCTATAGACAGGTAGCCATTGTCTTTAAAGTACTGCGGCAGGGTTGTAAAATTCCCACCGACTTTACGGAAATAGCTGAGGTTGTCGTAGACGTGGGTGGTGCCCGGACGTCGGCCGGTCAGTAGGGAGGTCCGGCTGGGCCCACACATGGCGTACTGGACGTAGGCCCGCCCGGCCAGGAAGGACCGCCCCGCCAGCCGGTCAAGGCCTGGGGTGTGCATCGGGGGGCGGACCCTGGAGGGGGCGTCCCCGCCGTACGACGTCAGCTGGGGCCTCATGTCGTCAGAGACGATGAACAGGACGTTGGGTCGGCTGGAGACATGGTTGTTGGAAAATTCACAACAGGCAGTCCGTATTAGAATGAGAAGTGTTATAGTCGATACCAAACCCATTCTGCTCCTTGTGTCCTTTTAGTAGCCTCAAGATCTCCTACTTTTGATATGAGGAAGCAATAGTGCGTGAATTACGAATACCAGTACTAGTCCATGGAAAGTTGTAATCCAGAATAATTTATGAGACAAAATGTTAAACGATATATAAGCCTAGCATTCGACTATCAAGGGAAGCTTTTCCCATATCCAACACTAGTCAGTTATAACATGTCCTTCAATATACTGTTATAGAAATCTGTCTCCGGTCATTGATATCACACATATCTGTCATGTTGCACTTCTTTTATCCTTCTTTGTGCTTTATTACACACATTTCCCTGAGTGATATACACGTTTCTAGTTCTAACCTCCCAGGTTCCATCACCTCCGGTATACTGGTACACAGCTCGTCCTCGGGGTGACCCAGAGGTCAGGATATCCAGGTCAGACCAGGTTGGGATGTACCCAGACCCGGCCAGCTGGGACCCCACCATCTAACACAGTACAGTATGTGGATCACACGACGAGGTGTCGTGTTTTAGACCAGGGGCCCATGGGGTCGTGGGGGTGGTGCCTGGGAGCAGTTCGCCTAGTCTTCCACATTGATTTATTATTCATATGCAAAAGAGCGTCTTGAATATTGGCTACTACACTTTTTCTTGACTACATTATAAGCTATTTTTGTCTTATAGCTGCATAAGATTTCATCTTTATCTTTTAAAAAGTGAAATAAATAAAAACATTTGACAGAAACAGCAGAACAAAATTAGAAGTTTTCTAATGCATATTATGATTGTGGTTTAGCCTTATTCGGTATTCAATTGTCATTTCCTCGCATCAACGTTTCATTCCCTATGTATAAGTGCGACATAAGATTCTGCTAGCTGCCAACACTATACCGTATTTCATGTTTTGAACGTGTCTTTTTTTCCCCCGAATTCCACATGAAATGGCCGTTTTGCGAGTAAGGAAGACATTCTAAATTCTAAAGAATTCCTCTGAAACGTTAAGACAATCAACAACAAAACTACAAGGGGTTCTATCCTTCAGTCACGTTTACTTATTATTAATAGTACATAACTTATTATGACAATTACAATTCATGCCTTCAATAATCAACTTTACATATATGTGTAATTGAGTAGACACATGACGATGTGTGATCACAGGCCATGGTTGTTACGGCCGGTCAACAACGTAATAACAACATACACCAGGCACGCTTCTCAAATAATAACATAATAACACAATGGTGAACAAATATCGGGATGAACAATCGTCTGTTTGTAGCTCCACACTTAACATTCAAACTGAGACTGCACTGGACGAAAGACTTGTTTTAACCCTTTGCTATAACCCTTGGCGCATCGACGTTACATTGGAGAAAAGGAGGATAGTAATGCCACTTAAATAAAACGTCGTTAAACAAAGGGGGAAGTGGGGCTTCACTTCTACGAGTGGACTTGTATCTTTAATTGTGGATCAACTGCTGCACAGACACCACTGGAGAAAAGGGAATGTCAGCAAACTGTTTATAGACACCACAAAGTGCACAAAGGGTTAATTAATGAGTGGGTGAAGAACAATGGCATAAAGGAAGTGTACAAGAACCTTAATCATAAGTATAGTTCTTATATGGCACACAAAGTTATTTAAAGTTTACAACTAATTTAAATACATGATGAACTTTAAAGATATATGTTGGAATAAACAAGTATGCCCATCGTATTACACCAGCATTAAATCGGAATTAATCCTCGCTGTTCCCTTTTCTACTCTAAGTTGCTCATGATCATGTGTTCTTGAATTTCTTAAGTTTAAAAAGATGGCCAATATGAATTGAGAGCGACTTGGCCTAGCTTGACCCCCCTAGCTTTCTTCACCCGATTTTCCCTTCCATTCACGCTAACTTTTTCTTTTGGAAAGTGGTAGGTCTTATCGACTGTTCAATTGGACCTTATTCACTTTGAAATATGTAAAAGTAAGGTACAAAAGGGAAGTATAGTAAAGTGGCTACAGAGGATTCCGTATAACCATTGAGACATATGTCCACAACATACCATATTCACTTTTGTGCGGTCATTAACAAGGGCTTGATAACAGATAAAAAGAGAAATCCTTCAAACACGTACACTAACACTTTGAAGAACCTGTACAAGTTAAGACTAAGAACTAGAATATTGCTAATTTATTTTGTTCAAATAAAAATATCCCTGGACAAAAACACTTAATTTCGTCAATTTCTGTCGAAAAGTCATAAAAGGAATATTATTGGCTATTTGCATATAGGTTTTGTGTAAAAATACAAAGTATTCGAGCTAAAAGGACCTCTCGTCACAACAGGGTAAACTCTTTTTTTTAAATAGCTCTTGTGATATTCCACTTAGTTACTATACACATTCACAATCAAATCTTTACATCATAGAGGCCTCTTTTCCCCTAAAAGAAACACACAATATACTGGGAACAGTGATATTTTAAACACAATGTGTACGTGGACGTGGTACGACACCTTAGTACATCCGTTTAACCTGACTTGGTATGCTGCCACCCGTAAGAAACAGTAGAATTTAACAATCATGACACGATGGGCTTTCTCGCTAAATCTAATCTGGTTTATCTCCTGTAACAAATTGGTACTTTCTACAACGATCGCTGAAATGTGAACGATCGAAAATGACCACGCATATATACCCAACATGGTATTTTTGATTAAAATATAGTGCAAATCATAGATACCACTGTTCTACTGTTGTTCAAATGCCAAGTACATCTCTTGATGTAAAGTGAGTTTTGCATTATCCGATATGGACTGCTGAGGTAAATTACCACTGCAAACTGATTATCACCACGAAACCGAACAATAAATGTGCATTTCTCTCATACTTTCCCGACATTTTTAAACATGTTATAATCTATATCTTAAACAGCCTATCGAGTAAGACTACGTGCGAACACAAAGTTTAGAATATGAGGCTCATGTTTGCACTACTCATATATAAGTACATCGGTTCCAGAAAGGCTTTGGTCATTATAAATCAATTAACTCCAGTCAACTATTATACAACTATTTCGATCAACCATTCGTTTGAGTTTGCCTTTTTAAGAAACGGAACCGTAGTACGCATTTCACATGTATAGATTGCAGGTTGAAAAAGATATTAAGTCTAAAGTTACCAGAAGAAATGGATACCCAACAAAAACAAGGATATTTTACATGACTGTGCAGAACTATTCAATAACCACTTTTGCTAAGATACATTTGCGGCTACCTGTGTGTGTATGTGTCAAGTGTTATTAGTTTTATACTTGGCAGAAGGCAAGACTTTTATCAACATTGTCATCTCATTCACATTACTTTAGCATATACAGTGTACCTGATTACAAGCCCCCTTCCTAGAGACTTAAAGAAGGTGGGTAGCTAAAGAGGTTCATTACAAACTGGGTCTCGAGTTATTGCCTATGAAGTCTCCTATGAACCATACTTAATATTGTCACCACTCAATTCAATCAAGTGCTTAATACCTGCTGTCTTAATCTTTTTACCATATTTATATTTTGGTAAGCGTTTAAAAAGTATCCCAACTTTCAAGTCAACATGCAATCCCATATCTTTAAGTAGTATCACTGGAAAAAGAACGCTTAAAATGGAATGACTCTGTGCCTCTGCCAATCGAGGGTAAGTATGTTTATAGAGATATACAGCGTTCTGTATATAATAAATAACTTAACATGGTCCTAGTCTCAAGTATCCCCTACAAAAATCCAGTTTCAAGTATCAATCATATTCAAATAAACCGGTTTATCTGAACATGATTGTTTAGATGATAAAGAGACTTGTAGTTGTAGGGTCGGACTAGAAAGACAAAACTCGTTAACAATGTAAGGAGGGTTCGACCGGGGTGAAAGAGTTATTGGTGTAAATCCTATGTTTTCTTTCGTGTATTTAACTGTTGTTCTCAAATCTTTCTGAACACAATGTATGGAAAGAATGCTAAATGCAATCTCATGATAAAATAATACAAGTCCATGATTAAAAGTAATTACCTAGGAACACTAGCAAATAAGTGTGAACAACGAGAAAAAGATTCATAATTATTCACATGATACCATCGTGAGCAAAAATACTTTGCCACATAATCCGACAATTTGCCTATTCATAAATGTTCTAACAAATATAAAGCCTTCGGGCGATCGGATATATGGATGCCCATAAAAGGTACTTTGACGACTAGGTTTTCTGTTTTGGTCGTCTTTCGATACACAATATTTAGAAAATAAATTCCCGGGCTTGAATTTTCTTTTATCATACAAAACCTCTTGATAGAAAACTTCAGATTTTATCGAGAAATATTGTTTATATTTTACAGTGAAAATATACCATTACAAATGAATAATGAGACACAATTCCTGATTTACCATAATAACCAGTTTATCAATGAAACTATCGAGGGAAAATGGAACCATAAAAAGTGAACGAATTCCATACTGTTACATATATTTCATTTTACTAATTTTAGTAACTATATGGTTATTTTAATCCTTTTCTCAAATCAAAATGTTTTCTACTGTGCATCTCATGTTATTGTTATTCTGTGTGAAGATATATATTGATTTTTGCCTGGGAAAATCTTTGTCTCTGCAAAAAAGAATATCACGCAAAGATTACAAATATGCAATGCCAGATGAATGGTATGACAACTAAACATATTCACCAGTAAGCTCACAGCACATCTCGAAAAAAACGTCAGTTTAAGAATGTGTTTCTGTTGATTCTGACAATACTGCACGCCTCACGTTGGCCCTCTATATCTCGATGTTGTAATACAACCATCACTCATTTACAACCTATGTTTCACCACACTTACACTACAAGTACAGCTGTACATATCTGTGATTATCACATACAAAAGAAAATAGAATAGATATAGATAGTGAATAACCTAGGGCTACAAGTCCAGTGTGTGTACTTTCTAAGGACGTACATCTTTTTGTTAGATCTTCTTGGACCACTCTTGGCATCTAGTGGTCAAGATCCAGTTGGGAAAGTTAAGAGGTGCAATGGTTCCAGTGAATTCTGTGCTTCTTAAATGTTGTATTTTGTTACCGTGTTCCTGTTCCACACGTGTATCTGTGAAAACTTTAAATGGAACACCCATTGAAATGTCTAGAATCAGTTGATGTGAACAGAATATAGATTGAAGTGATCCCTAGTTCCTTCCTCAGTCACATAGTCTATTTGGGAGAACGTCGTCACTTGGGTTGAACAGAGGGTGAACCTTGGTGAGTAGAGACAATCGGTGGGAAATATTAAGGGAGATAAAGCCTACATGGCTCCACTACTAGGACAGAGACAATTGGTTGAGGAGTCTGCTGTGAACATTGACGGTCTGGTCGGTCACTGGCGAGGTACTCCCTGCAAGGGCGGCCGTCTCCCCGACCTGCGGGGCCACGGTCAAGCACTGTCCATCCACTGCGGCGGTGGGGAGAGGGCTCGGTTGGATGACAACCGGAACCGGGCTGGAGCGGGTAGCAGTCGCTGGGTGTGTTAGCCCCCGGCCCGTGCCCTCCCCCTGCTGACACAGCCCCTCGTGTAGCGACCCCTGGTGGTGCTGCTGGTGGGGGTGGTGCTTCTGCCCACCACCACCACTACCACCACCACCGCTAGATGGGGCTACAAGCGGTGTCCCGGGGTCATCCCCACCATCCAGCTCACACAGACCCGAGTCGCGGCTAAGTTTGCGCGGCAGAGGCCACTGCGCGGAGCCATCCTCGGTGACATCGCCCACACGGGGAAAGCGGGGAGGGCCACCTTCGAAGGCGGTCTCGGGTGTGCTGGGGATGCTCTCACTTATGGCACTCTCTGTGTAGGAGGGAGCACTGCCGTCAGACGGTGCCTCAGCCCCGGAGTCAATCTGGATGCTGGGTCGAGTGGGTGGTGGCAGCGAGTCATAATATCGCTGAAAAAAGAGAAAAAGAAATAAATGTGCAGCCTGTATTTTATCTTCAGACAGGTAAGTGCATGAACGTTTTTTTGGAGTGTGTTCTCTGGTAATTCAAATAAAAAAGTTTGCAGTCAAAATCAAACTTTGTATTTTAAAAATAAATATCGAGAATACTATGCATACAATATCTGAAGAGGGTCAGAAATAAAGTTTTATTCGATGCGATTATGGAGCGATACTGAAATCGGTCTGGAAAAAAATGTGTATGGAATGTGTACCGGTCTTCTATTTCAAGAATACATGTAGAACATTTAACAGTGGTCACCACAGAAAGGGAATTTTCATGCGAACGAGATCCTGTTGTTTTTCCCTATATCACTGGCTTTATCCTATCATTTTGTAAAACAGGTATCGTTTGTTAAAGCACCCCCTTCTATGTGTCCCGCCTACCTTCTTGGCGTGCAGCTGGTCGATGCTGGTGGTCACCTCGGACGTCGAGGAGGGGGCAGTCAGGTTGAGGGAGGCGAACTGCGCAAAGATCTCGGGGGTGTGAACCATTGGCTTGTTCTGCAAATACAACACGAAAGATGTTCAGGTGTTCAAAAGCTTTGCAATGATGATGATGATGATTGTTGGAGTTAAAGATCCATCAGTAATTTTTCAGCTACATAAGGACCAACGCACGGTTTTTGTTTTGTACAAAGTACTGTGATTGCATCTATGGGGGTGAGAAAGACGGCAAGATGAGGTAAGAGGCAAATAGCATACCTATTCATATCTGAGTTAGCTTAGATATTGCTGTATGATAGAATTTCTTGGCGTAAGATGGTCAAATGTAACAGCTACTTGAATTCCTAATCTACGTTTATGTAACACTGTGTGAATAAGATCATATTCAATAAATTTTGTGTGTACTCACAAAACTCTTGCGTTTGTCTCTCTTACTGCGCTTGTTTGGCTTGCTGCGGACAATGCCCCCAAACAAACACTGGTCCTCCTCCTTCTTACGCAGGACGTACATGCCCTCGTCGGTCAGTTCCCGGCTTGAGCCCCCATCTGAAAGCATACAGACTGAATATAATGCTTCCCTATCACCAGGAACATCGTTGCTCTAATGGTGCCTATGTATGTAGCTGTACAGAATAAAGGATTTTCTTAGTTAATTTACATGAGTGAATCTATTTATTAAATCTGACTCAATGTAGCAGTAATTATCACACCCGTTGGCCCTAGATTCGGTCTCCACGGATATCAAGTAAGTCAGGGTTAATGAAAAAATCTGAAACTCCAGAAGAAAAACTTGAAATTATATCAAAATGTCATGAAACCCAATGAAAGGAATTATCTAAAAAAATTATCATTAGAGGTAATGACGTTCAAAATTCTGAAATCAGACGAAAATCTAAAATGCCCCAACCCTCCACAAGTAGTGAATAGGTTCTCCCTTACCAGAGGTGAGTTTGTCGGCGTCGCCTGAGGTGCGCGGGCTGTGGCCCTCGGGGGGCGTGTCACTGCCGGCCGGGGTGGGGTCTACAGTCGCCAGGTGTCGCTGTAGGTACGTGATGAGGGTCGAGCACAGCTGCTTCTCATCCTCATACGGCTCCCGGGACGCCTCATACTCAGCGCTGAAAGCACGAAAATCACAAGGTTAAAGCTTTGAAGTTGAACACATCATCATCGAAATAAATATTGATTATATGACTATTTGTTTTTACAGCCTAAATTAATGATGTAATAGGAGTTGATTAGAAAATGATGGCGTCGAAGTCCAATTTGCATATTACTGTGGACGAAAGAATGTTGAATGAATAGTGTCTACAATGCTATGGACCAGTAGGCTGTGCACCAATCAAACTGGATCCCTAGATCCAGGCACTTACAGCAGTACCATTACAAAACCTTTTAACAAACTCGCCTCGCTTCTCACATGTTTACAATACAATATATAGAGAGCAATTTAGATTCAGAAAAGGCTATGATCATAAGTAAGAACATAGAAATAGTATCGAAAATGGCACCTCTGTTCGGCACATCGCAATTGGATTTTCATCTTTTTCTGGGTTAAAGGTTTGATCCTATAGCTTAAAGCTTTAAACACATCATCATCATCACCAAATTTTGCTGAGGGTGAAAGAATGTTGGATGAATGGAGTGTCTACAATACTATGGAGCAGTAGGCTGTGCATCAATCAAACTGGATCCCTAGATCCAGGCACACACAGCGGTAGCATCACAAAACCTTTTAACACGCTCGCCTCGTTTCTCACATGTTTACAATACCGGTACTATATATATTATAGAGAGACCTTGAAATAGTATCGAAAAATTCAAAATGGCACCTCTGTACGGCACATCGCAATCAGACTTTCATTTTTTCTGGGTTAGAGGTTTGATCCTATAGATCCCAAACCCCACATTTTTTCACAAACCGAGCAACTCACAGGTCCTTCTGGTACTGCTCCAGCTGCTGGCGGCGCTCCTCCTCCCGTTTACGGTTCAGTTCATCACGATATTGTCGTCGGGACTCCTTCCTCACATCGTTAAATTCCTGCTCAGCGCGCTTAAACTCGGAGACGATGTGCCGCCGCCGCTCGTACAGTACGTCCAATTCTGGGAACAGAGAAAGGCAATTAGGTGGAGAAATATCTATGTTTATGTTACTACGTTATAGTTTTTCTTCACGATAATATGGCAAGATTATGTTTTGGGCCATTTTGGGATATTTTGTTTAATTCAATAAAAATACATGGACTTTCATGAATGTGTCTTCAACTCCTTCCATAAAACAGCTCCGATAAGATTAGCCACTTACCAGCCTTTATCTCATCTGCCTTAGCTCTGTTCCCTGAGGTTTTTCTCTTCAGATCCTCTTCTCTAGTTTTCAGAGCGGTGACAGACTTAAAAAGGCGCTGCAGAAAAAGAATATGATTATGGCTATATTGCTTAGAAAACTGTTCAACAGACATGGCAATGACCAGAATATACAGGGCAAAAATTATTGACACTTTTTGCAAAACCTATAGAAGGTTGGAAGCAAAAAAAAACGTAAAAATTGGAATTCGATTTTTGAGACCATGTACTCGTTAGTTATAGAAATTTAGGCACGCATACATTTTCATACGGATTGCCATGGAACAGCTGACAAGTCAATCAATTTTCTTAACAAGGAAGTCAGAACTCACGTCTCGCTCGTCACGCATCAGACGTTGCCGCCCCCGTAGTCCGTCTATTTCATGCTTGAGTGTGTTGTACTGGCTACAAAGAAAAAGAACACGGGATATCCGGTCAGTTGTTTTATATCAAAACTTGTATTCATGGCTGATTCAAATATGTTTAGGGAAAGTGTCATTCCTTTGAAATTTTTAAGGATTGACATCGGAGGTTGGGCCGTAGTGCCTATTGCTAAATACACACCCTTTGAAAGCTCAGATTTTTCCCTATTCGGCCATCAAAGTAGATAACTGAATAAATGTAGTTTAAATCTATTTAACCACTTTTAGTTTTATTTTCTGAACAAGGATTTTTCATTAAAAGGGTTAGTCAGCTGATTTTTTTTTTCCATCCACGTATAACTTTCTTATGCAA
Organism: Lepidonotus clava; assembly: GCA_936440205.1. Lineage (NCBI taxonomy): Eukaryota > Metazoa > Annelida > Polychaeta > Phyllodocida > Polynoidae > Lepidonotus > Lepidonotus clava. The sequence continues at coordinate 25,588,219 of OW387138.1, forward strand.
GGAAGAGTGTCAAGTGACACATAATATGTAATATGTATATTGTATCTTATATCACCAGGAGAGCTCAAACTATATCAAGAGAGATGTCTTGCACATAGGAACCACGATTCACACCCCAAGCATCGGTGCTTCTCCTTCTTTCTTAAATGATGCGATTAAAACAAGATTCTAATCCATAGCCCTCACCATCACTTTTGTAAACATTGTACCTTAGTTGACTACAGTAATCATGCCATGTTTTTTTTTTTTTTTATTTCTGCTCAATCACTATATACTCTAAGTTGCGAGAGACTCTTTGGCAGAGTTCATGAAAGTGTGTCTCTATCGGCTCCACGTTTCCGCAATTCTTTTGTACTACGTAAAGCATTCACAGTTAGGTTTTTGGTGAATCAGAGACACTGTGCTCCCCTATCGACCTATGACACAAAAGACAGCCGTGACTAGATTTGTAAACGTCAGCCAAATGCGAGTTGGCACTCCCACTGACGTCACTTGCCGCACTATAAAAGCAACACTCACACCAGACTTCCTGGATGTCCTATATAAAAAACTGCATTTCAGTTGAAAGTGTAATAATTAAGATTCTGGAAGAAGAGATCTACCTTAGCTCGAAGTTATACGGTAACACACATCAAAATTGTAATTCATACGTTCTCACTAAGTATCTAACCCTTATATATACATATTATAACCCCAGTTAGATATAGATGTAATTTTGTAATAACGGATGACCTGTGCATTGGCCGATTTCCCATATTCAAAGTAAAAAAAGCCACATAGAAGTTGAGAGGAGTAGATCTACGTCAGTTTACTGAAAGTAACATTAGTTTTAATACTAGGGCTTAAAGTGTTTTTCGTTCATTACTGCTGCAAAGCCGAGCAACACAATTTAATCAAAATGTGCATTATTTTCGCAATGAATGTTCATCATTTAAGTCTAAAATATTTACATAACGGTCGTATTCATCAACTGTGAAGCCCTTGAAGTTCGCTATTTTGAGGAAAATGCCATGATCAGATATGTTTTTTTTTCACCTATTCTAATATTAACACAAATTATCCGCTCTCGTATAGTATTACCGTACTTCTAGAATCGATTGTATAATAATCATGGAATTTAAAAATACTCTGACAAGCCTACTTTTGTGAGTAACAAGAGTCCAACTTACACTAGAGCCTTTTTAGATCGTTTCATGCGGTCGATCTCGGCCACGATTTTCTTTTCCTCCCGAAGAGTAAAATTATTTGTCTTGAGCTGGTGGTCAAGTCGGCGGATGGCTTCGTTGATCCGGTCCTCGTTTTTATAGGCTAAACTTGACTGGATCTTCGTGAGGCTTTCCATCTAAAAACAGACGATATCATCAAACTTTCACATTTTATTACCATGAAAAAAAAAGGGAACTTTTTAAATTACATTTAGCGGCACAAAAAGAAAACTGGTCAAAAAGTGGATGACTGAAAAAACAACTACACGGTTCCCTTTCAACTTGTAACTTGTTGTTTTTTTCAGTTTTCGGTTCGCTGAAAAGTAAATGGCCATAATGCAATACTCACCTGTTTTGAGATCTGTTGGTTGACTTCTCGTAACTCATTATCAATTCGTTTCCGTCGGCCGATGGTAACCTCCTTCTCGGCCCGGATCCCACGGAGGTCCATGGCAACACTCTCATCTGACCGGACATTTAATGCTTTCTGACAAATTAGTTAGGATCACAAAACTTATAACTGACTTGACTGAAGCACACCTTTTTTTTTTATTACAACCAGCGATATTTCTGTTGAATTGGACAACTAAAACACGTATGAACCACGATATATAATGATTATTTCCTATGTATTAAATTATGGAAAAGAACTGTTTTTGAGTTGGTCGGGTGCACATGCTGATCCCAATAGAAATTTTTGTCTTGCGTATTTTAATCAAAATTATAGCCTAGTTAGTTTCAGATTAGCTGTTCCGGTTGCAAACAGATTTGCATTTGTTTTTCCTGGTTAAACAGTAGGTAACAATCATAATTTCTGCCGGGAATCAAAACCGGTTCTAGGACATGGGTTCTTATTATGTATCTTTATGTAACATGCATTGGATGGTCAAAAAATAGGATATTCATAGACTTGGGATAACCAATAGAAACGATTGACTTAAGGATACAAGTTCGCCTTCTTTTTCTCTGATCAGGACGTTTATCGCTTCTGTATCCTCCTCCAATTTCTTCCGGTCAGGAGGCCGCATGCGCCGAACGTCAACTAGAATCAGAGATAAATCCTAATGTACACTTGTGTTTTCATGATTTTAGAGATAAAGATGTACAACGTCAATATTTCAGTGTGCGAAATTAACTGTGCGTCCTGCATGTCAGTTGATTCCCAGCCCCACCCGGTGTCTCAGATAAACAATTTGGCCAAAGGATGCATGATTTTTGTATTGCACATCATCCATATGGGGCCTAATTTCGGACACTGTCTTGATATGCAGAAGCTACTGGACTTCTGGCCAGTTCTATTTACACCTCAACAAATCACCTCACCTCCACAGAAGGACCCCATGCGCGATGATTTCCGTCATCGCGCGAGGTTAACCTTGGAGGTGTGGAGGTGCAGGCACCCCATGCATGATGATTTCAGAGGTACCCATGTCTGATGATGCGGAGGTGACGCAATGGCAACGTGCACCGACGAAAATCATTGCACGTGGGATGCCGACACCTCCGTGCCTCCATGGGTAGCCTCGAGCGATGACGGAAAACACCTGCACACGTCAGAGAAGGCTTCACAGAGCTACTCCATGGTTAGCCTCGCGTGCTGACAGAAATCTTCGCGCATGGGGTGGGGAGTGGAGGTGGTAAAGGGGAAGGTGTCGGCACCCCATGCATGATGATTTCTGTCAGCACGCGTGGGCGACGTGTCAGCGCAAGTGGAGAGTGTAATGTTGCAGGTTTAGGTGTGGATACCCCAGGCGTGATTTCCATCTGACAGCGCGCGAGGTTACCCATGGTAGAGCTCTGTTGAGCCTTTCCTCTATGTATGGGAAGCTATTGTGATAGCAGTGGTGTCGATGGTTCGGCTACCCCTGGGGGTGCGCATAGACGGTTTCCTGATAATTTCTGCATCAACACCACTGCTATCACAATAGCTTCACATACATAGAGGAAAGGCTGGTCAGTGCGCTTGGGTTCTCATAGAGGTGTGGAGGTGAGGAGGTGTGGAGGTGGAAATAGATGGTCCCGGACATTAGCCCCTAATTTATAGAAGAGGCCATTCCCTCAATGCAGGCCCTGTGTCCTGTAGCATTGCCACACGCCCTGTTAAATCCCTTGGACAATCAGCAAAAATAGACAACATATTGCTTTTAGTAAATCAAGGCTCCTGCAATTGATAAATGAGATTCCAGACCACGCCACCTAGTGTGTTACTGAGGCCCAGAGCTGCTGGTCGGACAAGCTGGGGGTCATTTTCTATTTGAGGCAATGTAAATTTGTCATATTAAACCACCCATAACTTTTTAGCTAAACCAGGCAGAATAATACCATAACAATGAGCCAATAGTGTAAAACTTGATCTCTTTATTGGTATCTAGCCCGTAATTGTGAAAGGATGTCTTGTATTTTAAAAACATTTTTCAATATAAAAAGTTTTGATTTAATTGTTGGCCAATGGGAGTGCACCTCAGAGCCTTATCAGCATTATGTAATAGACCCCCGACCAATCAGGTGTCACGCGACACCCACCACGTGGGTTTGTTTGTCCTACCTCCACTGGACCGTGACGGGTGCGGGAGGTACGGAACAGACTCTATTAATAATCATTCCTCAGCCTATTTATTTATATCAGCAGAAAGCTTAGAATTAGAGGAATCTAGATATCAAGACTTAGTTTATGGGTAATCTGTTAGTTGCCTTCAGAAAATGCGTCTTTGATAGAGTGCATTTTAGGTGCATTTTGACATGCGGCACCTTTTTTAAAGGGAGCCAAAACCAATAAATTCAATGAAATTTTCAAACTCAAGTTATCATGGAAATCCATTCCTTTAGCCTATTTCTGCCCCATGTTAAAATCTAAACCAGGAAATATGGTAAAAAATCATTAAAACACATTTTTCGTGCTCAAATCAATTAATGTGGATCCACAAAAATAGGGTTTGTTTACAAACAAATGTAAATATTACCATCTTTTGTGGCATTTTACTTTAGTTTGAGCTAGTTTTCACAGCTAATTTTTTTTTTACCATTGACCTTAACTGGACTCATCTAACATATTTCTATACTTATCTGAGTTTTGAAAATTTTGTCAATTTTGTTGGTTTTGACTCCCTTTAAAACATTATTTCCATTTCTGTATGGTGTATTTGTATCAGCCGCTAATTGTTTTTTTTTAAAATTCAATTCTTCTATACAATCTCTTTTCAATGATGTGTAGTACACATATGTACATTTAGGGATACACCCACGGCTTTTGCATTGAAAATTTGTCACGCCCACAAAAATAAATTTCCATACATATTATTCAGTGACAGTTTTTGAAGTTCACATCCGATTTGTATTATGATAAAAACCAAAATGATCAGTGAGATGCGTTTTCTTCATCAAAAAGACAATCTGAAAAAAAATTGGTGTGGTAATGCTACTTTAAATCCCAGGACACCCTGGCAGGACCCTCTGGCTGTCCTTTTGACATCCTAGAACTAGCAGAAGTCAAACCTCATTCATAACAAAGCTGAGGCAATAAGCCCGTCCCACTTTGGGTATATCCTTGGGTTGGACAAGGGTTGGACAAAATAGACATATTTTGCCATCCTTGTCTCTAAGACACGGTATTACTTAAATATGCAGGAATTGATTTTTCCTAATTATACCAAAGTATTACTAAAACATTATCACTTCTTAAATTTTATTAATTGACAGATGTGTAGATTTGCTAGCCAATCAAAATACTGTACTTCAGGGCAAAATAGGGTTGGATATTTTATGTTGGACTGACAGGCTCTACCATTTGATCAAAACAAGAAAAGTCCAAAAAGCAAGGTAAAATTTTGGAAATTTCAGGAGCAATCTGTCAACCAAATTGCTTTGGTTAATTTTGTATTGTGCAACTCTCTTCATAGAAGAAGCACAGAAGCAATTTTGAGAGTATTTCAAGGTAAACTTAATAATCTAGTTGCTGTAAACTGGGATGGGCTTATAGGACCGCCTGGACCCTGACAGTCTATTTGGGGTCTTGTTCAAACTGTAAAACGATGAACTTAATCTGTACTATTCGATTCTACATTGGTACTATCACATGTCACTCCCAAAAGTTCTTCCCAGTACCTAAATAAAGCCATGTCAAATCACTAAAATGAAGTCAAGTGAAGTTGCTCTGTGTGGAGCCTGGCCTGGAGGCAAAACCAAAAGTCAAAGAGAACTGCCATGTATTATTTGATAGTATCCACATCTTTCTCCTCATTTTGTCATTTATCAAATGACGTTAAAAGACTAAATGGTTGCAAATAAGCACTTTGGTTCAAGAAAACTCATAACATAAAAGCAGTGACACTGACAGCTGACTCAACCTTATTTTGGAGGTTCCCAACAGCAAAACAAACAGAAGTCAAATGTTTGGAAACAGTTTTGGCAAGTAATTTAGAAAACCCACCCGTTTCCTCACGCTCCGGCATTTCTGCTGATATCTCGGCCATTTTGTCATACGATAGGTTCGATGGCCGGCTTTCTTTTAGCATAAATAACCAGCATTTAAGCCATTATTTTGGCGGAGTCTTGGACGTTCCGCAAGTCCGCTCAGCCATCTTGGGGCAAGTCGTGTCGGCTAACATGCGATAAACGTCATCGAAATTTGTGTACATTAGCTTATTTGCTGATTGCCGGCCAGTTCAATGAAATTCATACAAGAAATAGCTGGGAATCAGCAAATATAATCCTTATGCTTAGGGTTTCTAGCCAAAGACAGCTCGAAAAGGTTGATGAAAGACCTCTGCTATTCTTTGGTTGATGTCTCTTGTTAAATTAACTTGCATTATTATGGCTAAAAGGAAGAAAAATATGTAAAAACAGCACTATGAGGCAAATGCTACCACCCTCTGGTGAGTTAGACTGGAACTACATGGCACTGAGTTGAAATAAATTCGCGTTTATCATCTTTGTTCAAAAAATTTAAATAAATATTAAACACATTATAACCCTATACAATATATGTTTATTTTACTACTGTGATTTAAAAGTCATATATTATCTATGAAAGAAATAACTGTAGAACTACTTTACAGAGCGGAAGGATATAGTACCTACGCGGCTGAATTTGTATTGGTTGTTTGGGCGGGAAACAAAGCGACGCCATTTTGTTTTGATCGATGCTGGCGTCAAATCCTCGGTGCGCGTTCCCAAGCATTTTGAGCACCTTAAACGTCATAATAGCGATCAGAAATTGATTATACGGTTCTCGGATGATCTTAGCCAAAGGGTGACAGTTTCATTTGAGGTAAGTGCAGGGTTATTTACTCTCTAAACACCAAAAATCTCTTGCACAAGACGTAGACGCTTCGGCCAGCGGCTTACGTTTCAGGTCATCAGATGGGCCGCAGACGCATCATCAAATTTACATGATTAGACGAAACCGACGTTCATTTTAACGCGATATCTACGATCAGAGTAGTTAGATCTAGTTGTCTTTGCAACTGGATCCCTACTTCGCTGCTAGAAAAAAAGGAAAAGACGTCGAAGGATGTGTACGCTGGCCGGCCCACTTTGGCCTCCAAGCTGGCGTCCTCTACTTCCGGCAAAAATCCATAATCGCGCCCCTGGCAAATTAGCCTCATATGATATTCCATAGTTATAATTATGTTTAGCTCGTACTTGACATAAACAGGTAGTAAGAGAGAGATTCATATTGCACTCATTAGGTATGGCCCTCGTAAATAAGGCTAATAACTTGGTCAATGCGATGACCAGCGCGCCACTTTGCAGGGAAGCGATTGTTTACGTCTGTGATGCAACATGTTGGCGGCCCGCCACTTTTTATGTTGGTTTACATTTCAGGAGTACATTTAGAACAGGGTTCCCACGCACGAATATTCGTTTTTATCAGGGTACCAACCTGGCAACAGCACAGGGAATATGGCAGTTGTGAGGGAATTTGATAATTTTATAGAATTTCATGTGGCCTGGTTCTGAAATTCCTGATTTTAGATAATTAGGGATTCTACCTTTTATTGTTGTGTTCTGCAATTTTTTTCAGGGTACCATCCACACAGGGAAAATGGCAAAAAAAATTCCCTGACAGGGAATTTGAAAATTTTGCCAAGACACAGGGAATTTCATTTGGCCAGGTTCTGAAATTCCTGATTCTCAAGATATTAGGGATTCAACTTTTTGTTGTTGGGTTGTCCAATTTTTTTCTACACGCAGAGGGCTGAGAGGCTTTTAGATTCTATCAACTTCAGGCTAGGAAAATTCGTCCATTTTTCTGGTCGTCAGAGGACGACCACTAATGACAATCTGGTCGTCCTCACACATTCAAAGGTTGTCCACAATTTTAGGACAATCTAACCTCACAAAATAGCTATTGAAATGGACAAACTGTCAATTTTTAGTGGGGAACATTTTAGTAATTGCTAGAAAATATCTGGTCATCAGGAGGACTAACAAAATTCATTTTCTGATCGTCCACAGCCATTTTCTGGTCGTCGAGGACACGCAGATTTTCCTAGTCTGAACTTCCTGGATATGACACAGGGAAAAATTGCTGTGGGACAGGGAAAACAGGGAATTTGAAATGGAACTTTGGTCACAGAGGATTTTAAATTTGAACAACTTATTTGATATTCTCTCAGTGAAAATGTTAGGGCCGCTCCCTGGGCGCATTAAAATGTCAAATGTCACATTGATTTTGAGATCAATGCGCCTATGGAACATTAGGATTTTCAATTTAAAAAAAAACAACCAAAAATAGCGCATTACAGTGAAAATGTCTCCCTAAAATTTATAGGGAGTGCGCCATTGTCACATGCTTAATTTTTCTAACATTATCACTGTTCTCTTGGTCCATGCAACGTCACTCTTCCGGTCCATGGTGGATTTCCCAATTATCAACTTACATTTATGACTTGAACTAGTTCCTGGCTGCAAATGATTTCAATTTTTCTTACCCAATGTGTAATTTAAAACCTTTCATGTTATTGGAAATCGTTTTAACCATTTTATTTGCAAAAAAAAGTGATATTTTGACAAACATTTTAGGCTGGCTTCTCCTGTGAAGTTTTCCTATTTAATCCTATGTAAAGAAATGAATGAATTATTGTAAATTATTATCTGTAATTCACTGAAAGGATACATTCATATCTAAAAAAAATATCAAGATGTAGTTGAATGAATGTGCCTAATAAAGATGGAATTATTCCAATAATTTTATGGTACTTTCTAAATAGTCAATGGGAGGCTATAATCGGGGCAGCCACCACAGAAAACAAAACAGAAGTACAGATTTCGCCATTGCGGACACAGGGGAAAATTGCTGTTGGACAGGCTGAGGGAAATATCAGAACACAGGGAATTTTAAGATGGAATTTGTGTTGGTACCCTGTATGCACTATTTTGGTTCTGCCATTTATATGGGATATATTTATAAGTTAAAGATCTTATTTTTGGTCCAGAGCCTAGCACAGCCAGAGGAGCTAAAAAAAGTCAAACTTGAGCCTTAGGTCAATCTGAATTTGTTGCAAGTCACACTCAGTGTTCGCCCTTGTTGTTTGTAAATTGCATTTTAGTGTAAAATCGGAGTTAAGGACTTCCACTTGCCCGATGGCCATTGATTTTAGATCAGAGCCAATGAAAAATAAGGAAATTATCGTAGTTTCACCCGGATGGCTAAAACTTTTCTGGGCATGTGGGGTGGAGTGGTGGTTAGCGTGTCCGCCTGTTGTGTGGGCGGCCCGGGTTCAATCATGGGTTGGGGTGGGCTGACTACTGCTCCCCTCTACATGTCTCCCAGTGGCAACGACTGGGTTATCAAAGGTCTCTAGTAGCCCACCGTTGTTGTATGTGATGCCCTGCTATGGGACATTGCATATAAAAGACCCCTTGCCACTCTTCAAAATGAGTAGGGTATAGCACCCGGTGGTGGGTTTCTCCCCAAGCATATCTCCACAGAAGGGAACTGCTTACAAATCATACATACAACCATACAATGAGGTCGTCATTGTTGCTTCTTCGGCCATCATTGATACTATTTTCAGCTGTCTTTTATGCTTTCTCAGAGCTGACTGAAAACGATTAATGGTACATTAACACGTTTTTGTCACTATCAGCCCTAATGGCCAAGACCCATTTTCGAACACTGAAAATATTAGAATTTAGCTGAGTTAGTCACCAATGTTACATAATGAAGCACCTGGCAGGACCTAAGAAGCTGTTTATAACTTCAGATTTATATCAGATATAGTTCAGATCACATACAAAACCTGAAAACTAGAAGGGAGTGAAAAAATACAGCCTTCTGATTTTGGCCAACCTTGACTTACATCCCTGAAAGGATCCGAGAGTCTGTGTCCACAGGCCACCCTGTGTCCCCAACAGGGTCGTCAAAGGGGAGGAACACTGTAAAGTCACCAACAAAATATTTCTTTAAAAAAAACAAAAAAAACCAACCTTAGTCTTAACATGATTTACTTGTCGCAAATTTTCAACTAGAATCTTACAGTTCTTTTTTGTGTTCCAGGTGCCGTGAAGCAGCAAAATGTTTTACGCACATTTTGTTTTGAGTAAAAAGGGTCCGCTGGCTCGGATATGGCTAGCGGCCCATTGGGATAAGAAATTAACCAAGGCACACGTCTTCGAAACAAACATTGATAGCAGTGTGGAGGCTATCATTGAGCCAAAGGTAGGTCAACCATTCGGACTATACATTCTATTTGGTTCTTTTTCCTTGGCCTTGAATACTTGTGGATTTACCAATATCAATGACTTAGCATAAACTTTCAGCTTAAGATTGACCTCAGAACAGCTGAAGGCTTTACCTTTTGCAGTCTGGACGTGGTAAAAGAACATTATTGCACTCCTACTTGTCTCACTCACAACCTCTGTCGTTTAATCATTCAGGTGAAGCTGGCTCTCCGTACGTCAGGCCATCTGCTGCTTGGTGTTGTGCGGATCTACTCTCGTAAAGCCAAGTATCTTCTGGCAGACTGCAATGAAGCCTTTGTCAAGATCAAGATGGCCTTCCGGCCAGGCGTGGTCGACATGCCTGAAGAGAACCGTGAGGCCGCTGTGGCCACCATCACGCTCCCCGAGACATTCCACGACTTTGACACGACCATGGCAGACCTAAGGTAATACATATTTATTGTAACAGTGTTAGAGATTTAGACTGAATTACTGTAATTCTGTTGATAATATGCGGGTACTGGGTAAATAAAAACTAGCATAATACATGTTGGCTGTATATTAGGGTAGAAACATGTATAACATGTAGGCAGTGTTTCCTTTAGAGTAAAAGTTTGGGATTTTATTCTCTTTTTGATATTGTGATGTATTTGTTTGTTTTCTATGTTCACATTTGGAACTTCTTCAAAAGTTCAATGGAAGTAAGCACTATCTTTTATTCTAGGGAGAAAACCGTTATAGTTGTGGACTCATTTCAAACAAAATTATCTGATTTCTCTTTGCAGCGACATTGACGTACAAGCTCAGTTTTCCGTCAACCAGAGCCGCCCTGAAGAAATCACAATGAGAGAGGACCTTGGCAACATTACTCTAGTAGGAGATGATGGATTCGGTAAGTTCTACATGCAAGATGAACTCGTGGATATAAATTCAGTGCAGTGCCATGCCGTTTTATAGAAGGATTTTAATGCATTTAACAGAATCGTTACTACTATTACTAGTGTGGAGATAGATATCCTAGGAAATTGAAAAAAAAAACCGGTAAATAATTGATTTGCTTTCATATTTCCACTGCTTGAACAGTGTTTGAAATTAACTTTTTTTGAAGTCAGCCACCAGGGCTGACATTCATGAAAAAGTGTCAGCCTTGAAAAAGAATTGTCAGCCCAGATTTTGTATGATAAAAAACTTAAAAATATGACCATAAGATTTACAACTAGGTACCTTCAGAAACAGGGTTAGGATAATAACCAGAAAAGTATCCAGTTGAACTATTGTTAATGTTTGATTTAATACTGCGTGATGTGTATATAATTAAGTATCCATGAGTCGTTTGTCCAGAATGTCTGAGTCGATCAGACTGCGTTTAAAGTTAGCTCATTCACTTCCCAATAGTTCAAAAGAAATGAACGATGAGGGAGCTCTTAATATGAAAGGGTTTTTATTCAATAAAAATCTCATCCCGAGTCAGAGCCACTATGTATAAGTCTCCATCAGTCCACCTCCCATCTCCTATCAGCAATCAACCACATTTAGAATACAAGTTGTTTCAACACATTCTAGACCGCTCTAGTGCTTAGCTCTATCACAATCCTATGTCCGAGGTAGTTGGTATAGGTAAAACTCCAGTCTGCTGCGCGGGAGCCGGTGTACTAACTCCAAGTAGCTCCTTTGCTAAACTTACTCAGCTGACATTCTCACTAAAACTGCCTGCTCCTCACTTTGCAACACCTTTTATACTGGTTAACAGGTGGCGCTGGGAGCGTAAAATATCTCTTTCTAGAAGTAGACTAGAAGTAGACTTGCTAAGCCTGATCCTTGTTAGATTATACAACGTGATGATATATTAAAAGTGCTAAGCCATTAGTACACAGTCACATAAAATGGAAAAGATTGATGAAAATGCAGAATTTATTTCCCAAAAATCTGTCAGCCATCCGGGCTGATAACTTGATAATTTTGCCTAAAATTGTGAGCCCTGACCTGGAAATGTCAGCCTGGGGCTGACGGGCTGACGTTAATTTCCAACACTGCTTGAATAATTATACTTATTTAGTCAAAAACATTCCGTGGTGACCTTTAGATATTTAGCAATTAGTTTTCAACCAAATGATTGTATAAAAGAAGAGAAAATTGAACAAATTTTATTTGAAGCATAGGTAAAATCACATTTCCGTAATTTTTCCTCACATTACACCTGTAAACTTTTAGGTGATATGGGCTTCGACGACCGGAATATCATCCAGGATGCGAACATGGATGACACATTGTACAAGAACCCAGACTCCTCCAATATCTTACTGGACGACTCGCTTGAGAAGAATCGGGACGTTGAGAAACCAATGGACATTGACTTTGATGCTCCAAACCAGAACGATGAATTTGGAAAAGAGTTTGAAGACTTTGGTACGTTTACCTCTTTGTTGTATATTTTTTGCAGGTATATTAATGATTTACTGAAGTAAGATTTATTAAAAGCATTCACATTTCAGGCATCACTCCAGCATAATTATTTCGAGATATTCAAGAGAATTTGTTACCTCAATTTTCCAAGTCCTTGATTTTATCCTTCGTGTACCCACAGGAAATGTGACCAATATCACGCGTGGTAAGGACTAGATGTAAGCCATGTTAACGACGTTTATTTCACTGTAACGTAGCACCATAAGACGTTTCGTTATCCGTTCTCATCTAACCAAACTGACTTGTTCACCGTTTCGTTCATACCGTTGGTTAATGTTCGGCATGTTGTTAATGTTACGTACACAGACGGACCGGCAGGATGCAATGACGATGACGACTCGGACAACGACGGCGGGTTTGGAGGTGGTGTTGACGATGACCTATTTAGTAAGTCTTATTGGTACTGAACCTCCTAACAAGGATTGTTATCTTTTAACAGGATAAACCCATGTTCTGTAATTAAGGTCGTTCAATTAATTACTGAACCTTTGAAGTTACTTTAAGATTAATCTAATAATCATGATATTAACCAGTGCGGCACAGAATGGATTCTTTGGAAAGGTCACTTGTATACTTAAAAATGTTGAAAATTAAAAGTGATATATTGTGTCAAACTGGAGTCCCAGCTTTTGGTGGACAAACTTGTTTGATTATGTAATTATGAATGGTTGGTAAATGTGGACCATCTTGTAAATCTAAATGTTAAAGATCACTAGGTCATTAGCAAACCCCTAAAGGGACAAAGTAATTTCTGGAATGAATCTAAATCGGTCCAACTTTACTCTAGGGGACGACTTTATTGGCGAGGCTGGAGGTCTGTTTGAAGAACCACCAGCAGCACCTGAACCAACACTCAACGAAACCGCGCAGAAGGATGGTAAGACCGATAGAATCGCCTCTGTTTATGCCCTTACCTTGCTTTTTTTTTTGGTTAATTAATGGTCATTTTGATGTAAGGTTTGTTCGTTGATGCTGCTGTTAGGAAGCAAGTAAAGTACACTAAAATTCTCCCTTGAAAGCAAATGGTTTATTTTCTATAGACTGATAACCTACAACAATATTACAAAGTTGATGAAATCAATCGAAAAGCAAAATGTTATACTCTTTTGCTGCTAGCTTACCACCCCCCCTCCCCCCTGCATGCTTGTGTAGATGCTCTCTGTTGTCTGTCTTGTGATTTACCAACCTTCTCATCTCGCGACATTCGCACACTAGATGTGGATGTCTTTTCAGCTGTTGCCTTGGAGAAGCCTGCTGCTGAGCCCACGCCCCCTGAGGAACTGGACGTACCTGCCCCTGACCAGACCACCATTCGTGAACAGACCACACTCGTCCCCAACGAGGCCGAGGCCTTCGCACTTGAACCCCTTGATGTCACAAGTTTAGGTATGCAAGCTCTTTTCATAAAGCTTTTTTTTTAAAGTTGCGATAATATGGGTATAGTCTGTTCTATAACTTCATTAAGTAAAGGAAAATGAACATATCGAGAATGATTGAAAAACTAGGCATAAGAAAGAAGTGACGTATTGAGATGACAAAAAACAACTAGCAACCAGAGCTCCGTAAAGTGTTCCCTATTCTTGACAACTACAAAATATGGTATTTCGTAAATTGATACATCTCCCTATATCAAAATTACCATACAGTAAACAAAAAAAGAATGCTTTGGTTGAGTACTTAAATTTAGCCATGTCTAATTAATGTGAATTCTCTTGTGTAATAGGCACAGAAAGGAAAGCCAAACGGAAAAGGAAGCTTATTGTCGACGAACAGAAGGGTATCACTAGTGAAACGATGAAGATGCAGCTGGCCGACACTTCGGAGATCATGACCACCCTCGACCTGGCACCGCCCACCAAGAAACTCATGCACTGGAAGGAGACGGGAGGCGTTGAGAAACTCTTTGCTCTGCCCGGACGACCACTGCCTTCTAAGAAGATTGGGAAGGTGATTGGCCACTTTTTGACTTAAAAAAATATCTTTATCTGGGTTCACATATTTTGTGTAGTGTCCCCAGTATTTCTGACACTTGACATTAGGCTCAAAGCGTGGAGTAAAAATATTAAGAATTGTTCCCGACTGAGGAAAATGGGACTTGGTATATCAGAATGCGTTACTAATCCCTGTAAAATAAAATCTGTAAATTCTAATGTCGGTGGAATTAAATGGTACTTGTTGTAGAGTGGATTGCCAACTGCTGCGACTTTAACCTGGTTTCTATTGCTTTCATTATAGAACTTCAGTAATAACCTGATCACCAAGTCCCTGAAGGACGCCGATGACGACGACGACCGACTCGAGCTGGAGGGAGACCATGAGGAGGAACAGCAGGAGGAGTTGCCTCGAGGTGAGTAGACAGGCTGGGATAGTCCGCACTGGCCAAGGTGCCCAGATGCAAAACACATGCCAGGACAAAGTGAAAAATGATAAAACACTGATCTATACCGAGGATTTTGAATGACCACAATTAATTGAGAGCTCTACGATTTCTTCATTATTTCCCGAATGCTTTGAAATAAATCTGGATGTGGGATGCATGATTTCATTTAATCTACAAGACGTCAGAAAAGACTTTGGGGTTCTCCCTTAGGTTCCACTGACTTTGTAATATGTAGAATATGTAATCATTCCTCCAAAGAATAACATTGTGGTGATGCATTTCTCTTTCAGATGAGACTCCGGCACCCGCCGTAGAGCCGCCCCTGGCCATGGAGCCCCCACACCTGGAGCCACCTGCCATGGTGGACGACCAGCCACCGCGCCTTCCCCTCGACCAGTCTGCCATGTCGGCTCATGACTCCACCATCAACTTCTCACGGCGAGAGGACTCGCTCATCCCACCGCCAGATGTCACACTGCCCCACCACGAGGTCTCCTTGCCTCAACAGTCGGACATCTCGCTGGCCCCACCACCGCTGGATGATGATGATGACCATGACGACAACAACGATGAACCCCTCCACTCGCCATCGTCATCTGAGGGAGACGCTGGACCACAGGAAGACTTTGCTGATGTCTTCAACATGGAGCTGCCACCAGAGGAGCCCGAGACACAGAAGGAAGAGGTCAGTTCTTTATTTTCACTTTTGGTAACGTTGCTTGCTGGTTTGCAGCCAGGAATATTTCTAAATATACATTAGTCAAAATACAGTGTAAATTAGAATGAATAAGTAATACACTATTTCACTGTCCAGGGATGTGCATTCCCAATTTTTGTCCCACGTCAGATTTGCAACGTGTCGGATGATATATCGAAAATAGTTGCTTAGGTCTAATAAATACCATTAGAACATTCTGAGGGAAATTTTCATTTTCTTAGGCCGTCTATGCTCATTTTCGCGTCGATACTGGGCTATATATATATCCTTGGCTGTCTCAAGGTTTACTTGATTTCTGCCTGTGCTGGTGGTCAGCTATATTTCATAAATTTGTTAAAAGTTTCTATTACTTGATATGCAGGATGCGGATCAACCTGAGCTTGATGAGGAGGAGAAGGAGGAGCGGCGATGGGGCAAGAGAACGCAACAGATGCTGCACATCCTCACGCGGAACCTGACACACCACGACGAGGCCAGCTTCAAGGAGATGTGTAACCGCAACTTCCGCAAACAGGTGGCCTCCAAGTTCTACACATTGTTAGTGCTGAAGAAGCAGCAGGCTATCCTGGTGGACCAACCAGAGCCGTACGCAGACATTTCTATCACCAAGGGTCCCAAGTTTGAGATGGTTTACTGAGCGTCCCGCCCACCTTTTATCGCGAGGGGGGCCTGCATCGGACAGGCCCCTTGACAGTACTACATACTCCCTTCAGTGAAGGGCAGGCAGCAGGTGCGCCTTGCACCGCCACTCACACTCTCAGGTGCTCAATGAAGCTCCACTGTCGACAGGCCACTCGGCCAGGGTGTGGTCAAAGAAACTGCAACACCACAGCCATAGCCGAATGTACCAGATGTCGGTTGGCTACTGCAGCCCAGGCATCTGAACACCACTTGTTTTGGACTGGCTCTAAATCTAAACATTGATGTCTCTCACTCCTGACTACCAGGTCATCTTGTTTGTCATCCCCGTAATGTCAGTAACAGCCAAAACGACAAGTGCCCTGTCTGAGGGCATTGACAGTGGAGCGGTTGGTTGGTTTGACAGTGCTGCCTTGTTAGTGTCGGAGCCCGTGAGCAGCCAGATCGCGTATAACTGCCACACAAAGAATGGACCGTCACCCCCAGCCAGACCACCCCAGCATCTTCAAGCCTTTGTTAGCGGGGTTTCACCAGGACAGAACTCGCGAACAGAAGCTTCAGAACGATGTGAATGGAATGGTTTTGAAACCACGTCTTGGTTGTGAAAGGTGTGTGAATGTGCCTGGGAATCAGCAGCGTCATGTCACAGTGTAGCATTAGGACTTAAAGTCCTACCCACATCCTCCCAGTCCTTTGGCTAGCGTGTTCTATCTGTATTACATTCATATTACATTGCGTATCTCACCCGTGCTGTATTCTCGTGAATAGTACTATTTCCCAAGAATCACATAATATATAGGACGTTTACAACGTGTACTGCATTTTCGTTCTCCCATTTACCCTCATATGGTGTATTGCTTTGGTTTTCTATGTCCCAAGCTTGCTCTGAAGAAGCAAAACCTAATACTATGTTCAAATGCATTTACAAAAACATTCGCTACTTGCCTGCGACTAAAAGCTTACACACGAAAGATTTATTTTAAAGGCTTTACGGTACAAATTGTTGCAAGAGCATCTGGTATTCATCAATCGAGAGTTGCACTTGGTGCACACAAGTGCAATTTTTTAGCCATACATTTCTTTGATGTTTGGTATTCGAGACGTTTAATATTAATCATTTGTCAGTACATTTCTGTTCACGCTTTTCTAGTCCTATGTAAAACGTAACCGTTAGGCTTAGTGCTAGGCGATAGGCACTCGCTCCTGCTAGAATCCATCGGGTTCTTCTGAGAGCTTACAGATTATTGTGGATAATCTCTTCGGTGTCTTGCTGGAATCTTCTCGTGATTGTACATATTCAGGGCTAAAAAGTATGAATCCACGAGACACCCCCAAAATCACCCCACTACAAATAACCTGTTAGATTAACTTGCCCATGTTGCTTCGATTATGAACCTTGTTGAACTACCGATCCATGTTGAGTGGTTGACGTTTGGTCTGTTTTTCCTCCGTTTATGTAAATATTAGAGCTGAACTCGCTGGTCCATGTTACTTGTCCTATAGTGGTACGTAGACGTGTTTCCCCCTTGATTCACAGTCAGTTCGAAGTCATCGAACACAGTGTTTTCTTACCACGTTTTAAAAATATTTACCTTTTATTTCACAAGAACACTGAAAACCTTTTATTGCAACAAAATGCAAATTTATTTCTGCTGGTTAGGGTTAAGAAAAATCTTTTTCGAAGACTTGTGGTTCTTTGGGAATATTGAGGGTCATCCAAATTGTGTACAGATGTTATCCAAATGTTGTTAAATGATACTATATGATGGATTTGGAAATGTATAGAGTGTCGAACTAGAGGTAAAAACAGAAATTTGGGATATTTTAATATATGTTGCCGCGTGTCGCCTTGTATTGGCGACCTCATTGTACAGATAACAGGTATGACCAGAAAATTATGTAACTACACAGAGGCACACTTTTAGTTCATTTAAATTATGTAGAATCTTATTTTGTATAAATAAATGGTATAACATAGAATGGTGTTTGTTGTTTTTTCGAATTGCTTCTTCTATATCAGGCATGCCAGACTTCCGCGGATCTGCAGAATTCCGCATCAGTTTATATAATGATTTATTGTGGTAGGTCTGAACTGACACTATAGTGTCAATCTGAAAAAAATATTAAACTTAGAAGCCTAGACACTGACAGCAGCAAAAAAACTTATTGACAGTGTGACGCCTATGTTTCAACATTGAGAGGTAATGATTCTGACACTGACAGTGACTTAGGCCTAGATATCTATTTACTTTCAAGGTTAGACATTGACTCAGGCCTAAGGGGGTATGTCTTATACAAATCAGATTTAATATTTTGATGGTAGGTCTGAAAAAACTGACACTATAGTGACAATTTCACAAATAATTTAATCTTTGGATCAAAAATAATTGCTTTCGGAGACTCAATAATACATTGACAGTGTTGCAGGGGGCTTAGGCCTAGCCTATCTGAGCCTGAGTCCAGTCATTTTTTCATACCATCTGTAAAATATTCTTGCAAACTATCCAGAGACCTTGTATGTATATATATAGGATATATAGAGACTGGAAAGCTTCTCTTTGGGCCTATGTGCCCATTCCCCTAGTGGCTGGTTGGATCAACTATGACCAGATATGGTCATTACCAATGTAATTTTGGAATAGCAAGTGGCACCACACTGGCTATTTTTACCATGGACATAATGGTCAACCCAAATCTAGTCCAACCAGCCCCTAGGTGGCAGGCCTGTAGTGCATAACAGGTTTCCCCCTGGTTCCAGTCTCGATATATCCTATATATACATACAAGGTCTCTGACGTATCCAGGCCTAAAATAATCAGACCATTTGATATTTAGGACCCTCACATATATGAGAACATAGATATATACATGAATTTCATTTTGATAGGCCTATTAAGGTCTAAATAATTATTTTTCAGATTGCCAGTGTCCGACCAATGTGTGTTAGGCCTTTCGCCGAGTTTAGGCCTATTTTTCAACGGTATAATTTCAAATGCTGGAAAAAAGATATAAACTAACCTTTAACGCCTGGAGTCCTCAATGCGTGTCAATGCGTATATCCTCCACAATTGATGCGTTTAATGTCATCCTGGTTTTCTGATGTCAAAGTATCGATGCAGGCGTGATGGGGCGAAGGGTTGACGGCGCCATGTTAGGTCTGACAGTAACAGTGCCTCCACGTGTCCGATCGATCCAATGTTTTCCCTTCGATATGAACGCATGGTTCCTGCATGAGTTTTCAATGTGTTGTATGCGTTTAAGGGGGTCCAGACTCCAAAATATATATATTGAAAGCATCAGATACCGCCGTAATCCAGGCGAAGAAAGAGGAGCCCCCCGCCATAACGTCCGACCGGCACGCTTGCACCGGCCCGTGTGAGTGGAGTGGTCTGACCCAGCCTTGTCACCGGGGGAGGCGAAGGAATAGCAAGAAAATAGTGCGATGCATTTACGCGTTTAGACGCGTTATTTCGCAATAATTTGATCCTAAGACATTGGGATGCTTATCTATGTGTCGAAATCTATCTGTGGATACCAATAACTAAAGTTAGTTCGACCGTTTTCATAGTGAAATAGGCCTGCAAAGTTGATGAATATTCAGAGATTGACCCGATTCCCATGTCCTACATCGAGCAAGGAAGGGTCATGTGACCAAGTAAAATGGCGAGGGGGCGCCCAGTGATCGTACTGATATAACGGTTTGGATTCCGCGCTTGAATGTCAAATTTGTCCCATCCTGGCCTATTTTCACAATTTATTTGTATTCTATATATCCAAATCTCAGCAATATAAGCCCAATTAAGCCAAAACTTCGGGAGGGTTTCAGTGTGTGACTTGGTTGCATCAGCCGATTCACCACAATGTCAATGGCGCCCGCGCGGTCACCGTAACGATCATAACGATTTAGATTCCCGGCTTGAATGTCTAAATTAGCCTGTTTTGGACGATTGTAACGATTCGTATGTGTTCTATATGTCCAAATCTCTGCGATATAAGCCCAAATAAGCCAAAACACGTGGTTATTTAAGCCCAGGAGCGATCGTTTCACCGGGTGTTACATATAAACGAGTCACAGGTCCTCGTATAGACGAAGGGGGAATTCGGCGGCTAAGATCTTAAGGTGACCTAGGACTGTATTTGATCTTAAAGCCTTGCCGCCTCATAATTATGGAATGAAGGAGGAAAAAACTCAGCATGTTAGGAGCTTCCTTATATAGATAAGATTTAAATTTAATTGATTGTGCATTTTACGTTTTTGGGTATGATTAAAACTTAAAATGGATTGGATGTTTCTTTCATCGACAGTTTGGGGGCAGTGTTTAAGTGGCTAGCGTGCACGGCACTAGGGCTTGGCTCCCATAGCACAGTGGCAATCACTGGGTTATTTAAGGTCGCATGACCACTGGCTGTTGTGGGACCATGCACATTAAAGAACACCTGCCTCGTAAATGTGTAGGTGTGGTCGCTTCCTTCTTATAGATATAATCACCATCACCACCCTTGGTATGACCCTGGCAGTTAATTAGGGTGTAAGGTAAACAATAACCAACTATTTAGCAGTACCGGTAGCTATTTTGATTTAAGAGTATCTATATAAATTCACCAACACTAAGCAATGAAAGGTTATACATTGCAATGATGCCTTTATTTCGAAATGGGTTCTAACGTTTTGGGTTATGGGGGGGGGGGGGATCTTTCAGCAGGGATACATAATGACATGAAAAGAGATATGTAGGAATCGTCGAGCGTCGTAGTCTCGTTTTCGGCCACCACGCGTCCTCGCGATTGCCGGATAATCAGTTTGAATCGCACCTTTGAGATAGCCACACGTTCTGATGTCTGCTGTCCTGAAGGAGATCATTCTCACACCAGAACTCCTAAGTAAGTACTGATATTTGCTTACATTGGTGCCAGGAGTGTTGGTGTACTTACCCAACAGAATATTTTCAAGATTGGATCAAGAAAAACACAGTTTCAGTGGAGTTTAAACTTTGCCAGCTGAGCCATTGTTTACACCTGAGCCAAGCTTTGTTGACATCAGAAAGACTCTAAAAAGGACTGAAAAAGGCCATCTACAAAGCTGACACTCACAGGGATTATTCACAAAGGACCCCCCTGTGTATGTATGTGACATTTTATGTGGTTTGGTGTGTTTTTGTGGACTTATTTGGTGCAACTTCCTGCCCATTCCAGGTGAGGCTGGAGGTGGCCATTTTTAAATCCCAAACCATTTCATCACACAAATTACAGAGCCATCCTGCATTTACTAAGACTGTATATGATTTAAGTGTCACCTATAGGGACTGTGTGTCACCTACATTTTAATTTTAGACCACTATTTTTAAATGTTGTGCACTTTTTAAGACTAAATTCTGGGGCCTAGTTTTCAAAAAAGGCCCAGGCCTCCTGGCCAGGAGTCAGTCATTTTGACTAAAACTTGACAAAAACATTAAGTGGCCCCTACAGAACATTCTGCATTTATTATGTACTAAGTTTGGCCATATATTTAAGTTATTTTACCCTGAATTAGGAGTAATTTTCATAACTTTAGTAAGCCTACTTGGACTTAGTAATTTTTCCCACTTGTCCTATGTAAGCACCCAAAGCCTGGTGACATAATTTACAACTTCAAAAATTTGGTGACAAACCCATAGCATAATTCTGTACTAATGGCTT
The DNA here is from genome assembly GCA_936440205.1 of Lepidonotus clava. NCBI lineage: Eukaryota > Metazoa > Annelida > Polychaeta > Phyllodocida > Polynoidae > Lepidonotus > Lepidonotus clava. The sequence goes on from OW387138.1 coordinate 25,609,964, forward strand.
AGTACTTTTAATATATTGTCATGATATATAATCCAACAAGGATCAGGCTTAGCAAGTCTACTTCTAGTCTACTTCTAGGAGAAATATCTTACGCTCCTAGCGCCACCTGTTAACCAGTATAAAAGGCGCTGCAAGGTAGGGAGCGAGTTAGTGAGTTAGTTGGTTAGAAGTTAGTAGTTACTTAGTTTAGTGAGAACATCAGCTAAACATGTTTAGCCAAGGAGTTATACCTGGAGTAAGTACATCGGCTCCGTGTAACAGACTGGAGTTTACCAATATCCACTACCTCGGACATAGGATTGTGTTAGAGCTGAATACTAGAATGGTCTAGAAGGTGTTGGAGCAACTCGTGTTCTAAATGTGGTTGATTGCTGATAGGAGATGGGAGGTGGACTGATGAAGACTTATACATGGTGGCTTTGACTCGGGATGAGATGTGTACTGAATAAAAACCCTTTCATATTAAGAAGCTCCCTCATCGTTCATTTCTTTTGAACTATTGGGAAGTGAATGGACAAACTTTAAACGCGGTCTGAATTACTCAGGCATTCTGGAAAGCAACTCATGAAGACTTGGATATACACAAATCTTACGCAGTCTTAAATCAAACATTAACAATAGTTCATTTGGTGGAGATTACCCGAAACATGACTTGTGCCGTTTTGCTCATCCTTGATGTCAGCCACCGGTGATTTTGAGGCTTCCTCTAACCCCAAGCCTCAATCTTTGCGGCCCGCAGGACACGATGTGTCAACATCATACACAGGGAATGTGGAAAACCGCCACCTGGTAGGTAATCCCTTAGACGGGGAGGCACAGAGACAGGAGGTCGCAGCCAGACCCAAGCAGCTCTGCCCCGAAGGTGCACAAAATTACCAAACCCGTGGCAAAGGTAAACCATTTCCCTGGCACCTAGGGTCCAAAGATAGGCCGGTTCTTGACGAAGGACTTGAAACCCTAACACACTCGGGACGAGTTGAAGGGAAGAACCGTCTCACGGAATATCAGCAATATTGGAACCCAGGGTACGTACCACCTACGGACCACGAAACTGGTACTAGCTCTCGCTCCACCTGTGAATCTGATGTGAACAATCCGTGGTGTAACCAAAGTGTTCCTTATCGTTTACTGCCCGCAGCGGGAGGTGAAGGCGAACAGGAAGTTTCCAATGGAGATAACCTATTTTCTTCAGGAAATCTAAAACAACGACAAAACACCGCGGATAACTCCAGCCCATCAGGGGGAAAACGCCCCGAAAATCCGGTAATCCTACCTGATGGGAGCTCTCTCACCTATCCATTACCCCAACGACTTGAGTTTATCAGTCACCCACTGGTAACACCAACTCACCCCAACCCGGGGGCGTCCATTCCTTATTCCACTGTAGCTAAAGGAAAAACAGTGGGAAGGGATAGGGGAGTGGGAAGGGAAGCAGAGGGAAACAGCGAGAAAGTAGGCAATTTACAACCCTATCGATTAACTTACGGTGTAGAAACGAACTTAGACCAAGCTGGTAAAGGAGCGGAAGCTCAGGCCTTTGATCCAGCCGAAATATTAAAGCAGTGGGCAGACTCAAGCCCCGAAAAGCACATAGATTTAGAGAGGCTAAGCGATCAGGATAGTGAAGAAAATGTAACGCTTAAAGCACAAGATTTTAACACTCTAACTCATGAATTGTATGAAGAATACGAGGACGAGTACGAGGAAGAAAATAGCGAGACAGAACAAGCAGCCGCAGATGTCAGAGGGGGTAGTCCTGATAGAAAATTAGCTAGAGAAGATAAATCAACCTCGTCTTCATACGAACTTATTACCGAGGATGTTTTAGACACAGGTAAGAAAGCTAAACTAGAGAGTGAGGACGAAATTAGTGTAGAGGAAATACCTGTGAAAGAACAGTGGGACGATCACGATATACAAAACCTCCACGAAAATAATATGGCGGAAGGGGGCGTTCCTTTGATGGATCTAGTAGAAGAAAGAGAGGATAGAGATCAACGCCAGCAACCCGATGAAGGGGGAGCTGGGGGTGTAGATCTGGGGGCATGGCATCCTAACCGTGGGATGGACCCTGGGGGACCCCAACAAAACAATGGGAATGGCCAGATCCTAATCCAGCAGCCGGACCGAGGCGTGCAGGCAGGACTTATTCCTCCTCTTAATCAACAGGCCCAAGGAGGCCAAGGTAATCAGGCCAATCCTCCCCTTAATCAACAAGTTCAAGGGGGCCAGAACGATCAGGCCAACCCTCAAGGACTTATTCCTCCTCTTAATCAGCAGGTCCAGGGAGGCCAGGATAATCAGGCCAACCCACAAGGGCCTAACCCTCCTCAAAACCTTCTCAACAACCCTCCCCAAAACCTTATTAATAATCCCCCTCTGAATCAGCCCAATCTGGGGATAAACCCTGGGGGACTCCAGCAACCCGGTGCAGGGGGAAATGGTGGTGCGAATCCGGGAATACAGCAGCCTAATCCTGGGGTAAACCTTGGGGGACTGCAACAAAATGATGGGGGAGGCCAACCGGGCCAACAGCCTGGCCGGGCCGTGCCAGCAGGGGGTGGGGTCGATCAAAACCTGCTCCCTCACCTATTGCAGGCGATGGCACTCGCTGCCAATCTTAACGCAGGCCGAGGAAGAGCGGATAACCAGCAGGGTCAGCAAGCCCCAGCAGGCCAGAATAATCAAGCAAATCCACCAGGACCCAATAACCCTCCCCCGAACCAGAACAACAATCCTTTCCTTAACCAACTCAACGACCCCCCAAACCCACCGAATCCTCCACCGCCCGGACCACCAGGTCCGCCGGGCCCACCAGGTCAGAACAACCCTCCAAACCCACCGAATCAACCAAATATTTGGGAAATTCTACCACAGTTGGGTCTGGCACTGGGGCAAACACCAGCGCCAGTGCGTGAAACGACTCACAGTGGTCACCAAAGGGGACCAAACATTAGGTTACCGTGGTTTAGTGGAAAAGAAGACGAGCAAATAGAAAAGTATTTCAGGGAATTAAAACGACTGAAAGCTATCTATGACTGGTCGGACGCCCATCTCCTGAATATGGTGCTGTTAGGCCTAAAAGGAAGGGCCGACGACTGGGCAGGAGCGTTAGCTGAGAGTGAGAAAGACTCATTTGAGAAGCTAGAAGCCCAAATGACCAAGATCTTCGGTGATCGAAGAGCTAAGTGGCAGAAACACGCAGAGTTCTGTGGCCTTAAGCAAGGAAAAGACCAGAGCGTGATCGAATTTGCAGGTGTTCTGAAACAAAAGCAAGTTAAAGCAGAGGCGAGTGAAAGCATGATGTTAGCTGTGTTTTTAGAGGGATTAAAACAGGGCGTAGCCAGGCAAGTAGCTATACTGGACCCTAAGTCGTTCACCGAAGCGGTGGATTGTGCAACGAGGCTAGAATCGTTGGACAAAGGCAAAGGGGGAACTAAAATATCTAATGCAGTGAGCGAACTGGCTGGAAGCCAGGAATCAGAGGAGACCGCGGCCCTAAACTCCATCTCCGAACGATTTGGAGTGGTGCTGGCCCGACTGGAGGCCGCTCCATGGTTCCAGAAACCAAAGCCAGGGCAAAGCGGGACTCCCCAGAGTGGTAGTAACTTTAAACAGCAAGGTTATGAGAGAAAAGATAGGTACGAAAACCAGAAAGGTGAAAGAAATTCAGATCAGAAGCCTAAATCCAATATCGCCCCGAACAGAGAGGCAGATAAGGGAAAGAATCTGCCAACTCAACAGAAAGTAGAGAGACCCAGGTTGCCTTTTGATGAAAGTAAGTTTTGTATCATTCATCAACAACATGGTCACTCTACAGAAGCGTGCTTGTGGTTAAAGAATAGGTTGAGGGAAAAACCCCCGCGGATCTACAAAGATAGCAAAGCTAGTGGTACCGAACAAAAGAATCAGGGAAACTAGAGGAAGGGTCCGTTCATTCCACGATAGAATTAGGCGCAGTGGACGGACCGGCTAGGAGAGAGATAGGAGACGAAGCATTTTTCTTAACGTTAAGATTTGATGATCAGAAGGAGGTTAGATCTTTAGTAGACACAGGAGCGAGCGATTGCTTCATGTCCACCCATTGTAAACGACAGATCCCTAAACAATGCATTTTAGATGAATGGAAGGTTACCGAGAGGGATGAGCTCCTCAACGGGTAGCTTTCAACAGGCGGCAGTGGGCTCGCAAGGGTCCGGGGACACGTTAAACTCATTCTATAGTGCAGGGGAGAGACCAACTGAAGGCCCCCGTGTCTAGCGAAGGATGAATTAACATCCTACTGTGGTACCGTCTAGTCGGCGTACATATCGGGCTGCTGGGTCACAAGGGGCACATACGACTAAAATTTAAATCCGATTCAGAGCTAATGGGTGCGGGGGAGGCCAATCCCATACGGCAGAGTCAACTAAATCAAGGTCTATTAGGTGTGCACCCGCCAGTAAGTGGTATGTACGTGGTACGGGGTCGACAGGCCCCACCTAGCTCCTGACAGTAGTATCATCACTCAGGAGTGAACAGGCAAGGCCAGTGAAAACGGTCAAAGTTCAGTGTGGGTTTGCACGATTCACCTGGATCAGACCGTCGGTGACCACCCAGGGTGACTTGGGACCGGTAATCGCTATCGACTGGGTCGCTGGCCGGTCGTCTCTGTTGGACTGGTAGAGTTTATTGCAACCTATCGGCATCAGAGAGGGCTCAATGTACAGTCAGGCCATGGTAAAGCTAAACATGCCTATTCAAGACCTCATTTCTTGGATTAGCGTAGGTTATGGTTGAGCCATGCTCTCTGTGATCAGAAAACATCTGGTTTGAAAAGAACATTCTGGGAAGCAGAGAGAGCCTTATGGCTGGAACGGATCCTAGCTCAGGTTGCACTCCACTATGTCTAATGACATAAGGGAAAACCGAAGGGATCAAGCGATCGAAGGGAAACATCAGTTTGGCAGACAACTCGTCTCAAGTAATACTAGAACAAATTAGATGTAAGTTTTCAATCCAGGGATCGGTGGTCTGCTATGATTTCAACATAGTGGACGATCTATGCCACCTAATAGTAATCGGGAGAAACTTATTAACAGTGCTTCGATCAGATTTATCTCTACCAGGCGCAAAGATAGAAGTGTTTTGTGGAAACCCTATAGTTAGCAAAGAAACAGTGAAAATTCCGCCGGGAAATGAATGCATCATACCGGTAACCACTCGAGAGCCGCTGGGATTAGACTCACCGGTAGCTTACTGCGCACCGGCGGTAACCGCACCAGTCCTAGTGGAGGGGTGCGTGAATACGGTGGGAAGCCAGTGGTGGATCAAAGTCATGAATCCGCTAGATGAAATGCAAGAAATCACTCCCCAGGAAGTATTAGCTTTTGCGGAAGAATGCGCAGTGCCTGAGGTAAACCAAAATCAGATAGAGGAGTTCCTAGACTTGTGTTATCTAACTAAAACAGAGACCCCAATGTCCATCTGTAGGATTTCTGTAGAAGTAATGAAAGACGCAGTGCAAATGGAAAGCCAAACCTCTGAGGAGAAATCCCGAGGTAAAATGGATGAAAATGTAAGTAAAATAGATCTAACCGAGTCGTGCTTAAACGAAGAACAACAGGTAAGGTTTAGACAAATGCTTAATAACAACAGGGATGCACTAGCGTTTTCAATGGAAGAGTTAGGTCACTGTGAAATAGCGCCGATGAGAATAATTGTGGATGAGTCGCAGGGAGTAATAAGCTCTAGGCCATACCGATACTCTCCACAGAAAATGGATATCATCGATGAACAGGTTAGGCAACTCATAGATATAGGTGTCATAGAACCCAGCGAATCGGCTTGGCGAAGCCCGCTGGTGGTAGTGCAGAAGAAAGATGGCAAACCTAGGCTCTGTACAGACTTTCGCATGCTTAATCAAGTCACTTTTAAAGATAAATTCCCCATGCCCACGGCTCGCTCGCTTTTCCTATATATGGCTTACAAGAAACCCACTATGTGGACAGCTTTAGATCTGTTGAGCGGCTATCATCAGTGTGTAATCGAAGAAGACAGTAGAAAATATACCGCTTTTGAAACCCCGATGGGTGTGTATCAGTATAAGCGTGTACCATTTGGCTTGGTTGGCGCACCTTGGCAGTTTACCAAGGTAATGGCCATAGCGCTAAAGGGATTGATCCCTAGAACATGCTTAGCATATTTAGACGACGTAATTGTCTACGACACTACATTTGAGGAACACCTGGCGAGCGTTGAGGTGGTTCTCCAAGCTTTGGCGAGAGCTAATCTTAAACTGAAACCGTCAAAGTGTGAGTGGTGCCGCAGTGAAATCAATTTCCTCGGCCACGTAGTAAACGCGGAAGGGGTGGCTACACAAAGGGTAACCACAGAAAAGATTACAGCCTTTAACCGTCCACATAATGTGAAAACTATTAAATCCTTTCTGGGACTGTGTAACTACTACCGATCGTTTGTCCCTAATTTCGCTGATCTAGCAAAGCCTTTAAACCGGCTGCTAAAGAAAGAAGTCTATTTTGAGTGGACAGAGGCCTGCGAGGAAGCGTTTCAACAGTTAAAGAAATTGCTGACCTCGCCACCCTTACTAATTCATCCAGATATAGGAGGGCATTTCTATCTACTAACTGACGCATCAGACGCCGCGTGCGGTGCAGCGGTTTGTCACAAACTAGATGAAATCTACCGTCCGGTTGCTTTCTGGGGATGTACTCTCCGGGACGCCGAATTAAATTATTCGGTAACAGAAAAGGAGGCTCTGGCAGTAATTAAAGGCATTAAGAACTATGAGGACATGTTGCAGGGAGCTAAAATCACAATAGTGACTGATCACAAACCGTTGATTCCCCTGCTACAGAGTGCCTACAAAGCCCCGTCAGCCCGGCTGAGACGGTGGGCTTTAGCATTATCAGATTTTGATTTTGAAATCATATATGAGCCAGGAGCGACTCATTTTCTACCGGACTATTTGTCTAGAGTCTATCATGAGCATGTCCCAGGTGAGGAATATGAGCCCGCTGTGGGATGTGAGTTATTTGAGGCCGAAGTTCAGGATGAAGAGCTTTCTGTGGCTACGGTATTAAACGCGCAACTCCAAGATGCAGAGTGCGCGCAATTGATAGACTACCTGCAGGACGGAGACCTACCGACAGATCCCCTTGAAGCTAGGCGAATAATGGACCAAGCTGATTTTGTAGGAATGGTAGCACCGGGGGTACTATGTAGGTTCAACGTCAAAAGGTATAACAAACACCAAGACCAACTGGTCAGACTAAAACCTCGTATGATAGTTCCAGGAAAGTTAATTCCCAAAGTCCTGAGACTATTACATAATGACATCTTGGCTGGGGGACATGTAGGGATCAGTAACCTCACTACCAAAATCTCTGATAAATTCTACTGGCGGAACATGAACGCCGACATAGTAGACTATGTGAAAGCTTGTGAGACCTGCTCTCTGAGGAGACGGGCTCCGCATTTCAAGGCCTTAGCTAAGTCTTGGGAGAGACCAACCCGACCCTTTGAGGTGGTACAGTGTGATTTCATCGGGCCACTAAAGAGGGCTAGGGATGGGTCAAAATATATCATGACCTTCATAGACCTACTAACAGGTTGGCCGGAGGCTTTCACCACGAAAGACTCCACTGCGCAAACCGCGGCCAACTGTTTCCTAACCGGGATAGTGTGTCGGTATGGACGGGTAAACCGTCTGCACACAGACCGGGGAGCGGCCTTCCTCTCAGGGCTATTCAGGGAAATCACCACACGACTAGCGTGCAAACAAACGTTCACTACCGGGCGAATGCCGACTGGCAACGCTCGAGTAGAAAGACTACATAAAACCATTGAAAACCTGATTGCTTATTATATCCCTGACGACCACTGTAACTGGATCGATCTACTTCCCATTGCATTATGGACAGTTAGATCCACAATCAGTGTACGGTCGGGATACAGCCCGCACACCCTGCTGTTTGGCAGAGATCCAATCAGTATGGGAATGCCTGAGCAGGGAACAATTCCTGAAACGCTGAACGACTGCGAGTTTTTCATGCAAACCAAGGATAATATTGCTATGTTTAGGAATATGGCTGAAAGGGTAGTTCAAAACTACGAAAAAGATCTGAGGCTGCGAATTGATGAGCGGGCGCGGCCCACTCAGATGTACGAAGGTGATATGGTATACATGTACGACCCTTTAGCTAGTGAAAATAAAGCGTCTAAGTTCTCAAACAGGTATACTGGGCCATTCAGGGTAATTGAAACAAAAGGAGACCACCTTGTTAGACTAGTGTCTTTAAAAACTGGAAAACAGGTCCCACATCTAGTAAACATTTCAAAACTCAAACCTGCACATGGGCCTTGGTCTCCCGCCGTCCCTCATAACATTCCCAAACTGGTGAGAGAAGCGAAAATCACTAACTCAAAAGGGGCAGATCCTGACCGAAACCCTGAATTGCATCACACTCCGACGGGTGAAATCGCTGAGGAAGATGGCGAAATAAGGGGTGCTGAGACTGAAAACTCAACGGGAACGACCGGTCCCCGTGAGCATGATGCAGTTCCTATGACCAGGAAGGTACCTACACAAAAACCTGGTCCAAGTCCCACTGATTTAGCAGAAACGGATGGGCAAATCACTGATGGTCAGGGCACCAGTGCGGACACCGCGCTGTCAACAAACTTATCCTTTGTTCCTAATAAAGCCGCCTGTGAACGGGGAACAGCTGGCGCTAATGGACAGAGGAAACGCAAACGAGCTAAACGAAGGGGCAAAAACCAGCCGTTGGAGGGGAGATCCCCTCCAGGCAACAACAAGCCCATAAAACTACCCTGCGGTGATGTGCCGATCTTGGATACATCGGAACAGAGCCCAGAAAAAACAGTAAAGGACCATGTCCCGACGAAAGGTGGCTATAACCTACGACGGAACCGCCGCCCTAACTACGTCGCTCTGTCCAACGGCGGGGAGAGCGACGACATGGATGATTAATGCAGGAAATTTAGCCGCCCTGTGAAAATAAAGGTTCGACGGAGCGGCACCGTTAGCATCAGCGCTAATGGAACAGGTGGTCTGCCTCACGGCCACCTCGCCGCGCCCAGGGGCGTGGCAGAAAGGGAGGGTGCGCACGCCAAGAGAGATGCCAGTGGTTAGGCGTCATCTCTTGGGACCGGATGCAAGCGTTCCCCCCCACCTGAAACAAGATACAGCTCCAAATATGGAGACGGCATGGACAAGCGGATCGGTTATAATTTCGTGGGATCCGCGCCGATCCACCAGTCGGTCCGCAACTCTGCTCCTAGACGGTCACCTCTGCTGCAGGTGATTGTGCGCGCAACCCAGCTCGGGAGGAAACGGAGATAGATATTGATTCTATCTCTGAACAGAAGTTGGAGATAGAAAATTGTTCAACTTCCGACTTCTCCTGGAAGGAGCAGAAAGAGAACTTAGCTGGGACACTGATCCACCGACTCATGGGGAACTGTCTAGCCCTCCGGCCACATAGCAATCCAAAGGGAACCACTACTTTCCCTGCGGACACGGAGGGAAGGATCATCGTCCCCCTGAGAAGGAAACGGATTAGCCGGCCCCACCAGAGGGCGCTGCCTACCAAGGGAAGGTTCGTTGGGCCATTCTTTTAGGATTTTACCAAATGAAAGAAAAGGCAGTCGAGAAGGAGAGTACTAAGAAACAACCGGCTCAGACCCTTAGGCGGTGGAGTTGGCCGGGCCGGGGCGGTGTCCGTCCGGACTCGACCGACGCCGGGATTGCCCGGAAGAAGCCAAGGACACCAGCCCGGCGGCCCACCAGAACGACCACAGGCGGAGCCAAGAGGTCCGCTAAATCGGCTCCAGCCAAAAAGAAGACAGCAGATAAAGACTTCTACAATTTATCTGAGGTGAGTGACTCGGAGCCCGAGCCAAGGCTAACGGCGTTGGCCAAGCCGGTTCAGAAGGAGGAAGCGGCCAACCAACCGGTGCAGATACAGGCCGGCTGGTTCTGGGACCTTACGCAACCACTGTTCCAACTATTTGAGACTGTTGACGAAATTAGGAGAACAGTAGGACTGGATGTGCCAAAATCAAACAAACAGTTAGCTGAGATTAAAACTCAGATAGCTCCTTTCATTCAAAGGACCACACAAAACTCTAAATGCGTCAAGGAAAGTACCAGCCTACAAACAACACGAGGCGGCCGACCTCTGCCCACTCTGGAAAGGCGATCGGGAGGGGAACAGCTAACCGTCGCCGCTCCAGGACTAAAAGTGGAGGTAGCACCCGTTCAACACGCGCCAACCCCACCGGTGGGGAACGGGCCAGCGGGAGCTCCCCTCCTCCACCACTTACAGCCTGCGGACCCCGCTTGTTTAGACTTGAGCAGCTTGACAACGAGCTGCAACGCCAATCCCTCACCACTGCTATGGAACCAGCAGCAGTGGACGCCAACCAGCCAGCCGGGGGGCCCACTGTGGCCGAGCCCACTCCCAGCGACAAACCAACCACAGGTACCGAACCCATATCCCTCGAGCCAACCGTCGTACGATCCAACGGGGGCCGTTTCGGACTGGAACCTACTAGGCCAAGACCCCTCAGAGCAATGCGCCCATCGTCCTGCGAACGTATGAGAGGCTTGAGAATCACGGTCACCAAGGACAAGAGCGGGATCATCAGGCGAGTGGTAAATGACAACGGGCAAAACCTCTACGAGCATGTCCCAAACTAAAACGGACCAGAGGACCCGGGAGGAGAGCATATTTCAGCGCATGGATGATAGTAGTGCGCAGGAAAATAAGGTAACTTTGCTGTGAACATGTTTTAGATAAACTGCAAAATTAACTTTCTCAAGCTATCGCTAAGGCCAAAACAAAGACAATGAAGTGGCTAGTGCTGTTCGTATTAGCTATAATAGGGGGCATTAGGGGAGTGCATAATGACTCCAACCCACCTGAGGGGCTAGCCCCTAACGCTGAAGTGATAGCTTTAGAACAATATGGAGTAGTGTTAAAACCAGGGAAGTTAATGTCCACCGCGGATATAACACACGTCCGACAAGGCTTCCTAATCACTATTCCAAGGAGGCGCTCCTTCAACAAGGCTACCTTTGGCCAGGTCTGTCACCGATATCTACAGGGAGGAGACGCCCTCGATCGGGCCTGCTACCATATTAGGTCGCTGGTCAATTGGATGGATCAGACGTCGCAGGCGCTTAAGGGTCGGTACCGAGAAGTTCTTAATGAAACCTTAAGTTCCCTAATAAAGAACACTCAACAAGACCTTCAAAATCAAGAGTCGGAGTTAAAATCAGGTGGAAGGGTCAAAAGAATGAAGAAGTTGCCCACAATGCTGGACGATCCAGGATGGCCGACCTTTCCTCTTCCAACCTCTTGGAATCAAGGGCTGGCAGCTGATGTCAAATATAACAGAGAATTGATTAGAGTATTGCAAGAATCTTCGAACCAAATGATCGAAGACTTGGCTCTGATGAATGAAAAACATGACGAGGCTGTCGAAAAGATTAACCATGTCGTGATAGGCCTACTGGACAATCTAAGATCACTAAATAAGGCACACAACACGACTCGCCGGAGGATGAAACTCGTGCAACATAAGGTGGATTGGATGGAACTGTACCTGAATATGATACCGGTCGCTCTGGAAGACAAGTTAGGAGAGATGGTGTATCTTCAATTAATGGTAGAACAAACTCGCGTGTTCAGGAAAGGTGTACAGCGCCTGACGCGGGGCCAGCTGACTATGGACTTGGTACCCCGCCAATATATGGTCGGAGCGGTCCAGGAAGTGAACAGATACCTGAAGGGGATCCACCCCAGGTTCCATGTCGCGTTCACAGATCCTTCCTTCTATTACGAGAACAGTCAACCTTCGTTCAAATTCAATGAAACCACTCAGGAACTAATAGTGTATGTAAGGGTGCCTGTGGTGGCTGATGAACATTTGTTCCGGGTCTACGAAGTACTAACTTTTCCTGTGCCAGTGACGGTTAGGGGGCGACTTAAGAAGGACGCTCTCCAAATTGTTAATCTACCCAAAAGTGTCGCCATGTCCATGTCCCGCCAGTATTACGTACCATTGGCTAGTGGCAGTTGGTCAGGTTGTTATGGACAGACCATCACGCTCTGTAAGGACCTACCCTATATGAAAAAGATTACAGACAACACCTGCACTGCTGCACTACTGAGGCGCGACGACCTAGCGATCCAAGCAAAATGTGAGCTGGACTATCTACTGGAAGCAGACTTCGGAGAGATGGCAGTGTACCTAGACGACAGAGATATGCTAGTGGTCAGCGCCGACACCCGAGGCCAAATGATTTGCAGAAACCAGCCTGCGGTCGGAGTGAACATAGAAAATTACGCAAGGGTTCAGGTGGAATGCGACTGTGCATTCCAAACACAAGGAGCGTGGATACCGTATAGCTTGCGAAATTGTGACCGGCACACCAGGATCACCACGGTTGTGTACCCACATAATGACCTGTTGGAAGCAGCAAGTCGTGTGAAGGGGTGGGACATGAATTTCACAACGTCCAAAAACGAACCCACTATGTTGGAATCAGACCCTATCCCTGAAACAATTAGGAAAGACCTGCTGGAGATCGAGGAAAGCCTGAAGGCCAAAATACCTGTAGCCTCCTTGGCCAAACGAATACAAAAACACCGAAAAGACTTGGCCAAGGGTATCAAGAAAGCGACTGACCGTTACGAGGTCGAGAAACACGCCCCGTGGTTCTCTATAGGTAACTTCGGAGGTGGGTTTGGTCTCCTCACCATCTTCTGCATAGTGGTGGCTGTGACAATTATTGGATGTGTCCTCTGGAAATGCTGGCGGAACCATCAAGGTAAGGCTGCCCTAGCCGGACTCACCATGACCTTACCTCGAGCCATGGCCTTGGAGGCGGCGGACCCGGAGAAACTGTTGCACCATGAAAAGGCACTAACTGGGTGTCCAGACGCGACCGCCAACCCCACTGCAGTGGCAGTGCTGGCTATATTATTGGCAGTACTAGTCATCACTATAGTGGTCCTCGTGTGGCGAAAGTGGAGAAATATTAGAAGAAAGACTGTGGATGGGTTGTACGTACAGTTTGCCAATCCACATATGATAGAAACAATCTTCCTAGGCGAACTGGCTATGCCCTCAGACCACACTTATACGGAGGGCTATGTGCTCATTAGGGATCTACTGGTGACCCAGCTGTGTCTGAAATACACCCTGACAGTTACTTGGGGGGCGCAGCTGATGGGAGCAGCGACTAGACCTGGACAACACCCATCTAAGGTGCCACTACCCGACACCCTGAGGGTATCTAAAAAACTAGCCCGTCTGATGATGAGTAACTTAAAATACAATACCAGGGCCAGACTACTGAGATATTCCTCGGGGCTAGCCACTCCTGTACCCATGGGAGTACCTCGCCTCATCGACGCAGGGTGGTCCGATGTCGGAGCGGACTGGCCTCAACCGGTGTTGGGACAAGGAACAATGCCTAACGCTCCTCCTAGATCGACCACGCCCACCTCAACAGCGACCGGAACAGGATCTGCACGAAAGACAATAAGGCCAGGGACATCCGAAATAAATCCAGGAACGGTTTATGAAGTTATCATATGACAATGTAACGAGTGTTAAAACCTGACCTAGTACTGTACAGGTAAAATTGGTGAATTAATAACACAGAGGTACGAATACTAAAACTAAAATGTTACAGGAAGTTCGCTGGGCAATACCTGTTTGGGTAGGTAGGGTTCTGTTGACTAGCCTGATCAATAAGGATTCACCAGTCAGGGAAACTTGGGTCGGGTAGGCTGGTCCAACCGTCTCTCTATGGACCCATGGGTTATCTAAATTTCTCTCGAGTCGAGTGTCCCATGCCCGGTAGCCTAGCTCAACACTCTCATTGTTAACGATTTGGCAACGCTTTTAAAGTAGGGAACCATTTGGAACCGATCCTAGTGTCGCAAAATTTTAGCATTTTAAAAGAAAAACTCAAAATTCTGTATAAAACCTAAGAGCGCTCAACGGGACCAATGCTCCCAACGAGCGAAGTGAACTTCCCCAAGCAAGTACCATCTACACCTGACCCCTGTGCTGTTGTTACCGCTAGGATCGGGCTGCAGTACAGGAGCCACTTGGGGAACGCCACTGTCTATTCTTTAGCATGCTTACATATATACTCTTCTCAAAGATGAGGGGGTTGCACAAGCGGCAGGAGCCTACCCACAGGCCTGGTGTCAGTGGTGCCTGACAGGAGGCAGGACGTTGGGGTTACGCGTCACTGACGCTGCGAAGGGCACTGGGGTGGACGCCCGACCATGGCAGTCACTATGCCCCGGGTGGATTGGCTCCTGACAAGCGGTCCCTTCATCACAAAAAAATCGACGAGTAGAAAGAAATTTACCTAAAAACTAATATATAAAGCAAACCAATATTTGTGTAACTAAGAGCTCTTCCTCAGGGAATTTTGGGCAAAATATAATAAGAAAGCAGTATAATTAGTAACATTCTCAGGGGAGACGCTCTGTGACAGCACACGAGAGTACCTTATACGTGGCTCGTTTGCTCCTGGCATAGACACGCTGCAGCGGCAGGGATATGTGCAAATCCTGACAAGGCGTGCTATATTTGGGAGCTATAACGGAGGTCACAAGGAAATGTAGTTACGGGACAACGGCGAATTGGTGACATTCACAGGGTGCTCGGCTCTCTCTCACTATATCGCGACTCCCTCAGACGGGACAAGCCATCCCTGGGGGGGGAGAAGCTGTAGCGAAAACTCACAAGGCGGTGGAGCGAGGTGCTGTCCTTATTAATAGCCCCGTCGTCTTGGTTATGTGTAAATGACCACTGGATCACCGTACGTCTTAGGTCAAAGGATCCTGACTTTAATATAAAAAAAAAAAAAAGTCAGGATCCAACGACAACTAGTATCAAGAAGAAAGAAAATAATGAGCAACTGCCCATAATTCAAGACTAAGTTATTTAGACCACTTTTAGGCCAGTTTTAATCGGAACAGAGACAAAACGGCAAGAAGTCAAGTTTCGACCCGGGTAAAAATTAGAAATAATTAAAATTAATAAAGAAAATGAGCGGCTTCAGAGCTGACCGCCGTCGAGGAAAATAAAATAAAATAAATGAATGAAAATTAGTCTTGACCGCCGTCGTGGCGCTAAAAGTATCCAGGTCTCCGCTCAACAGTTGAGCTGAAGAGGGGGGACATGGACTACTGATTCCCTGATGAACAAGCTACAATAAACTTGGTTGACACCCAGAGCTAATAAGTTTACCCGATCTATTAGAAAGGAGATAAAAAAATTCTAACTCTGTCTTTAGCACTACCTATCCCTGCCCGGCATGCGCATAGTTAGGATAAGCTGGGGGCGGAGTCTTTTCAGGAGTAGTCTTGACTCTCCACAAGAGAAACGGGCATAGACCTGAACAAGAAAACGGGTTTAACCTTGTACTGTACTTCGGTAAAGGCCCGACTTACTAGGTGCTGTCTGGAAGTAAGTGATCTAAGGAGATGCATTTACACATCTCTATAATTTAAAGGGGGTGTAGGCTGCATATTAAAAAAAAATATATATATGCAGTCTGCTCCCAATTATAACAATGGAAACTCGGTGCTGCCCATTCTGGTCCTATGAATGGGAGAGTACCGACAAACCACGTGTAACTAATGAGGACCGGGAATCAGATCAGAAATGAACCTGAGTCTGAGACCCGATCCTCTAGTGATAACTAACGAGGAACGAATAATCTCAACTTCCTTTGTACAGTTAATACTTAATGTCCTTTAATGACATTTATACCTCACGGAATGAAAACGCTACCCCCACCGCTTGTCATGTTGGTTTTTCCCATGTGATGTAGAGTATAGGGTAGACAGTGAGATGTTACTGTCAACATAGGTATAATATCTATTCAGTGAACCGTTTGGAGTTAGTGGCGCACCCGTTGGCATTATCAGAAGGGCGCCACTACCCAATATAAAGTGGAACTCGGTCTTCAAACCCCAGGCTGAATGTAGGGGGTGAACGCCGAGCTACCACCTGTAACTAGCAGAAAGAGAAGGAATTTTGTCGTGGCATAATCATTCAATAAGAACAAACTGTGGGTTTAAAGCGGAGGCTTCACAAAATGGAGTCAAATATGTTAGAACAGTTGTCACCCTTGAAGGGGGTGTTAACTTGTTTACGTACAAATCCTTGAAGTGTATTGGGTAATTATTCTAACCGCTGTACAGAAAGAGTGTTATCAAGAGTATTGACTCTTGTAAAAAAAAAAAAAATGAAGACCACCTAAGGGAAACCACCAGGGATCCAATTCCTATCATTATTCTCATCTCCCCATGAGGTCGGTTAGGGAATCTGAGCGGGACAGTTTTGCATCACATCTCGGGCATTCATGAAGCCTTTGCAGATGAATGTTCTTGTAACGGCTCAGTCCCGACCTGTGGGCATAGGCTTCCACACATTCATCGCAGGGATATCACTGTCTGAGATGTTTGGCAATCTCGGGCACTGATAAGCGTGGCTTCTGCGTTCAATGGAACGGCGCCTACTAAGGCCTAATCTATGAACGTACGAACTCCCACAGTGCTCACACGTGTACCTCTGCTTGGGACGCTTGATAATCTTTGTGGTGTTGGTGCCTTTCTAGCTCTTAATAAGGATACCATTCCTTCTTTCACAAGGGCACATACAGAATCTTCATCTGGGAATTCATTCAGTGTTTTAGAGACTTCATCTCGGTCTCCTCACAGTAGTATTTTTTCCTCTTCGAGACGACTCTGAACATTAGCACTCACTCTAAAACTTATTCTAACACAATGACACTGACGAAGTCTTGTTGTTAGACTAAAACATGGGATGGGTATCTGTGGCCTTCGCCGCTACATCTCAAACTTACCATGGGAGTCGCCAACAACTCGTTGGACGGCTCCACCTATGGTGTCGCCTCACGTGGCCGACACGTCAATATTTCCTGTAACCTGTAAGGGGGAACTACTCATCAAAGAATTCTGCCACAGCCAATCTAATGCTGGGAAGTCTGGACCAAAATACTTGGTCACCTACTGTCACCTAAACTTACCAGGGTAAAACACCCTAGGAAGCGCTTGTTACCTAGGGCACCCCATGTGAATTGTTTCCAATGTAGACATTTACACTAATGTCCTGCACGAATAACGACTAAACTAAGAATTCTGTTATGACAAAGATAACACTGTATGAATATAGACCAAAATGTCCGGTCATCTCTATGAATCTATTGGGGCAGTGCCATCAAATTAACAATTAATCGTAATACAATAACATTTAAAGCCAACACGGCGCAAACTACCCATACACACTGAGAGCCTGCTTGAATCGGTAATGTCAACAAACCACTAGTTAGGAAAACCTCCTATTATCGCCCAACTACGCGCGAAGTAAAATGTTTGATCATGTTCGCCTAAGCAATCCCTCCCACTAAAATAGTAAGCCGAACGTTATTCAGTGTCCAGCCGTGTCACCTCATTTCATTTACATCGCCCTAACATACCACAGGACCTGGAAAAGATAATAAGTTTAGTACGTAAGATCCTAGTTCTCGGCCCGCGTCCACCATCTTGGAACCAAAAGTAAACACTAGGTGGCCGCCCACGCTACCCGTTACCAAAATCACCAGCGAAACACAGTTTCTGGTTCCAGGAGTGACATCAGCTTCCGGAATACAACCACGTGAAGGCGAGCCGAGAACCACCAAGAAGAATTTGGCCAACCATCTCCTTAAAATCTACGGGTTAGTAGCCTGCCTAACATGCAAGAAACGGTGGGAGAAGGAAGATTGAACTTACCCGGTCTCGGAGCGGTCGGGGCTTGGACCAACTCGACGAGGGGAAGGCACCCGGTGGCAGGCGAGGAGACGAGGGGGACGACGCCCGGCAACGGCAAAGAACACCCAAACAGATCCGACGAGCCGCCCCGAACAGTCCGGCAAACAGCCACAAAGAAAAACATCTAGTCCTTGGTGGTCCGATCACTGGCCGGGAATTGGATCCGATGAACTCTTGTTGATTGTCAAATAATGTTTATGGCTCAATCACTAGCCGGGAATTAAGGCCCACTAATCACCGCAGGCAATCAGTATGTACAGGGGGGAAGGGGTTGGACTAGCGGGGAGCTATTGGGAGCTGGCGAAGGAGCCGGCCCAGGGCGCGAGCCCACCGTCGAAGCTGTCGATGGGTCGGCATGAAACCGTCCACGAACTCTCGGTAGTCGTGGACGGTGAAGGCCCCGTCGGCAGTCTGACGCGTGATGTGGAGGCGGTGACCCAGGTCGGCTGTTGGAACGCCAAACCAGCGGTTCGCATGGCGAACCTCCCGGTTGACCCGGGGCACCAGGTGGTTCATCCATCGTTGAAATGACGCGTCCTCGCACGTCAACTCCCAAGACTCCGTGTTGATGCCCGTCACAGTGGTGAACATCACGGTGGCGGGGACTGGGTGACTGCGTAGGTTAAGAAAAGCCCTGTTGAGCGTTTCCCCGTAAAAGGTCACCGCGGCCGTAGTGGAAGAGAAGAGGGGAATGTATAACTCCAGCTCCGCGTCCCATCGTAAAATGTCCAGAAGGTTGACCACGATCACTAACAGGTCGTCGGGCCACACGCAATGGTGCGCGAAAGCCGCCCCGGCTAAATCGGCAGTCCCGGCGTCTCCACACTCCACCACGGTCAAACTGTGGGCTGTATCCCCGACGATCAGGTCGTTGTACCCCTCGATCCCGCTCTCCCTTTGACTACAGAAAACTGCGACGCGGGCCATTGTTGAAAGAGAGCGAAAACAAATACGTCCTCTCCGTCCAAAAAAAAATGAGCGACACTGATTAAAATAACGTCAAAACGAGGCTAATTTGGAAAACCCCTTTTTGATCCAAAAGATCCAAATTCTGAAATCGGCTAGCATGATCAAAACATCGTATAATTTCTTATAAAATCTGTGCTAAACTAAAGTTTAGGTCCCCAACCAACGTAATCAAGCGCCAGAATTAATTCATATCGGCCCAAAATATCAGGTCGAACCATCAAACTTGCAAATTTGTTCGAAACAGAAATTTGCCATCCGGGCGCTTCGCGCCTGAAGGATCCAAATCGAGGTCAAACCTTGGGGGGGAACTCCAGTCAAGCGTCCCGCTAAGTACACGTGTACTAAGTATAGCTGGCGGACGCGTGACAGGAATGGTGGTATTTTCTGGTTCCAACTGCTCGGTATTACTAAACCTGATACAGAGACCTTGTATTTATTGTAAATAATGTTGTTATGATTGAAGTTTGGTTGAAATTTGACACGCATTGTATCATGAAAGTCATTCGTTCAAAATGTCCGAATTCTCTGTATTGACTTATGTTGTGTTAATTTGTTCTGAAATTGGATTTGATGTACACTTGTTACTCTTAGAAGTTTAAGACAACCCTACACTGTATATATGTTGAGTTCTGTCGACTTGTGTTACAAATTACAAATGTCAGAATCTGTACATGTATGTACTAAGGAAAAACCCAACTCTATCACTTTAAGCACGAGTGTCATAAATCTTCATCCTCTAAAACTGAGTACGCCTGTTTATCAACATGATTATGTCATCATTTACTTATCATACAATGATCATGATTCACTAAAACTTACCTTGTTACCTTATGAACCAGTTCCGCTATTCTTAAGCCATAATATGGACTAACAATACTAGGAACTCTTCCTGAAAACTTCATGTTTATGAACCTTTCAACGTGATCTAGAGTCTTAGCATGGACTACTGGAAATGTACTTGTGAATTAAGTAAAACTGGACATATGAATGTAACTTTGTTTACAGTTCTTGAAAGAACTTCTGAATTTATTGACACTGTGCTGAATGTACCACGAGAGTCAAGGCCACCCCACCATGGTTTAACAAATATATCCAATCATCAAAATTGGGAGTTCATTATATTCATTTGGTTTGAGCTATGTCGTCCACCTCCTTAAACTCCTTAAACTGACCGCCGTCGAATGTACTAATGGCTTAGTACTTTTAATATATTGTCATGATATATAATCCAACAAGGATCAGGCTTAGCAAGTCTACTTCTAGTCTACTTCTAGGAGAAATATCTTACGCTCCTAGCGCCACCTGTTAACCAGTATAAAAGGCGCTGCAAGGTAGGGAGCGAGTTAGTGAGTTAGTTGGTTAGAAGTTAGTAGTTACTTAGTTTAGTGAGAACATCAGCTAAACATGTTTAGCCAAGGAGTTATACCTGGAGTAAGTACATCGGCTCCGTGTAACAGACTGGAGTTTACCAATATCCACTACCTCGGACATAGGATTGTGTTAGAGCTGAATACTAGAATGGTCTAGAAGGTGTTGGAGCAACTCGTGTTCTAAATGTGGTTGATTGCTGATAGGAGATGGGAGGTGGACTGATGAAGACTTATACATGGTGGCTTTGACTCGGGATGAGATGTGTACTGAATAAAAACCCTTTCATATTAAGAAGCTCCCTCATCGTTCATTTCTTTTGAACTATTGGGAAGTGAATGGACAAACTTTAAACGCGGTCTGAATTACTCAGGCATTCTGGAAAGCAACTCATGAAGACTTGGATATACACAAATCTTACGCAGTCTTAAATCAAACATTAACAATAGTTCAATTCTTTGAAACTTGAAGATATTTCCGGGATTTGTTCCGGTATCCAGGAAAACTTGGCTAATCTGCCAGGATTTGTTCCAGTACCCAAGGAAATTAGGCTAACTTGCCAGAATTACAGCAATGATTAGCCTAATTCAGGAAGATTCAAGTTAATTCGGGATTTACTCAGGTTTATTCCGGTACGAATGTGAAAAAGACAAATTCTTTGGAAATTTTAAGCAAATTCTTCAAAAGTTGGAGATATTTCTGGGAGCTATTCCGGTATCAGTGGAGAATTGGGCTAATTTGTCAAAACTCAAGAATTGCAGTAATATTTAGCCTAACTCGGGAAATTTTAAGAAAATTCCGGGATCCATTCGGATTTATATTCGGATTTATTCAGGTATCAAGATTTAATTCGGGAAAGTTCAAGATAATTCCGGGATCTATTCTGATTTATTCCGGTATCAAGGCTCGAGATTCAAGACTTCCTCTGCAATTCAGTCTAGTGGGAAATACGGTACGGGATAACATAGGATAAGTGACAACCCTTCCTTAAGATCCCGTAACTCCAAACTAACCACCGACGCGACAGCCCGGCTCAAACGTTCCACGACCCATCCTTCGTTTTACCAAACACGCTTGTAACATGGCGCACAGTATGCCGGCTGATCCCCCGTTTAACCTTAACACGGGGACCGAAGACCAACTAAGGACCATACCAAGAATAGGTGTGGCGAGGTCTAGGACCCTCGCCAAGGTTCTT
Source organism: Lepidonotus clava (assembly GCA_936440205.1). Classification (NCBI taxonomy): domain Eukaryota; kingdom Metazoa; phylum Annelida; class Polychaeta; order Phyllodocida; family Polynoidae; genus Lepidonotus; species Lepidonotus clava. The sequence continues at coordinate 25,631,396 of OW387138.1, forward strand.
CGGCAGCATGGCCCCGCACAAAGGCTGAAAGATCTGGCCCCCTATCTGGAGAAAGAGATACTTGAAGCCCTCACCGACGCCATCGTGGAAAAGGTAATTGACTTTGGAGAGGAGGAAGAAAGGGAAAGCCTGCTCTCATCCTTGAGCAGCGCGAACGCTACAATCACCGACTACCAAAATGAGTCTGATGTGCGCCACAGAGAGGCTGAGAAGGAAGCAGCCGAGGCTGACCAGCATGAGCAGCTTCGGCGTCAAGCGGAAGAGGAGGAACGCACAGCGTCGGAGCAGAAGCAGCGTGCTCGAGCCGCTCGGGAAGCAACTCGTCATCGGGTCCGGGCCGCGAAGGAAGCAGCCGCACAGGCCGAGAAGGAGGCAGCTGCCCGACGCGCCGAAGCTGAAAGAGAAGAGGCTTCTCTTCTATCCTCCGACGATGAAGAGTTCAGTGAGGACCATGAGCAAGATATTAAAGAGCTGCGACTTCAAGAACTGCAACGCGAGGTCAAAGAAGCAAAGGAGCAGGCGTCCAAGTGGAGAGAGGCCTACAACTCAAAAGGAAGAGACAGGAGGACCAGTCAGGATTACCCAGGAGATCCGGAGGGGCCGGGAGAGGGGAGCGAGGGTTGGCCAAAACCCCAGCAGCACTCTACTCCTCAACATAAGGGGAGCATGCGGGATAACCTCTACATCCCACAACACCAAACTCCGGGAAAGGAGTACAGGAGCAGCAGAAATGGCAGCTATCTCTCAGAGCCGCCGCACTCCCGGGACGACTGTCGCTCACATTCCCCAGTGCAGCCCCCAAGGGAGAAAGGACGCCAAGACAGCAGAGACGCCCTTCGCTCACAGGGATCACCGTGGGAACACCAAGGCAAAGGCCAGAGTGAAGGATCACTGTGGGAGCACCAAGGCGAAGGCCAGAACGAGACTCCTCTTCACCGCAGCGAGGGTGTCTGCCCCTCACAGGGCGCGTCCGGGGAGCATGAAGGCAGGGGCCATTATGATGTTTCCCGGCATGAGGGATGGCACGACCGCAATCCTCAGAACAGCCCCCAAGGGAGCATGGGCACCAGGACAGCCGAGACGTACTTCGCTCGCTCAACGCCCTTCGCTCACGGGGATCACCGTGGGAACACCAAGGTGAGAGCCAATACAAGGTGCCTTGTCGCCCCAGCGAGGATGTCCGCCGCTCACAGGGCACCTCGGAGTATGAAGGCAGGGGCCATCATGCTGTTTCTCAGCACAAGGAATGGCACGACTGCCAATCCTCAGAACAGCCCCCAAGGCAGCATGGACAGCCAAGATGTTCGTCGCTTACAGGCCTCACCTTGGGGACACGAAAACAAGGGCCGATACAGATCACCAGTTTCCTTCATCACTGGGAACCAAATCAGCAGCCAGCCTTCCTCAATTGTCAGGCTGGAAAGGGATCCTCTCCAAGGTTTGGGAAAGCAGTTTGAAAAAGCAGTGGAGACAGAGGCTGGGACCATGATGGACAAGTTGCAAGTTACAGCGAGGAGGCCAGCCAGGTCACTAAGTCCATACCTGAGCAGATCTAGCGGATCATGTAGCCACTCCCTGAGCCAGCCGAGGCAGTGTTTCAACTGCCAAGAGTGGGGCCACTTCTTGCATGGATGCCCCAATCCCAAATGTAAACTGGTGGGAGCAGAGATTGCGGCATCGGAAAACTAGGAAGGGGTGGTCAGCGCGACCAATCACCACCCCTCCTTAACCGAGGTCACCCGCCGGACCGAAAGTCACACTTTGGCCCAGAAATCCAACAGGTTCTACCCATGGAACAGAAACCGGAAGATCTGAAGGCTGCCGAGATCAAGAAGACAGGAGAAGTCCTGGCCCGCCCAAGAATGAACACTGTGGGAGTCGCTGGGAAGCGTGACCAATCGCCACCCCTCCTTAACCGAGGTCGCCCACCGGACCGAGTGTCACACTTTGGCCCAGAAATCCAACAAGCTCCACCCATTGAACAGAAATCCCTGGATCCAATAGCTGCAGAGAACAAGGAGATAGGAGAAGTCCTGGCCCGCCCAACAATGAACACTGTGGGAGGTTCTGTGACAATGAACACTGTGGGAGGTGCTGGGAAGTGCAACCAATTACCACCCCTCCTTAAACAAGGTCACCCGCCGGACCAAGTGTCACACTTTGGCCCGGAAATCCAACAGGCTCTACCCATGGAACAGAAACCCCAAGATCTGAAAGCTGCCGAGATCAAGAAGACAGGAGTAGTCCTGGCCTGCCCGACAATGAACACTGTGGGAGGTGCTGGGAAGCGCGACCAATCACCACCCCTCCTTAACCGAGGTCGCCCGCCGGACTGAGTATCACAGTTCTGCCCAGAAATTCAACAGGCTCCATGGCAACCCCTCATCACAAGCCGCTCCTGGGATCAGCCCTCATGCCCGGACCGAGATTGCCCACTGGATCAAGCCCTGTCTTTGGAGCAATCGCTGGACCGAGTATCACACTTCGGCCCGGAATTCGAACAGGCCCCACCCATGGACCAGAAATCCCAAGATCCGGTAGCTGCCCAGGACAAGAAGACAGGAGAAATCCCAGCCTGCCTAACAGTGAATGCTGTGGGAGGTGTTGGGAAGTGTGACCTATCACCAACCCTTCTGAACCGAGGTTGCCCCCTAGACCAGACTCCACCCATGAACTGGGGATCCCGAAATCTGGAAAATGCTCAGGACAAGAAGATTGGAGAAGTTTCAGTTCACCTGCCAGCGAACACTGACAAGTCACCAACCCTTCTCAACCAAGATCACCACCCTGATCAGACTTCACACTTGGGCCAGGAAGTTCCATCCCAGCTCAGTGAAAATCACCTTTTGGACAGGGCTTCATGCTTGGACCAAGATTGTTACCTCGATCAAGCTTCCTGCTTGGTCTGGGAAACCAAACAAGAACCGTCCAACCTAGACCAAAACCTCCTAGACAAGGCCTTACGCTTGGACCAGGAAACCCGGCAGGAATACAGAGGTAACCCCCCAGACCAAGCCCCGCACCTGGACCAAGGCCGCTACCTGGAACAGGCACCACGCTTGGACCAGGAAACCTGGCAGGAATACAGAGGTCACCCCCCAGACCAGGCCCCGCACCTGGACCCAGGCCGCTACCTGGAACAGGCACCACGCTTGGACCAGGAAACCCGGCAGGAATACAGAGGTCACCCCCCAGACCAGGCCCTGGACCTGGACCAAGGCCGCTACCTGGAACAGGCACCACGCTTGGACCAGGAAACCCGGCAGGAATACAGAGGTCACCCCCCAGACCAGGCCCCCCCCCCCCCCTGGACCAAGGCCGCTACCTGGAACAGGCACCACGCTTGGACCAGGAAACCCGGCAGGAATCACTTGGGCTCGAGCAGGAGCACCCCCTGGCCTGGGCTCCATCCTTTGGCCAAAGTCCACAACAGGTGACCAATGCCACAGGTCAGATGGCTTCCCAAGACAAAAAGACTAGAAGAGTAACAGCTCAACCGCTTGTGAACACTGCGGGACATGCTGGACACAGAGAAGACCAAGACATCAGGCTCCTGTCTACAGCCCGTGGGGGCCGGATCAGGGGCTTCACCTGCTCGCTGCTGTGCCCGCGAGGTATCCGGTCTGACCAGCATGGGCTGACGTCCATCTACCTGGTAATGGGCCAAGTAGGATTGGAGATCTCCTTGATGAACGCCCGGAAGTTCTTCGGGCTGTAGGTCAAGAGGACCTACCCTTGTATATAGTAGCAACTAGATGCCTAGAACATATAGAACTGTACATACACCCGTAGATGAGCCAGACGTTTTAGTAAGATGTAGTTCTACAGCGGGCCTCTTCTAATGGAGGGGGCCCTCATAAAAATGGCCTCTTCTGATGGAGGGGGCCCTCTTGAAAGACCACTTCCGCGAGAGCCAACTTAAAGAAAGATTATGACCACCACTTCTGGCGGAGTGAACTCTTATGAGGAAATCAATTAAAGCCACCACCAACTCAAAAGGGAATGATGACTCAAAAGGGAATGGCGCTTCTGATGGAGTGAGCCCTCCTAAAAAATGGAATGGGGAGGAGTGTAGGAATCGTCGAGCGTCGTAGTCTCGTTTTCGGCCACCACGCGTTCTCGCGATTGCCGGATAATCAGTTTGAATCGCACCTTTGAGATAGCCACACGTTCTGATGTCTGCTGTCCTGAAGGAGATCATTCTCACACCAGAACTCCTAAGTAAGTACTGATATTTGCTTACAGATACAATAAATTCCGGAATTTTTGTCATTTTCGTATATCATGATAATGATTTTCCTAACCCAAGTTTCCAATTATGCTTTTGAATTATACCTGTAATTACTGTTTCACTATATAGTCAATATTTCCGCAACTATAGCTTCTACAAGGAAAATCCGGAAATGTCCTACTTACTTTTCCAGATCTCTGCATAAAATTATCATCCCTTTTAAGTGTTTAGAAACTAGACAATTATCTTATCGCTGTTATTAAAGAATGACGTTTATTCTTAGTGCCAAAATCCTGGATAGTTTCACCATACGAAAACTTTCGTCCCAAGCGTTAGCATGATTTTAATGTATTTCATCCTACCACGGATAGCTCATTTATAGTATTTTCTGTGCCAGCAGGCTAATTTCGACAAATTTTGTGGAAAAACCCACATGAAAAAGTATAGGAAATATAGAAATATTTGCACTGTATCCATTTGTAATGAATTTATTTTTTAAATCAATTTAGAAATTTTTAGAAATATATAGATACAAACTAAAAATACTGAATATTAGTTTGTTATTATGTCCAATTACAAATAATCTCATAATGATTGAAAATCCCCACAGTTGAGCCCTGTGACTTGTCGACATATTACCTTGATATAGGCTAACCTGCAGGTAAAATAAAGGAAATCTGCTATCCGTGGTAGGGAGAATTACAAAACACCTTTAAAGATACACTGTATAAGAATCAATTTAGGCACATTAAATCAGGCCTGTATGTTGTATAACTTGTGCACAGAAAATGAAACCATTTTTCAAGTGAACAGTGACAATTTGTACGACTTATTTTTTAATCAATATATAACAGGACGCCATTAACGAGGGAAGAAGTAACGTCTTCGATGTAAGACGCCAAATGCAGATGATAGGTGGTAAAAAAATATAACTATGTGCAAGTGCATATTTCAAAATAATTTGCTCATGTAGATCAATATGCAAAACATAATCTTATATTAAAGAAATGTACACAACAATCAAGTGGGGACATTCAATCAAATTACATGTATATACATCAAATATTCTTAGGATTATAAAAAAGGCAAATATTCCTGCTCTGGGAGCGATTGGACTGTACAGTTATACTACCTTGGTAATAAGATATAGTTCAAGTTCGTTAAATGAGAGCCAAAACTAAAGTGGCCGTTTATAACATTTTTAAATGGTTGGGACACAACATTTCTTCGTCAATTTCAATAATTTGTACAACTGCCTGTCAAGAATTCATACATGTGCATTTGAAAATAAACTGTAGTACGTTCAAATATTCAAATTCCAATAGGAAATATCACAATAAGCAGGGTACCAACCGAAATTCCATTTTCATATTCCCTGTGTTTTCCCTGAGATTTACCTGTCCCACAGCAATTCTTCCCAGTGTCATATCCAGCAAGCTGCTCAAATTTAAAAGCCTCTGCATGCAGAACAAATTTGGACAACCCAACAATAAAAAGTCAAATCCCTAATAGCTTGAGAATCAGGGCAATATTCCCTGTGCTTTGACAAAATTTGCAAATTCCCTGTGTTTTCCCTGTCAGGGATTTTTTTCTGGCAATTTTCCCTGTTTTCCCAGTGTGGTTAGTACCCTAAATAAGGCAGGGGTGTCATCAGATGGTGTCGTCACCCTCAAACAGGTCGGTGACGCCCCCCACGTCCTGGGGCGGGGACGACGTCTCACCCTTCTTGGACGACTTGAATAGTGCCTTAAGGGCCTTCTGCCGGCGGTGGTTGGACGGTTTGTGCTGGGTCTTATTCAGATAGCCTATAAAACCAAAGAACTCTGTTTGTGATTGTCTTAAGTAAAGCAGGTCAAGGTAACGTTTTTCAGAAACTCAAAAATATTTAAGTTAAATGGGAGAAAAGAAACTGAATTCGTTGGACATTATGACTGTCGCTCAATGCGTTTACTGGGCACTCGCCCGCCTGCCATTACATGTAATACAGGTACGTTAAATTTAACTGAGGTACAGGGTGCCCACGCTTTTTCAAAAATCAATTTAAGACCTTTTTAAGACCTATTTAAGACCCAAATCTGACCACTTTAAGACCTATTTGCCACAAAATCTATTCATATGAGGTTTAATGTCCCAGCAAAAGAGCAGCATTTTGCTGTACCCGTCATTTGATTTCCATTTTCAATTTAGATCAAATTTAAGACCTTTTTTCAGACCTCCTCTGAGAAAAACATGAGATTTAAGACCTTTTTAAGGCCTTAAATTTGAGAAAATCAATTTAAGACCTTTTTAAGACTTTTAAGACTTGCGTGGGCACCCTGGAGGTAAGATGCTCATTCTATTCAATTACCCAGTACATAACAAAGAACTATGGAATCTGGAATGGAACGGGATGAAATTATTTGCTGACCAAACTAAAGCAGGACGATTTCGGTTTTCAAGACTTTCAACCAATTCAAGACCCCAGTTATACAAATTTAGGAACTTTGAACTATAATGTGAAGCACTAGAAGATTTTACGGAATAATTCATTTGTATTGTTGTTTACAAAGTAATCTAAAATCCTTTTAAGAAAGACTGATAGATTTAAGACTTCTTAATACCTCAATTTGAAATTATTTGGATACATTTTGAAGAGAAGCCAGTAAAATGTTCGGTTCTTATTATTTATCATGTTATCTGTAATGCTAAAAGAGAAGATATGCTGACCTCGCTCCTCACACTCCTGGGTGTCCGGGAAGCCGACGGTCCAGAAGTTGTCGGGTGTACCAGGCGGGACAAAGCGCGCCTTGTGTCGGCACGCCTTCATACGAGACTTCAACTCCTCCTCACTCAGGTCCTGGTCTCGGAAATACTACAGGTACAAATTGCATAAGAGGTGTTTTATTTTACTGAAAATTAAAGACCAAATTCTCAAAAACAAAAAAATTAGGATAAGGAAATAGTATGATTTTTTGACGAAAACGTTGCACTACCTCAACAGCAAATAGTACAGCTTAACTTAAAATAGCTGTTTGCATAAATTTTCTTTTCTATTATTACGGAATGAAAAACATTATATCATGGTAAGTATAAAATGTATGTCATAGTGATAAACAAGATATTAGCTATCTATTATGCTTAGTATCACCAAAACTATTACTGAACTAGGAAAGCATTAGACCCTCTTCGAAGTGCCCCGCCAACTTTTTACAAGGTGTAACATGGTGGGCACGAGCGGCTCACCTTTTCACACTCGGGACAGGCGTACGTCTGTAACTGCTCCCTCTCGGCTCGTTTTCTCACCACGTCCACGTAAGCATAATTAGGTTGGGCCTTTTTAGGAACGCTGATCAACGAAAAGAGATGAATATCAGGATCGATTAAACATATTAACTCTGGTTGAGAAAATTCATATTCGTCCCTCAAAACATTAGGACGTAATCTTAGCACCACGTAGTATTGTGAAATTATAACTTAACAGGTTAAAGAGAGACATCTAAAATAAGATAACAGTTTCAATACCTCCCTCACCGACTGTTTAGCAAATAACATAAATATGGTCGAGCAAAGAATTTCATTCTCTCTTTTTATAGTTTTCTCCACTCCAAATACTAATAATTTATTGGAATTACATGGAATAGGCGGCGGACAAGTAAGGGGAAATGTTCACTTAACACATGGTCAGGGGTAGCTGCCCCAGGACAAGTGATAGGTTGGGAATGGTAAAAGTCCCATGAACATATATGTCAAGTTATATGTACTATAGTAAGTCTAAACTCACATATCAAAGCTGTCATCTAACGTATCCTCCTCTTGAACACATTTCTGACGCTCATCGGTAACTAAATGGTAAAAAGATTTTTTTTATATTTTAACCAAGACAATTCATATACAATATACATGTTCTTCCAGTATTGTACACATGAATTAATAAAGAAGTGACGGAAAAGAACAAGGTAAACAATCAATTTTTTAAACTACAGAACATAGATTTCGGATAAAATGAATACGGTAGTCCAGATTGCAGCAACGTCGCAAGATCCTGTAAATGGTTATTAACTATTGATCTTCGCTATTTTACAGTACTAAAGTTAAATAACGTTAAATGCTTACCTTGTTTACTGTTATCCTTAGTGGCTTGTCTGGTATTTTTCTGCACTTTACTTGGCCCAAAGACAACACTCTTGGCAGATAACTCAATCCCATCGTCGTCATCACTCCCAGGATCATTCACCTGTCGGACTGCTCTCCGTCCTTGGTTTACTTTGCCAGCCTGCGACCGTGTCTGTGACTTCTGGGTGCGGTTTTCGCTCTCCTCAGCACAGAGTTCGAGGAAGGACACCGGCTCCTGGAAATGTTCGCTTAACGCATGCTCAGGGGGAGCTGCCCCAGGACAAGTGGACTGGTCCCACTGGGAGAGGCGCACGTCGGGGTCCAGGCTACCGTTACCATGGTGATGGGCCCCCAACATCGTCATCATCTCTGAGGCGGGGGCTGCCGTCTCACTCGGGGAGTCTTCGGTGCCCAGGTGAAGAGAGCGGCGTGTGCCTGCGGTGTCGGGTTTACCGCCCCGCCTGGTGGGTCTCTCGGCTGATTGGTGACCCGGACTGGTCCGGCTGGGTGAGTGATGGGACTGGGTGGTTGGATCTATGGTGTCGTCTTGTGACTCTCGCAGATCTGACAACCTGGAGAATGGGATAACAATTTAACACCTATATAGTTCACGCTGGAACGCCAGGATCCTGTACTAAATTTGGCGGATACTAGTCTGTATACTTTTATTTATTTTTTCTAGAAAAGTTAGAGATAAGTCGAGATAAATAAAGAAATAATAGGCCACCATTAATTAGTTAGGCCATTTCAATATTTTAAGATACATTTACTTAGGCGTTTCAATAATATATATGCTGGCAAGTTATGGATAATAAAGAAGGGAAGATAATGATTTAATTTGCTTTTTCAAAATGATTGGGAGCGACTGCTTCTTACAATTATGAAAACATTTCAATGTTTTTAGACAACTTAGACTAACTGAAAGAAATAAAATTAATCCTGACAAACCTTGGACTCCTGCGTGCAGTCATCTCCAACTCTTTTGATGGTCTTCTGTGTTTCGGAGTAGTGGGTGTGGAGGGCTTTTTGAATACAGCCGTCTCTGAGCAAGTACTGTCCTCCTCTGAGGTAGTTGATGCCAGCTGGTTAGACCTCTTCGCTTCAGCTCGGTCGATGGTGGTTGCAGCGACACACGGGGTGGATGTAAACTGGGGCCCGGTCATGTCAGGGTCCTCGTAGGTCATCTCGTAGTACTGACTGGGCCGGGACCTCAGGTCCTCCAGGGACCTCTGCATGGCCTCCTCCAGGTCCTGTAACTCCTTCTCCTCTGTGGTAAGCTGCCTCTGACTGCTGCCCCCACTGCCCGGGAGTCGGCCCCCATTGAAGCCCTTAGCCGTGGGCAGAAAGGTCTTTGGTGGGTTGAAGAACTTTTGAGAAATGGTGGTTTGTTTTAAGTTTTTAGAATTGTTAAGATTATTGTTGTTGCCTGTTGACGTGTTCAGGACACGGCGTGGACTTTCCTGAGACTGTTTTTTGTGTTTGGACCGAGTGAGCCTGACTGGGGATGAGGTCTCGGGTAAAATTCCGTCCACCTCCTCATTTAGTCTTCCCTTTGGTTGGCTTATTCCTGAACTTGGGCCTGTCTGAATGACAATAACGTCATCGCTCACATTCTGTGATCTGGCCGGTGAGTCGGATTTTGCTCCCAGATGGAGTCGTGCCGTGGGATTTTTCACCAGTCTCTGTGAGTCGGACACCATTTTATTGGAGGATGTAGAGAGCCAGCCTGACTTTGGTTCTTCAGCGAGTCGACTCTTCAACCTCCCACTCAATACAGAAGGGGACGGGTTGGAAACGGTGGATTCATTTGCAGCTTCACTCTCTTGGTAGCTTTCCTGCAGCTGTTTCTTTTTCTGCGCCAGCTCTCGCTTGGCCTGACGCTGGGACGGCTTTCGGCTCAAGTTTTGTTGGTTGATTAAACCTGGAGGGAGCGAGTCGTCATCGTTATCTGATCGATTACCACCGGAATCCCTTTCGTCTTCGTCAAACAAACAAGGGGACTGCACCTGCCCTGTGCGGCCTACCGCCTGAGCTTTTACTGACCGGTTGCGGTTGAACACGGGAGAACCGGGCTCACCGATCGCACAGTCTTCGTCATTACTGTCCTCGGTGCTGGACATATGCCTGGCTCTCCTCAGTGGCCCAGTCTTCCCAGATCCTTCCACTTGAGATTTATGTTTTGGGCTCTTTGCCTTTGGAACTCCTTTTCTTTGTGAGGATACCCTATTACAGTCATTTAGCTTACTACGTGTTTTCGACCGGTTGTTACTGCACACTGGCGTACTGGAATGGGACGGTGGGCTGAGCTCTACTTGTCGCACGGTGACCTGTGTCGTAGACGCCTGACTTCCCCGCTCTTCACCCTGCTCCTCCTCTCCCTCTTCGTCCTCCTCTTCTGAGAAGGCCATGGGCACTGTCTCTGGTATGACCAAATCTGGTCGGTCCTGGAACTTCTTCCTTTTCATAAAGTTGTCGGTAAATTTCCATGGTAGGTTTGAGCTGCTCGCTTTCTTTAGATCCTGTACCTGAGAGGTATCCAGGGGCACCTCACAGGTCTCTGGCGCCAACACTTGAGGAGGTAGGGGTGGGTCCACCTCCTCTATGTCCGAGTCCTTAAGGTCTATTATAATGGGCTGCTTCGGTAACCCTGTCAAATCGGTGGGCTTTTTCTTCGGTGATATTTCATCTACTAAATTCTTGAATCGTTTGCTATTTGGCTGTCCTTCCTGTAATGATGAACAGAGGGACACATTTTGCTGGTGAGTTTTTTGTTCCAATCTTTGTATATCTTTGAGGTGCGCACAACTTTTTCAGTATTGATATTAGTAGAATTTATTGAAAAGGACGACTTTCAAAATGATGCCACGTTTTTCTTTTATATAATTATGTTGTCGAAAACAAAATAAAACAAATTCTTTAAAGAACTTCCTTACTCTACACGAAACTGAATGAACTTTTGGCATTTAAAAAGATTCCATGACTTTTTCATGACCACTTTCGTATTCTAGATGTTGCCTCTATTAAGTAACCCCAATAAGATATTGCTACACAAAGAGTATCACAATTCACATAAATGACACATCATTGTAAACCTTTAAAACCTAACTGAACTTTTAAGAAAAATGAGCAAAAGTCATACCTCTGTAAACCGCGACCTCTTCTTGACACGACTCAGTCGCAAGTTTTTCTGTGGTTTCGTCCCATCTCGGGCCAAAGTCTCATTGAAGCTTTCCTCCTCCCGTTCCCCAGCTGCACCCCTTGTCATCCCAACACCACCACGCGCCCCTCCTTTACCCCGCAGTTTTATTCCAGCATCCGGACTCGCCCTCTTTTGTACGGCCCCCACACTCTTTGATTTGCCCAAGTTTCCTAGCCGGCTAGGACTGTTTTGCAAAGTTTCGGTTTTGTTGTTTAACATGCGTTGCCTTAGGGGTGAGACATTAACCGCTCTGGGTTTTTGGGGCGATGATTCAGGTGAGGAGGCAGGTGGGTCTTGGTCACTATTTGGTTCCTCGTCTTGGTCATCGCTGTCAAATGCCTGAGTGTACAGAGTCTGTATGGTGTTGGTAATGGAATCCACATAACGAGGTCTGTATAAGGGGAAAAAATGTATGTGTGTATGAATTTGAGACACGATCTCATACAAATTAGTATGTTTACTTATCTTTATTTCATTGCATTCGAAAAATATGAATTATAATTTGGAAAATTTAAGGACTAAAACGGGGTGTATAAAATTGTGACACAAGAGATTCTGTGTCTACAACTAGCTTCTACAACAAAAATAATATATTTAGTTTATCAATTTATTAAAACTTTATGGTAAAAAAGTGTAAGTCGTTGACGGTAATGAGCTATGAGAATCGCTATTATTAAAACCCTACAAGACTTCTGTCGCGGAAGCCTTTTGGTCAACTATCGACATGAATCAGGGTCACAAACCTTTGCCGAAGCTATATTATGGCTCCTCTAAATTCACTACCATTCATGATTTATATATGTAGAAGAAGGCGATCCCGATGACTTTGAGACCAAAGGTCAATGCAAAGGCCGGGAAAGTTATGATAAATACTGTTTTTTTGTCTGTTTATAAAAAAACACTATTTAGTAAAGAAATGTTCAATCATAGATATAGTCATAGCTCACTGGGGAGTCATGGGTGAAGGGGTGTGAGTCTGTCAACTCCCGTTTGAAAGTGAGTTGAGACATCAGAAAAACGTCTGAACAGGTTATCACCTTAACCACATTGAACAAGTGCTGACTCCCAACACAGGCCGAGATAATGTGATAGTAGTAAACTTATAGCATACAAAAGTGTGTGTTTTGCATACTAGAATATATTTTTTCACTTCAGTACGCCAAAATGACAATAATATTTTCAAGCATGTACATATCTAATCACACCTAGTAGATTTGTTTACAAAAACAGCTTCCCAGCTCTTTCTTACAATGGTGTACAATAGAGAATTTAAAACAGGAATAGAACGCTGGACGCTGGCCCCAATGGCCAGGTAGAGGCTGGCCTTTTGATGATAAAATAAACTAATGTAGGAAATAGTTTTAATTAGATGCAACGGGACTGAAACCAACATTCAGGAATATAGCCCTGATTTCGAATTTAGCCTCTTTATCTTTATTTTTCATGTAACTGACCTTTTCTGTCCTTTGTTTTCAGTCCCTGCCAGAACATTGAAGATTTGTTCCCTTACAGATGATAAACTTTTCACTTTACGCCTTAAAGGGACGTTCTCGTCCGTAAGATGTACGTAATTTGATGGGTTGTAACTCCCGTAAATTGGCGCCAATTTCGTGACGCGACCAATGACGTTGCGTTATTACGTTCTAAAAGTGCAAAACAGAGCACCGGCCGTCGCGTCGTTAGGCTAACGTCGGCGTATCTTAGCCTAACGACGGGAGGACGAGAATGCCCCTTTAACCGTTCGCAGCTTTTACATGATTCTTGTGGTCTGAAAATAAATATGAAAACAACAGTTATTATAAATCAATTTACAAGATGAATCACAAAATTATTTGTAAATAGGCAAATCAAGAAATTTAGAAGAAGAGGGCATGGAGGGATTGATTATAATATTACTGGAGACAACAAAAGTTTAGAAAATGAAAACATGAATAAGGAGAGAGAACACGTAACCTACATACTTTTCTTTTAGCTTTGTGATATGTAACTGTAATCGTTTATTTTCGGACAAGAGTTGTTCATTCTGCTCGGTTCCTTGATGAAAATCGTCTTCCAACCTAGGAACGAAAAAAGTTTCTTACAATCAGTAGTTTGCGAAAAGTAACTTTCGGACTTGGATCACAACTTTCGTTATAGATTAAGTAGCCCACGAGGCAACAAATGCGATAGCCCTTGACAGAGATATTATCACAAATAAAATTACAGATAAACTTGTTTCTGTAGTCGTACATGTTATTTCTGTAATGCTTTTTATTATACGTCGGTGCGAGCGTACTAAGCGATTATGCCGTGTTACGCGTCATTTGGGATGTGAATGTGTCCCGCACGCTGCTGAAGTGGCATTCTCCCTGAGGCCCCCCTTATCCCGCGGCCTGGGCCGAGAGCCGGGACAGAGTGGTCCCGCACAGCGATCACCAAGGAAACCAAGGTGAAGGACGTGCAGCTTATGGCGATGCACGGCGATCGTCGGAGCTTGTTTATCTGCTAACTTTGGCACTTTGTAACGGATTAACATGATTATTTTTTTAAACAATGATGGATTTGATATATTAATGCATTTGATGCAATATAGATTCACAAAAGTGCGTGCTGAATGCACCTTTTTGCGCATTTTACATAGTTTGAAGCAGAACAAGCAGCCCAGTGAGTATTTTTCATCCCACACAGAGCTCTGCAGCAGTACAATCAGCCCGTTGAGTATTCAGTGATACCAGTTGAGTATGAAATTTTGGCTTAGGAGAGTCTGGACTTGTTATTTTTGCTATTTTTGCTACAAATTCGACATATAATAAAAGGAAAACAGCACTCGGATGATGGGATAAGGCAGGATACTCACTGGGGATAAAAATTCATCCTGCACTCACCCTTCGGGCTCGTGCAGGATGAATCTCTCTAATTCTGTAATCATCCTGATTCCATTACATTTATATCTCTGAAATAAAACGTGCCGTAGATATCCAGTTCTGTCCCACCTGCGATATCTAAGTAGCCCAACAGAGTTTTATGGTTGTTCCGATCTGCATAATATCCCCCTAGTGTTTAGAGTGCATAGTATGGTGAATATAATAGACGAAGCTTGCGCTGATTATTGAACTTGTTTCGTAAACATAAATCTATGATGCAGAGAAATTACCTACCTGTTTTTTTCTCCTTCGAGAATGTCTATTTTCTTTCGTAAGTCATTCAGGTTTTCATTGAGAACTGAAATAATACCAGACCCCTTAAATATGAAGTGGATATGAAGGTGTTCATAAAAACAATTTGTCTTAACAGAAATACATACTTAATATTATTTGAACTGTATAGATCATTTTGTTTGAATATTACAAACCAGAGGGAAAAAAATCTAACGATCTTTTTCTTCACAGAATTAAACCATATTATGTGCTGCTTACTACAATGGCCTAGGAAAAAATAGTTATGTTCTAGTAACCCGACCTACCCTATTTCCTTTGTTTTGATCCTAATGTTTTTGAAGGCTTTTAGTGAAAAAAAAATTCCACTCTAAGCCATTAAAGAAAAATCGAAAAAAAAAAAAATCCGACATACCTTCCCATCTTTTTTGAGCTGATGTTACCGAAACACAACAATAATTTTCTTCAGTGTTCGAGACTAACGCCTGCCCGTCGGCCAATGGCCGATAATTTTGGACCAGGGCCGATAAAAATTGGTGGAAATATAACTTAGTTGGCCCGGATGGCCGACGACTATTTTCGGCTATTTTGGACATATTTTTTCATTATTTTTGGCTGCCAATTTTCTAGTGTTTGGTCCAATTTTTCCGGCCGTCATTCATGCTATTCTCAGCCATCATTTATGCTATTTTCGGCCGCCATTTACCATTATTTTCTGGGCTGACCGAAATCTTTCAGGGCTGACAACTTTTCTACACTGTCGGCCCTGATGGCCAAGTACCAAAAAAGTTAGTCTCGGACACTGTTCTTGGCCTAAAGAACACAGGTATGTGGATAAAGTAATATGTGTCAAAAAGATCAAATCTGAATAATGATTTCTTTTTATTTAAAAACACGTTAATGAAATGAGTAGTCGGCAGGCATTTCGTTATTCAAATATTCACTGAGGAGAAAATTTTAAATCAGGCTAATATCATGCACCCCGATGCAAATTATCGAGGATAGATATATCTAAAAGCTTTTGAACATATTATTACAGTCATTGTATTGATTATATATTATATCCTTAAAAACGTCTGATATGTATTGTGCTAGATGTATACACAAGCCTATCAGCCCTTACCCTTTGGGATTGAGCGAGTTCTCTTTACATGCTCTATTAACCCACTCAAACCATTTTATAGGGCCAAATTTACTGAGGAAATATATGTGTGCATTCAATAGTTGTTTAGGAAAGTGATTTACCTCGTAATTCTTGCTGATGAGTATTGTAAACTTGTATGAGCAATCTACCGACAGCACCCTGCATTGATTCATCGTTAATCGTATTCATAGTTGACGGCACCTATTTAGCTTTTAACGAAAAGAATTACATCATAAGTCGTTCAGTTCTTAACAATTATATTGAAAATAAAATGAGATATTTTCTTGGAAAAATTGGGAAAACATGTGACACGGTTCCCTCAAAGTGAATCATAACAGCTGACGTTAAAAGATCTTGGTAAAATAAGAAACAATGCATAATAAAGATTTTTAAAATGTCGCCTGTAAATGTTGCTTAAATGTAAGCTCATTTGAATATATTGCATGTTCCGTACTGAGATTCCAACAGACTTCTCCGCCTTTGAAGCTTTATACTAGAGTTAGTACGTAACAAGTTAGCTGTGTAAGCCTCAGTCTGTTAAGCTGTGCTAGAGTTTTAGAGCTAGTGTAGCGCGCCGAGTCGGCGACTTTTCCGACGATCGGGAGCCCCCTGCACCTCCTCTCCAGGCCTGCCCTGACTCAGGGGAGGTGATCTAAGGCTTTTTACTTGTTGTATACTGTTTGTTTAATATGTCTGTCTTACCTTTCAGGAATACTTGATCTTTATTTATGATTTAGACTGTAAAACAGTCTTTGGTCTTAGCCAGTTTTGGGCCAGCTTGGGCCCTGAGAGGCCATTTTGTTTTTATGACAACTTAGGGGGCCAGTAGCTCAGCCAGTCAGAGCCAGGCTCTGAGTTTCCCGCTTTTTCCTACTGTCAGGAGCCTTTTTATTGGCTGGTGCCCATTTTGGAGGGAGACTCCATCTTGTTTTATCTGACTTCATCAGATTTCTTCACTTTTAGTTTGGCAGTCAAGGAGATCAGTTGTGGTGAGGGTTCTCCTCAGCTTTTCCTTATGGATCTCTATAGTGGCCTTGTCTCCACTCTGTTTTGTCAGTTCTCTATACAGTTTTAGCTGGGTTGTTGACCTCAGGGTAGCCCAGCCTGTTGTAGAGAACTGACTTTTATCAGAGTTTAGGAGTTTATGCCACTTACTTAGTTTCTGCCTTGTATTTTATGAGTGACTTACAGTGTTAGATTTTACTGTTTGAGTCTGTCATCCTTGGCCTGTGATCTTTATTTTACCAAGTTGTGGTGACTTCCAGGCCATAGGTTTTATGGACAGGACTTAGATTTCATTTAGGAGGTTTATTCCCTGTTAATGTTTTAGGTCATTTACTTGACATGGGGTCAGAACTTTTGACTTTAACTGTTAGTCCACTTTATCTCAGGCCTTAAAGCCTTGACTTTTAGATTTATTCTAAATTCACCCCTGTCTTGGAATTAACTTAGTCTTGTGTACAGGATGCCTGTATTTGTATTTGTAAAGCTTTAAGCTTGTGAGTATCTACTTTGAAAGAGACTGTTGTAACTTTTGAGTGCTTTAATAAATATTTTCATATCTTAAATCTGTTTGTTGTCTGGTTATGCTTTCACCTATTGCCAACCCTAATGGTCGAACCTGGGAGTGATTTCCCATTTTATAGCAGTGCCCCCTGGGCGCGCTACATTTAGTGGTGCCTGTGACCAGGGTTGGAGATAGCGGTGACTGTGACCAGTACATTTTTTCAGTCTAGCAAAACACAACGAGAAGTGATTCTTTTTCAGAGATTTTCCAGAAGTTTGTTAATGTTGTTTCCAGGAAGATGCCTCCCAAGGGTGAACAACCTAAGGAGAAGAAGGTGTGTTGAACGGTGGAAATTGTTCCTACCTGTCGGTCAGGTAGAGTTTATTCATGTGAGACTGCTGCTATCCTAGTCTGATAGACCCTTTTATCTCACATTTAGTAAATTTACCCTGTAATTGGAGAGAAATTGTTAATTTATAGGCTTGTTAGCCAAATGATTTTTCGTGATTAACCGAGCTTGCCTTAGGTCTGTTTCTGGTCTGCGCATTTTACGAATTTGAGAAAATGTAGACAACGATTGAGTAGCTTGCGTTTTGAGTTTTGAGCAAGATTTTTCAAGGCAAAAATTTACTGGTACTATCGTTGATACCTTTTGCCTTAAGATGGATTTCTTAAACCGCAGTCTGGGTTGGATTCTTACACCCTTCCGTTCAGGCAGGTGTTCTGGTGGCCAACCAGAAGTTGCCAGTAGGCAAGTGGATGTTGTGCCTCGTGATCTCAACTGTGAGTGGGATCAGGCCTCTCATGTTAGTGATATTTCTACTTTTTCGGATGCAAGATTGCATCACGGGGGCCTGAACCCTGTCCCTCAGGGGACTTTGCCCAGGGATTCTGTTAGGCCTAGCAAGACCAAGCCTCAAAAGAAAATGATTATGCCCGTTAAGTATGATGGGACAAGTGATTTGGATGATTTTATTGGTCATTTTAGGGCAGTTTCCCTCTGGAATGAGTGGTCTGATAAAGAGAAGGGAATGCAGCTTGCTTGCTGTTTGGTTCGAGATGCCAGAGAGGTCCTGACCGGTGTAGCCCTCCATTTGAGGACTGACTTTGATTACTTAGTTGAAGCTTTGGAAGATCGTTTTTCACCTCCAGGTCAAGAGGCTCAGTTTACCTCTAAGCTTTTGAACCGTGTCTTTCGGGCTGATGAGACTTTGGCAGCGTATGCCCACGACTTGCGCAGACTTGCCAAGCGTGCCTTACCGGGTGAAACACCGAATGAGCGGTTGTTAATTGACATCTTTGTGAAAGGGTTGCGTGATAATGGGATGAAAAGGCACATCCATGCCTTCAAACCTGTTACCCTTAGGGATGCTGTTGATTCTGCCATTGCATATGGTACTTATGACAATATTGATAGTGAAAGTGTGCAGACAGAGTAATTATTTTTGAGTTATGAGCTGGGTGAAAGCTCTTGTTTCCTGTAGTTACAGGTGGATTTCTGAGATGTGAGCTGCAGTTTCAGGAGGATTCCTGATTATGGTTTAGTTATGAGCTAGGTGAAAGCTCCTATGTCCTATGGTTTCAGGTGGATTCCTGACTATTTTGAAGAATGAGCTAGGTGAAAGCTCCTCTGTCCTATGGTTTCAGGTGGATTCCTGACTATTTTTGAGTAATGAGCTCGGTGAAAGCTCTTGTGTTTTATGGCATCAGGTGGGTTCCTGACTATTAGTTTTTTAAAGAATGAGCTAGGCGAAAGCTCCTCACCAGTGGGGTGCTGGTTATGTACTTTTTGAATGTGCTTAATGTCTGATGGGAGAGTAACCTAGGGAAGGTGAAATCAATCAGATTTGGTGTATTGGAATGCCTATGTTTAAGGTGGAGTTCCTTGAAATTGCTTTCAATGCCTTTATTAGTTGTTACTGAAGATGAGTGACAGCGACTTTGAGATTGTGTGCTTATCAAAGGAATGATATGCCCTCACAAAAGGTGCTCAAATGTGAAATGGTTGGCTTTAAAGAGTTGTGCCTAGAATTTCGAACAGAGGGTCTGTTGTCTAGGTAGCTCGCGTGACTTGTAGAGGCAGTTGGTTGTTTTTGACCAGATCAGTAAGGGGAGTGACCCCTTGAACTGGACCAGGACTGACAGGGGTACTGTTACCTGGTAAGTTAACATGTTCCGGAGGGATTGGTGAGCGGTTCACTACCCAGGATGGAGAGGGGGTTACCCTCTAAGCTGGATTCCAGGTTTACAACAGGGGTACTGTTGCTGGGAGGCTTACATGTTCTGATGGACTGGTTGATGATATTGCTGTTATGCAGAGGTTCGCGTAGCCCATTTCGTGTTTGTAGATCACTAAGTAGTGAGTTTTGGGATGATCAAGGGACAATGTGATATGATGCACTGTGCTGTGACTTTGACAGGAGCTTAATGGAGGAAAACTAAGGACAATCCGAGCAGCTTAAGGACATTAAGGACAAGAGACTTTATTAGCATGGAGAATTTTATGTGTATTTTCATGTAGTGTGAGAGTTCTGTACTGAACTTGTGAAACTGAACTTTTCATGTAACCTTAAGGATTTTGTAAGTTGTACCGAGATGTACCGACGTGTACCAATGCGAGGACGCATTGGTGCAAGGAGGAGGGGGTGTAGCGCGCCGAGTCGGCGACTTTTCCGACGATCGGGAGCCCCCTGCACCTCCTCTCCAGGCCTGCCCTGACTCAGGGGAGGTGATCTAAGGCTTTTTACTTGTTGTATACTGTTTGTTTAATATGTCTGTCTTACCTTTCAGGAATACTTGATCTTTATTTATGATTTAGACTGTAAAACAGTCTTTGGTCTTAGCCAGTTTTGGGCCAGCTTGGGCCCTGAGAGGCCATTTTGTTTTTATGACAACTTAGGGGGCCAGTAGCTCAGCCAGTCAGAGCCAGGCTCTGAGTTTCCCGCTTTTTCCTACTGTCAGGAGCCTTTTTATTGGCTGGTGCCCATTTTGGAGGGAGACTCCATCTTGTTTTATCTGACTTCATCAGATTTCTTCACTTTTAGTTTGGCAGTCAAGGAGATCAGTTGTGGTGAGGGTTCTCCTCAGCTTTTCCTTATGGATCTCTATAGTGGCCTTGTCTCCACTCTGTTTTGTCAGTTCTCTATACAGTTTTAGCTGGGTTGTTGACCTCAGGGTAGCCCAGCCTGTTGTAGAGAACTGACTTTTATCAGAGTTTAGGAGTTTATGCCACTTACTTAGTTTCTGCCTTGTATTTTATGAGTGACTTACAGTGTTAGATTTTACTGTTTGAGTCTGTCATCCTTGGCCTGTGATCTTTATTTTACCAAGTTGTGGTGACTTCCAGGCCATAGGTTTTATGGACAGGACTTAGATTTCATTTAGGAGGTTTATTCCCTGTTAATGTTTTAGGTCATTTACTTGACATGGGGTCAGAACTTTTGACTTTAACTGTTAGTCCACTTTATCTCAGGCCTTAAAGCCTTGACTTTTAGATTTATTCTAAATTCACCCCTGTCTTGGAATTAACTTAGTCTTGTGTACAGGATGCCTGTATTTGTATTTGTAAAGCTTTAAGCTTGTGAGTATCTACTTTGAAAGAGACTGTTGTAACTTTTGAGTGCTTTAATAAATATTTTCATATCTTAAATCTGTTTGTTGTCTGGTTATGCTTTCACCTATTGCCAACCCTAATGGTCGAACCTGGGAGTGATTTCCCATTTTATAGCAGTGCCCCCTGGGCGCGCTACACTAGTAACAGTGGGAACGTCCTAGCCGAACGATCGACGGTACTGATTACAATACCCGTACTAGATAGGGAAGGCAAACAGAGCTAGGAACGTCCGACAGTCAGGTCTTCTCGGACTACTTACTTGTTTTTGATCTCGTAACGTATAAAGTTTCCTTCTAATTTTTATGAAATATCAATTACACCATCATGAAACGTAGTACGTTCTTAATCTGAATGATCTGCCACTTTTAATTGATTTTGAAGCGGAAATACACTTTGCACTTTACCTTTATCTTTTCCGCCAAAATCATTACGCTGGTTATGGTCAGTGAAAACTTAGATTATACCATATCGATCGAGAGAAACCAGCGGGTGAACGAAATGTGGCATGTCGTAAAAAGAACTTAGCTGGTTTCCCGCAAGATGAGTTTAAGATCTTTATTGTGGTGCTGCTAACCAGTGATACTGCAAAATGAAAACAAGAGAAATGTGAAGCCTTGTCCCGTAAGTTACCCGTTTTTCTTCAAATTGTACAGGTTAGTGTGAATATAGATCGAACAAGAATGAGAGATTACATACAGTATCTCAAGTGATTAAAGCGCTTATGATTTTATAGACTAGGGACCGGCTAGACGCGATGGGAGTGGCTCCCTTTTCAAGCTTTTGCAGTTTTGGCAAAGTTTTGCTCCAATTTCCAAATCCTGTTTCAAGTATTTGTCACGTCTAGATCTATGTATGCCTATGCTATCGTTATTCAAATTTGATCATCTTTGCAACGTCCGGCCCTGTCTCCACTCACGTTTGGGCAGAATAGCCTGATTGGTAATGATGAGTTTAGTGTAAGCTACAATATACTTTGGTACTTTCTAATTCTAGCCCCATAACATAGGCCATAGATCTACTTAGATTAGTCTAGGGCCTAATGGTGGAGTAGATTTAGAACTATTGTAGCACAGGGGCGGATCCAGGGATTTTCAAAAGATTCTGGGTCCACCACAATCTCGTATAAAAAAAAAATGACCAAAAATAAGGAGAAGGGGTGCCCCCTATACTATATTATTATTTCTTTATTGCACAATATTGCTGAGACAATACATGGCATGGATGAAAAAGAGCTACATGAGCATCAGCTCTCATATACTACAGCTAAGTCAAACAAAAATGTCACAACACCAAAATACAATACAGTGGGTAATATTCCTGAGTATAAAGTTAAGTACAAAGATCAGGCATAATCAACTGACCCTGCTAATTTCAAGTTTGCGTAAGGAATTTGCTTTATATAGGAAGTTCATCACTGCTGTTATAATGGTAGTATTTGTACAACTCAGTAAATACACAAACAAATTTTCAGTTTCCATCAACAGTACATCTGGTTGTTCATTGCTTATGACTTTAAACATTTCTCTGCGTAGCTCACTGTAAAGTGGACAAAAGAGTATAAAATGCTGTTCTGTTTCAGGTTGCAACTTACATATTTTGCATATCCTATTTTCCGAAGGCACACGTGGATTGTAATATCTCCCCCTTTCTATTTCTAAGTCATGGCAGCTTATATGAGGCTATACCAACCCCAAATCCGCCACTGTCTAGTTGGGAGGCGGGCCTTAGGCCGCCGACCTTCTCTACTCTCTTTCTTGACCAGGTTGACTCAATGCATTTCAATGGGGGTCAGAAAAGTTGTTACAATTTTGTGACCAAATTTTCGTTCCTATTTTCTCAGTAAGTTAATGCCAGCATTATAATCTTCAAACTGGTGGTTTGGTTCCAAAATTTTGAAATATTTCGTTGTTTTGTTGTAATTTTGGAGAGAATCCATTGAAATAGGAATTTTCTATAGTAAAGGAACTAGGTCATCACTCTCCACACACAGCAAATATTTTTCCCATAGGAAAGCATGGAGATTGACAAAGAAGGTTTCAGTCTCTAACTTCTGACAATCTCCAGGCACAAGTTCAGTATTATAATTATTGCGCAATCATTGACATTTTAATTTCGCCCACGGCCTGCCTCCTTCGGTACGGCAGTACCCGAAAATCTAGTAAATTGTGGTAATATATCAAAGGACTAGAAGAAAAGTAGATCCAACATTAGCCAAAGCCATGTGTAGAGATCCATAAAATAGAGGGGAAGAGTGTGGGAGGTCATGGGGTCAAATCCCGGTCGGGTCACACCAAACTGCAAAGACTTTTAAAATGGTAGTGGTTGCTGCTTGTCTGGCATTCGGTATGAAAGTAGAACTATAGTATGATGTTCAAACAACTGGTTGGCCAAGTGGCAGTAAGTAAGTAACAATTATATTGACAAACGAGGAGCCATACTTTTTTTTTTCTCATGTGTCATTCAAACAATTTTCATGGAAAAATGATGATATTTGAATCGATCTTTTAAGGAAATAAAGATATTTTTACATAACATTTCAGTATAATCTCACTGGGTGGGGTATCACATGGGCCTACAGTGTTCGAGACTAACGCCTGCCCGTCGGCCAATGGCCGATAATTTTGGACCAGGGCCGATAAAAATTGGTGGAAATATAACTTAGTTGGCCCGGATGGCCGACGACTATTTTCGGCTATTTTGGACATATTTTTTCATTATTTTTGGCTGCCAATTTTCTAGTGTTTGGTCCAATTTTTCCGGCCGTCATTCATGCTATTCTCAGCCATCATTTATGCTATTTTCGGCCGCCATTTACCATTATTTTCTGGGCTGACCGAAATCTTTCAGGGCTGACAACTTTTCTACACTGTCGGCCCTGATGGCCAAGTACCAAAAAAGTTAGTCTCGGACACTGGCCTAGGACGTATCTCAGTGAGGCAGCACTATAAAGATAGCATTGGGTCCGACTGCTACGAAATAGGCACCACTCTGATCCTGGCAGTTAATTAAGGTGTAAAGCAACCAATGACCAACCAACCAAATAGAATGGAAAGAAAGACTAGGCTAGGCTGATTTGTGCATACTGTCAGATCTAGATCAAGGGGGCCTTTTTTATTTGAAAGATTCAGAAATGCATAGCCTATAGGTCTATAAAACTAGGCTAGACTCTATAGTTCTAGATCTAGTCTATTCACAACATTTGAGGATTTTCTAATTGTTATGACTCTAGTGTTTCCGTGAAAATTTTGAATACAAAATTTAAAAGATTATAATGAATTGATGAGCTGATTTTTATGTTGCACACAGTAAACTGTACCAGTTGGAAAATGGCACACATTGGATGGCTACGGCCGGGTGAGGTTGCCAACGATACAGATTCTGATTGTGATGAAGATATGGAGATCCAAGAAACAAGTAAGTACTCTAAGAAATAAAAATAAGGTTTAAAAAAAGAATTATCAGGAGTAACTGAGCACTTGACTCAAGATTATTTAAGATGCTCTAGGAATATGTTGATGTATCGTTGGCAGGAACGGATCCGGAGATTTAAAAATAAGTGTGGGAGGGGGGGGGGGGGGCGCCCTCATGTAAAAATTTGAGGTGCCCCACTTGGAGGCCAAAATTTTACATTAAACAAATTTCTAAATTTGGCCATAATTAAGGGGGGGGGGGGGGTGCAGTATTTAATATCGCTGTAGACTCAGAAAGGATTGAAGGTTGCACAATACATTAAAGGTAAGTCGAAATGCTTGGAGACACAATTATTTGTTTGGGGCTTTAGAAAAAGAATAGTCTTTTCGCATCGATATTTACATAGACGTCGGACTTTTTTCAAGTTGTGTTAATGCTCTGGCTCCAACTGCTCTTATTGGCTAGTCAACTTAATTAACTTTTTAATCTAACCCCAAGTGTTAGATTAAATATTAAGTTCCTAACCATGATTTTAGTGGATCTGATTATGGTTAGACCAATCAAAATGTCTGTACCAAATCCTCTAATAGTGATTACGAGACGTTCATTTAAATCATGATAATCTAATCTAATTTGATAACAGCCTCTGGTCAATTTCACATGATATATCAGAAGGTATTGTGTTTCATTACTACATATTTTACAAACTGATATATTGAGTGAATGAGTGATAGATGTTTTACGCTGTACCAACAGCCAGGGTAATTTTCACAGAAAAACAGGTTGGGATGAATTCTGTCTTTGGTAATTGTATATACACGAGATGAAGGTGACAGGGCAGGCAAACAGTAGGGGATCAAAACCTGGAAAACATTTTTTGCTGTAGCTCGTCCTTTGGTGAACCCAGCACCAACTGGGAATCAAACCCAAAGTACCACTTGGTCAGTGCTGGGTCACCTCTATCGTTGCCTTATATGATCAGCAGGGGCTACTGGGGACCTATATTCTTCCCCGGAATCCCCACGGGGTACTTAGACCTATATAGTTCTTATATAGAATATATCATGTTGTATTACGTATGCTAAGTGAAAAACATTTGTCGTTACATAGCATTTTTGATCCTTTGTTGCAGGCGAGGGAAATTCGAGCTTATTTGCCAAGCAAATTACTTTGACAGAGTATGAAACTCAGAAACGTGACTTCACTAAGGCAGCCGTAGACAATCTTATTAACTCGGCTGAGTATCAGAGACGCCTGAATACATGCGGCAGGTAAGTCTAGAAAAAGAAGTTTTTTTTAAGATGACTAAGTGTTTGAGACTAACTCTTTTGGCTCTCCGCTATCAGGCTATAAAAAGATTGTCGGCTCGATGGTCTCCAATCGGCCCTGGTTTACGCAAAAGAAGGTTGCAAGAATGGCCTTAATGACGGCCGAAAAATATGTTGGACATCCGGACTGGTTCAACAATGTTTTCCTCATCTTTATTGGTCCTGATCTAAAATTGTTGGCAATCTGCTGACGGGCAGACGTTAGTCTTGAACACTGACTGGCTATAAACCCGAGGACGTTATTCATTACCGCTGTTTAAAGAGTGAATTTCGAATTTGGCTGAATCTGATTACCCTATGGATTGTATACTTACATAAAGCAACATTCCTGTAACTATAACTGGCTTCTTTTGGTCCGATAGAAAGGATTGAAAGAATACTAAATTTCTATAATATAACCTAATGTCTCCTTGTTGCAGCTGTTGGTCGTGCTGGCTGGAGAACCAGTGGTGTGACTCGTGTATGGAGTGTGGGGGGTTCGCCTTGACCAGGGCCTGTCCAATCTGTAAAGGAAAGTGTTCCAGTGTTTGGAAACGTGACGTGGAAATGGTAGGAGACATGTAAATTATAAAGTCGTTTTAATGAACTCAGTAGTATCTTTTTTTTGTTTATTGAGTAAGACGCCTAACAGCCAGAAAAAGTTTCGATAACTCACAACGTAATCATTAATATTTTTGTGCGTGTCGTCTTGCCTGTTGGCATAATTTTCATAAGAAATGTAAGTAATTTGAAGGATAAGTGCTGATATAATTTATCAGAAATGAGACTTTAAAACCTCGTTCAATTCCATCCTCGTTTGCCTGTTAATAAGTAATCAACCCGATTAAGATTTGAACCATTCAATTCCAGTCTCACTCCAATCACGAAGCGTTTTGGAACGGAGAGTGTGGGCTTTCCCCGGAGGAGCGGGAGCGGCATTTAATGCGGATGGTTCTGGAGGAGGAGGGTGGTGCGGAGGAGGTGATGCTGGAGGGGATGCAGGACCTGAGTACCTCATGACACCCGACAGTCACCACTAAACATACAACATAAAGAGGAGAATGGTGCAGAAGGGTATAATATGAATGCAGCAAATTATTTTAAGGCATTATGTATTTGACAAGATCTTCTCTGAAGAACTTAAACCTTAAAATGATTTTTTTTTCTCGAATATTCTCCCTTGAAAAAGCAGGGTTGCTAGAATTCTCTGGACCCGCGGTTTTGAAATGTTTTTACTCATTTTTAAGCTTCGTCCAAATTCAAGCGGGCCATATCAGATAGTTTTATTTATCAAAGAATTGTTAGAATTTTTCGATTAATTTTTTGGATTTTGATAAGAGACCCCTCTTTCTGTTTCAAATCATATAGAAGATCTATTTCTTCTTAAAGAATTAGGCTAAATTGTACTAAGAGAAAGTCCGCAGAAGAAATCTTAGAAAGATGGAAAGTCACTATACTATAGTATATTGGCTGTGCCAATATATCTAAAGTATAAACGTGTATAAATTACCAGAATATTGCCACCTGCCTTTATTTGTAACCAAGAGGCGAATAACGTTTCTCCACTATACATGGATTAGTCTATTTTCACTGATACCCATCCCGTCAACTTGTACAAAGTACTGATATTAGTACAAGCAATGGCAATTTTTTTTTATATATATATATTAAATCTACGTTGCCTCTAGCCTTTATGAACGAATATCCCAGAATCATAACATATTCTATGGGATTTAAGCGTTTTATTTTTATTTTGTCGACAGAAAATTGCCAAAAATTGAGCTTTTGTCAAGCCATACTATGATTATGATGCGACTTAAATTTTGGTTTTAATATAGTAGACGTAGAAAATATCATATATTTTTTGCATAAGTAACAGTTGTTCTTCATCAGTGTATATAAAGGTATGTTTTCATGTTGTTGTAATGGATGTAATGATTTTGTTGATTATGAGCCTAGTCTAACATTTACAATGTTACCTTTATAAGTGTGCATTCGTTCCGTGTACTCCTTTTTAGAGAAGCGTTGTTCTGTTTGTAACACATATTTCAGTATTTCAAAATATTTTACAACATATACCAAATTGCATGCAATATCAAAATAATACACCAATATATATATATATACAAGAGTAAAGAAAGTATGTATGTTTATATTATATTTCATATAATTCACTGGTGGTCTTGACGGAAAGAGTGTTTTTTTAAAACTCATTTGTCCAACTTGTATGTTCAAAAGCCCAATTAAGTGGTTGAGCCCTGCCAAAGAGAAGGCCGTTCGTATCTTGCCTAAAGGGAAGGGGAGTCGATATCAAATTTTGGAAGTCTTTGTCGGTTGTTGGAATTAGCACATCCGATCTATGTCTAGTATTTATATTCGATAAACACCGTCTATTCCGTTTTATGCTTAACCGTTGCAGAAAATTTAATGACAAATTACAGAAAATGTGTACGTGACTTTGCTAGGGGAATGAACCCTCTGTGAAAAGATAGTTACGTTGCATAAAACGATAATCAAAAGAATTTGTCACTGGGACTGGCCGTGTAAATGTACTTCCTACGGTGAAAGATAATTTTGCCCTTTTTTTTCGGAGACATATTCACACGTGTAGGAATATTGAAAAATAAAGTTTTGTTTATTTCATTTGTGTCTGTTTCTTTTTCTTTTGTAGGTTTCGTGATTGTTAGAACTGTTCCTTGAAATGCGTGTATTGAATTTCGAGGTCACCCGTTCTACCCCATATAAAATTCATGAATACTACACATCATACGATAAGCCTAGAATACCGGTATTCAATGCGCTATGCTCCACCCCCGCCTGTCTCCTCCAATGAAGTATCATTTAGTAAAGTTCGTCATATATCGCTATCAAATCTGCTGCAATCTCCAAGTATCTGCTGTTAAAAATAATAAAAGCAGTATCAGGCATCATACCGCCCTCCCAAAAAAATAAAGAAATTTAAAGGAAATTTTTTTTCATAAAAATAAAGGAATTTAAAGGAATTTACAGGGATTTCTAGGGAAAAAAAAAAGAATTTTAAAGAAATATTTAGAGAACTTTGACAGGTCAACCTGGATCGATCGACAGCTAGAAAATTTTGCAATTTTATCGCTAATAATATGGATTTCTATGCATTTTATGAGATAATATGATATTTTCTTACTCTAGGAAAAATAATAAAGGAATTTTTCACGAAAATAAAGGAATTTTGCCTATTTTCACAAAAATAAAGGAATTTAAAGGAAATTCCTTTAAAATAAAGGAACGGTATGATGCCTGCAGTATGCTAAAAAAATTCAAAAAGTTATACATGTTTAATTTTGTTTTTTTAAGCAATATCAGTCTCTGTTCAATCAAGGATTTCTTATGATCTAAAATTCAATCAGGGTAGGCCGCGACCACTTTGTGTACCCCTACCTATCATAAAGACATTGTACAACAAATTTCGGAAATTGGTTTCATATAGGTTCTATAGGTGGCCGAGCTAATGGGTTCAAAGAAAACTTGACATTTCCTGACCCGAATTTCGTTATTGAATTAAGGATAGACAACACCTCTCAGGGCGTCATTTGCGGTTATTTGAATTGCGTGCTTTCCCTTAAGGGCACATTAATGTATAACACATCAAATTATAGAATACATTTTTTTCTTTCTGTTGATATATAACACATTTTTACCACCCTAACATTTGTGAAAATAGAGGTGAAAAAACGCTTTTTTCACTTTTATTTTTTGAACAAGGTTATCTCAGCTATCGCTCAATGTATGATTATGAAATTTTTGGTTTATGTGAATAACATTTGTATGGAGGGAAGCGTGTCTCAGATTTTTTATTTAAGCCATAGTTTTTATTTTATGTAAAAAAACGGGAAACTTTTTGTGAATTTTTCAAACATTATTTTCTACATTTTATAAAAGAAAAACTAGGACCTAAATGAGAAATCTGAGACACGCTTCCCTCCAAATGAATGTTATCTATAACCAGTGAAAATTTCATGTCTTTGCATGCAATAGTAAGCGAGATATCCTTGTTCAAAAAATAAAAGTGAAAAAACACATTTTTCAATCTTTGGCACGGTCACATGAGCATGCATCAATGCATTGAAATATAATTCATATTAATAGATAGGGTCATTATACGGCTATTTTATGATATGAGACACATACTTAGTCCTTTAGCATACAATGATATATGCCTATCTAAAGGGAGTCCTACGAATTAGGTGGTCAGAGGTGTTGTCTACCCTTAAGAGTCGCCTTCATCACTGCTTTATCTCAAAACTTTGGAAGCTGATAAAAGAAACACAAAGTCTAGGTTTACAGGGTGATACATTTATTTAGGGTAGACCAGGTAGAACAAAGTAAAACATCTAAGATTCTCTTTCTGTACAACGATACTCGGCTCCCACGTCAGTTCGACTTCCCTCTACGAGCTGGCCAAAAACCAATGATGACGTTTTTCTGACTATATAATGGACGTATATGATGTGTTTCTACCGGCTGTCCCATTCGGCCTTCTCCAGGAACTCTTTCTCCACTTGTTCGACGATGGGTGAGAGGTACCGAACGTCCTAGAAAATAAGAGAAAAAATGGATGTGTGCTTTTTGTTATTAAGATTTATGCAGAAAATATGTTGACAACTTACCGTGTATTACAATAATGAAAGACTAATCGTAAATCAAGAAAATTAATGTCCTTAAACATTATAAAGAGAATACGGTACTATCACACTACCAAAAACAATCTACAAATGCAACGTTGTATCGATTCACAACATGTATATACACATTAATAATTCCATTAGGTCATTGATTTTACTTGGACTGTACGTGAAATCAATTCTTCACACAATATGTCAAGAAAAAGGGACTGGCAGGATGAAATAATCATCATACATCTTCGAACTTGGTCTGCTCCTCCTTGGGAAGTACGATCTTCTTGTTGGAGAGGTGGAGGGCGCGCGAGATCCTGAACTGGCGCTGGTCGAAGGCCTTGGGTTCCATTCTCCGCAGGGCCTCCTTCACTGCCGGGGTCTCCTCAAGGCAGTCATCATATAGCAGCCCTGGAGGAATAAACACAGATTTGAAACAATTTTTAGTATATTTGTATGAATTTCGTTATACTAAACGATATTTAGCCTGATGCATATGCATTTCACAAAAGAGAAAATTGATTTATCCAAATACTGTCTAAAGTAATTTTGTTTTGATAACGACTTACCTAACTCGGGAAAGTAGGAACGGTTGAATGCCCACCGTGCCAAAGTCAATCGCCATGCTGGCACTGAAAACATGGTTTACATAATTATTATTTTTGTACTCAATGGTGTTTTTTTGTTTTATTGCTGGGAATAATGGGAGAGAGGACTAAAACTACAGTTGGCGCATAAAAGCTCGCGTTAGAATCAAAGCTAAACCAGTGTTTTATTTCATGCACCACACCGGTGCACATTTCTCTAAACTGTGCACCTGGGACTATGTTAATGCACACTTAAACATGGAAGTACTATATTGGCCAAAAAGAAAAAAAAACGTGCGCACAATGGGTGCACACCCCCGGCGCAGGACGCACCATCATTTTGTACACTGTAAACATATATACCCGTGTACAAACACATATCATATGAGCTGCTACATAATATGAGGCTCCAAAGGCGGGACATACACGGTTTTCAGCAGGTATGTTTCTCCTAACTGTTGATTTCAAGACTGAATAACATAGTAACGACTAGTAACGGTTTCATACGTATCCCAGATTAATGCAAACAGTGATCTAAAAAAAATATAAAATGTTTAACATTTTCAACACTCTAATCAAGTAAAGTTAATAATTATCTAATCAAAATGTTGATAATACCTCATCAAAACTGATTGATCACATGGGGCATTTTCTTTAAGTGTAGTGAGGACTCGTGTGTAGTCGTAGATAAAGGTGAGGGGCCCCTCGATTTCAAAACCATTACCTATAAATTATCCTCCTAGCCTGACCTAGCCTTTTAGTCTAGTAGAGGCCTACTCCCTAGCCTAGCCTAGCCTACACTCCTTCACCGTGGCTGCTGAAATTGCCACTGCTTGCCCCAAACCGAGCGGCCTTGAAACCTGCGTTACAACGGCCCCATTGCAGTTGGGGATTACTTTTTCCACCGAAACACCCGACTCCAGTGAAGCCAGTCACATACACTTTGACAAAATACAATAAAATCTAGAAAAAAATCTTTGCAAAACTTTATATTAGCAATATAGATAGGAGAAATCTGACGACTTGTGAGGACCGGCAAAGCGAAAATAGGTGCTAACAGGTAGTGTGAAAGCTGGCCACCACTAGGCCTGAATGGGCCTAGTCACCTGGCCGGCCACCGGGCCGGCCACCTAGCCCAACACCTTCCCGACAATAAACACTTGGCAAGGGTTTTTACCGTGATTTCTCCCGGCGAAAGGGATTCCGGTAAAAGTAGGTCAAACTTTGAAAAATTATAAAAGTGTATCTATACTGGCCCAAAAAATCTGAAAAAATCTGAACTATACAGAATATGATCTCGACTATTGACATAACCAATAAATTGTTAAATAAAGTTGTTATTTTTGAATTCATCACATTTTGACAGGTATTACGGGTCTGGCTTCATAGGATGTGTTTCTTCTCTAAAATAAAGAAATCGCTCGATTCGGCATGAAATAGTCGAGTTTTATTAATTTAAAAGGCAGAAATAGAAAATATCCCTCAAAGATCTATATTTCATCATATATACAAGGAACAGATGCATGGGACAGATAGGTTACCCTTTCTCATTGGAGGGGACAGACCGGGGTTATGACCCAGATTAGCTGTTACATAACTTTAGGAATCGGTGGGTCGGATTGCCGCAGGTTGGTCACGTGACTTCATTTGCATGCGCGGAGAGGCTATGTGTGTTCATTCAATAGATGTGAATGATTTCTCTTTCCTAAAATCGTATTTCTTAAAATGATGGTTATAATACTCATATATCTAAATTAATAAATGGACTGAAATGATTTTATTCACATTAGCTGTAACCTTGTTACCTTATAGACCAAACACTTTGGTTTTGAGATTAGCACACGGCCATTACCGCTATTACCCCCTACCAGAGCCAATAGAGTAGCGGCTGGCGTGGGTACCAGAGTAAGCCTAGCCCTACGCCTAGGCCTAGGGCGGCGGAGTGTAACTGAGTGTAAGGCACAACATTGTAGAGAAAAGTTGGTAGGTTTTTCAGTAGCTTCCCCCAGTGGAATCTATATATCTAGCCACAGTCACAGATCTACTAAGAAGAGTAAGAATTAAAGCTCAGGGCCAGGGACCTGGCAGGGTTTTCTCGATCTACGCAATCCTACGAAGAATTCGAGTACGTAACGAAGGGTGTCCTCGCCGAGCTGCGAAGTCCCAGTCCTAGATTTCGGATCAAGCCTAGTACTTCATAATGATGATCTCAGACCAAATTTTAACTCAGATCAGAATAACAATGATATAAAGGTGCTGTAGTCTACGTTTATTACGTTAAATTATGCCTTGTATTTAATCTAACAGAAATAAACTTTCAAGAACTCACTCGCTGCTTGCCTGACCGCCGCCATCTTGGTCACCTTGTCCTTTAATCTCCAAGCTGAGCTTTATTACAAGATGGTATGCTAATAGAGGAAGCGATCGGTGCTTGGAGCACCACAGAACGTTTTCGCTGGTTTTAGCATGTTATACAAAATTGTGTTTCGACTCTTCGGAAACCAGCTACAGATATATATCAAAAATATATATGATTATCATTTTACACATATTACGAATCAGTTGTAATTTCTTCTATATTTAACGATAGTTCAGCACAGTAACCTTAAAAAAAATTACATTTAATATGAAACTCTCGGCACGCGAGATTCAATATGGCAGCCTCCACAAGTGGGCGGATCTTGTAACTTTCTATGATTTACTACAACAGAATTCTGTGGTTTTTGCTCAGAAAATAAGTCTACCAAAATGCCAAACGCTACAGTGACTATCCGGTAGGTCATCTCTCTTTGCTGAGTAGATATGATTTAAAGACAAGAGCGTACATTCCTATAAATCGACATTGAATTGTTGTACAGTTGAGCGATAATAACAGATATTTCCGATCAGGCACAGCTACAGATATGTTTTGGTCAACATAAATGGTTCTTGTACGGACAGAATGTGTACGACCGTTTGATCAATACCCTGGAAGCCTTCCATAAAGCTTAAAGGAAACCTGCACATATTTATTGGATGATTATTTTCCAGTGAAATTCCTGGAGAGTGACTTCTGTACTAAGAACTGACAGTGCTAGAAATAACATTTGAAGTGTATCCAAGGTTATGGGATCTTAAAATTTGGTCTAATTTCAGTATTTTTAAGGGAAATTCCCAGGTTTGTGACGTTACAAGGACAATAATTGGGAATCTCCATGTATAAATAAAGGGAATCCCCTACTCTCAAAGATTTATCAAAAAGGATTTGGGCTCTTTCGTCAAATATTTATAGATCTATTTGGCCCCATGAAGGCTTTCCTTAATTGCATAGTTCACCAACCTAAATTGATCAATAACCTGGAATTCCAAAGTTACTTTTAAAGGGAATTCCCTTGATTATGGCGTAGCAAGGACAGAACTGAAAAGCTAAGGATTTAGGGAATTCCCAAATTTAATTGGCATACCTATATAATTTACTGCATCCTGATATTTTGCTTTCTTTTTCATTTGAAACATTTTAAGATCAATTACACAAAAATTGGGAACTAGTAAATTTATGTGCAAGGAACCCTTTAAACTAGTAGATTTTAACTGACAGAGGTGTCAAATGAATTGCCGTTGAAAAAAGGAGATCTCCTTTTAGGGGCCATCCATAAATGATGTCACGCACAAGGAAGTGGGTGGGTAGGTTGAACAGTGTGACACTCCCTGAAAACGCCCCTTTATTAATGATTAATTCACAAAATTTAGTGTGACATGGGGTGGGTGGGTCCTAAAAGTACCCTGAAGAAGTGTGACATCAATTATGGATGGCCCCTTATGGGATGGCTCAAATCAGGAGATTTTTTTAACGTTTAATTTGAAGGGCAGATGCAGGATTTTTGTAGGAAGGGGGCCAAGATTTGAAAATAAACAAGCAGCAGTTGTATATGAGTAGACAATTTGTGTGCAGCGGAGCCTCAAATGGGGAGGGTATGGGAGGTGTTCGGTTACCCCACCCATTGGGGGTGGGGGTGGGGGGGGGGGGGGGGGGGCTATATGTATACATGAACTTCAAGTGTTGTTACCAACTGGACCTACAAAGAAAACCGGTACCCACTGATGTATAAATAAATAAAATAATTGATAAATAAATAAATGGAAAAACGAAGAACTTCGACCTAGCGGCCCTACTTTTTTGGAGGCATGACATCTTAAAACAAGAGTTTGTTATTACCTTATCAGAGGCAACAAATACCCAATTCTTGGTCCTATAACTTTCTGTAAATTATGTCTCACGTGGTCTCCTAGTGTTCATTCCTACATCATGCCCAAACATTTCTTGTTTTTTTCAGAGAGTTAAAAAACAAGAACACCGGTATCGATGCCAGCATCCCGAATTACAAAGAAATCCCAGGGCTGCTTGGCACCACAATAGAGTACCAAGTTGTGGTTGTAACTATTCTCCAGTGCTTCAAACTCCCAAAACACAAGGAGACAGATGTTGTCCAGTTCATGGTAAGCTTTTATGATGGATTATCAATAATTAGAATATATTTAACTATGTTTTGTTCAAGTCCGACTTCCGTTATGCGAGAACATGAAACCAAAGTTTTTTTGTTTTTTTTTAGTACTTTTATTTTCTCTGGTGTACAAATTAGCAGAACTGCTAGTTTACATCATACTTCCAGTTATCCGATTACAATCATAATTTCCGAACTTATAATGATCCTAACGCATAGAATTCATGCATATGAATCATGCAAAAATACACTTAAAGTTACAGGTATTCTCTGGTGTTTGTTCTTGTTGTGCATGTAGTTTATGGATAACAGAGTCACTGACGCTTCACAATTGTAAATGATATGATTTACTGAAATTGATAAAATGATATTTATGTGTCTACCATCTAGTCATGTTACATCTCCATTTTCAGATACCCAAACATCTCGATGACTTCGAAGAGCTCAAGAAAAAATTGTCTGCAAAATTTCCTGGAACAATATTCCCACAATTGCCCAAGAAAACGTTTGGAATATTGGATTCAAACGTCAAAGAACGAATTACAATTTTAGACAATTTTATGAAATTCGTTGTGGGATCGCTGAAGACGGCAGCCTCTCCAATTCTGATTCAATTCTTGGGTATGTATAGTTGAGTGTCTGATACTATGTATGGTACCATGGTGCAGTTCCAAGAACATGCAAATGTATAAAGGGGCCGTCCATAAATGACATCATGCTATCTTTTAGCTTTTTTGACCCCCTCCCCCCTTGTCATGTTTTGTCATGTGACCGTAGACCCCCCCCCCCCCCTCTAAATATGAGATCAATTCAAGAAGATCCCCCTTCCCCCAAACTGCAGAAATAATATGAAAAGGAATATTGATTTTATTTGGCTAGTAATATAACTGTCAATTGGCAAATCTGTGATCTTAACTGAAAATATAAAAAAATCTGCCTTCAATATCCCAAACTAACTCTGAAATTCTTGAAATCGAAATGTTCTCAACATGATGTTACATGACACTTTTTAATATGATTTCTTCAAACTCATTTTTCCTTATTTTTCATCTTCCTTTCCTATAAATGTATGTATGTTTTACGACCAACGGTAGCAATGATCTAATAAAAAGTTTACTTCAGAGAACTGTCAATAGAGGACTAAGACAATTTATTAAAGCGAAGAAGCTTTGCCAGACTTTGTAGTCGATATTCTACAGGTTAGTCGACATGCGTTTTAACTTTACTCTCTGGATAGGGTGAGTGCTGTGGGCTGGGCTGGGGTGAGCGGGGTTTGGGGTGGAGTGGGGTCAGCGGGGTCGGGGTTGGGAGTGGGTGGGGGTTAGACAAAGTATTCGTCCCTGGATATTGCCATTCCAGGGGAGGGGCTTGCGGCGCAGGTTAGGTGGGGGTCTGAGAGGTGAGGGGTAGTTCAAACTTAGAACACCAGGTGACGGGTGTGAACGAGTACTAGATGTTTCAACTCACTAGATGGCGCTCGTGCCTGAAACAACATGAAATAACCCCGTTATCACATCAAATGTTCATTTGCGTGATGATCACTTACGCTAACTATTAAAATTTGTCATAGACGTAATCATTTCATCTTTATTCATTTACCTAATTAGAAAATCTTCATATTCTGTGAGTTTCTTATCAAGTATTCTACAATCTGAAATAACGTTTCACCCTAGACACCTTCTCCATGCATAGAGCAAATATCCAGGGTCCCTGACGACCGAGACATAAGCATACTTACCTGGCACAGGGGAGACCGTGATCGTGAAGGCGGTTCCCCCAGGGCGAGGCCCCTCCATTGCACTACGGTTGGGTTGACCCTTGCGATCATCCCAAATGTGGATGACTCGGGTGCGCAATTTTTGTTAGGGGGGGACTGCGTCCGCGCTATCCCCTGAAACTGAAAGCAAAGATACCTACCCTTCCCCACTACCATCACCCCTCGCAGAGCTGCCACTAGATTGGTATTCATGTAGTAAAATAAGCAGTTTAGACGATTATTGTCGCACGTGCAAGAGAAACGGCAGGTATCGCTGGCACATACTGTATAAATTACGCGCGCATAGTCCCATGCTTTCTAGACACCCCCTCCTCATAAGATACGCATTACAAGGGCCTTGATACACTATCACCCACCCCACCCCAATCTATCTATTGGGCGGCCCCAAAGAAAAGAAGTATAAGCCTAAATTCACCGATGTTGGTCTTCTCAGTAAACTAAACTGCTGCTTTGCAAATTTAGATGATTGGGTCTAAAATTGATAATCATATTCAGAAATACAGGGAATAGGATTTTCATATAGTTAATGTAGTTAGTATCTAAGGACGT
This sequence comes from Lepidonotus clava, assembly GCA_936440205.1. Lineage (NCBI taxonomy): Eukaryota > Metazoa > Annelida > Polychaeta > Phyllodocida > Polynoidae > Lepidonotus > Lepidonotus clava. The sequence continues at coordinate 25,669,080 of OW387138.1, forward strand.
TTCTAACCTATAATTAAAAAGTAGCGGGATTACGAATCATATGTGAATTGTTGGTCAATTTACAGCCTTGAAATATTTATGAGAATGGCAGGGAATTAGTTCCAACTTGAGACACCAGGGGGTGGGGTTGTCGCACAGCGTCTCCATCGACTGTAAACCGACTATGAACTGATATGAAATCATTATCTACTGATATTCTGAAACTTGTTGGCCTTAAATTGGTCATGGTATTCTACACCCTTTTCAATAGTGCGGCGCCATGCTAGTGGATAGACTTGAATCAAGTGATTAGGATATGGATTCCTATGGGTCCAGGCTGAAACGGTTTGGAACAAATCGTCTATGGGAAGGTTCACTGTGCAGGTTCATGGAAGAGGTGTATATGCCTTTATTTGATACCTTTTTATGTCTTCCGATAGATATTTCTTTCGTTTTATTTTACAACGAAAAGTACATATTATCATTTCTGGCTCTTGTACATTCTGTTGTAAAATGAAGGGGGGAAATGGCCTGCCTTTTACATAGACGACCACAGGTTACCTATGTTTTTTTTTTCTATAACTAGAGATTATAAAACCATTAATTAGTTGGGCTCTAATATTTGTACAAAACTCATAACACTAACAGTTAACAAGATCCCCGCTTTTAAAAAAGGATTACCTTACCTTAATGTTTTTAGGTTGACTTATCGCATTGTCCACAGTTTAATGATATTCTCATTTGCAAAGAGGGCACGACGTTTGTTTTTGTAAGCTGGTCGATCTCAGGGAGATCTGCCTATTGCACTTTGATCCATCCTGTATGCCCAGTTCCAGTCCTTTCCGACGTTTCAACTCTCCTAATCATAAAGGGACACGGATGTCAGAGTAGCATCTATTTATCATTCATTGATATGTGTTATTGTGTAGTGTGAAAAACATTTTAGCTTGTAACACGGTAGATTTGGCTCATACATAACACAATCGATCACTTTCGAAAATGCCCTTAGTAGTATATGGAAACAGGAGAAACGCTCTGGTGACAAACCACTAACCAACGCTCCCCATAAGTGATGTAAATTAGATACACCACGGAATATGCACAATTCTGGCACAGCTGAAATTACATGTACCTTGTTTGAACAATTAATTACTGAGCCCCGCGTCCAGTTATTGACATTAACTTTAAAGCAGGATTAATCGTATTTGGCCCATTGCTATTCCCAGGCTGAGGTCACTTTTGAATATCCACTGGTCAGTTGCCATGGTAACTGGTTTGGCCGTGCCAACACCCCCGGACCGTCTGTTATGTAATGACCATTCGTTGTGTAACATTTTGGGCGGGTGGGGCTAGGGGGTTGGAGTGTTTTCTGTGGGGGGGCTCTCATCCCCCCGTGGCGCACATACTGATTCGTCCCTTTTGATCAACCGAAATTACATCAACCCAATCAACATACAGGCTTCTTTGATGCACATTTATAGGCTTACCACTTTCTATCATGGCACTATGTGCCCATCTCATTTGCCTTCCCTCTGTCTATGAATAATTCATTTTTCTGAATAAATGATTGGGTATTGTTATCAAATAACACCACAGATTATTAATAATGGTTTGGCATACAACCAGAGCCACCAATATCCACCATGTAGCCCACTTTATTGTTAAGGTTTGTCTAAAGTGTGGATATCTTGAATGGTAAACATGTCCATGGGGCCTGACTGGCCATTTCTGTCACTGAAAGCAGTCGCCCATCATAGCTACATTGCAGTCCATGCATCTTTTGGCAGTTTTGACAGCCATGTACCGGGTAATGATAATGACACAAGTAGAAGTAAGACGATATAGGGCCTACACATGTGAGTATACAAACACAGGCAAATGCGTTGTTTCTGAAAATGAGAAAATAGCGTAGACAAGTTGAAAATGTTTGATACCTCATAGAAAGAATAACATCTTTTCAACATTAAAGGGGAACACCTCGCATACAATAGGATTCTCCATTTATTTGGCATGAGTCATATTCAGACCCTTAATGCTATCTTTAGAGAGGAACAATATCGAATAAGTAATTATGAAGGGGTTTGTTTAGAATTCCTTCACTTATCAAGATCCTATCAATTTCAGGCATTTGTTCTTTTAGGCTCTTTCGGCAAATTACAGGTTATTTGAAATCGAACTTCCATTAATGCTGGACCATTTCCTAAAGAAGGACTTCGGCGAGCTGCTTAGTTACTTATCAACTGCTCCCACCAAAAGTCGTGGCTGTACATCCCTATTTTGCATGTACATTCTCCAGTTTTATGGCACTTTATCAGTGTATCCCACCCGGCGAGCGAATGGACGAGTCTATTTTATGTTGTATTGATGACATACGCGGCAGTGGGCAGGAACAAATGAAGGCCTACTCGAGAAAGGGCCCCCCTGTGATCAACGCCATTGGCGTTCAGGCCCGATGAATCGGTCAAAATGAACGGCCGTCCCTGCTGCCCGACCCCATTGTACCCGCCACTCATTGTGGTCTCCGAGCCCGCCTAACCACAGACAAATGGCGTAGATTTGATGAAACGCATATGGAATTAACTCTCGGTCTTACGTTTCTAGGAGCTGCACCCTCTTTTCTTCGCTCATCGATCGCAGTTACGCAACCTGACGTCCGCCAATGTTCTCTGACCAAAATGCTCTTATCTGCCTGAAAGGGTCGGGCTGAATTATTAATGGGTGTGTTATTATGGAGGGACGGGATCTCAGGCGTTATTGTCGTTATTGACGCTCTGTAAAATGTCGTCTGGTTGGGGCGCAGACAACGCACGTTGTTGAGTAACATTCATTTGGCCAAATAGATCTCTGTGTGACGTCACCAGATAGTGTGTGTTACATCATATTTCTCTGGGCAGTGCCTGGAATGATGTACTCCTTTTTCGGTCTGCAACAACATCTCTGCCCGATTTTCTTGAAATATACTTGTTGTTTTTTTATATGCTATGCATAAAGGGTACATACGCCACATAAAAAGTATTACCCCAAAACTCTTCTAATAATGCAAAAACGGCAAGGTATCATGCATGTAAAACATTAAAGGGGGTAGTAGGGGTCTAGGATTTTAAAGAGGAATGTTATTTGTGGACGTTATAACATTTCAACCTTAAAAAACATAAATTTAAGCATAGGGCCTAAATTTCATCCTAAAGGAGAGGATTGTTACAATTGTGTTTCTATATCCCAGACTGGGTATAACATACAAAATGCCCGTTAAATGTGAGTAAGCCTCTCTCTTCGAATTATTGATTGTGATTTACATGTGAATTGAAAGGTCTTCAATAATCATTGGCTGTGTTTACTCACGAATGCATGTTCCCTATAACCTCCACCTCAATTAACAAATTACATAGCAGCACCGTGCACTCAAATGATAGAACATCCAATTAGTCGACAATTTATTTTAGAGGCCGTTGAGATTAAACCGTGGAAAGAGGATTAGAAAACTACGGATTTAACTGACATGAGGATTATGTGCTTAGTACTTATGCTATGTAAAGTTTGGTCATTCAGTCAGATTTCATGTCTCGAGTTAAATCCGATGAGAACTTCGTTAGCCGTTCACAGTTATTCAATAATTCATTGATTAGATAGAAATATTATTCCCTGAATTTACTGTTCAGAATGTCCAAAAAGCGCAGTGGTTGGTACTGTTCCTCAACTAAATTTAAAATGCGTAACAAAACCTCATGGAATACAGATAATCATATCAAATAAAATAAGATTCAAATTGATGAATATGAACGGTATCAAAAGGAGGAAACGAGAAATTTAATCAAATTCCAACAGAACAAATTGATGTTGATTGTATCAAGTATATAGCCTATACCATCAAAATGCCATGACACACAAAAAAAAATAAATACAACTTTGTCTGTTAGATGGAATTCATTTAAAAGATTAAACCATGCTTAATTAGCAAACTTTTAATCGTGTTTGTAGAGTAAGGTTACGTCATTTTAATTTGGGTAACAATGGGATGGGTTTGAGGCTACAATTAGGGGCATATTGGTAAGACGTCTCGTTGGGTATTAGGGTTATAATCTCAGCTTCTGCGGGTAATGTTCTTACTCGGTAATGAGGAAGCTTAAGGATGGGGCAGCCATAAGGTCCACAATCCCCGCATTCAATTCCAACACACTATAACCTACCCTTCAAAACGGATAGAATCCGTTTTTGGTTAAATTCCCCACTATCCTTTGAAAGTTCTTCATACTGATTCAAACATACGAACCTTTCGCATGAAGCAGTCTTTTAAATCAAACGGCTCGTTTAATATTAATCATAATTCTTCTTCGGCTCTGATGTAATGCATAGACAGACTAAGACTTTGAGGTTTCAGCAAGGGAAATTGCAACTTAGTTATAAAAAAAGATGGCATTAATTGTATTCCCACTTCTCACCTTCATGTTATTAAGGATATCAAGTTCAGCATCCCCCTCCTTTATATGCAGGCCTTTCGTGCATAAAATGTGCTGTCCTTGCAGGTCTATTACATTTTTGCTGCAATACCCACAACCCCGAAGAATAATCGTTTGGACACCAATACATTAATCCGTTAATAGATCACTTATTCGAATTTATATGTGTACATCTTCATTTCAAAAGTCCTTTTGTTGCCATATCTAATTACTTAAAACACCAGATATACTCAAACGTCAAGCCAGAATCTGTCATTTACCATGTAAGTACATGCATGCACGGTAAGACAGCCGTGAGAAGACCAATATTTTCCGTCAGCCCGAGTGGCCCGTGGCTAAAACAGAGCGCACCATTCGGGCGAGTTAAGTTATTCCTGGTCACATCATCTGTTTATTACGAGCAGAACGGAGGGTGGCTCAGTGTGTGAGGTTAGGATTACTTCGACCAACGAGTGGTTAACCGGCTGAATTGGGCTGGGAACAAATCTCTCTGTCCACATATTTACTTATATGCCACATGTGTTCCTAATCCCTGGTTCTCCGGCCTAAGGCTATTAAGCTACATTAGAAAATCAATGACCTTATCGACAAAACTTGTTCCCAGATTTACATACGCCCGCCGGTTCCTTGCTTCTGAGGGCGCACTGTTTGAATCTTGAAAGTTCTGTAGTTAACTGTAATTAAAAACTGATACGTTTTTCTTTAGTTTGTATGCATTTTTAAGTTAAAATATTATTTTGTAAATGATAAAAGAATGAATAACATTTGTAGCATCAGATGCTACCGGCTCTCCAAGTTAGTTTAGAAATTTCACACAAGGTGGCATCTCCAGACTCCAAGGCCCCCACTCCCGCTCAGTCAAAAACCACACACGCTTGTCTTAGCAAATCTTAGCAGCTCTATGAACAGTAAAATTTGTACCGGATGATATATTTAAAAATATATAATTAATGATTGTCGTTATTCCTTTCGAAGACTGAAGAATACTGACTACGCCTCAATCGTATACGCATCAATGATAGACACAAGAAAACACAAAGTGCTGGTCATCAGTGGCCATACCTTCGAAATTTGCAAAAAAAAAAAAAAATTAAGTGGCATCCAACACAAAGTTTTATAGCCATACCTCTCTATTTTGAACCCTCCCTAAGTTGAATACATGAGAACTTGGAGTCCCAGTCACTCTACATGTACCAACCTTTCCCTCCAGACTCTATATTGTAACACAAACGTCAAAACCTATTGACTTTGACTTTGATTTTGTTAAATTGGCGTCGGTAGTGATTCGCAGTAGGTAGATGTAACTGTTTACCTTCTATCCACCTTTCTTGATTCCGTTCACTATTTTCTTATCTTGTAGGTGCTAGTCCGCTGAAGGCGGGGGTGAGTCGGGCCAACGAGAAGGGGGCGGCGGCCGACAGTCTCGACCTGTTTGAGGAGGACCGCCAGGCCAAGGATCTGTACGTTCGACTGCTTATCTTTTTTAAAAGCACATTTTATTACAGGGATGTGAGACTCACTTTTATTATGAAAAGGTTATCTTAGATTTTTACATCATAGCCAGAGTATCGTCCGTCAGACAGACTTATATAGATGGGTTGTAACTCCCCTACACTGGCGCCAATTTCGTGACGTGACCAATAACGTCGCTGGATTACATTCTAACGTTGCAAATCACGTTGCCTGCTCCAACCTCGTTAGGCTTAGGGGTGGAGTCCCTAACGTTAGAAACGCAATGACGATTCGTATTCATGCTACTTCATATACCATGATTTACCTCACTGTTCTTAGGCAGTATTGCTAAGTTAATCCAACTTGTCATGTTACTCAGGGGTCTTTCCCTCCAACCCAACCCAACCTTTTTTAATGGAAGGCCCCTTTGCAACATCGTATATTGAAGAAAATTGAGAGATATTGAAAACTAAAGATTGTTAACATTTTGCAGTATGAAAATGTTGTCGGTTAATTTACATTCAAGACTGTTCATGGCAGGTTTACCTTAGTTGGTAAAGTTTAATCAATATAAGTATTTGCGCTAAGATAATTAATAAAGTTTAATGTGCGAGGTTAAAGGTGAGTTCAAATGAGAATAAAATAAATATTATTCAGAGCAGGATATTGTTGATGGCGCAAACACGGTCCATTTATGGGCCATTTATTAAAGTGAAAGGCCGATTAATTTAGACTTAATCAAACTGTTTGGTTTGCTTCCTTAGGAAATTAATCATAAGATATGAGTTGTCCTTTGTACAGACAAGCACGTATTCTCAGTAACAGTTGGCATTATCATGCCCCCATTATCATTCAATCGATGCTAAAATTATTTCATCATTCGTATTGGTTGACCTTCTACGTTAAAATCTCATGGTGTTTTTCGGAGGTTCCGTGTCGATGATTAAGTATACGAATACATGTATTTAAATTCATGCATGTTCTATAAGAAAAGCATGTATTGTAAATACGAATTAAGTGTAACATTTTTCGAATACAGAATGTGTTATCCTTTGATTTTGCAATATACATTTATATATAATAGGCATATATTGATTTTAGTTCTCCGATCATTTATCTCAGAAGCAACATTAGTAATTCTGCCACTGATATTTACATACTGTTAGAATCTAAAACCCTACAGTAATTTTATTTCCACCCACGTAGGGCCTATCCAACTGGAAACCTCTTCGGAGAACCCGACGAGGAGGACCTCGAACTTTTTGGTTCGTCCGACCTGAAAACGTCCACGTCGGGTGGCGCCCTCTTCAGGGATTCCACCACAACGACGCCAGTGGAACAGCCCAAAGGTAGGGCTGGGTGGTTTAAGATAGTCACCTGGGTCCATATCTTCGTAACTGAGTTTGATGATTAGGATGATCAGGGGAAATATGATTTGTGCTTCATAATACCTTATTCTGTTTTGCCACCAAAAGAAATAGGTCATTTGAAAATAACATTGAAAAGGGATTATTAGGTGTAGTTACTTTGAATTACAAAGAGAATAAATGTGAATGAGAATCTATTGAATTTAACCTGATTAGCCTTATCGCTGAAATCGGTTACGAAGATTTGGGCCCTGAAGGTGATGTTCAGTATGTACAGAACTACAAGCAGTTCGACAGGCACTCCATCTTTGGAAACTGCATACCTAGATATTCTAACACCCCGCCGGTTCTTCCGGACATACAGGAAACAGATTAGGAAAATCATAAAGTTATAGAAATTCAGGGGACTGTTTCAGTTCTGTAGTACATATCTGTTTAATGTTGCGCCTTTCATTCACACCGAATACGTGTCCGATGTTGCAGTTTAACCACTAATATTATGTACATAACTCTTAAGATGATTGTAAAATGTAGAATAAAGTGAACTCTGTACTCGAACTAGATTTGTGTTTATTCTTGACTATAAAGCTACTCCATCTAAATTCTAGGTGTCATCAAGTTGTTCGCCGACCAGGACCTAGGGGGCGCTGTGAAGAAGGACGAGGTCGACAGCCTCTTTCTGGTACCGGATGCAAAACCGGAGGAGAAAAAAACGGAAGTGGCTTTAGAGGACAACTCAGATTTGCTCACGTAAGAATCCTGGTTTGATGTCAGCCATTTTTTAAAGAAAGAAAACTCGGTTCAAATGAATTATTCATTCATATGTTGTACATTTAGCAAGAAGGACAACACAGGGTGCAAGTTTAATTCCAATGCGTTTTGTGTGCTTCAACACTCTAACAATGGGATACTAATGGCTCCCAGTCTTACGCATATATAGTCAAAAAGACTACTCCAACAATGAAAAACTATTGAAAACTTATATATCATCATGAATCAAATAACGTTGACATTACTTTTGTAATCCGATTTCTATGAATATAAATTTGTTTCTCGTTTTCTATGAGGTAGTTTTTCCCCTGAAAATTCTTTTTTCATAATTGCAAATATTTTATTTTGTTTACCCTAGGTTAGGGAAGACGTTTGCATGTATTAATTTATCTAATTTAGATTAATCCATACGCCTCTCTCGCCCTTTCAGCATTGACGACGACCTTGATGATCTGTTTAAAGTAACGACAATTACAAAGAAGACTAAACCACCAGCCACCAAGAAGGATATTCCCGAGGAACCCCCAAAACCGTTAGTATCACAAAAACCTCAGACAGCGCCCAAACCGAAAACAGCGCCCAAACCACAGACAGCGCCTAAACCTCAGGCGGCGCCTAAACCGCAAATGGCCCCCAAACCCAAAGCAGCGCCCAAACCTGAGGCGGCGCCCAAACCGCAGACGGCGCCCAAACCATCCAAGGTGACGCCAAAGTCCGATGATCAAGAAAAGGGTATTTTCACTACAGAAGAGACGGAAACAGGAGTAGGTAAACTGGATGCCTCCGACATCATGAAATACATTGAGGCCAGCTCGACGGACGCCGACGCCGACCTGGACCTGTTCTCTTGAGCCTTTAAAAATCAGTTGTGGCATCCTGCTGTCTTTATGGTTCAAGTGTGTGTAGTATAAGATATATATATGCATGTATAACCAGTGCCGTACCTAACGGGATTCCGAGGGTGTCTAAAGACCTCTCAGATTTGGAAAAGTTCAGGCCACTGAACATAAAACAGAAATTTCAGTAAAATCCTCAATCGAGAACTCCCTCGGAATCCCTTATGACTTAATTGGAACCCACTATACTTTGCCTACAGGGAATCAACACTGTATGGCATTTCCTTATAACGAAGAACATTAAGGCATGGTAATATGAATTATAGGGTAACTGCAAACCTTGTATTGGCTTATGTAGGATGAACTGTGAATTTACACAGTTTGGTGTCTACAGAATACGTTGTATGATAGTGTTATTTTCGGTGTGCTTAAGAACAAGAATAATGTGCAATAAATGGTTGAGATAAATAACTGAATAAGGCATTTATGATACCCACTTGTTATTATAATTATGATCTGTCAAAGGCAAATGATGAACTTTGCTTTCAGTGTAAATAACCATTTCTTTTATTTTTGTAATGAGCACTTAAAGACATTCGCTTGTTGCTCATTACATACTATTAGAACATAAGCTCCATATCAAAACGATTATACAACTGAACGAGCCAACATATCAATAATGTAAGAGATATGACAAAGTTGTACCGAGACTGTTGTAATTAACACTATTCAGACAGTGGGGTCCTCTAGATTGTATGCTTCATCGCCTTCTCCAATCGATGCTTAGGCAACATGTGCCACTTACTATGTGAAGACTTATATGTGTGAGCTGGTAAATTGATGTTCACATCATACAAACTGCTTGGTTATCAATATTAAGATTTGTTATATCACTTTGTTAACAGTTTCAGATCTAGCTACTTTATGCTCATAGACTTATAGGTGCGAGTTATGCATAAAAATAAGGTCTCCGTCAGTATGTTCAGTAGCCAGCAGATGTGACAACATGCTCTACTACTTTTGAATTGTCACTTATTCTAACAACAATCATGTAGCCCCATTGTATTGTAAAGTAAGGTCCTCTAGCTCTGTAACTCTCATGCGCGTTTGACATACGTGTCAACCATTTGACTTATCTAGTTATCTACGTTCGTGAGGTACTGTGTTACGTTCTTCTATGTAGACACATTACCATGAATGCCAATAATCATTTGTGACATTACGATATGTAGAATGAAGAATCAGCTGGTGAAATGCTTAACAAGCCCCACGTAATCCATGCTGGTGTGTTTGTTTTATATTTCGAGTATTCTTGTTGGAAAAATCATCCTACAAACATTCCAGTAGTTTTTAACTAGGTATTAGAACTAGAAAAAATTGGAAACTAGTGTTAAGAGAATATTGTTCTCTATGTCCAGAGGATTATAGCTTAGCCAGTAAGGAGATTATGTGCCAAATTCATATGAGATACCGTCTTTGTTTTTTGTGGTGATTGGCGGTCCAATGAGCCTTTGTGATATAATGTTTATGTTTGAAATTAAAGGAAATGTCAGACCATTCAAAGCCCATATTCCATATTCTATTCTCACTATTAATCAGAATACAGTGTTGCAGTAGGAGATAATGTGTTACGCAAAAATCCTTGTATAACTGTTCCCCTTAAAATAGTATACGGATGTCGAATTTGAATTCAAATAGACCCTAATGAATTTGCATACATGTACTTTCGAGATAAATCTAGCAGACGGAAGTTCCATGGACTCCAAAACGTCACACGATTCAAACCTAGCTTATATTTTTACCTCAGCCGTATGAAAACATTTCATACATAAGTTCAATGCCTTTCATTTAAATGTATCTCGGCCTTTCTAAGTTAGTCTGAGATACAACTGGAAGTTGTTGAGATACTTTTACATATGGTGATACATGGACGTCTAGGTTGCTAAAACTCATTTTTCTCTTTATTTATAAATTCAGCCATTCGGAACAAATTTTACCAAATGATATGTCCATATAAAACAAATGGCAATATCGGAATCGCCATATCGATTTATACCTGGTCAGTTGGACCAGAAGCCTATATGATGACATGTTCTTATAGGCTTAGCGCCTACTCAGGCCCAGCATGCCAGCCAGATCTCATTTCAGCGCATTAATTATTGCTTTAGTTGCCACTGTCATCGCTCTCTCGCGTGATAAGAGCTCACTGCGTGTGTAATAAAAATTACTTCATTAGCGTCCAGGTTACATCACCTTTATCCATAGCGCGCACTTTCGATCCCACGTCATTGCCCGGCTAAAACTGGGACTGACTACGTCGGTGTTACGTCATATATGGTTCTTATCAGAGGCCACCACGTGCACAATGACGTCATATGGTGACGTCAGCGTCCTTCCGGTTCGCAACGGGATGGCAGTATTGCTTTTTGGGGGTATCTATTAAAGGAAACTACGAAAGGAACTTTTTGTCTGAAAAGATGGACATTGGACACATTATGGGAACTCTATAGACAGGGTCACGTGACCAGAATTTGGTGACCAATTCTAAACTAAATGTAAACATAATACATAGGGTGGGGATAATGTCCTTTAGATGTACACGGAATATGAACGTATCGTTTTCCCATACACGAACATGATGATTGATATTACTTTAGATATCAAATGATCAAGAGGCCTTATAGTGGTTAGTTTCTTTCTGGCAGCATGGACAACACAGCGGCCGAATGAGTTAGAAAGGATTCCAATATTGGCGTGTTAAGCAATAACGCCATGCCTCTCTAAGAGCTTAAATATCCCTTTCCATAGATGCAGTGCAACAGCGTTCATATAAGTATTCGTTTCCATATATATAAGTACCAGGGTGTATACGATTTTGGTCGCATTCTGTTCCACACATAGCCCTGTAAACGGACCTTTAGTCTATATTCTTTCATTGCCCTGTATTCTTTTCACAGCAAAATGATGTTTGATAGCCCGTGTGTATCTTCAGCAAGATAGTTTCTTTTCAATTCAGAATGCATTTTTCAACTACCCCAACTTAAATGTTTTTCATTTGGATAAGACTTCTAAACAATCTTGAGAAGGCTTGACCATTCGCCATGGGAGTTGCTCCCCTGTATACAGAGTGAGCAGTGCCCAGAGGTCAGAGTTCACCAGACGGCCGCCGATAGGGGTGCTGTTTAACATCCCCCTCAGTTCCCGCGGGACTTGGCCGAGACGCCGTTGTCATGGGCGTCTCGTGCCGTTACGTCACCCTGCCAGAGTGCTTTAGTCCCGGGCTTTTCCTCCGGAGAAATCGACAAGCCTGTTTAATCGGGTTGATCCACCACCCTTGTCAATTTTTCCATCAGCCGCGCCCGTAACGCGTCGCCGGCCAATCCGCAATCGAAATGCATCTTGGGATCGGCGCCCGGAAGCTTACGTAAGGGCAAATATCGTCTGCCCGACTGGGTGCGCGCGCACGCGGCCGGCCCGCGTCCCCCCATTGACTTTTATGTTTGATAATCTGCTGGCAGTGCCCACTTCTTGCATAACCTTTCCATTTGGGATTACATGGGGTCCTATATTATTCAGAGCACTTTTGAGGTGGCTGTTTTGATCGACAGCGCTTTATGGGCGGACACAGGGTCTGTGGATAGAAGAACAGCTGTCCAACTGGACGCTACCCTGTCAGTGGTCCAGCCCTGGTCATCAAACATGGTGAATACTCGAGGTCTTTTGTCTTCAATGTGTTTGCAAAATAGAGTCCGTGCCGCTTTTGACCGACGGCTACAATGACTGACCATACCCCATCGTCCGGTGCTTAAATATTGGTCCTTTTAGGAAGTGTTGGCTAACCACATAGGCTATTGCCACTGAAGAATTTTGCATCAATTGAATAAACTTTGCGCCATAGTATGATTTTAAACATTGATTACTTAATGAAGCACATCTATAGAAAACCTACTTTATTGGCCTACTTGTCCTTTGTTCTGTAAAATCATAAGCCAAGCCCAACTTATAACCAGGGGCAGCAAAGTAAAACATATAACATAATATTATATTAAACCAGTCTGAGTTACCCCTTATCCTAAGTGTAATAAAAATCTCATTTTCTGGTAAAGTTCACTTGAATCAGCATAAAATATCATTTTGTAATACCACACTTCTCCTGTAGCAACGGTCACTTACCGTATACTACTGACGTCCTCTTGGGGGTGTTTAAAAGAGGGGGTATCTGATGTCGCTTCACTGCATGCAACCAATACGGTTAAAAGACAATACCTTATTGGCATAGATTTTCCTAGTAAACTGGTATTACTAGGTTTATGCTCTCCTACTCATTCATTACTTCATAAAAGACTAATAAAAAATGTTCATATCTTTAATGAATTCAAACTTGTATTAGATATCGTATGACTATGTATCTATATAGAAAGCAGTGCCCAAATAAAAATAGTTTGACATGCGAGTAAGCCTCTTAAAGTTAACTGAAAACTAGATAATTATAATTAGGGGGTAATTTTCATTACCCATACGCGTCTAAATGACAAAGAGTTAACAGGTCAATGGACACTTGTCACCATTGGTCAGGGGTCACTCAGTGCAGAAGGGCGGAGGTTGGACGGTGATGGCAGTAATCTAACAGGGCATCTTGTGATGACTTGGCTTTAATTTGTCATGGAAAGAATATCTAATGCACAGGGAAATTGATGTATTTCAAAGAGTAACCATATTCAACATTAGCCTCCACACCAATTTTCTTCAGAGTGAGTACTTGTAAGATAACCATAGGTCACGGTAAAAGACATTTTATCTCTTAGTCTTTTTTCAATTAGAACCAGTTTTTTAACATTTGAGGACAATGTCATTCTCTAAACATGGCGCATGTGCTCATAATGTCCTAGTTTACTTTTAGGAAATACAGTGGGCCTGTAAAAATTGAGCGCACGTAGGCTAATTGCCCTTTTCTCAAATGTAATATTTTGAAAACTGATCAAACTACAACAATTTGGAATTATAATATGTAATAAAAACATTGAATTCTACTGTCTCAGAATCTCAGTGTTTGAAACATCAAATCTGTCACTTTTTGGTTCTTTTTATGAGGACCGAAACAACTGGCCTCATAGAATCTAAACAAGGAGGGTTGGCTTAATGGTAGCGGGGTCTGGCCAGCACCAGATAATAGATCACTCGCAAACAAGCTTAGTCCAGCTCGCCTTGGGAATGTCCACCACTAATTGATCCTCCGAGAGCGTCCGAGGGGTCAGAAGGTCACCATGTCTAATCAATTATTTTATTGCACTTTTGTTTCATGCAATTTACCCCCGCCAACTGATTGCATTTCAGACACAGGCCTCGAAGCGCATGCGCGAGTACGGCGCGCGCAACATCCGGTATGGGGCAGACGACTTTGCAGGCCCACGCCTCTTTTGGCGCGGTTTTATTTATGGCCGAAGCCGGGTCAAATTGGATCTCAGTCATCAGTCAATGTCTCGTTTGGGGATTTCTCATTGAATGTGATCTCCTATAGAAAATCTTGTGATTCATTTCATCGTGGGTATAACAAGGGACCAAGGGGATATAGGCTATTAATTTTGTTTTTACATTTTAAATTGGTTCAATGGCTATACTGAAGAATTTAAGGAAATTTGATGAAAAAAGACAGAATGAATGAAATACTTATAAATATATATATGGTACATTATTCCAATAACAGTTTCTTTTCTAGTTTTATGTGCTTTCATGGATGAACTTTCTGATAATCTCAATATAATTAGGCCCCTCTAATTATTTCTTAGAATGATATTTCAAGAATGCTGGAATTAGGTCTGCATTTGTGTATGCACGCCATGATGTCTTGCCCAGACACCTGGCCCACAAATCCGAAAATTCCAAAAATGCAGTTAATGAAGATTTGATGGTAAATGGTAAATGCTGCAATTATCACGCAATATTTATAACAGAAATAGCTTGGCCGTATACGTTACAGGGTTTGTAATGCACAGAATTAATGTCTCACTAATTTCATGCCCAGTTGAAGGATTCCCCACTTTTTTCCTGAGAACTAATACACACAATACGTTATATCCTTTTATCTCATTTGACAGAAAATGCATGGTATTCTCTGTTACATCGTTGCTTCTATACTGTACATGGGAATATAAAAGCATTGACAGAAAATGCATGGTAGATTCTGTTACTTCATTGCTTCCATACTGTACATGGGAATAAATAAGCATTAACTTCCAACCCGAATATAGCTTAGTAAGAAATAGTCATAAAGGATGGCTCTGTTTTGGAAAACGATTGTACACTCAAACATATATTTTGTATTTTAGCCTATTGATTCCATAAAGTTTGGTTTTAAACTACATTTTTTCATCGAAGTTGGGAAATATTACTTATTAGGCTACTCAGAATGCTGCTGTAACATAGAAAACAAATAGATTGTAAGTAGGCCTACTAGTATTCAGGGCAGCCCAGCACTACTTGAACGAAACAAAAATAATCTGCTGTCCGTTGGGACGGTTTGTGAAAATAGTGCAGGACCGTTACATTTGAATAATTCCAATTTCTTCCACAAAACATTGAGTTGCGTGACGATATGGGTGCATTATCCCTCTTCAATCGTTACAAGCATTACGTCTCATCTCTGAATCCAGGCCTACATTGCCCAGTCTTACCCGATGTTGCGCAATGCCGGCTGCAGCCTCGGACCTCCAGCAAATCGACAGAGTCCTTAGTGCACTCCCTTTTATCGCGATTCCTCGCGAGATTTGTTCTTTTGTGTGAAACTGCAATACGCAACCCAATGGGCTGGTCGTTGAACGTGTCAATCCCGGAGGTCATTCAATGGCATGAAAAGCGTATTTCTAGTTGATAGACTGAGGAAAATTATCTTTTGTCTGGATTTGGATGACACTTTTAAGTGCGCCAACAGTAGGCTTAGCCCATTCCGATTACTTGTCAGGTACAGATATACATGAACCTATAACCAGGCCTTTCTGTGACAAGTAGACACGCTTTGAATGGGGACAATATCGGCACTGACATAAGACCTCTTATTACAAAAATTATCTTTTATTGCTACCTTTCCCCCCATTTTATTTCAGTCTTGTCTTGCACGACTATGCCCATTGAGATTTGGAACACTTCAGGAAACATTTTTGTGAAGGGCTAACCGCTTACTCAAAAGTTTGCATTAAGGGATATTTAATTAGAGTTTTCTTATCATGTATCTTACACCAATTGAATCACGAGGAGAGTCAGTGCAATTTATTATCCGATAATGAATTAAATTTGCTGGTTTGGGCGAATCGAGTTATGCCCTATATACTATCATAATAACTCTGACGTAGGGAAAATACCGTGTATCTTAACTATGCATCGTGGCATGTATTACAGTTCCAAATTGTACCTGTTCATCACAATTATGTGATTAAAATGCAATTTGCCACCTTTAGACGTTGCACGGTCTCAAAACACCTTAGTCATATACATGCATCTGTCATGAACGCATAAAATTCTCCCAGCCCTCACTTAATCTGTTTATTGGTGGTATTCCATGCGCCAATCAATAAAGCATTTAGCACATTAACAAAAATAGGTTTTTAACTTATTCGTTCAAGAATAATTGTGCGAAGTTAAATCAAATTGTTCTTATTTCATACCGACACAAATTCATATAACTCTACGCTATAGTATAACGTTTCAATATTAGACAGCCCTATATATATAGTTCCAGCCACATAGATCTAGATGCATATAAATCCGTTGTCTCTCCATAATTGAACTTCTGCATATTGTATGCGCTATGTGGAAGACAATCGCCTTTGGCGATAAGAGAAAAGAAAAATCAAAGTTAACAAATGTAAATAAGAGCCAGCCGCGACCTTTAATTTTCGAAATTGAAAGTTACCATATTAAACTATAGCTATTTGCCGTCGTCAATACAACCTTCTATCTATAGTAAACAACCATGACAGAAAACCGCGGAGTCTGTTTATATCTAATTACAGTGGAGAGTATGGCACCCGTAACGCCGTGTAAGGCCTTCTTTGTACAGAGCAGACGACAATTTGATTCCAGTTCTGGTTGTCCGCCATAAGAGAACTCTGCCCTGCGGCACCGCCTATCAAGTCTCCATGGCAACGCCAGGTAACGGACAAACCAGTATCAATCACTTTTAGCGAAGGCTGTTTAGTATTCGGGGTCTGCTTAAGATAGGGTATCCCGCTACAAAACGACTTGTCTTAGCTACGTAATCGTCGTATGGGTAAAGTTTCCTCTACACAGACTGGGTTTACGCAGCATTATGGCACAGGCGTTGGGATACAGGTGATTTTGTCAGATCAAGGAGATTTCTAATGAACCTCAAGGTGATTGATGGAGAATGAGACAGATTCACAACAATCAAAGAGTACATTATTGCCTTTGAACTTTTAAAGGTACCATACAATACATGTATATGGGCAGCAATGGATTAAGGATTAGTTAATCATGTAGCATAATTTTAGGGTTTAGTTGAAATAAAATGTATTTTCAGGAAACTCATAAAAATTACAGCACTATTGGTTCATTCTCTTGAACACATCAGCTAAATTTCTGGCAATAAAATTTAAACAGGCACATGTCTTGATGACGTATAATTATCCCCTAAAGCAATACCAGCACATGCATATTGACTTGAATAAAACCAATAAACGATGGAATCCACTAATAAATGATAAACTGATACACCTATGTCGAGTCTATATAATTATGGTGGAATTGTTGTCGACAGATTAGAATTTGCCAAACAAACTTTTCATTTTCCACCATCCGTCTCTTGTCTCTTGTCTGTAATTGAGCTACTAGTGTTCCATAACTAAGCAGTTTGATTTGTCATATTGTTATCACCCTAGAACATTATCCTGTTAATGATAAGGCGTCGACATAATACAAATCACAAACTCATGCTTTGAAGTTGCTAAGGCGATTGAATCGTGGCTTCGTATGTTATCGGTTTACAATAGGTAATTTTATATGACGCGGCATACGAAAACATAGATGAGGCAGGTATGCTTCAGTAACATACTGAAGATATATACGTGTTTATTGTGCTTGTACAAATGTATCTCTTACCGACCAACTGTAAAGATATCTAACCCTCACACTGGGGTCCTGTTGTAAGTGACCATTTACTGACTGCAATACAACCCAGCTATAAATCACTACTCCCGCTTTGATAAACCATACCGAGAAAATGGAAACCGGCCACATTCTTTTTCTTCTAGGAAACAGTAGCCGTTGCGTTCCTAGAAACCAAAGTGATCCAGGAAGGGCCGCAATCTCCAACGATACCAACACAATCCTGCATGAAAAGAAGTTCCCTGATTGGCCATTCCGTGTGGCGCGGCCCTTCCTCCTTTCTATTGTTGCTGGAGTTTGGGCAGAAGAGGAAAGACAATAGGCGGCGGTCGGGGATGAGAGGCGGGGTATGTTACATCAAAGAGGGCGGCGGGTTTCTTTTGATTGACGCGGCTTGACAACGGCCATCAGAGCGGCCGCCGGCTATCAACACAACAGTCGGACGGCCACTCACCCCTTTGAAGGTTCCTCCCTTTCCCTTGTATATCTTTTGACCACCAACTCGCTGGTTTTGCCGCCGAAGCGTTGACCCCTTCTCTTTTGGCCTCGGTCTTCAAGGAAAAGGACAGCAAGAAATAAAGGCCGACTGTGGCCGATCTTTGTTTCAGCGTGCGTTGTTACCAAACCTCCACTGACCACTTCAAAGGATGTTAAAAGACCGCCCCCTTTCTGATAGGGGGAGGGGTGCCGGGGAGGGTCAACAACTGGCAGGTAAAATTGGCATCGGGGAAGAAAGTTCGTTTAAAGCCAGCCTCTGAACAGTTTTAATTGAGAGAGTTTTTGTCGGAATCAAACAGTGAGGTAATCATATTATCATGGCCTTTGGCCTGAGACTGGCCTTTGGGGCTTTGATTGGGTAAGAGTGGCCTACCAGTCAGACGGTCTTGCATGTGTAATGCATGTGGAGGGGTGGAATTTCAATGCCTATAGTATAAAAAGTGAAGGAATATGCTCAAGTGTGTATGCCTAAACGATTGTGTATTTAAGATTGATTCATCTGAAAGCTATTTTTGAGGTTTGAATATAGAAAATGTATGTTAATCCTCAGTTATGATAAAGATGTACGCCAATTATCCATATATATACATATGTACATCAATATATATATATATATATATATATATATACATAGGCCTATATATGTGTGTGCGTGTGTGAGTGTGTGTGTGTGTGTGAGTGTGTTCACTGCACGTGAAAATGAAGTTTAGAAATTTAACGCGGGTTTAGGATCTCATGTGTTAAATATCTAAACACGTGTCTAACCATGTATTTATAACACTTGACTGAGGAGGAGGTAATCCTCGCATATAACAGCTAACCAGACATGTGTATGCGCATGTTAACATTTTTATGGTTAATTTTCGCTTGTGGGGAGATACTGCTGACATAGATGTTATCCTTAATAATTGGGAATGCACCACATCAGCATCCTGTGTAACCATCTATTTTAGTGAAGTTTGGGATTACTATAGGTACCAGTTGGTGAAATAAGCATAAACATAATTATAATGTACGAGATACTGATCTGTAAAATATATATGTAGATCTAATTTTATATTCAATGTTGCTTTTTAAGTCTGAGTACCTGTGTGAGACGATAGGTGATTATACAATCGTTATAGTATACCCCATGCAGTAATTGAGATTGAAAGAATGGTGGCAAGAAACATGATACATACATAGGTTAGGCCATTCCGGTTTCATAAAATAATCGGGTATGATAATTTTTTCAATTAAAAGAGGGTCATGTTGGAACTTTGGGAAAGGCCATCTCCCTAAATATCACATTTCATACCATAACAGTACACCCTATGGTATGGGAGAAATGGCGACCATCATGTTTCTCGGCCATGACACCAGATGGCAGTACCATTCCGCTAGCAGAAGGGGTTTAGTATGGGCGAACGAGTTTCTGGAACCTTGCGCAAACGTGTTCTTTTTCAACTTTTTTTCCCATTTGAACTCAGAAGTATCCAGCAATTCGAAGATATTCGCACACTTCTGTGTGATGTGAAACTACAATATATGACTTTCACGTATATAAAAACTCTGCCTATCATCGCATAACCCCTTATACTTCATAAGACGATAATGCATCGAACCAGAACCACTAATCGTTTAAGGAAATATCATTTACCAAACCATTTAAAATGTATCTTTAATCGCACATCCCATGACTCTATAGTGGACATCTCCACCTAGACACAAAATAGCTAAAGAGTATGCCCCAAAACAAGTTTTTTCTATCCAATGCCCTACTATAAAAATCAAAACGGCCGTTTCGGGTTAAACACTTCTCTTCATGCTCTACATATGGTGTGTGTCGATTTAAACGCCGCCCGTAAAAGAAGAAGGTTGGCACTACTTTTTATGTTAGCGTTAGTCTTGAGTACAGAAAGGGCAGCCATTGTAATAGTCTTTGGCCATGCCAGTACTCGACCCTTGTTTTCTAGATGTAGGTTATTTGATAAGTATAAGGAGGTAAATTGCATATATAGGCCTATATATATGCATATATTTAATGTTATGAGTATAGACACGTTAAGACTCCTTGCGTTTGGCGCTCCCCTTAGTAAACGTATGTAATATATTATTAGATTGTTGGAATCAGAAGGCTCATTTCACAAATTTTCAGTTGGTTCACTGTGACGGCAATTCATCAGTCATAGCTCTCCGCTTAGTTTATTAACTATGTTTATTCGTATTAAACCCACACACCAATAAACATTGGCTGAATATAAAAACAGTGACTTATGTGCACGTAAACCCAGCATGTCTCTGGGAATATATCAATATGGTATCGTAACTGCTCCGGGACAAAAAAGATCGCAGTATTCTATCATCCATTCGTATCTATGGTGAAAAAATTCAACGTTCCTTACATTCCGGAAAGGGTCGATATATAGACTGCTGAGAAGCTTTTTGTAACCCTTGAGGGACAACGACACATTTTTCACACAGGTACTTTATTGTGGTATATGTCTCGTCGCCGTGAGGACAAAATGTTTAACTTTGATTCAGATTTTCGGTTATCACTTAACCGGCTGTGTAGAACCCATGACGATGTGCTTATCAACATGACTGTTGTCATGTATTACGCCATAAACGATTATTACTTTAACTAGTAACATGAGTACCATGTACACTGCCTTTGGTGCGTGGTTTAGAATTCCAATATTTAACAGGAGACACTTGTAATAAAAACAAACTTTTAACTTTAATTTGATCAAATATGATAATTTCAATAAATAAACAAATTCTATATAGGTGCACCCTCATGATAACTGTGAATAGTGGGATTATGAAACATATTTATTGGTGCTGCATGGACGTATAGACCTAATGCATAATGGCGTTTGTGTGGACAGGTTTTGCTGGTTCTCAGCATTTCCCCTTACTCACTATACTGACCTGATTTGTATGGCTTGATCTAACGGCTTCCATCTCAACATAACATAGAGTATTGGCTCTGCAGGCTCACCCATTATATCCAATAATGACTACAATAAAATAGGTGGGGATTGGGTAAAAAAATGAACCAATGCCATTTTGATAACATAATTCCCTAACCAAAATGCAATGAAACTATAACGTTCTGCCATGTTCTACTGATGGTCTGTGACGTTCTGCGCTGTAAAAATTATATTCTGCAACGGCTGGGTAGAGTGAGCATAGGCCTCCAGAGTCAGGTGGATCATATAGGCCTACGTGTATACCGGCATGTATATGTTATAATTATGATGTAACTGTACTACTCGCTTGGCATATGCGTGTCCATAATTGTCTATTAAATCAAAGATGATTTGGAGAGGTAATACAGGTATAATCAATAATTTATTAATAAAGGCTGACTCCCGGAGGAGATAATGTTATACAAATAGGAAATGGCAACTGTAGAACTAATATATACCTCTTCAGACCACGAAGAGGTATACAACTTTTTTCCCCTCCTAACCAATGGGCTATTTTTTTTTTAAAGATACTTATAAATGGCCTCCCTAAGCTTTGTACCGTGATCCTGCATCCAAGCAGGGAATACCCTTTTCACTTCCCAACTCCTACCCACCCATGACACTCACTGCTTGGGGACGCTGTATGACCACGTGACCTAAATACAAGTCGTCCACGTGGTACTGTTTGTTTACTTCCCCACTCCACGCTGCTTCCGCCCTCTCTGCGCAGGCCCGAAGGTCTGCCGAGCACTGATTGGCTGGTGGGCGGCCAGAGGTGGATGAATGGGGCCGTCAGCTCGGTAAGTGAACCTGTTTTTTTCCCTATAACTTCTACACAACTGTGTGGATATGGGTGTCAGTAGTTCTTACGTCACTGGTCACATGCTGTATCCCTGCGGGATGAGTGGGTAGCGGTTTCAGAGTTTGGGGGAGGGGCTTAATAAGCAGAATGGTGGTTTTCAGAGCGTTGATACTGGTAGATATGACACACAGCTCTCGGTGTTTTAACCCAACACGGGGAACAAAACTAAAATAGTTCTGCCGACCTCATCTTCCCCGCCGCTGGGTCGTGCAACTCACACCACAAGGTTTTGGGTTTGGGGTGGGGCGAGGGGCTTTGGTATGCAAGATAGGTCCCCATTCAGGCCTAGTCTTGTTTTCAATGAATTTTATTGCAGCGACAAATCTAGAATTTCAAAAAGGGAGGGGACTATTACATTGTTTCTCCCCAATGACTCTCTGGCAGTGGCAGAATTTAATATAGAAAAATAAAAGTTCTCCAGACCTAGGGAAGGACACATCCCAACAATCCATGATAAATCCGCCACTTGAAGGTGAATCGTAGCTCATTGAAGATCTCTGTATATATATTATTTAACGTGGTTTTAGTAGTATATAGGCCTATATATATACAGCTTTTTTCTTTATCCTAGATAATTTATCTTGGAAAGATGTGTTAAAGATAAAGGAGTCATAATGGTAAAGTGTTTCTGCGAATCATTAGCTATTTTCAGAATAAGATTCTTCATGATGAACTGTAATTTGGTTTAACGGCTGAACCTACATCTTGTTAGTCATTAAATCTTTAAAACTTGACAGACCAGGATAAATGTAAGTGCACTTCCCATTATCTATAAGCGTTTACTGGAATGTGACACACTAAGAAAGCATGTCCTCACGTGGCCTTAACGCCCCACCACCTACAACCGTGTGCAACTCCAGTGTATACATTGTATATATACATTTAGTTGCCTAAGCTGAGGAGTTCACTAAAAGAGACAATACAGAAGGAACTCCCTCCCCCTCCAAACAATGATTTAAACATGTATGCCCATAGCAAGCTACATAATTATACATGTGTCCAAACATGCATATTTATGCTTGTATAATAAATCAGTCTACTACAGCGTATAATATTAAAATGGGTTTGTACATGCGATTTAAAATCAGCGGCCAGCTTGAACCCAGGCTATGCAGATCAAGCACCGTGACCGTGTCTCAAAGGAGGACGTTTTATGTAGGTCAGGAGGATCCAGATAGACCTTTTTTCTCGGCTGGTTTAACGCGCGGAAATAGGTTTCACTCTCGCTCTCACGTCACCGTACGTAGTCCGCGTCCAGAACGGCCGAAAATGTCCCTTTTTTGGGGGAGGAATTCACGGTTTCGGTCATAGATATAATGATATCTAGAATAGGCGGATTTGGCCATTTAAAGCAGTAGAATAATATATAGTTATTCTCAAAGTACATCAGTACTTGCACCAGAGCAATTTCGCATCCATGAGGAAATGGAGGTACTCATTGTCATGCATGGAGGTGCCTTTCTGTGTAATTACTGAAAAAAAAATCGTTTTTGCAACCGTGCCCCCTTCACCTTTTAAAAAAATGTTTCCTCCACCACTGCAAATCTCTCAAATGACTGGAATGATTAAAGTATGATCTCGCCTTTTTGAATTTTCAGTGTCGTCTTTTAGTTAAATCGATGTACATACCCTAACTTTTCCGACCTATGTTACCCGAATACGTTTTTTTGGCATTAGGGTAATACATTTGTGCAGGTGTGTCTTGTGTATGGCATGTTTTCAGGGAACGTTGCCATATACTGATATATGTGGCCGGGCTATTTTTATTTATTTTTTTTATTTTTACAAGAGTCCTGGTTTTCAACTATGACCACTCATCATAGTATAAGTATCTTTGATGTTATATTCTCTTTTCAACAATTGAAATACTTCTGCATTGTAACATATAGGTTGGGAAGAAAAAAAAAGTTGGATGAATTCATTTGTTAATCTTTTAACACAACACAAGTCATGATGATTCACAGTCCCCCTAACGAAAATTCCAAGAGTTGAAAAAGGAAAAGGTGAGAACCCTTGAAGGTTTGATCCACCTTATATATATAGGTAAAATGCAGCGTCCTTAGCCTTAAGCAAAACCGTCATCTTCGGATGACCACCGCGGGTGCTGTGTTCCCCAGTGCCCGACAAAGATTAAAGAAAAGGTCACGAATTACGCAATGTCGCAAAACACATAACCAAAAGTTTAATGAGATAAATATAAGGTGTCTGAGGTATCGCTTTGAGGTGACGACAGGACTGGTCGTCACCTGACCCCCGGGCGATCCGCTTTCAGGGACGGACATTTTATCTGCGGGGCGGGGGAGGGGGGTTGAACAATGTAACAAAGTCCCTTCTACTCTCGTTGGTCTCAGCGAAGCATGGGGGGCTTGCATGGATGCACACAGCCATTTATATATTTTGTCCTCGGTCTTCCAGTCGTGACGAACAGTCATGTTATCAAGTCACTATCGGCCTAATACAGACTCACAGCACGCTGTCGATTTGAGAGATTCCTTGTGGAATTATACATTTTACAATTCAGGCCGTTTAAGAAAACTGAAAGGGAGACATCATCCATATATCTCATACTCACCAGACTTATCCCCTTCCCAGTGGCGGATTCAGGGGGGGGGGGGGGGCACCCTTCTTAGTTTTTTGGACCAAATTTGGACTTTCTTAATGCAAGATTCGGCCAAAAAGTAATTAAGCGATAGGGAGATTTTTTTCCATGAGCGCCTCCCCCCCCTTTTCAAAATCCTGAATCCGCCACCGCTTCCATTCAGGGGCCTTTATTCCTGGGCATTTATTACAAAAGAAGTAATTAAACATCATAGAAAAATAAAACGGTGTACACCTGTGCAAATCAAAATGAACAAGGACACTTCCTTAATCCTTGTAGGCCTACATGCAGGGACCGTATGGCTATATACCCCCGTCCCAGGTCTCCCCACTCACAGACCAAATGACCGCACCTCCGTGTGGTAATTTATAACCAGTCCTTTCTAAAGAATGAAATAACCCTTTTGGGGTCTCACCTCATTGAGGATTGGGTGTCTGGCTTTGAAGTAGCATGTTACGTCAACTTACTTTGTTACGCCCCCTGGGTGACGTCTCGGTAGCATATGGCCCAATGGCCAAATGGCAATCACCAATGACGTAAGGCTGTCCAACATAGATTGCAGTGGCGATAGTTTTTTGCCCAGTGTCTGGGCCCTAGAGGAACCCCTCCTTTGCCACTTCATTTGTGTTACACAATTCGGAAATAGAGTCTAATCTCGCGGGTTCTCGGGTTCTTTACGAGACCTCATTCACCCGGTACATACTGGGAATATTACGGGCCCTCTTTTGTCCGGACCCTGGGAAAGTTGTCTCGGCGAAAAAGGAGGTTTTTGATTTGATCAGTTTGAATAGGCTACATCTGGGGGGAGATCGAGGTGAAGAGTGATGACGTAACGACGTCCGGAATGTCGTCTGCTGCTGCGTTGGTTACAGCAGGTACAGACGAGTCCTCTTTTGTCTGGTCTGTTTCCACAAACGATCCCCTTCAGACCATTCTAAGGTTTAAAGGTGAAACGATTACTTTGGTGTATACAGACCTACACCTTTTCGTCGATGTTTGACTGATAATTATCCCTGTTTGATAGGGAAGATGTCACCTGCAAGTTAAATAACGAATGGTTCTAATTACAAAAGGATAAGGGACGTCAGTAGGCTGGCATCTATGGGCTTAATAGCAAATACATAAAGCGAGTATACAATTCCTTTAGATATTCTAGAATGACACTTGCTTTACTTTTCTAAAATTGAATTTGATTGATCTTTGCAATGACATTGATTTAATCCCGTTTTCTCCTGTGAACACGTCGCGTCTTGTTCCTTCCAAGGTTGGTTGTGTCAGAGCTGGGCTGTCCGCAGCCCCTTGTTCTTTGGACACGCGGACTTCTGCCATTCTATCAAAGCCTACAATAGCCATGTCCTCTTCTGTTGTTTAATTGTAAATTGGCAGATGTGTCAAACTTATAACCAGAACAAGGAAACGATTACCACGGTGTGTTTGCCTGTGCCTGAAAAATGGTCCTTGGCCCAACCTTCACGTCAATCATGTAAATGCCTACATAGTTGCTCTGACGCAATTTTTCCGAAGGTAGTGTATAGACCCATAAGATTGTACATAATAATGATAAAACATGACCTCTTTGGCGACTGTAAGCTTGGAACAGACATGTATGTTCATGGGTTCCAACTACACTAAAACCAGTGGCCCCAGCATACTGTTTTACAACAGGTAATGTGGTGTATCCAATTGACATGCCATTCACGTTCATGGTTTTGTAACATCACCCTATTGTTGGCCACAAATGTTTGCTTTTAAATTTTGGTGAGTGGTTAATTTCAAACACACATGACGCTCCTAAGGACGTGGACGTGGTCCCAGGGCCGACTAATGACTACAGACTAGGCCACACGGTTCCTTTTTGGCTTAGTCTTTTGAAAAGTGCGATGAAAGACTATCATTGGAGCACGTGATCTTTGTCAATAGGGTCTATTATCACTCCCCTGATCCATAGGGCCTACACCACCAAACATCACATAGTGGCCGTTTCATTCAAATGATAACCTACCCCTGTAAGCAGATCCTCTACCATTTTTACTTTACATGAACAAGAAGAACATGTACATATACTAGATATGGGATAATTGGATTCTAAGAAACGATAATTACACGGCAGCTTTCGTGTATGAAACAACTGGTCGGCCTCTCTGTTAAGCTGCTAGGTTCACTGGCCTCCTATACTATCAGAACCTTATACTAATGTGTAACTTAATTATCGGCTCCCTGTCTTCTTGAAATGGATGTTGACCAATCGATCGGCGTATTTCACACGCAAGGTTTCCACTAAAAAGTAAGGTTTATATGATGAAAGATTGGAGGGCAAATGAGGCTTGGTGGGATTCCCAACGTACGTCATACGTCACGCTTGTAGTCCTCTAAAACATAAGGGTTAATAAGATAATTGCACCCGTTTGGCATGTAAGATGCAATAGGAAAAACAACTAATAGTGGAGCGGCCATTCTAAAAAAAAGTCTTATTTAAGGGAAAACCCCAACCAGAGGTATAACAAAGCATGCTATACCTCATTTGAAAGGTAAATGTCTCAATTCATGGGGTGATAGTTTGTGCTAGAAAATGTGTGTCAAGGCATATAGTATATTGCTGGTTTCCATGGCGACCACCTAAAAATCATTTAATTCTGAAAGCAACACTATTTTTGACATATCTTCCTTAATATTCAAGGTAGAAGTACAAATGAGACATCAAAATGAAGCATTCCTAGAATTCTATTTGAAAAAGTTATGAAATGGGTTGTCTTGGTTACTTGTTTGCCATGGTTCCTAATAATAACTCCAAAAGTGACCGTAATTTCAGTTTCTCATCTCTTTCTTTCACCGTATCAACCGCAAATATGGGTTTATAAAAAGCACAACCTATCGCATTTCTAGAGAACATATTCCTCCTGCATGGAATCTTGTGTTTTTTTTTCTTCAAAACAACTACATGCATATGGAATGCAGAAAATGACTGGTTTCCATGGAAACAACTCAAGACTTATGTTATTTCAAATTTAACAGTATTTGGGATGTATCTCTCTTAATATACAAGATAGAAACACAAATGATAAACTGTTCTGTAGTGCTTTATACTAAAAACAACCAAGAAAAATACATTACATGTTTTTTCTTCACATAATATATAAAACACATACATACTGTGTTTGATTTAATTCTGTGAATTATAAATATAACTATTCGGCGAATTTTAGGATACTTCCGGGACATACTTCTGAAATTTATCTTTCGAAGACTATAAGATGATCAGTTACATATCCCACAGTGTGAATCGAATTGTTCTGTAATTGCACTTTTTGTTCCAGGGAGCCGACCTTAGACGTTATGCTTTCGACCAAAGAATATACAGGTACGTGAACGTTTTTTGACGTGCTTTTCTATTTCTTTCTTTCTGTCCTACAGGAAATGATGAAAAACAGGAAACAGAAAAGACCTTTTATTCAATGATGAGAGGAGTAGTTAAAGAATACATGAACATTAACTTGAAGACAAGTTGGGCAATGGAAGTTGTCTAAATCTAATAATTTGAATGTTACGCTATAGGCCTATAACGCATACTATCATAAAATTGTTGGTATCACTGTTGGCATCGTGACAGTTGATTAGATTTGGTATAAACTCAGAAATCCCGAGGTATAAGGTTCAGGCTCTGGCAGCACCTTGAACAATGATAACTCTGTCTTTCTGTTGCTTTGTACATTCACGTCAACCTCCCTGTATGTAACAGCACATGTATGAGACTTATGATTAAATCGAAATTGTTATATTAAATCTCAATCTTTTCATTTACACTTCACACTCGACTTTTTCGAATACACTTGACATTCCATTTCATATGCACTTCATAACTCATCATTGTAGACGTTTAAGAAAAATACAGTATGATTGTCTTTAAAACTTATACTTTCTTGAAATAAGCCCATCCCACTTTGGGTCTATCCCAGGGTTGGACAAGGGTTGGACAAAATAACTGTCTAAGCAATCATTGTCTTCTTGAATTGGGATTAGGGGCCTTCCATTTAGTACATACGCATCAAGGGGGGGAGGGGGGTCCGAGATTTTTGAAAATGTGCGTACATTCTAGTACATATTCAATGCGTATTTTTGCCTCAGAGGGGGTGGGGGGGGTCTGAGATTTTTGAAAATGTGCGTACATACTAAATGGAAGGCCCCTTACAGAAATAACCAAGAATTATGTTTTTCGATATCACGAAGTACTAATAAAACATTATGATGTCTTAAATTTTAGCAATTGACAGATTTGCAGGTTTGTCAGCCAATTAAAATGTTGTATTTTAGGGTAAAATAGGGTTGGACATGATAGGTTGGTTGGAAAGGCTTTACCACTGGTTCCTATTGGGAAAAGGCCAATATGTAAAGCTGCATTTTACAAATTTTAGGAGCCAATTGTCACTACTATCTTTTGGGATTAAAGCAGGAAAAAATTGCTATTTAATTTCATGATAAAATTTTATGTTCACGTATACTGGGATGGGCTTATTCTCTAAGTAGGGTGAGATTAATCATCACCACTAGAACAACCAGGAGAAGGCCATTGGCAATTCTGTCTTTGGGTATTTGATATTACTATGGAGCACTCAATATTACTAGGCGCCAAACGGGGGCCCTAAAGTGGTATCTTCAATTCTCCTCCATTTTCACTAGTGTGACGCCCCGCTAGCGGATCTGCCTACCGCAAGGTTTGCATGGGGTATGGTTTCCTGTCATATGGAACCGGGCCTGAGGTGTTGGGTACAAGGCGTTTCATGGGAGGGTCCACTGCGCAAACTCTTGAAACATGTGTATAGTTATCTACGTCGTTGCATGTCCATCCATGTCTCTTCAGGGCTATATTTTAGGAGTAAGGGGGGTTTAAACAGACCGATTAAATCGTTACGATAGGTAACTATCATAAGCCTTACGATACCCCCGATAGCCTAACGATAATCCTGACAACGTTATCGGCCTGTGTAAACCCTTTTTGTCGTAAGAAAATCATTGTCTTAAGGTTGTTTAAAGGCTTCCGAAGACCTATCGGGACTAATTCCTTATGATACCTAAAATTTCAGACGTGTTTGAAAATTTTGGGAAAAAGCTTAGGAGAGTGGGCTTACGACAATGAAATTAAGCTTATGATAATTATGTGCATTGTCTTAAGAAGCTCTGTCGGCCTGTCTAAACCACCCTGCTACATTCAATGTACTCAATATTATCCTTTGACGGAAGCCATACCCCAACTTTCGGGAGTTTCCTTTTATCTCAAGAAAGCCTATTACCTTAAGACAATTGTTGGGCTGTGTAAACCCTAGAGCACCAATGCATGTCCCGATAATTATTACCTCTATCCCCTGACAGTGACCCACATACACATTAATTTTCCTCAAATGATATACTATCATCGTAAGGCTTAGGATAATGCATTGTCGTAAGGACCCGTTGACGGCCTGTGTTAACCGGGATTAAGGTGATTGTGTGAACTTTTACTAACCAAGGTATTTTTTCCGGCAGGAAGGGTTTGGGGAAAAGTGTTACACAATGCGACAAAACACAAACAAAATTAATTATGTTCATTATAATATTGTCCATAGGCGTATGATAGTACATTCTCTATAACAAAATGCTCTGTCCGCCATCAAATTTGTTTAAACTCTATGATAAAATCAATTTCATTAGATTAACATTTTTTTTATCAAATCGATTTTCTTAATCGGTTCAGAATCAGCCAAAATTCGCATCGCCCCCCCCCCCCCCCCCCCCCCTTTAACGTTTCCTTCCGCATGAGCGCCCTGCCACACTGCCCACACTGACCACTGGTCAGTCTGGTCCGGTGACGAGCATTGTTCATTACGGACGGCTGATGACCACCGATGAGTCATCGGCCAGTGGGCTTGAGTCACTGTAATCCAAGGAAAAACAAGTAAAATAACTTTGAAAAAAAGCGAAGCGAAAAATAGGGAAAAGGGAGACAGTGAGGTAGTGGTTGGGAGTGGAGGAGTTGGAAACACACCCAACACATAACAAAGGGTGAAATAAAGGGGGAAACAATAGCAGTGTATACCATACAATACATGATGGTGTGTAGCTTCTATTTTGTACGCCCGTTCTCCTGATAAAACATACCGGTCTCAAAATACCAAATGTATTAAACTGTATTTTAGTTTGAAATTGGACATAGTTATCATGTGAAACATGCGAAAAGGCGTTTTGATAAAAATCACTTTTGCAAGGCCAACACCACGCCGCCTATTGTAGGAATTAGCAAGAACCACCATATCCTTTTCAAATATGTTAACATGTACCCATTTACGTTAGTGTTTTACTCTTTACTGCATTGTTTCATTATCAATGAATGGGTGTGCTCAAATGTGAGTGAGACGAATTAAAACAGCTAAAGTGAAAGCATGCGGAATAGTATTTAAACACATAATTTCATGTACGCATTATCTTGATCGTAACTGGCTAACTGCACTGTTAAAACAAGTGTTTAGAACCTAAACATTTTCCTAAACACTTCGGTGCATCCAGTTTTGGAACACTTTATTTCCCTAAACATGTTTAGAATTATCGGTGTTCAGGGTTAAGTGTTTAGAAATGTGTGATGTTTAGCTGTTTAACCATGAAGTGTTTAGGTCCTCAAGGTGTTTACAATCAAAACGCTTATGCTTTTTTATGTTTAGATGTTAAGTGTTTACAAAACTATGATGTTTAGGTGTTTATCTATGAAGCATTTAGGTCTTCAAGGTGTTTAGGGGTTAGGTGTTAAGTTAAATAGTAATATACCGTAATATGTACAGTGTACTTTCATTCTTAAGGATGAAAACCATTTTGAATTTAACAATAATATACCACAGTGTGTAAAAAAAACACACGTAGATCTTACATGCAAAACACTGCTATGGTACTATGCCATTCAGTTTACACCAGATGTAATGTTAACAGCATTGAAAGTTTTATTTTTCCTGTAATCACACTACAGGATCATTGAGCCAATAACCACATATCGTCTTCCTTCTTGGTTTAGCCTTGCATGGATTGTTGGATTGTTGGATGTAAAACCTTTTGGGGTATAGCTGATAAAGTTCTTGTATTAAAAAGGTGTCTACATGTTAATCCTACTAAAAAGGTGTTTTAAAACATTTTGTAAGTGTTTTAGGGGTGTTCTGGATGGTTGACCGTACCTAAAATAGCAGGCCAATGAAGTGATTATCTTAATGACGTTACAAAAACTTAAAAATCTAACATTTTTAATCACAAAGTTCCAAATTCCTAAGTGTATGAAAAAACTATTTTACTTATCATGGCCAAAAATATGGAGGGCATGTGGCAAACCACTAATAGTACAACTACTTCATAGTAGTATTTTGGTAACTTCAGTAGCCCAGATTTGAACCCAGGGCCCCTCACATATGAAGCCTATGCTCTACCACTGAGCTATGGAGGCCTATAGGTAGACACAGCCCAGCTTTGCCACTTAATTGAATAAGTAGGGGTATGAGAGTACTGAACTATTGTCTGTCACACCAACATGATGTTGAATACCTGTATCGTAGTACTGATCCTACTCATTGGTGCTGACTATGCCTGTGTGCACTGCATGCAGTCCAAGTTAGCTTAGTTGGTTAGGTTTCTGCCTTGAATGTAAAGAATGTGGGTTCTAATCCCAAAGTGTCCATTTTTCTTTTCCATAGTATACAATTGATATTATGTGTTTAGATTCTAAACATATCCCATTCAAAACATGGTTAGAGGTGACAAGTGTTTAGCTTTTAAACACAACTAATGTTATGCATTTAGATTAAAAGCATAGTTAACCTTACATATGTTTAGAAGTTACAAGTGTTTAGGTTTTAAACAGATATGGTTTAATGTATTTAGATTATAAACATGTTTATGCCCTTAACACATTTAAATTCTAAACACCATTTTAACAGTGTGGCCACAGACCGTATATCAATATTATTTTTTTACAATAATGTGTCATTTAGAGTTCCATGGCAGAGAATACGTTGCAAGTATAGTGGTGCAAAGAGAATATAATTATGATACGGCAGAAAATAATATTGCCATTTAAGTTTTTTAATATTCTATTTCTCCAGATGAACCCAAAGGGTAATACACTAAGCAATGATTTCTTCTTACAAATGGTGAACTATTGTTAATGTTTGATTTAAGACTGCGTAATGTTCGTGTATATCCAAGTCTTCATGAGTCGTTTCTCCAGAATGCCTGAGTAATTCAGACTGCGTTTAAAGTTTGTCCGTCCACTTCCCAATAGTTCAAAAGAAATGAACGATGAGGGAGCTTCTTAATATGAAAGGGTTTTTATTCAATAAACATCTCATCCCGAGTCAAAGCCACCATGTATAAGTCTTCATCAGTCCACCTCCCATCTCCTATCAGCAATCAACCACATTTAGAACACGAGTTGCTCCAACACCTTCTAGACCATTCTAGTACTCAGTTCTATCACAATCCTATGTCCGAGGTAGTTGATATTGGTAAACTCCAGTCTGTTACACGGGAGCCGATGTACTTACTCCAGGTATAACTCCTTGGCTAAACATACTTAGCTGATGTTCTCACTAAACTAAGTGACTACTAACTTCTAACCAACTAACTGCTCGCTCCCTACCTTGCAGCGCCTTTTATACTGGTTAACAGGTGGCGCTAGGAGCGTAAGATATTTCTCCTAGAAGTAGACTAGAAGTAGACTTGCTAAGCCTGATCCTTGATGGATTATATAACACGAGAATATATTAAAAGTGCTAAGCTATTAGTACATTCGACGGCGGTCAGGTGTTTGAGTTTAAGGAGGTGGACGACATAGCTCAAACCAAATGAATATAATGAACTTCCAATTTTGATGATTGGATATATTTGTTAAACCATGGTGGGTGGCCTTGACTCTCGTGGTACATTCAACACAGTATCAATAGATTTGTAGATCCGGTTTCAACACAAATTCACAGTGAAATTATTCATTGAGTTGATTTCCACATCTTGAAGCTCAAGGTTAGCAGAACCCGTTCATAAAACGACAAGGCAAGTGTTAAAAATTGATAACATGATTATTTGGATAACAACGTAAATGATGACATAATCATGGTTACAAAATGACAAAGTCAACTTTAGAGGATGAAGTATTCGTCATCTTAGGTATTCACTTAGTACGTGCCTTGTACATTAAAGTAAGTTCTCAGCATCGTTAGCTTATTTTGAGATTCAAAGATTGCGACACCCGTGCATAAGGTGACAAAGTGAGTTCACAGAATTGTCAGCCCATATTAAGGCCTAGGGATAACGACACCCGTGCATAAGGTGACCAATTCAGTTTTGACTTAGTACATGCATGTACAGTTTCTGATATTTATGATTTGTAACACAAGTCAACAGAACTCAACATATATACAGTGTAAAGTTGTCTTAACCTTTTAAGAGTAACAAGTACACATCAAATCTAATTTCAGAACAAGTTAACACAACATAAGTCAATACAGATGATTCGGACATTTTGAACGAACGAATTTCATTATACAATGCGTGTCAAATTTCAATCAAACTTCAACCATAACAACATTATTTACAATAAATACAAGGTCCCTGCATCTGATCTAGCAACATTATGCAGTTAGGTCTAGTAAATATTACCATCCGCGTCGCGCGCCCACCAGTCATGCTTAGTACATGTGTACTTAGCGGGACGCTTGACTAGAGTTCCCTTCCAAGGTTTGACCTCGATTTGGATCCTCCAGGCGCGAAGCGCCCGGATGGCAAATTTCTGTTTCGAACAAATTTGCAAGTTTGATGGTTCGACCTGATATTTTGGGCCGATATGAATTAATTCTGTCGCTTGATTATGTTGGTTGGGGACCTAAACTTTAGTTTAGCACAGATTTTATAAGAAATTATACGATGGATTGATCATGCTAGCCGATTTCGAAATTTGGATCTTTTGGATCAAAAAGGGGTTTCCCAAATTAGCCTCGTTTTGACGTCATTTTAATCAGTGCCGGCGGTATTTTAACGTGTCAAGACGTGGATTTTGTAACTCCTTCGTCTTTTACTCCGTTTATCTTCAATATCATCATGGTGCGAGTTGCCATCTTTTGTTCCAACCGTGAGGAGGGTATTGAGGCCTACCCGGACATTATTCTAGCGGGAACTGATCATTCTTTAGTAGTTTTTTCTCATCTCGACGCGACCACCGCCGAGTTGGCGGGTTACGCGTTTGCCCATCATGTCATGTTTCCGGAGGACATACTCATAGTGATGTGCAACTTTCTCGACATACTGACATGGGATGAGGAACTCGGGCTCTACATCCCGCTTTTTATTAACGTGGACGCCGTGACCAAATTTTACGCGGAAGCCCTGAGCCGAGCCTTTATGAACATTCAAGCACACCCAGCTCCAGCTACGTTGATCTTCACTACCCCTTCGGGGTTTGACGCACGCCATTGGGAACTTACTGACAGTGACGGCTCCCTTCAAAAGTGGATAAACCGGGTAGTGCCTAAAGTCAGCCGAGAAGTCCGCCGCGCGAACGACTGGTTCGGGGTGCCGACTGCAGAGACAGGCCGCGTCCTTCACGTGGTCAAGGCAGTCGCGGACGGGACGGTAACCATCAACGATTTTCGCGAACTGGTCGACGGGTACATGCCCTCGGACCGCCTGGTTCGGCGATGGGCCCGAGTCCTAGGGCGTCTTGTCGCCCGCTTGCCGCTGGCTAGGACATAGACCGCCGGCACTCACCTTTGTACATAGTAATTTATAGTGATTCACCAATTAATTTCTTCAGGTCCAATTCCTGGTTGGGGCCCAGGACACTAATTTCTTTTTAAGGAACCCCGGACATTATTTTACTCCAGAGGCCATGCCGGAATGTTAACATGGGACCCACGGACTACAGACTGTTCTTCGCTTTTTCTCCTTCGTCCGTTGCTGGGGTCGTCCCTCTTCCGTCGAGCTGGTCCACGCTCCGACCGCTCCGAGACCGGGTAAGTCCAACCTTCGTTTCTTTTACTGTCTTTTGCATGTTAGGCAGGCTACTAACTCGTAGGGTTTTAAGGAGACTGTTGGCCAGAATTCTTCTTAGTGGTTTTCAGCTCGCCTTCACGTGTTTGTACTCCGGAAGCTGACGTCACTCCCGGAACTAGAGATTGTATTTCGCTGGTGATTTTTGTAACGGGTAGCGTGGGCGGCCCCCTGGTGTTTACTTTTGGTTCCAAGATGGTGGACGCGGGCTGAAAACTAGGACCTTGTATACTAAACTTATTGTCTTTTCCAGGTCCTGTGGTTGGTGATGATAATATGAACGGCGTAAGGTGGTAGTATTGGCACTGAGAGACGTCAGTCTATATGATTTTAGTGGGAGGAATTGTTTAGGCTAATATGATCAAGCATTTTACCTCGCGCGTGGTTGGGCGATAATAGAGGGTTTTCTGACTAGCGGTTTGTTGACCTTGCCGATCTAAGTAGGCTTTTTGGAGTGTGGGTAATTCGTATCGTATTGTTATTATTTGATACTATTAACTGTTGGGGACTGACACTGCACATGAGAATCAGGTATGGGTGGCCAGAGATTCCGGTCTGAGTTGTACAACACTAGATTTGCTGTAACAGGATTCTTTGTTTAGTCGTTATACGTACAGGGCATTAGTGTAAATGTCTACATTGGAAACAATTCTCATGGGGTGCCCTAGGTAACAAGCGCTTCCTAGGGTGTTCACCCTGGTAAGTTTAGGTGACAGTAGGTGACCAAGTATTTTGGTCCAGACTTCCCAGCATTAGATTGGCTGTGACAGAATTCTTTGATGAGTAGTTCCCCTTACCGGGTACAGGAAATATTGACGTGTCGGCCACGTGAGGCGACACCATAGGTGGAGCCGTCCAACGAGTTGTTGGCGACTCCCATGGTAAGTTTGAGATGTAGTGACGAAGGCCACAGATACCCATCCCATGTTTTAGTCTAACATCAAGACTGCGTCAGTGTCATTGTGTTAGAATAAGTTTTAGAGTGAGTATTATTGTACAGAGTCGTCTCGAAGAGGAAAAAATACTACTGTGAGGAGACCGAGATGAAGTCTCTAAGACACTGAATGAATTCCCAGATGAAGATTCTGTATGTGTCACTGTGAAAGAAGGAATGGTATCCTTATTAAGAGCTAGAAAGGCACCAGCACCACAAAGATTACCAAGCGTCACAAGCAGAGATACATGTGTGAACACTGCGGGAGTTCGTACGTTCATAGATCAGGCCTTAGTAGGCGCCGTTCCATTGAACACAGAAGCCACGTTTATCAGTGCCTGAGATTGCCAAACACCTCAGACAGTGATATCTTTGCGATGAATGTGTGGAAGTCTATGTCCACAGGTCGGGGCTGAGCCGTCACAAGAACATCCATCTGCTAAGGCTTCATGAGTGCCCGAGATGTGATGCAAAACTGTCCCGCTCAGATTCCCTAACCGACCTCATGGGGAGATAAGAATAATGATAGGAATTGGATCCCTGGTGGTTTACCTTAAGAGGTCACTTTTTTTTTTTTTACAAGAGTCAATACTCTTGATAACACTCTTTCTGTACAGTGTGTTAGAATAATTACCCAATACACTCCAAGGATTTATACGCAAACAAGTTAACACCCCCTTCAAGGGTGACAACTGTTCTAACATATTTGACTCCATTTTGTGAAGCATCCGCTTTAAAACCACAGTTTGTTCTTATTGAATGATTTTGTTACGACAAAATCCCTTCTTTCTTTGCTAGTTACAGGTGGTAGCTCGGCGTTCACCCCCTACATTCAGCCTGGGGTTTGAAGACCGAGTTCCACTTTATATTGGGTAGTGGCGCCCTTCTGACAATGCAAACGGGTGCGCCACTAACTCCAAACGGTTCACTGAATAGATATTATACCTGTGTTAACAGTAACATCTCACTGTCTACCCTATACTCTACATCACATGGGAAAAACCAACATGACAAGCGGTGGGGGTAGCGTTTTCATTCCGTGAGGTATAAATGTCATTAAAGGACATTAAGTACTAACTGTACAAAGGAGGTTGAGATTATTCGTTCCTCATTAGTTATCACCAGAGGATCGGGTCTCAGATTCAGGTTCATTTCTGATCTGATTCCCGGTTCTCATTAGTTACACGTGGTTTGTCGGTACCTTCCCACTCATAGGACTAGAATGGGCAGCACCGAGTTTCCCATTGTTATAATTGGGAGCAGACTGCATATATATTTTTTTTAACAATATGCAGCCTACACCCCCTTTAAATTGTAGAGATGTGTAAATGCATCTCCTTAGATCACTCACTTCCAGACAGCACCTAGTAAGTCGGGCCTTTACCGAAGTACAGTACAAGGTTAAACCCGTTTTCTTGTTCAGGTCTATGCCCGTTTTTCTTGTGGAGAGTCAAGACTACTCCTGAAAAGACTCCGCCCCCAGCTTATCCTAACTATGCGCATGCAGGGCAGGGATAGGTAGTGCTAAAGACAGAGTTAGAACTTTTAGCTCCTTTCTAATAGATCGGGTAAACTTATTAGCTCTGGGTGTCAACCAAGTTTATTGTAGCTTGTTCATCAGGGAATCAGTAGTCCATGTCCCCCCTCTTCAGCTCAACTGTTGAGCGGAGACCTGGATACTTTTAGCGCCACGACGGCGGTCAAGACTAATTTTCATTCATTTATTTATTTTTTTTTTTCTCGACGGCGGTCAGCTCTGAAGCCGCTCATTTCCTTTATTAATTTTAATTATTTCTAATTTTTACCCGGGTCGAAACTTGACTTCTTGCCGTTTTGTCTCTGTCCCGATTAAAACTGGTCTAAAAGTGGTCTAAATAACTTAGTCTTGAATTATGGGCAGTTGTTCATTATTTTCTTTCTTCTTGATACTAGTTGTCGTTGGATCCTGACTTTTTATGTTAAAGTCAGGATCCTTTGACCTAAGACATACGGTGATCCGGTGGTCATTTACACATAACCAAGACGACGGGGCTATTAATAAGGACAGCACCTCGCTCCACCGCCTTGTGAGTTTTCGCTACAGCTTCTCCCCCCCCAGGGATGGCTTGTCCCGTCTGAGGGAGTCGCGATATAGTGAGAGAGAGCCGAGCACCCTGTGAATGTCACCAATTCGCCGTTGTCCCGTAACTACATTTCCTTGTGACCTCCGCTATAGCTCCCAAATATAGCACGCCTTGTCAGGATTTGCACATATCCTTGCCGCTGCAGCGTGTCTATACTAGGAGCAAACGAGCCACGTCTAAGGTACTCTCGTGTGCTGTCACAGAGCGTTCCCCCCGAGAATGTTACTAGCTGTTCTGCGTTCATATGTTCTTATCACAACTTGCCCAGAATTCCCTGAGGAAGGGCTCTTAGTTAAATGAGTATTGGGTTGCTTTATCTATTCAGTTTTTAGGTAAATTTCTTTCTACTCGTCGATTTTTTTTGTGATGAGGAGACCGCTTGTCAGGAGCCAATCCACCCGGGGCATAGTGACTGCCATGGTCGGGCGTCCACCCCAGTGCCCTTCGCAGCGTCAGTGACGCGTAACCCCAACGTCCTGCCTCCTGTCAGGCACCACTGACACCAGGCATGTGGGCAGGCTCCTGCTGCTTGTGCAGCCCCCTCATCTTTGAGAAGATTATATATGTAAGCATGCTAAAGAATAGACAGTGGCGTTCCCCAAGTGACTCCTGTACTGCAGCCCGATCCTAGCGGTAACAACAGCACAGGGGTCAGGTGTAGATGGTACTTGCTTGGGGAAGTTCACTTCGCTCGTTGGGAGCATTGGTCCCGTTGAGCGCTCTTAGGTTTTATACAGAATTTTGAGTATCTTTTTAAATGCTAAAATTTCGCGACACTAGGATCGGTTCCAAATGGTTCCTTACTTTAAAAGAGTTGCCAAATCGTTAACAATGAGAGTGTTGAGCTAGGCTACCGGGCATGGGACACTCGACTTGAGAGAAATTTAGATAACCCATGGGTCCATAGAGAGACGGTTGGACCAGCCTACCCGACCCAGGTTTCCCTGACTGGTGAATCCTTATTGATCAGGTTAGTCAACAGAACCCTACCTACCCAAACAGGTATTGCCCAGCGAACTTCCTGTAACATTTTAGTTTTAGTATTCGTACCTTTGTGTTATTAATTCACCAATTTTACCAGTACAGCACTAGGTCAGGTTTTAACACTCGTTACATTGTCATATGATAACTTCATAAACCGTTCCTGGATCTATTTCGGATGCCCCTGGTCTTACTGTCTTTTGGGCAGGTCCCGTTCCAGTCACTGTGGATGTGGACGGGGTCGTTCTAGGAGGGGTGTTAGGCGTTGCTCCGTGTCCCATCATCGGTTGAGGCCAATCTGCTCCTACGTCGGACCATCCTGCGTCGATGAGGCGAGGCACTCCCATGGGTACAGGAGTGGCTAGCCCCGCGGAGTATCTCAGCAGCCTGGCCCTGGTATTGTATTTTAAGTTACTCATCATCAGACGGGCTAGTTTTTTAGATACTCTCAGGGTGTCTGGTAGTGGCACCTTAGATGGATGTTGTCCAGGTCTAGTCGCTGCCCCCATCAGCTGCGCCCCCCAGGTAACTGTCAGAGTATATTTCAGACACAGCTGGGTCACCAGTAGATCCCTAATGAGCACATAGCCTTCCGTATAAGTGTGGTCTGAAGGCATAGCCAGTTCGCCTAGGAAGATTGTTTCTATCATATGTGGATTGGCAAATTGTACGTACAACCCATCCACAGTCTTTCTTCTAATATTTCTCCACTTTCGCCACACGAGGACCACTATAGCGATGACTAGTACTGCTAATAATATAGCCAGCACTGCCACTGCAGTGGGGTTGGCGGTCGCGTCTGGACACCCAGTTAGTGCCTTTTCATGGTGCAACAGTTTCTCCGGGTCCGCCGTCTCCAAGGCCATGGCCCGAGGTAAGGTCATGGTTAGTCCGGCTAGGGCAGCCTTACCTTGATGGTTCCGCCAGCATTTCCAGAGGACACATCCAATAATTGTCACAGCCACCACTATGCAGAAGATGGTGAGGAGACCAAAACCGCCTCCGAAGTTACCTATAGAGAACCACGGGGCGTGTTTCTCTACCTCGTAACGGTCAGTCGCTTTCTTGATGCCCTTGGCCAAGTCTTTACGGTGTTTTTGTATTCGTTTGGCCAAGGAGGTTACAGGTATTTTGACCTTCAGGCTTTCCTCGATTTCCAGCAGGTCTTTCCTAATTGTTTCAGGGATAGGGTCTGATTCTAACATAGTGGGTTCGTTTGTGGACGTTGTGAAATTCATGTCCCACCCCTTCACACGACTTGCTGCTTCCAACAGGTCATTATGTGGGTACACAACCGTGGTGATCCTGGTGTGCCGGTCACAATTTCGCAAGCTATACGGTATCCACGCTCCTTGTGTTTGGAATGCACAGTCGCATTCCACCTGAACCCTTGCGTAATTTTCTATGTTCACTCCGACCGCAGGCTGGTTTCTGCAAATCATTTGGCCTCTGGTGTCGGCGCTGACCACTAGCATATCTCCGTCGTCTAGGTACACTGCCATTTCTCCAAAGTCTGCTTCCAGTAGATAGTCCAGCTCACATTTTTCTTGGATCGCTAGGTCGTCGCGCCTCAGTAGCGCAGCAGTGCAGGTGTTGTCTGTAATCTTTTTCATATAGGGTAGATCCTTACAGAGCGTGATGGTTTGTCCATAACAACCTGACCAACTGCCACTAGCCAATGGTACGTAATACTGGCGGGACATGGACATGGCGACACTTTTGGGTAGATTAACAATTTGGAGAGCGTCCTTCTTAAGTCGCCCCCTAACCGTCACCGGCACAGGAAAAGTTAGTACTTCGTAGACCCTGAACAAATGTTCATCAGCCACCACAGGCACCCTTACATACACTATTAATTCCTGAGTGGTTTCATCGAATTTGAACGAGGGTTGACTGTTCTCGTAATAGAAGGAAGGGTCTGTGAACGCGACATGGAACCTGGGGTGGATCCCCTTCAGATATCTGTTAACTTCCTGGACCGCTCCGACCATATATTGGCGGGGTACCAAGTCCATAGTCAGCTGGCCCCGCGTCAGGCGCTGTACACCTTTCCTGAACACGCGAGTTTGCTCTACCATTAGTTGAAGATACACCATCTCTCCTAACTTGTCTTCCAGAGCGACCGGTATCATATTCAGGTACAGTTCCATCCAATCCACCTTATGTTGC
This sequence comes from Lepidonotus clava, assembly GCA_936440205.1. NCBI lineage: Eukaryota > Metazoa > Annelida > Polychaeta > Phyllodocida > Polynoidae > Lepidonotus > Lepidonotus clava. The sequence goes on from OW387138.1 coordinate 25,711,222, forward strand.
ACGAGTTTCATCCTCCGGCGAGTCGTGTTGTGTGCCTTATTTAGTGATCTTAGATTGTCCAGTAGGCCTATCACGACATGGTTAACCCTTTCGACAGCCTCGTCATGTTTTTCATTCATCAGAGCCAAGTCTTCGATCATTTGGGTCGAAGACTCTTGCAATACTCTAATCAATTCTCTGTTATATTTGACATCAGCTGCCAGCCCTTGATTCCAAGAGGTGGGAAGAGGAAAGGTCGGCCACCCTGGATCGTCCAGCATTGTGGGCAACTTCTTCATTCTCTTAACCCGTCCACCTGGATTTAATTCCGACTCTTGATTTTGAAGGTCTTGTTGAGTGTTCTTTATTAGGGAACTTAAGGTTTCATTAAGAACTTCTCGGTACCGACCCTTAAGCGCCTGCGACGTCTGATCCATCCAATTGACCAGCGACCTGATATGGTAGCAGGCCCGATCGAGGGCGTCTCCTCCCTGTAGATATCGGTGACAGACCTGGCCAAAGGTAGCTTTGTTGAAGGAGCGCCTCCTTGGAATAGTGATTAGGAAGCCTTGTCGGACGTGTGTTATATCCGCGGTGGACATTAACTTCCCTGGTTTTAACACTACTCCATATTGTTCTAAAGCTATCACTTCAGCGTTAGGGGCTAGCCCTTCAGGTGGGCTGGAGTCGTTATGCACTCCCCTAATGCCCCCTATTATAGCTAATACGAACAGCACTAGCCACTTCATTGTCTTTGTTTTGGCCTTAGCGATAGTTTGAGAAAGTTAATTTTGCAGTTTATCTAAAACATGTTCACAGCAAAGTTACCTTATTTTCCTGCGCACTACTATCATCCATGCGCCGAAAAATGCTCTCCTCCCGGGTCCTCTGGTCTGTTTAGTTTGGGACATGCTCGTAGAGGTTTTGCCCGTTGTCATTTACCACTCGCCTGATGATCCCGCTCTCGTCCCTGGTGACCGTGATCCTCAAGCCTCTCATACGTTCGCAGGACGAGGGGCGCATTGCTCTGAGGGGTCTTGGCCTAGTAGGTTCCAGTCCGAAACGGCCCCCGTTGGATCGTACGACGGTTGGCTCGAGGGGTATGGGTTCGGTACCTGCGGTGAGTTTGTCGTTGGGAGTGGGCTCGGCCACAGTGGGCCCCCCGGCTGGCTGGTTGGCGTCCACTGCTGCTGGTTCCATAGCAGTGGTGAGGGATTGGCGTTGCAGCTCGTTGTCAAGCTGCTCAAGTCTAAACAAGCGGGGTCCGCAGGCTGTAAGTGGTGGAGGAGGGGAGCTCCCGCTGGCCCGTTCCCCACCGGTGGGGTTGGCGCGTGTTGAACGGGTGCTACCTCCACTTTTAGTCCTGGAGCGGCGACGGTTAGCTGTTCCCCTCCCGATCGCCTTTCCAGAGTGGGCAGAGGTCGGCCGCCTCGTGTTGTTTGTAGGCTGGTACTTTCCTTGACGCATTTAGAGTTTTGTGTGGTCCTTTGAATGAAAGGAGCTACCTGAGTTTTAATCTCAGCTAACTGTTTGTTTGATTTTGGCACATCCAGTCCTACTGTCCTTCTAATTTCGTCAACAGTCTCAAATAGTTGGAACAGTGGTTGCGTAAGGTCCCAGAACCAGCCGGCCTGAATCTGCACCGGTTGGTTGGCCGCTTCCTCCTTCTGAACCGGCTTGGCCAACGCCGTTAGCCTTGGCTCGAGCTCCGAGTCACTCACCTCAGATAAATTGTAGAAGTCTTTATCTGCTGTCTTCTTTTTGGCGGGAGCCGATTTAGCGGACTTCTTGGCTCCGCCTGCTGTCGTTCTGGTGGGCCGCCGGGCTGGTGTCCTTGGTTTCTTCCGGGCAATCCCGGCGTCGGTTGAGTCCGGACGGACACCGCCCCGGCCCGGCCAACTCCACCGCCTAAGGGTCTGAGCCGGTCGTTTCTTAGTACTCTCCTTCTCGACTGCCTTTTCTTTCATTTGGTAAAATCCTAAAAGAATGGCCCAACGAACCTTCCCTTGGTAGGCAGCGCCCTCTGGTGGGGGCGGCTAATCCGTTTCCTTCTCAGGGGGACGATGATCCTTCCCTCCGTGTCCGCAGGGAAAGTAGTGGTTCCCTTTGGATTGCTATGTGGCCGGAGGGCTAGACAGTTCCCCATGAGTCGGTGGATCAGTGTCCCAGCTAAGTTCTCTTTCTGCTCCTTCCAGGAGAAGTCGGAAGTTGAACAATTTCTATCTCCAACTTCTGTTCAGAGATAGAATCAATATCTATCTCCGTTTCCTCCCGGGCTGGGTTGTGCGCACAATCACCTGTAGCAGAGGTGACCGTCTAGGAGCAGAGTTGCGGACCGACTGGTGGATCGGCGCGGATCCCACGAAACTATAACCGATCCGCTTGTCCATGCCGTCTCCATATTTGGAGCTGTATCTTGTTTCAGGTGGGGGGGAACGCTTGCATCCGGTCCCAAGAGATGACGCCAAACCACTGGCATCTCTCTTGGTGTGCGCACCCTCCCTTTCTGCCACGCCCCTGGGCGCGGCGAGGTGGCCGTGAGGTAGACCACCTGTTCCATTAGCGCTGATGCTAACGGTGCCGCTCCGCCGAACCTTTATTTTCACAGGGCGGCTAAATTTCCTGCATTAATCATCCATGTCGTCGCTTCCCTCGCCGTTGGACAGAGCGACGTAGTTAGGGCGGCGGTTCCGACGTAGGTTATAGCCACCTTTCGTCGGGACATAGTCCTTTACTGTTTTTTCTGGGCTCTGTTCCGATGTATCCAAGATCGGCACATCACCGCAGGGTAGTTTTATGGGCTTGTTGTTGCCTGGAGGGGATCTCCCCTCCAACGGCTGGTTTTTGCCCCTTCGTTTAGCTCGTTTGCGTTTCCTCTGTCCATTAGCGCCAGCTGTTCCCCGTTCACAGGCGGCTTTATTAGGAACAAAGGATAAGTTTGTTGACAGCGCGGTGTCCGCACTGGTGCCCTGACCATCAGTGATTTGCCCATCCGTTTCTGCTAAATCAGTGGGACTTGGACCAGGTTTTTGTGTAGGTACCTTCCTGGTCATAGGAACTGCATCATGCTCACGGGGACCGGTCGTTCCCGTTGAGTTTTCAGTCTCAGCACCCCTTATTTCGCCATCTTCCTCAGCGATTTCACCCGTCGGAGTGTGATGCAATTCAGGGTTTCGGTCAGGATCTGCCCCTTTTGAGTTAGTGATTTTCGCTTCTCTCACCAGTTTGGGAATGTTATGAGGGACGGCGGGAGACCAAGGCCCATGTGCAGGTTTGAGTTTCGAAATGTTTACTAGATGTGGGACCTGTTTTCCAGTTTTTAACGACACTAGTCTAACAAGGTGGTCTCCTTTTGTTTCAATTACCCTGAATGGCCCAGTATACCTGTTTGAGAACTTAGACGCTTTATTTTCACTAGCTAAAGGGTCGTACATGTATACCATATCACCTTCGTACATCTGAGTGGGCCGCGCTCGCTCATCAATTCGCAGCCTCAGATCTTTTTCGTAGTTTTGAACTACCCTTTCAGCCATATTCCTAAACATAGCAATATTATCCTTGGTTTGCATGAAAAACTCGCAGTCGTTCAGCGTTTCAGGAATTGTTCCCTGCTCAGGCATTCCCATACTGATTGGATCTCTGCCAAACAGCAGGGTGTGCGGGCTGTATCCCGACCGTACACTGATTGTGGATCTAACTGTCCATAATGCAATGGGAAGTAGATCGATCCAGTTACAGTGGTCGTCAGGGATATAATAAGCAATCAGGTTTTCAATGGTTTTATGTAGTCTTTCTACTCGAGCGTTGCCAGTCGGCATTCGCCCGGTAGTGAACGTTTGTTTGCACGCTAGTCGGGTGGTGATTTCCCTGAATAGCCCTGAGAGGAAGGCCGCCCCTCGATCTGTGTGCAGACGGTTTACCCGCCCATACCGACACACTATCCCGGTTAGGAAACAGTTGGCCGCGGTTTGCGCAGTGGAGTCTTTCGTGGTGAAAGCCTCCGGCCAACCTGTTAGTAGGTCTATGAAGGTCATGATATATTTTGACCCATCCCTAGCCCTCTTTAGTGGCCCGATGAAATCACACTGTACCACCTCAAAGGGTCGGGTTGGTCTCTCCCAAGACTTAGCTAAGGCCTTGAAATGCGGAGCCCGTCTCCTCAGAGAGCAGGTCTCACAAGCTTTCACATAGTCTACTATATCGGCGTTCATGTTCCGCCAGTAGAATTTATCAGAGATTTTGGTAGTGAGGTTACTGATCCCTACATGTCCCCCAGCTAATATGTCATTATGTAACAGTCTCAGGACTTTGGGAATTAACCTTCCCGGAACTATCATTCGTGGTTTTAGCCTTACCAATTGGTCTTGGTGTTTGTTATACCTTTTGACGTTGAACCTACAGAGTACTCCTGGTGCCACCATTCCCACAAAATCGGCTTGATCCATTATTCGCCTAGCTTCAAGGGGATCTGTCGGTAGGTCTCCGTCCTGCAGGTAGTCTATCAATTGCGCGCACTCTGCATCTTGGAGTTGCGCGTTTATTACCGTAGCCACAGAAAGCTCTTCATCCTGAACTTCGGCCTCAAATAACTCACATCCCACAGCGGGCTCATATTCTTCACCTGGGACATGCTCATGATAGACTCTAGACAAATAGTCCGGTAGAAAATGAGTCGCTCCTGGCTCATATATGATTTCAAAATCAAAATCTGATAACGCTAAAGCCCACCGTCTCAGCCGAGCTGACGGGGCTTTGTAGGCACTCTGTAGCAGGGGAATCAACGGTTTGTGATCAGTCACTATTGTGATTTTAGCTCCCTGCAACATGTCCTCATAGTTCTTAATGCTTTTAATTACTGCCAGAGCCTCCTTTTCTGTTACCGAATAATTTAATTCGGCGTCTCGGAGAGTACATCCCCAGAAAGCAACCGGACGGTAGATTTCATCTAGTTTGTGACAAACCGCTGCACCGCACGCGGCGTCTGATGCATCTGTCAGCAGATAGAAATGCCCTCCTATATCCGGATGGATTAGTAAGGGTGGCGAGGTGAGCAGTTTCTTTAACTGTTGAAACGCTTCCTCGCAAGCCTCCGTCCATTCAAAATAGACTTCTTTCTTTAACAGCCGATTTAATGGTTTAGCTAGATCGGCAAAATTTGGGACAAACGATCGGTAGTAATTACACAGTCCCAGAAATGATTTAATGGTTTTCACATTATGTGGACGGTTAAAGGCTGTAATCTTTTCTGTGGTTACCCTTTGTGTAGCCACTCCTTCCGCGTTTACTACGTGGCCGAGGAAATTGATTTCACTGCGGCACCACTCACACTTTGACGGTTTCAGTTTGAGATTAGCTCTCGCCAAAGCTTGGAGAACCACCTCAACACTTGCCAGGTGTTCTTCAAATGTAGTGTCGTAGACGATTACGTCGTCTAAATATGCTAAGCATGTTCTAGGAATCAATCCCTTTAGCGCTATGGCCATTACCTTGGTAAACTGCCAAGGCGCGCCAACTAAGCCAAATGGTACACGCTTATACTGATACACACCCATCGGGGTTTCAAAAGCGGTATATTTTCTACTATCTTCTTCGATTACACACTGATGATAGCCGCTCAACAGATCTAAAGCTGTCCACATAGTGGGTTTCTTGTAAGCCATATATAGGAAAAGCGAGCGAGCCGTGGGCATGGGGAATTTATCTTTAAAAGTGACTTGATTAAGCATGCGAAAGTCTGTACAGAGCCTAGGTTTGCCATCTTTCTTCTGCACTACCACCAGCGGGCTTCGCCAAGCCGATTCGCTGGGTTCTATGACACCTATATCTATGAGTTGCCTAACCTGTTCATCGATGATATCCATTTTCTGTGGAGAGTATCGGTATGGTCTAGAACTTATGACTCCCTGCGACTCATCCACAATGATTCTCATCGGCGCTATTTCACAGTGACCTAACTCTTCCATTGAGAACGCTAGTGCATTTCTGTTGTTATTAAGCATTTGTCTAAACCTTACCTGTTGTTCTTCGTTTAAGCACGACTCGGTTAGATCTATTTTGCTTACATTTTCATCCATTTTACCTCGGGATTTCTCCTCAGAGGTTTGGCTTTCCATTTGCACTGCGTCTTTCATTACTTCTACAGAAATCCTACAGATGGACATTGGGGTCTCTGTTTTAGTTAGATAACACAAGTCTAGGAACTCCTCTATCTGATTTTGGTTTACCTCAGGCACTGCGCATTCTTCCGCAAAAGCTAATACTTCCTGGGGAGTGATTTCTTGCATTTCATCTAGCGGATTCATGACTTTGATCCACCACTGACTTCCCACCGTATTCACGCACCCCTCCACTAGGACCGGGGCAGTGACTGCTGGTGCGCAGTAAGCCACTGGTGAGTCTAATCCCAGCGGCTCTCGGGTGGTAACCGGTATGATGCATTCATTTCCCGGTGGAATTTTCACTGTTTCTTTGCTGACTATAGGGTTTCCACAAAACACTTCTATCTTTGCGCCTGGTAGAGATAAATCTGATCGAAGCACTGTTAATAAGTTTCTACCGATTACTATTAGGTGGCATAGATCGTCCACTATGTTGAAATCATAGCAGACCACCGATCCCTGGATTGAAAACTTACATCTAATTTGTTCTAGTATTACTTGAGACGAGTTGTCTGCTAGACTGATGTTTCCTTTCGATACCTTCCATTCATCTAAAATGCATTGTTTAGGGATCTGCCGTTTACAATGGGTGGACATGAAGCAATCGCTCGCTCCTGTGTCTACTAAAGATCTAACCTCCTTCTGATCATCAAATCTTAACGTTAAGAAAAATGCTTCGTCTCCTATCTCTCTCCTAGCCGGTCCGTCCACTGCGCCTAATTCTATCGTGGAATGAACGGACCCTTCCTCTAGTTTCCCTGATTCTTTTGTTCGGTACCACTGGCTTTGCTATCTTTGTAGATCCGCGGGGGTTTTTCCCTCAACCTATTCTTCAACCACAAGCACGCTTCTGTAGAGTGACCATGCTGTTGGTGAATGATACAAAACTTACTTTCATCAAAAGGCAACCTGGGTCTCTCTACCTTCTGTTGAGTTGGCAGATTCTTTCCCTTATCTGCCTCTCTGTTCGGGGCGATATTGGATTTAGGCTTCTGATCTGAATTTCTTTCACCTTTCTGGTTTTCGTACCTATCTTTTCTCTCATAACCTTGCTGTTTAAAGTTACCACCACTCTGGGGAGTCCCGCTTTGCCCTGGCTTTGGTTTCTGGAACCATGGAGCGGCCTCCAGTCGGGCCAGCACCACTCCAAATCGTTCGGAGATGGAGTTTAGGGCCGCGGTCTCCTCTGATTCTTGGCTTCCAGCCAGTTCGCTCACTGCATTAGATATTTTAGTTCCCCCTTTGCCTTTGTCCAACGATTCTAGTCTCGTTGCACAATCCACCGCTTCGGTGAACGACTTAGGGTCCAGTATAGCTACTTGCCTGGCTACGCCCTGTTTTAATCCTTCTAAAAACACAGCTAACATCATGCTTTCACTCGCCTCTGCCTTAACTTGCTTTTGTTTCAGAACACCTGCAAATTCGATCACGCTCTGGTCTTTTCCTTGTTTAAGGCCACAGAACTCTGCGTGTTTCTGCCACTTAGCTCTTCGATCGCCGAAGATCTTTGTCATTTGAGTTTCTAATTTCTCAAATGTATTTTTCTCGCTTTCAGCTAAGGCTCCTGCCCAGTCGTCGGCCCTTCCCTTTAGGCCTAACAGCGCCATATTCAGGAGATGGGCGTCCGACCAGTCATAGATAGCTTTCAGTCGTTTTAATTCCCTGAAATACTTTTCTATTTGCTCGTCTTCTTTTCCACTAAACCACGGTAACCTAATGTTTGGTCCCCTTTGGTGACCACTGTGAGTCGTTTCACGCACTGGTGCTGGTGTTTGCCCCAGTGCCAGACCCAACTGTGGTAGAATTTCCCAAATATTTGGAGGATTCGGTGGGTTTGGAGGGTTGTTCTGACCGGGTGGGCCCGGCGGACCTGGTGGTCCGGGCGGTGGAGGATTCGGTGGGTTTGGGGGGTTGTTGAGTTGGTTAAGGAAAGGATTGTTGTTCTGGTTTGGGGGAGGGTTATTGGGTCCTGGTGGATTCGCTTGATTATTCTGGCCTGCTGGGGCTTGCTGACCCTGCTGGTTACCCGCTCTTCCTCGGCCTGCGTTAAGATTGGCTGCGAGTGCCATCGCCTGCAATAGGTAAGGGAACATGTTTTGCTCGACCCCACCCCCTGCTGGCACGGCTCGGCCAGGCTGTTGGCCTGGTTGGCCATTCCCATCATCTTGTTGCAGTCCCCCAAGGTTTACCCCAGGATTAGGCTGCTGTATTCCCGGATTCGCACCACCATTTCCCCCTTCACCGGGTTGCTGGAGTCCCCCAGGGTTTATCCCCAGATTGGGCTGATTCGGAGGGGGATTATTAATAAGGTTTTGGGGAGGGTTGTTGAGAAGGTTTTGAGGAGGGTTGTTGAGAAGGTTTTGAGGAGGGTTGTTGAGAAGGTTTTGAGGAGGGTTGTTGAGAAGGTTTTGAGGAGGGTTAGGCCCTTGTGGGTTGGCCTGATTATCCTGGCCTCCCTGGACCTGCTGATTAAGAGGAGGAATAAGTCCTTGAGGGTTGGCCTGATCGTTCTGGCCCCCTTGAACTTGTTGATTAAGGGGAGGATTGGCCTGATTACCTTGGCCTCCTGCCTGCACGCCTCGGCCCGGCTGCTGGATTAGGATCTGGCCATTCCCATTGTTTTGTTGAGGTCCCCCAGGGTCCATCCCACGGTCAGGATGCCATGCCCCCAGATCTACACCCCCAGCTCCCCCTTCACCGGGTTGCTGGCGTTGATCTCTATCCTCTCTTTCTTCTACTAGATCCATCAAAGGAACGCCTCCTTCCGCCATATTATTTTCGTGGAGGTTTTGTATATCGTGATCGTCCCACTGTTCTTTCACAGGTATTTCCTCTACACTAATTTCGTCCTCACTCTCTAGTTTAGCTTTCTTACCTGTGTCTAAAACATCCTCGGTAATAAGTTCGTATGAAGACGAGGTTGATTTATCTTCTCTAGCTAATTTTCTATCAGGACTACCCCCTCTGACATCTGCGGCTGCTTGTTCTGTCTCGCTATTTTCTTCCTCGTACTCGTCCTCGTATTCTTCATACAATTCATGAGTTAGAGTGTTAAAATCTTGTGCTTTAAGCGTTACATTTTCTTCACTATCCTGATCGCTTAGCCTCTCTAAATCTATGTGCTTTTCGGGGCTTGAGTCTGCCCACTGCTTTAATATTTCGGCTGGATCAAAGGCCCGAGCTTCCGCTCTTTTACCAGCTTGGTCTAAGTTCGTTTCTACACCGTAAGTTAATCGATAGGGTTGTAAATTGCCTACTTTCTCGCTGTTTCCCTCTGCTTCCCTTCCCACTCCCCTATCCCCTCCCACTGTTTTTCCTTTAGCTACAGTGGAATAAGGAATGGACGCCCCCGGGTTGGGGTGAGTTGGTGTTACCAGTGGGTGACTGATAAACTCAAGTCGTTGGGGTAATGGATAGGTGAGAGAGCTCCCATCAGGTAGGATTACCGGATTTTCGGGGCGTTTTCCCCCTGATGGGCTGGAGTTATCCGCGGTGTTTTGTCGTTGTTTTCGGTTTCCTGAAGAAAATAGGTTATCTTCATTGGAAACTTCCTGTTCGCTTTCACCTCCCGCTGCGGGTAGTAAACGATAAGGAACACTTTGGTTACACCACGGATTGTTCACATCAGATTCACAGGTGGAGCGAGAGCTAGTACCAGTTTCGTGGTCCGTAGGTGGTACGTACCCTGGGTTCCAATATTGCTGATATTCCGTGAGACGGTTCTTCCCTTCAACTCGTCCCGAGTGTGTTAGGGTTTCAAGTCCTTCGTCAAGAACCGGCCTATCTTTGGACCCTAGGTGCCAGGGAAATGGTTTACCTTTGCCACGGGTTTGGTAATTTTGTGCACCTTCGGGGCAGAGCTGCTTGGGTCTGGCTGCGACCTCCTGTCTCTGTGCCTCCCCGTCTAAGGGATTACCTACCAGGTGGCGGTTTTCCACACTCCCTGTATATGATGTTGACACATCGTGTCCTGCGGGCCGCAAAGATTGAGGCTTGGGGTTAGAGGAAGCCTCAAAGTCACCGGTGGCTGACATCAAGGATGAGCAAAACGGCACAAGTCATGTTTCGGGTAATCTCCACCAAATGAACTATTGTTAATGTTTGATTTAAGACTGCGTAATGTTCGTGTATATCCAAGTCTTCATGAGTCGTTTCTCCAGAATGCCTGAGTAATTCAGACTGCGTTTAAAGTTTGTCCGTCCACTTCCCAATAGTTCAAAAGAAATGAACGATGAGGGAGCTTCTTAATATGAAAGGGTTTTTATTCAATAAACATCTCATCCCGAGTCAAAGCCACCATGTATAAGTCTTCATCAGTCCACCTCCCATCTCCTATCAGCAATCAACCACATTTAGAACACGAGTTGCTCCAACACCTTCTAGACCATTCTAGTACTCAGTTCTATCACAATCCTATGTCCGAGGTAGTTGATATTGGTAAACTCCAGTCTGTTACACGGGAGCCGATGTACTTACTCCAGGTATAACTCCTTGGCTAAACATACTTAGCTGATGTTCTCACTAAACTAAGTGACTACTAACTTCTAACCAACTAACTGCTCGCTCCCTACCTTGCAGCGCCTTTTATACTGGTTAACAGGTGGCGCTAGGAGCGTAAGATATTTCTCCTAGAAGTAGACTAGAAGTAGACTTGCTAAGCCTGATCCTTGATGGATTATATAACACGAGAATATATTAAAAGTGCTAAGCTATTAGTACAATGGTACCGTATACCTATAACATATCATTTACGATATCATGCATTACGATATTATCAATGCCTTATTTTTCTTTTTATTTAACAAAATAAGTCTTCAGGTAAGTCCCTGGTCCTCCAGGTGCAACAAACTACTTATCAAAATGAAATATAGAGAATGTTATGTAACAATTAAGGGTAAGACACTCAGTAATGAGTAAGCATTTGCAATTCGTGTTGACCGTTCATATCAAGTTTAAGTGCTGCTTATTTATCTTCCTAATCAATTATATTATTTAATGTTAATCTGTGAGAAAATCAGTAAGATCTAAAATCCAGTAAGCGAGGGTCATACCGAGTTCACAAACATAAACAGACACATTATGTTAATCTATCAAATTACACGTACTGTTGCATTGTTCTTTAGCTATAATGACATCATAGTCAAGACCATCCTATATCTTTAAAAACTCTGTTTTGAATGAATGCACAATTGTAACCACAGGTCAATATGAACATTTTATTCATGGTTTAATAAGGTGATTTTAAGGGGACGCCAATACAAACTGCACTCCCTTGCACTTAGACTGCACCATGTGAACGTAAAAAGGGAGTACAGGCCTCAATAAGCATCAATTATAAGATATTTAATCGTGCAATGCGATTTGAAGTCCCACGTGGAATGCGCCTCCTCAATTGGCAACGATTGAAAAATCCAATTGCCATTTTTTGGCACTTAGGTCGCTTCGACACGGTTCATTAGAAACACAAGTACAGACACCTGGGAAAAGCACCTAAACACAGGAGACACTCGAATGAATTTTAATTCAATTAGGCTTAGTACTTGTTCTATCTTAAAAGCTGTATATCCAGCCAGTTTAAAACAATTAAACGACCATTCAACACTAGATTTTCTGGTCGAAAACAGGGGATAATCCAGTAGGGGGGAGGGGGTCCAGGGGCTCCTGAGCACCCCCTTTTTTGGAGGAGACCTAACCTTACACTAAATCAGATTGGATCCTTAATTTTATATTACCCCAATTATTCCCAGATAAGTACAAAACACAATCATCACCAAACATGCTGATTTTCTACATAAAACAGCTTCTTCTTTTGAACTAACTTTTCCAGCAATTTACCAAATAAATTTGTCTGCGATATTGGTCGCCAGTTTGATGGATTACTTACTTCATCTCCTTTTGGTATAAGATTCACATATCCACAGGCCCATTCCTTTGGATAGGCATCTACATCTAAAGGCACCTGAAACAGACTCAATATTTTAAGCTGGATCCTGTTTACAGCTTTACATATCTTTGAATCTATCTCTGGTATAAATCTTGATTTTATTCACATCAAGTTTATCTTTGGGCCGCCTTTTTCCCCCGCCGGTGAGAAGGGCGTGTCCGGCGGGGTCAGTCTTGTAGGACACAGGGGTGCGTTCCAAAGTAAACTGCGTTTCAGGCCATAAGTCTCTGCGACCAGGGGGTCCATTTACACACGGACATTGCTAGGTGAATAGTTATGGAGGGGGTCAACGTCGTATCTCCATTGTCTTAGACTACTTGTGCTTGGTGTATATTTCGTGAAGGACACATAAGCCCCCTAGGGTATTGAAAATTACTGATAAATTGCAAATAATTAAATAATCAAACAATGAATGAAAAATGTTGAAAAAATATCATACAGAAAATTAAATCACAAAATATTCTTTCATCACATACAAGAATTATGGGAAATAACATGAAAATGACAACATTATGGTCAATTGAAAATTCGAATCGAGGGCACTCATGCATGACTATGATTTCTGGACCCCTGCCCTATGGACCCCATGGTCCCAGGCGCCCTTCTGTCTGCCCCCTGTAATTGGCTTAATTGTCTATGGCGCCATAGTGCACAGATAGAAACGCATGTGGCTTCTGATTCAAGGACAAATTATATGCTTCAGTTTTCAACGTCTTAAAACCTGAATTATGAAAGTCAAATTAATTATGGAATAATGAAAAGGTTGCAAAATATATTAGCCTTATTTCCATCTTTTTTTATTGATAAATTTCCAATATTTCACTATAAATTTATCCATTTTGTCAGTATCAGTCTGCACTTGCGACCACCTGTATAGGTGGCTTATTTTCACCCTCCAAATACCCTGTCTACGATGACTTTATGATCATCCCAGAGGTACCTTGCAACGATTTATTATTAGATTCTACTGAAGGGGGTCCACCAGGTTACATAATACGACCCCTCAGTTAAGTGGTTTGGAACACAAAGATCGTAAATCTGTCTTTTCTCAGATACGACCCACGATACGACTTATTTTGGTGTGCAAATGTCACTTTGGAACGCACCCCAGGTCACCACCGTCAGCCTGTCCTGGTCATTTTTCTTCGCTGACCGATTGAGGCTAATGTGATTCAGGCCTAGTGTTATCAGTTGGACCGCCAACCCCACCCCGCCACCCTCCTACTGACCACTCCCGGAGTACACCCAGCCACACTGACCGATTTTTAAGTGTGAATATATTTACTTATTAAAGATATAGGCCTACGTGTGGTAGGGTGTACGTGGAATCCCCCCCCCCCCCCCCGCGCCTCCTGGATTCTGGATCTCATAACCTTGAAGAGACGGTCCAGTTATTACGTGAGCACATAGGGGGGAGGGAGGGTTGGGGGTAGGGACTTTAATACATGTCCTATGCACATTACATGCTAAAGGGGGTGGGGGACTAGAAAGCATGTCAAAATGCGTATGTAATTAGTGGACGACCACTTATGTCAAATTTAATGTAGGGATTATTAACTAATCGAAGGACGAAGCAGATATGTTTACATAGATATACATGTGCATATGTGTGTACATACGTATGTATATAATGTATGGGTATTTCTCACCTTTAGTTGTCAAGTGAGTTGACTGCGTGTACTTTTTAATTGGTATCTAAGCCAAGATATCTACATATTTGTGATGGGGGAGTTACCTTACCCCCAAAAATATAGAAGCCCAAGTACCTTGGGTTTGTATCACTAATTTTTGGACCTTTTCTGCCTCTTCATAGGATGATGCTACAACAATAAAATCATCTAAATAGTTAACCACTTGTAAACCATAGATATCTGTTAATATGCTATATACAAATTCTGAGATTTGATTAAAATACATTGGGCCTAGTCTCAGTCCAAAGGCTAACCCCTTGTCTTGAATATATACTTCCTGACCCTCAATCTCCCATCTCAGACCCATGTATTTCTTATGATCTGGGAAAATAGGAACTGCCCTATAAGCAGATTTTATATCCACTTCGCCCATATAGTCTCCCTCTTGTAAGATAGCTAGTACATTTTCTACACTTTTGTACTGGAACTCCTCTATTATTTCATCACAAAAATTGTTCACAGATATATTTTTGGGCATACTGCAATTTGTGCCTTCATATACGGACTTATAATTCTTGCAGTCATATATTAACCTTGTGTTTACAGAGTTATCTACAATTTTAAATCCATCGGTTACCGCGTTTACCATAGATTTATATTTTTCTTTGCATTCTTTGGATCCCAAAGACAATATGTAGTGAAAACGACAAGGCTTTAGTTGGGCCAATGCATCATCAATAAAGAATTCGCACCAGCAGATGCCTTGCACGCATTCCTCACAAACTCGCACTAACCTTCCCGCAGCAGATTTGACAGTAAAAGGATTTTTTTCTGAATAATTATTGTAAATATCTTTTTTGAGCGAGTTTCTGAACAAATCGCATACCGGCTTGTCCGGAGTGATCTCGTCTACGCGAATATCACTATCATAACTTGGATTATTAGTGAAATCCCTACCTTTTCCGCGAAAAGGACTACTGGAAAATGAAAAATCACTCGCGCTCTCCGCATCCGCCTGTGTACTTTCTGCCCCACTATCCGTGACGTCACTGGTTTTCGTACCGGCATTACCCACGTAAACGGGGTCAGGCGGACAACAGCAGGCGTCTATGGGGGCGCATTTTGATGCGTTTTCATTCGCATCGGTAAGAAAGAGACCATCTACATGGCTATAATCAATATCAGGATTACACTGGAATACCGTAGAATCATTACGGTGCTGTACTCTGACCATAGGAGGAGGAACGATACAATCTGGACAGCTTTGACACAACTGGCTTGCGAGCCCCCGGGGCGTGACGTCATCGTTTTCAGATAAGTTAAAACCGTTACGTACATTAGCATCAACAATGACCTGTAAGCCAGATTTTGATTCCCCCTCTTATTTCTGATCTTTTTTCGGGCCGTTGCGATAACAATCTTTCTTTGCGTGACCCAACTTCTCACAGATAATGCAAATATGAGATATATTACATTTTCCCTGGCAACCCTGCTCCGAATTAAACCTGAAACAGATTTTTCGCCCCTGCCTGTACCGGCGTTACGATTATTCTTGTTCTCCCTATAGGATGTCTTACCAGAGCTGGCCTTGAACGTATTTTCAAAGCTAAAGTGAGAAAAAATTTCCTCCTGATCTACTGACGCAAATTGGTTTACGCCTAAGCGGTTTGCCCTCTCTCTAACGGCTCTGTCATATTTGTTAAACATGTCAAAACTATACATCTTCTTAGTAGGTTTCTCAGTTAGGACTTTTAAATGTTTTACTACGGGAGATGGGTCAGCTTTCTCTATGATTAATTTCTCTACTGTTCTAACACCAAGCAATAGTATATCCTCTACACATTTAGGCTCATCGCCCTTTGCAAAAAATCTCTTTTGGCCGGATTTCTTTGTGCCCTTTTTACCTTCCAGGTGGTCGCTGACCGAAGACGTGGAGGATGCCCTGTCAGTGGATGAAGAGGAGGCGCTCGAGCTACATAGCGGGGACTTCTTCTTCGGCTGCCGTCTTTTCTGCCGTCTCGGCTTTGCGTCCTCCCAGCCTGAAGAGGATCCTTCATCAGATGACGGCTGAGCAGGCTTGCTGGCCGTCTTTCTGCCTCCACCAGCCGTCGCGGCTTTGACGAGTATCTCGATGTTCTCTGACATCCTCGTAACCATCTTCTCCAGTTTCCCAATCCTCGCTCCCTGCTCAGCAAACATTTGTTCTCCCTTTTGACAAATCGAGGAAACATCATGGGCTGTACCCTGTTGCTCCTTGACATGGACACCAGTAGACAATGCAACCTTGCATTTTTTGCCCGTCGGAGTGGCCTGACGCATTTTGCAATTCCTGCAGAAATTAAAGCCAGCCATTCTCCAGAACTTTTCGGAACTACGTACAAGATCTTCGTAACCGTCCTCTCACTGGTAAGCAGACACCTTTTTACTCATTAACCGCTTTCCCCAGCCGGTTTAAACCAATAGACGATGTGAGCAGGTCGGTGGTGTGGGAGCAACTGAATAATAACGGTTGCACTCCCAGTTTATATAGTGAGGTATAGAAGAGGTTACATCACCGCCCTGCTCCCGGAAATAACAATTTTAAGGTATCGGACCCCAAAATATTACATAGATATACATGTGCATATGTGTGTACATACGTATGTATATAATGTATGGGTATTTCTCACCTTTAGCTGTCAAGTGAGTTGACTGCGTGTACTTTTTATTTCAAATAGGCAACATTTCTCACGTTTAGACTTCCTCGATAGGATAGCAGTTTGTAGCCCTGCCTGACAGGCGAGAGAACGGGTTTCAATCCCCGTCAGGGAGCATTAGTTTTTTTAAATGAAGTTTTACTTGGCTTTTTTGGGGGAGTGTTTACAGATACAGTAAATATGAAACGGTAAATTCCCTACTGTAACTTTGGAGGTAGTTCACCGTCATCATAGTTTTACAGTTTTTGACCTAACTCTCCCTGTACATTATAGTCATCACTGGCCAGATGAGACACATGTCTCACAAGTAAAACATGTTGGTTGGTCACCACCAAATACCTCTTTTACGATGAATTCATCCAATTTAATTATATAAAAATGTACGAAATAAATAATTATATCTTCTTATAAGGTACATTAAAATGATTGAACTGGACACCAAATTACAGTTATATTAGGATATTATGTCTATATTATGAACGCCTTTGTGATAGCGAGTTGAATTTACCAGTATTAAATTGCTCAGTTTATCATAAGAGCATGTGACACCATATGTTTGTAGATGGGATTAAAACGTTGCTTAATATTTAACTAGTAGGAAAAGAATTTAACGTAAAGTCAATAATCAAGTACTCTTATTTTAGAGTGATTTGAATTAACTGAATCTTAAAATTATCGTAAATTTCTAGCAAATTTGCTTGGTTACAGAATTCGAGCAAACCTTTCTATAAAAATTCCAGTTCAGTATTTGCTGTAAATCTACAGAGTGAAACTATGTTGTGAAACATCCATAGGGATAAAAAATATAGTTTTACTATGTAATCAGTAATGAGTAATTATGGGCCGGAAACTTTGTTGCCAGCGAAAATTGCTCACCATTTACAGCACCTGTTTTTTTAAAGTGCATGGTTTTCTTACCATTCCGCTCTATTACAAAGAAGGTTACTTGTGGCATACACACAAAAAAGTAGGTTATGCCCCATTTTCTCTCGGTGAAAATAGAAATAACATGAGGGGCGGTTACCTTTTAGCTTAAGTACAAAAAACTAACAAAAAGACGTATGCAAATGGTTGCTATTCACGTTTGCTGGGAAACGGAACAATACAGGTAGTTAGACAGGGCAAAAAGGAGGTACATCGTGTTTGAAACATACATGTATTAGAACGCTTACAAATACAAAGGAATATAATCATAATTTATTAAGAATAATTGCACATATGAGTTGCCACTCTAGACTTTCATAGACGTACGAGACCTACATGCCCCAATTAGATCCATACCATATCCATTCACGGGAACACTGTATAAGTATAGACTATCAGTCCTTATATTTTGGTTATTGAATGCGCATCATTATCATATATGTTACATTTAAAACAGGGAGAATGCGATTTCGGAGCCTAGCCCTTGGCCGAGTCTGTAAAGGGCTCTAGCCCCACCACCCACAGTTTAGAATATAAATTCTACTAGCCCTTTTTAGAGTTCATCAAGTTGAGGCAAATTAAAGCAAACCGGACCAGGATGGCATTCTGTTATTACACTGCACCTGTCTGGTGCATCAAGTTGTACACTGAGATACGCATCCATATACATGTACTTATAATGTTCGTTCTTAGCCCATTCTTATGTTACTCTTGATGCACATTTAGAATGCGGTTCGTTTTAGAAACTACTGGAAGAACATGTATGTACGTGAAGTGGACATAAAATGTTGATTTAAAAAAAAAACACAAAAAAAACGCGAAGTGAACTGATGTGATTTGAAGCACTTTGATGCGCTTCATCAGGAAATAACTTCGATAGTCTGGAAGGGTTGGGATATGAGGCTAAACTTTTAAGAGTAATAGTTATTTCAGATCCACATATTCAGGCTTATTTATTATCCTTACATAAAGGTATGGCTATAGGGCCTATACCACGGACAAAATATATATGACGGTTACACTTGAATAAGATATAACAAAAACTTTGAATGGAAGTACATAACTTATAGCCAAATAACATAAACTATTTGATTGATGTTGAAAGAGTCCTTCACAACCTAACTTTTGGAAAGGTTGAGAAAAAAGTGAATGGTGAAATGTGGGTAGACATGTACAACTGACCCTAATGTCATTATCTAAAATGCAAGGTTTGCCCACTTTCTAACTTAGACATGTTTGGCCTGAAAAGGGTGAGGGGGACATCGTCGACCATCGTGCAACATTGAATTGTAATCGGTAAATGTTCCATGCCCCTCTAATATTATAATGAACGATTTTTACATAATGTATACAAGATTCCTATACTAGAACAACAATAAATTTTGCGTTACAGAAAAAATCATTATTATATTTTAGATAGACTTGGGCACATCTAGCGGGATGTAATACATCTGCCTGGTCTCGATAACATCCCTTCTACCATGGAGGTCGTTATGCAACTTTTTGCCGCCAGGGACAGCCATTAGTTTTCTTGCACATCTATCATTAGGAGGTCAACAAACATTGAGTGTATACACTGCCCACACGGCCGGCACTGATCTTGTGACCCACAGACTGTCTCTCACACTACTCATGACCAGCAAATGTTCCTTTGAACTTCATGCGGTTCGCATCTACCAATGTCGGATACATGTGCAAATTTCAGAAGAAAATTTTAATAAGTGAGAGGCTCTAATTGACTGCGGGTAAAAGGCAGTTCTACTGGCCCGAATTATCCTAGCACTAGTACAGGTCTATGTGGCAATGTTTCCTAAGATTGTAGCCTACCAACCAAAAAGCACCTTGTTAACGGGTCTGAGTGACTGATCCATTTGGGAAAAAAGACAACCCCCCAAGATGGGGGGGGGGGGGGGGGGTGCTTTAGCTAAGTTTGGGCATAAATATGCGTCTGATATAACAGAAACTACCTAATAACATATGTACACAATTTCTTATTATCTCTATAGAGTGGAGTCTTCACATCTTTACCCCAGCGTTAATCTCAGACATTTTCCAGCAGACCCGGCTGAGTAACTCAGAGTAACTCCCCCGTCGGACGACGAGCAGCTTTGAGCAGCTCCAAGCATCTCGCATCCAGTGCTATTATTACGTAACGTACCACTCGGGCCCGTCCCGGCCACTACTGGTCAAAAGCAGGCCCAGCTTCCCAAACAATCAGCGGCAGGAAGGCCGGCGGGCCGGGACTGGTCAAACTGACCAAAACATCTTGAAGCTGTTTTTCCCTGCGCCATTCCCCAGCTGTCGTTACGTAAGCCACGGCGCCGTTTTTGGACGGAATGTGTCGGCGCCTATCTGTCCAGGATGGTTTAGTCTACGTACCGGCGTCATCGAAGCAGACGGGCAGGGACACTATCTCTTGTTTACTTCTTCTCTCGTCTCGTTTTTCTCACATGGAATTCCTCAGATACTGAGTGGAGTGTTAGGACTGGGGAGTGATGTGGTTTCACTGACCAGTGGTCAATAATGACGGCCAAAGGCACGCCTTGCCTTGGGGGTCTGGGGTGGGGTGGGGCGGGATAAGGGAAATGAAAGTCGTTCGCACGCCACCGTATTTTCAGTTTTTTAATTTAAACCCTTTGAGAATACTTACAGATTGAAAACATTTTCTCTCTGGATATTATTTTAAGAGGGACACTGATTCCTATTCTAAGAATTATTATAGTTCCATATCGCGACCAAAAAGTCCATCATTTTGAGATGGTCTATGCAGTATTATATCTACATTTCAATCCGTACGCTCCTGAATTTCCGTCCCTGTACAATATAGTTTTACAAGATGCATCTCCAATAATCGTTGTAAAACACAAAATGCCTAGTCTCGGCTATCTACTAGGCCTGCTCTCAGATAAAGCAGCAGGCCCTTCGGGTCGTGAGTGCGCTTCCATCTGTAACCTTGGCAACCCTCCCAACTGACCACTCCTCTGTCAAAAGAGGCAGAAAAGGTCACTGGGCCAGTGGGTATCAGTGCCGCTGGAAAACGATTTCTGGGGAGCATTTGTTATTTATTCCACGTATGGCCGACTTATTTATGGCCGCATAGGGAGCCAAGAAAAACAGATAGGTCCCTGAAGAAATATCGCCATCTCTTTTCTCTGAGTGTTGTTGTGCGTGTTCGGAGTTTTCTTGCAACCTCTCCCGGGTTGCAAGTCTCGTGAGAAAGCTCCACATGCCTCACCAAGTACAATGTCAGAGACATGTACCTGCATTCTCGATGTATACCTACTTGGAAAATTCAATTAATTGGAAAAAAATTGCCTATGTTTTATTCCTCCTAATATATTTGACCTCCTGTTCTACAGAGAGCCCCCTCAATTTACAACTTTAAAATGCACTTACAACAAAATGATTAGTTGGATAGCGGCTGTTTGATATATAGTGGCTTAATACTGCTGCTAAGTGACAAAAACTTGAGTTTGTTGGATAGCGTCTGTATCATGTAGGATAGCGTCTTAACAGCGTATCCATGCATGGTTGCGTAACCATCTTTCTAAGTAGAGTGGTAGATTCTTTTAAAGCAACCATCAAGCACATAAGAAATCTACCACGATGTTTTGATCAGTTTCTGCGAACTGTGAAGCAGTGTTCTCCGGACTGTAGAGTAGTATGGAGAAAACTTATTAAAAATGACTCGTCACTTTCTCCACGAGTGCAAGGAGTCAAACTAGACACGCACTGACGGTTTTCGCTCCAGTCTGCTCTCCATGATTTCCTAGCAATCAGAAGCGGGGACCATGTATAGGAATAATATACTTATATTGTTGGGTCTAAACTACCCATACATTTTTGCCTACCTCCAACCACATAGCCTGATATTGTATGACCAACTTTGTGGAATTTCTAAAGAAAAGGTATTTTGCGGTCCAAATTGAATAAAGTACAATTAAGT
Organism: Lepidonotus clava; assembly: GCA_936440205.1. Taxonomy (NCBI): domain Eukaryota; kingdom Metazoa; phylum Annelida; class Polychaeta; order Phyllodocida; family Polynoidae; genus Lepidonotus; species Lepidonotus clava. The sequence continues at coordinate 25,732,500 of OW387138.1, forward strand.
GCTCTTCCAAAACTGAGGAGATGGTATTGTATGACTCCTTTGACGGTTTTACATAGCACATTGTTAACATTATTACATTTTCATAAATGGCTTTAGGCATATACGGCACTATTTCCCAGGATATCGGTCTGTTGATGGAATATGGAAAAGAGTTATGGTTCCATGCACAGTCACTATAGGTACTATATACATACACAAACACACAATCATACACCGTTTGATGAGCCATATCTACATAGGATTACAGCCATAGGGACTGGGGTCAGGGAGAGGCTACCTCGTCCACGCATGCGCAGACTGTACCCACACCTAACGTGCTCACAGCTGGCACTCTCTTTTTCAAACCGGAAGTGTATGCATGCTTTCCATATTCTCCGCATGGGGTCGCACACATCCCATAATTCCACGCCACCGGCCAGTGGTGGAATCGAGGCTCTCCGTGACCCCGGCTGACCTTGGCCGATATACATACATCTTATGGGTCTTATGAACTGCTGAAATATGACGGGAGCAATGTGATTGGTGTGGGAAAAAATAAATGATTTACAATATCCAATAGCTGGTCATAACATGAAGGCATGTGGCAGGGCATAGGCCTCTGCAGCCACACACAGGAACATTCTCCAAGCTGCTGACCATTGACCTTTACATTTTCATGGTATTCTGAAGTCGTTATCATTTTGTCTAGGTATTGAACAGGCCCTTTGACCAGCGTTAGGCCCATTTCAGTGTTACCTCAAACTACTTAGAGACCGTCCCCGTATTATATTGGATAAATCTTTACAAATTATCATGTCATTGATATGAATTTTCCAATTTAGAATGGGTTATTTTTATGCAATGCATGAATATTCCATAAAATCTCCGTATTATTATTGATCAGTAATTGTACAAAATGTATCAATTTTCATGTTTTACATATTTTCTCTGTTAGGACAGTAAGTCACAAAGGTTTGTGGCTTAATATGATTATCTTGTCACTTAGTATCTTAACACTTTCCAAGGGAAAGTCAACCTTAGTGAAAATTCATTCAACCATAATCCTAAGCTTAGAAATCATGTACATGTATATATAACGAAAGGTGATAACCAAATTGCCTTTCTTACTATCTTTATATGGGGCTTTGAATCAAATGGTTTCCCAATTTAATGCATCATCATTAATAATAGTTTTATGTTTTGTATTACAATACAATATAAGTTTTCTGAATGTAAATATGCCATGCACGTTTTTACTGACAAACTATTGTTTAATCCAAGAAGTGTAAGATGATAACTGTCAGAAATCATTTTTGATAACAATCAACGGGGGTTGAGACGAAGAGAAGAAACCATGCAATAGTATAAAAGTAATGACAATTACGTCGGATCGATTAAAAAAAGGTGATTCATTAGTGGGTTGTGTATGCTATGATCACTAACTATATACCTTGGAAATTGAGTATTACTTTAATCATTCCGTTTGTTATAACATTAACAAATAACCAGGCCGCAACTCCTCTCCCGGAGCTAGATATAAACCGTCTAATCCCTGCAAGGTTATGAATGGAATAAAAATACACCGATCTGCACTTAAGAGGAATGATTATGTAAGACTTTGCAGTTTAAAGTTCCCAGCAAAGCCAAGAAAAACTTGATGTTTGCTTTGTCCAGGCTTTTTACGTGCGGTTACATAAGATCCCGAGGATTTCTGTACACAGTTTTTCAGAGGGCCGCTGGATCTAATAAAGAAGTTTATTTCGACTGGTGTAATATTGAGTAACGGCAAGCAATGGCCGGCCGGTGGTTCGCCAACCTTTTGACATGAACTATTTTACCTGGAGCTCATGCACAAATGTCCGTAAAGAAAACGTAACTCGTGGAATGTAGCTTGGGCCATTTTGAGTTGAGAGAGCAGTTGTTCAACATTTGTCGACAACCCGAGATTGCGTCCCATTGGGGAATGGGTTAGCCTTATGGATCTAGTCCTATTCAATGGAAGATAAAAGACAACCTGTTGTTGTCGGTCTACAGCTTTATTACCTGATTACAGTCTGGTCAAAGCAGTGGATAAAACACTGACGGATCCAGACCCTGCATACAACACATTGGCAGTGAGAAGTACTATTTTCCTCGACCAACGCCTGGTTTGAAGGCAGACTCTACAGTAAGTCATTGTTTGTTATCAGTGACAAGGCCAATGACTACTCATCTAAGTTATCAAGGCCAATGACTACTCATCTAAGTTATCAAGGCCAATGACTACTCATCTAAGCTATCAAGGCCAATGACTACTCATCTAAGTTATCAAGGCCAATGACTACTCATCTAAGCTTTCAGTAGTGCGGCCAGTCTAATGACTCGGCTATGAGCTATAAGCAGCAAGGCCAATTTAATGATTCTCAACTTAAAGCTTTCCGAGGCATAGCCAGTCTGATGACTCTTATCTAAGTTATCAGCAATGAGGCCAATCTAATGACTCAACTGTAAGCTCAATTCTGAGGCCAGTCTAATGACTCTCAAATAAGTTATCAGCAGTGAGGCTGGAATAATGACTCTCAACTAAGTTATTCTATGGGAGGCTAGTTTCAGAAGCTGGAACTAAAAGAGCCCAAAAGATATCAGTGGTGAGGCCATTCCATGAGTCTTGATATACCTACCATTTCCAACTCGACTCTACCATCAACATGGACAACAGTGACACCAGTGGTGAGTCAAATTATAGCATTAAGCCATACTCCTCCAACTTTTTCTAATGATAATTCATTCCTTGTTTGACAATTATTACACATGATTACATTTTCATGAAATGTATTCATGTGTGAGAAAACAACATATATCGTAGGCCTACTCATATTATTGTTGCTTTGTTATCAATGAATTTTGCCCCAATCTATATGTCTAGACCTAAATACATAATGCAGACCAGCAGCATGACTGTTTCGTTAAACAAACTCTCTCGCTCCATTGCTTTAAAAAAGATTTTCGGAAAGTCTACAGGGGGATGGAAAAAAGGTGTTTTATTAAATAAAAACATTCGAAAAGGTCCCCAACCTCCGTAAATCAACTCATTAAGGGGGAACCCATTGACCGATTAAACCAAAATCCTGGTCGCTTGAATCAGTTTTGCTTGCTTGATTTTGGTCACGATGACCAAAACTTGTTTAAACAACCAGAAACTATGTTCCCATTAATTAGGAAAAATGATCAATCGCTCAGAAAATATCTATTATTATTAGATATTGGTCGCTGGTGATCTCTAATTCGACTAGAATTCCAGTTACATCGCTCAGAGGGTTCCCAGCTTAAATGCGGTACGGTAGGGTTTAGTGTCGTCGAAGATACGTTTTTTTAAGGAGACGCAACTTTATTCGTTATGAAACAGGCCACAGGTCACGTGAAAAATAATTGCCATAACCTTGGCATGACCGCGTAGTCCTCTGCCAACAATAAGGAATCCTTACATACGATGCCAGACTGAAAAGGAAGAGAGACAAAATAATGATAAATCAATTTACAGATTTAGAGATGAGTTTCTAAAGTAATCAATTGACCGAGACGCAGGTCCTGGTGATATGCAATATGAAATGAAAAAAAAAGATATTGGAGATGTAGTGCCACGTCCCGTGTGGAATCTGACATGCGACTAGAGGACCCCCCCCCCCCCACCACCACCACCCCATCTAGGGACCCATATGTGTAGCATTTGTAGGAAAGCAGAGGGGGGAAGGATACTGGCAACGTCAAGAGATGTTTAGTGACATAATGCCAAAGACCCGGCACTACGACTACTGTGATACAAATTAAATTTTGTCTTTTATATTATCCTAGTTTTAAATACGTTTTTTATCGACCAACTTGAACTCACCACAATCAAACTACATCGCTTTAATGCGTAAGGAGGGGAGTGTTTAAGTACAGTGTACCACGGATATAACCGACACCTTATATATCGTAAGTTGCTTTTTTGATAATTTAATTGAAAGAATAAATACACAATTCAATACCGAAAATATGGCTGTTGGATTGGGTGTAGAAATAACTTGGATGCGCGACACGTGCACATATAAGTGCATTTTACCATGTGTGGCAATATAATTATTATAAAGAAATTTCTATACAGTCATCCAAGGGGTCCCAAGAGGAACGCCAGTTTATCACACATTCCATTAGGAAATGCCAACTGTTCCAAATCTATTACAAAAAACCCGTTGAGTAGTGGAGGCAACAAAACATTGAGAATTACGACTTGAAAGTCGGTTAAAAATATTAGAAATGGTACAATGCACATTATATATTTATGCATTGAGAAATGTATCTTTCTCCGAATCACGTTGTATTTCCATACAAGTGGAGAGGGTCCTTGAGTGGGTCATACAGATGGGTGCACCTGCTAGGGTCTAAAATTAGAACACGCAGGATATCATATAAAAAATAACCTCTCAACCTGCTGTTGTACCTACAACTCCACATAGATATCTATATAGATTAAAAGCCTATTTATCAGAAAAATGATCTCCACATGTTGCACTTACTAACGTGTTGCTGGGCGTAACTGTTATCTTTTGATGTAACTGATACTGTTTTGTGGGAAACTGAAGGGAGTGGTGTTTCGAAATAGGTCTTTTGCAAAAATATACTTAATGTTTTGCTATGCTGTCGATATTATTAAGTATAATAGTAACGGTTTCCTCATCTGATAGACCGTGCAATTTACCGCAGTGTTCTATAAAAAAATAACGAGGGGGAGGCACGTGATAGAACCAACAAGTCTCTTTATATAATCTTCATGATAGAACTTCTTTTCTGAGGAAATTAAACGGAAACATTGAAATGAAACCGGCCTCAGTGCCATCTACCGATGTTTGTGTGTTTAAATATGTGTGTTGGGGTGGGGGTTGGGGAGGGACCAACCCATCAACGCACGAAAACTTGTTCATAGTAAGTATAGCAGCCAAGCATGACCACAGAGAACAGAGGTTGCTTGGGGAATCCTGGGTAGGCGACCAACCTGCTCCATATCTCTCGTATACCTTGTGGAATGAAGGTCGGGTAGAAACGCATGTCAACTTACCTCTCCGTCACAAACGGAATGGAACAAGAACAACACCAACAGCAGCAACAACACCAACAACACAAGCAACACCAACAAAACCAAAAGGGGCTTTAACTTACAAGTTACAAAATAACAACTGATATAGCTGTCTGACAAGGTATCACATTATATACTTCCCTTGCTTGCGGGTACTGGGACAAGTAATATAGCCGGCACACAAAAAAACAAACAACTGTTTATGCTCTTTTGCGAAAGCAGTCTGAAGATTTTGTTTTAAGCCACTGTCTAGAGACTATATCAAATGGTTTGTTTTAAACCATGCTCCTGGAGACTAATCTGTTTCAAACCTTGCTTCTGGAGACTATGATCCATGCAGACTGATCTGTTCAAACGGTGCTTCTGGAGACTATGATCCATGCAGACTGATCTGTTTCAAACGGTGCTTCTGGAGACTATGATCCATGCAGACTGATCTGTTCAAACGGTGCTTCTGGAGACTATGATCCATGCAGACTGATCTGTTCAAACGGTGCTTCTGGAGACTATGATCCATGCAGACTGATCTGTTCAAACAGTGCTTCTGGAGACTATGATCCATGCAGACTGATCTGTTCAAATGGTGCTTCTGGAGACTATGATCCATGCAGACTGATTTGTTTTTAATCCATGCTCCGTCAGATGATGACCCTTGCAGACTGATCAATCTAAAGCATCGAGACTCCCTCAGGAGAGAAGATTTCCTCACATTATCACATTTTGCTTCTAAAAGTACTTTTGGAGATTTCAACAATGGATCCAGTATTCGAATACAACGAATGGACTAATGACTGGGAGACTAACTACTACTTACAGGACGATTATGATTGGCAGAAGTTTTACAGGTAATAATGATGTTATCATAAATTAGACATTGTAATTAGGTTAATTTAGACTCATATTGTCGACACAATCCCTGGAAAAAATATTCTCGGATGCTCGTTGCTAGGTACTTGGCCTTATCTCCACCATTTTGTTTCATGCAAACAACTCCCTGGATACCGGTGACAAGGCTAGGGGCAGGGAAGATGGGAAATAGCTATACAGTGAAAAAGGTACTCAAATAATTCAATAAACTCACCCTTGGTCCGTACGGCGACCCTCCGGTCCGTACGGCGACCCTCTGATGGCCCCCGTGGGTTTTCTTATATCAAGAAGACCCGCGGGGGTCGTCAGAGGGTGCCTGTACGACCCATAGGGGATTGTACGTACCAAGGGCGAAGCCCGAGGTACGTGCGATCCCCATGGGTCGTACAGGCATTTTTGGGTTCAAGACCTTAAAATTTCACAAGTTATCTGTACTTGTCATATAAATATACATATATAAAAGTTAGGGAGCTGGCATTCTTAGATTTCTGGAAACCTAAATTAATCTATTTCTTAACCATTGTGCCTATGGGGATGTATTCACCAACATTCACACCTTACTGCAGCACCACCAGGGCTTGGACATTGCTAAGAACCTTGTGGAGATAATGAATATCTAAAATAAATGATTTCTTGAAGATTTTGATCTTTACAATTTAATTGAGAATTAAAGTATTGGCTGGTTGCTGGTGTTCTGCATTGTATTTCACGAAGGCATGTATGATTTGAGATATCAGCATTTATCTGGAGCCGTTCTGTCTCTGAGATTTGGCTCACTCTATATCTCAGTGGCGGCACAATTAAGAAGTTAAGGCTTGGGTAGAGATTGGAAGCACTTGCTGTTTAACTTACGGAGGTAATTACAAGTATCCATGTGTACAGGATAAAAGCTAGAGCTTTATGTTTCATCTATGAATTGCCGTAATCGTGATATGATGTTGGGTACGTTCATCATTATTATGATTCAATGGGAGAAAACTAGTTATTTCGCGGTAACCTTTTAAATATTGCTCCAATCTTCATACAATTCGTCAGATTAACTAGGTACCAGCTATTGCAACAATTTTATGTAAAGAAACCCAGGACATATTGAGTATTATGTTTATAGAGGCCATCAAGAAGCATTGTAACAGAAGTGAAAGGTGCACAGAATGAAAGCAATGAACATAATCTGATGGAACACTTTTATGTATTGCAATGTTTTGTGGTACTGTGATTCTGGTAATCATTACTAGATATATCTAACAGGCTGTCTATCTTTAAATCAATCATTTTTTATAGCCATTTAATTCGTTGTACCACAGATGGCTGATTTACCATATTTCAAGCACCTGTAGGATTTTCTGAAATTTTGTACTTTTCCTGACTTCCATCAACTTAATTCTACCAGAATCTTCAATTTACATTTATTAAAATTATTTCAAGGAGTTTAGAGAAATACATTTTGAATCAAATGATGTGTCCGTGTCCTTCAGCTATATGCAGGCACGATTAAGGAAATGAACACAGTCAGAAGGCTGAAGTTAAATTATAAAATATCACCATTTTATACACATTTATTATGTCAAATGAGCCATCAGGGTGCTGAGCTGCTATGTGAATTCTATTATGGAGTGTTTTCTTATTTCTTGCCTATTTTTGTTGTATCTTTTTATATAATTCTCCCAACCACGGATAGCCAATTTCTTGAGTTTTATCTGCAGGTTAGCCAAAATCAGGATGCATTCTGGGTCATATGTCGACAAATGACAAAGCTTAAGCATAGTAATTTCCGTCATTATTTACAGTTTAAGATAAATAAAAAAACTAGCAATTTATTTTTTCCCAATTAATATCCAGTATTAGTATTTCGTATTTTAAAAGTTATTTTACAACTAATTCATGATTGATGAATATTACAATTATTTGTTTATTTACTATAGTTTTTCCAAGGGTTTTGTCAAGAAGATCAATCAAAATTAGCCTGCAGGTGCTTAAAGTACTGAAAACCAGCTATCCGTGGTAGAGAGAACTAACTATTATTACAATTTAATCGATTTTCTGATGGGAAATAATAAAAATATTACAGTCATAACATTTTGTGAGTGTAACATGTACTTATACATCGTGATAATATCCAATTGCGTGCATGTATCTTACCGAACATGGCATAATTGACATATTTGGGTTGCTCTCAGGGGTCAATTGTAGTTGTGTTGTTTTGTTTTGTTTTGTTTTACTTTTTTTCCATGCTTATTAATATTAAAAGGTTAAAATTAGTTACATATAAAAGTCAGATGCTACATTTGCCTTTATTCTATCAAAGCTTTACAAATATTAGTCCATAGTTCCATCAGTCAGGCTTTGAAAAAGAAAATATCAGTTTCAAATATGGTATAATGTGCATAATCCACCAAGTTTTGTATGTGTTCCAAGGAAGATTTGTCAATTTGAAGGGCAGAAAATGCTTTAGAATATCTAAAACTCAAAGGAAAGTTCCTTAGAACATTAATTTTATCTCTCATAATATATGCCAATGATTGATGATACTCTTTCCTATCACAGTTCAAAAGCTTGGAAAGCTTGACATTTATATCCTTTGATCGCTATTTGCTCACGTGATTTGCTGCAATGATTATCTAACATTGCTTTAACACCATTCTCCTATCTAGACCGAAGTCTAGTGGTATAAGCAATAAACAAATTATTTTTCAGAATGTTCTTGTTGAATATACCATCTTATGGATGATCGCTTCACTTGAGTGACCTGTATAAGTTGAGTACTTTTTTATCACTAAAACCAGGTTAGTTGGAAGATTGCCAACACGTTTCAGTGCAGAAAGGTGGGATAGTTCTAGATAGAAAACACATACACAGGAGTAGACTCACAGGGCAATCTGTCATTTGTCATTTGTGCTTTTGATTTCTCCTGAGAACACGAAAGTCACATCGTAATTTTTTTATTTTAGTACAATTTCGCACCATCAGTAAAATATATAACAATTTTTCTTTGGGATAGTATTTTATTTCTCATCTTCAGAGTAATCTGTTCTTCCAGATGTTACAATAATTCATTCTTTGTTTGATTACTTATACAATATTATCTTTTGTATTTAAATGTAATGATATTTATAAATGAATCTAATGGAAAGAAAAATAACCCAGAACCGTGACATGGCCTTTCAGTTACTTAATATTTTCACAACAATACATGACTAGACAACAGTGAATGCATGCTTCAACAAAGGTTGATGTTAGATTAAATCACTGCAAAACATTACCATGAGATGCAAAATGGAGTTTAACCTGTTTCTTAAAATCATGTTGGTCCTCTAAACACCTGATGTACCAGGAAGTGATAACCATAATATTGCCCCTTGGTAAAATGGTGATCTTTTGGCAGCTTCAGTCTTAGGTCTCTTAATCCTAAACTGAGTAGTCTCTTGATTCCTAGTCTGCCTGTTTTGTATCTTAATCCAGATATTCCTTTCTTTGAATATAATACATTAAATTAACAAGATGACAATTTCTTCTGGTTTTTAAGGTGGTTAGTTTAGAGAGCACAAGAAGCTCATTTCATGGCATGTCCATAAGGCTATGGATTTTATGAACCACTCTCAGGGCCCTATATTGAAGTTTCAACCATTTTTTAAATTTAGATTTCTTATATGACTGTATCTAGTTAAAAAATCAAAGTATTCAAAATAGGGTATTTTGGTTTGCTTATAGACCAGAAGTGACGTTTGGATAGACAAACATTTTTTGTTATTTTGTTTAGCTTGAAAACCTTCTGATTAGCAATCTTATATCCATTATCTAAATGTTTCTGGAAATCTAGTTGGTCATCAAACCATATTTCCAAGTATTTATAACTTGATACCCGTCTTGACAGCTAGTCTCCCTCAGTAATATCCAATTGATAATTTGAGGGAGTATTCAATTACATTAATTTTGTTTTGCTGATATTCATGTTCATTTGGATCTCACAACACCATAATAATTATATTTACAGGATCGAATGGTTTATGTAATTCACTCTATTATTGGTATCAGAATCGTAAATCACTATACATCATCAGCGAAAATTAATATTCGATATTTAGTGACGTAGTCAAGTAGGTCATTATTGTAATATATAAAGAGCAGGTACTATACACCATTAGTGCCAGCCATATCTGTCGAAAATATATTGTTTGCTTTAGTCACCTGCATTCTTGCATCTAAGTGATTCACCAGCCATTTAAATGCACTTGAAGCAACTCCACCTAATACTAATTACTGTATTAATTTAGGATGATCTATTAAAAGCTTTGGTCATGTCAATAAATATGCATCCTATCATATGCCTACGGTCTCTATGTTTAAAAGCATAACCAAAGAGGGAAATGAATTCTATTTTGAAATATTCATAAGGACTCTGGATTTGCCATAGCTTAAACGTTTAAAGTAGAACATTTTTTACACGCGCAGCCGGCAACAATGCGCGTTGTGACCCTTTATAAAGAAGCCAGCCATTACTGATCAAAGTTTATGTTTAAAAACACAAGCCTAAAGGCGGAGACGAATCCAGAAAGTTAAGAAAAAAGGGGCACACACATAATTAAAAAGGGCCCCAAAATGGGAGGCGGACGGGGGGGGGGGGGGCTGGTACCGGCTGCACCCCCTGACTCTGCTTCTGCATGTTGTCTTACAATCCGGGCTTATAATACTGTTACATGTACATGTAGGCCTGTACATTTTCAAACTCTCATGTTGGCTTGGTTACGTTACAAAAGCCGTTGCTGTTCTTGAGAGGCTCGTCCGCTACAAAAACAAATGCTGCCATGGTAACGGTCAGACCTGGGTGGTGTCAGGGAGGGAGGGGTATAGGGCTTGGTCGTCATCTAGGTAGGGGGTGGGTGGGCCTTTTTTAGGGGTAGTGGGTTTGGGAGATCGGGAGTCGATCGACCAGCAGGATAAATAAATATGTGAACCGTCTCCGCGGTGTGCTGATGGCTCCCAGCTGGCCGCGTCCCCCAGTGGTCAGGGAGTGGACACTGGGCAGTGGGCAGTCTTTGTCCACCAGGGGCCCGGCCCATACTCCTTAGTCGCGTCGCATTACGCATGTAACACAAGGACATCTGAAGCGAGAAAGGAGTATGGGGCCCGGCCATGCCTGTATTATCAGAAAGTTACGTGACATAATTCTGTGCCCAACAAGCTTCACTTTCGAGCCAGGAATCTGAACCCTTAAACTATAGAGGCCTAAATGATACAGTATAATTTGAAAGGATTGTTACATGAACATTACTTATACTGTTATATGTGCTTCAAAAAATGATACATTACGTTCTGTATGAAGTACGGCCAATGAGAGGGCATGTTTTCATATACCTACAACATTGACCAACCATGGACTATAAAATATTGATATTATCTTGTCTGCATATTTTAGGAAGTTTTATCCCGACAATAGATAATTACATCAAAACTGTTGAAAAAAACTGTTGACCCCGAATTATTTCTAAATGGTCATATACTCGACCATTGCCCGAACGTCGATTACCGGTATATGTATTTACCGGTATTTACTGAAACGGGAATACAAGGATTTATGAAATAACAAGTAAAAGGGTTAATAATTCGCTGCAAAGGCCAATATACAACCGGTGTGACTGAGGGTAATTAAATAATTACAAAATACAATTCCAATCACAAATCCCAACCCAGACTGGATGACCTAAATTTAAAAGATTCCTAGAATGAAATCTGCCTCATCTGCCACCCCTACTACCCCGCCCCCTTCCCGGAAAATAAGACGTGATGACCCCGACCTTTCCCGGCAGGGCAGGATTAATAGGAGGGGGCAGAGAATGACCACTGGTCACTGCAATCAACGACCAACTCCCCCAGCCCACCCCCACAAATATGGAAATGCGGATTTTTTCTCCATCACTGACCTTTTTGACCCCCAGGGCGCAGGGCTCGGGGCTGACCAGGGCAAAGGTCAACTGACCACTACTGACCACTACTGACCACTACTGTCCGGCCTGGATGAATCAGGGCCCTGCTGTTTTGTGTCGATCTCATCGATCATTTTTTTGTGGTTTTTTGCCTCTCCGGAGCTTGAGACATGGGGGCCTGGGGCTTTTGTTGCTAGGTGACTGGAAATCGGGGCTAGTGGGGGGGGGGGGGGGGCCTGACTGGGGGGGGGGGGGGGGGTTAGATTTATTCGGGGGTCTGGGGGTCTCCGGCCAGCAGCTGCAGTGGACAGTGGTCAGTGCGTTGATAGATCATTCCCGCCGGACACTCAGTCGAGGTTAGGGGTGAGGGGGTAATTTGAGATGATTCACACTTGGACGAACACAACCTCTTTTGAAAGAAACAATGCTTGTGAGGATCGTATTTTTGGAACAATATGACAAAAGGGGAGCCTATCAAAAATGACATGCATGAATGGCTCCACAGTTTAAAGATGAAAGTAGTGACATGTAATAAAAAAGGATTTGTTATCTTGCAGCAAGGTTAGAGCAAACTATCAAAAATGTCGTCGTTCATGCCACTATAATACTTTATATTCCTTCATTCGAGTAGTGCCTCCCGTAAAACAATAATAAACCAAATAATGATGTTTTCGGTGACATTGCCAGGAGAATAAGGGGTCCAGATTGGGATATTAACTTAGTCATTTACCACCATAAAATGCCACTTCACACCACACTTCGGGAATCCGGATATAAGCCTGCATAATTAGCTGAAACCCTCAGTGTTTATTTCATTTAAACCCTCTTGTTATGTCTGTGATAATTAATAAACCGCATTTAAAACAAGCCGCGACAACTTGAACTAGAGACTGCAATTGAAGGGCACTTCCCTCCATCCCGCCCCCCCACTCCGCCTCCTCTCCGCCCCCCCCCCCCCCTTCTCACCACCTATAGAGTAGACCTCTTTACCGGACAAAAAAACTTGAATCAAGGTGAAGCACCCGTCAAGCTATCTATGACGGGAGCTCCTTGTGTCAAGGCCAAACGATTTTTTTTACCCTGTCTCTGCTCTACATTTAATCTCATTTTTTTTCAAAATGGGATAATAAGAATCAATTATTTTATCCCTGTCCCAGGGTCGGCTGGGGGTGACGAACTGTGCCAGAGGAGTCTACGCTGTAACTACTAAGGCGCGTAAATACTCCAGGGTCCAATGTTTGATGAAAAAAACACGTCCCCTATGGAAAATTATCATTCTCCTGCATCAATTATTTTTGAATGATAAGAAGTGAAACTGGATCACATGTGCACAACACATCACATTGATTCGGTAGATACCAGTACCGAGATGTATATATAGGCCTCATGAACTGTAATAGTTGATTTTACTGCACGACATAGAAATCTGCTTGAAACTTGTGCGTGACAGCCCTGGACAGACGAAGGGAACCTTCAGAGCCCAATGTGTAGATTCTATGCATATCATAATTATATTGGCCTATGAACTTTGCAAAAAGATGTAGCCGCAGCCATGAGAAGCAGTCTAAAGGGCAGTTTGGCAGGTTCCTCTGATTCTGACTTTGATAACACATATCCCTATCTGCTTCCCCACTACCATATCCTACCCCAACCACCCCACCACCACCACCGCCATATCTGTATTTACCCTAAAGGCATGATGTGACTAACAGGTTTTACTCCCGATTTCATAAATCGGCAGTCAGATTAGGGATATTTCAAGTCACTTGCTTAATACCATTAGAACGGGATTTGAACTCTCTTTCAAATGTTACATAGGATGTATGGTGTTATAATGTTGTTGTACAGGTCTGTACTACTTTACTACTCACTTGGAGTGTTAGCGTCTATAATTTTTTATTTTTTTATTTGAACAAAACCATCTCGTTGACAAAACGCTATTCAGACAGTTGATAGGGTTAGTCACATATCGTTGGCTGAGTAATAAAAGGTCGTATCTCAAAAAAATCAATTTATTTTTTATTTTTGAATATGTTTCCCTTTCCTCTTAGGTTTCTAGAAATTTGGGAATTTTTGGGATTTTCCAAATCTTTGCAATGTTATAACCCAGTAAACAAAGGTCGTATCTCCACAATTTGACTTTTGGTTGAGTAATAAAAGGTCGCATCTGAAAGAAGCCAATTTGATTTTCTTAGTAAAATATGCTAATTAATGCAAAATGAACATATTTTATGATTCAGTTTTTAAGATAACTATTATATGGACCTTTTTCTAAAATAATAAAATTAGATTTATTAGATCAGTAGCAGATATAGGAATATAATTCTAAAATCTTGGATACAACCTTTGTTTACTGAAGTACTGGTCTGTGTGTTGAGTAATAAAAGGTCGTATCTAGGGTTGCAAATTAATCTGATAGCTTTAATGTCACATAGATCTTTAATATTTTAGAGTAACCATATGAAGTCAATCCTAGCATATTGGTTTTAGTTTAAAAAAGTTTGTTTGTGTAATTTGTATCAGTTACATTGATTTGATTGGTATTTATCTTAAATTTATATAAGCCAAATGCGACCTTTTATTATTCACTCATTTCCAGCTTTTTTTCTTAAAAATGAGTGATAAAAGGTCGTATCTGGAAAACACTATGTATATGTTACCATAGTAACCTCCTACTGATCTAAACATATTCATAACCATGATAAAAGTATTTATAGCATATTCTTCTTCCTAGGAATGAGATATTATGATGATTGAGTAGATATTTACAATCATACACAGCTTTAAAGTTTATCATTAACCTTTAATCAGCAATTACTCAAAAAGACCATTTGTCAGATACGACCTTTTATTACTCAGCCAACGATATAATGTGTTAGTACAAGTTTTATGATATAAAATGATGAGGTGATGTGTTATGTGGATCCACACAGTAATAACTAAACAAGTATATCCTAGAATGAAAGATCATTCATGGATTATAACTTGTAATAGTTATTAACTTGTAATAGTTATTCAAATCTTCCATTCATAAGTATTCAAGTCCAATAACTTAATTTGCTTTTTAAAAGCATTAATATCATCCAAATGTTGTATCTCTGATGGTAGTTTCTCCCATAATATACACATTCTATAGTATGGGCTATTCATGATATAACTTTTTGCAGTAAATGGTCGTTTCAATTTAATTTTAGCATCCGCACGCAATATACAATGTCCACGTATCTCTTCAACATAAGATGCCAACCGACTATATCTATATCCTAATAACATCAATTGTAATTTTTTTGCCTGTCCACCAATGTCTTAAGATTATACTGCTTCTGTAAAGTATTCAAATGGTCCGTACTTATATGAGGTCTGTTATTCGATATAATACGTACAGCCCTGTGTTGCAATGGTTGTAGTTTTTTAATTACATCACATCAATTGTCTATTGAATTAAAGAGGACATGGAGAGATAGAACAGGGATGATCAATGGTTTATTTCTAAATGCTGACTCCCATGGGAGATAATGTCATACAAATATAAAATGGCAACTGTCAATAATCTATTTCAAATGTGATTATACAAATAATTATCACCAATACACCCATGTGGCTATCCTAAATACTAATACAATAATTTCCTTCTAGGCAATAAGAATATTCTCACCAAACAGTAATCTAAACTGAGACAAACAGTAGAGCAGCAGGGTAAAGACCTTAGAAACCAGGGTGCCAGAGCAAGAGTCAGGGTCTTGATCTCAGCCCTTGACTTCTGTAATTCTCCTGGTGTTGCCTGCTGTAGTTCCCAGCAGTGATTAGATACCTGAAGGTGTACTGTTTTTCATTTGAACCACCAGACTCAGTAGTTCTGGAGCACTGGGCCATTTCGCCTTTGCTCCTTGATGACTGAATCTATGAGGAGGTAGAGACCATCAAGGCGGTGATCCACGACACAAGGAAAATGAGCCGACAGTTTTCCGATTTCAGAATCTAGAAAGTCGGCTTAGAATCGGTTCAGAATCCGCTCAAAATTGGCTCATTATGGCTCATAAAACATCTTATGGATCATATCAACTCATTTTTTAGAACCGATTTTGGAGCAGACACTAAAATAGAAAATCTTTCCCAGCAGTTTCACAGTGACATTGGTCTGACGAAATTATTAATCATGTTTGATATTATTGGACCGATTCCAGACTGATTCCAGATCGATTTTATTATGTCTATGTATTTTCAAGGTTATTTCATTCATTTTTGCATGCATCAGAATGCAAACTTCAAGACAACTTAGGGAATTTGGTGCAATTGCATTTGATACTATATCTGATGGATATTTATCATTTTCAATTATTTCTGTTTGTAGGGGCCTACATATTAAATATTACATGTTCCTCATTGCATTAATGCTATTAATACATTTAATGCAAAATTATTTGTTAAATTTCAATTGTTAAACCATGCAATTTTTTCCCCATACATTTACTACATCTTTCTAGTCTAAAAAACAAGTAACCAGTCGGTTTTCAGCTTCACAGTGGATCATGTATATGGGACGGATTCTGGACTGATTTCAGGACGATAAGTTTTAATTGCCTGACCGATTCAGGACTGACAGAAAATCCGCTGGTCCTCATATTGGTTTGCCTCTAGTTTTTCTGTCGCTTTGAAAAACGTCGCTTCGTGGATCACCGGCTTAACATTCACACTTTTACCAAAACAGGTGTTCTTTTATATCGGTGTCCCATAGGCAGGGCACTACATACAACAGCCGGTGGTTCTCTAGGGGCCGATCGTTTCCTTGTATTCTAGACTACAAATTGATAGTGAAACAATGAAAAAGAAATCGGTCCATCTATTTATCACAAATTTGCACACAAAAAAAGTTACGTGTAAATATGTAAATTACAATCAGAAAAATGAAATATTCAGTCTGCAGAAATAACAAAAACTAAAATAAAGAAATATTGAAAAGCATTAAAACATATCACGTGATAAATGATGTATTTCAATATTCTTTGATAAAATTTCATTCTGATTTACTCAAAAATGAATGAAAGGGCATTAAAATACATAGACTTCAGAAAATCGGTCCACAATCGGAAATAAGTATCAAACATGCTTAATAATTTTGTCGGGCCACTGTCGGTTCAAAATCGGTCAGGAATCTTTTCTGTTAAATTTGTTGGGTCAAAATCGGTTTTAAAAATGTGACTGGCATGATACATGATCCAATTGCCAATAAAAATGCAAACCGATTTTTGACCGACACGTTTGTTTTAATTGAGACTGGACTGATTTTGAAATAGATCCACTATCGGTTCATTTTCGTCATGTCGTGGATCAACACCTTTAACTGTAGGCGGAAGCTCTGCCTTTTTATGCCTTACCAGCCCAAGCTGAGCAAAATTTGTCACAACAAGTCTTCCCTTGGCTTGGCCAAATCTGCCTCCAGCTTCCAGTCCTTGGATAAACTTGAGCCAAAAAGTGCCCCCCCCAAATGCATTCACACCTCCCCCTAGGCACAGAAAAAGGCTTTATGCAATTAATGCTTTGACAAGTATTCTCAATCAAGAGATTATTACTTAAGAATACAAATTGAATGACATTATGGCATAATTTTATGACAAGCATACTAATTACCTTGCATATTATATAAATGTTTTAGCGTCTTTGACACTATGTATTTTTCATATTCATTTAGATACCAATCCTGTAAAAAAAAATTCTACATAATTCCAACAATGGCCATGTGCCATAGCGTTGGGAAAAGCTCATAAAATACCAATTAACGACAGTTATAGAATCGCTTCCGTCTATGGTCATTGGTGGAATACAGGCTTTAGCTTTCCCTCTAGTCTAGTCTCCCAGAAAATGTCCTCTGGGTCACAGTACTGACCTTTGACGTGAACTCTCCTCTGACCAATCAGCGCTCCGTGCGAGGGGGTTTGTTATCAATCCTTATCACAGTTTCTCCTCAGAAAAGGCAAACATGGCGATAAGGGAGGATCCCGGTCGTCTCCCTCGCCACTCACTCTGACCAACCCTAGACCCGCATCCTCCTAATTTATAATCCTTAAAGCCCATTTAAACCTCTGAATAAAGTAGAGGCAAAAATTAATATCATAACTAATTGGTTAAGTACGCATAGCTGCTTTACTTCTTCAACCATTAAAAAAAAAATCCACTGAATTACAGCTCATTATCCACAAACATGTGACGTTGGAGAGAGGTGCACTTTATACCCTCGCGTGTCTCAGGAATTTAAATTTATTAACCGCAGTTCTTTTTAACCACATGATAATGTTACATAATTATAGGCCCATAGAGTGAGTAAGGAAAAAAAGAAACAAAAATGTTGATAAGTAATTGTTGATAGCTATTTATGAAACACAACTTGTTTATGCCGTCAAATTAGACGACACATTATGCCCCATACTTTTCAAATAGCTGTAGGTGAAATTGATTTATGTTATAGTGAAAAAGTATACATATAAATAGAGCATAGCTTTTGAAACGAAGCCAAGAGGCCTAGTTAAAAGATACACTGTGCCAAGGTTGTATTTGCCTGAAACTAATTGAATTGCGTCGAGTGGAAAACTATGGCGTTTGGGGTTGTAAGAAATGCTGAATTTGCTATTTTAGGAGTTTTTGCATCCGGGCGCATGACTTGTGGTAGGATAGGGGCTGTGCATTCCTCACATGTTTGTGAAAAGATCCCTCTCGGGCCGGACGCAGGGCGTATCTTGACCAGCGCGAGTCACCATGGTAACAAATCGGCGCAGCCTCTGTTTCATATCACTGACCACTCACACGTCACACCAACGTTTATAAAGTGCTCCCCGTTGCCATGGAAACACCACTATCAGCCTTAGATCAATATAATACCCAAGCATGATGAATTTTTGACAACATTTGTGTTCCAAAGGGCGGGTGGCCGCTGGAGGTCAAAAGGTCAAGGGCGCAGTGGCGATATGTACATCATTTTGTTGGGTGGCTATGGTAACATGAGAAGGGTTACACAATTTGTTGATGGCTTCTCCCATCACACCACATGCTTTCCGGGACTGAGGGAGGGAGGGAGGGAGGGGAATCTGAACTTCCATAAGTCTGCATGCACCTCGGCCCCGTCACCATCTATTTTGGAATAATCAGTCAACATTCAACAAGTTTTAAATTTCGGTTTCACTGAAGTAGAGGGCTCTAGATTTATTTCATCCATGACCATACCAGTATTAATACCTCATAGTAGAGTGACAATGTAGAAAAGGGTATGAAATGTATTCTCAGTAACACATGACAATTTTGGCAGCAGGGAAGAGGGTGTTGCCAGTAGTCCACTGCTCTTTAGGCGAATGAACATTTAAAAATCATGCTATCGCCTGAGACCAACAAAATCATAGATCAGGGATGGCGACCATAAAAATTTCACGAATATTCGTGATAATGTTTTTGTCACTCACGAACCTAGGGTGTGTCCAGAAAACATTCACGAATCTAAATTGGCATTCACGAACCTTCCTGAACATCAAAAATAAGGTTGAAAAATTGTAAATTCGTGAATATATCACTTTCTTATATGTATCAGAAAAACATTATAATATAATGAAACAGTTTAGAAATGAAAAAAGTGGAAAAAACAGAAAAAAATGAAACCATAAGATTCGTGACCACGAATCTGTCACGAACCCAAAATTTGGATTCGTGACTTATATTGCATTTGAGATTCGTGAATCTTTTTTGGTCGCCCCCCTATTACAGATAACAGAGTTCATATCATCCAGGTGAGAGTAACCAAGCTATATGAGCCAAAAAAGGTCTTGCTTGACCTCCCCCACCATATGGGTCGTGTATGGTTTGTACTCCTTGATCAATAACCCATATGATACATGGGTATTTTGTATGTAAACCATAGTGTGTGTAAGTAATGGTACGGTTGGATTCTTTACTTAGTACAGATTATATGTAGCGAAAGAGTCTTTTCAGGGTAATAAATGGGTCATAACAAACTAGGGCACAAAATATTAGCGGTTCAAGGACACAAGGGAAAAAAGATGGCATTTTTTAGGGGACTTTCACTTTATAGTATGGCCTTGGTGAGCGAGGGGGCACTTCTATCGTCTGTATCTTGATTATTGTGTAGCAGGACTTAGCAAATCGTTTCAAAACGTGGTTGTTCGTCGGGCAACCACAGAACAAAAGAATGATTCAGATTGCCCAGGATTTTTATTAGCCAAAATGTAATCTTAAGTTACAGATGGCTAGAATGTTGCCAAATAAAAGGCCTGTATTTAGAATGAGTGGTTTAATATGAACGCCCTTCCGAATCAAAATGATTTGTAAGTCAAGGACAAACATGGTAGCCAGCCGAGCAACTAGCCCACGAAAGTTGGTTGCCCAGGACCTTTTCCTGATTGTCCCGGGCGTCCGGACACCCGATTATATTCAAGCCCTGCATGTGTAGAATGCTTAAAAAGTACCAATATTATAATGGAGTAGTCATAGGTTAGATTTAGGCCCATGTGTAGGGGTTGTAGGCAAGCGTATTACATGAAATAAGAAACAAATTAGAAAAAGAGAGCCCAGTCATCCACGTATGTAGGTATCCTTAAAGCATCTCCTGCTACAATTGTGTTCCAAATAGTGATTTATCAAAGTGGGAGAGACACGAGTGCATGGCACTATTGTTAAAACTCGACAACACTTGCTAGAGATACGTTGATATAGGGCCTTAGTGTTTGCATTCCAAATTATATACCCAGAGAGCCTGATGTTGAGATAGTAGCAAACATACATGACGATTACTTCTCAAATTACTTCCACGTACACTGTTAAAATGGTGTTTAGAATTTAAATGTGTTAAGGGCATAAATATGTTTATAATCTAAATACACTAAACCATATCTGTTTAAAACCTAAACACTTGTAACTTCTAAACATGTGTGGGTTAACTATGTTTATAATCTAAATGCATAACATTAGTTGTGTTTAAAAGCTAAACACTTGTAACCTCTAACCATGTTTTGAATGGGATATGTTTAGAATCTAAACACATAATATCAATTGTATACTATGGAAAAGAAAAGTGGACACTTTAGGATTAGAACCCACATTTTTTACATTCAAGGTAGAAGCCTAACCAACTGAGCTAACTTGGACTGCATGCAGTGCACACTGGCATAGTCAGCACCAATGAGTAGGATCAGTACTACTATACAGGTATTCAACATCATGTTGGTGTAACAGACAATAGTTCAGTTCTCTCATACCCCTACGTATTCAGTTAAGTAGCAAAGCTGGGCTGTGTCTACTTACAGGCCTTCATAGCTCAGTGGCAGAGCATAGGCTTCATATGCGAAGGGCCCCAGGTTCAAATCTCGGCTACTGAAGATACCAAAATACTACTATGAAGTTGTTGTACTATTAGTGGTTTGCCACATGCCCTCCATATTTTTGGCCATGATTAGTAAAATAGTGTTTTCATACACTTAGGAATTTGGAACTTTGTGATTAAAAATGTTAGATTTTTAAGTTTTTGTAGCGTCATTAAGATAATCACTTCATTGGCCTGCTAGTCTAGGTACGGTCAACCAACCAGAACACCCCTAAAACATTTACAAAATGTTTTAAAACACCTTTTTTAGTAGGATTAACATGTAGACACCTTTTTAGTACAAGAACCTTATCAGCTATACCCCTAAAGGTTTTACCTCCAACAATCAAACAATCCATGCAAGGCTAAACCAAGAAGGAAGGACATATGTGGTTATTAGCTCAATGATCCTGTAGTGTGATTACAGGAAAAATAAAACTTTCAATGCTGTTAATATTACATCTGGTGTAAACTGAATGGCATAGTACCATAGCAGTGTTTTAGATGTAAGATCTACGTTGTTTTTTACACACTACGGTATATTTACCGGATAAAGGTCGTAATTAAATATAACAAGCATAATAGGAATAACAAGTAACAAGTGTTTAGTTTGGACATATATAAATATGATAAATATTTATTAATCCTCCTATTACAATAAGCTAAAATTTAAAATTAGACGAAGTGAGCAGGTCGGTGGTGTGGGAGCAACTGAAATTCAACGGTTACGCTCCGAGTTTATATAGTCGCATGTCAACAGATCCGCGTAACCACAGTGATGGAAGAGGTTACGTCACCGCCCTGCTCCCGGAAATAACAATTTTGAGGTCTCGGAACCCAAAATATTACATTTACCGGATAAAGGTCGTAATTAAATATAACAAGCATAATAGGAATAACAAGTAACAAGTGTTTAGTTTGGACATATATAAATATGATAAATATTTATTAATCCCAACCCTCCAAACTAAACACCTAACGTAGTGAGTATAATTTTTGTTGTTTAGCCTTCTCACTTACTGAAGGTTTAATGTATTTATAAATACAATCTGAAGCCCAGTTACCTCGCTCCTTAATAAAAGTTAAAGGAGCACCTGAGTTATATAAAAAAGTAGTACCACCCCTTCTTAGAGAATGGGTAGAAAAATTACCATTAATTTTTGACTTACTTATGAGCCTTTTAAATAACATATTAAACTCTGAATAATTCAGGTAACAGACATTTTTTGTTGAGAAAAGAGGTGAACTCCCCTTCTCTGGGTGGGTCTTACACAAGAACTCCAACCAATACACTGGACATAAAGCCTCATTACTACTCCTGTTTACTGGAATAGTGTGAACTACATCCTTAGTAGTTTTTGATGATATCACCTTGACGACCATACCCCATTTATTAAACTTTACATGCTCTCGCAACAACATGTGAGTAGATTTTACGGCATGGCCCACTCTCAACAGTGTGTTAAACAAGAAGATGATTACTATCCAGACTAACAGCCATTTCTCTGAACTCAATTTTACCTTCCTATACATTGACTCTAAATGTAAGGTTGTAATTGGATCCTTGATGTCCAACTTTACATTTTCAGTGTTTTTTATACCCTTTATTGTCAATTTAAGGTGCTTATCAGACCAGTCCGGAACAGGAAGGCCTTTGACATTATGAAAGAAGATTACCGCCTGATAATAGTTAATAATTGAAGAGGATTTCATTTTAGATGAAAGAAAAGTTACATACCTGCAGGCTTGCTTAGATTTAATATTATAGATAGGCCAATTAAATTTTTTACAGACCTTCTTGTAGCAAGCCCACTGTTTCCTCCTCAATTTAAATGTGTTAGTCGACACGGCGGCTCTCCTCAGCACTTTTGCCCTCATTTTTAAGGCCTTTTTCTCTGCAAAATTTAAAAATTTTGTTAATGCAGCACAAGTTTGAACCTTCAAGACATTTTTTGGCCTCCCCTTCCGATTTTAGGTATAAAATTCTTGATAAGGTATCAGCTACAAGGTTGTTTTTAGTGTTGATGTAGTGAGGGACCAGGCGGATCTGATAAATTTTGCAAACCCAGAATAATTCCCTCAGCCAAGCCATGCATGTAGGGTTTGAGCTTACCCCCTTTTTTATCATATAGAATACTTGTGTGTTATCTGTGAAAATGTTAACACTAAAATTTTTTAACTCATTTAACCAGGTTTTTACTCCGATTAAAATTGGCCAGAGCTCCAATTCATTTATGTTGGTTTTATCATAGACATCACAAGTTGGAGGGCCTCTAATGTGTTTACAATCACTATTTTCTAGTTTTATTTCATCCTCCCATGCACCCGCAATCCAGTCCTGGCCCTTGTAAATGGCATAGCCTTTGAGAGAAGAATCAGACACTAACGGTAGTGGATACTCGTTGTAAATTATTTTTCTCCGACCATTGAAATTTTCGCAGAAATTTCTCCACCACCTCAGGTCGTCCCTGGCGGCCTGTCCTATTTTAATAGCCTTTAAATTATTATTCAACAGGACTTTGTACAGGTTAAATATTCTCCTGCAATATACGTTTCCCCCTGAAACTACATGGGCGCAGTGAGACAGAAGGCCCCCTAAGCTCTCTAACTCTTTCTTTGCAATTGTTGCCTTTCCTGAATATTTATCTAATAGAGATTTAAGTTTTTCAAGCTTATCTATTGGTAATCTAAGCTCCATTTCTATAGAATCAATATCTAAGCCGAGATATCTGCATACTTGTGAAGGGGGGGTTACTTTACCCCAGGAAATATAGAAACCCAAGTATCTTAATGTCTGAATAACTAGATTTTGGGCCCTTTCTGCCTCCCCATAGGAGGAAGCCACTACAATAAAGTCATCTAAATAGTTAACAACTTGTAAACCGTAGATATCAGTTAATACGCTGTAAACGAACTCTGAGATCTGATTAAAATACATTGGGCCTAGTCTCAGACCAAAGGCCAATCTATTGTCTTGAATATAAATTTCCTGGCCCCCGATCTCCCATCTGAGGCCCATATATTTCCTATGACCCGGAAAAATTGGGACTGCCCTATAAGCGGATTTAATGTCCACTACACCCATATAGTCTCCCTTTTGTAAGTTGGCTAGAACATTTTCTACACTTTTATACTGGAACTCCTCTATTATTTCGTCACAAAAGTTATTTACAGAGTCATTTTTTGGCATACTGCAATCTGTTATTGGTCTAACACCTCCATCTGGTTTTGGGACTGCCCCAAGGCTATGTATACAGTCAGGTTTTACATCCACTATTTCTAAATAACCCTCAGACAACTCATTTTGGATTATTTTGTCCATTTTTTCAAAATTTTTTCCTTCATAAACAGACTTATAATTCCTGCAGTCATATATTAACTTTGTTTTAATTGAGTCTTCGTTTACAATTTTAAAACCGTCGGTTACCGCGTTAACCATAGACTCAAATTTTTGCTTACACTCTTGGGACCCCAGAGATAACACATAATGGAAACGACATGGTTTAAGTTGGGTTAATGCGCTGTCGATAAAGAATTCGCACTGGCAGATGCCTCGCGCGCATTCCTCATAAACTCGTACTAACCTTCCCGAAGGTGAAGTGGTTGAAAAAATTATTTTTTCTGAATAATTCTCGTAACCTGACTTTTCCAGCGAATTCCCAAATAAATCGCATACCGGCTTGTCCGGCGTGATGTCTTCTGCAAGATTATCGACATTACCACTTGGAATATTAGCGAATTCCTTACCATTTTCGCGAAAATGATGACTGCCAAAAGATATTTTACTCGCATCCTCCGCATCCGCATGTGTACTTTCCGCCCCGCTTACCGTGACGTCACTGGTTTCTGTACCGGCATTCGCCGCGTAAACTAGGTTCGGCGGACTACAACATGCGTTTGCGGATGCGCATTCTGATGCGTTAACGTTTGTATTTATACCAAACTCCCGATTCACATTAAGTATTTTACTATCAAGATCACACAGGATTACCTTACCGGGTTTACAGTGTTGTACTTTCACCGTAGGAGAGGAAATACTACGGACAAGAAAGCCTGGACACGACTGGCTTGCTAACCCCCGGGGCGTGACGTCATCGCTCTCAGATAAGTTCCCTGCGTTACGCAGATTGTTTTCAACGACGACTTGCAAACCAGATTTAATTTCCCCATCCTATTTCTGATCCTTCTTAGGACCGTTACGGTAGCAATCCTTCTTTGAATGGCCAGCCTTTTCACAGACAATGCAAATATGTGCCATGTTGCACTTCCCCTGGCATCCCTGATCAGAATTAAACCTGAAACAGATCTTGTCGCCTCCGCCTGTACTGGCGTTACGACGGCTTTTGTTATCTCTGAAAGAGCCCTTTCCAGCGCTTGCTTTGAAAGTATTCTCGAAACTAAAGTGAGAGAATATTTCCTCCTGATCCACGTTAGCAAATTGTGTTACGCCTAGCCTATTGGCCCTCTCCCTTACCGCTTTGTCGTATTTGTTAAAAGTATCAAACGTGTACATTTTCTTGGTCGCCTTCTCGGTTAATACTTTTAGATGCCTTACAACTGGAGATGGATCAGCTTTCTCAACAATTAGCTTTTCGACAGTTTTAACCCCAATTAGAAGAATGTCCTCTACGCATTTAGGCTCATCGCCCTTAGCAAAAAACTTTTTCTGTGCGAATTTCTTTGTGTATTTTTTACCTTCCTCAGGCGGGGCGTTATCGGACGAAGAGGACGAAGACCTGCCGCTTGACGAACTTGAGGAGCTTGAGCTACGTAACGGGGCCTTCTTCTTCGCCTGCCGTCTCTTCTGCCGTCTTGGTTTGACGTCTTCCCACTCCGAAGAAGATATCTCGTCCGATGATGGAGGAGCCGTCTTGCCAGCCGTCTTGTTCGCCGTCTTGACTTCTCCTCCAGTAGTCGCAGCCTTGACGAGAATTTCCAGATTCTCCGCCATCCTCGTAACGGTCTTCTCCAACTTCCCAATTCTCGCACCTTGCTCGGCAAACATTTTCTCTCCCTTCAGACGAATCTGGGAAACGTCTTGGGCATTACCCTGCTGCTCCTTCACTTGCACACCCGTAGATTGTGCAACCTTGCACTTTTTCCCCGTGGGAGCGGCGTGACGAATTTTGCAAATACGGCAAAAATTAAAGCCAGCCATCTCTAGCATTCACGGAACTACGTAACGAATTCGTAACCGTCCTCTCACAAGGTAAGCAGAAAGCTTTTCTACTCGTAACCGCTTCTCCAGCCGGTTTAAAATTAGACGAAGTGAGCAGGTCGGTGGTGTGGGAGCAACTGAAATTCAACGGTTACGCTCCGAGTTTATATAGTCGCATGTCAACAGATCCGCGTAACCACAGTGATGGAAGAGGTTACGTCACCGCCCTGCTCCCGGAAATAACAATTTTGAGGTCTCGGAACCCAAAATATTACATTATTGTTAAATTTAAAATGGTTTGCATTCCTTAAGAATGAAAGTACACTGTACATATTACGGTATATTACTGTTTAACTTAACACCTAATCTTGAAGATCAAAATGCTTCATAGATAAACACCTAAACATCATAGTTTTCTAAACACTTAGCAGCTAAACATAAAAGAACCATAAGCATTTTGATTCTAAACACCTTGAGGACCTAAACACTTCATGGTTAAACAGCTAAACATCACACATTTCTAAACACTTAACCCTAAACACCGATAATTCTAAACATGTTTAGGGAAATAAAGTGTTCCAAAACTGGATGCACCGAAATGTTTAGGAAAATGTTTAGGTTCTAAACACTTGTTTTAACAGTGTAGGAGTGAAAAAGACCCATTCCCCTGCAGTTTCAGCGAGTCCATCGCGGATAAATTGTACCAAAGTACCCCCCCCCCCCCTCACCACCGTGAAATGTTGTTAAACCACTGCTTGAAGTAGTTCAAGGACATCGTGCTTTTTTAAATGTAATTATGATTTTTGGTGTCTTTTTCCATGCCAAAAAAAGTATGACCAAAACATAATAGACCGCTTTCTTCTTTTCGTAATTAATATGTTGCATCAATAATACATTGTCTATTCGGAATCGTACGCCAAATCATACTTACATTTAAAAAAAAGAAACTCCCAGCTTTCAGGTTCGTAAGGTATGGGTGTAAGTTCCATGGAGATCGATGTGTAGAGAGAAAACATTGCTTGTCTCACGATCATAAATCTTTAGCACACGAAAGAAAATGCGTGTTAACTTGGAAACCCATGTTAATATACACTGATCAACCAAAACTTAAGGCTAATCAAAATCAATAAAAAATAAAGGGAATATTGGTCAAATGATTTTGGTAATCAGGAAGCAAAAGAACATCGACAACATTATTGTTATGAATACATATAAAGTATTTCTCGTTGTTTTTGTTACGGAGGAAAGCTTTGAAAAAAAAACTCGTATAGTCTACCTGAAGGGTAGAGCCCCGCCCTTTACCTGTGTATACTCACTGAGCGTGTCCCTGGCCGAGCCCAGCCCGCCCCTCCGACCCGTCTGTGAACTGTACCCTGCACGTGGGACGAGAACGAGCACCTCCAGTCTACGGGTACGAGCAGGTCGACCACGAGCGGCTGGGGTGGTCGACAAGTTCACGAGGGGGTTACTGAGGGTGGAGCAAAAAAAAGTTTCCCCATGCAGGATCGAGCGGGAGGCAGGCTAGGGCGCCTACCTTGGTATGTACCTCTCTGAACGCCCCGCTAGTTACATACAAAGGCGGCAGAAATGCTTCTGTTCATGGGCGTTTGATACACAGAAGAACGTCCATAGGCCTAAGTGCCGCTAATTTTGTTATGGGTCTGAAATGCACAATGACAATGTGTCATTGCAGTCAGTTTCCAGACCGTAACGCTAATAAATATATTACCTGGAACTTATAGGGCCCTTAGTAAGTTTGATGGCCATCCTTTGCCAAATAGTTCCCTTCTTTTTCTTTTTAGATTTCCGAGAGGCAGTCGAACCACTCAACCTTTGAATATGATATGCCTATAAGGGCACCATACGTTGCTGTACTTCGATAATTTACTAGGAGTAGGGGACTCGGATCCTTTACCTTATGATCCATGCATGTAATGTAATACTTTTAAAATAAACTGAGGAGATTTACTATGATATGATTATAATGAGTCAGTGACAGAAAATGTGGCGTATTTAGGACGGGGAGACGCAGGGGCGCCCGCTTATTTTTTTGGCCAAATATTGTTCTTTTGATGCATGATTCTCTGGCCCGGAGGGTTCTACAGAAATCGTTACTTTAGGGCGCCTACTATTTTGAAAATCTTTGGATCCGCTCCCGGGAAGTTTTTGGTGGACAGAAACATCTCTCCCCTCCCTAACCCCTACTCGTACCCTCCCGTAAGCCTCCAGGGTGCAGGGGGTCGTCGGGTGGGGGCAGCGCGTGCGTCCGGTGCAGCGGACAGTCGGACACCCCACCCCCAGCCCACAGACACACCCCACACCCCGACTCGGACACACACTCACACGTACACGTAGAGGATAACGAGCAGGTCGCACTGACCCACAGAACTGCTCCCTACAGCTCCCTGACCACCCGCCCCCAGACCGGACGAAGGGGGCCGCTTCCTCCAGTAGGAGAACAACCCACACAACATGCGGGTCCGGATTACGTAAGAGCCCCGGGCCGTGGAGGAGGAGGCAGAGCGGCGTGCCTCAGGGGTCAGTAGTGGGCCCCCCACTCCACCAACGACTCATCACCAGTTAGCGCGCCTCTGGAGTGGACCACCGTACGCCCCACAGCCCATGTACACTCACGGACAGGGCAGTCTTCATACCCAAAAAGAGAAAGAATAAGTCAACGCAAAGGTCAAAGACTGTAGGGTACAGGAGGAGTGCGTTCCCCACGTGCGTCTCGGCGCCCAGGAGGAGGAGGAGTGTGAGCAGGAGTGAGTCGGTCCGATATGCTCACCCCGCCCGTTGTCAGGTAGGTGTGTCCTCTTGGTGTGATGCCCGTGAGGCTCACGGCTTGGGTGGGGGGCGTGGGTCAGAGGTTAGGGGCCAGTCTCATTGTCTACCACTTAGGGAGATTATGACGACGCGTATGGCAAAGTTTCTAAGGTGGGTCATGGTATGCATGCAAGTCCGATCACAATAGTTTTCATACCGAACATCTTCGAATTTTCATTTGCATTTGATTTGAAACTTTGTGTGAAACTTCATAACCTGATAACTGACCCAAGTTATAAATGAGACCCAAGTTATGAATTTAGTTATGGAGACTTCAAGTACATGCATAACCTTTGCAGCTTCTTCTATAGAACGGCCTTTTAGGAAATGTAAAAACTACTTTGTACTGGTCAAGACACAAATTTATATCTATAAAGATCATGCTAGGTAGCAATAGGTAAATATATAATGAATGTATTGTACTTCAGGTTTTTTCATATCATAGTTATTCTTAATTGATCTAGAACAATCAAGTTCTACATTTAGGCTACATTGAAATATTACAACATGATTATGGCACATATACACACATGTATATAGAGTAAGACACATGTATTTGAAAATGCCAATTCATCGAGCAAGAAAATAGTTTGGCCGATCCATGATAACTTTTACTTTTAAGTTCTCAAATTGAGCGAACATGATACGGCGTCTCAGGGGATGACAGATAATGAAAAGAGAAACTGTTGACATTTGAGAACAATCTTCAATTTTAAAGGTGAGAAGAACCAAAGTAGCTAGTTACTTTTGGCCTGAGTAACAAACACACATCGAAGAAGTTGAGGCGGATTACCAGCCACGGTGTGGGGTGTCACTTCCGGGAGGGTGGGGTGGGGGGTAGGGGGTAGGGGGTAGGGGGAGCCCCCCCCCCCCCCGGGGGGGGGGGGGGTGCCCAGCAGGGCTACCCATGTCGTATGTTGATTCAAAAGTTGATAACGTAGCTTTCATTTTTTATGGCATCCTTTTACATTAAATCGTGATTTTAACAACGTACTCATGAACGGACTTTCATCCACTCTCAATTACAGGGAATCCTATTTTACAAATAAATAACTTTTCCCGCAATATACCAATATAAGTATTTTGAGGAAATGCTTAATTGCACATAATTATTTTTCACTCATTTTCACAGTTTATTGTGCCTTCCAGGAAGATGGCAATTTTCATAATCAATTAATGTCATTATCTACATGTTTGATAATGTTACTATTAGGAGCCCATATGTAGTTGTTCACTTAACAATGATGACGTCATGTGTGTCAGAGGCTGTTGGGCGGTAGGGGGGGGGGGGGGTCGCCATGAAGGGTGATATAAGATACCAGATGTTCAAATTACTGCGCAAAAACTACACCTGCAAATTGTAATGGACACCTCGGCTCATGGGCCTATAAATGTTAATCACGGGACAACCACTCCACAAAACTGTTTGAATTGTCGTTTAGTTTTAAGTTTATCAGCTGTTTATGAGTGAATCCGGGAGTGAATTTCATGTGTTGGATGAGGGGAATGGATATTCGCATCAAAGTCCATACTTGGGTGATAGGCATCACGTTTTACATGAAATATCAGTGTGTGAATTAATGTGGTGCCAGGTGGGGAAACACGAGGGGGAATACAAATAATTTTTAAATCAATCCTCATCGGTGTGAAAAATAATCTGTTTTTGTCGATGTGAAATTTATTAGGTCCGTTTCTTTTGTATACACCAATACTCTAGCTGGTGATATCTAGCAATATTATCATGCAAGGCTATTGCTTCGCATTAGCGGGGGTGGAACGAGTGACATTTTTATGGTACAGCGTGAAAATACGAAATAGGTTTACCGCAGTAGGCATCATAATTATGAATATTACTTGGGAGTACTCGTCTCTTGAGATCCTAGCTTGGGATATACATAATAAGACTGTATTCCATATACCGATGTTGCTGCTGGCAATTTTGTATTTGTTTTATTGTTTCTGATAATATAACATGAAACCTTACATATTATATACCATTCGAAAACTAATTTACCGCCGATATATCTAAAAACAAAACAAAAAAATTGGCAGCAAAATGACCGTGTGAGGCGTTAGAGAATGTGTAAGCAGCAAGTAGCCTACTGGAGGCCCAACTAGAGGCCCAACTAGAGGCCCAACTGGAGGCCCAACTGGAGGCCCAACTGGAAGCCCTTCTCTAATGGAGGTCCCACTGGAGGCCGGATTTGTCCGTGGCCCATCTGTACCCCACATGCACCCGACCCGGGGCGACCAACACACCCGGTTACATGCTTAGAAAAATATCCTGTCGAACTTCATGACTTAACATTACGTCATGTGAGTTTCCGCCAGGTTTCCTTTGCTAAAAACGTTTCAAACAGGAGTCACTTAGTACTTCTACAAACTTTGCAATGTTTATACACTGTACATGACTCACGTTGGAGAATTTGATTTGGTTGCGAAATACAGGAACAAAGAAAAGTCTGGAAGCGTCTGTTTAACATTAAAATGTGGCGCTTGATATTTCTTAACGTTCCCCCCTCTATTTTCTAACAGTATATACGACCTAGGTAACAAAGACTTATAATGCGTAAGAAAATGAAAATAAAAATCGATACTGGTCATTCTAAAGTGCAATCTGGTACGAAAAAGCTAAGCATTGATTTGGGATTGTTATCAATCCTCGAAGGAACCTAAAAGATTATGAATATCTCGAGGGTCAAGTTTCAAGTGAGATAAGAATCGATTGACCAAGAACCCATTATCATTCAGGTTGTCAAAATGGTAACCCTTTTCCGTGAGATTATTTGTTAATTTATTCTCAAGAGTTGACACGTTAATGATATTTAGGACCGTTAAGTATGAGATGTGCAGATGGTTAACGAATAGTAGAGAGTAGGTGGGGGCGTGGAGGGGCTGGGGGGTTGAGATGACACTTACATCCGAACCAACTCGTGACTTTAAGTCAGATGTCAACGAGCAATGACATAAAACACGAACTTTGAAAGTATATCAACGTGCACTAGGACCTAACATTTGCAGAATGAATAATATCTCAAGTGATTTGAGACACGACATTTTTATATTTAATTCAAGAGCTTTGCCATCTTTTCATTAATACATTGATGTGTATCAATAAATCAGTAAACCTACTCATAAAGAAGCATCTTTCTCTTTTGAGACTCAAAATATCAAAAAGTACAATTAACTTACATAACCAAAGGATTCGGATGTTTTACACAGTAATCTAGCTAAAACCAATATCCCTCTTTGGAAAAGAACCAGTTCAGATAAGACCAACTTTATGTACTTATAAAATAATAAAACTTGGCAGGTATTGTTATTCTATTTTGTCAAACTATAATACGAAAAGACATGAAGCTCCAGTCGAAGTTCAGATGTGATCAGTATATAAAATAATTGTATGGATTTTGTGGTTAGACACCAGCAAGCGCTGCCTTCTTCTTCTGACACACAGTCCCTGTGAACTCCTTGGCTGAGTAGATTACGTATCCATCATTCCATCACACATTTAGATTTAATGAGGAAGTTAGGAGGTATATTATTTGATCTCAGCGGCCTTCCACTAAGAGAGAAAGCACACTTTAGAAAAAACTCATCCCTTGATGCGTCCATACTTAATGGGAGGCCCTTCAACTTATAAATATACATTCCTTCCTAACTTTTTAATTACAAGTGCAGCATAACGTAAACAACACTAATAGATATCGGTGGGTTTACCTTGTAATTGCATAAAAAAGATTTCCGCCGAAGACCTAGATATTCAGGGATCTGTTGAGGAATGTTGGATGTACTAAAAAAACATGTTTGACGTCAACGTCTCACGACTGCTTTTAAGTGATTGCTTTCCCCCATTACCATTTCTAAGTAAATGCAATAATAACCAATTCAGGGACTCCTAAACAGCCTTCCTCTTTACCATATATATACTTACAAAAACATTATATGATTAAAAAATGCATTTCTTCAGAGTTAACTACTCCTATGCCTAAAATTGGAATTCGAGAAATTCTTTTACCATAAATAGGTTAATAAGACCTCCGACCCCCCCCCCATACCTATAAGTACATCCTTTTAATGGGAAAGAGTGATATACCAGTTCAGACTTGTTATTTGTTTCTGCTGTCCTTATTTCTTTTAGACTCCAAGGCATACATAAATTGTGAGTCGGGTTTCAGGTCCTAAATCATTGACGACCACTATTCATCGTGCCCATGTAGGTAATGAATCACTTATGTATCTATGTAATAATACATTATGTGTTGGTTGTATGGGTTTTTCACAGATGTATGACCTATATAAATGGAAAATGTTATCGGGTTGTTAGAAAACAGACTTGTAGGTATAATGGATTCATAAAGTTGTCGAAATGTCACGAACCGTTCACACCTTACGATATCCATTATGAAAAGGAATCGGTAGTGTAATTTGGCATAATCGGAACAGAATTGCTGGAAAGTCATGTGAGCCCTATATATGAATTTAGAAAATCAGAAATATTGTTGTAAGGGTCGAAACAACCCCGTAAATAATTCTGCGTAGATTCAGTTTTGATCTATCTTGGGCATTATCCTAGGAAAAATAATAGGAAGGTATGAACGGGGCCTAGTGAGTGCATGATGTATTTGGGATCCTGCCAATGCAATCGGGACCAGATCCAGGAGTTTGAAAGAAGAGAGGTTGGGAGGGTCCACAGGTGCATAAAGGTTAGTACTGAGAGGGCAAGAAAGGGGTATATAGCAACTGCAGTATTTCATCCTCTTTGTGTAGACCCCACAAAAAGTGCCAAGACCTCCTCGCCTGTATCCACCCCTTGTCAAGGTCGCGTAACTTTTTGTGGATGCCTAACTGATCTGTAACCAAGACCAAGTGTTGCAAAACACTTACCGGAGATCAAGTTGTTGTAATAATTTGTGATATATTTCCAGTAGGGGTGAATATGAGTTTCAGTGGATTTTCCATTAACTAAATCTGCTGATACTTCAGAAAATATATATACTATATTTATTAACAAAATGACTAATAAACAGATCTTTAAATAATGAAATATGCAGCTTTAGACAAATCCATTCGTTATGATATAATAATGGCGACGTGCAACAAACAGCTTAAACGAAAAGTTATAATGCACCTCCCCCTGATAATTGAAATCGGTCTTATCCGACTGAGCTTAGCTAACAAAGCACTGAAAATTGATATAAGGGGGTTTGGAGTCAGTTATAAAGCAAATTCAGTCCTATCTCCAAGAAAGATTATGGCGATCATGACATATCCGAATACTATTCGTGTTCCAAAAGGAATGTAAGGAAGAACTATAGATTACAACCCCAGGCATACATAAATTCTGGTTTACACAAAACTACATAATAACGTTCCGTTACCTCGAAATTCGAAAAAAGAATGGACGAAAACTAAAGTCTTACATCATACATAAAACAACGTTATGGTGTGTTAGATTTTGCTTATAGCAATCTACTTAAATTATTCATCATAATTACGTAAGCAAAATCCTCATTCGATTCTGTTCCAATGCTGTTCCCACATTGTGTAGCCTTGTCATAAGAAGAACTATTTAATATGTAAACCAGGTTTTACTCCACAGGTCCCCTAGCTCCCATTGTTGTATCTGGGTGAGATGGTCATAACCCTTTTCATGTTTGTCACAGGTAATAAATATTTGCAAACCCAGAACTCCTCCCCCCCCCGCTCCCTCACCCTCCCATAGTCACAGTCTCTTGACCTACAACCTTATCAGATAAGTAAAACAGCAAGTAAACGTGAAACAATACGCACCTGACCATTGAAAAGATAAATGAAAAGAGACTTTGATCTGTGTGACATTGCAGCTTATACGTTTTAATTCCATTGTCTATTTTTAACTTCCTCGTGGAAATTTTTGCTCTTTTTGAATAGGATGTAACTAAGGTTTATAATTCACACTGTCTCTATAAAACACCCACATGTGTGAACATAAAAAAACACTGAGTTAATGAATTAATGACTAACGAGTAACTATTTTCATATGACAAGTAGTCAATGTTTGACATCTAACACACAGTCCTAAAACCCGTACAATTCACTACCTTATGACATGAACAAGTTACAAAAAAACTCAATACATCAATTGCTTTTTAAAGTCAGAAAGCCGCTGGTTTTAGGTTAGATAAGCAACTGCTTAAATTACATAAAGGTAGAAAGACCTTCCAGATTGTCCATACCAGCTATCATCAGGTGTGATATAATTATGAATGTTCAAATTGTATGCATATGTTTTCCTAATTTGTCGAAGGTTATTTAATAATTATGATATTGTATAGTATTATCGTTGAAATATATCTATATTATTCGATGGAAGAACTTGTAACTACAGGAATCGAATTTTTTGGTCAGTCTGTTACCTGCCCAATTTTCACTGAACAGTTACATCTCTTAATGTTAGGTTGAGACTCTCCAAGACAGAGTGTTATTATAGCATTATTCTGGTGAAGTTGAGACATTACCAATATAGCCGTATACAATGTTATAATAACGTTATGTTTACAGGAAATATTATAATAATGTCACAGTGCAATGTCACAATGTAAGGTTCTAAAGACGTTATTGGGTGCCATAAAAATAATGTAACAAAAAAAAAAAAACCAGAACCATATAGAACGTTACTGCAATGTTATGATAATAGTACATTCTTGCCTAGGTATTCAATATCATTTTAAACTATTGATTGAGCTCATCTAGCACAAATAAATTTGGAATTTGTGTTTGGTCAATAAATGTTGTACCCAGAGAATATCTTATGAGATCAAAAATGATATATAATTCATTCATATTTGGTCACAGAATATAGAGGGGCTATCACCTGCAGATGGGGCTGGTGATATATTTGAAGGGCTGTGACAAGTCTTCCTGCAGGTTAGGTGTAGGATTGTCAGAAGCCTGGTGATACAAGGGAGGGACTGTGACCAGTCTACCTGCAGGTTGGGTTGAGGGTTGTCTTCCAGGGCCCTTGAGTGATGTGTGTATAGGTCAGGTCTGATTTATCAGGTCCAAAGGTGGCTATGCTGTGATGTGCCACAATCTCAACGTTACCAATATAGGCCATACTATGCTATAGACATGAATCTAGCAATATGAAAAAAAGATTATGCCTCAGTGGTCCAATCTGTTGGAGTCCTTAGAAATGATAACAATTTAAGCTTCATTTTGTTGGCAGTGTTATTCAAATCTATAAGTCTCATTTTCTGCACTGAGCCTGAGCCCAGAGGGTGTGGTGTCTGAGTCTGACAAATGTGCTTATAGACGAAGAGGGAGCGACAGGTGTTTGCTTTTCTTGTAATCTGCACAATATTAAATTTTACTGACACCCTCACTGACACTGACCAAAATTCACATATCACTCACACTTTGACTGACACCGATAAATCAGTGCACACAGTTCTGACATCTTGACTGACACTGAACAGCCAACTCCATCTTTGACACCTTATATTATTCCCAGATATAATGAGCCCTAATACTGTCTGATGGTTGGCTTTGTGGTAATCCATTTACAACAATATCTATACAACACAATCGTGGTCTGGGGTCCACGAAGACTGCAATACAATTGAAACATTATCAGCTTTTGACATTTTCCCTATTTGATATAACCTAGTATTACCGTTATATTATGCTTATGTAAATATCTTACCCTGAATCACATCGGAACTAATTTTGCAAAGACAATAATAACATGTATCCTTATTAAGATTTTAGAAATAAGTCTCCTCTACCAGAAAGAAAATAGTTTATCATATGAACAGGAAATCAAAACACTCTATAAAAATCTGGATAATAGGAAGATGATTTAATGCTCACACTTATCTTTCCTCTGTAGGTTTGCTTGTTGTCTATATGGCAAACACTTGAAAAATTTGCCGGATTACATGA
This sequence comes from Lepidonotus clava, assembly GCA_936440205.1. Lineage (NCBI taxonomy): Eukaryota > Metazoa > Annelida > Polychaeta > Phyllodocida > Polynoidae > Lepidonotus > Lepidonotus clava. Next base: position 25,769,627 of record OW387138.1, read on the forward strand.
AGTATATGTACGAAATAACTCACAGCGCCTCTCGCGCGAGTCACAAGAACTACTTGTAGACACCATTAGGCGTGGGTGTCAGAGTAGGCCTATAGGGAGGAACAAGCTTACATATTAGACCCCCTGAACTAGCTATAGGGTTTGATTAACAAAATAGCCTCAGCTTTAAGCAGTTAAGTATGATTTCATTCAGAACGAAAAAGATCCAACTTATTACGTAATAGGACATGACATATAAAGCAGGTTCTTTTGTCGATTTGGTGACTAGTGTCGGCAGAAGCTTCTTCTGCTGTGAATCTAGTTTCTGTTATCCAAATAAAAGCAATTATACATAAGAAACTACTTAAGCCCATTAAATCCGAAATAATGACAGTAAAACCTATCTCAAATATTGTGTAAGATTATTAAGACCATGAAAGATAAAGCCTCTCAAAAACCATGATTCATAATACATGTTAACTGATATAGTGCTTCTGATATGGTTAAAAGCTACCTCTTTGTGGTCTTGTATATTATACCTTTTTTTTCTAATAAAAAAGGGGGGTTCCGGTCCAGTATTTGGCTGAAGGGAGGGAGTGGGTTAGTGCTGTTTGACACGGCAATAAAACAGGAGGCCTTGGGTAGCGATAAACAACCTTGTTCCGGCGTCCTTGGGCTTCCCAGCACGGAGAAAAGAAACATCAAGCGTTGTGGGTCATGGGTTGGGGAGGAACGTGCACGCTCATGAAGGGTTTTAAAAGGGTGGGCTCAAGCAGATCTGTGTGGGCTCATGGAATTCAGTGTACTCACTATTTAGGTATGCAAATAAATCAATTGATTGCAAATGATATAGGCGAATAACAGTTTATTTCACTTACTTGATTGGTCCTTGGGATGTGAAATGAAACCTTCTGAAATAAGTAAAAGCCAATAATGGATTCTTCTCCTTGTTATTTTTGAATGTGAAAAAGAAATTGATGTAAGGCTTTCTCTAATGATAGGGGATATAAACTTAAGGTATGCATATTAACTACATTGGACAATAATTGGTTGTTTTATGATTTATTCTTCTTTTACTGCTAATATAATATCAATGATACATTGTTTCCCAATAGATTGTTCCGATCACTTGAACATCTCAGTTATTACAATTTTGAGTTTGTAGAAAAGTATTCTGACTTTGTCATTTAGGGAAGATTGGATAAACTTTGTTTATCTTGATTTTACTTTTGTCTTCTGATCATTATACAAAAACGAACGAAAATCATATTTGTCAAGAATAAATGATAAAGAAACTATTCGATATTTTTTTTAATTCTTTTATTTAACCAGACAAATAATACGTTTTACAAAACTTATGTCACTTTTCTATTCCATTTGCCATTCCATCTTCTTTATCCTTTAAACAGCATTCACATTTTTGTTTTTGAAAGGAATTTTTTTTACTGAAAACCATGACAGCCCTTTATGCAACTCTGTAATTTGGAGAGGTAAGGTGAGTCAAGTTCGAGGGACACAGAACTTCAAAGTCTCCATGTCTATGCCTGAATATTTCTAAAACACTGTCCACATAGGATTCTACCCAATCGGGACTGGCAATAATATTGTATGGTGTTACTGTATATTGAGAGGCATTGACCCTTTTTTAAAGCCTAATTCGGGACTGGCAATATATTGAGAGAGCCTAACTTTTTATTTCGGAACAGGCAGGTGAAAAACTGACGGAATAAACAGGTTTCGCGAGGGTAAAACTTTTTGTGAACGAATGACTGAAAAATAGCAAGCTATGTTTGGACGTGGCGTTTGGGTGACATTAGCTCCACTCCGTTTGGCAAGGAACCCGACGATCCTCCAACCTTAGAAACATACATGCGTCGTCATAGATGACCTGCATCAACTTAACAGAAATGCCATAAAAAAAGTTTCTCTCTCCGTCTAAAAATTTCTGAGAATCGTTCTTTTTTCCCCCCACTTATATAAGGTTATTTTTTCAATCAACTCATATCTTAGGAGTAACACTGACAAAAAAGTCACTATCAAAAAAACTAAACAAAAAAGTATAAATCTAACGTTTGTGCATGGTCGAAACCCTCCGGTATAACTTCAGACATGATTTCTTTAAGTCAGATTCCATTTGACCACACAAAAAGGATGAAATGATTCTGTTAGTCGTAACCCACGAGTATAAATAATTTGCTTCTAGTAGCTCAAATGTACAGGGTATGGCCGATATACTTCTGCATTTTTATGATAGATTATGAACTTCAACCAGATTTTCCTTGAAAAACAATTTAATTTCGTAAATATTTACAAATACATATCTTAATAATGAAAATTAATGTATAAACAAGGCAGGTGACTTTTAGTATGTGGCTGGTTTTATATAGACGTCAATATCAATTATTTTTATCTTTCTATATCAATCTTTGATATTCGTCAAAGGTTGGTAATTATACAAAGCTTCAGATCATGATATATTCAATTCAATACAGTAAGAGAAAGGGTGTCTAAACTAGTTTCTAAGAGATTGCTTTTATACTCTAACAGTTAGGTCTATAATTAAATAAACACTGGCGGGCGCACTATTTGAAATCTTTTTCCTTAATTGCTTTTTGACCGAGTTTTACCTTAGAAAAATGTAAAATTTCCAGAAAAGGGGAGGGGCGCCCCCTCTGGATCCGTCCATGATCTGATGAGTGCAAAATCTATAAACGAACATTTTGTTTTGGAACACACTCTATATTGCGCGATTCGGTTCAGACGAATTACTTAACAGTGGTAATCATGGCAAAATGTCTTCAACAACTCCTTAAATCCTGATATTAAATTTTGTTGTATATTAAACTTAAATTGTGGCAAAACTTAACAACCCTTTACTATCATATCAATGCAACTACATGTATATCATAAATCATGTCCCGTGAATAGCTTACTTCAAACCAACCCAAAACTGTGCTGAATAGTTTTCGCGTGTCTCTCAACCACCTGTAACCGGATAAAGATACATATTTATCTTGTGTTAACCTTAGATTACCTAAGTGGAGTCTCCAGGGCGGGACTGCCTTTAGTGAAGAGGGTACCCCAACCATGACCAACCAGGCTACAGGTTCTTTTTGGGTCCTGCCCAAACCCACCAGCCACTATGGCGTCATATGCTTGGTCATGTCTTCTGTCGCTGAAACCCTGCCATAAGCAATAATTATAATTTGTGCTGCATACTTTGCGGTAGAATTAGCACTGTCTATAGGTGTTATATATATATATATATATATATATATATATATATATATATATATATATATATAGTACTGTCCACAAAAATGATTTTGCAAAGTTTCTTTTCTGGGTTTTCCATACGGACGGCTACTAACTTTCCATTTGGGGTTAGCCCGTGATTTTTTTCGTTGATTTCATAAGATGCGATGTGACTCTTTGCCTGTATTCTTTTAATCAACAAGGCATCTAAAACTAGTTTCTGTCTATTGCTAATATAATTTAATTAAACAATTGTTAAATTCGATTAAATTAAATTTAACAATTGTTTTAGGATGGTTAACTATTTCCAGGCAGAATGCGATATACGACCCCTAGTTAATCAAGTTTTTAAATCAATTTAACTTTGAAGGGGGGGGGGCGGTGTTTTCGAAATCGGCTCCTTTAATTACTAGAACAGTCTTCTGTGAGCCCTTGCGGCTTGTTCTCTTCTGTCCACAAAGTTATGTTGGCAGGCAACCGTGGTGTTTATGCCAATACCCCAATACCCATTCCCAATACCCATTCACACCCATTTTTCTTGGGTTTTGAATGGCAGCAGCGCCTCCCAGATATAGAAGACATCTAGGTGTTCTTTCAATAGATCCCCCACACCCCCTTCAATGATGGCCTCAAGGCCATACAATTAGACCGGCCCGACCCCTACCCATCCCCCCAGTAGAGGCCGCGAGTGTACCGCGGTCTCGTCCGTATTACCTTATTCCAGGCACAGGTAGTTAAGATCCAAAATAGCGACACGCAAAAGCGTCACACTGCCCTAAAAACCCAGTGCCCATGACAAAAACAGATCGTTATATGTATATATAACCCTAGTCCCAGAAACATTCCCACCAAAACCGCTTCCTCTCCAGAAGGGTATGATGAACAGCATCGTCCCGACCCGCCCATCTTAGCGACAACAGACACTCTCCCTCTGTATCGGTAAGATTGCTTTTAACTTTTCAATCGTTTTTCTTATTTGTCTTCCTTTGTAATAACAAGGCAATAATCTATATGATTCTAGCCTCATCAATTCTCAATCCATCAGCGAACTTCAGGTGTGGAAGTTTGAAAACTATTTACATTTGAATTATCGTAAACAACTAACAATTATGATTTGAGCTAACGTGCCTGTGCATGGATCGACTCACAGGAAAACCAGTTTTGCCAAAGTGAGTAGCTTAAAAAAGGATATTTCTCTTATAGTGTGAATGATTTATGTTTAAGTTGCACCATGAATGCTTCACAAAGTTTATAATAGATATTACAAAAGTGTTCACAATGAAGTATACTATAGGTTTGGTTAGAATGGGCCTACACATTAAATTTGGTCTCCCAACCGATTTTTTGTTTAAAATTGCTTTGGAACCGTGCCGCAATAACATCATGGATCACCGTTTTTAAGAATTGCTTTTGACCTTTGTGGCAGTTGCAATCTCTTCGCGTACCTAGCAATTTCGGAATGGAGGTGGGGTATGTGCGCTAGTTGGAACATAAAAGGGAAATTGTAATGATTCTATACCACAAACTGCATCTTTCGGAGAATCGATTTATGCATTTCATTATATCTTTTTACTATCTTACTATGGACAATATAAACCATTCTCCGCCGATCCTCATCCCAGCACTTGGAAAAACTCCGTGCGGGGCCGTGAGCATGTCTACTCCTGATGCCCACTGTCCGGGCAGGGAGCGGCTCCCCCCAGCATCCCCTTCAATGACCCCATTAAACCCGGGTTCGCCGCCGCCCGCCTCCCACCGCCCGCGCGTGCAATGTTTTTACTTTTGGCCCCCCGCGATAGGCATTTGCCTGCAGGAGAAGCAGGCGTTCAGCAGCCGCCATCGCCCCGCGCCGACGACCACCTCCTGCAGCACGGAGCGTAACGACGACACCCCCTGTCTGTCCCGCCTGGAGGGGCCACCTGCCGCCCATTCCCCGAACCCAGCCCGACCCGGGGCCAGCAGGAGAAGGAGGAGGGGCGGGAGAGGCCAGGAGCGATCTGCCGACCAGCGGCGGAGTTTTTTTTGTGGTTGTTGATGCGGCAGGCACCAACATGAATGAACACACTACTACGAGGATGTTGTTTACATGCTGTCGCCATGGAAACCATTGGCGGTTATCTCTGTGAGCGTAGGATTGGTCGCTGTGTGACGTCACAGATGACGTCAAGAGGATGTCAGGAAGGCTGTGGGTACTGGACAGGAGATGCCCTGACGTCCGGAGAGACCGTGCAGGGTCCGTGGCAGTGAGAGGTCAGCTGGGATAGTGGTCAGCTGCCGGAATGGTCAGTTTACACAATGGTCAACAGGAATGAGAGCACGTCATACAAGTTGACATCAGGGACACAACATCCCAATGTGACCCAATGAAATACTAGCAGGGCTTGCTACAACGCATATTGCTACTCACAGATGAATACAGATAGTTGAATCCAAAAACACCAAACAATTATCAAGGGAACATCAGTTTATACCATATAATTATTTCTGAAACAAAAAGGCAGGGTGCTACCCTCAAAACACATTGTTAGTAGCCTATACTGCTAATAGATGCCACGATAATTAATGCAGCTGGCACATTCCCGAAACACATGTGCAGTGCCAGAATAATAGGAACCCAATGTGCCATCCGAACGATCCTATCCCCTGACACCAATTGTACATGTACAAAACATGTACATAACAAACATGGAGAACACGACGATTACAAGATAACCATATGGCGCTCAAAAAGGGCCCTGATATTTCCAGTGATTCTTCGAATAGCAGATGTCACAGGCATTAAAAGATCCTGTGATACGCAAAGCAGTCTGACGTGCCTAGAACTGAGCGGACACATACGGTGACACGTCCTAGGAACTCCACACGGGTTGCATCTATACAACACCTAGATACACGCAACGGTGCTTGTTTACTGCCACGCCCCCTCCTCCAGCGCCTCCCAACCCATCCCAACCCCCTCCCGCCCCCGCCCCCCACCACCGCTACCCAAGGCCAAGCAACATCCAGCGGGCTCCGGCGAGTCAAAAACAGGATAGGCTCCGGCAGGCGTCAAGTCACAAACAATCCTCCGACCTTGAACCCAAGCCCGCCCCAGATACATAGGTGTATGTGGGTCGGGTTGACCTGACCTGACCCAGAGAGAGACCTGACCCCCTCAGGCCTGTGCTGGTTGGTTGTAGTAGCTGTAGTAATCGCTCAGGTTTTTTTTCGGGTTAGGCCCGACCCACCCTACCTCCCACTTGGCCTTCTCCTCCTGCTGACTGCCCACCCCACCGCCCACCACCGCCCACCACTCCCAAACTCCTATCGGTGGTCGGAGAGGGCCCAGGCCGGCGTCCACACAGGAGGAGGATCACTGGAGGAACCCCGGGAGGTGTGAGGACTCTCAGGAGGAAGGAGTTACCGGGACCGTTCCCACTCGGCGCTATAGTTAAAAACTGGACTCCAGTTCAACCCGAGTGTGACAGGGGCGGCGCCAGTGCGCAGTGGTTGGGAACCTGGCCACAGAACTACTATACTATGGCACGGCGAGCTAACAACATGTGAGTACTGCCAGCAGAGATGTAAGGACAGTTCTGCATCATGGAATAGTGTCACAGCTTATTATTAGAGTCCAAGCATGGAGCTGGGATCGGACGGAAAGCCCCCAACCCACTCCCACCAGCACTACTACTACTACCAGCATCAACACAGCCGCCACCACCACCAACCCAAATACTACTTCTGCTGCTCCTAGTAACAGGAGGAGCCTCCGGCGGGGATTAAAGCAGCCGCTACCGTTAATCCTACGTGTAAGTTGACTTAATACCTCTGGGCTGATAACTACTATCTCTGCAAAACGGTTTAGTGTGAGGTGGACGCTATCTAATGATATGTCCATACAGTGCCAATCAAATATCAATCGGTCCGAGGTTGGATCATCTAGTCTTCTAGGCAGAATAAGGGATGCGAGGAAGTAGCTGCCTTATGTAATGTGTCATATGTTAAACTTTGTCCTGCCATTGATCATGACAAGTGAGGTAGGAGTTTGGGATAACTAAGATGGGAGCATGAAAACAGTGCATGACGGAGACGGTCGGGATTAAAAGGAGCATCCATGTTTTTTTTTGGTTTTACTTTTGTTTTTTGTTTTCTTTGTGTGTGTATACACATTAGACATAGTATTTGTTATATGTTTGTTTTTTTCATCATTTTCCATGATTGATATAAATCATTGTCAGGAGATCCTGATCCCCTGACATGTATCCGCCTTGAGTTCGTCCTTGAAGCTGAACCCACTCTGACCAACTTCTACAATAACAGTGAAGAGTACATAGTTGGAATGTTTTTCATTAATGCGTGGGCTTCTCTCAGCATACAACATTGTGGGCGTGTTCAGAGGTTTTATAACCCACGTTTTAGTTTCTGTAACCATCACTAGGGGTTGAGCACATCTTCCATGGATGGCCTGCCAGGTTAATTGCTTAATTTTAATTGGGATGTAATAAGCTTTTGGCTATTTCCGGAGACCAAGGGGTTGGGTTCTGGGGTAGGTGTGGTAGTGAAGGGTGTGTGCCTTGGTGTTTTATAACCTAGACTGGCAGTATACCTTATAGTTTCCAAACCTGTCACCTGGGGGCACAGCACATCTTCTCTGGGTGGCCTGCCAGGCTAATCATCCAATTTTTAATTGAGGTGTAATAAGCTATTCCATAGACCATGGGGTTGGGTTCTGGGGTAGGTACGTGCATGTTTAACAAGCCTGCGCCGACCCTGGTGCAATCCAAGTAGGGGGTGAGTGCATGGAAACCAGGGTGCTTGGTGGGGTGCTTTGGGGTGGGCAGGGTGGGGCAGGGTGCGGTGGGTTGTGAAGTTTTACACAATCTTAAGTGGAAGAGTTTACTTGATAAAAAAAGAGAACTTTATCTTATACTAGAACTATTGATGGATTCAGCATTTTGAAATGGAGCAGGCCGCATTTGTAAAACAGTTTCCTTAATGAGGTCTGACCTTAATTTTAAATTTCCTCCTTGATCCACCCATGAGAACATAATTGAGAATGCCAGAAAAAGTCCGAAAAGTGACCGAGAAATCAGAATTTGAGACTCAAGTCGAACTGCTGGTTAGTAGGATTTTGGCAGATATAAAATGATCGCGACAAATGAACCATCTCTGGAGTATGACATTGTAATCGACCAAACTGTCTATCAATAGATGCTTCATATGTCTCATTTTCACTGTATCATATGTGTTCATATTTGCAATCCAACAGGACAATCAAGTGTAAATTATATGATGTTGACTAAAAATTCAATCTAATATGTAGGCCTATAGACCAAGGAAATTATCATTTCCAAGTTGGCATCTATACCCTAGCTTCTTAGTAAACCTAAAAGGTACCAAGTAAAGAGTGTTTTATTCTCCTAAACGTTTTAGGTACCAAACTTTGCTGTAACATTTCAAATGACCTATTTTACAATTATATGTGGTATCTATAGCTGAAGATAGTCTTCTCAGAAAAGGTAATTTACCATGACGCTAGAAACGAACCCCGTAATTTGTTTTTATATAATTAAACTGTTGAAAGCAGTTACAATCAAAATAAGTAATACTTGATGCAATTATCATATCTAACCATTATCATCGTCGGTAATTAAGTTTCAAGTTATGTTTGCTTTTGTAAAACCGAAAGTAATTTTAGTTTAACTTGACATTACTCTCTAGAACAGTTTACCAGCCTTATACTTCAATATGATATCATGACCATATACTAAGCCAAGAAAAATGATGAAAAAACATTTGCAAGGTCGAACGGCATGTAAGGATTAATATACAGTTAGCTCTCCCTTTGCTACCTATTCTTCCAAAGTAAAACTAAATCTCATTGCAAGTCATAATCTCTTGGTACTATTATGGTAAGCATTATTTGGATTAAGTTTTGTAGTTAACGTTATGTTTGTGGATTTGGTAATAAAAAGGTTTTTCCCGATGTTCTATAAGGAGTTAAGGGTTAATAATTGAGGACGTATTCGGCGTCCTGGAGGTGCCAAACCACCCCTTAGATATGGAAGGGTGAACGGGATGGACCTGGGAAAGAATTGCGTTTTTCCAGTTTGACCTATGTTTGTATAAGTTCCCACATAGCCTATTATATTTCTAACTAATTACTTAACCTGTACTATTACTTAAACATAAATTATGATAACCCTGTGTTCCATGGTCTCTCCGATGATCCCCTAGTGTGTCAAGGTTGGGTGGAGGTAAATCAAACTTACATAGAGGAGTTATATTCGTTTTGCGTGGTGTGTTTGAAATGAACTAGTTTAAAGAACTCCAGATCTTGAAAAGATTTTTTAGTTAAATCTCAATTGGATAGCGGGATATGCATTAACTTTATATATACAACTATACAGATACCGGAAATACAATAATTAGTACACGCAGCTGCATAAGAAAGGGTTGCACGAAATATTTTGTACATCTAATATCTATAAACATGCATGATTTGGTTTATGACGTTTTAAAAATCGCAAATGTTTATGTACAGCGACATGATGTCGTTATATAAACGACATCAGCATACATTGATATGGAACGTACCATGTGACTGTCACCGACCAATGGGATTCATGGCTAGGTAAAGTTATTAATAGGTCAAGAGAGTCACAAAGTTGGCTGACCTTTTTGAAGAAGTTGACAAGATCCTGCTTGTCCGAATCTCGGTTAGTTTCAAAGGCTATTAGTTTTATTTCACTTATCAATAAAGGGTTTGGGAGACCTGCTTTTATCTATCGATTTGGTGATACCGTTTGACGGAAACACTCCCCTTGTTTTCTACTCTCCTATAACGTCTAGATAACGTTATAAAACCGGTTACCACGGAACATAGAAAACACTTATTAATAGTGTGACATGGCGTGTCCTCTTGTCATTCATCTACCAAGCGCAAGTGGTAAGTTTTTTTTCTGGTATATTAAAAGGTTGTATCAACATTTTTAATAAGTTGAATGCCAGTGCTTTCCCTTTAAGCTAATTCCTTCCTTTTTGACTTATTGCATTGGTCAAGTCAGATGAGAATAGAAGGAAGAAGTAATTTTAATGTGCCAGATCATAGATGAAGAGAAGAAACACAATGACAATCATTGGGCTTATCATCAGAATGTTTCATAGGTAGTTGACGCACAGGGGTTGTCCATAAATGATGTCACGCTTTTTCAGGGTATTTTTAGGACCCACCTACCACCCTGTCACTCTAAATTTTCAAATCTAAACATGAAAATAAGGCCCTTTTTCAGGCAGTGTCACACTGTTCAACTCACCCACCCACCCCATTGAGCGTGACATCATTTATGGACAGCCCCATGACGTGAAAACATTGGAGGCACTTTTGCCGTTATTTTTTTCCCATTGTATTTCATAATAAAATCAATTAAAGCGACCTAGCTGTCAAGCTGCCATAGGGCATGGAAAGGTTAAGACTCTTTTTCATGATACCCGATTTAAAGGATAAGGCCAACTATTGCTTGTGACGAATTGATCAAACGATAAGATATACCAGTTGAACAAGTGGGCTGTTAATCATACATATATTATACATATTGTAACTATTATCATTAATCATTTTGCACGTTGACGCTATTGTTTGACTTCTTGGACTAAGTTTGAGATATGAAAGATATCCTCACAAAACGTAAACCTATATATTTCAGTTCTGCACTTGTAACCTAACATTTTAATGGAAAGGCATTGCATGGAAATAGTATCATAATGTTAAAATCCTATCTCGTAGGCATTGGATTTGAAATCATGCGCGGACGTAAATATTGATTATTGATCATTACACCGGCAAGGTCAATTTGATTCTACAAAGTGCCATGATCAGAATGAGTCCTAACCATCAGTAGCTCCCCGCTGTTTCATGAGGTGATAACATTTTTTTTCAAAAGGCAAAATTTATTTTCCAAAAGTTCACTAAATCAAAACCCGACTTCCTGTCATATTCTGGTCGCTTTTTGCCAACATACACATGTCCAAGGACGACCTTTCGCTCCCTGGAGTTGACCCCTAGGATTCCCCTTCCGGTGGGTCAGAGGCAGGCACGGACCATATGGCCACACCCCCTGGAGGGAGGGGGGTGGGTGAGAGGGGAAGGTGGGAGCAAATATAGATGCACCCACACTGACTCCCCCTCTCACACGTTCAGGTTATTTTTCTGTAAAGCATGTCGGTTGAACTCGCTTGAACCCAAGTGGTGATTTTTATCGTTGACGCATGCGTAGTGGGACACCACGTGGCCTCTCTCCCGGCATATCAGTATAGTGTACATAATGTGTATGTGATTTATGTGTTTGTATTTACCGCCATGGGAGGAGTGGGGGGCAGGTAGAGACGGGGATGATGTCGATGGCGCCATTTTTATGGTTATTTCTGCCTGAAACATGAGTTGACCGTGGGTTTGGTGCTGGTTGGAAAGGGAGACGTCCATCAGGGTTTCAATGGGTATATTGTCTAACTTTACAAAACGGACAACAATTGTTGCATTGCTTGTCTAAGGTTGCATTGCTCACAATGCTTTTTGCATCTTTTTCATTGCAGTCAAACTATTATTCAGATATATCCAAGAACAGGATAAGACATACTGCAGGTTAGACATTGTCAATTAAAGTAATCCCTATCAAAAACCATATGGTGAAGCAATTGATTTTTGAGTGCTGCTTCTCATTAATTTTGTTTGTATTCAGATTAAAGAGTTTGAGGAGGGTACAATTGGCAATATTAGTTTATTGGGAACTTGTAGTAGACGGTTAAGGGTTATGATTGTATCATGTATGCACGCGAAAGTCGACTTCACCGAGGTCAAGCCCAGTGAAGGCCATCTGGTCACGTTCTTCATTACTGGATTCATAAGTTTTACAGAAATATATCCTTATTTTTTTATTTCCTGTAATAACAATACCCAAAGCGTAGTACGTGAGGTATATACCTCCAAATTTATGAGAAAAATACTGAGATATTCCACTTTGAATGATATTCCATCCCGCATATGGCATAATATGTATGCAACATATCTCTAGTATGTATGTACATGCCAAACGGTATAGAAAGACATTATGGGCTCTTCTTCTGATTGTTTATGCCGTCAGCTTATGTATCATGCAGATGTTGTTTTCGTTGTGCAGTTGAAGCCGGTCGGGTTTCACATTAAATATTCCTACCACTCGGTGGTATCTCCACAAGTCATATTTCACATTTGAATGTCATGAGAGTGTGGCCTACATTGGCCCCTGGCGTTGCTGGGTTTCCGCCGACCCAACCCCTACACCCATATCTCACCGGCGCCCAGCTACCTAGCCCACAATTAACATACGTCCAATTATAATCACTTGTAATTGAGTCGGCTTTAAAGACGCCCCCGCCCACCCAGCCGGCCACAACGAGGCGCTGACTTTTTAAACATCATGGGTTTCAGGGTTTGCGGGTTATGCTTCCATGATATGCATGTAACCGGCGTGTAGGCGCGCCTATGGCAACAGGACTGTGGCGAACCAGAGAGAGCGGCGCCGCTGGTCGCATGCTAAACGGCGCGGCCCGGGTTCACCGCAAGGTCACGGCTGAATAATATATGGTCGGAGAACATTTCCACTGACACCATCTCTGATAAATTGTTTTTTGTAAGCGCGCAGAAAGCCCGTAGCGGCCGCCCCTGGGTCCGCCGTGGTTTTTATCACTCGGCCGAGGCTCAAGTGCTGCCCACGAATATAGGCCGACCTTAGGCCCCGACCCCGACATCCCGCCTCTACCATAGGCCTGATTGGTAGGCGAGGCAAACCCTTGGAAACCCTGCTATCTTTTTAATCACCAGGTTACTGGGACTAAAACGTCAAGAGGTCATTTCAACGATATGGGCTATTTATAAAGAGGAGATATTAGGGCGTCCACTGGGAAAGGGATGCATGCCTATGCACGCGAGTACATGTACCGGGCGTACGTGGACATCCTGAACCCTAATATCCCAGACCTAGTGAAAAACGAACTAAGAAATCAATAAAATTGCCATTGAAGTTTGATATAATTCTACATGTTTTTCGACAACTGATTTAATATGGAGGGAAAGCCAATAGAATATGAACCCAAATCCATTTTCAGCTTACTTGTCATCACTTAAAAATGCATAACATTTGTATGCAAAAAAAGGAAACATGTACCCTTGGTCTGTCCTTGTCCAGGATCGAGCCCATGCAATGCAATAACAACGCTATATTCACTCATTGATCACAAGATCAAGTTTAAGCTTTACAAAAAAAACCAGAAGCCCTAAACATGACCTTCGCTTTGAGCAGTGGACCGACCTCGTGTCCCTCCCCAACGTGATCTGCGATACAGCCTCCGAGATTAAAATAATTTCTTTAAAGATAACCGCCGCACGGCGCGACATAGCGCCAAGGCCGGCCCATGTCCAGGCATTATCTTTATTGCACGGGGCAGGCCGATTCATCATTTCTAATCCGGGACTAGGTGGCAGGAGATAGGTCCTGCAGATATTATAGGCATGCTCTGGTCGTTCATTTTTTATGGTAAAAACAGGCGTGACGTGGGCAGAATGGGTCAGCTGAGGTGAGCATGGGTCATAGTGACGCTGACATGACTGGGTCTTGTTGGCAAACCGCAGCCAAGCGGAAAGAAGCAGGCATGCCAGCAATGGGAGCCTTGTCACGGCCTGCTGCCCATATAGGCCTTTTCTTCGGGGAACCGTTTGGGGTATGCTGGGGATTCCACCTGTAGCCTGTTCATTGGCAGGTACAATGTACATGGTAAATTACGGCTATTCATATGTATAATTATTATATTATGAGGAAAATTTACCAAGGCCATTACCCACTTTAATTACTTGTAAAAATTTGATACAATGAGTTGTTTGGAAATATAAATTTATCGTGTTTGGTAATCAAATACAATTGCATGCAACATATTCCCTGATTAAAAAAACATAATTAATCTTAACATGTTTGGGAATTCAGGTTTTAATGAGCAATGCAAACTTATGTCAATGCATATCTTAAGGACATGTGGATAAATATTTGAAGGGGGCGTAACGTATGAAATTATGATAGCATGATTGATGGGACAGGAGGAGTTGGGAGCACTTCATCTAGCTCAGATGATCATTAATAAGGCTGAGACGTGGCGCCATGTACCGAGCTCCCAAACACGCAGCTATTTCTATAGAATAGGGAACATAAGAAATGCAAGGTATAAAATCAAAACATATTTCTACTTATTTTTTTCCTGATATTGATAACAGTTTATGAAGTCTTGATTTTCCTAAGGCTTAAGTGGTATCTGTTTGCCTGAGAATTCCCACCTAAAGTGGATCTATCCCACAGCCAAAAATAGGCCAGAAAATGTGGGGCAGTCAGGATGTATGGGGTTGTTTTGGTCCAGTCTAGATGGTCAGGGCTGTTAGGGGCTAAACCCAAGACGGGCTGTTTTTTTATGGGTTTCTTTATGGGAGCCAAGGGGCACTGGGGCAGGGCGGCCTAAAATCAATAGGCATACATAACATAGTAGGTTTTATTGTGGTGGGATGGGGGCGCACGCCGGCGCATGGGACGGCCCCCATAGCACTGGACAAGGTCAATATATGTGCATGTCACCGAATGAGAAAAAATGTTACAAATACTTGTAGGTGGCCTTGGCGAGTGACCATACATATTTCATGCCACAAATATTGTCTTCCAAGGACGCCCCTATCCGTTCTCAGTGGTGTGGTGTTGTGTTGTTGTCGACTGCCAGAGAAGGGTTTGGGTTGGTCGGTGGTATAGGTCATCTAAAATAAGTAGAGCACAAACAAAATTATGTTTTTTTTGAGTACAATTAACGTACCGTCTTAAATTAAATTTGTTGACAAGCCTTTTTGGTAATTGTTGATTGGTCGGACACAGTACCCATATCAATTTTTCATTTAATGGTGCAGTTGGATATCTGCCAGTGTCAAAACTACGGTACATATTAAACTAAATACTTACAAGACAAAATTACATATATACACTGTATAAGATGATAGCTCATGTCCCCAAAAGATGCCCAAAATGTTGGGTTGTAAACTGTTCGAGTGTGGATCCTAGAACATGACAGGGGAATGTCCACGCGTAAGAGTACTCCCCATGAGCGCTCTGTGTAAAAAGAGAGGTGACTCAGTTCTTTTGAAACCCAGTGAGAATAATCGGTCCCCCTTTTATCTGTGTTGATAAAAGATCAGACAGATTGACCTCTTATGTCGAGGCGGGGTTTTACTTTTGTGTTCAAACCGTCATCATTCGTTGATTCAACCTAAACATCCTAACAGTCACTGATAAATACCATCTCAACTGGTATTTTTCATTGATACTTCAGGATCTATTTGTGGTTTTAATGTCATTGGATATAAACCGTAAAGCAATTTTCCTTATTGAACGTTTAAGGACTACATGCACGCATTAGTGCATGCATATCCTGCCTGTCCCTCTATAAAGAAATCCCAGTCCGTCCGTAGCCTGGTCTGCCTAGACTGTTGATGTTTGGTCAATATTGGTCGCGGCGAAAAAAACTGTGTCACAGGTAAACACCCCGATTGTCACACACCGAATTGATTGGCCGTTTTTTCAAGGGTCTGCCCAGCCTAAACAGGGTTTACCGAGTACTCCACTGCCCTCTTTCCGCCCAGTGCAGACCCAGTTTTTATGTGAAATCTTTTCACATCACGCGCCGTAATTGAGACGGGGACGTGAGGCAGGTGGGTAGGGAGCGCCGAGTGTGCAGCCTGTATTCCACTGCCCGATTTTGACCACCGGCTATTCTTATCACTTTTAACCAGTAATATGGCAAAAAGCCTATACATCCTACATATCATATGAAAGAGCATTGAAATCCTTTCAAATGATACGTATCATGTCTATGATTTTCCAATGTTTCTGCTGATTTTTTAAATCGAAGTGAAATATGCTAGTGTAATTTAAACTTTAACCCATAAAATGTTACATGGTTACTAGGAAAGGTAGGTTGCTGGGAAGGGTTGAGTGTGACCCATCAAAAGTTATAGGGTTACGGCTTGAGGCAGGTTGAACTCGAGTGCCAAACGTAAACCCATAAAAAGTAACATGGTTGGATAAGGTGGATAAAGAGCGCCGAGTGTAAACCCATAACAAGTTACATGGTTATGGCGTGACGCAGGTTGGTCAGGAGCACTCAGTAAGCGTAAACAAAGGTTTTCCCCTTGCTTCGGCATACTTTTTTATGGCTGCTTAAAAGGTTTTTGTTTTCTAGCTTGAACAGAAACAAGTTGTCTGTTATGACAAAACCTTGCTTCAAAACTATTAACAATGATAGTTGACCAATTGTAAAAGGCGGAGAAAAAGGCGAAGCTTTAGTAGATAATGATTATTGGTCCAGTGAAGCATGGCCTGGCAGCTGTTTTCATATTATAATGTTATTTCCTAAGTATCCCTCCTTAGTTTTAATTAATAATACAAAAATAATTTGTACTCATTGTATAATGTAACGCAAGAAAATGAATGAGCCCTGTGGATATTATTTTCATTGATTTTCCTTTTCCATAATGCATTCAGAACCCGCACAACCGCAACCTTTTTGAACTTTTATGATAAAGATGAAAGGGAAGGATTTGAATTTTTAAAATTGCGATAAATTTGTGATGGTTGTATTGTGTAGGGTAGGGCACGCTCGCTCTGGAATTGATAACCTGTATTGACTTATGTAAGATACAAGTCGAAAGGTGGATGGAGAGAAGAGCCAAGTATAGGGGCGCACTCTATGGCATCTCGTGATCTCAAAAGGCATTTTGGCGTTTGATACCTGCATATGTCATTCAACCCCTTATGAAGATAGAAATTAACTTTCATTTTATCTGTTTATTGGAAAATGGAAAGAAATTCGGTATGATAGTCAAGGTCATACAGATACACAGAATCATTGTTTTTGCTGGAATAAAATGGATCGAGTATTGCACGAATAGCAGGATAAAGTATCCTTAGTTACAAGTTAAAAAATAACAATTAAAAAGGGAATGATTGGGTTATAGAAAGCTGACACAGTCATGTTAGCATGTAGGATTTAGTTATTAATCTACAACCAGATCGCATGTAAACTATTAAACCAAGTATATATCATATAGCCAGACGGCATGCTTTCCAGGAACGTAAAGGGCTGACCAATACTAAACTTGAAATCAGTATACGGGGTATAGGTTTCAGTCTGTTTTTACTAGTGGCGCTTATTCCAAGCCCTCAAGCCGTATACGGACAACCCCACTCTGTCGGACTTTTAGCTCCGGGAGAGAAGATATCGTATGACTCAACTCTCGGGGCTGATAACGTTTCCGCGAGAAACCGATAGCCTCCCGTTGTCTTGTGTGTTGTCATGGTGACGGCGAACAAACAGTGGCCAGAGAATGATAATTATTCGACGATTTAAAATGTTTAAACTTGCCCGACGCTGGCGCCGTCGCCGCTTCCGGAAACAAGATCTCGCGAGGAAACGCGAGATAACCCAAGCAGAAATGAGTCTCAGAATATAGGCCTAATGTGTCTATGATACGATATGGCTTTGGCGCATCCTCGAAATATGGAAATGATGGGTTCATACAATAGATTTAACCCTTATGTACGCCGCCTTTTACAATGCTTTGACAATGATATATATATATATATATATATATATATATATATAAATAGTATTTATTGTACTAAATTGGATATAGCCCTAAATTATATTGGACATGTATACGAAATTGGATAATTGTGAACGTGTATAAATGTATAATTATTATAATGTACATTTTTTTGGAGATTTTTAGCATAGATCTAAATGCACAATATGGAAAAGGAACATTGTTCTTGTGACCTTGGTACGCATCTATAATCTTATGAGCTAAGTTACAACAACATGCGGGTTTGGTATAGATACCAACTTTCAGTGAGGGCATACTGGTATAACACGCCTAGTTTTCGTACAAGGTATAAAAAGGAAACCCAAATTTAAAGATAAAACATTTAAACAATGGCATACACATATCTACACCTTCGTGGGTTGAAATAATCTTAATGCTACTCGTGCAGATTAAGGTATACACGCACATACGCCTCTATAACTGTATATCTAATATTGAGAGATAATTTACATAAACCATCTTGTCCTTTTGTTTGTTTTTCCGTCGGTCAGCTTTAAGTGTTTCTTTGTGTGTCGGTGACAGAAGACAATGTATGACCTTAGACAGCACAGTGGGTGCATTATCCAGAGCTGGGGGTCAGAGGGACGCTGGTGTAGGGGTCAAGGGCAGCTTCTTTCCCCAACCTGTCTCTATCACTGCCCGGGTGAGAAGGGAGAAGGAGAGTGGTGCAGCGAAGACGGGGTGAGGGCGGTTCATAACCTTGGATTATCATACTGGGGGAAGAGGGAGGGGATACTTGGACGCTAACTGATATGACAAACAAGATAAATGATGATGACCACGATATGTTGGAGTTTAAAATTCACTCAGCAATTTATCAGTCACCATATGATCAGTTTTCTTTGCTTTATGCAAAGAACTGATCAGGCCCATCATCACAGAAAATTCCAATAAACTTCATTTATATCCACTGGACCACCCCTCCCAAAACAAACAAGATAGAAGCAATCAATACCTTTTTTATATGGAAATTAAGACAGCAGTCAGAAAAAACCCATTAGGAAGCAATCTTATATTGTCAATTACATTCCAAAGCAGTACAAATGACTGCTTTGCGTCCCAAATGAGGGTATTGTTTTAGATTATAAAATACCAACCCCTGGTTCAAGGCCATGGAATACATAACGCTTTCCCTTCGGTTGTTGAAGCGTTTAGGGGGCGTAATTCTGAAGTGAAATACCTGCAGTAAAATAGGTTTCATTGGATCATACATTTGAGGAGAGTGCCTCACCCCTTCCCCAGCCAATGGCCCACAACCCATGGCCCATAACCCCATGGCCCATAACCCCATGTTCCATCGCCCCATGGCCCACCCCAGGAGGCAGCCATGTGTCTGTCCATGGTCAAAGCCACCCAAAGAATCAGAACAATATTGACAATGATATATGTACCCTGGTCTATACTGGTTGAGACACACCCCAGTCTACCCCCCCCCCCCCCCCAACATACACACTCAGTGAGTCGAGTCACCCCTCTCATCTCGGTTTGTCATACCCTAGAACATACACAGTATGACTCTGTTATCAAAGTTTGTACAAACCATGTGTGACTCCTCTCCGAAAAGTCACCGCAGTTTTCTACGCTCCAATACTTCCCTTTTTTTCTCCCTCCCCACCATGGGAATGTAGTTACCCCTTTCTCTCTCCCAGCCCATTGGTAGTCATTGGTGGCAGCCCGCCTGACCCCTATTGCTTGTTGACTCGCCATGCTGAAAAAAATATGGGTTATCCTCAGAAAACCCCAATGCTGTTACCATGGCAACATGGGTCAGGGCGCCCCTGATAGGACGTCCGACATTTTGTTAAAATATTGGCTCTCGGACCACACTGCAATGCAGCCCTGGACAACATTATACACCACGGTATAATAGAAGCTCATTTTGTATTCTAGTCAACAAAGGGAGCCAGACTGAATATTTTATTAATCCTTAAACGATTCCCTCTTCATTTTAGGATTGGAAATATTTAGAGAAAGAGTGCAGGTTGTCTTTACAAATACTTTATTATCAGCTCGATACAAGCATTGCAATATGGAAGGTTAGGTATACATAGAATAATGTCATAGGCGAATTTAAGACAACTGCAATGATGACAGACTATTGTTCTACATACGAACATATCACCATATGATTAATTCACATCATTTTCTGTCTAATTTTTACAAATATTTTCCACATAGCAGAATGAAGTATTCAGATAGAATTATTGCGCACTTCTCATTCTATTACATCAAAATTAACTATAATAAGGGTTTGAGCGGTTTGTCAATACAAAGTTAGGGGTAAATACATTTGAAAACCATTAGTGTGTTATTTTGCGGCACTGCCTTATTCCTCGTCCGTTCTCGATCTGCTCTGGGTAATTGAGTTATAAAGGCGGTTCATCCAATAATAACTCTGTTCTCAGAAAAGTATCTTCATGATTTTTGTTCTCTGACTTGTATATGACTTGAAGGACGAGTGCTTGGTTTCAAATCCTAGAGAGCGTAAAGAAGTGGCAGATCTCACGAGGGGTCACACGCGTGATTTATTGGCATTACGTGTATATATACGTATAGCTTTTCTCACTGGGAAGTCTTTGTATCAGTGAGACCCATGATTTATTCTGCCTTGTTGCATTTCACACGCCAATTCCCAGTAGAAATGAGTTTGTAAAGGTCATTTAAGTAGCTCAAATCACTTAACTACTGGTACCTAGGTATGCACCACTGAAACCTAGCACACGTGAACCCTTCATAGCTGCACGAATATATAAATTTTTCTCTAGTTAAGTTCATGAATATAGTGTTTTTTTTAATTAAACCAATTTCATTTACATCGGTATTGTCATGGTACATGGAACGGGTTAAAGAGAAAGAGGCCAATAATGTGATAATTATGTTTAAAAGAATTGTAATCAAATTCTCAGAGAATGGTTATTGAGTTAATTGGATAAAGAGAAGCAACTAATTCATTGGGGGCACAAAGGACTGAAGATATATATTCCTAACGACGTAGAACGCATACAATACAAAATAACTGAGCGCTGACATATGCACATCTAGAGTCTAAGAAATTAGTTGGAATATTAAAAATCATTATTCAAATATCCATATAGAATACACCCATACCTCTCATTTCCCCCCACCCCTTGAACACGGGCCTATCACATGTAGCGACCTTACACACCTATACACGTGGTGGACGAGCATGAACGACTGCCTCAGGTACACACCCATACCTGCAGCAATTAATAATGCCTTTTTGTTGGGCTTTCTGGTTGTTCCTGTGTGTGGGACCCCCGAAACCCGGGCTATGTCAGGCACACAATCGTCTCCATTGATGGATGGACTCCAAAACAGTCCGTCGGCCTCCTGGGTTCGTAGGGGCCAATTGTAGGATCCAATTCACCGGCTCATAAACGTTATTAGAGTGAGTGGCTTCTATTCGATTCTTTGCTGATTATGTTTTTCATGATTTGAACACATTTTTAATATATAGTGGTCCTCTTTGGGGCCGCTTAATTGGTTTTATTCGGGAGACTATTTTCGTCGTGTTAGTATTCAAAGATATCAAATGACAAGTAAAATGTAAATGCATAT
Organism: Lepidonotus clava; assembly: GCA_936440205.1. Taxonomy (NCBI): domain Eukaryota; kingdom Metazoa; phylum Annelida; class Polychaeta; order Phyllodocida; family Polynoidae; genus Lepidonotus; species Lepidonotus clava. The sequence goes on from OW387138.1 coordinate 25,791,144, forward strand.
TTCTTATTATGGAATAGTAAATACCCATAAATAACTTAAAATAATATAACTGGAGGACAATGAACAGCATGGAGAATGAATGTATATGACCTTGAAAAATGATAAGCATTATAATTCTAATTTGCTAATATAAATTTAATGTAACATTAGAAAAAAAAACAGGGGTAGCCCTGGTGGTTATTACCTAATAAAACCATGCAAACTACAATCACTTATGAATATAGACCTATATATGCCAATATGTCTTAGTCAAATATATTGGTAATGACATGTTATTTCCAAATTAAGATAAAAATAACCCATAGTTGGATCAGGGTCAAATGCATGGGCCTATAATTATAATCACACAGAGAGCAGTCACCATCACTGCCCAACGCTGCTAGTTAGGACATGTTTTGTCGGTTGATTCATACGGATCCAACACTGGACGCTTGGCTCCAGGCCTTAACGTCCCACCACAAAAGGTTTGATGTATCCTTTTGAAGGCGAAGCGCGCACGCCAATATGAATCATGTTTCATTAAAAGCCCCACCCTTTAAAATGCGTCGGTGATAAGTGCTTCTTTTTTAAAGGGGCGGCTATGGTCATGCATGTGACATGCATTTGGGGTAAATGTTATCAAAACACAAATACACCGGCATTGGTATTTCAGCCCAACGGCATTTCCCGTTAAAAAGGTACCCAGAGGTTGTACATATTGATATTCAGGTTCACAAAAGTCGCCCTCTTTTATATATCTCCACTCAAATGATCGGTGCGTATACTGTTATTCTTTGTGAGTAGGGTCAGGCCAAAGTCTCATCAATATCATATGCATTTTAATGCAGAATAGGAGGTGTACATCAGATAGTTATAGTGTTGTCAGTAAAACTCAATCACCACCCGAATGCACTTTGCAATGGCTTTATTAATTTAGAATTCCCATAGAATTTAGGTTCGAAAACGAATTAGTCCGTTGAGGTAATCGGTCCAATAACTCATCTCTTATTGAAAGGTTGCAAACAAACTTTTCATTTTCACTTATCCCCACAGCAATAGACTTGTTAAATATACAACATGTTTTCAAACTGCTTTACATGTAATGGCAATACAGGTTTCATAAAAAAATACCTTTGAGTTGTTACTTATTACATGTATTATTGACTTAACATATAATCTGTCGGCCTGCACCCAAAAAGGTATATCAGAAACTAAATCGAAGATACCAATCTTGCTGAACCAAAAGAAAGTGTCCCCCTCACTTTGGTATAAAGTGTATATCATTGGCCTTATATATTTTCACCGACATTATTCAAAAGCGCAATTCTATAATAACTATAGTAACAGGTAAAATGGTTAGGTACATTTTGGCGTTCAAATAAATCATAATTTCAGTTCTCAAATAACAGAAATTCATTTCCCTGAAAGTCTAGCAAACCATACCCAACCCTCCCAACCCACTCCACCCTGATCTCTCACCCTCCAACCCGGGACTCACTCCCAGAAAAAACACCTGGAAACAAGACAAACTCTTTACTCCAAGGTTGCCGAGAAGTTCATCCTCGGTCACGTAGAAATCCTAGCCCATGTGCTAGTAACCTTGTAGCTTGCCAAGACGTCTCTCTGTCTTCCTCAGAATGTGTTCGTGTCATAGAGCGCATCAACACATTCTTGAAGTTGTAACTTGTATACTCACCGCAATCACTTTTCTCGATTCGGCATAGCATACTCTCTGTCGTATTTAAATCATTTTGGGATGACAGTATACCTATGTGTGTATAAATGTTCAGGTACTGACAATAATATTTTTGTGCGTTTTTTTTTTTGCATAGACAGGTTTTTTTATGAGTTGGGTCATACATGTAGTTCCCTCATAAAAATGCCAAGAGAACCCTGAAAAAATGATAAAGATAATAATTATTATGGAGAACTGAATGAGACGAACTTAATGCTGTGAAAAATGTTCAAGGATTTTTACATTTTACTACCAGTCTATTGTAGCCATTATTTTCAATTATGTCGTATGTAATAAAACTTAACATAAGCATTCAGACACACGCACAAGCACACACACGTAATCAGAAACCTTGACATTAGTTCTGTTACTAGATGTATACATTTAGACCTTGACATTAGTTTTTTGACTAGTGGTATATATGTTTTGCTTCTAAAATGCATGTACACATGATAATTATTTCACTTATTAAGGAATTTGGGGCAGACAAGAAGTACCTTGGACCTATGTATTTTGATAGCCGTCTAAGGTGATTCGGGGACTACTGAATGACACCTAGCAGAAGAACTGCCAGTGTACCATTCCCAGACATGAGGTAAACGCCTTTCTAGACAATTCTAGCGTATAATATGCTATAACAGTGTTCCAGCAAATTTTCTCACGGCCGGAAAATGGGGTGTGCTGGCTGGCTCTCTTTACATTCAGAGAAATTGAATGGAGAAAAGACAATCCCCCGTCATGTATTCCGAGAAATCTGACAGTCCATTTCTGTTGTTAAGTTGGCCTAGTCCTGAAATGTATGTAAATAAATAATGATGGCCTTATCATGAAAAGGCCCACAGACTTGATTGTGGAGAGTTCTTCCCACGTTGACCGTTTGCGTGATAAGACATAATTCATCGCAATTCTGCCTGCCTCTTCCTGACTCCAGTGCCAGACTCCCACACACACCCCGCCCCTCCCACACCCCCGCCCATCCATACCAGGAGGTGGTATGTTTCAGAGGTGAGATCCTGCCCCCATCTCCGGTCATTCCTTTCCCAGTTCATGTATGTATATACCATTGAACAGTCCAAACGTGCACGGCCATAAAACAAGAAACATATTGTTTTTATCGGCAGTGCTGACGCGGTGAACTTTGCGTGAACCCGCCTAGGTTGACCCATGTAGGTGAACCAGCGCCGCTGTTAGCCCCGTTACCGTGGTTACCGACTTGTTGCCCCTCCCGCTGGTCACCCAGCTATCAGCAAGCTTAGCCACTGTTACGCCGGCCACCAGCATGGCGACATTTCCGCCTATGTTTACTACTACACATAGTAGTTTTTTGTTCAAGTTTTTTTCTCTTTAATACATAGGCTACCCATGCATCAATTGATTGAATGGACGATCACATGGGAAGTGCCAAGATGTTTACACACTTATAAGGCTGATTACTTTTACATTAGGTACTTCAAGGTTAGGGAATGGAGCTGTGGGAGAGGAGTGGGTGTGGTTCACACCTTCCCCCTACCTGCGGTGGGAACCTACCCCTACCCCCCTACATAACCCACCTGGCCCCCCTCCCCCGGGGGGACCTGAGACTCCCTCCAGGTGTACACGCGCATCGCCACTTCCAACACTAACTCCTTTTTTTTCTCTAAAAAGGAATCATTCAGAATGTGCTTCGGTTGTGGGTGTAGGTAGAGTACGGGATGGGGTTGATCATGCCAGCTTCGGTTGTGGGTGTGGGTAGAGTACGGGATGGGGTTGATCATGCCAGCTTCGGTTGTGGGTGTAGGTAGAGTACGGGATGGGGTTGATCATGCCAGCTTCGGTTGTGGGTGTAGGTAGAGTACGGGATGGGGTTGATCATGCCAGCTTCGGTTGTGGGTGTAGGTTGAGTACGGGATGGGGTTGATCATGCCAGCTTCGGTTGTGGGTGTAGGTAGAGTACGGGATGGGGTTGATCATGCCAGCTTCGGTTGTGGGTGTAGGTAGAGTACGGGATGGGGTTGATCATGCCAGCTTCGGTTGTGGGTGTAGGTAGAGTACGGGATGGGGTTGATCATGCCAGCTTCGGTTGTGGGTGTAGGTAGAGTACGGGATGGGGTTGATCATGCCAGATTCGTATATCTCTTAATCTAACAGTTTTCACCTAATTTCAGTTCATAACCACAAGGTGAGAAGGATTGAAAATGAACAGGGTAAACTATTTTGAACATTTGAAATGAAACCAAGTTTGCGTTGAAGTATAAACATAAGTAAAATGTAAGTAGCCTATGATAATTATGGTAAAAATCGAATTCCAGCTGATGACAATTAACATGTTTTCATGGCAGTACTTACATTCTATTCCATGTGGAACGATTCCAGAGGTTGTCATGGTTAATGTACAATCACAATATATTGAGATACGTGTGTTTTTTAAGCTGAGCATGGCTATGCCATGGCTGCGCAGGCAAGCAGTGACATATCAGACATGTTCTATTACCATACTATTTTAGTCAGTCTGTTTACTTGCTAGATTTTCACATAACAGTTTAATATGTCTTTTTACATAAGGTTGAGACTCACAAAAAAAGAGTGTTATAAAAACCTTACATTTTGGCAAAGTTGAGACCTTGTCATTATAAAATATTATAAAAATGTTATCTTTATGTTAAAGAACATAACATGAATATTGCAAAACATCACAGTGCAATATTGCAATGTTAGGTCAGTACCTAGAGACATCATTGGCTGCCATTAAAGTGACGTAACAATAACCAAAAACAGGACTAAATAGAGCAATACTGCAACAATGTAATAACACTGCAATGCCATGTTTGCCTGGGTTTCTTATTTGGTTTGATCGTACCCTACCCGATCCAGCCTAGGGAACAGTGGAAGTATCCCCGTGTACCCTCTCACCCCACAGCCCTCTCACCTAGAGATCCAGGGATTGTCTCTCCTTGAACATCTTCCAAGCCATATTCACTGGAGCATAATATTTGATAATACTAAACATCTCTGTTTTTGTTTGCTAGAACACATAAGTATTTCCCCGGAAAACATAGTTCGGTATGTCTGTTGCCAATAGTCCTGCCAACAAACATCCTTTAGACACCAACAGAGAGGTCTTTAGATATACATCTTTATATGGCAGAGAATACGAAGGCCATATGGGGTTTTGTGTTTATCACATCCCATTTGGATATACATGCATAGAGATACATAATATATCTCTTTGCATGATATTATTATGCTGTACGCTTCAACGCTTACTTTGTGTCACCTATACATACTATTCGTCTGTTCACTGGTATACTTTATATATAGGAATACCACGTCTTGGAATAGCTATACTCTACCTATTTTATACATGTATATTGTAAAACGATAGCTGTAATTCAAGTTCAAATCATGAAAAAGTTTGGCTTTATTGTTTGGCATCAAGTTCATAACAAGTAGGGAAAGTTCACTCTAGGCCTAGGCAAGTCTAACTTTACTAATTGACGAGTTGATAGTGTGAAGCTGGCTGGCAGCCAAGTGGGCCATGGCCACGTTAGTGTGAGTAGATCAAGGGCACTGGTTTCACTCACGGACTTCACTTTACTACCGGTATACCTCCAATGAGGGTTCTGCGCATAGGGGGCCACCGTCACCGGAAGTTGTATGTGAGAATACTTTAGTTACACTTTATAATCATTTAGGTAAAGTTTGAGGATTTTCTTGAAAGTAGTATTAGTGCTTCTCTAGAACCCCGGTCGAGAACCCTTGTACTAGGCTATTGCTGTCATATGAAATATATAATTGTCACCATCATTATGCCATTATTTTTCCATGTAGGTATTTGGAATTGCTTGTGTATAGATGGGTTGGTATTTAGCATTTAGTAAGCTTTTAGTTGAATATAACAAACAGTAAATAATATGTTTATGCTCACTTTATCATTTTATCTTTTATCATTGATCGCATGTACACATGTCATTCAAGTTGTTTACAACGTTCATTACAACAGCCAAGATATACACAATAATGCACTGATTACATTAGTATCAATTCACAAAAGGGTTTGTCAAAAGGTTTCTGATAATGTTTTAGCCATTAAAACCTGTTTGTACCGATTTTATCCTCATTACAATTTTGATACTGAATAGCCACCCATCAGCTTATTGTGCGGATTAATGTCAACGATAAGTCAAAAGTTCATTCAAAATAATGGAATATGCTGGTAAAATAATTATAACAGTCAGCGTGGATTTGTTAGACCACTCTATAGGGACACTTTCCTCTGTTTTTAGTTTTATCAAAACTTTGTCCAAGTTCAATGGGAACACACAACATAGAGAAATGGACGCTCTAAACAACAAGTTTGCATTTTAGAACAATAAGACTGTTTGGCAATGTCCATTCCAAGCATAGTTTTCTGGGAGTTTAGTTATGTCCGTGTTTATTGTGATACATATCTCGGCGTCCTTGCTCCTCCTGTGATTACCTGTCCCCGTGTCGCCGGGCCCAGGTGGGAACCTACCCTGGAGGGCGCGTCAACTGATACGTACTTACAAACCCTCTTTTTTTTATGGGTATGTTAGATATAATGAAAAATGATATAAGTTCTCTATTAGAAACCCAATCAACAGACCTTAGAACTGATATGTCATCGGCCGCCCTCACACCAGAGAGACTAAAGTTTACACCTATAGCACAGAGGTATATCGAGTGGAAACCGCGAAATAGGATAGCCCTTGAATAATTGAACTTGATACTTTATTGACAACTGTTGCCTTTTAACTGAAGAAGTGAAAGTTTTACAAGAAAATAGTTTCAAATGTCTCTTGTGTTCATTTAGTTGAGCACAACCAAACCAGCAGTCACTGCTGATGACGTCATAAGAATAGTCGTCATGTGACTTATGGTCGCCAAGGCCCAGGGCTTGGTTTGGCAGTAGCAAAAATAAGTGTTGACAGGGCTATATTTATCTGAGCACAGTTGACTTCTGATTAGGATATTTTGTATGTGAACAAAATACTGCATCGTTAATATATTAGGGTGCTTTAACTTGGTATTTTCGGCGGTCTTTAAGTCTGTTTTTTAAGTGCGTATATGTCAGCTGGAAATGTTCCAACTTGTCGGTATAAAATGATATACAATAATACGGGGATACTTAGGTCTATTAATTTCATCTTTCGCAAAAGGCTTGTCGGTATAAAATGATATACAATAATAAGGGGATACTTAGGTCCATTAATTTCATCGTTCGCAAAAGGCTTGTATAATGGAAAAATGATGTTAACATTGGACCTTGAACGAACACAAAAAGAAATAGAAACTGGAGTAAATATGGGAACTTTTTTGAAACAATGGGTATTGGTACTGGACTGGGATACTGGTATGATAGATAATTGATAATGCCTACCCGCATGCAGGCAATGTGTTGAGAAGCTTTTAGGGATAAAGAAGGCAGATGCACAAAAAAACTGCACATCATGAAAACAAAAGATGTTGCTCCAAGATAAGGAGCCCCATAGCATGAAATAGACCTATGGATTCTGCATAGGTATATACAGTAGTAGAGCTATGATAAGTAGCTTGTCAGTAGAAAACGTAGGCGTCACGCTAACTAGTAATGGGCCAACCATGACAAACCCGTTAAAGAACGTGGGTTGTTTATTCGGGCACAGTGACTCCCATAGCATGGAATGTTAGAGGTAAGGTACCCATTAAGTTGCTTTTGCGTCTATAGCGAAAACAGTTATTTGGTTTCGTTACTCAGTTTCAAAATATGTTGAACATCACTTATGGCATAATACATTATTGATCTTGTGCATTTTTTCGGCTTAAGGGACCTTTCGTCGCTTATGTACGAATTTTTTTAATGGTTTCTAGGGCCCCATCCCCCTTATAAGTTATATGAATATCTTATTTTCCGATTCTGATACAGACTTGGGCTTATCTTTGAATACATTTGATACAAATAACGACTTTAAAAAATATTCCATCCACACTAATATAATAAATATACCGACGGTGCAATTTAACCGCAATACCATTCTTAATTAGGTATCTCGTCAAAATTGTAATGCTAATGTGATTGAAATTCATCATAAAGTACTTAACATATCTTAACTTCACATATCTGTAATTTCGGACTTTCATTTAAATTATCAAATACACCCTGATGAATTTCAGAAAATGTGTAATCAGAAACTTACTTATTCAATAAGAGCATCCTTCTTTCGAAAATCATTACCAAAGCTCTCCCAAATAGTATTAGTCGACAGAACATATTCATGGTAGGAGCGAAGCCTGTCTTGAATTCGCACGCACATCACCTTTAATTCACCTTAATCATGACGTCATAAAAACAGGTGCACTCGCGCTGACCCCTACTGAGGTAGTACTGCCAGCACTCAGCGACCTGTCCTGGCATTAAGGGTGAAATTAAAATGAAAAATCACTAATTTTGTTTTTGAGATCAATTTAAGGGTGGGGTAGAGGTCGGTGGCGCCGGGTGCACGCACTTGCTTTTTAGTTGGGTGGGCTGGGGGTTCGGGGTACTATTACTAACGTTGCCACGTGTCACGCTGTGTTTTTATCCAACAGTACCCTTACATGGCATAACATTTGAACATCTCTCCCACCATGTAACAACATTGAAAGGGTGATTTCCATTCTCATCAGTCGTGACAAGTGAAACACTATGGTGCTTAGAATTGTGCATTTTAATGTCAGCGAATTGTATACAAACCAGCCTGGATACGAGCTTGGCTACAAAGAAGTGTTTTAGGGTAGGTAAAACGCTATGGAGTATATCGATCCGATAGGCTTTTGAATATTTTACAGCCACTCCCAATGGCAAAACCGTTTCCAGTTGAGTGGCTTGAAAATTGTCCGCTACCATTTGTGGGTTGAAAAAGTGGCGTTGGGGGGTTGTCAATAAATGATGGTCGGTTTGTGGGTTATGAAACAGCTGGGGACGACCGCCCCAACTACCAGAGCAAACGGTCTCTGTCAATCTCTGCATCTTTAATAACTTGGAGGCCAGATCAATTCAGGACATCTGCCAAATGCCAACCCGGTGGCAAATTCAAAAGACATATTTTCTGCACTGACCGTCGGTGCTATATTATCCCTGTGTATAGGCATATTCATGAATGTTGAAAATTGTTGCCTCAAACTTGTACGTATGACCAGTTCTAAAGCCTTTCTGTGAGCTAGGAGCACAAAAGCTATTGCGCTTAAAATAACATCTACGCGTACGATGAATTATTCCTAAAGTAGGCGCAAAGTTTTATAAAAAGTGATAGGATTTCTTGTTCTACGCAGTTACATAGGTTATCGATTTTTTCCCCAGTGTTCTAGGTTTCCTCGCATACTGCCTGATATACTCGTTGATATAACTTTCTTCGAGTGCTTGTCCTTAGGCTGTTAGGTCCAACCAACGTTTCCATGTTCATGTATTTTCTAATGTATAATACCCTCTAGATATGTTCACACATACTGTGTAACACCAGGATGCCTGTCATTTAAAATGCCCCGGAGAATACAATTAAATTTGCATATAATTTGCATTTTATGCATTATACATGGTATGAAATAACCCAAAATGGACAATCATCATGGCCCAAGGCGGTTCAACTAAAGCTGAACACTATCATCTCAATAGAATTATGTGTATTTTCCATGGCATTATCATATTAATCAATTGTAAAATTTCCATCGGATGACATGATAACACTATCTTACTTCCTCATATCTAGTATATCATAAAATTAATGATCATGTAAATTTCCTCATTTCTATCATTTCTATCATTACTTTTACCATTGCATTTTTATTGTTATCGTGCAATTACCTCTGTCTTATTCCATTATATTCATATTCATATTGATGTATTTGGATGATGCTAAAGAGTTATGACATAAAGAAACTACTAACCAAACTATTGTTTAACCTCTTGTCCACGCCTAAAGCTTTCGGTCTTGACTTTGTGAAATAGAATGTAAGAGAATGATGTGGAAATGACGCCACTCCCTTACAGAGGAAAAGTGATATTGAAACTACACTGTAAAAAGTAAATGCTGTAAATTTACAGTAAACTTTGCTGGCAGCAAAGTTTCCAGTAAACTTTGCTGTAAAATTACAGCATTCAGTATACTGTAAATTGTACAGTACATGGTATTGTAGATGTGTTACAGTAAATAGTGCTGTAAATAAACAGCAAACTAAGTACTGTAAATTTACAGTAAACTTTGCTGGCAGCAAAGTTTCCAGCAAAGTTTACTGTAATTTTACAGTGGACTGTTATTTTACAGCACTTTAGATTAAAAGCCTTTTAACATCAATTTAACATAAAATATTCCCCATAAATCAAAAAAGAAAGTCAATTCCCAACCACAAACCAATGTATAGAGGTTGTGGGATGTAATTATGCTAGATTTACTAGCACACACATGCATTGGATGATGTTGCAGCATGTCTGAGAGATCATTGCCTACCTATAAATTGTACTTTACACAAAAAAGGTGTCTATGCATACAGTTTGTAATTATCTCGTAATAATTACGATTATTAATATGTATTTCAATAACTTAAGATATCAGTTCATTTTATGAGTATGGTATTCACTCTTTAACATCATTAGATGTAAATAATTCATCTGAAAATATGGTGTAAAGTTGATATGCCAAAAACGTTTTTTTACTTTTTACTTTTGCACTCCTGGTGGTCACTGTATTTTACAGTAAGATGTACTGTAAAAATACATTCTAATCATGTAATTTCAGATTTACAGTACAAATCTCGTAATCCTACAGCAAGTTTAACTGTTTATTTTCCAACAGCAAACGTTGCTGTAAATCAACTGTACAATTTGCTGTAAAATAACATTAACTTTTTACAGTGTAATTTAACAACATCCAGTGTACGAATCCACAGTATTTCTCCATGTCAACACAAGTATATAGATACTGAACACCCGAACATGACATTAGACCGAATGGGACTTTATGGGTTTTCTTTATTAGACTGTTCTCTCTAGTCTCCCGTTGGCTTACTTTAAAAACAAACCAACTGATCCCGAATTTATACAACAAACACATACGGGGACAGACACAAGTATCGATAGAGAAATAATTTTGATGGGGAGTAGGTAGATGCGCAGGTACACCATTTTTCACTCTTCATTGCTAATTTTGTTTTGGCTTAGTTTAACATTAAAACGCGTACATTTTCCGTAAAAAGGCGAGTGGCTCACGGGGCCCCGTTTAACACTAAGAGGCCCCTGAGATGAGCTCGGAGCTGCTCGTCCAATAGACACTCAGCGTGACATGAGCAGCTCAGACCAGGAAGCGTCGGCCGAAACTACCCAAATAGGACCCGGAAAACACCCAACGTCCTTGGCATAGTTTGATCATAACCATTTGTTACTATCACTGTCAACCTAGCGGTTTTTATCTCTCAGCTGCAGTTTCTTTTACAGATGAAAGCTGCATGGTATCAGTTCTCACTTGGTAGAGTTACACTGTAGTAAGCCTCTGTGCTAAACTGTACCTTTTTGTCTTTTTCAGGTATGTCGTGTTGTTTCGAATCTCCCTTTCCGTTCGCAATGCGGTAAGTTACTTTCTATTAAATTTGTTATTTTCTGTTTTAATGTTTTAAACCGTATTCCTACTCAAAGGGGTATTCAAGCCGCCCCTGTGGCAATTTGCATCAACTTTGGAGGAACTAATCTTTATCTAGGGAACGTGTTGGGGAAGCGTTAATCCTACGTTAATACGCTTTAATCAACGTGGGCATCGGATTTATCTCATATAGTTAGCATGGTCGTAACTCATGTGAAAATCTTGCTGCTGAAAACTAGCGATAAAACGGCTGAAATAACCCCCTCCCCACACCCGCAACATCACCTAGGAATTGTAATTATAATTATAATGGGCTTTTTGGTGTCCTTACCTGGAAGACAAGTATTTATAAATTGACCTCTGCTGGCGTCTTCCTGCTCGTCATATGACCTTGCCAACGTTGCGTGTCGGAGCGGACAACCTCAGGTTGTTTGATTGGAATCGTCACGCTCGGCTGATTTCTGCTTGGATCAGTTCATGGGCAAATTACTACAGCAGTGTCACGATGAAACCTGCGCACTTTTAGGCCAATCTGATTTGTTTAAAGTTGCTAAGAATATGTTAGGTAATTGCTTAGGTAATTGCTTACATTGCAAACACTTCTGCGTGATATATAATATAAAGACAACATCAGTCAACTAGCGCTCCTTGGCAACCGTCATTTGGCAGTTAAGATTCACTGAGTGGGAGTCAACCTTATATCATTGGAAACTCTCCAATTCAATGTAACAATATGAGCAGAATATAGCCAATTTTCAAATTCTACAGGGGTAGTGGACGTTTATGAGTAGATGACATGATCTACCAATTTTATCTTGTAGTTCACTATTTTTGTTGCTGTTTGATGTTCCCCTGTAGAACAGTATGGTATGAATAAGATGAGAAGCCTCTCACTAACAATTTAGTAACTAGATTTCTATTTGCCGTATAACGGAATCGAGGAACTATGATGACATATCCATGACATTTACTTAGGGCAAATGGGAATGTGATTGACTTATACATTTCTTTGCTTGAACTGCTCCAAAGGAACTCCCCTAAATGCCAACAACAAAAATGGCGGCTCGCAGCAGAGCCGTATACCTCTCCTCTGTTAGGAGCTGGCGGGGCGTGGCGTTCACTCTCCAGCCCGATCCTTACTCGGCCAATACGCACAGAGATAGTTGGACGCCGCGTGTTTGTGCCTGTTTTCAAACCCTTTTAAATAATTGATGAACAAAGTACCTGAAATATAAAAAGGCATTGATCTGAGCAAACAAAGCCGTGGGGGGATATTAATACCGCTCCTGGTGGTCGTATATATATTAAAATATGATTCAGGTGCCTGGTGCTTGGAGGTCAAGATGGAGTTCTGATCAGAAGGTTAAGAACTGTGCCTTGTGCTCATCAATGCAGCTGAAGTACTTTAAAGTTTGGTGGTGTAGTACTTCTGATTATAGTTGAGGGGAGTAATGAAGATGAAGGCAGGAGTAGTTTGTAGATGATGTTGTATTGATTCTTCAGTCACAGGTTATAATTAGAGCATGGCCTCAGGCCAAAGCCCATGAAAGGTTACATGTGCATAGCTCTGTGTCTCCAGCCCCACTGCCCTCACAGCAGGGGTGCACTTCCCCACCTCACCTTTGGCCTCTGACCTAATTACACTAATTAGGCCAGTTGCCACTAGGGGGAGGGGGAGTGCTAACAAACATTCTGTATGATGGTTACCATAAACTCTATAATGTAGAATGTACATATTTGATATGTCTTTTAATTATTATTTATGAAATTATGATATTTATATATATTTATATGATAAATTTGGTAAATAGTTGTAGTTGTTAGAGGGAGGATATGGCATGCCTAAACTTAGGTATGACATAATGCCCCCCTTCCCTGATTAAAATTTGGCTCCGCACAAATAATTTTTTTTTTTTTTTTTTTTTTTTTTTTGAATTTCTAATAATATATATTTTTTTTTTGGGAAAATAGAGTTTATGATATTTTTTCTTTCATGTGTGCACTTGGAATGTATTTTGTATTTTAAAACAATGATAGCAATCTTCTAAATGATATCAATTATACAATGATAGCATTGAATTGTGGAATACAATGATAGCTTTAAGTTTTATTGGCTTATCTAGTCTTTTCTAATTTACATTTAATTTATATAAACCAAGTCGCATGAGACAAGGTTATAAATTCTAATACAATATGTTTCACCTAACCTTAAAATGAAAAGGCTTTTGATGAAGATTGTATAGATTATGATAGTGTTAGTTTCCCTAGCTGTTTTCCCTGTCTAAATCTCTGAAATAAAGTGTAGAATTAATTGCTTAACCCTAGCTGAAAACGAAAGTAGAGAATTAGACTTTAGGAATTTAATAGACATTGCATTGTGATTTGATTTTTCAAAACCTGAGTCTACATATTTCTAATTAACTTATTATTTACAACTAGGTCTTACCATGTATAGAAGTTATTACGTCTTTGGTATTAGTTTTGTCTTTGCCAAATAGCAACTTTGCGCCTAAAGCACTAAATGGTAGATGTTAAATTTGTTTTGTTCTTGAAAATTTCTGAAGGTAGTTTTGCTTTTGCATTTGGGACCGTTTATGTCAAGGACATCAACGTGGCTCTCCAACTAGAGGCATGTCCAACATATATACATAAACTTTGGATTTGAAAACATGGTTAGTACACAAGACATACATATAAGTAGTATTATACGAGTATATACATTTCACATTTGAGAATCATTTGAAGTTCATTGAGCTTAGTTGTTGATCAATGACATTGTTCGATTGTTTTTGTAGCTGTGGGCTCCTTCAGCTTATCCTTAGTTGTTGTTGATCGTTTGTTCTTATCCTTTGTTGCTGTTGATAGCTTGTAGTTTCAGTCTGATGTGGTTTGTTAGCACTTATGCGTTTGATTTTAGATTTTAGTTTGATTTAGCTTGAATAGTTCATGGTTTGTCCTGCGTTAGATGTGTTGAGGTGTATCTGAGCGAGACGGGTCGTGCTTGTCCGATGAGTTGCTCCATCGGTGTTGGGTGGTTGTCGGCTGACTGCTGCCGTCCCAACGTACCATCTCGCAGCAACTTGAATGAGAAATTTGAGAAGGATCAGGGTATGCATATAAAGGAACGCAGGTTGTAGTGAATGGTTTAAAGTTATTGATTTTGTTTTTGTGTTTCTGGTTTGAACTCCGTTAGTTGTTTGAATAAGGTATTCTCCTTGTATGTTTAGCAAAATTGTTCTACTTGTTTGAGAAATTTGGAATAGTAAAATTTACATTAATTCTTGCATGGTTGGTCCAAAATACTTAACGTTGTCATAGTAGTGGGGTCTGTTATGTCGAAAGGTGTTTTCGGAGGGGTAAAAGCAATTTGAAGACATCTTTGGAAAGCCCAAGGTCTCTAGTTTTAGAAATGCCATGTTTCCGAAAATTCTTTTTCCCGGAAACATGTTTTTTGACCCGTTTCCATGGCAACCATAGCGTTTTATGAGGAAATCACAAAATCATCAATAAATCAAAAAGTATTTATGATGGAAGTGTCATATTTTCACCAAAGGTAGGTATCTATTTTGGGCAAATGACAAATATGTGAATTTGACCTTGACTCAAGGTCAAGGTCACATTTTGGAAGGTCAAATCTCAAAATTGCACGAAAATTGGGAATCCAGCCTATCAGTTACCTTGACAACATATGTTTCTTGAATAAGGATCGAATTGAAACTCTCCATAAACTTTGTACACATGAGCCCCTTTCACTTCATGGCAAAAATTTGAACTCAGTTATCATGGTTGCCATGGTAACCAAGGGATAAGCGTGTTTAAGGGAGGTGCAATAACGTTTTTTCATAGACTCTCTTTACAGATATCGCAAATCCAAATTATCAACAAGTCAAAAGGTATTCATGATAGGAGTGCCATATTTTCACCAAAGGTAGATATCAATTTTGGGCAAATGTCAAATATGTTAATTTGACCTTGAGTCAAGGTCAAGGTCGTGTTTTTCAAGGTCAAATATCAAAATTGGCATTAAAATCAGGAATTTTAACTATCAGTTACCTTGACAAGACATGTTTCTTAAATAAGGATCAAATTGAAACACTCCATAAACTTTGTACACATGAGCACCTTTCATTTCATAGCAATACTTTGAACCAAGTTACCTTGGTTACCATGGTAACCAAGGGGTAAACATGTGTTTTAGGGAGGTTGAATAATGTATTTTCATAGATTCTTTGTACAGAGTTCAAAAACCCAAATTACCAATAAGTCAAAAAGTGTTAATGATGGAAGTTTCATATTTTCACCAAAGGTAGATATCAATTTTGGGCAAATGATAGATATACAAATTTGACCTTGGGTCCATGTCAAGGTCATGTTTTAGAAGGTCAAATCTCAAAATTGGCATGAAAATCAGATATTTAGACAATCAACCTGAAAACACATTTTTCGTGAACTAGGATCAAATTGAGACATTCCATAAACTTTTTGCAAATGAGCACCTTTCATTTCATAGTTATAATTTGAGCCCAGTTATTATGGTTGCCATGGTAACCAAGGGATAAACATGTGTTTCAGGGAGGTTGAATAAGATTTTTTCATAGACTCTTTTTACAGAGTTTACTAACCCAACTGTCCATGGGTATTATATAGCCAAGAATCATGATAGAAACTTTTGGGAGCTACCATGATGGCTATCTCTTGTGGTCCCACTCACCTCCCCCAAGGGCATGGTAAAGCAATGAAGAGATGAAAACAGTTATGGTCCATGAGACTTTAGAATTATGGAGAATTGACTCTTTTTCATTATTTCACAGGTAGTTTCTCCTCATTGAAACAGATATGTAGTGTAGAAAATAATTTTTGTTGATTTCATTCTAGCCAATTACTGTTTCATTTAGACTTAAAGGGAGCCAAAAGCAATGTTCGGTCAAAATTTGAAAGAATTCTCAAATAACTACCATTATATATTCTAAGAGTCTAACATTATCCATTGGTACAGTATCAATTATGATAAGTAACTATAACTTTAATTGAATTCAATAATATACTCATTCCATTTATGTCTCAAGGCAGCAATGTTTGTAAACAAAGCAACTTTGGTGGGTCACCAAAATTGACCAAGGGGAAGTTTTAATTTATTTCAATGTAATTCAAGTCTGTATTCACAGTCTATATTTTACTGCAAGCCTGGGTTGTGGCAATAGAATACAATGGAGTTTCAATAGTTAACAGAATTTGACCTCAGATTGCTTTTGGCTCCCTTTAACATAACATATTCTTAAAATACATGGATGGACTAATCATTTTCATGTTATGCCTATACCTCAGTGTCCTCTGAGCCATTTGGGCAATTGCATTCAATATGGTTATCATTAAAAGTTTGTCACACAAAATCAGCATCATGGTGAACTTGAGTAAGACTCATCAAATTCATCAGAGTAGATGTTTCAGTTTGTTTTCAAACATTCTAATTTTAGCTTATTTCTGCCCAGCCAAGGTGTGATGTAACAGTCACATTATGCAACCATATATTTTTGGTTTGTCTGTTACTTACTAAAATGTCACATAACTGTTACATTATTTTTCTGTGAGGTCAGAATTTTATAATGTTCTGGTGAGGTTAGGTCAAGATCAAATTAAAATAGAATGTCATGGTGACATTCTGATTAGGTGAGGTCTAGTCCTGACTTAAACAGAACATTGTTGTGACCTGCAACAGTTGGTTGCAGCAACGTAATGGGGAGTCATCAAAAGAACTTCACTGTAATCTAACAATGTGAAATAACAAGAATCAATTCAGAATGTTGCTGCAACATTATTATAACGTCATATCTTTGGCTGGGTGTAGTCTTAAGGGTTCAAAGTAAAAGGATAATTAGCAGTGTTTGCAAACAGACTGATATCACTGTCCTAATCCTTATTAAGATTTTCTATGGTATACCCATACATGGAGGAGTGATATATATACTTTGGTTTAACAAAAGAGCTGACATATATATGAAACATTCTGAATCTAGGAAATAACCTTGGCAGCAATACAATATGTCAACTATAAGAATATAAAAAGGCCTTTTATCAATTTTTGGATTTATGAAATAATTGTATTGCCTTTTTAAGAGTAGGGCTTTATGCCCATTTGTTTGTGAAAGTAGGCTGAGTCCCCACAGCTAAGAATGTGACATCATACTGATGTCATAGACACGTCACCAGTTGCATCACAGTTACATTGCAGGTGGACATCTCTATGATGTGAAAAGTGAGGACTCCATTTGATGTCACAAAGACACCATGTGTGATGTCATATTGTGGCTATTCCTACCTTAGTCACCTAACCAAAATCATATTCAATAATTCATCCTGCTAATCCCTCAAGGGCCCTGCCAACCTCATGTCCCATTAGAGTATGGTTTGGACTACAACTAAATTACAAATCTCTGAGATTTCCCAACAGAGTGTAGTTTATACTATACCTTATTGGTAATTTTTTAAGTAAGATTGGAACTACATCTTAGTCAGACCTTTATGCAATGTCCAATTAAAGTGTGGTTTGCACTATACTTTAACTAGGTATTTCTGTGAAGTCCCCTTTAAGTGTGGTTTTGACTATACCTTAATGGGGCATTTCTGCCATGTTCCATTTTGGTGTGGTTAGGACTAGACCTTATTTGGACATCTCTGTGATGTCCCATGTAAGTAAGGTCATGACTGCACTTAATTCAGATGTTTCTGTAGTGTACTATTCAAGTGAGATAATGACTGCACTTAATTCAGATGTTTTTGTAACATACTATTCAAGTGAGGTTGCAACTGCATTTTATCCACACATTCTCTTCTTCTCTAACAAGAAATCTCTGAGTGTTTTCTTCTTGAAGAGGAATTCCAGAGAATTCTCCTGTTCTCTGGTAGTTTAGAGAATGAGAATTCTTTTCTCTTAAAGAGGCTCAAATTCTCTATTTTCATGGAAAAAGAGTTTTCATTCTCTATTCTCAGGAAAGAAAGAATTCTCAGTCTTTCTTTACAGAGAATGAGAATTTCTTGATGCTTAAGAAGATAGGTTTAGAGAATTTCTTGTTAGAGAAGAAGAAAGCGTGTGGATAAGGTGGATCTGTGATGTACTAGTCAAGTGAGATTGGGAGTGCATTTCGTTTGGACATTTCTGTGACATACTATTCAAGTGAGGATGTAACAACACTTCTTATGGACATCTCAGCAACATACTGTTCAAATGAGGATGTAACATCACTTTATTTGGACATTTATGTGATGACTAGAACCTATCAATGACGGCATTATGACACCCTATTGGTGTTGGGTTCTGACTTTCCCATAAAATCCCCATGGGGGCCCGGGGTGGGGGATTCCATCGGGAGCCTCCTGGGAAGAATGTGTCCCCAGCAGTCCCTTGCTGTTTGTAGAAGGCAACAAATGGGGAGACCAGACTCGGTAGCTCAATTGGTAGAGTGCCTGCTTCAAGTCTGGAAGGTCTTGGGATTTATCCCTGGCCAAGTGACACCAAAGACTTTAACAATGGCAGTGGTCATTGCTTGCCTGGCACTTGATATAAAGTAAGAACCACGTAACATGACTGGTTGGACCGGTGTCAGTATAATAGGACTGGGTTGGGTATTGTGTGGGCCTATTACATGATATCTCAGTGTGGCAGCACTATAAAGAGGGCATTGGGTCCCACTGCTACAAATAGGCACCTTATTTCATAGATTTGGTCACCGCCCCTGTGGCGTAAAACAAGCTGAGAAGCTTTACCTTGTGCAGTCTGGTAAAAGAACCCTAATGGGTCGGCTGGACATTGAACTAACCCCACAAATAAACAAATCCCCATAAAATGATGTTATTACAAGGTGATATTACGGGGAAGTGTCAACTAACCAAAAATTTACCATCTTATGACTTCCCAAACCCTGAAAATATGTTAATCTGCTAAAATGTGAGGAAATTCCTCCACCTTAACCCCACACATCTTTACTGTTGCTGGCATCTGCCTCTCAGGGCCAATGGATGTGGGGTTGGGCAGAGATGGGTCAACAGCAGTTTGATGAATGGTGAATCAACAAAATTCATCTAAATATCTCAATGTTTACAGCAAATCAACCCCCTTGTCATTGCACACTGCCTTCACTTGTGCATAGGAATGCACATTGGGCAGGGACGGGTAGTGTGTTAACCCTTTGGACCCCAATCTGGCCGTAGCAACCCGAGGGTGTACCCCCCAATCTGGCAGTGACCGCCCAGAAAAACGACTGTAATAATTTTTCCATATTTTTCCAGGGAGAACACTTTGAAAAGCATAAAACATACAAAAGTGACCAATATATCAATTAAAAGCTGATTAAATTTCATTTCCAATGCTTCAAACCACATTTCTATAATTCAATCTAATATCTGTTGGCCTTTAGGGAAATCCATAAGGGAATGCATGGAAATCCTGGGGAAATCCAGCAATGTATGAATGCAACCTGTGGTGTCTAAAGGGTTAAGGGGTGTGGGAGTTGCTTTGATTTCACTTGAGAAGGAGACCAGATGAGAATAGGACACATTTTCATCAACATTTTTCTAAAAGAACACCATGTCAAGCCCCCAATGTGTCCTGGATGAGCTTTGTCCTCCTAAAATGGTTAGGAATGGCAATAATTCAGTATTCAGTATTTATTCAGATTTTTTATAATTACAGTACAATTAAGTACAGAATATTGTTTTCCAATAAGTAAAATGCTAGCTCAAAATTCTAAGTCTAAATTTAAGTTTTGAACCCAAACAGAAATGCATCATAACCACACATTTGTGCCTGCATCTTGCTCTTAAGGGTCCATAGATGGGATGAGGAAGGGTGGAGTTATGGAGGGTTGCTGGGGCTTATGATCTGCCTTACTATTATTGGGACCAGTGAATGGATGTGGATTTCACTGAAATACCTAAAGAAATACAGCATTTACAAGCAAATGACTTGCCCTTGATGAGTTATTACAGTTATGAGTTATGGTTGAAGTGGGAAGGTGGGAAGTGGAGGTGTGCTGGGATAATGGGGAGCTTTCACCATAGTCAGAAAACCAGGGATTTGAAAATCAGTCTTAAATCATAAAAACTCTCTTTTTTACCAAGAAGTTAGTAAATTCACTAACTTTTCACCAACTCTTGCCAACCAACTGGAAACTCATTAGGAGGGTGTGTGGGACAGGCACAGTTGCTAGAACCCGTCCTTTAATGAATAAATGGTCCCTCAGAAGTATCTCAAGAATATCAATATTTGTAACACAGTATGCTTGTTGGGTACACATGTACTCCCAAGCAAGCAGTGACATCACAAGCACATTCTGCGACTGCACTTTTTTAGTTAGTCTGTAACCTGCCCAATTTTTACCTAACAGTTACAGTATTTCAGGTAAAGGTGGGACTTACTAAACAAAAATGGGCTTACTTTACTTTAGAGATTGGTTGGGGCCTCCTGTGTTGCACACCCAAACTGGGCTGTGTGTTTGCAGTATACACAACAAGTAACACTACTATGGAATAAACATCATTAAAGCAATTAGACTATCTTATTTATAATGCAACAACTACATGTTACATTCCTTGACTCTTAAGGTTTCCTAAATAACCTCTGATACCCCTTACATCATAAAAACAGAGATGATACTCCCAAATGATGAAAAAATATTATAAGTAAGGAACACCTTTCCTATTTTTTTCTAGAAGCAATTTTGAGGGAAGTAACCTTTATAGTAGTAGAGATCTGACATTCAATTCATATTCAAATTACTTGAAAGTTACACACACAAAATTCTGAAACTGATATTAAAGTGATATAGGAATGAATGGTTGCTCAATCCAAAATCACCAAAAAAGGGAAGGAAATCCTGCAAAAGTAGACAAATAAGCTTATGGAAAAATGACAGTTTTTATGTAATTGCTCTTGGACTTAATAAACAACAATATCAAATGATATGCTAAATTGCCTTTCAGATAATATATGGAGTGTTATCACATAAGAATTAATGTGCATCTACATTTTAGTAATTAAGGACACATTGCATTATCAAACAGTTTTTGCATACCTAAATTCTTTGGAACCATCTTCATTAATAGTCCATAGGATGCCATTAGTTTAAAAAGAAAAACAAAGTCCTTAATATCACCTTGCAAAACATGATCTTCACCTTGGTCATGAGTAAAGGTTAAATTTGCATTATATCATCATTTGCCCAAAATCATATCTACCTTTGGTGAAAGTATGACACTCCCATCTTGAATACTTTTGATAATTTGGAATTGTGAACTCTGAAAGAGAGTTGTCAACCTCCCTGGAACACGGCATCCCTTGGTTACTATGGCAACCATGGTAACTGGGAAGTTTCAATTTGATCCTAGTTCAAGAAATATGTGTTTTTAAGGTAACTGATTCCCGATTTTCATGCCAATTTTGAGATTTGACCTTGTACAACATGACCTTGACCTTGACGCAAGGTCAAATTTGTATATTTATCACTTGCCAAAAGTTGATATTTACCTTTGGTGAAAATATGAAACTTCCATCATTAATACTTTTTGATTCATAGATAATTTGGGTTTTTGAACTCTGTAAAAAGAGTTTATGAAAAAATCTTATTCAACCTCCCTGAAACACATGTTTATCCCTTGGTTACCATGGCAACTATGATAACTGGGCTCAAATTATAGCTATGAAATGAAATGTGCTCATGTCCAAAAAGTTTATGGAATGTTGGAATTTGATCCTAGTTCAAGAAAAATGTGTTTTCAGGCTAACTGATTGTCTATATATCTGATTTTCATGCCAATTTTGAGATTTTACCTTCTAAAACATGACCTTGACATGGACCCAAGGTCAAATTTGTATATCTATCATTTGCCCAAAATTGATATCTAATATGAAACTTCCATCATTAACACTTTTTGACTTATTGGTAATTTGGGTTTTTGAACTCTGTACAAAGAGTCTATGAAAATACATTATTCAACCTCCCTGAAACACATGTTTACCCCTTGGTTACCATGGTAACCAAGGTAACTTGGTTCAAAGTATTGCTATGAAATGAAAGGTGCTCATGTGTACAAAGTTTATGGAGTGTTTTAATTTGATCCTTATTTAAGAAACATGCGTTGTCAAGGTAACTGATAGTCAAAATTCCTGATTTTAATGCCAATTTTGATATTTGACCTTGAAAAACATGACCTTGACCTTGACTCAAGGTCAAATTAACATATTTGACATTTGCCCAAAATTGATATCTACCTTTGGTGAAAATATGGCACTCCTATCATGAATACCTTTTGACTTGTTGATAATTTGGATTTGCGATATCTGTAAAGAGAGTCTATGAAAAAACTTTATTGCACCTCCCTGAAACACGCTTATCCCTTGGTTACCATGGCAACCATGATAACTGAGTTCAAATTTTTGCCATGAAGTGAAAGGGGCTCATGTGTACAAAGTTTATGGAGAGTTTCAATTCGATCCTTATTCAAGAAACATATGTTGTCAAGGTAACGGATAGGCTGGATTCCGAATTTTCGTGCAATTTTGAGATTTGACCTTCCAAAATGTGACCTTGACCTTGAGTCAAGGTCAAATTCACATATTTGTCATTTGCCCAAAATAGATACCTACCTTTGGTGAAAATATGACACTTCCATCATAAATACTTTTTGATTTATTGATGATTTTGTGATTTCCTCATAAAATGCTATGGTTGCCATGGAAACGGGTCAAAAAACATGTTTCTGGAAAAAAGAATTTTCGGAAACGTGGCATTTCTAAAACTAGAGACCTTGGGCTTTCCAAAGATGTCTTCAAATTGCTTTTACCCCTCCGAAAACACCTGACCCCTTTTTCAGACGTAAGGAACCCCACTATAGTTTGAGATCACAAAAGATCTAGTTGATCCAGGAGCCATAAATTGGAGAGTTAGGTAATCTGCATAGTGTTGTTGTCCCAGTTGTTTTCCCAGGGAGATGTTGAGACTCTCATTTAGTTGGCAGCCTGGATGGACCAGTAGATGTTGATGAAGCTTGTTGTTGATCACTTCAGTAGTAATATTCCTGTATGGAAGAAATTGAAAAGTGTTTGAATGTGTATCGGAGTGTTGTGTAGGTCGGGAAAGTGTATTAAAGTGAAGAATTTGTTAGCTACTTTTTGTTTGTTTGTTTTGCGCCTACATTATCTACGTTTATAATTTAATAGAATTTGTCTTTCATTTGACATTCTTTTTGTTTGAACTACTTTTTGTTTTTATCTACTTTTTGTTTCTTCACTTAACATACAATAGAAAGCATAACGACAAATTGAGGAGAGTTTCAATTTTGTTTAGATAATATTTTATGGGGGTCTGCCCAGGAGATGGTCCATGGGTTTTCCTTTATTGGTTTTCGACCATAATATTTTCAATTTTTGTTAAGATTAGCTTATTGCTATTCTTTTTGTAAGTCGCTGCTGAAAAGAAGTATGAGGTTAATGTTAGTGAATACGCCCGAGTCAACCTTTACGTTAAACCACTCTGAAAAATCAGGCTCAAAATACCGTCCAAAGGGGTGTCACTGGGAAATGTGTAAGTTATAATAGGTGGGTCCTAACCAGATTTATCAGGCCTGGTAAGATCAGCTGTAAATGGGAATGTGTTGAGCCTATGAACCTCAGGGCGTGTGGAACTGTCACACCATAGGGGTTTGGCTAGGACCCCGGAGCTTTTGCTCCCTGAGGGTAGGCTTATAGTTATGAGTATGCTTCTATAGATAGTCAGTTGCTGCAAGCAGACAAATAGATCATGCATGACTCTATTGTCCTCAATCATAATAACTTGATAGGTCACATGATTGTGCTTCACCGTCTATAAAGTTTTGGCAAATTTGCCTTGTAATTTTGTGATCATTTAGTTTGCATAGATTGGAAATGACATGAATGAAACAATGTCATGAATACGGCCAGTGACAGTGGCCCAGAGGATCGATGGTATCGGCAATCAGAGTGTCCGTTTACAGGTATCTTCAGGGATGAATTATGATGATGTGTTGACCTTTTGTGTTTTGAGTGCAAAAAGAAGGTGATTTTGATGTTTATTAGGACATTCACATTGTAAATTTGTTGATTTCACTCTTTTTTGTAGTTTAAGTTGATCTTGTTCCTCGTTTTGATTTCCTCTTTAGTTTTGAGTGAGTTGGTCTTGTTTTAATTGTGTTGTCTGTCCTCAACAGTTGTTCTGTTGCTTTGATTTCTTTGTTGTTGATTTTCCACATTTTCTTCAGATGTTCACTGTTTGGCGTTATCAATCTTCCAGCAAATTGGTTGTTCTTGATTTCCGTTATTCTTTTTAGTCGGTCGACGTGGACGTTCCGGGTCAGCAGCTTTCCAGTTTTGATATCCCTTAGGGTTGCAGTATGGATATTGGGTCGCTTACAAACCAAATAAGGACCTGAATAGATTGGTTGTAATTTTCTTGAAGTTCCTTGTTTTAGAAGATTTGGGATATGGATATATACTATGTCAGCTTTCATTATTGTTGACTGCTTTGTTTTAGGATCATACCTTGTCTTCATTTCTTTTTCTGAGAGTTTAAGATTCTTCTGGGACATTTCCCATGCTAGATCTTGAGCAAGAACAGTATCGGTGACGCTCTGGAGGATGTTTTTCTCCTTGTCACCAAGGTTGATTGTTGCATCAAGAACTGTTTTAGGGTTCCGTCCATAAGTTAAGAAGAATGGACTGTAGCCAGTAGACCTGTTCTCGGTGTTGTTCATGGAGAATACAATTGATGGCAAGTATAGGTCCCAAGTTTCCTGGTTACTCATACAATACGATCGAAGAGCATTTCCAATGGTCTTGTTGTTCCTTTCTACAAGTCCATTTGACTGAGGTCGATAGGGTGACGATAGGATGTGCTTGATATTGTATTTCTGACACATTTCCTTGAATTCCTTTCCTGTGTAGGATGTACCATTGTCAGTCTGAATGCTGCCAGGTACACCATGTTGGCATACAACATTCTTGACGAACTCATAAGCAGTTCGATGGGCAGTCAGATCAGCTGTAGGATAGGCTACACAGAATCGGGAGAAACGGTCTATAGCAACTTGAATGTATTTGTTTCCTTCTGGTGTTTCGGGAAGTGGACCGATGGCATCTAAGTTCCATTCTGAGAATATTGCTGGTGCTGGTGTATGAAGGGTCATTGGACTGATTGAGTTCCTGACGGCTCTTTTAGCTTTCATACAGGTGTTGCAAGTATTGACAAACTTTTGCACATCAGATGTCATTGATTTCCAGTAGACTCTGGGTGTCATTGCTGATAACATCTTCACAGCTCCCAGGTGACCAGCAAGTGGGTCATCATGGAAGTGGCTCAATGTCTTTTTGACCCAAGTTTCTGGTATGACGAGTTGAAGTGAAATGTCGCCAAACTTTTTCCACAATCTGTGGTTGATATGTACCAGCACATTTTCAATTAGAAGAAAATCTTTTGATTGAGTCAAAATTTGTGATGCATAACTTTTGTTTTCTGGGAGTTTATCTTGTTCTAAGTAGTCAATGATATGTTTAATCTCTGCACTTGAACGTTGATCTCTCTTTAGACTTGTGATGTTGAAATCATTGCTTGGTAGTGAATTTAGGAAATGTATTATATTTTCTGCTTGTTCTTTCGATTTCTCCTTTGTGGTTTTTGGATCTAAATTGTCAGTTTGTTTTACCTTCTGTTTGTTGGGTTTTGGTTTTGGTTTGTTTACCACTGGTTGATTTCTTTTTGGTTTCTCTTTTGTTGCACAAATCTGTTGTTTCGTTGTACTTGTAGGTTGAGTGTGTTCAGTTGTTGTCTGACTTGATTGTTCTTCACATTGTTTTTGTTTGACATTGGGTTCACTTGAAGTTTGAGTTGATGAATCAGAATATGTTATTTCTGTTAGGCTTTGAACTGTTGATATGATCGGAGTCCTGGTCACTGTTGTACACTTGAAGTCAACATTGCTGGCGGCTGTAATGTCCAAAGTGTTAGTTTGAACGGGTGTGAAGGTTTTGTCCCCCGCCTGTGCTTTGTATGTTTCCTCACAGTCGCAATAGTGGTAATGAGTTGGTTCTTTCAGGATCTGTTTTGTTTTACTTTCATGCCTTACAATCTGAACTGGCAAATCCTCGTCTTCAAAGTGTTGAACATTTGTATTTTTGTTGAAATTAATTCTCTTTGACACTTTGATCTTTGGTGCTGGCGGTGGAGGGTTTGTCAGTCCTGGTTGATCTGGGTAAGGACGTCTTGAAAGAGTGTCCGGACCGTTCATCATTTTTGATTTGCCTGCTACATGGGTTATTGTGAAAGAAAATTGTTGGATATCTAGGGCCCAGCGTGCCCATCTATGCTGGTTATCTTTCTTAGTCAGGAGTGGGATCAGAGCTGCATGGTCAGTGTATAGTTGAAAATGTCTACCTTCCAAATAATGCCTAAAATGTAGAACAGAGTATACAACGCCTAAAAGTTCTCTTTCTGTTGCACTGTAATTTCTTTCATGATTTTTGAGACAGCGCCCGGCAAAAGCCACGGGTCGCAAAATTCCATTCTCATCTTTTTGAGATAGTGTACTTCCTACACTAATGCCAGAAGCATCTGTTGCCAAAATGAACTCTTTTTCAAAATTTGGATAGTGGAGTAAAGCTTCTTTGCATAAGGCATTTTTGAGCTTATTGAAATTTAGATCGCATTCATCTGTCCAATGAAATTTTACTTTATCTTCAGTTAATCTATACAAAGGTTTTGCCAAAGTTGCGAAGTCTTTGATGAATTTCTTGTAGAACTGACACATGCCGTTGAATGATCTCACTTGTTTGACTGTTTTCGGAGTTGGAAATGTTTTGATTGCTTGAACCTTTTTGGGACATGGTTGTAGGCCTTGTGGTGTTACGACCATACCTAAGAAGTCGATCTTATCCATGAAGTATTGACACTTTGAGGGCTTTAATTTCAAGTTACCATGTCTTAAACTTTCAAAGACGTCTTTAAGATCTCTGAAATGGTCTTCTTTGTTTTGAGAGAGGATCAAAATATCGTCTAAATATGGGATCGCACATTTATACTTTAACTTGTTCAAAATCAAGGTTACCAGGGCGCAGAATGCTTGAGGCGAGGTAGCCAAACCCTGAGGCATCACTTTATATCTGTACTTTGCATTTGGTGTTAAGAATGCAGTAGCATCTCTGCTCGCTTCCGATAGAGGAATTTGGAAAAAGCCTTGTTGCGCGTCGAGCTTAGAAAAGATGGCTGGTTTTAAGTCACCAATCATTTCTAAGCTTGTGTCGGCACGCGGCGAACCAAGAGACTGCTTGATAATAGAAGTGTTTAAATGCCTAAAGTCCGAAATGAGTCTGACTCCTGACTTATTGCCATCAGAGTCATATTTTTGAAGGAGGAAAGCCCTACTGGCCCAAGGACCAGAGGTAGTCTCTTCTAAGATCCCTTGCTTTACATAGTCTTGACAAGTTTCTTCCATTAACCGTGCTTTGTCCGGGGCCATCCTGTATGGGAGGAAGTGGCAAGGAACAGCATCAGGTTTTAATTCAATGGTGTGTTCGTACAGATTTGTCAGACCAATTTTACCGTCTTTCCCTACAAAGATGTCATCATACTCTTTTAACAGGTTGTCTAGTTTTTCTTGTTCTTGATCATTTAGATTTATTGAGGATTCAGATTGATTTAAGTGGTCTATTTCAGCATTATGAGCTACAGACTCCTTTATAGCATTAATACCTTCTTCCGGTTTGTACTCAACGTCTTCAGATTTTTGTTCAAGCGCGTTGTTGGAGATTTGGTCAGAACTTGTGATGAAGTCATCATCTTGAGATTTACAGAAAATGGCAACAATTTCGCCTTTGTTAATTTTGACATAATTTGGAGTGACGTTGAGTAACACAACAGGATGTCGGTTTTGGCTATTTGGGTTTACAAGAGCTCTTTGTACCAAAAATGGTCTATTGCTGTCAGATTTTAAGTTTTCAGTTACACCAGGATTGTCTGAAAGTGAATTTACACAAGTGATTTCTCCTGTCAGGCAGATCTCTGAATAAGGAGGGATTGTTGTTCCTTTGATTGCTCGTACTGGTTTGTTTTCCTGTATTATATCCTCTGCAAAAGATATCTTTGATTTTGCTTTCTTCAAGAAGTCCGTTCCTAAAATGAGAGGTTCTGCACATGACGGCATTACCACAAAATAGTGAGTGAATGGGATATTGTTGATTTTAAACTGGATCTTTGCTGATTTCCGGACATGGCAAACGCCTCCATCTGCAAGAAAGATCTTCATACGGATTTGCTTGATTGCAATAGTATGAGACCTAGATAGAGACTGGAACAATTTCTCACCCATGCAGCACACTGAGGCGCCAGTGTCTACAAGAACGGGTAATGTGAGATGGTACACTGAAGCTGAAACGCACCCATTCCTAATTGGGACTGTAACAACTTCTGGTACTTTGTTGCCTTGTTCACCATGTTGATTTGACCCATTCAGATCTTTCTGAACAGTGAGGGTCGCCTCAATCGGATCCACAGCTGGCGTTTGAGTGGTGCCGAGTCTGTGGTTCTTTGTCGCGTCGTTGGTCGTTCCTTTCGTCTCATCATTCGTTGTTGCGTTGTCCGAGCCAATGGGCCCACTATTGGTCGGACATGCTAGTTTTCCGCCTGTTGTTGTTGCATCTTTTGTGCCCGATATTGGATGTTGAATGGGCGTCTATTCTTCGGCAAGTAGTGGGGATCATAGTTCCAACCATGATAATTTGGGTTTGGGTTGTTGTAACTTGGCCCAACTTGGAAGTCATTTGATTGGTTCCCTTGGTAGAATCTTGGTTGGCCATATTGATGGTCACATGGCAGCTGTTGGCTTGGGTTGTGGTCGTTTGAGTATTGGTAGTGTTGGTCATTTGGTTCTTGGGTCGATTTCTCCTTTCTTTCTGTGTGTGCTGCAATTCTTACCGTCATCTCTTGTAGGAATCTTACATAGTAAGCCCTGTCTATTTCATCATGCTCATCAGGATCACTTATTGGAATGAGCTCCATAAGGTCATATGCAAAATCCTTGACCAATTTCTGTATGTTTCCATCCTGCTGTCTTGACCAAGACAGGAGGTTTGTAATGGTATTTGCCATCTCCATTTTGTGACAAAGTTGTGGCTGTCAAAAGTCCAAGATGTTGTGAAAGCCCAAGTTGGTGGGAGAAAATCCAAGATGGTTAAAAATCCCAAAATGGTTGAAAAATCCAAGATGGCGGAACGATTCCAGAACCTGGAGAAATCCAAAATGTTTGTAGGAATAATCCAAAAAGTGGTTGAAAAAAGATCCAAAATGGTTGGAAAGTTTTCAAAGTTTATCAGTAAAATCCAGAAATGATGCAAAGTAGAATTTAGAAAAATATGCTAAATATCCAATTTAGAAAATGATTATCAATTTTCTACAACGTTTTCAGTGGTAACTTTAGAATTGCTATTTAGAGTTGAAAGACGTTTTCAAATTTGGAATCAGCACAAAATTTTGATAAGAAGTGCAAAATGTTGTTACAGAAGTATGTTACAATGGTTAAGATAAAATGTAAGTATTGTCAAAATAGTACTAGTATAGAAGTAGAAATAATTAGTCGCGTAACATTTATTTTTCGCTATAACTCCGTATCTGTTGGTCTAAGGTTAATTCTGATTTCAGATTTGGAATCAGCACAAAATTTTGAGTCTATACCTTGCTTTTTGTAAAGATTTTCCTTTGTAACCGTTGGTATGTAACCGTATGTACTTAACTGGCAGTTAAGTGGTGACTTGGGAGATTAGTATTAGATACGGCCGTCTGGTTAATTGGTCGACGGGGATTGATGGAAGCGACGCGTACGGCTTGTAGTGACAGCGTTTTCGCAGGTATTTTCGGGCGTCTTGGGTGCGTCCAAAGAACACAAGCAGCAGCGGCCGACAGTTAGATACCGACGTCTGGAGCCTGGAGTGGCCCTCGGCAGATCAAGAGCTAGTTGTAGATAGGGGCGTCTGATTAATTGGACATGGGTTGGCGTGTAGTTGCACCGTTTTTAGATTTAGAATAACTACAGGATTTTTGAAGAAATTGGATCTAATTATAACGTATCTAGTTACAGAAGTACATCATAATTCCCTCAATTAAATTGTGTCATGTATTTTCGTAATATCTCCGCAAGTTTTGCTTGGATTTTAATTTCGTTAGCGTTTTTGAAATCCTCGTCAGATTTTGGATAAGATAGATCACATATAGAATGCTCTTAAAGTTTTAGAGTTTCGTTTATATTAGATACAGACATTGGGTCAAGCGCCTGGGGTTAGGGACAAGTTCGTGCAATCTTCGGCGTCGGCTTATGGTCAGGTGGTCAAGCTGGAATGCATGGAGCACGTGGCTTTGGCAAGCCGCCGGTTCGTCGGTTAAGTGGACTCCGAGGGAATAACGGTGGCACTTGGCTTGTAGTGGCGGCGTTTTCACAGGAATGTACGCGTTGGTCAGCGTCGGTCGCCGGGAGATGTGGACGGGAGGGGTGGAGAGGATGCCGACGGCCAGATACGGGCGTCTGGCTAATTGGCTGGGGATTTGGGACAAAGGTTCAAAGAACGCTGGTGACGGCTGTAATAGGTAATAGGCCTCAGAACAAGAAAATCATGGCCACGCGGGTATAGGTAGCAGCCGTTTTGTATCAGAATTACTGAAAATATTTACAAAATCTTCAATTCGTTCCAACCTTACTTCTAGTATACCTAGAGACTTGCCGTTTTCACAGGGTGATAGGTAATTTCAAGGGGGCACGTAGGAAAAATATCAGAACATGAAGGGGATAAGCTAGAAAAGCAAATATCACCGCCGTTCCTGTGCCGACTTTTCTGAAATAAAAATGAAATGTTAGGGGTATGTTGTTTTGCCCACTTTAAGATACGGGCGTCCAGTTAATTGGTCGTCTGGAGGGTTACCTGGGACGGTGTGGGGACGATGCGGGCGTCTGGTTAATTGGTCGGGGGTCGAGACAAAGGTGCCGGGAATTTGGCGGGACGCACGGGGATATCGGCCGTATATGTACGGAACTTTAATAAATCTGGAAATCGTTGTAACTATGCTTCTAATAACACTAGAAACTTGCCGTTTTCACCGTTGGATAGCTAATTTCAAGGGGGAGCATAGGAAAATATCAGATCACGAAGGGGATAAGCTGGAATAGCAAAGTTGCGGCCGTTTCTAGTGCCGACTTTTTCTGAAAATCAAGCAAAGTTTCAAAGATAAACTATTGGAAACAAAATACTCTCACCGGATTTGTAGGTCTTGTGTTGTTTTGTAGGATTGTAGGTTGTTCTCCTGGACTGAAGTAGTTGACTTGGAGCTTCTGTTTCTTTGTTCTTCTTTGATTCCTTCTTCTTTTCTTCTTCTGCTTGGCTGTGATGTAGAGGTCAGGTACCCAGGTTCTTCCAGCAATGAAGTACTTTAAAGTTTGGTGGTGTAGTACTTCTGATTATAGTTGAGGGGAGTAATGAAGATGAAGGCAGGAGTAGTTTGTAGATGATGTTGTATTGATTCTTCAGTCACAGGTTATAATTAGAGCATGGCCTCAGGCCAAAGCCCATGAAAGGTTACATGTGCATAGCTCTGTGTCTCCAGCCCCACTGCCCTCACAGCAGGGGTGCACTTCCCCACCTCACCTTTGGCCTCTGACCTAATTACACTAATTAGGCCAGTTGCCACTAGGGGGAGGGGGAGTGCTAACAAACATTCTGTATGATGGTTACCATAAACTCTATAATGTAGAATGTACATATTTGATATGTCTTTTAATTATTATTTATGAAATTATGATATTTATATATATTTATATGATAAATTTGGTAAATAGTTGTAGTTGTTAGAGGGAGGATATGGCATGCCTAAACTTAGGTATGACACAGCCATTCCGTGCACTAGCCGTTTGCATTTGTGTAATGAAGTGTGTGTATGGTATTGAGGTCCATTCTGCTGTCCATTTTTTCATCTAGGAAAGTATAGCCTACACGGTTCGTTGAATAGCTCGATACATTCGTAATGGCCGGATTCTTATTCCCTTTAGTACTTTTTCAATCCTAGTAATTTTTTTTATAGTGCTATTGACAGACGATGAAATGGACAGGGTAGGTAGATTAAGAAGTAGCAGATTAGGTGATTTATTCAGACTAGCTGATCCATGACCACCTCTGTATAGTACTAACTGTAACCAGTAGTGACCACTGGTCAAAGCTAGCTTGAAGCAAGGTTAGATAATCACGCTGATACCGACACTCAGATCTTCAATGGTTATGACAAGGAGGAAATAGATGAAATTTGGTCAATTTTGAATTATTAAAAAATGCATTAAAAAAGAACAAAAAGTCCTTATCAGGATGTCCAGATATTGGGCCCTCTAGCCTTATCAGTTGCAGGTCAAAAAGGGTGGCGAGTCTGACCCCCAATGACCTCTGACCCGACCCTTTGACCTTAATACGACCTTGATCCGGCGGGTGGAGGTTAATAGATGTCGTGTAACTCAGACAAAGTGTGGGGGGTTCTGGGGGGCGCGCGGGCCCCACACATAGAGCCCCCCACCCCCCGAGGGTGGGCCCTTTTTTACCCCGTTTGACAGGTGAGGTGAGAGGTTGGACAATGTTGGGTGGTCAGCCCGCCTGAAAACACAACGCAGACATGATGACTCAACCGGCAGGACTGGACACACGACCGGTCAAGGGGGAACAATGGCCGAAGGATGACCAGGGGGCAGTGGTCAGTCGCCACGGACACCCGGGGGTGGGGGTTGTTGTATGAGACAGGGGGGTTTAGGGTCTTTAATTATGACAGACAGCACCACTGTGAAGGTCTCCGAGGGTGACGGCCAATTCATTGCCGAGTCAATGCCAGGCATGGCTGATATCGTGAGAAAAGGGTGCTAAGAGACTAATACCCAGACTGCAATGTTTCTGGGTGATACCTTACAAATTGGAAAATCATATTTTCATCGAGTGTTTTCCAATAACTTTTTTTAATGATAAAGTAAATCATACGATATTTCGAATTTAAAAATGCTTTACAGTTATCTCTACGGTGCACGGTGAAACCTATCTTCGAGATGCCAGCCAAAAAAGAAAGGAAAAAAATAGAATTAAACTGTAGAACTAATGTTGATAAAAAAGGAATTCAACTTAGATGATTTCATTCAGCGACAAGAGGGGTGGCCATATGAGTTTTTGCCTCTCATAGCTCCTCATGCATCTACTTCATTAGGGTAAAAACGTCCTGAGAGCAGCTCAGGGACATTTTTCTCTGATTAAGAGCCCTTGACACATTCAAAGGCCCAGAGGCCGGCTTTGATTGATAACTGACCAGTGGTCACTACTGGTCAGTTGATGAGGGATTAGGTCAATCTCAGCGACCCCCGATCACGTGACCAGTTGTTATGGTAACGGGATCCCACGGTGACCAGGGCCTAGTGATGTATGGACACTGTCACCATAGCAACCCTCAGTCTGAAA
The DNA here is from genome assembly GCA_936440205.1 of Lepidonotus clava. Taxonomy (NCBI): domain Eukaryota; kingdom Metazoa; phylum Annelida; class Polychaeta; order Phyllodocida; family Polynoidae; genus Lepidonotus; species Lepidonotus clava. The sequence continues at coordinate 25,824,961 of OW387138.1, forward strand.
ACTGGACATCAGTCACCGCCACTAAAAAGGGGGGGGGGGGGGGGAATTCACAAATGTGGATCTATTTTGGATGGGAAAACAAAGGAACTGACATCTGATATTGCCAAGGGATATTGTTACAGGCTGAATTTCAATCTAGGCGTCGTCCAATTTTCTCCCAGCTCAGGGCCTATAATTTTGAGTCATATTAATTTGAGATTAAAAGCACACCTTTGTCAGTGTTCAGTGTGAGCTGTATTACGGCAGTAATTACTAATCATCCAAAGGGCAGCGAGTGGAAGTAGGGGCAAATGCTAGCCGGTGACACACTGGTCATCAATACGCAACATTAGTTTCACTTTCATTAGGGAGTCTAAATCAGGCGTTATGGTTTCGGTTGAACAGGCGACAATTTGAAGGTACACAAAAAACATTTAATAATTGTTACCAAGTGCACATTGATTACTAATAGTGTAGGAAACTCACTTGTTAAAACACTTATATACGTTTTACATCGAGTTAACATCGACCCCAAGATGCTCTGAATTAGTGAGGAACACTTTAACAATGATGAATTTTATCATTTAGAGAAAAATTACATGTCATTTTTAATATTTCGCCATTTCTCCCCTTATATCAAGAAGACCATTTTATAACGGCCCATAGAATATGATATTTTTCCGTTTATACTACTATTTGAAAGCGCATTCCCCTATTGACCTTTGTAATCTGGGGTGAAAACAATCGATACTGAACAATTGATCCATCAAAATGTGAGAATAATGTTAAAAAAAGGGGAGATCGGCAAGAAATTCCTTCCTTTCCCCGTTAAATTGGGACTCTCTGGTCTATATGTACCAGGTCCGTGGATCGATGCCAGCCGTAACGCCGGAGGGCGTCCGGAGGGATCCAACGGGGAAAAGGCATATATCACCCACCCCCACCCCACCCCCCAGCCCAAACAGTGGTCAGTGTGACCCAGTAGGGCCGACCTAGTTACACTGACCCCTTGACCCCAATCTACTGACCATCACGATGGGCGGCTGACCACCACCACTCGTGACGCACGCACGCGTCAGCCGAGACTGCCTTAGGTCCTGTTACAAATTATTAAAAACAAACAGTTTTAATGATTCATTGGTGGTAAATGAGTCGTGTTGTTTCATCAAGGACACCGATATTTTGTAATGGTTACAGCTTGTAAGTATATGATGGAGAACAGTTTTTACAACTGCAAGGAAAAAATGAAATTGTTGTAATTGTCAAATTGTGAACAACGTTGATAAAACGAGAGGCTAAGCACGTGTAATGTCAACCTGCCCCAAACAACTTTAAAACAAAAAACAACCTCAAACAGGGATTTCAGAGTAATCGGAGCCTTGTTGCAGCGTGCACGTAACATATCATTTGGCGGAGAACTTTTTTTTAGAAAAGCGTGTAAAAATTACACCACGTATTGACATTACGTCACACCTCCTGGTCGTTCCCACGGGCCCTCTGCCATGACGTCACCACCCTAGACCCCACCTAGCAGAGTCCTCTCCCAGTCCCTCTATCTAACAGTTAATCTGTTTTGTCTTATGCGGCCCCGGTATGCGGCCGGGTGGCCGAGCGGACGGGGGGATATGCGAGATATGCGTCGGTTCGGATTACAGGACATAGGTGTTTACCCATGCCTGGAGGAGTGGGTTGGGGGTTGGGGGTTGGGGCAGGCGAGCTGCTCCTCCAGCACTGACCCACAGAGAGCCACTCGCCCCTGGTCAGTGCGTTGCTAGGCGTCCGTTGCCAGGCAACATGAGTGATGGGAATGCGGCCTCATGCACGCTGACGCAAAATGGGGATGTGGGATTTTTTGGGGGGCGTGTCGGCCTGGATGATAACCTCTGCCTCCAAGGGTACCAGAGGTCAGACCGCCATCTTGTTATTTACCTCGTCATTTTACATCTACTCTATATAATCTGGAATTGACTTAAACACTTACTTCTGCTGTTGGTATCACCGATTCAGCAGAATCAAACATTGCATGTATTTTATCGAGACCAAGAGGACAACTGTCTAGCATTCTAGAAAAAAAAGAGAGGAACAAACTGGTAATGACATCTTTAAGGAAAGCTGAGCCCAAGCGGGGGGAATTTAATGAGCAGAAAAGTTAAAAACAGTGTACAGTTTACCCAAATAATATCTACCCGCAAAACTTATCTTAAATCCAAGTCCCTCCCAATGTTATGACCACCCTACCCCTTATCCACCACTGCCCACTTCCCCGATATTACCTCCCTCTTCCAGCCTGTGATTTACACCAAGTCTTCCCACGGGATGGCGCTACTATTTTTTTTAACCAATCCCATCATGCCCCTGGGTCCGTGTCGGGCGGCCATTGTAGGTGGCGCCACCCTCTGAAAGCGGCGTATTTTTCGCACGCTGCCCCAGTGGTCGGCCCCAAATTACATTACGGGCGTGCCGTAATGTTGAAAAATGGCGGCCGGGCCGAGATGGGATCAGGAATGTTTGTGACAGTAATTGAAGTTTTAGGGCTGCGATACGGATCACTCGGAGGTGATTGGCAGTGGACGAGGGCGTAAAGCCCCTGACTACACCACTTTGATATGGACTTGTTTACAACATACCTCTCCATAAAAACGAATACCAAGTGTTCTTTTTTTTCGCAGTATGACCATCGATCATGCAGGGATATAGGCTAGACGTAAACTTGAAGAACCCAGGAACACAGAACCAATAGGCTAGGACATCTGCCAACTCTATATTTTTTTTGCACACTTAATATGTAAATTGTGTTTAAAAATATAATCTACCTCTAAATGAGATATTCCCTAATCATAAAAAAAACTGGGCATGTAAATATGCATGCGACTTTCTCACCCTACAGTAAAAATTAATATTTTCAAGTTGTGATACCGGCCTGGGGATACAGGGCGACAGTGGCTATAGGCGGTTTACGGTGTATTAGGGGAGGGACACCTCTCACTGAACGAGTCGCTCTGATTGGGTGTGGGCCCTGAGCAGCTCTCTCCGGGCGGGGTCGGGGGGTCAGGGCTGACCGGCCCGGCCCGTGAGCAGCTCGCCCTGCTCATAAACACAACCCATAACACAACCCGCCCACAACACAGAGCACTCTGCATCAAGTAGTCCATAAAAAACGCCCGACTTCGGCAGGGGCGGCTAAGGTGAGAGAAACGGGGGGTTAGGGTTGGGTAACTACGTGTGGAGCGGTAAGGTCGGAGTGGGGAGAATGTTTATGTGTTGTTAGTCAAGGTATGCATTAAAGTTGCGGTATTACAGGCTGTTTTCGACTAGCCGAGTTTACTACCAGTTTAACCCTTTAACTCCCAATGCGGCCGTAGCCGCCCGTAATACTGACGTTTTCTGACGTTTTTCTGACGTTTTTGTAAAACAGAACAATTTGAAGAGGGATAGACATAAAAATACACCCAGTATATCAAATGGAAGCTAATCTCATTCTCCATCTCTTACTGAAAACCATATTTCCTCACCGTGTCATGCTAATGTTAAGCAGAATTGAGAAATAGATAAACTGCATACGATAATTGGAAATTCATTGACATTTCTGGAAAATTCTGGAGAAGTGAATCAATTCATGCAGGTTTCACGAATAAAGTATGTACCACTTTTTCAAACATATGACATCCATTCAACTTTTTGGTATGAGTGTTTCCCTTGTACATACCTGTCCAATTCTAGCTAAACAAATACTGACAAATAGTTGTCAGACTTGGGCAATGCAAATATTCAACAAGTGCGAATAAGTCACAGGAAACTTTTTAAACCTTGGGACTAGAGTTATACTGCAGCTAGGTTTTAACGGATTAGTAACCCAAGGTAACCGGGTTTGGATCCTCCCCCGTCTCCAGGTAGGGTTGGGGTTGTTGTTGCTGGTAAAGGGGGTCACCTGAGGCCAGAGTCTCTCAGGTGTGATGTGTGACGCCAGTTCCACCTGACATGACAACATTTTACTACATCCTTATACGTCCCCGTTACCGGCCTTGACGACCCGTCCCAAAATAACACCTTTAATTGAGACAATTGTGTGTAATTGTTGAATTCAAATTTAAACACGTAAAAGTGTATACATGTAAAACCATGTGAACCTAGAATAGGTCTAACGTATCCACTATGCGATGTTAAAGCGTTGTCTTCCTTTACCACAAGTCGTGTTTTTGCTGGTTTATAGAGCGCAAAAAACATGTATTAAATGGCGCGGTGATGAACCAAATTGGCTTTAGACTGGTTCACCGTCCATGGTTTGGCGAAACGTTACATATCCTCACCATTGGTCTAAAAAAACCAAAATAATGACAGAGGAAGTAAAAATTGAGAGGCCTTCCTTAGGAGGAATCCATGCCATGAGTTACGGTACTTTCATTTCGTGTTGGTGATTTATTTTTTAGTTTAATGACAGTTCTGACGTTGCCAATAAGGTTAAGGAGTAGTAAAACTAAAGTTCCTGTAAACAACATAATCCTTCCAACATTTTAGTACAGGCCAAATACGCGTTACCCGACCACACCAGGCGGCCCAGAAGTCAACGTTATTATATTATTTATACGTATAATATTAGATTAATGTACAGGTATGGGCGACACTTCACAGTCGATACCAGGCTGGGTGTCACAAGGTGTGAACACACACTCCACGGCATACCCAGCATATTACAACAAATATCTTGTTTATTTGAGGTCCCCAATACAACATATGGTACGTAGGTGGCGCCACGGTGTTGGAGGGGAGGCCGCCGAGTCCAAAGGCTTTTTGGGTGTGCGTCGGTGGGTCGCAGGTCGGACACAGTGTGGACTTTGAATCATTCTCGTTAATTATGAATAGACACATACAACGGCGACTTTCGGGAGAGAGAGTAGGGCAAAGGCGATTTACCCACTCCTTTTATTTTCTCCCCACAATGAGACATCGTTTTAGTCCGTTGGTTCCAAAGGATGTGCATGTATTTAAATGTATTTACAAGCACATCGCAACCTATGGGAGACAATCAATAAGGCCCTCCTTTTAGATTCCGCTATAGAAAATAAGATGACTCAAACAAGAGAGGCATGTACAACAAAGATTGGGCACTGCAACTGTCACGATCATGGAAGAAAGAATCTTCTTTCTAATTTCTAAGAATCTTAAGTTATTTTAAGTTGACTTTGGTTTCTATGTAAATCGCCGAATAGGTAAACAGCTTAGTTAGAAAAGTGCTTACACAAAAACACTTATCATAGTCGTTTATTCATTATTTTACATTGTAAGTGACCGTATCATGATAACGAGCTCTTATCTTTTATCTGGGTGACATTTTACTGTGCTGAAAAGTTCACTCGATGGCTCCCTAAAGACAATGATACGTACTATAAGTGAAGTTACCCAGTTATCGCTTGAGTACTTTCCACCAAGGCCACAGGAAGACTCGATGGGATTTCCACTGAAAGCAAAGGACTACCCGTCCCCTTAGTACAAAAAGGTTGTTACCAGCACTTTTTACACAAGGTGCCACGATCGTTTTGCACTCAGCGGACGAACTTTTTTAAAACTTTTTCTTATAGTTCACAGTACCTCCAATTACTTAGTCTTCCTAGTGTGGATAGGTTTTCCTGCGCCGCAAAACCTCGCCCACTATAATCATACTGACATCAACAAACTGTGTGTGCAGTCATCTTACACTCATATATGTCGATAAGAAACCCAATTTTTCTGATCTGTGTTTGTTCCTGATAAATTACTGTTTGTTCTCTCGAGGCTTTAATGCCTACATGGGTCCTGGAGAGGAGGGTTGTCTCATTTATTGAACCACCTGTCCACCTTAGATTGATAGTGAGCCACAAAAGTAGGCTTTGGGGTCACCTTACAAAGCCTAGATGTGCCCCTGAATGTAGGCTAAGACCCATGCACGACAACAAAAACTAACTCTCAGGTGGATTTGGTAGGGTGGTGGGTAGGATTCGGTTTATAGGAAACAGGTCTGTGTTCTTTTCATGTTTAGATCTAGGGCTACTTAACATTTTAGTGTGTGTTAGCTAAGGCACATGTTTTTGGCGTGCAATGAATGATTTTTTGTAACCCGTATACGGACATCTAAAGATAAACTTTTCAAGTGTTTACCATCTTTGGATATAAATTGAAGTTCGCATAGGGCAATGAGATAAACTCGGATAACAGGTTTTCAACGTCATACTTTAAAACTGTATTTAAAACGGCTGGGTTTTGTATAGGGTTTACGTAGATAGTACATACTCGACTATTGTGCGGGTCTAAAATCATTTACTTGTACATAATATAAGATACCCTAAATGTACCATTGAATAAGACCAAATAGATAATACGATTACTTGATGGATAATAAAAATCGACGACCAGGAAGGACTAGCAGGAAAGTGCAATTCCCTGCTGTAAATTAAATGCATTGTAAGCGCCGGCCAATGACGTAAAATAAGGCCATTTTTGATTGGCTGATGAGCCAAGGGTCAGTAATGGCCGTCGTTATGTCACCGGGTGGCCGTGGCACAGTATAAAAGAACCCCGTATTTGTGCTCTACCCATATCGACCCAGTAGTCATCAGGCATAAATAAATAGATTCCACCCGGAGCTATGACGTCATGTCACCACACATTATGTCATCGAGGACAGCGCCGTGGCTTATGGGATCGACTTGGGTCTCGGTTTTCCCAGGATTGACCGGTTGGGGATGTTGGAAGAGGAAAATAAGTTAGTAGCGGTGGTGTGTTCAGAAACACGACACCATTCTACACAGCTATCGGCAGCCACCGTTCGCTTTAGGCTTAGCCCTAGGTTTTGGGTTAGGTAAAGTAGGAAACGAATAAAACCGACAGGAAGTGTTATGTATTTTGTTAGGTTGACACAGTAGGAAATCAATGTGGGCTTCAAGTATTACGTTAGGGCCACTCCAAAGCTTAACCTCGCCAAAACTTATACCTTTTGTAACTAACAACGACGGACTCTCTACTTGGTTCTAAATATCATAAATGGTATAGCTTTACCATAACATTCATAAATAATATGACTAAAAATAGCATACTTTCAAGTTTGAGACATACAGATGAGAATTGTATTTCCGCAGTTTTGCTGGACACAACGTTTGAGCCCGGATCAGGGTGAGCTCGTGCTGCCGCCTGGCGAGTAGCGGGGGAAGTAGGCGGGTCGGGAGGAGAAGGATGGTGAGGTCCGGCGGTCCTTGAGAAGTAAGGGTGTGCGGGGGAGGGGACGCCGAGGGCGACACACGGGTTTCATTTTACGCTCACACACCGTCACCGCAAAGAAGCAGGACTTCATATTACCCAGAAGGATTTATGGGTCCCTTATAACCGTCTTGGCGTTACCAGGAGGAAAGTCATCTTTGTGTTACCATCATCAGATCCAGGAAATATCTAAAATAATGTTTGGTTGTTAGACACCAGGATACTCTAAAAAGTGATGATGTAGGATTCCCCTCCCTTATTAATTGATATTTTCTTCCTCTCGATCTAGTCTTTATGGGTCCTATCCCCCCTGAAGTATGTCGGTTGCAAAAAGAAACGGACACTACATATTTTTTAGAAAGACAATCCCAAGTACATCAATATTAGCTCGTAGAGAATAACTACATTTATAGGTAGATCGGGCTTAGCTCTCCTTACAATGCGCTTATTGTCTCATTTCTTTATAATATATAAGTGTTATTAGAGACAGGTTACATTCAAAGCAATAATGCCTTTTGTTAATCAGCGAAAAAACAGGATAAAAGAGTCCGAGGTTAAGATGGTCAGAATTTTTAATTTAATGGTTTTAATGAATAAGCAATTATGTGCCATATTGATATGGCAAAGAATATATAATTGGGCAATATAACTGATAACGTGTACGGTATTAAATGTGATATGATAAGTGAAGGAGTACCTTCAAAAACAAAGATCGTTGTTGTCTGTTGACGCGTGCACTGTGCGACCCCACTCCCCCAGGATAGATCTATGCCTCCTCAGAGCCGTCTGTCATCTTTTGTCATCCAATGAAGATAGATGACAGGTCTTTACTGGACTAATTCATTAACACTGGCCACAATGTGGTTCTTTTCACCGACCCTTAGTCCGCCTAAACAAAAAGCACTCATGTTTTTATGAAAACAGCAACAGTTAGCGGCCTGGTCTTTTGTCGAGGGGTGCTTCCCGCCGTGTTAAACCTCCGCCGGGGGCTTCACCTTTGACCTTCCCGTTAAAACTTTACTCCTACCCGTTATAATGTGTTCCGTCCAACCACATCCTCCCTTAACTCAGGAAAAGTGTTTTTAAATAATCACTTTATTGCCAATTTATATTAATGAAACGTGACGACTTCAGTTTTTTGTCATGGAAAAAAGGGGATATTATTAATGTCATTTTGGTTCAAAAATCTCTTTTTTGACCATTGGTTGAGGTAGTACGTGGGAGGTGAGGTAGTTTTCTGACAGGTGTGTCCCCACACTACTCAAACACTCCCATGTCGACCCCGCCACTTGAAACCCAACTCTCCCCTCCTTGTTGAGAATTTCACGCTCGCCGATGTTACCCGAGAGCCCTCTACAAGCATTTTCATTCAAAAAGGCCCGTCCCTCCCCCTTTTTACGGCCACCCCGCCCACTCGGCCACTTAAAAAAGTGACAGGGGGCAGACTGACAGCTGTCAGGGGGCATCAAAGGGCCGCGCCAAGCTAACGAGAGTTTAAGAAAGGCTGGGTGTTGGGCCGCCAAAAGACGATCTGATTGTGGCCCAAACAATGGGTGGTTAAGGGGACAAAAAGGGTTAAGGGAGAGGAGGGGCGGGGACATGTAAATCTTGATCATCTTCTCCTCAGTGACTGTTTGTCGGAGAAAAGCTTCCAACCGGTGCACGTCTGCCCACTGCTTTTGTGACTTTAGGGAATCTTTCTTTCGTTAAGCACTTGTGTTTTATTCAGAAAAGGTTCAATATATTTTCTGATAATAAAACAACACGTTTCGGTGTGGTTTAGGTCGTCTAATCATATTCCTGGTGTTGTTTTCCTACGTCCTTTTGGTAATTGGAAAAACATAACTTCGTATTGTCCTGACAACAACAGTCATTTTCATATACTACTTACAATCAGAGGGTAACAACTTTTTATCGGAAAATCTAAAAAGTAGGTTTTCCTCTAAATACAAATTAACGTCTCATTTCCGAACAAACCCATTGTCTGAGACCACAGTGGCTGGACAGATAGGACACGGGCCTTGAAGTACTCTGTCCCTTTATGACAGAGATAGGTTTTACTAATCGGCGTTTGGGTGGGGGGATGGGTGTGTGGGTGGGTGGGGAGTCGTCACGTGTCGGCCTGCTGCACCCCGCCCATGTTGCTATAGGTCTGAAGGCCTTAATCCGCTCATGAAGGCCCATCGCCGGCTAGGGTTTCACCACAAACACCTCCCCCCTTAGGCCCATCTGCTGAGAGCGGCCTAGGGTGGCGGCTGAGGGCACGATGCAGGTAGGCTTATGTTTATAAAGGACCGCCTAACTCAGATTAATCATTGAATGTGCCACATATAATTCAAGACAGGCTGATTGTCCCAGCCCTTACAAAAAAACATTTCTTTTTTTCATTCTTGTTTTTTATTTACAAAATCCTCTGCGTTGATTTCTGTCGGATCGCCTTTTTACAATTGGGTGGTTCTCTTCTCCTGAACTCGGGCTAATTATCCCCATACTGCGGAGAACATTAACAAAAAGAGGATAACGCTACAGATTTATGAATTGGCAACAGCCGTAAAATGGCTGACAAAAGCGGCTGGTGTGGGGGCAGTGAGGGTGAAGGGGAGAGTCTATCGACGCTGTCCCTATGGAGTTCCATAAAGGTTGTAATAAAAAAGGTCCATGGGCCCCTCGTGGCCAAACCCCGCCCTCGGCGCGCGTCTTTTGGGCAGACGACAATCGAACCGCGGCCGGCGGTCGTCAGGGAAACACAGCTCCACCTGGCCCGAGGGGGAGGGCGTCGGTAGGCAACGGGACCCCTCCTCCTCCTCCCCATCATCCCTCCTCCCCACACACCCAACACCCCTCAATGGTTTAAATCAGGGGGTCGGGGGACAAGCTGGGGGGCGCCACGGGTCACTTCACACCAATGTCGCCACTTGACCCCCTCCTGACCTTGGCGCGCGACCTTTTGTTCAGCGTGACCTGCTGTTTTTGTAGCGCCTCTTTTTTCCTGTTTTGTCAAACAATTAGCGAGCTGTTGGATTGGCGCTGGAGACGGATGATGAGGAGATAGTGTTGTCAAGGTCACGACCCCTATTGTGCTGAAGGGCGGGCGACCAGCCCTAAAACGCCGGGATCAGCGACAGCGCCGACGGCTTAGTGCCCCCTGGTGGCAGTAATGAAAACTAAAACCCCTTTTTTCATCCCAAAAGCCAACATGAGAGGTGCAGGAGCGGGGGGCGGGGGGAGCTAAACAAGTGGGTGGGACAACAAGGATGAGAAGGAAAAAACAGATCGATGTCCTGTTGGGACACTTCTCTGAATACATTTGTCGGGTTTGGGGTGGTTTTATCAGGGTAGATGTTGTCTGAGGGAGAGGTTAATCAGACAAAGAAGGTCGGCATGGACAGCTTGACCAACGTCCAGTGTTTGACCAGAACACACACACTGACCACCATCAAAAAGTACAGTTTCCTTTAGACCACACCACTCAATTTGCCTTGGGACTAAGGACACATCCTTAAAAGAAATCTAAGCCCGATGTATTCACTTCGTATGCACCGAGAACATAAAGGCCTAGATGGAGACGGGGTATAATCCATGTACCTGCTGTTAAAGGAAATAAGGCTTGGAATAAACAGATGTATAATTATATTACATCTTTACGTTGGAACAAACTACAGAGAGTGAGGGAAAGAGGATTCCGACTTCCAATTTGTGGACTGAAATGTTAGAGACATAAGTTGGAAATATACTACAATGTATTATAAAAAGCATGTGGTTTAAGTCACCTAACAAACCTTGCGTCCTAACGTGGAGAAATACTGAGAGTTGTACAACTTGAAACACATATCTGTGGCTACTTTAATTCTATTGACAAATACATTTAACAAGTTGAAAATAGTGAGGGCCGCGTTAACAAAATGCATTGCTCAAATGGACAAGAAGCCAGCTTGTAGGCGTCGGAGTATACTGTGAATAATACCATTGCATATGGTACTTTATTTGAACAACTGGGTGGCATTCCAAATCGGTTAACACACATGAACGGTTCAGTCTAAAGCTGCGTCTCCTCGGTATTTGTTAGAGTCGCTTACTTTGTTGGAACTAAAACAGAGCAGACGACATTTGTTTGAGGTGAACCGAGCGCCGGGTGCCGGCGAGAGGCGTGGTATCGATTGTTCTGCTTATTGTGAGGCCGGCCACCAGCGAGTTCTCGGCCGGATTACAGCCTATGGCCTGTGGTCAGCTGATAAACACTTCGTCTGCCTCTCGACAAACCAGAGAACCTTCCATTAACCCTGTCCTTCCTACCCTAACATAATGAGAATATTTCCCCTGATATTTCTCAACATCATGCATTCATGGTAAATGTGTGTAATGGCATGTTCATAGTGAAACAACAGGGGTATTTGTTAATTAAAACAGAAGTAAAAAGAAAGGTAGATTTGAAGTAATAGAATGGTTAGTATCTCTCATGCAAGTTTTGTATTAAATTTTTAATCCCGCGGGCGGCATGCCTGGCTAGCCGGGATGAAGCGGCTGTCGATACTCATTCACCGCCGGCGTTTCATTGTCGTCTGCCCGGAGAAAGTCTTACGTAAGGCCCGGGAGCCGTTGGGCCCCGCGCCATTGTTACCCTGTATGCACATAACACTCATTTATTTCATTTCATCGCAAATAAGCACCGCGTCGCCAGGCCCCCAATCGAATAATTACCACGCGCTCTCCCTGCCGATGAATAGTCCCACCGGAAACGCTGCCACGGTATTGCACCGCGCATGCGTGGACGAGGAGAAGAGCAGCAGCAAAGACAAAGCTGGTTTTTGGTTGGTCGCCGCGTGCGGTGTCTTATTCAGTTATCTCAAACCCTTTAGGCCTTTTCCCCAGCCCCTCCCCCACCCGAAGGGGGGTCTTAAAGGGATACAGGTAACCAGCTTAAGGGGTTTATGCCCCACTAGGCGGCGCTCAGGTGCTGAGTGGACGCTCGTGTGGGCCGCAGACTTCCGCCTGTCAGCGAACAATATGGGCAGGGCCAAGGAGGTGGGAGTTGGTTTTCTTTTCTTGCCTGTAGCAATGAGCAGATTAGGGTGCGGGACAGGGCGTACAAAGCCCGAGGTGAGACAAATTAGGGGCCGGGGGACGGGGACGCGGGGCCAATTACTGCCCGTTTATCGCCCAGACTCAGCCCTCAGATGACGATTTAGATAGACGGACAACACCCAAGACACTGCAGCAGGGTTATTGTATCAAACCTAGATGAGTTGAGATATCATAGTAAACGCGTCTCAGTTTGACGGGTTTCAAATTCTAGTGAATTTCAAATTGTAATAGCAATCCAAGAGGTTCTACCTGCGTACAGGCAAGGATGTACTTCGGTAGTCCATTCCATTTACGTTCTGGGGGATTCTTAAGAGTCACCTTAGCCTGTTATAGAGAAAAGCCTGAAACACAATGTCATATTGTTTTGACTTCTCATTTTAAACTCTGCTTAAACGTTGCAAATGGAATTTCTAACGAGGAAAACAAAGTATTTCTACCGATAGACACACCGCATTTTGAATGAATTTCATGGATATCAATATTTTGAAAAGGTCGCTACAAAACATGAAAAACAAAACTAGAATTAGAAGTCAACCTCAAAGGTTTCCCCTAACATTTTGCTTGCTTTCCTCTATTTCTTTCTTTAACTTTTGAAAATCAACAACATTCAGGATAAAATAGTGTACCCTCAACAAATCTGAATGATTAACTGGCAATTTTGGAGTTTGTAATGGAATTCCGTCGATCCTTTCCAGTAGTATGAGGACTGTATACTTTACCCCCAGAGTGGACAACAGTAGGGAGGGCAGATGTTGACGACTCGTAAGGAGGGGGCCGATATTTTACAGGCAGGTTCTTTCTACCATTGTGGGGTCGCTATGACACTCACCCTTACGTCACAGCACTACCCACTTTATGGAATAATTCCCGTCTCACAAAAGAATCCAATATCTCTACCCCGCCGCGCGCCGTAGATTAAAATCGCCCTAATGCATTTGCCAATACGAAAGACTATATTTAGGGTGGGGTTACCATGGGAACCAAATCTAATTGTTCTGATGGGCAGAGAGGCAGGTGGCGTTACGTAAGCACTCTGAATAATGCATTTTTTCCCATGGAGTGACCGTTGGCCGGTGGCAGGGCTTAGTGGTCAACACACAGAAGGCAGGGGGGATGGCATATCATCATGTTATATTATATGGATGCGGGCAGTGGGAGAGAGCACGCGTGGCGCACAATGAAATAATCAGCCCTCTCAGGAGAAAACTCGATTATTCAATACACGCCGCTCAACCCAAGCCCAATTCTTATGATTGGGGTTTTCCATTATTGCTAGGATGTATGGCATTTTATTCATGGTTGGAAACTCTTTTTGAAATGATTGATATTGTTAGTTGTGATCATTACCGGTAGTTAATCTGTAATTGCTTAAACCTGAAAATGGTTGTTTGGACACTATGAATTTATTTGTTGAAATAAGAATTATCCCCATTTATTGATCTCAATTTATCTTTTTGATATTGCATTTATTACAGATAATCAACAATTCTTACAATGTTGACAAACGAAGGCCATAGATAGACACTGATAGGGGTGAGGGTAATTTGAAGAAGGGGTCAGTTTGATAATAATAGAAAACACGAAGATGACCAGTGTGGTCAGGGGGTGGTCATCTAAAGGCCGGGGTGTGACGGGGGGGGGGGGGGGTGAAGCGTCGCGGTGAGTCAGGGAGTAATGTACATAATACAACCCCCGGAGGTGACCCACCACACCCCCGCCCCAATTAAAGTGATTGACAGGTCAAGGCTGACAAATATCTTGTATTAAAGCCGAGGAGAAGCTACCACGAGCGGGGTGTGTTTCTAAGGCTAAAGTGGGTGTGTTAGGGGGAACGGCCAGGTGGGAGTGTGGATGGGGTGGGGGCGATTGGGAGACCATGGGGCGGTTTAGTGTGGAAGTAAAATTAGAAAGGGCAGGCCAGAACAAAAGCTTGTACAAAATTTATAACGGCATCACTGTCACACAGGCCCCTTGATGTAGCTGATTCATGGGGCAGATAAACAAGATGTTAATTTACAAAATAAATTGGAACTAATTTTTCACACGACCAAATGAAAATGAGAAAGATGATTAGTTTAATCAACCCAAAAATGTACCTAATAACCCATGAGGTGTCAATATTTCCCGAAAATATATTTGATTTAAAACAATCTATCTAAAGAGTGCTCTCTTCAAATGTCTTTTGATAACGTATTCTGAGAATTTTCTGTCAGTACCTCCACGTGTTAAAAGAACATACTTAGCTGGCTTCAGCCGACTGGGCCACTAATTCCAGGATTTCTAGGATTTCTAGGATTATCTTGGACAACTCTGTCACCGCGGTTAATCCCACCGAAAGCGATTGTCAGACCACGTCCATCCATGAAGCGCCCCCTGATTGGTCGAAATTAGCATAATATTAGGCTGCCTGGGTCATTAAATTTTGCTATTGGTACTCTTCTGTCACGGAGAGAGAAAGGGTCATTACGCTTAAGACTAATACCCCCAGACTAGAGAGATGCACCAGAACATTTGCATAAGAATAGATTAAATACTGCTTGTTAGAGGGTCTGCAATTTACTACACAATTTGCGAATCGAAGATGTTTTAGATACTTTGCCAATGCCGAGAATTGGTTACACCTTAAAGAAGGTATTCAAGTGTTGATGTGTTTGAATAATTTGCATAGATAGGAATAATAATTTCAATATAAGAATATTCTATCAGTGAAAGCTGTTGTAATACTCCATTAGAAAGGTTTACTAAATTGATTGAAACACGCACATGTCGCATACTTGTGTTTAATTCCTAGCTTATAGAATTTTGAGAATTGGCATTACACTATTTGTCTTATATACGGTGCTGGGAACATTTGAAGCCATTTATCCGCACTGTGACGTTTTAACTTATGATTGCCTTAATTGCTTTTGATTTCAATTAAAATTGACTATTTGAAAAAAAAACCACAATCATTGAAATCACACTAGAATATTTCCATATACTACTACCAATAAAAGAGTCTTCTTTTCCACATCAAAGCGTCAAAGAACATACAAATCGAGAACCAATGTGATAAAACCGAAAGAGACGAAAGATTGATACTGTACATAGCGGGAGCTGATCGGACGGTGGGGTGGGGTGGGTTAGAAGGTCCAATGGGTCCTGAACTCCCTTTTCTTGGTGTACACCTAAAAAGGCAGAGAAGGGAAAATGCTGCATCTACGCGAGTGCATACCCTTTTAGTACCCAGCCTATACCCCGACCCACTTTTCAAAAATCCTGGATCTGCCCCTGACTTAATGGAAAATATGGTAAGCTAGAAATAAAGGGGTTTTCCGCCGCATTTTGGTTTAGGGAGATTCCCAACAAGGAGTAAGTGGATCGCCGATATTGAGGGCAGGATGCTGGAGGGTGGACGGTGAGGGGGCTGACCACTGCCCACTGGGCCTATGTAGGTGCAGCTGACGGCCTTAGTTAATCCCCACCCAGGCCTAATCCCTGACAGGTCGGCCTGAGACAATAAAAGGTATAGGCCAATCAATAGGCAATAATAAAGTGGTCCTCTGTTACCATGGTAATGTGTCAAAAAGTGTGAACTGTTCGTCCGTCGGCCGCCAGGTGGCTGGCCACCGCGCCACCAGGCGGGGGAAACGGCAACTAAGTGAAGGGCAGGATGCTGGAGGGTGAAGCATTGCCATCTGGCCGCCTCTGAAAACAGCAGTACCTGACCACCAGATATGTCCGTCCACTAATTACTACTCCTCATGAATTAGTCATAAGATTAGCGGACACAATGTATTCATCTTAATAAAATATTTAGTCCAGGCGCTGACATTGGTAAAACTGTACCTAGAATATGATGTATGATAGCTATTCATTAGAATAGGAAAATTTCAATTGGGAAACGTTGTAAATCTAAATTGTAGAATTGCAATCTGCCTGCCCTAACACGAATCATATCTGAGAGTGAATTCACTCCATTTTCAAAGTATAAACCCACATCATGCATTGCTTTGAGTGAATTTCATTTTCCAAGTATGAATCCATATCATGCATCCCTTAGGTTGAATCCCATTTTCCAAGTATAGGTTCATATTTCAAGTTTTTTTACTGGGTTCTCTCTCGTAAAACATACGTGGAAAAAATACTTGCATATTAACGTCTGTACGTGTATCTGAGGCTGGGTTTTGGGGCCTGATTGTTAGGATGGGTGGGCCTGAAAAGGGGGGGGGGGGACACAGCACGCGCACACTGTCCCCTTCACACAGAGGGGGATTACAGGTAAAGCCAGCCTTGACCACCTCCAACTGACCATTCACTGACCACTCACTGACCACTCCCGAACCCGTCACCGGCGCGTGGCCGAACACTGAGGGGAGCAGTGGGGTGCAGGAAGGAGAGGGGGAAAGGAGAAGTATACAGTCCATGAGGGACAGGATTCAACCAATCAGATAAAACCGGAACTACATTGTCTATAACCGGAACTAGTTTGCGGAGGAAGTTTGAAAACCTCAAGGACACTCCCAAATGAATGTTAGGAATTAAAAAAAGAATGCTATCCATCCCCAAAAGATAATCTAAAAAAAGGCAAGGACAAAAATGTTAGGAACAATACGGTTTTCTAACTAACTTCTCATGCCCAGATCAATCTAACAAAGACACCCTAAAAGTTTAGTCTAAACAATGTTTACAAAACCTTTTGCCATTTGATTACTAATCATAACAGAAAAAAATACCATCAAAATACCTTGAACAAAATTCATGCCTAAAGATTGTTGTTAACAGCCAGAACCCCGTCTTCAAAACGCTGCTGACCTCACCTAAACCAATTGAATTTGGAATCTGCTGCTTCCAACAATCAAACTAAAAAAGAAACAAAAAAAAACTGAAAAAAAAACTAAAAAAAAAGAAGGAAAAAAAGGGAAGAAAAAAGAAGAAAAAAGAAATCTACGATTACTCATACCCATCCGAAATCTTCCTAAAGTCAGCCCAAAACAAAGTTGACCAGCGCGGACCTCACCCACATCTGACACCCCTCCCGACGCCCCACTCCGCCCCCCCCCCCCCCCGCCCGGAGGTGACACGTGTCGGGCCGAGTCACCTGGTCAAACGAGGGCCCTTACAGCCAGTAATTAGTGTTGACAGAGGGGTAAGGTATACACTCCTCTGGCCCACTGTGTCCACGGGTAGGGCCCGGGCCAGGGGAAAGGGGCCGCTGCCGCTACCAACTCCCCACAATGGGCCGTGGTTTATGGGACCTGTAAACCCATAGTGAGGGTGGTTATCGGCCTATCCATGGTTAGGTCAGTTTTGGGTATGATTTTTAAGGTTAATTTTAATGTGTTTTTTTAAATTCCTTTATTCATTCAGACATTAAATATTAAGTATTTCTTATTCAGACATAAAGTATTTAGCATTTTTGAATACTTTTTGTATTCTTTCAAGTATTTTTTAGGTAGGCCCCCTATCCTTTTTAGGTACGTATATGTATTTTTCATTTTTAATGGTATTTTCAATAGGTATTATGGGTCTGCCTTGGTAAGGTGTGAGGAACTGAAGTCCTCCAGGGTCCTAGCGCTGGTCACCAGCCTCAGGACTAACCAGGTGTTTTTTTTTTATTTTTTTTATTGCGTTTATTCATAGCAAAACTTTCAGGTAAATAACCTGATCTTCCAAGCGTGCCAGTCTTGGTACAACTAAGGCACTACATTTATAGATATAAAAATAAACAATTACACAGAATACAAGTTATATATAAGAGTATACCGTGCACTACCATAACTAGTTGTCAGTTAGGTAAAAACACAGGGTTAGACACTATTTATGAAAATAAACAATTACACAGAATACAAGTTATATATCACAGTACACCTTGGATTACCATAACTAGTCCTCAGTCAGGAAAAACACAGGGTTAGACACTATTTATGAAAATAAACAATTACACAGTATACAAGTTATATATCATAGTATACCCTGCATTACCATGACTAGTTGTCAGTCAGGTGTTGTCAGATCTAACCTGAAACCCTGGAGTTCAAACAAGAGCAGGTAACCAGCAACAAGAACCATATGCATGTTATAATAATAGTATTATAACAACATATCAACTGCTATCAGTATGATAGCAGTTGATAGTATCCTTGCAAAAGTTCCATCATTTAGAAAGTACATACCTTTTCTGAAATCGTCAGATATCCTCCAACTTCGATTTCAGCTTAAAGTACCCTTTCTGATGGGGCAAATTAACACACGACGAAAGTTTAAAGTTTACTATCGGTAGTCAATGACTTTTCCATTCATATACTCATTAAAATATTCTGCGCTGTTTAAACATGAAAAACTAATGATCAAATAATAAAATCAAAAACAGTGATAAATGTCAGTCATCTGGTCTCCCTCCATAAAGAGGATCCTCCGTGCCGTCCTCCGCTGGCCGATGTGCTGGTAATTTGATACATATTCGATCCATGGCTTCAGGCAATCACACCTTTACCTATAGGATGGTACACTGCTGTTAACGAGGACCGTCTCTAGATTTATTAGCCCATTGGAAGTGATTGTTTTTAAAAGTAAGGTATATTTTAGTCCCACAAACGTGTTTTTTTCGAATGTATATTTCCTCATATAACTCATTTTACATACAAATGGGCATCAAAAAATTTAAAAGGTGGTGCACTCTCGTATATTGACTGAAGGTAAAATAAATCAAATGCAATATAAAGTTATATTGGCAGTTTAGACACAACTCATGCAGCACGAGAGTGTCCCTATGGAGGTGTTGGAATAGTGTTTGGACACAATGTCATTGTGGGCTAAAATATCATCCATATTCATAGATTGAATTTCGATGGGACAAAATTCAAATGCATACATGTAAACTTGTTATATGTTTACGTGGTGACTTGAACGTGCTCATGTGGTGACTTGACCGTGGTCACGTAGTAACGTGAATGTGACAACGTAGGGACGTGAACGTGCCCACGTAACAACGTAAGTAGACTGACGTGAACGAGTCCATATAGTCTACAATGATATGAAAGTTCTTTGATAACAATGTACCAATATAATTATAGCCGCATGAACGTCTCCAGAGAGTTAGAGAAATGTGCTCACAGAGACGTGAATGTGCCAAAAACAATTTGCGATCTTGTCTGTAAGCTTGTTAAGTACATACTTGGGGTACTTGTTCAAATCAAGGATGGAATTATATTACGCCAAAGATGAAACACGTTCTTAATCAGTTAATTGTAATGTCTGGAAGAACAGACAACGTTGGAGACGTACAATGAAAAATAACAAATCATAGAATGTCTGCCACTTCCCCAGTCTCTGTTGACTTTCCCTTTCTTCGAGCGGTATGCTTTTTTCTGCCCATCCCTTGGATATCACGTTACTGTCAGTTATTTGTTGACACGGAAGAACCAAGATATCAATAAACAAAGTTAGGGCTTATCCTTTTTTTTTTTTTTTTACAAATCATTTCCTACACTTTCATATTTTTATAATCCTTTCTCTTGACCTTTGCTTTTGGGTCAACAAAAACGAAAGTCTTACGATAAAACACAGAACAAGGAAAACCCAAAGTCTATTTTCTTCTCTGTACCACCATCCCATTAGGGATATCCAATCAATCTCATCTGATCGCCATGCAAGCCTGTATTATAAGCTATCCAATGAGATTCTGATATAAAATAATCGCTGTTTTCTGGCTGTGTTTTATGTATGATGGCCGGCGGGCGTTCCGACCTGAACCTACTTTTATGAGCGTTTCCGGCACGGACAGTGCGCATGCACAAGTTATTGTTTGGCAGGAAGTGAGGTGCATGAATCAAATGTGTAATTACTTGTCTGCGTGAAGCCCAGTCAAGGTATGCGGCCAGAGGTCACCAGTTTACGTTCCACTCATTGTGGAATTAAACACTGTGGAATTATACATGGAAGCATTGGCAGGAAAAAAATATGTCCTAAACCTTCATTAAATTACAGATGAGCTGAGGCCCTTTTACCTAGAACAATGCAGTCATTAGGGCTTCCATTCATCAGTTCATTGAAAACCAGTTAAGCCGTAATGGGCTTGCCATTTTTTAAAAAAAACTCGCATACTTCAGTGTCATTATGATGATAATACGGCCATTGTAGTGGCAGTTCATACCGGGGGTCAGTGACACTGTGCAGTTTTTGTCCACTGTTGCAGTTTTTCCATGTAATAAAACTGACCTATGTCACTTTTTCCATTTAACCTTCTCGAACTTTATTGTCGTGAGGCTCACCTGAAAGCACTCAGATCGCGATGTTAAAAAAAAGTCATGTAGCTGCTGCCAAAGGAGATTGATGTATGACTTTACCTATGCGCACCTCTTCTGTGGATGGTACACGGAATATTAATCAAGTTTTAACCAGTTACCGCAATCGTCAATAAAACTCAAAATACATTTTGTATCATTTGCATTCGCACAAAATCTGATAATGATCTGGTATATTCCGATGCTTTAATCAGTTTCAGAGAGTCACCAATTTTGGAATTAAACAGAAACGATATTAAATATACATATTTAAATTCTAACCGATAATACTTAACACATACAAATCTTGAAATCGTTTTATTTTTCGAAAACAATGAGGATTTACCCGAGGGCGATATTCGAACTGGGTTTGAAGGTAATTTTAACATAAGGGCATTCAGGTTGAAGAATATTTAGCATAAGACTTCGCATAGAGCTCTGACGTGTCATACTTGAGATGGTGGGTGGGCGGCTTAATAAAAAAGCTGAAGGGAGGTTCGGGCGGGTGGGAAATATCCTCTTTTTGCCTTCTGCCGATTGTTTGACCAGTTGTCCCTTTGTGGTCAGTGTGTGAGTGGGTCCAGCGGCTGGACAAAGGGCGTCGGGGCTCAGAACGCGGTTATTCTCTCGTCTTACGTAAGGTCACAAAAAGCTGAGCAGGTGTTCTGGGAACATTACAGTCGGCGTTACCACACCCGGCCTGGCCCTAACCCCCTCCTCCTCCATCTCTACTCCCCCTCCCACCCACCCCTCTCAGGTCCAGTAATTTACGGTGGTTCAGTCCCGCACCATGTGTTGGGCCTGTAAACAAAAGGTATTACACCGGCCATCGCCGAGCACACAAAAAGTACTGGTCAAAACAACAGGCCCATATGGTGGGTGGTAAGGTGGGGTAGGGGGAGCCCACAACCAATAGTACCACTTCTACCAATAATAACAGGCCCGTCTGACCCAGTAGTGGTCAGTGAGTGGTCAGTACCCGGCCTACTCAGTAGTTGACGGTCACTTCTCACCGGCCACCAGCGGGCATTGATCACCGCTAGCTCCCGGCATTGTTTTAAGTTATACTCATTGGACGCTGGGTACCAGCAGGAGGGAGTAGGCTACCAGTGACTATTACTGGGAGGCAGGGGTCTGGAGTAGCACTGGTCCTTAGTGTCATTAGTGACGGTCACCACTGGAGCCGTCACACCTATGTCACAGACTACATGACAGACCCAGGAGGAAGGGGTGTCAGGTACGTCCTGGAGCACCGTTACCATTACTGCCATCCCAGCCACATGGCACTGGACTCCCGGCTCACATGATATAAACCCTACACCTGTAAAACAACAACTACAAAATAGACTTTCGACTGTAACTTGGATGCTCATACTTCAGGACTGTAGGAAACCAGTTTGGACACTTTACAAGTATTTCCATAACCACATAATAGCTCCACGGGATAGGATCCATGTGAGCTTTTTATTCAACCTCAGGAAATTGGGAAAGTTTCCTCCTGTCTTGCCTCAGATGTCAACGTGACAGATTCCGTCACTGGGAGTAGAGACCTCCTGGAGTGTTGGTCACGCGCCATCACTGGAGGAGGGGGAGGACACACAGGAGGAGCGGATCCGTCCTGCTCCAGGAAGCGGACCTACTGTGGCAACATAAAGTGTAACTTTGGGAACACAGGGAGTGACTCAATAAGAAAAGTTGTGTCCATAAGAAACCACATCACTCAGAGTACTGCATCTTTTACACTGCTGTCACTCTGTCACTGAGAACACACACGGACTCCAGCCTCACTGACCGGTTGGTGGGTGTTTTTTGGGTGTTGTCTTGGTAACCATGGTGGTCAAAGACGGACTGGACACGGAGGACCCCCCGCTGAGAGCCGGCGAACCCTGCTCCACTCAGTCACCTTCTTCTACTGGTCACATGGGGACTAGCGACTTCACCACAGACATGGTCGAGTAAGTCAACATTAATTTTGACGTTTTAGTTCCTTTTCTTCTTAAGCAAGTAAGATGAGCCGTGGTTATCTCGTATGTTCATGTTCTTCATCCACTACTTCATGGTGAGAAAAGCATGTTCGGTGGGCTCTGACTTTAATATGACCGCTAATATGACATGCTTTTTCATTGGTCTTCAGAAGTATTGCTATAGAACAATGCAGTTTCTCTGACAGAATGAGAAGTGTTTACCCAAAGCCTATGGCGCTGGATGTCATGTTTTCAAAGAGGTTATCTCTTGTTTTTTAAATAGAGGTTGTGGAAAATCTTTTCAGATTAACGCATCTTCCCACTCCCATTCCAGTATTTGACATTGATGGGTTCCATATATAATATTTTATAGTTGTAGTTCCGTGTTTTGTTCACATTCACAGGAACAGATGCTTTTATGTGCATGGAAAAACGGTACAAAAATATTAAGTCAGGTGCCATAAAACGCGAGTCAGTCATGATCAAATTGCTTTTCTATGACCTACGATGGCCATCGGTTTTAGGATTTGGAAACATCTGTAAAACTTACACACATTATGTTCTCTTCTCTTGGTTAAATATGTTATGACAGAATACAATGACTGATGTTCCTAAAAGCTAAGTGATTACTCATTGACACTCAAGTCAAAAACAAAGGTGAATAATAAAGCACTAGATAGTTATAATTCCTTAAAGCTGAAATATGCAGCTTGCATTGCAAAGTAGTTATTGAATGATTGTTTCCAAATTATTGAAATATAAACACAGGAACAAATATTTTCTAGTGGACCATTTAGTGTTTTAATGACTTTTATAATGTGAAGTGGGGAAACACAAAAACATACTTAGGCATCTTTGAAATGTTTAGAAGCTTTTTCTCCATCCTTTTCACACCCAACCAATTCGCTGAATACTGTCAAATACGAGTAGGTGTATTCTTCTTGCCTTGAGAGATGAAACTAATGCATTTTAAAAACAAATTTACTTGTTCCTCAATGGCAAACCGATAGGATAATTCACTGGTTTTGATTACAGCAGGGGTTCTGACCGCTGGATGCTCTCATACTATCCTGGACTTAATTTCTGGAATTAGCATTCGTTCCCAAATATACTATTTCTGTGCGTTACTTAAACGTTTTCCACATGGAAGCGACGGTTTCCACTTCCTAGTGTCTCGGAACCGTCCTTCTAACAAAAATAACCCAGCCATACAGGATGTAAGAGGCTGGTAGGTTCAGCACGTTCACACAAAGTTGGGGAATGTAGGAACCATGGCCCTTCGTTTTAGGGCTGCCCTCCCGCCCCTCATCCTACTACTACGTCCTGGTTGACTGTTTTAGTAGATCCTCTTTGCACCATTCACCTCCCCTGACCAAGTTTCCCCAGCATTGATCCGGACGTTGTGTTTGTAACAACTTGTTGGTTTACACGCCACTGAAGGTCGATCGTCCCCAGGTCGGTAAAGGGAACAGGTCAACTCAATGTTTGCTGCATACGTTATATTATGGTCTCATGTATCAAGGCCTGGCTGATTGGCCAAAGTTACAGGTATGTACACAAAACAGGGGGTGGATAGTCCTGAATTATATGTACTGATCATATGTCGCCAAATGCTGAATCAAACAAGGGATGCCACAGCTTTGTTACAATTTGAAAATGAAACAGTGTCATCAAACTGTGAATTTGTTTTTGCAATGCAATACTTAACCAGGAACTAGGAAGCTAATATGCAGTTTCTTTTTAATCATTCCTCCTTTCGACTTGTTTCTCTTTTAAAAACTGGTCAAAGTGTAAATCCAATTTTGACAAGATACAGGCCTATATTTATAAGATAAAGGTTCCTCTCTCAACTGCCTACATCTGCCACTCATCATCTCAGCATGATAATATTGAGGGGTAGCAGGGGAAACTGGATATTATAAGGATACCATACCCAGTGTATAAAGGTTTCGGGTTTGAATCATCCCAAGCTCTAGTGACTAGTAGTTGCAGAAGGTCCTGATGTTGCTCTCCATAATTCAGTAGGCAAGTATTATCGATATGTTGCGTAAGAGAGGTCTAGGGTAAAAATACTCAGCTATGGGTGTATGCAAAACAACCCTGCAAACAGACGTGGTGACCTAACGGTTACAAACGTGTTACAAACACATGTGGGAGCCCATGGTGACAGGTTGGGCTGAATAGGGCAGTTTTTACTGAGTTACATAAGTAACTTTCAGCCTGTTTATTCATCTGTGCATGATGTAAACGCCACCCACACGGTTTCATACGTTATACTATAGGAAAACGTAGATTATGAAGGAGATATAATTATCAGGAGGTATATGGAAGCGATGGCTCTGACCTCTGAACACATAAATGACACTTGGGGAAGGGAGAGGACCATCTTCCCATTCATCGCCCAATGACGTAGGGTTGACGTGGCGACGTCAGGCAGGACACCGTCGAATGACGGCGTTGTTTTACGACATCACATGAAAACGCGCGACTCATTAAAAAACACTCGGGCGGCGGCAGCCTTGGATTGAGGGCCGCAGGGCAGCTTTAATTTCCTGCAGATAAATTCAGCAACACGACAAACAATTTTTATGATGTGATGTCTGATCTTTAGGATGCTCGTCATCATGTGAAATAATCAGGTGTGAAGAGTTTTCATTGGATTGAGAGTGTTGTCTATTTGGATTCACGTTTTGCCAACGTCACATAAATGTATAAATCTAATCAAACAGGCCTATACTTAAATTTTCACATGGATTTAAGCTTAAGCCTATACATGACATTTTCAAATCTTGGAGAGATAAAAAAAAACCATGAAAGCTATACACCTTCCATATATATATATGATACTAGCTGTATTAAAATACATACATGGATGTACCCAGTAGCCTAAAGGCTGTAGTATATTGTTACCGGATCTCTGTATAGTTTAAGGCAAGGTCAGATAGTTGTGAGTCAAAACCCAAGTTCCTGTTCAGAAACCATAACCCATCTTATTCTATCTTTATACGTGCACACGAAGAACCCTTTAGTGTTTTAGCGAATAAATCAGAAGTTAATTTGCAAGCTGTGAAATAGAAATGCCGACATTTCGGATATCAATTACAAGGGTACTAATCATAGTCCCCGGATTTCTATAAGTACAAAACGCCATCTCAGCAAATCTTGCTTAACGATGTGTTCTATTTATACAGTCCACGTTTGAAGCTATGTCCCTTTATGTATTTTTACATCCGTAAAAACAAAGCCCACGCACATACAGAGAACCCTCATATACTATCTACATCATATGAAATCATTCAAAATAATACAAACATTGACATGCATCTTTCCAAGACAGTATGATTGATAAACGATGTCTGCAGGGTATGGTGATGATGAGATTCGTTTCACACGGTTTTCTCAGAGTTCACGGAGTCACACAGTAATGGGGTAGATGTGCCCGAGGCCTCAAGTTTCTTGAATTTTTTACCGCTCTCTCAGGACCTATATGGCTTGCGGCAGTTCTCCCTCAGGCTAGGTTCTGCTTGTTTTAGCAAACTGTCAACCCTAGCCACGCTAGCAAATAAACAAGGATGCAATTAAAATTCATAAACAATCCTTCATTAAAAAGGCTCCATGCACAGGGAGATTTTATATGATATTATACTGGTTCAGATTTTCCAATGTAACTAAAGTGGAATATATATATGATTTTGATTCCTCTTATATCACCTGTAAGGTGTCACTAATTGTGCAGAGAACATTACAGGTGCCACAGCTTACTGACACGGTGCTGCTTCAATGATAATTATCTGGAGGCTATACTATTGCTATGCCTAAGGCGAGCCTAACGAACCAAGACGGTCATTGTCCTTCTGGCCTTGTAGAGGCAGTGCCTTACTCATTGCCATGCATGGTATCCCCATATCAGTTAATCGCAGGTACAGGATAGCCCTCCCACTGTTTTATGTACACACAACTCAACCGTTGAACATACTAGTGGTTGTATTTTGCCCGTATAAACGGTAGTAGAACCTCTTCTTTTGTCTTTTGACTATGTCTTTTGTCTAGTGGAGATGGTTACAAAATACACGTTGTCACTGATAATGGGAATGTACAAGTACCCTGCCTCACCCCCCCCCCCCCCACCATCCCTCCCCACTCACGCACGCGCTCACTTCAAGGGAGCAAAGATCCTCACCAGTGAACAATAGCATATTGGTGTTGTCTTTGGTCTACTCATAATTGGCATAGTTTTGGACCAAGCCCAATGATGCTTCCTATACAATGAATACAATGATCGTAATGCACCCCTTCCCTCTCCCTCCCCTGGAAGGCCCCTGTCTCGTGCCACGGTCTTTCTTATTGACCTTGCAGGTAGGTAAAAATCCCCAATCATAACACACCTGCTGGTCCACCTGCCCCCATAAGTATTTGAGTACCTGCACTAATGCCCACCTTTAATTGTCTTTTTCTCTGGACACCTATGTTATCCCACTGCCTGTGCAATGGAGGCTTTATATGCACTTCAAGTAGGTTAAACTGTCCAAACATATCTTTTGTGTTATCAGTGAATGACGTATGGCCGGCATGTATGCGTTAAAATAGGGCCTATGATACTTGATAGAGAAGGCCGTTGCTGTTCTAGAGCTTAACAAAAATGTTAATTGCAATACAATACATTTGATTGAAATTGAAAAAAAAACATAATCCATGATTAAATCATAGATGTGAGAGGCTCCATAGATTGACATGGGTGTCAACCCATAGTGTGACTTAATTAAAGGATTTTTTTGGGCATCATTATAGGGTCATTGACTTTGTGTATGTAATTAGCAAATGGTAATTAGATAGCTGACACTCGTGCGACATGAACACTTTGTAAAAACTTTTCGTCTGAAGCATGTCTAATGAAATCCACCATAAAATGTTTTTCTGTCACAAAGGTTATGGATAAATGAATAGACAATCTTATGACAACCTCTAACATTGTGATGTAGCCCCGAATAGAGGCCTTTTCAAACCATGCACGCCACCTATCGGGCGTATGTGAACATTCTTTTGATAACAATGAATGCATTATACATTAGAACATTTGTAAATTATCTTGCACAAGCTGTATGATAAAGTTACCGGGTATCTTTTTGCACCAGATACCTTTTGAAAGTAACGTTTCTACATGTACCTTAGTTATTGTATAAGTAATATCATCCTGACAAGTTTTGCAACTTCAGTGGGGTTTCATCATGTTCGAGCTAATGATAGAAGTTGAAAAGACTATAGCGACAAACGATAAAAACATGCCCCAGAGTTTTGTTTTCTCAACATGGCTTTACTTATACTAATACACATGGGTAATTCTACATGCCTAGACGCTTCGACTGCATTTATACACATCTCAAGGGGTAAAGTCTATTAAGAGAATACCAGTATCAGTGGGAATCCGCCAGATGGCGCGTTTTCTCCCAAACTCGCGCGACGCATGCAGGGCAAACAGTGGGCGGGGTTAATTACTACAAAAGGTGAGCGCCACCTAGCGCTTTCCGTATGTACCATAACACCCTGCCCCCCCCCCCCCCCCGGGCCTCATCCCCACTTCAAATTGAGGAAGTTTAATGATAATCTGTGTCAATTTTTAAGGTTCATTCTGTGATGTCAACGTACATGTACATGTTAGGTACCACCTTGACTTGATTATATTCCTATTGATTATAAGAAAGAACTGAAAATTATATTCTTACTTCTACTGGATAATGCGTTCTCAAGTACCTGTAAAATTTACCGTATATTTGCCATGAGAATTGTCATGAAAAATTAGATCTTGTTTACAGATATTTTGTGATTAGCACGTGGACTGTTTTGCTGTTGCAAATCTTTTCAGTGTGATATATAATGTAACAATAATAAAACTAGTAACATTTTTTATTGAACGGGAAATTAGTGAGGTACGCTCGTCAGATCAGAGACACCTATGCATTTATTACTCATCTCCTTCAGTGCACCAAGTCCTGATGAGACCAAAGTATTTATTTGTGGTCACGATCAGTCACCTATTTGAAGCCGTTACCGATCCCGACATCTACACCACTATAAAACACAGGGTCGGATACACCACAGGTTATACCACAGCCGTTGGGCGGGTCAGCGGTCACTTCATTCAAAACACATTTAGAAATCATTGGGTCTCCCACTCAAACCGCGTCGTCGCTGTAAACTGCAGTTAAATACCACTCTGCGAATTACACAACGTTTCATTGCAGTCTATAAGACTTGGCGCGGTCGGCGGGAGGGGGGCGGGTTCCCAGATCAGCCCTTTGATCCGGGTGTTTCGGTACCCTAAGGCAGTGGACATCCCCCCCACCCCCCACCCTCACACAGGGAAACGCTGCGTCTAACCCACTGACCACTACCCTGCCGCTAGTTATTATCTTATGCAAATAGCCTCGATGACATAATTTTTACCATGGCCTCTCATTGGCATGATTGGTTCGAGATTAGATTTCAGATCGAGGCCGGTTATCGGCGCCCCTGCATTAATCGGCGTCTTGCAGCGTTCCCTCGGACACCCCCATCCCCACCCCTCATGACGTATTGGGCCTGTAGTGGACAGTAGTGACCACTACCTCCTGCTTGACCTCCTCATCTAGCCCTCCTCCTCCCCCTCCCCCCAATCTCATGTAAAATTCAGCCGACAAGCCGGGCAAAACGTACCATCCGTCCCCGCCATTTTTCCTAATTGAAATCGTGTCTTACGTCATTGGCGAGGCCGCCCGGCCGGCCAGTAGTGCCCCGAGCGTCCGCTGGAGGTCGCGCCGGTGGCGCCCTTTTTAGAAATTAAAATGTCGGGTTATGTAAGAGGAGGATGTCGGCGTGGTGAGGGGAGGGGGTGTGGGGCTGGGGTTCCCACGCCAAACAGCGGTCAGTAATGGTGATGGGGGACCATGCAGGTCGGGCTCCGGTCAGTATCAAAACCAGTGTTCAGATAAACGCACACATCCCTCTCCCTCCAAAATTCAATGGTTTTCAAAGGCAATCAAAGAACGTCTGTATGTGGCATTGTCATCCTTCTCTCTTGCCTATATATTTCAGATTCCAGGGTCTCGCAGTGTTAGACACAAAACTACATTTTTCTAGAAAATGGGTGATACTTTTCAGTTATCTCTTTGCATTTCCCTAACACTAGAAATATCCCAAAAACTATGAGATCTAAACAATGAGATCTAAACGTTTGTATCGGCGGCTTTTGCATTGACTAAGTTATCCCCTGTTGTTTGTTTGAATCATATATCAACTCTTATTACTGTAAAACATACAGAGTTTATACATATGAACTTAATAAAGATTATAAAGATATGACGCTGACCAGTACGCCCACGAGCTGTACGGTGCGCGCAGTAGACACGATCGAGCAGGGCTCCGGTGGTGCCTTGTAGAACGGTCGGCCACTGCGCCGTGTGAGTAGTGTAGACTTGGCGGTTTGAATCAGGCGCTACATCTCTGACACCCTACAACACCCCGCGGTCATATAAAAGACGGGGGAGGTGAGACAAGCCCGGTCCCCTAACGCCCCACCTGGGGTGTTAACGAGTGGTCAGCGGTGTCCGGCCGGGGCGCTGACCACTGGGTCCTGTGGTCAGTGGCGGTAGGGGGTTCAGGTACCGGGGTGAGGGGCGGGGTGGGGGCGGTGTCCAGACCCAGGGGGGCCGGGAGGGGAGCGGGCCGGGGCCGGTAAATCACACGGCAGTCCCCCGGCCTACCTGGTCATTTAGGCGGCAGGTACACCACTAAGCCGGGGCCGTCTTTGAGCGGTTTGCGGCGGTTAGGGCGGCGGGGAGCGGCCGGCCGGCTGGTCACCTAATCGGCCGTACCCAGTGTCCCTCTACTACTGCCGGGCGCCGCGCGTGGCTCAGCCGTCACTCCGCGCCGTCGGGGGCGGGGCCTAAACCCCATCCCCATCCCTGATTGGCTCAGCGCTGGGCTGTAACCACGCCCTCTTTATGCTAATACCCCACTCCGGGGGGTTGGGGCTGGTTACGGGGTGGAGGGGAGTCGCGCGCTAAGCTGTTTTCTACCCCGTCAGCAGTGTTCAGCCACGACCACGCTGGGCTGAAAGAAACACCAGGGTCCAGGGGCGGGCGTTGGGCGGGAGGGCGTGGTGGTTGAGGTGGGCGGGGGCCTACAGCCTGACAGACACTCACACACACACCACACACAACCACCCTCAGCAGCATCGCAAATCATAGGAATGCCAAGCAAACAGAAGACCCACTTTAATGTAGTGACAGAGAGAACTAATAAGACAGGTCGGTGATGACTGATGCGGGCACCACCAGGGGAGGCAGTGAGTGAGTAGTACCCGCCCTGACCACCAACCCCCTCAGCACGTGCACTCCCACCACCGACTTGACCACTCGGACAACCACATCCGTCGGGAGCACTACCTATGCTCTTTTGAGGAAGAGTTTGAGGAAAAAAGTATTGGATAGTTACACAGTTTGGGAGAAATCAGTCTTCGTTGGATTGCAGAGAATACCATTCCATTTGGGAAAACTCTCCAGAACTGAATTGGAATTGACTTGAATCCATCATCAGCATCTTGAAAACACGAGAAGGTGTTTTCAACAGAATTCTCTGTGAAGTTAGAGATTAGAAATACTGGACTTCAAAAGTTTCACCAAGCAAGCCTTGTTCTTTGGCGCGTTTTGCAACATTGCAAGTGCAGAAAACGGCATTTTTCTTAGGATACTTTTTATCAAGGACACTCTCATTACTTCTGTTTGGTTCTTTGGATTGGATTTATTTTGTATTGTACAAATCACGGACTTGGATGACAGACAATCCGCAGATTCAGTTTCTGAACAGATCGGACCACACGGACGGACCTAATTGGTAAAGGACAGTGAAGGCCATGGTCGTCAGGCCCAGCCTCCGCAGGATGAAGAAGATTGAGTATTTAGGGATCTACAAAGAGTGAACACCGTCCACTGGAGATTTACCCACTGGAAGAGCAGAAACTTGTACATTCTTTGAGAGACAATTAGAGATAGAAGGACTGGACATATTATATATTGAGAGACACACTAACGCTCCGAAAAAGCCGAGTGGGGCTGTTAAAGGCCCTGGAAAGGCTGTTTTAAAGTCTGGGAAGGCTGTGGTGAAGGCCGAGAAGGGCTATTGTAAAGGCCGAGAAGGGCCGGGTGAGTCAGCCGTCGCTGTCCGCCCCGTCCCACGTCGCGCCGTTCACGGTCGGCGGCCGATCCCCGTCGGCCACCCCTCCCTCCTCCAGCCCCGCGCCCAGGAGCAGCCCGGAGATGCTCCAGCTGCTGAAACCGTCGCACGCGCCCACCCCGCCGCCGGCCCCGGCCCAGGAGCCTGAGGCGGCCTCCACCACTACCACGACCACGTCGTCGTCGACAGGACCGGCGACCACCAGGTAGGCACAGGAGGAGGGTCGTCAGCAGGAGGAGAGGTCAATTTAGACCAGTTGTGGGGCTTTGTCTGAGTTGGGTTTGACCGTTACAAGCAGGCTTGGGGTTCGGAATTAGATGGAGAGGAACGGTTCATATTTAAACAATTCAAATGACATTATCATTTTGGTCATATATGGGTATATGATATTAACGTGGAGTTTTGTGGCGTTGGGTTTTCTCACATGGGAGGGATGGTGGAAAGTACGTGATATGGTTATGCATGGGTAGAGTAACACTATTGGTAAGGAATGGCTGGTTGCTCATCTGTATGTCTTCTTAGGATTCTTAGGACCGGCATAGGACCCTAAAAACAGACAGGGACTTAGTCCAGACACCTTTGAATGTTTTTATGTGGAATCGTGTTGTAATTATAGCTTAAAACTCTGTTTACATCCAACATTTAAACATTATTATTGTAGAAAAGGTGATATCTCAAAGCACATGAAGAACTTACAATAACATATAAATTATAATGGATAATCATACCGAGTAAAAAGTAAATACAAGTGTACATGGTTTTAAGGTAGAACGATTTGTGCAAGAAAAATGGACATTTAAAAGGAACAATAATATCAAATCTTGCCAATGTCACAATAGAATCATACCAAAAACGGATTTGATGTCATTCATTTAAAAGTGACAGCTTGAAAACCAGATGGATCTCGACTTCGTTTAAATGCGTATTTTCCATCTAAAATAAATGGAAGATCTTGAAATGCACGTAAACATGACGGTGGAATTGAGTTGAACATTAATCAAGATGAGCGAATATTATGATGAACCAGTCAAACGCCTATCACTAAATCAATGAGTTGTCTTTTAATTCTCTGTGGTTGAAATGATCTATAAATACGTCGGACGAACATCTGTGACATAAATGATCCCTCTTTTATCATTTATAGCTATGGAGCATATATTCGCATTGTTGCCAATTCGTGGATAATGTCTCAGATCTCCCCATGACCGGCACTTTTGTTTTACCAGCATGGGCCGAATGAAAACTACATTCAATATATCTGACAGATTTTACTGATTAGAGAAATCCACTATAGTATTTTCGAAGATTGAGAATGTATTACCTGATACGGGATGGCAGCAATGATGTTCAGTTTTGTTGCGATACGCTTCACGTCTGTAATGATGCTTTTGATCTTGGTAGCGATACGCTTGGCTGCAACTGACATTGTGCTGGGGATGCTTCTGCTCATAGTATGGCAAACATGAGCATGACCAGCATGATTAAAATACTTACTTTTCTCATTGAAATCTCTGAATGTATTTGAGTCCACTGATAACGGGTTCACATAGAAAATATTGTGAGCGAACCATGCTAGAATGGAAGAATAACCAATTAAATATACGGGTGTTATGAAGGAAAACTCACCTAGACCCTGCCATAGGAGGATCAAGTCTATATTTATGTTCATATTTATTGTTGCTCATTTTCGTCAATAATAGACCTTATCCTTAAAATGATTATATAAACGCAGAATATATCTATGTTAAGTATGCTTAAAGCAATGAGTATATTCATTCTATACTCGTTGCTTAACGTAAGGATCCTCATGTAAAACCCCACGAGACCGGTCCCCCCGGTATATATCATAGGGTCTTTATCGTCCGTGAAATCTATTGCCTCCCCCACAGTAGACCAGTCTCCTCCCCCACGGTAGGCACAGCTCTAATGAGGCCGCCCGTCCGCCGGCCCTCCTCCCCGGCCTCTGTCTCACTTAGCTGCCGGCCCTGGTCGGGTATAGCACGGTGTGTATAGGGGATGTCGGCTTTAATCACCCCACACCCCTTAACACCTCACCGTCCGCACCCACAAAGGGACCAGTCACTTCATTAGGGTAACGTCAACCCACCACCTGTCCACGGCTACGGCTACGGCTACGCGCGTGGCTCATTCATACGGGATTGTAGCCAAAGCTGCTTAAGATAGTTGTATAGATATATGCGCGATGATTTCTAAACAAATTACTTCTTGGTTCTAATGTATTTCCCAAATATACCTTAGTTTCGCAGGATGCTAATGTGAGAGGCAATAAGGAGGGGGGTGGGGGTGCATGCAGCTGATAGTCATAATGATTCGCAGGTACAAGAAATTGAGTAATACGTCAGATATATAACCGGTTCTTATTGATAATTGAGTTCTGTGTTGGAAATTTCGCATTATTTAATTTTTCAATTCACTTGTGACCAAGATCTCAAGTTTCCATCTGAAACACTGGGCTGCAACATGAAAGGTCATATCATTATGTGTACCATAAATTCAATTTCATTGTTATCTTTGGCTAGACATCATAGCGCTTTTCAATGGGATCTCCAATCTATATTTCTACATAGGTTCAGGTGGTTCAACAAACCTTATGACATCAGCTTAGGGTCGCTGCGCCTCTCTCCTGGAAACAACCAGGAGGAGTTGTCTATTACAATATCTTCATCCATTGGGATACCTTATATTTCTGTGCCAACGTTCAATCCTTTACCATAGCCCATAGCAGCACAATATAAGCTATATTCTATACACGCGATATCGTCAGATAGGTTAAGTAACGATCAGATGGCAGTTCACACTGCCCACTAGCGACCAAACCAATATCAGCTCGCGTTTCTCGGTCTTCACATAACCACCCACTGTGACATTAGACAAAGAGTACAAGATGATGACACGATGGACGCCATCAAAATGGCCCCATTACAGTGACAGTGTTAATTACCTTCTTTAAAGTTCACCACGTTATGTTGAACTTATTAAATGATATAATACGGACAAAACCCATGTTAATTTTCAGGATTACATTTGATATGAACACCCGTACACAATGGGTTTGCCTTACTTATCAATTACATTTTGTTTAAGCTTATATGATACAGAGTTTTTAATTATTTCTTTGTTCTGGCTATTTTCGGTGATGTGATATTTAAACGACTCCCCGTCAATACTAAACAGTTGCAATTGCCTCATTCTCTCACACTGAACTAACGTCGGCTTCTCTCATTGTCTTTGCAGCGGGGATGTATCGTATAGTCAGACAGACTACCTGTCACAGAAGTCGGTGATGTCCGTCAACGCCACCTCCGAGGTGGGCGTCCACTTCACCAATGGCGGCGGCGACATGGCGTCCGTCAAGGGGCCCAGCGACTACAGCGACGGGCCGGGCCTCGACCGGGCCCCGCCGCCCAACGGCACCGACCCGCGGGCCCACCCGTCCCACTACTACTACAACAACAGCCACGACGCCACACCCACCGGCCAACAGCACCAGCTGCAACATCAACAACAACATTCAGACTCTATGTTGCAGCCACCGGCTCCCATTCAAATCGAGCCCTTGCCGCATGGCTCAACAGACTCACATAAAAGTGACTTGAAAGACTCGCTCCACCCAGGTTATAGTGCCCTGCAACAGCAGCCACAACAACAGGAACAACACCAACACCAACAACAGAAGCAACAGCCGGGCTTTGGTGTTGAGTTTGAGAACTTTGTAAACCGTAAAGCCAGCGGACCGTCTCCGCAACCGGCATACGCCTTGCTCCATGAGGATGGCGGACTGAATAGTAAAGAGTTTGACTTTAGAAAAGAGCACGGCCCCACGTTAAAAATCCCGCGTTACAATGCGGGCGTATACTCCCACGACAAGAACTACTACCTGCATGACCAGGAGAGGGCGAAGGGCGCGCCTGGAGGAGAGGCCCCGGCCGCCTACCGCCTGCCCACCCCGGAGGGCCGCAACGGGGAGGGAGGTGACCAACAGTATGAGCACTACGACGCCTCTACCAGTAACCCGTCCTCCAGACCAACCGGAAGCCAGGCGCCGCACCACGCCGCCATGTACGGCTTCAACAAGGCGGACGCCCGGGAGGAGGCGATGACGTCACAGTCACGTGAGGACGTCCCCATGGAGACGACTTCGTCGGGGGTGAAAGATGAGAATGTGCTGACGTCAACAGAGCAGGTACAGGAGGAGGCCGTGCTGAAGAACGGGTCGTCGCCGCTCCGGCGGGGCGACGACCAGCCGGCCACCCACTCCGACTCGGGCATCGTGCACGACGGGGGCAGTAACACCAGCTCCAACAGCGCCACCAGCGGCGACCAGGACGACTCGGCCAACGGGGGGCTCAAGGCCCACGGACACTCCCCGCCGCCAACCGGAAGTGGGTCCGGCACTAACGGCGTCTTCCGTTACAACCCGGCCGCCAACCCCGACCGGCCCGAGAACGGCGGTGGCGCGATGTCGTCGGCGTTCCTGACTCAAACCCCTGGCGCCCCTACCTCCCCTCAGTCCGTCGATGGGGTCAATAAGGACAAAATGTCGGCCTCATCGTCGATGGACGGGAAGAGGCCCGACTACCCGTCGGGTCCCCAGCCCTACCCGTCCCCGCTGAGCACGTCCAGCGACGACACCACCCCTGAGCGACGACCGCCTCTCCACGTGCCGCAGCTGTCGCACTCCATGACCTCGCCGCACTCCATGACCTCTCCCATGGGACTGCCGCCCGGCATGTCGCCCGGCTTGTCGCCCGGCATGTCGCCCGGCATGTCGACGTCGCCCTTCCTGTCGCCGGGGAGCGGAGGTCTGGGGCTGAGCCCGTCGCCCCGTAACCCGCTCACCCCGGGCTCCACCAGGTCCGGGTCGCCCGAGAGTCTGCCGCCCGTCATGGACAAGAACAAGGACGTCTACTTCTGCCACCTCTGTAGTTACGTCGGTGAGTACTGCCACCTTTTGTACATTATGTTGTAGCTTGTCTTGTAGCTTGTATGTGTGTTGCATTTTATTTTTTTTGGTTCATTTTCATTCACTTCCATGACAGAAATAGGTTGATTTTGATGATATGATTATTATTTGGAGTTGAAATTAGAAAGAAACATTCCTTCTGTGAATATATGATATTATAGTGCATTATCCTTAGAATTCAATCAGACGATGACTGTTCACAGAATGCCAAGTATAGTTGCTGCACTGTGTACCCTTGATCTCAAGATGTTCGCCCTGATAGCAAAGCAGCAGGTGCCCACTATAAGAGTCGACACGCCCATCTCGTCACTGTAACCTGGCGGTAGTGTAGAGACTGAGCTACTCACCTCCCCTCCCCAACCCCCATCACTCCTCCCCCACCCCGCCCCTCATCGGTCACCTCTCTCATGTTTTTCCTGCCGGGGGCTCGTGTTTTCCTCTTACTGCTTTCCCGCCTCCTACATTAGAAACTTCTCAGTTGTCCTGACAAGTTGCCAGAACGAGGCGCGAGTGGCGAGCAGCTCTCGTCGTGGGTCACGTGACCGCGCGACTCACGCGGCGACCCCTGGTGGCAGGGAGGTGAGGCTGGCGGTCAGGGCGGGTGTCAGTTGAGGTGTCAGTCGGGGGTGTCAGTTGGGGTGTCAGTGGAGAGTGGCTTCCTTGGTTGTGGCGGCTGACGTGAACAAAAAGTAGGCGCGAACCTTTGGGAGGGGTCAGACGGACGACACTAGCAGCGCCGCCACACGGCGTCCGCATGTACCATTACTGCAGGCTTTTCCCAGCCGATGAGGCCACCTGTACCCTGGATGCCGTGCCCGATGGTAGGCCTTAACACTCTTTTTTATCATTGACTTACATTTGCAATGCGGATCCTTTCCAGAAATCCATAGTTTCATGTTTTTAGGAGTAATCTTTCCGCTGTTTTTTTTTTTGGGCAGTCGCTACAAAAAAGTCCATTTTTTTAAAATTCTTTTATTTTACCTGAAGACAAGTTAGCAATTGTTAGGAAATGTCTGTGAATAACAGCTAGCTTTCTCTGGTTACCCCTCCCCAAGGCCTTGTGGCCATTTTTTTCTCAGGCAGGATGAGTCGTCCTCGGCCAGTGGTCAGTCCGCCGCCCCCTGCCCCTGACCCCCCTGACCAGGTCACCTTACTGTCCGGCCCTGTCGTCGGAACACGGGGATAAGCGCGCGTAACCCTAGCGACGCTCAGGGCCATCCGACGCTGCCCGCTTCCGGTTACGAAAACACTAATCCACGCCGATCCGGATTGAGCGCGGCGGCACTTCCGGTTAAAGGGATCAAGCGCCAAAGGTCAGCGGGCAGACGAGTGGTCAGTTTTCCTCCAGTGTCTCTCCCTCCCTTCTCTTCTCCAACTCCCCGGGGTCTTCTCGTATGATTAAAACATAGTTTTCCATGCATCTAAAACGCCACCTCTAATCCCTCTCGGAGAGGCTGGAGGTGCGTTTCACTAACCTACATAATGCATCCTGCGCGGCATAATATCCGCCATCATTAGACTCTATGTGGGTGAATTTGAGCAGACTGCACTTCTAATTGACCGTTCTCCATTTAACATACAAAAAAATTATTAAATTGTTAACATGTTTTTTTTAAAATCTCACCATAAAGTGTTACACATCATTTTTTGTACACATTGGTTTTATAACGATAGACTAGTTTTGAGATGATACGTATGCCCCGTATCATAGTGTACCCATCAATTGGTGATTAATTCCCTCAGCTATAAGC
The DNA here is from genome assembly GCA_936440205.1 of Lepidonotus clava. NCBI lineage: Eukaryota > Metazoa > Annelida > Polychaeta > Phyllodocida > Polynoidae > Lepidonotus > Lepidonotus clava. The sequence goes on from OW387138.1 coordinate 25,863,419, forward strand.
GTCATGGCTGTTGTCCACAGGATGCCATCAGTAAGATATTGGGGTTCGCATGTCCAACGTTATTGAAGGAATGCCCATGTCCAAGCACGCCAAAGCCTTTGTGCCACAAAATAACCCAAGCTACAAATGGTAATACATGGAAACAGGCCACCAGATTTGTTATTAATCTAATATGTCTTTTGATGCGTAACCTTATCTGAGACCCGTTTTCTTAAGACTACACGGGTGGACACCTTTTACCCCCGGACAGAAAAGCTGTCATTTGAGTACATGGATAGGTCTGCCCCCAGGGAGCTCGTCTTTCGCTCAAGGTAACAGTATTATGTTTGATTGATTAAAAGTCACTGATTGTTCGAGATAAAAGGCATTCATAACAGATGAGAAGGAGAAATGTCCTAGCTTTACATGTATTATTCTATTCTTTCTATGGTCCAGTATTTGTTATTACCAATAACAGTAGAAGGACTTGATGTGCTCATGTAATTACAAGGTCGTTTCTTTGTTAATGCAGGTATATTAAAAAAGGCGACCACAGGGCCACCAGGGATGCCTTTATTTCAGTCAAAAGATGAGCAAGTACACTTGGGGGCCTGTTATTCGAAAAGACATGAAAAAGTTCAACTTTTCCAACGCACGCCTTGTCCAGTTACACAAGTATTGAAGTGTAAAGGAAGACATCAAGTGCCTGGTTCTCTGGCGGCGCCACCTTTGTGTGAATCTCTCCGTCCCCGAGAAAAATGTCAGTTTAATCAAAGTCTATATGTGGCGAGTGAAAGGCACATGAGTGTTAGGTAACACAAGCCGCGCACAAATAACAAACGGCCCTAGGATTTAGTCAGTAACTCGAGTAAACCTAGACAACTTGAGCAACTCACCCAATCCTAGCCGACGACCAAAGATGTCAGCCTTAGGAGTTGGCCTTTTTGTTTAATTGGAGATTCAATTGCTGGTCTTTTTCGGCTCGCGGCCACATTTGATCCCGACGGCTTTTCACAGTCGGCAAAAGATGGCGGAATTAAAGCTTTGAGTTGAAGCGAGCTGCTCGTTTTGAAGAGGTCAGTAATCAACTCTCTGCACTATTTCCCAACACCGCCTTTTCTGCTGCCTATTGTCCGTAGGAAATATGCATTTCGCAGGCACGAATTGGTTATTAGGACGGCATCTTTCTTCGTATCTGATCAAATTGCCCAACTTGTATCGAAAGCATAAATTTAAAACCAAGAGAATAATGACAAGCGTTGATCATATTTCAATCCACCTCGCTCTGTTGGCTTAGTTTACACAATTCTTGTTGTTGGCAATTTAATTACTTTCTAAAATGAGGGTTTTATATTCCATCAATTTTGTATTACATGAATGTACATGATTAAAGCTAAACCGAAGCTCCTTTGCTCACATAAAAGTCCACCAGGTAAAAACATGCCATAATCATCTATAACTTACATCCGCTAGATTTTATCAAGGCTGTATTTCAAAGGCCGCTGCTGGGTATCGTATGGCGCGCCCACTGCGTTTAAGACTAAAGTGCAAGAAATCCAACCTATCTCATAATGGCCATGTTTTACACCAAATCATTACATACATAAACTTTTTCATGATTAATAACGCAACCATACTGTATAGATAGATCTATGTCGTTTAGAACTCCCCAGAAAAGTTAACGCATTATTGAAAATTAATCGAAATTCAAATATAGGCTATATACTTGTAATACATTTAATCAAATCTCGTTTGAACCATCATATTCTTATACAAAAGCGTAAAGTTGAACTATATGATAAACCTTTATGTGCTTATAAAGGCACACGGAATATGGACGCAACACACACGATATACACGAATAGATGAATACAGATAAATAATGAAAAATACATGAATATAATAGTTTCCAAAGCTGAATTAGAGCACATATCAATACAGCAGAGCAATGCGGGCTTTGGCATGAGCAGCCTACAGTTTTGTTACACTTGAAAGGCCAACGACTAGTGGCCAGTTGCTTTGCCCATTACGACCCGACGACGCCCCAGGGCCTGTCGCCTGTCAACCCCCCGTAACCTCTGGCAGGTGGCATCAAAAACGCCCCAGCTCTTTGGTAACCTTGGCAACACCCAAGCCAGATGCATCAGCCGCGCAGCAAAAGTAACAGCGGCAAAAGCCAGTCGTCAGTTTTCACTGCCAGCCGTTAGGGGGAGCGATTGTTTTAGCGCTGCTGCCCCCCCCCCCCCCCTCGGGTAAACTAGGATAGGAGCGTCGCTATGGAGAACTGAGGGGTGGAGGCAAAGCACTTCTGCGACTTTGAGGGTTTAGACAACGGAAGTTTTAGAATTTTTGTTTTAGCTATTAACACGCTATTTTCTCTGACTGAAAAAGCCCTTTCATCCCTGATTAAAGCTGAACCCCAATCACAAGTTCTTCCAACATGGATTGCTTTCACGGCACTATCCAGGGGAGCAATTTGCCTTGGGGTCAGTGCCTGATCAGCGTACGTATTGACTGCGCGTGCTCGTGAAGTACTCTTTACAGAATCCGACCCACAGACGCACCTTATGGACTCTTCTATAATCAAAAGTTTAGGTACCCAGAGACGCCGATGGCTCTTCTCTGCCATTGCGCATGACCGGAAACCATGACTACGTGGGGCGGCGTCTGTGGCGGCCATCGGGAGGGAGGGCCGGAACCTGTATAATGGGACCGACTTTCTGAGGTCGGCCAGCTCAAAGAGAGAAGAACTAATGAGTAGCCGTAACTAACAACCCAGGCGACCTATATCAAATTGTATTTGTACAGATTGGAGATGAGTGTGCTATTTAGGCGGGAATTAGGCTGAGCCGTGTCGTCTGCTCATATTACCGTTTTTCAGTTACATCATGGACATGGGCAAAAATTCTCTGAAGAAGCATTAGAGTTCTCTGCTCATATTACCGTTTTTCAGTTACATCATGGACATGGCGAAAAACTCTCTGAAGAAGCATTAGAGTTCTCTCTGTGACATAACTAATAGTATCATTAATTTGAATTAAAACAGAATCCCATTAAAACAGAAATGGGTCTGTCGTAATAATATTATTGATCGCAATTCCCGCTAGTACTTGAATGATATGTAAAGGGCGGCCTTCTAGAGACCCTTTTATACACCTGGCGTGCCTTATCTTCGTGACTAGGAGAAATATGAAGTTCTTTTTGTCATGACGTCAGTCTTAAGGCCAAGCGTCAAGTACCTAATTAGGGGATGAGAATTGTGCCTTTTGTGATGCACTTCTCACTGATTGTGTTTCCATTGTTACAAACTGTCAGCTTGGGTCAGACAAAGATTGCAAAGATTACCCTTCGAAGCACCTTCTCGGCCGGTTTCCTATTTTGTTGTTGCTACGTATAAAAGGAGTATCAGAAACCCTTCGACACGGGTCGTCTGCCGGCTTTGTGTCGTCTGCGCGTGGCGTTTTGTGCGCGGCAGACGACAAAGACGCCCCTCCCAATCCGTAAGCAGACGACTTTGGTGCGAGTTCGGTCAGACCGCAAAGGGGTCCCCCATCACGAGCAGAAGTTTGTATCGGTGGCAGAGGGGTCTTCAAAGTGGCCTAGTCTTTCATGTAAAACGGTCTGAGCGGCAGTCTCCCTTCTCTCCCACTTTTCCTCTCCTCCTCTTTCTCGCACTCTGAGATGGGAGACTTATTGAGTGTTGTCCGTCTCCGAGTTGTTCTCTCCGCCAGGTGGACTGAGTGCGTTCCCATCCGGCCTCTACTTGTTTCCCGCCCTTTGCCCTCAATGAAGACGTCTGCACCAGACGACATTTGTCCGACTCTCGGCGGTCTCTATATTGACAGTTAACACTAAAATTCCTTTTTACTTTTGTGTTACAATTGGTTAAAGTTGAGTATAGTTTAATTGCTCAACCGCTGATTTAAACCATAAAGATATGTTGGGTAAAACTATGGACAACAAAATAGGCCTAGTTATCCATTTGTACAGAGTTGCACGGCACCGTAGAGTTAATACCGGGAATAACCAAACGCCTTAGAAAGCAGGAGAGCCCTTGAGTTTTGTACGCTGTGAGACGATCACTTAGCACTACCTTTGGTCCGCACTACCCACCGTTCCTTCTGATATCACCACCCCAAAGAAGATACCCCCGTGTCATTGCCGCCATGTTGATTAACTCATCACCGATCCCACAATGCCTAGGGCCGACCCCCGACGGGGCAGTCGTCCGCACAATGGAACAGCGGAAATAGCGGCTGGTGGGACAAAAGGTCGCCCTCCCCCGGCGTTATCAGAGAAAACCATTTCCGCCGGCGGAAGATTTGCCGACGTAATCAAATCATAAAGTGGGCAGTTAAGGTGGAGGACAGAGGCTTGGGTTCCGGTGGTGTTTTGCGGGAGGGCAGTTGTAGGGTGGTTTAATTATTTCCAAGTTATGGAATCTAATATGACGGATGTGTGAATGTCATCGCTAATGGCGACCCCCGCGAGGGGCGGTGTCCGCCTCTCCTACTACAACACGGACACCATTGATCAGTGTTTATTACAATACACAGCTACCTGTCCTTCGCTTTACCAAAGACGTACTACCCTCTTTACACTTTAATTTTAATGCTATTATCCACAACTTGATCTAATTTAGTAATACACTCGTATAGAATTATAGGCCCTACAGGCCTATACACAGACGGAACTATCATGATTGAATATGAGGGTGCAAACCTTTGGAAAGCAACCACGGCTTAATGATGCCGTCAATTTTGTTAGTAACTGCAGATTTAGCATCCTGAAACTAATTGTCTCTATTAAACTATAAATCCCGCTTCGAATTGACCCCTTTCAATCAGCCTTTCTATTATTACATGCTGGTTTTATTTTCCTGACCAGCAAATAAGCGGCAGGGGCACCTTTTATAGGATTATTGATGCTGGTAACTCCAATGGTGGTTGTTTCTATGCAAATCAAACTGCCAGGATCTCATTTGCATAACAGAAGATGACTGACTCGATCACTTATCCTTTATGCGCCCGTGGTAATATAAGACTATTAGACTTGGACAATCAATAGGTATAATAAAGCCTGAAATGAGCGGCGACCTGCTATAATAAACATGGCAAAAGCCTGGGCTTTTTGTGGAAGTCCTAAATCGATTTCTTTTATGTAAGTATCTTTAGTGTAAAGAGAAACTATCAATATTGTAAGTATCGAACGTTGACGATCTCTGGTCCAAGTGCTTTAGCTGTCATTTAATTTGCGGGGAGAACGTGTAATGCTATATCTGTCAACGATACGTGGAAACCCCAACCGTTTGACGTAACAACTGCCACCCTGCGTATACTGCACGGCGTAGGAGAGGCGAGTTCGATGGGTGTTTTCTGGCCGATCTACGTGACACAATGACGGGTCGTATTACTTACAAGCGGCGTATCTAATTCAGGGGGTTCTGTTTGCCGATAGCCGCGGGTTGGGTTAACATAGCATTTTAATCGTCTTTTCATGGCACCAAACAACGTACATAGTAACCGGTGAAATGATATGAGATGAATACCGCTAATGTACATACAATTGTATTGTTGCAGAATTACAACAGAAACCCTATTTGTTGTATTTCGTTCTCAATGTGCAGAAGGTAAACCTTTTACCTTCTAGGACATGAGCGCCCCTTGGACTCTCACAGCCATGTATTGTTTGACATAGAACTGCCCGTCAAACTTATCACCAACACACATGCCAAAATCTGAGTATATCTTTTGAAAAGAAATTAATTTACTTATACATGTATATGCTTTTTGTCCATTTCCTACTGGAGCCCTTCTATGTACTATTGGACCATGGTGGCTGGACAGTGGTCAGCGGGTGTTGGTCAAGACGACCCGGGGAGAGGTGGTCAATAAAAGACAGCCCATTGTCTGTGGGCTTATTAACGGTCCATTGTTACTACTCTCTCCATGACAAAGAGCACCATGCACCTCCTTTTCTCATCTCCCCACCGGGCACCCCCGCCCATCCCAGAAGTTGCATAAGCGGCACCACTTCCTATATTAATACGGGTTTTGGCCGCACGCACAAAACAACTGCCAGGCTTCAGAAGAAAGAGAACAGAAGCTCTCTCTGCTCTCGCCGCTGGCATCCTCATTTCCTGGGCCCCTCTTTTGCCCCTGGGAGATTAACTTTGTTGCATAACCTCGGATCTCTGGTCTCTGCTTACGGGGAGATCAAATACATTATGTATGTCGAGTGGTTCGCCCGGCCCGCCCTTGGGAAGGTGCGTCTTCCAGGGAGCAAACTGACAAACACCGCCCGGGCAGTACTGGCATTTTTATATACTACTTACACACTTTGACTCGCTTACACAAAGAGTTCCTATAGCTGTACAAATACAATTAGACGCGTAGAAAAGGAAATTCATTAATGAAGTTGCAATCGGAAAACAATTACTAATTTAGCACAAACATTATACAAGTCATAAGAGAAGGATAAACAATTCCAAGGGTCCAAGGTGGCGACAACTCTTCTTTTGTCGGTTAAATTTATTAGTCCTGAACTAAGTATCTTGCCGCGTCGCTCTGACATACGCAATTAAGCGGCGCTATCAAAGATCTCATTAAAGCGTCTCATCAAACGGAGGAGGTAGTTAATGACGGCGTTTCCTTCTCTCTCCGACCCCCACCCTACACCGGATCGACGTTAACAGTACTTCCTGCTCAAAGATGGAATAAGAGCGTTCTACCTTCTCCAATGACGTAATCGTCTCCATGGAAATGACGTCATTAATGGTGAACGTATCCGAGTCAGCAAGAATCAGCTAGCGGAGAGAAGATCATTTGCTAACACCGTGCAATTAAAGTGATTCGACATATACGTGCCTGGCCTTTAGATTATCGGTCTTGAGTTGGAAGGGGATGGCCATGTTGAAATGGAAGCTTTTAGAGCGATTGAAAATGTCCCCCATGCACACACCAATTACTGCTTTAATTTCCAGTTGGTCTGAAAAGGACTCTTAGGTTACATAATATGGCATTTACCAGTCGGTGTCTTGATGAAATAGTTATCATTAGAGTTTGCATTTGAAATTGTCAAAAGCCCAACCTGCTTCTGCCAGTTTATATGGGATGGGAATTTATGCTTCATCATTAAGCATACGAGCTTATGTACTTAAGAAGCTTTAATAACTGGTTAACGATATGGTTTAATGGTTTTAGTTCTGTTGTAAATCCCACAGGAGGCAGCAGTGATCGCAGACCACTGACGCCACAGTCGTAGCGTCATATTCCGTTTAGTCGACATTACTGATCACTGAATGAAGTAATCTGCACCAAACGACCGTTTCTCAATAACATTTGAAATTCAAATTTCATCTGCGTTCCTGGTCGTGTATAGCGCGTGATATAAGCGGCCCATCAGGCACCTTACGTCACGTGACGAAGGGACGGCAGGTGAAGGCCCCTCAGCACCAAAATAACAGGCCGCTATGGACGCGCTGTTTTCACTGACAGGCTTCTTTGGACAGCTCCCGGTGGACGAACAAAACGCCTATCTCACGAGAATCGCGCGCCTCCTTCGGCCCACTTTGTTATGTCCGCCCGGTTTAACTCAACCTAGATGGATGGGAAACAACCGAGGGGGGTTTAGGTGGGCAGGGGTGGGGGTCCTTGCGCAATATGGTCAGTTTCCTGCACACTGGATAAAAATGAGATGGCAAGCGCTGCATGGTTCGTATTACTGCCGCTAGAGGGCTGGGTCTGCATGGGGGGCGCTATTCTATTGTGGCATTTCCCAGATGACCACTCTCCCACCCTTCACCACCCTCTTCCCCCCGCCTCCCCGACCCCTGTACCCCAGCCCTCCCAGCTACCCTCTCTATAACCCCAGCGCACCCCCCGCCCACCTAAGACTGTGCAATATCGGCGGTGCGCTACGGCCTGATGGCCCCCCCTGCCCGCCGCCCAATGGCCTGACGTAACGCCTGTCTTTTCCTTGATATAGGACCCAGGGTGTCTTACATAAGGCTCTCTCCGTGGCGCGCCCGCTCTTATGTAAAACCTGCCAGGATGGGCAGATGAAAAGGAGACGCGTTTTCAGAATGAGGCTGCGCATGCGTAATCGGCACCTGCTGTCTCTGGTGGATTTTTTTTTTACAAACCGGGCATTTGAAGTGTAACGGTCAAACTAAGTGGATAGCAAGAATAGAATATTAAATCAACCAGGTAGAAACTAACAGCCCAACGTTTTCTATGTGCTAGCTTTATTTCTGTGCTATATGCTTTATAAGTCCATAATGCACTAATCAGGAAGACCATTTAGCGCACGGGGCATGACAATATCATATTAAAAATGTTAACCACAGAACAATGCTTATTGGATGTTTATCTTTAAAAGAAAGAGACCTGAAAAATCTAAAAATGAACATAAAAGAACTCTACTCCTGAATGACAACAGGAAGCCTCAAAGATACCCAATGCAGGCTGTGGTCAGCTTGTGGTCAGTTTTTCCTTGGCCGTGGTCAGTTTTCCCTTGGCCGTGGTCAGTATGGTGGACATAGGAGTCCTGCTGAGTGGTTACCTACCTGGCCGTGCGGTGTGGGTGTCGGGCGGGCGGCGGGCCGGGGGCCGATGACAGCCGGCCGCCTCAGGTGTCGGGGCCCTGCGACCAACAAAGGGCCCGGAAACACGCCCCATAATGCCCCTACAGACAAGAAAAACACTACACCGTCTCACATAACCCGCCCCCCGCCACCCCCGTCTTATCGGGAAGTGTCCAGGCCGGATTACCTAAAGTACATTTTGTTAACCCTCCTCCCGGAATAGCCCGACCCACTGGGCCTGGACCTGAAAGTATGTCTTTGTAATATAGCCCTGGGGGTTGGGGTCTAAAAGGAAGATGGCCAGGAGATCGTTATCAACAAAACTGGCAACAATACATTTTATGCTTACTGCCCGTTTCTATTAGTAGACAACGACATGGTTAGTTATACATGGACTTCAAAGGATGGAAAATGCACTTGGATGAGAGAAATTGGTAATGCTTTGTAAAAATGGAAACTAATGTGTGAGGGTGTTGAGAGGCTGGCGGGGTTGTGACATCACTCACAAGGTTAAAAACGCTGCGAGGCAATCGGTTCCATCAACACTACCCACCTGAGCTACGGCCAGGGCAGGGGTGAGAGGGAGGGAGGAGGTGGATTCATATCGTGGCTGTGACTATTTTTTCTCTCCTGCCACCTTTCCAACCTTGAGAACTGATAACGAACAGCCCTCAGTCTCTTTGATCCGCCTGCAGGGCGCCCAGAGACATAACGTTTTAATGGGTGTTGATGTACGCCGTTAAAGAGCCCTAGTGAAGGGGGTGTGAAAAACAGCACCCTGGAGGAGCAGGTGAGGTTAGGGGTCGTCGTACAACCCCCTCCCTCCCCCAGACCACTCCCCTCCTAAGCCTCCCCTGGAGTACACTTGCTCAATAAAACACACTCCGCCCCAACTTTTTTTCCAGCTCGCCCAACCTTCAGGATGTGGTGGGGTGACGGCATGGGGGGAGGGTGATTATGGCGGAGGGGGGTGAAGATGAGGGGATGGGGTGATCCCGCGTGTTGCCAAAGAATCTCAGGTGTGCGCATGCACAGAATGTGTCATTTTTGGTGACGTTTTGTGGCCTTTATGGCCGGCCAAGAGCGGGGAGAGGCCCTGTCCCCTCGGGGCTGACGGGGACTGGTGTTTTAAGGTCGCCACCCCTTTAAACTCCCCAATCTGTAAACAGGCTCACCTGTATCACTATTCTGAAACTTTTATCAATCCTCTGTTCGTGTTTCCAAACTACATGGACGTAGATAAAAGGCTAACAGTTGGCATCGGTGAAGGCAGAAGGCCTCTTAACTGACGTTCAATAAACATAGAAAGGACAAACGACATTGACACACGTCCAAACACAGGTAATAACCTGTTGGTGATATACTTGTTAAAGGCTCATATGAAACAGTGAAATATTTTTCAAGGTCGCCAGGACTATAAAATTGCCTTTAGTGGCAGCCAGTTCTATTTTTAAAGAGTTTATTTTCCGTAGACACTCCGCCAATTGCGATAGAACTTACATGTCGTTTATATCCATTTTGTAATATTCGTGTATGCACTATATGGTCATTGAAAGACAATGAATAACATAATTGAATTTAGAATTCAGAGGGGGCATAAGGCAATTGCCCCCCCCCCCGACCCAAGGGAGAAAAAAAGGACATCTGTTTTTTTTAAAAATTTTCACCCACCCCCAGAGCACTGACTCTAGATCCACCCTTGGCCCGTCACTCAACCATAATGCAAGTTGAAGATGTTTTGGACTTCTTTTATTGTCAACATGTCCTCCAGCTTGTAGTGACAAACCGTATGACGCGCTTTACGATTAAAGCGGGAGATTAGGTGGAGATGGTCCTCGTCTGGTCCTATCGGGGCGTCTCAAACCCCGATAAGTCGTTAGGCACGTGCTGGGCTAGTGTGAGTGATGGCCACCAGGGGAAACCTAGAGGTCACTGCGTACATTTGGCCGCCGATCTCGGCAAATGTCGGGTCTCAGGAGAAGGCCTGGAGGAACGTGAAGAAAAAGCCAACCTACTGTAGCAAATCGCTCCTTATAGGCTTCGATCATCTACAAAGATGGTAATGGCTAATTTCTCAAGGAAATGACCCCCGGGCCGCTTTAAGTGATAAATCACGGGTATTTTCTTCACAAGATTTATTGTTGCTGGTAGAAAACGTAAATGTTGGCTCCAAGGTTCTAGTGAAAAACAAGTAGAACAATTTTCTCCCAATCAAGGTCTTTCATCCCTCAAAATTGAATGAATTAAAGTTGTTAGACTGTAATTGTTTGAACATATGATTGCAATTTTTGTAAGATCTTTTAGGTCAACCATTTCCAACAGTAGTACGATGCTGCTGGGGTTATGGTCAGCTAAGGAGACCGTATCGCCACCTAGTGCGCAATTGTAGTACTATTAATCACCTACGTCCCCTAGTGTCAATCTTAAAGACTATGACTGTATTTTCGCAAACGTTAATTTTCTTCCACACGCACTGTTCTCAAGATGATGCACAGCGCAGAACAATCGTAGACGTATATATTACAAATACATGTTTATTCAAGACAAATGGAAGAAGACCGTTTGCTCGCTTAGTAGTTTCCATCATAATGCGTTGGTGAACTATAGTATGCACAATTTTACTTATCATGCACTTTTATGTCTTGCTAACCACTTGAACGTGAGATGTGTGAGATATGTGCCTGAGAATTAGTACTACGGACAACAAATTCTCCATGACTATTGGCCTTTACATATTTGATTTAAACATTAATCACACATTAATGTACTATTGCAGTATCCCAAACTAGCTTTTCATTGACCACATGCTATGTATCCCATCCGCAGGCACGTCGCAGTTCCACTTCAAGCAGCACATGGACACGCACTTCGAGCACCGCTGTCCGCACTGCGACTACACGTCGCGCACCGAGGGGCGACTGAAGCGACATATCAAGGACTTCCACAGCGACGTGCCGCCCGACAACTACTCCGGCAACCGCACCATGCGCAACCCGGCGCCCAAACCCAAGGTGTACAAGTGCAAGCAGTGCGACTACCAAACCATGGCTAAGGTTGGACATTTTTTCTACTATACTTCTTGTTGTATATTTTGGAAAGTGATTTATAAGGGTGCTATTGCGTAATAAAGCTGTATAACAAGGGAGGACATAATTGTGCCTATATGGTGTAGATATCGATAATCATCAAAAACAATAGTTTATCCTTCAATATTTCGCAGGGAATTTCAATTGATTTTGGAATTCTTAATGAGCGCAGGGGTGGACCCAGCCATTTTAATTAGGGGGTAGATGTGGGGGGGGGATGCTTTTATATTATGTTTTTTACTACCAATCGTATGAATTATTCGGCAAGGAGGTACATTGGTATCTTACGTTGTCCTCAGCCTCATATATGCATTGCTCTTACATTCAACTCAATATTTAGGCCTACTCCCAATGTACTGATATATACCCAGTATTATAATAGCCAAGTTTAACACTTTCAACTAATGTGCTTCCAATATTTTATTTCATGCTTTCCCTAACCACCAAGTTGTACTCTTTGCTACTTCAGGTTGACTTCTGGGAGCATTCACGGGGCCATATCAAAGAAGACAAGGTCCTGCAATGTCCAAAATGTCCATTCGTCACCGAGTATAAGCACCACCTCGAATACCACCTCCGTAATCACTTCGGCTCCAAGCCCTTCAAATGCCCCAAGTGTAACTACGCATGCGTCAACAAGAGCATGCTCAACTCTCACATGAAGTCTCACACTAATGTGTACCAGTACCGCTGTGCTGACTGCACCTACGCCACCAAGTACTGCCACAGTCTGAAACTCCATCTAAAGAAGTACAACCACAAGCCGGCCACAGTACTCAATGCCGACGGCTCCCTGCCCACCGACGGCTCGGGCGACTTCGAGCTCGTGTCAAAGAGAGGTCCGCCAAGAGGTCCGAGGGGTCCGCGAAAGGGCGATCGGCCGGAGCAGCCCCAGCAGCCACCCATGGGCATGGGACCTATGATGTTACCCGGCATGGGAATGAACAACATCCCGCCGCCGCCGGGGCTCATGCCCGGCTACTGGCCCATGATGCCGCCCATGCCCAACGGTGGGCTGCATCCCCCGCCGCCCCTGATCCCCGTGTCAGGGGCGCCCTTCAACCCCAGCCTGCCCATGTCGCTGCAGGCCCAGGACCACCAGATGATGATGCGCCAACATCAACAACAACACCAGCAACACCACCTCGGGGAGCGGCGGGAGAGCGGCGACTCCAACTCGGACAGCAGGTCGTCCAACGGCGGGCCTCTGTACCCGTCACACGTCAAGTGCGTCATCTGCGACTACACCACCGACAACCGGGCCAGCCTCAACGAGCACATGCTCAAGGTGCACGCCAAGGAGAACCAGGACCTGCTGCACATGTTCGGCGTGCAGGCCGACACCCTGGGCGACGACCACGGCTTCGCGGCAGCAGCAGCGGCGGCGGCGGCAGCGGCGGTGGTGGGTCGCCCCCGCAGCAGCTCGGACACGAGTAAACCTGAGGTGTCGGAGACGGCGGCCACCCCGATCAAACAGGAGGGGGTGCCCCGACCCCAGAGCAGCCCTCCCCCGGCCAACCAGGCCTGGATCATGAACACATCCCAGCCGGGCGCCCGGCGCTCCACCCCCGGCGCCAACGACCTGCCCGGGGGAGCGGGCGGCGCCTTCCCCAGCCCCATGTTCCGCAGCACGCCGCACGGGGCCATGCAGTCGCCCGCGAACAACGCGCCCACCCAGATGGAGCTGATGCAGCAGCACATGCTCAAGGAGCGCTACAACGCCGTCATCGCCGCCGAGATTGCCTCCAACATCGAGGCCGAGGCCAAGCAGAACGGCGAGTGTCCGCTCGACCTGACCAAACGTAAGGAGCAGATGCACCTGGCCAACCAGATGTTCTTCAACCCAGGCTTCATGTTCTCCCAGATGCACAAGAGGAAGTTTGATGAGATCAGCATGGCGGCCATGGCGGCGGCCAGCGCCAGTCAGGGGGGTGCCGGGGGGGATGGCGACCAGAGTCCCCCGCCCAGCATGGAGAGCTCGGGGGCCACCCCGCGCAAACGGTCCCGTAAGGGCAAGGCCTACAAGCTGGACACCATCTGTCAGAAGCTGCAGGAGCGCTACGGCGACTCGCCGACCCCTGGACAGGGCTCCAATGACGACGACACCTCGGACAGCCTCAACTCGGGCGCCAACGACCACCAGTCGGCGGCGGGCGGCGGTGGCAGTGGGGAGGGAGCGGATGGCGAGCAGATCGACTACCGCGCCATCCACAGCAGTCTCAGCGAGCTCAACAACCAGGCGGGCATGGACTCGTACGGAGGGCACCAGCCGGCCGACGCCGACCACAAGGGGCCCTCAGCAGAGGGCCGCCCGGAGGGCTTCTCCGAGACGGTCAACAGGAGGAAACTCTTCATGGTGAGACACAACGAGCAGCAGAGGGCGGCCAGAGGTGAGGGTGGTGACCGCTCGGAGGTGAATGGACAAGGACTCAGAAGTGAACCTAGAGCGCATGTCGACGGAGACGACGATGGTGGGAGCGGCGCCGGAAGTGAGGGGCGGTCGGCGGCGGCCAGCCCGGCCGGGTCGACGCGCCCCAACTCGTCGTCGGCCGCACCCCCCTACGAGTGTACCCACTGCGGGATAGCCTTCAGGGACTGTGTCATGTACACTGTACACATGGGCTACCACGGCTATCAGGACCCCTTCAAGTGCAACATGTGCGGACACGTGGCCCAGAACCCAGTAGAGTTCTTCCTGCACATAGCACGTGCAGCGCACGAATAGGCCACGAGTTGGTCACGAATATAATACCAGATTGGCACGAGTATTGCCTGATCTAAACACAAACCGCACTACCTCAGCGACTTTTTCATAGGCCGCCAGAATAGACAGAACGGCAGCATATTAGGCGCCTCTTATCTTTAGAATTATATACAGATGAATATATTATAGATATATATTTCAGTATGAATACTGTCCAAGTACAGAGTGACTAATATTTTGATAACCTTACCTTAAGTAACATTGATGTTTATGTCTTGAGTGCAGGTGGCAAACCAGAAGTCGCATCTCCACTGGCCCTGTCCAGGTGGGAATGGTAATTGAGTGTTGAGTGTTTGTTATCTTTAAAGCACATGTTTCAAGTGATACTAGAGTGTCCGTTATAACCCAAGGACCTCCGGTGAGAAGACCAGAAATATGCAACAAATCAGTGCCTGTAAGTGTGAACAAATTGTTGTGAAACTATCTTGAATATGAACATTTCCCCTTGATGGCACGATAGTAAACGTTAATTGTTTGAAATACAGACTTTGATACAGTAACGTTTCGTTTAAAAGTTGCATACGCATGTGTTGGATCAATTCCGGGAGTGTAAATAATATAGTGTAAATATAGTGTAGTACATGGTATGCATGCTGTAATATTATGTTGTGCGCATGTAATAATTAAGTGGTGAATTTTGAGTGTTTAATTGTCATGATTGTTCTCAAGGTCACAGACCGAGATCCGACCAATGAAAACTGACCTTACAAGTCAGGTGACTATTACTGACCAATCAGTATGTTAACTCAGGTACAGGTGGCATACATACATATATATGGTATATTGCATTTCCTCTGTGTATAATTCACAGTCCGTATCTTGCGGAAACCACGGAAAGTATTATTGCTCTCTCAAGCACAAACTTGACAGATGGTAGGTGGCTCCTTTTTGTGTCCAAAGTACCGCTACACGTCCAGAAACAAAGTGACATTTATTCCCCAATTGGATATATGATATATGCGTTTTGATGTCATGGTTGTGATTTCATCATCAAGGGGTGATCATTAGTACTCTATAATAATAAATGTGTAAGTTTATTATTTCCCCATTTGGTCTGATACTTCAGAGTTGACAGAAAGAAAGACGGTTACTCAAGTACTCGTCTGAGATGGTTTTAGAGGTTTTTGGTTCATCCAATAACACCCGAACCTTATTATTTGTGACGGGTCTGAAAGTGTATTTTTACGCAAATTTATAAGGTTGACCAAGAATGTACGCAGATTGAAGTGAAATGTACAGTCGGTAGCTCTATAACCACCTTGTCCAGACTCATCTCATACGTATTTAATAATGATTATTGCACAGGTTTGTGTATCCGGCACCTAACCGCTCACCAACCAAAATGATGACATTTCTCAGGGATTTTCTTTTTATCTTTATTGTGAGGTTTTAATCTGTATTGATATTACCTGAATGTGTCTTATAACTTTAGACTTTCAAATATACCCAGTTTGTCGATCTCTAGTTTGACGCGTGCAGGTGTGTGTTGTTTACATATCTTGAGAGTCACTTGCATATAGTCTGTCCAAAACTTGCTGCTTTTAATTCATCAAGCGCTTTTAGATGAATGAAAAGTAAATTGCTCGCTCAAAGAAAAATGGGCATCTTAGTGGTCTATTGGATTTGACCACGATTATAGTAATGAAAGGAAAATTGGATGAATGGATTGGTAGCTGTGTGGTTATGAGAAGGGTGTCGGTCAGTATCTGTCAATAACTGTCGGCTAAATTGACATACAGCTGACTCAGCATTTTTGCAATGAAGGTCATGAAAGGGCCCCAACGAGGCCCATTGACATAACTTTTAAAGGTATCAGTAGCGTAGATATCTGTTAGATGAAGATTGTATAGTAGCACTAACGCAGGCGTTACCGAGGATGGAAAGGCCTTATAAGTAATGCATGTCGGAAAAAGGACTTTGCAGACTGCATACTTAACCTTACGACTACTACTACTTCTATTACTACTACTACTCTCACTTCAAAGAGAAGCTTTAATTAACGCCAGCACTGATGACTTGCGAAGCCTGGCCCTTCGTCCAGTAGCATGCCGCTCACACAGTCAACCTTGTACAGTTGTTGTGATACATCCAACATGTGATCTGTCCAGAGTGACGCAGGCACACCGCCGCCTCCCACCAACCCCTCTTTGTTACCTGTCTTCCTTCAGTTCTTGTTAGTTGTATAAAAGAAGAAGAAAGAGGAGGAGGAATGAGTGGCCACATATTTTAGAACAGCTGTCTTTTATTTTCTCTGGCCAGAAAAGATTGTAATGATAATGATATAATGATAATGCTGTATCTTCCCATGCCCATGTCTTATTTGGACATTGGGAACTATGTGAAGCAGTAGTTTTGTCTGTTTTACTTTGTTTAAAAAAAGGTTCATTAGATTGAACTATTTGCATGACATAACATGTATTCACCGAAGTAGGTTACTAGTAGTTAGTGTAAAATAATAATTGATTGACGTCCATTGTGAGTGCAATTTCCGAATGTAATTCGTAGGAGGAGGAAACTTGGAAATCATGTGATTTTGTAGGATTTGCTGTCTCGGATGGGCGGGAAATCATGGCTGGGGTGACAAGTGTAAATGGGGTGCTGTGGAGAAAAAGATAAAAGGAAAATAATCAAATCATGTGGGGATTATACTACCCCCCTACTTTGTAAATGTCTGGAAAGGAGAGGCATATGTTCCAGCAACACAGCCTTCTGTTTTGTTCCAAGGTGTGCGACTTTTATTCAGCATTAATAATTAACCAATGGCGGCTCTCAAATAGACCCCTCTCGTAGAACACTTGTATGGACCGCCAACCCTCTATGGCTGCAAGAAGTTGCAGGGTGTGAAAGGAGTGCTATCTTATTAATAGGCTTGACAGCAGGTTTTGCCATAGATTGTAGGATTATTTTGCCATGTTTGTTTTCTGATTATCATTGGCAAGTCACTCCATTGCAGGAGTAGGTGTTTAGTTATCGCTATTTATTATAGACTTTGTTTACTTCAATCAGGGTAATTGTATTCGTCAAGATTTTTTTTCTACCTCTAGTGCTTACCGGATTTATAGCCATAACAGTTTGTGTTCGTTTTAGACATCTCTTGCAATAGAGGAAACTCGTTTGAATTTATAAGTATGGACAGCTAATTCGTATTCTTTTTGGCATGAAAAGCTTCTGCACTGTCTAAATACTGTCCTGAATTGATGCCTATATGGGATGAAATCAGCTGACTATTTATTTATCGGAGATGTCTTCTCTCGGCCCATTAGCACAGTCAGGACGTTAAAGTACGGGTACCTCACTTACTATTCGTGGGTCATTCTGACCACTAACAGCCAAGACGCCAGGGTATAGTAACGACAGACTTTTTGGTCATTTACGTACTTAACAATATCAACTCTTGTTTGGTATAGTTTCTGTTTTTTATGAATCACATTTGAACAGCTGTCTCAATAAGAAGTTCTCACAAGTAAATGATCACTGAGCAATTTTCACGGGCATCGAGTAAGCGATACCTTACTCCTATTTCATCGAATACAGTTAGCATAAACCTCAAGGAAATTTTCTATCGGTAATTTGTGGAATGGAACTTTTGCCAGTGTACTCATCCGGCTTGGGTGTGGTGTTATCCCATCAAGACTGCCAGTTTGGCCCTAATTGCCTCATAGACGTATAATTGTTTTTGTCGAGAAAGGCAACCTATTCCACAAGCATTTCTACCTCAGTTCCTCTCTATTCCAGGGCCCTATCCCTTGGATCAGGATTCATTACTTGTTATTTGATGTGATTCAGTTCACCTTATTACTGATAATTTACTGATTTGTTTTAGCACCACTTGCCCTTTTCATTGTATTTTGACATATTTCTGTCAATTCACAAAGTTTACGATCTCGGTTTGTTAGACATTTCTCAAAACAGTTCTACGGGGGATTTTAAGACCCATGGTAGTATCTAATTGCTCAAATTACAGAGCTGGCCAATTAAGGTATTTACTGGGATATAAGAACATATAAGAAATGAGGTAACGAGAGAAATATAGGCCTGCATACCATTAACAACATTTTGTCAACATAGGTCTACAACACGTTGTTATTAAATTATACATTTGTTAATGATCGACATGACTTGAGACCATTTGCAAAGGACGCGCCCTTGCTTTAAAAGAATAAACAAATTAACATTGATGTATGCCCACCTGGAACTGTTACGAGACATTTGAGCAAACTCCGATTGGGCGGTATGTATTTCGCCTACTGCATATATAATAATTATAAAGAAACAGCATCACATGCAGTCTTTTTTTTTATCATTATCTATGGACTAAACTCGCAGCTCAGGGGTAGCTTTCACTTGCTGAAGGCCAATTCGATTCAGGGTACATATGTCTTATCAGATAATATTGTATACATGTAAACTTATATACACTATCTTCCAATGCCCATGTATCTCCCATTTGTAGACTCGATTCAGTTACACATATAGGCGTAACAAACTATTGTATGTTTCTAACCAGATGAGAAATGTGTTTTATGCTAATATATTGTATATTATTATTGTTATGATACAGAATCAACAAAGCAATGTATGCATGAATAGGGATGTCTATTTATTTGGCCCCTTCTAGTTGTGAAGCATTCCAAGGGGAAACTCATGCCATTCTGAGTGCTGTGGGCAGATAACCTTTGGGAAGGATTTTACCCAAACCCAAATTTTCCATCGGTTCAAACCAAAAGTGTACCCATGCATACTGAGAACAACAACAGTATAGAATAAAAATAACATATATTTTCTAGTTTCATGTTGACCATTACCGATGTCCATTGGTTTGAACTGATGCTGACATATTGTGAATATACTGTCAATGGGTCATCGGCACAGGTGGTCACCTACACGGAGATTGGGGTACCTGTTTGCTTGGTAACTGTCAATTGTTAAATCCTCAAGTTGTTTTGCCGTTGCCATGGTAACAGTCCAGTCGATCACGTGTCAGTTGTAGCATTTGACTGAAATGAATAATTGTCAACAGATTCAAAAGGTAGTTACGTATCTCTTTTTTCCCCATTTGTGATGTGAAAATAAATGATTTAAATAGTATACAAGTGTCCTCATTGTTTTGTTTTTGATAACATTACTTGCAATTCCCTATTGACTCTTTACGGTTCTAAATAATCATCCTTGTAAATACGAATAAGCAATACGTTCAAGAAATTCATAAAGCTGAGGCCATATCATCATGTCAGAATAGTTTCTTACATAACTGATAGATTAGACCTGGTCTATTGGATAACCAGATCTATACGGTGGATAATATATTAAACTAATAGAGCCTTCACAAATCAATCATAGCTGAAACCAGTTTAATCCTAAAGGGGAAAGGAGAAGAAACAATTCCCGGGTAGCAGACTGACGTCCAAAAGATGTTGGCAAATGGTCAGAAGACGTCAGCAACTGGTCAGTAAGCTGGTAAGTTGGTGCACAGGAATTCCTGAGGACGTTGGCTGCACATCCAAATGACATCATTTGGGCGTCTTTTGGTCCAAAATGGTACCATTCAAAAGTAAAAAGGAATTTTAGAAACATTATCAATCTATAAAAATAACACAGTTTGAGGGCAAATTTCTTTATTGATATTTTCATAAAATTATGTTGTTTTGTAAGATAGCTGTAAAAGAGTCCGAATTTGTATTTTACTTTGACATAGGCCGAACTGCACATATATTTTTTAAAATCAATTTCCCAAGTGAATCATGTTTAAAATATTGATTTCTTGATATTCAATACATTTATAAATATTCCCAAATAGATATAATATAATATTTTCAGTGATAATTCTTTCATGTATATAGGCCTACACAAAAAAATGTTGCTGGTCCATAATTTGGTCCAAATGACGTAATTTGGATAGGCAGCCGACGTCATTTAGTAGGTATCACGGAGAGTGACATTTTTCAGCTGAAAAATGTCAAAATCCCCTCAAAAATGGTCATGTTCAGTCAACTCTCATGGCCTTATGCTGAGTCTGAGCATGACAATCTTTATACCATTGGAAAGCTTAATTCAAGAGGAGTTCAATGGTATATAGTACAATAATGACAAATTTTGGGAACATGTTCAAATGTGGTAGTTTGTTAGAGACATGTTTTGTGACCTGTCAGGTTTTGTCACTGGGTCTTATTATTTATGATAACTTTGCATTGTCCTTACATTTTCACTATGATATAAGGGGCTTTATCATATATACAGTGAGGAACTTCAGGTCTTGATGTATCCCCCAGTATGTGTAAAATTTTGAGATTTTGATTTTTGTTGTACAAAATTAGGTATCATGAAGAGTGTGTTTTTTCAGCTGAAAAATGTCAATCATGGACACACACTAAGTCTGATCATGATAACACTTATACTGCTGGAAAACTTGATTCAAGAGGAGTTCAATGGTGTATAGGACAATATTGACAAATCTTGGGAACATGTTCAAATTAGGAAATTTGTTAGGGTCATATTTTGTGATCTGTCAGCCCTGGACAAATTGGCAAAAATCATTATTTATGATGACTTTTCTAATTCTCCTTGCATTTTCACCATGCTATATCGGGGTTCATCACACATACAGTGAGAAAGTTTAGGACTTGTAGTTTATCCCAGGATGTGTAAAATTTTCAGATTTTGATTTTATCAGTGTATAAAGTAGCATGAAAATCATGCTTTTTATTGCATTTTTTTAAATAATTCGAAAAAGTACCAAAATCTTTAATAAAAAAAAAATCATAAAAAATCAAGGAATCAACCAATTCAGGAGATCAAAACAGGTATGCTATTCTTTTTTTAAGCCCTATCACTTGGTTATAACCACATGGATGTGTGTTAAGTCCCTGAAAACTCTCCGTGATACCTACATTTAGGCAGGAGGTCTCTTAGATTTGTCTAAAGCTTTACCAAGGGTGTGGGATAATTTAAAGTGCCCCTTTGTGACAGGCATTTAGGGTAAAGTCAGGTAACTGGGTAATATGGGCACCTTAAGGATCCATGTGAGTGAAATCAAGAGAAATGGTCATAACTTACTTCTGTTTTCTTTTATGGAATTGTTATCAGTAATAATTGAAGAAATAAGTGGGTTTTTGACCATCCAGGTCAAGAAAAAATTATATTGAGAAAATAAGTTTTTGCATTTTCAAAACCCATATTATCCACCACAGGGAAATATGGGCACCCCCTATTTTAGGTGTGCCCATATTAGCCCTGTAGAAACACAGTGACAAATGAAGGAGGCTAATATGGGCAGGAAAAGAACCCTGCCCATATTAGACTTTCCATAGCATACTATGGGATTTTTGGGTATGCCCATATTACCCTAAAAAACTGTCTTTCATAGATCCTCTATAGAATAAAGGCTATTTCTCCTATATCTTTGACTGTGGTTTCTACTTGTTCTTAAGAGGTGGGGGTCTGGATGGGGGGGTCCTACGTCGCGTGTCGAATTTAAAAATTAGCAGTGTCGCCTGTCACTATATTAGAGATTAGACCCATGTCCCATGTCGAATTTAAGAAATGGCCCTGTCGCATGTCATTATCTTTTTGAAGCCCCTGTCTCCTGTTGAATTTAAGAAAATAGCAACGTCATTTGTCACTAAATTGCCATGTCGCATGTCGAATTTAAAAAACGGCCGTGTCGTCGTGTCGAATTTAAGAAATAGCCATGTCGCGCTGTCGATTTTAAGGGTCCATACCCCCAGAGGTTGCACTACAATGTGGTATTTGAATGGTTAAGATATTCCTACTCACTTAGATTTTATGTATGGTTATGTGATGGCATGCAAGCAAGTTCAGATACCCTTTTAGAGGTTTTGTAGCATATCCCCGGGAGCATATCTTGATAAATATATAGGCCTATATAGTAATTTGCTGAAAAGAAATGGCCTATGCTAATGTTTTTTGGTTCCCCACATTGTGATAATAGGTTACAGGACTTATAATCTGACAGAAGTATGAAATATTGGGGGTGCCGGGCCCATATTACCTGCTTTGCTCATATTACCTTACCTTACCCTAAGTAATTTATAATTTCCCCAAGAAAATACCAAGAAAGGGTATTTTTGGCATATAGAACTCATATTAGATTCAAAACTAGCTATCCACCTTATAAGTTCTTTTTTTTTTTTACAATGATTCAATACTGACGCTTCTTGCAATTAACACAAACGAAAAACTAAACCTACAGGGTAACAATAATCCTATCATGATGAGTACAAAAAACGTCATTGACTCCAAATAATCATAGAATTAATGAATAACTCCAAACAGGATAAGCTATCAATTGTTCCCCTATTACATGTTCAGGAATTTAGCTAATGCTGCCTCTTTTATAAGTTTAACATTGAATAAAGCATAGTTCTCACATCAGGGCAAACATGAAGGACAATTCGGTTAATGGGAATTTGATATTCCAAGGGCGACAGGTCATAGAATAGGAAATACCAGTATAAATGCAAAGTGCGAGGTATCTGCGCCAAAAAGCGTGTGTGCACGAGGTTCCGCCGAGATTTGAACTCGGATCGCAGGATTCAGAGTCCTGAGTGCTAACCGTTACACCACGGAACCAGCTGGACGGGGACGGCTATTCAGGTCGACTAATCACGCCGCCTAGAGGATAGTGCTTGAACTGCTGTGGACGCTGTATTGTGGGGAAACTAAATATAGGCCTCTCATAGCTGTCTCTTGGCTCTTGGTCCCACTGCAACATAGAGAGTAGAGGATCCTAAAAAATCTAAGTGGAAGTTAAACTGAAATGGAAAAAAAACTCACTCAGAAAGAAGCCGAAGAATTGTCTTTTACACTACTTAAAACAAGCAAATGATAATTTCAGGCCTTCGGTAGACCTACAGTGGGGACAGCAGCCAGTCTGAACACACACAGCCTACCCAAACACGTACACCAAAGCTACATTAGAAGTATACAAATAGAGCATGTTATGTTTCACCATTAATTTCTATGAGTAGGCCTATTTGATTTCCATCTTAGAATGAAATACTGCAAATTTGAATGCCTTTTTCACCAAACTTGATCAAAACTGAATACTGATAGCCGTCAGAGGAGAAAGCACCTTACGTACTCAACATGAATACTGATTAGGCCTAGGAAAAAAATTGTTGCTTTCCGGTAACCCGACCTACCCTATTTCTTTGCCCCGACCCTAAAGTTTTTAAAAGGTTTTTAGAAAAAAATATTTAAATATTATAAAATGCGACGGAAATGGGGGATTTTGTTCACTATAAGATATTAAAAAAAAAATTAAAAAAAAAAAAAATCACGACCTACCTACCCTACTTTTTTGGGCTGATGTTACCGGAACGCAACTTTTTTTTTTCCTTGGCCTTATGAATACACAAAATCATAGCTAATCACTTTTGCCTAACGGTAATCTTATCTACATAATTACTTCATTGGACTTTGATTCTATATGAAATTAAAGTGATGTGCTGATATGATTATGTGCCACAAAGAAAATTTTGGTAATAGACCAATTCTGAAATTGTTCCAGTTTATGCAGGCTTCTTTGGGTGCCTTAGTTGTCACCGGGATAAGAAAAAAGGATTGTTAGTCAAGTAGCCAACTAAACAACGTAGCAAATTCCCAATTACACACAAGTTCTTAGTCACTTTCAGCTGTAAATTAAAGATGGTGCAATCCCAGCCAAGGATGCAACGTTATTATAAATATTGTAGGAACATTCTGGTTGGTTCTGTATTTGGTTCTTGTTACGTTCTTTTGATGGCTCCCAGTTACGTCCCTACAACTTACTGCTGTGACATTGCACTGTGATGTTATTACAACATTCTTGCTCCATTCTCTAACCTTAACAGAATGTTCTTATTATGTTCCAGTTTGGTTTTCGCCCTAACCTCACCAAAAATAATGTTATAATAATATTCTGATTTGGTGGGGTTTCAACCTCAGCATTAATAACACAACTGTTACATGCCATCTTAGTAAATAACAAACTGACTAAAAAAAGTATGGTTGCAGAAAGTTTCTGTTATGTTACAAGCTGGCTGGGATGTTTCTGACAGGAAAACTGAATCTTTGCCCCAAACAACAATCTCCACATATGAAAGGTCTAAATCAACCCACCAGATGGCGTGCCAGTATGGTCCAGTTACAGCTGACCTAGATACTACAACCTTTAACATCAAACGTGATTTATTTGAGGCATTTTATTTTAATTGTGCACAAGCAAAACTAACCTTACCAAGTGGCTTGAGCAATTTGAAATTCGTCAATATAAAACAAAGTGATATAGGCTAACCTTATTTGTATAATAAAAGTAAAAAGAATACATTTTCATGGCATTGTAGTTACTAATTTCATTGCAATATTATTCAGATCATTGAAAAAAGAAAAAAGTTAATGTAGGCACTTAGATGGGATTAATGCAGTACAATTACAAATGATTTAGATCGAAAGTTTCGACGAGATTGGGAGGCATTTCATACATTATTATAGAGGGAAAATGCATAGATATGTCTCTATTTTCAGGAATGACATGCAGTTTTCCTGGTCCTTTTCTAAAATGATGTAGATACATTTACTTACGTATAACAAATTTATGTTTGAAAGTGTTTGTGTGGGTTTAATAAGCTTAAGATCAAATTAAGTGTAAGTCATTTTGGAATTCAGCCTGTAAGATGTCATTCAAAGTCACAAAGTTCTCATTTAGTTGCTGCAATGTGTTCTAGCAAAAAAAGCTATATTCTGTACTATGTAGGCCTACATGTTTTGGAATCAATAAAATATTAGGCTATCCTTTCGTGTTCTTTCTCGCCTTTGAGTGAAGAGCTACGTTCTGAGATGACCTGGGGTTGAGACAGGAAGGAAGACTGCAATATACACGAACTAGCATACTGGAATGGATATGGAATAACCCTAACTGGTACATTAATGATTAACCGTAAAGTAAAGCCCGATAGTTCGGTCTATTGGGTAACGTGCTGGCCTTGCACATGGCCAGCCCGGGTTTGGTTCCGGGAGGTGCCTGTTAGACCACCTTACATAGCCATCGTTTCCACCCCCATATATATGATCATACAACTGTGTAAAGTCAGAAACTAGAGTTGGTCTCGATATAGCTGAAAAATTGCTGTGGGGTTTTAAAATGGGCTCCGGCTCCATGAATTTGGTCACTGCAAAACTGCTAAAATGAGGGTAGGTCAACATTTGGGACTCTTGCGAAAAATTTCCACAGTCAACCTACCCTCATATTTTGATATTTTGTGTCCGAAAGAGGTCTCCATAGGTTACTGAGTGACTTTAAGGTGTTGCTATGTTTGGGATATGCCATTATTAAACTATACAGGAAAACATTTGGTCCCAGGAGACCTGTACAGTCTACAGTTTGAGAGAGTTAGCACCAGAGGGCCTCATTTATATCTCATTTCACAGCTTCTCCCCAGGGCGGCGATACATCACCAGGGAGAAAAGTCTCCTTTACACAGCAGCTATCAGTCAAATACATGTGGTATCATTGGTTCAGCCAGGAACTCTCATACAAAAGGATGAGAAAGTAGTGCCATATGGTTAGCTCTAAGGTATTTAAAGCATGCTCTAACCATATTACGAAATGTCTACTATTATCGTCTGATGGTCGTAAACAATCTTTTGAGATAAAAGATTCTCTTCTCAATACAAATAGCTCAGGTAATGTTGATACATATACGGTTCATTGACACTGTGCCAGATGTATAGTTGCCAGTGAGAACATCTGATGAGAGGTGAGAGGGACACAAGAATGAGCATTGTCGCCCGAAATTGGAGATTTGAAAAAGTAACAGTAACTCCCGGCCTCGCTATTTACACCGAAGAGTGTTTAATAGATTTGGTTACCCACATACCTTCATAATTTATGGGGCCGGGATTCGACTAACTGCATTAATTAGAGACTAATATCAATACATCCACAGCCCGGTAAAAGACATGAAAGGTACATTCATTCGGTATTATAGTAGCCTAAAATAATACAAGGAGAAAAATAACGATTATCAATTTGTTATTCATAATGTTCATTTATATTGTTCTGGGATGATGACCAAATCTTTGTCCCAAAACATGTGGCATGTATATATGTACATATGACATGTGAAACACAACTGAATCACTATTGAATTACCGACAAGACGAGCATTATCAATGAATGCGGCTAAATTATTATTGGTAATAGCACACAATCCCAGAGGGAGTTCTTTCTCATTCTATACATCTTAAACAGTATCATTCTATTGGCAATATGCTCACCAACGTTGAGAGTTGAAAACATTTCCCGAACTCAGAAAGGACAAAAGACAGGAAACGCAGAGATCACCCATGCGCTAGACGGGTCAGCTAATATTAGCTTCTCTGATTGGTCAGTCTCGGTGGGCCACGTGACCGCACCGAGAGTCACGTCCGCCAACTCTCGCGGTGCGCGAGACCTGATGCCGGAAGCGCTGCAGCATGTCCCATGTTCTTTGTTTTCACTGACAGTTTGTCATCTTTATTGTTTCTATTTCTGAGCTTTCTTTGTCCATGGCCTATTTATAGAAAGCACTAGGCTTAAAACGTGATATCGGTTAATTCCACAGGGACACCGCCAAAATAAAAGGTTATTTCAGTCGGCTTTTTCTTGTAAAAGTTGTCTCCCGTTTCCAATTGCAAGAGCCGGCGGCAAACCCATTCTGTTTGGATGCAAGATTGAAGGCATATCTATACCCATATTGTAAGTCATACCATGTCCCTTACCTCAAGATTCAGCACTTATGGTCTGTCGGGTTAGCAATAAAATGATTGGCTTATATATTGCCTAATATATATAATAGATGCTCCAGTATCTATGTGAATAGCGAACAATTGTTCTGATAATTAACAGGCGCGGATTTAGGGGGGGGGGGGGGGGGCGTGCAGGGCGTGCATGCCGCCCCCCCCTTTTTTTTGGCTAAAATATAAAAAAAAATTTAATGTAAAATTCCTAAGCCCGGAGGGCACGGGGAAAAAATTACTATAGCACGCCCCCCCCCCCCTTTGGAAAATTCCTGGATCCGCCCCTGATAAAGTAGTAAGAATGGATATGGTGATATAGGGCTACAGCTTAATCTTATCATTATCTTGCAGATTAATTAAGGCAAATAAATTCTAATAGCGCCCACTTTCAAAATCCTAGAAACGCCACGGTAATACTTTCGTCGTTAACGAAAAGTCAATGAATGCCTATGGTTTTAATTTTCTTAAAACTACAAACAGAATAATTTGAAGAAATGACAAAATAAAGCAAACGTCTATTAGACATTAAAATTTTTATTCCAATCACATGACACATCATATACTATACCACGGTTCAGATTTCAGTAGAAAAGATTCGCTTGTCGATTGCAGGTGCAAAGCTGCAGTATGGAAAAATAGAGTTTTCTTTTGTATCAATAATTTTGCCATTGGAATTGGTCAGCAGCTGTACTAGTCATTACATTTCTAGGAATGTCTACGAGAATTTTAAAGTACACTTTTATATAATATAAACAGTATCACGGCTTCCTGATGAAGGAAGCCTATCGGAATCAAGAATTGAATATCTGGATAAATCAGATATTGAGTGCATTAATTTGTATGAAGCATTAATATTTTATATCAGCATTTTACAAGAGAGGTAACAGGGGCCTATCTGGGGAGGGGGAAAAATGGAGTTCTTGTCCGCAGTTTCAGTAGGGACAAAAGTAGGAAAGAATGGACTTCGATATTTTCAATCCGAACCTGAACCTTTCTCCAATAGGACCTTCATAAAGTAAAGACATAACATTGAATTATCTAAAATTACAAGGAAGTATTGAGTTATTGTGCTGTAATTTGCCTGCTATCTAATCTCATGTCAGGTTGTGCGTCTGACAACCAGAATATATATATGCATGACTTTACACACACAAGTAATGTACGATTTAGCATTTTTAGAGTACAGAATAATTGTTTTATGATGAAATTATAGGCCTACTTTGACATGATGATCAAAAAGTCCACAAAATTCCCTAAAATGATATGGAACAAAAACTACTTAATTATCATCTTCTTGCAGATTCTTTGACTTACATGCAAAACGGCTGGAAACAGGGATTTGCCTCTCATGGTCTACCGTTGCAAAACCTGGGTTTGTGTATGAACCATTTTGGATTGAAAAATAGGCCTAATGCTATATTCAAGAGACTTCCTTGTAACATTCACCAAGTACCTTCACAAGTAAGGACCAGCTAAAGGTCAATACGTACAATTTCTGTATCATGATAAATACATACACCAGCACCTCAATAAGTGGTAACATGGCCAAAGAATGAATGTTTTACAATATCTTCTTCTATATCATTCAGACAAAATAAAGCCACGTGGCCAACACCAGTCAGTGATGCTGCATCTCACTAACTTCAGGAGCAATCTGTGAACTCAAATTGTTATGGTCTATTTTTTCTTAGGCTTTGGGTCTTTGGGGAATAAACCAGGCAGCAATAATATCATTAATGTTCTGGTAAAGCTTAAATCGGATGTAAACTGGTGTGGGCTTATTATGAGAGGCTTGAAATGGCTGCAATCTGTAACAAGATGTGATGAGAAAGGAGGCACTGACCAAACAGCACTTCAGAATTGCAAAACCAGAAAAGAGTAAGAAAGAACATGCATATAGTCCACGACTGGCCAAACCTTTGATAAAACGTCCTAAATGATCAGACTTTTCTCATCTAAATATCTGAAATGTAGGGTACGGTCACTTGGGATATAATTGATGCAAATAGTAGGAAATATCCAATAGGCACAAGAGTTGGAAGAGGACTGGGTACTTGTGCAGTGAGGATGGAAATCTTGACTAGACGAGACGATCAAGTCATGCTTTATGCAACCAGCACTCGTAAGGTAAACATAATATTATATACAACTGGGGTGTACAACAATTTTAATAATTACGAGAAACACCGTACCCCTTATATATCGATTTCAAACAAGATGTCATACCAATAGCAATAACTGTATGATTTATTTAAAAATATGAAATATTTTTCGATTCACACTATTCCAACAATTGCGTAGTATTTGCATCAGTATATCATTCATTTAAGCCTAATATGTTTATTCGTTAACTTTATGATAACACTATCAAGCATGTTTATAGATAAGCTAAATGATGTGTACCTGTTGTAATAAGTAAAATAACTACGAAATGCAACAATCAGTGGTGGTCTGATTTTCAAACAGACAACGATGAAAAGGAATATTCGAGAAGGTAAAGATTGATTTCCATTCAAGATTCTTATATCTTTAGACAGGAAGACATCAGCTCCTTAATAAACATGTCAATGTCAAAGGTATAGTGGTACAAACACAGATATGCGTTGAGAATGGATATTGTTAGACAAATATAGAGAACGAACCTTTCCATAATGCATACATTTTTAACTTCCTAGTAACGTCTTTTGAATATAGGATATTGTTATCTAATCAAGGATGTAACTTTGAACCTAGAAGACAATAATTATAATTAATGTGAAGTAGCATAGTTGCAATTTTAATTGAATAGAAATAGCAATTTTAATTGAATAAAAATACCTGTACCATTCTTCAGATGACCCAAGAAAACAGGCTGTTTAAAGGTTATAAACCTAGGCCCTTTAACCTTTATCTAAATCAATTGCCATTTGCGTGCTTGTGCTATTGTTCTTTATCTATTCAGTAGAAGCCTAGAGTGATCCTAGATAGAAAGCCATGTAAATATCTGCCTAAGGTAAAACTGGTAGTATAAATGTCTTTATGTAAGTAGTTTCAGATTGTTTGTATGCGATGTACAACTGGCCACAGATACACTGGCCTGAGATAGAGCACCATTGTAGACTCCACTTAAATATATGAGTCAGACTAGACACTATATATTAGTAAACAAAAAAGCGATGTGAATTAATAGTAAGGAAATTATATGACAAGGAAAACTATTGTCATCAATCAGAAACAGCAAGAGATTCATCGTTAGCTATTGGAAATATTTATAGGGACGTTAGCAATAATCTCAGATCTTTCTCATACACAATGCTGAGTAAGTAGGCAGGTTTATAACATCATTTTCTTATTCTGCTTCAATATATTTTTGGATGTTTGCATAATATCGGCACCAGGATGATAGTAATAAAAATGATAAATCGAATTGAAGAACACAGAGGAGGGTTCTGAACTACTACATATATACAGATTATCTTAGGGCCAACTTAAGGCCTATATCTCACTATTTAACATATACAACTCAAGTAACCCCTTTCTCTTTATCATATTGAGTAATTAACTACACAAAAGTATTGCTGTAATATCACAATATCTAATATGGAAGTTTTTTTCCCAGCAACCCCCTCCTACCCTCCATCGGGGCTGTGCTTTAAAGACAGGAAAAAGACACATAAAAAAACAACACTTCCCCAGTCACCTTCCCTTTAAGACTTGTCGCTCTCAGTGCCGTTTCTTGTTCGTGACATCCATTTGTTGACAAACAGATGTGTACTCATTCTGCCCTGACCTTGGCCATTCTCAAGGTCGTCGATTTCCGGAAGTACTTGTCGCCGACACCGCTCGCCGTCAGGGTCGGGCCTCAGTCCGCTGCAGGCATTGCCTACACAGTTTTTGTGAGTGATCATAAAGTAAATTATGCCCAGGATAACGGAGAGGGCCACCAGGGAGCCGGTGACCAGGAACCATTTGTGCATCTGGGTAAGATCCTGCCCATGGTCGCCCGGGATGGGGGCGCCCTGGTCCGAGGTGTGGTTGAAGGTGACTGTCACCATGGTGGTGGGGTGGGCATCAGGGTCGTCCTTAGGCCTGACTGTTCGGCGAATCTCTTTGGGTCGGAGCTACCATCGCAGAGGACCATGCCTAGGAAAATGAAACAAAGGAGAATAAATGAATTAATTAACAGTATGATAATGGAGTTAATAGATATAGCGTAAGGGAACCTCCACACATAAAAGGCCTGCATTAGTAAATTGCAACAAACCATTGGCCCCTGACTTTATGCAAAACGCTACAAGCACGCAACTATCAAAGGAACATTGTATATGACGGTTCGGTTTTTATTTTCTCGTGCTTTTTCATGAGCGTTTACCGGGGGTATAGTTAGAATCTTAATAGGCCTATAAAGTTCACCATAATAATTCTCGGAAGTTTGGACATAAAGAACAATAATCATGGATAAGCTTAGGATATTTAATTCCTTGTTTATTTCAAAATGGTTGAGAATACATAGCCATCGATACATGTAACTTTTGAGCGTGGACACGTTTAATTCGAATGACCTAGAATTAACAACGACGAAAAACACTTCTTCGCAAAGCCCGCATCCTACACTCAGAAGCTTTTTATAACGTCGAAAGTATTGATCAGTTAATCATGACTAATGGCTATGGCATGGAACAGAAACGTTTCTGATCTTACTAGTGCATGAAAATTAATTTTCCGAGAAAAAACATGTTTTTCTTCTAAAGTTGCTGGCAAGGTTTGAACATCAGAACAACGTTGTCCTATATATCAGGTAAAACGGAGAATAAGTGTGCCAACTCTATAAACCATGTGACTGTCTTTTAAAAGTAAAATTAATGTTAAACTGATCTAAATTTTGCCGGAAAACTGAACATTGGTAACGGTAACATATTGCCCAACAAAATGTTAATCACAATATCACAATATCGTTCTGGTCGAGAGACGTACGTAATTTCCATGAAACGGAGCACAATACCTTTTCACAATGAAAGGAAAAAGGCCCATGACATGCCAGCATAACTCACATAAAACGTGAAAGCCAGCAATTAAAGACAACAAAGAACGGTCGGTCATCTAAGGAACGATATTGTATTTCAAAAATAAAAACAAATGAATATTGATCAACACATTAATGTCGCTGATACTTTTTTTAGAGTACACCACAACGGATGTGAAACAAATCATTCTTAAATTATCCAAATCACCTGTCAATTTCTAATTTCATATATTTAATCTATACCTTTTCAGAGAAGACATGATCTCGTCGAATATCGCCATAGTCGTCTGTCCCTATCAAACGTGCATGGCTGGGAGGGATAAACAACTCAGCTCAGATTGCTCACAATGGATGTCTAGGTCTCAGAAAGGGGCCTGATCCGATACGGCTTTTAATCATCATTAAGGTATACCCCGGGCCTCTTCTTCCCCAACTAGACGTGTGTGCTCAGCTACCGATAAATCGGCGGTTTGGTTACAAGTAGGGGGTGGGGGCGCACCCCTCCTGGCTACTTTCTTTTTATAAAAAGTGCCTTCAACAATGGCCAACAATTTTCGTGCCAGACATTTTTGCATTAATTCTTTTCACTTATTCTTGGTTAAATTACTGTATCAGACCCTGGTTACCTTGTTACTGCGTTGTTACACATTCCCGTTAATAAGACGAACCTAAGTGGAAGAAAATCGTAGCATATCATGTTATACAAGGATATATAGGTCAATAAGTGTATATACAGTCATTGTATAGAAACTACCCGTATGAAGTAAGGGACGCAGGAGGAATACGTATCACGTGATCACGGCCGGTATAAGAAGGGGCTGATCACGTGACTGGGAAAGCAGACTCGTTCCCATCTAAGGCCGGTCCAGACTTCATAATCAGGACCCGTATGACTGAGAACATACGGTGTACTTGATTAGTAGAAAAGTCAATAGATATTGGTTAAATGATAATATGCATCTGACCGTTGCTAAATGTTAATAGAATTGCATGTTTCTAATCGCTTGTGAACGTTAACACTTTAGCCCCCAATCCGGCCATAGCCGCCCGGAAAAACGGCCATTTTCCCATTATTTATCAATATTTGTCCAAGGAGAACAGTTTTATGAATATTCAAGATACAAAATTGGCCAAGATATCGTTTAAAAACTTATTTAATTTCCTATTCAATGCTAAAAACCACATTTCTATAACTTTCATTGAAAACGGTTGGTCAGCCTTTGAATGTCCTCAATTACAAGGAATTTAGGGAATTCTGGAGGGAAATCCGGGGAAACCTCGGGGAAATCAAGCAATTCATGAATGCAAACTGTGGGGTCTAAATGGTTAAACTGGCTCAAACACTCAATCTAGTTGTTCAGTTGAAACACTTTCCCAGTCGTTCAATCGTTTGCAATTGTCTAGGGTCCTTCAATTGCAAACTTTTAAATCCCTTCGATAGACGTAAAGAGAAAAAACAGGGACACAATGTGTCCCTGTTTTTTCTCTTTACGTCATGTGTATTGGAAGGCATCATCTCAGCAATTGACCTGTCGGTGGAGGATAATCTCATAATGTTTATGATAGGTCAGTTGGTCAACAAGCTTTGTCGGTCATTGTTTAATGTGCTATTTAAAAGGAATTAAGAGAAAAGGGGGAAAAAGGAAAAAGAGGTTCTGGTTCTGGTTGACAAGCGAATGGCAGCCGGTTAGAAGCCTCCCGTTTTTAAACAGGCATGAATCTTACCTCGGATCCAACGCATAAATACCCAGATAGTAGTAAGTGAACCAGGGCGAGGAATCCCCTTTTAACATCCCACACCAGGAGGATAACCATATTTTAATTTGTAAATGGCATGCGCTCTGACGCTCGTCGGAGCTCTGCACAGTAGATCCTTTCAGTAATCACAAGAGGTGCTACATGGGGTTTTAAGAGCATTGCCTTATAGCATCTACGCCATTCGAAGAATGCCTTTTGCTCCTCTACGTAATAGGCCCATATTCCTTCTTTCTCCAGATAATGTCATTTCCTGGCATGTTTTTGTGACTAGAAGGTAGTTCCATATAAATCAGTTTTTCTTAGCAAAAGCTGAAATGGCATGTCGGATATTCTCAGAAGGGATACCTTATAAGCACGTTCAATTACCAAGTACATACAGTTCACTGAAAGTAACATAGGCTGTATACACAGATAATATATAGGTAGCACCGACAGGGCGAGCGTGATAAAGGAAATGGAGGTTTCCGGCTGTCGACGAAAGGCGGTTGGAAATTAAGCAACAGTTGGCATGGTCGGTGACGTTGATTAAAATATATCACCTGGAAACCCGTCTGTTATGACTACATGAGCCTTGTTTATAAGGAGGTATGGACAACTGTGGGCAATATGGGTGGGGGAAGGGGAGGGGAACATGGTGTATGGCCCTGTCGCCCAGAATCTTCTGTACATTGTGGTGGTCGCCATAAGTGGGGCAAAAACAATTGGACATGTTAATCTTTTTCTACCAAATCCTTGACAATACGAGTGGCGATCCCTTCTCTAGTAGAACTCATCCATAGTCTAGTCTCACAGCCTTGGTGGGCTTCATTTTATTGTCAATATTTCGTCACAAATATTTTGCGTAATTCTTGTTATATCAGATAATGATCCCGTCGTTCTTATCAAACCAGTTTAAAAAGTAAGGTTGCATGTCCATTATAAACTACAGAACATATGCAACAAGTTCCACATTCCCATTTCCATATACTACTTTCGTATCGAGTTAAGGGCAGGATCTTTCAACCTCATAAGTTGTCGCTTTTATGGAAAAGATTTGAGTGGCGTAGTGCAAATAGACAGGGTCCAATATTGGTTTGGTAACGGCGTTGTGTTTATTAAAAGATAATAACCGGGCGACGTCGCATGTGCCATTTTCAACTTATGCGACAAAGAGAAAATCCCAATTTTCGTATACTACTCGCGTTACAAGTGATATTGTCATATATACATTGAGGTGCACGCTGAGGCGACATCGCGTATATGAGCTACGCTACCCCGTGACAAACAACACATTATGGGGGCATATTTGGACCGTTCACTAGCGCCAGGTTAAACAGCTATTTTCGGTAATTCCTGGGTGATAATCGAGATATTTTACTATTCATCAATGGGCAACACAGGGACTTTTTCATATTTGTGTATGTATTTTGTGTACGGAAAATTAACTTTTGACTCGGTAGCAATGTATTGCTTGGATAACATTTTATCGTAATGTTGAGCTCCCACTCTAAGATGGGTATCAGTTTCATTCTCATTTTCACACAGTATACTTCTTCCTATACATTACATCATGGCTTTGATGCTACAAGCTAATTCTGATATACAACAGAATCTTGGCATAATATTTAAGCTTTTCTAATCTCCAATATCAACGTCCCACTGTGCACTATGACTATCATAGATATTGCTGATTCCAACGTTTCACTTTCGTGATTGGCTCTTTAGAAAACAACCACTACAGATAAAAAGAAAGTACTAGACTAGACAATTCACGAGGACTTGCTATAACCATTAGAACACGGAAGACAATTGCATAGTCAACATGGCTAGTCGATGGTTATATTCAGACTATGAGGAAGCTCACCTGCAAAGGTTTAGGAACATTAGGCCTATATAGAGTAGTGTGTGTGTACGGCACAATGTGGATTCTTCATAGGGAATTCTAGCAAATTGCTATTCTAGGGAACGATCTAAACGGAAATGAACACGCCGGTTTAATGAGAGTCTTTTTGCATAGGCCCAGGCAATAAGTGTGGAGCCGTGCCTGATGCAAATTGATAATTTCCGTCGGTCAACCAGAACCTCCGCATATTAGCCATTGGCAACAATCGATCTAAATAACGGTGAACAAACAAGGGTCGGTCAACGACCCAATGTAAATTTAGAACTCCACCCTCATTATTGATCCGTGAACATCATCTACAAAGCGGCTGGCTCTCAGAACTCAAGGATACGTCCTTCTAGATATAGCCTTGGTTCAATATAATTCTAATGAGGTTATTTTAACACCAGAAGTTGCTTCAAACAAAGCTTTGCTATCCTTTAAATTGTTTATTAACAAGACTGGGTATCCAAAAACGTTTGGACATTATATACCCCCCATTTAGAAATACTATATTTGCCCCCTGCATTCTGGTTATATTTAACATAATGACACACTATCAACCTCATTCTAGTATACATGTTAATTCTTTTATGATATAGGAGTAGCCTTTGTGTGTCGGACTAAGGTCAATATGCCCTAACATCTCCGAGGATGCCGGCATTGTTACCGCATACGGCAACAGATCCATTTAGTACCTACAGAACCCTTTGGTGCTACTTGATTGATCGTAACAGTCAAATCCGTAGATATACTAAGCTTTAGAAATGGGCACAGTGAGGGGCTTGTGACAAGATTTTGTGACCTTACGTTGCCACTTTCAAAAGTCCCTCTATTAATCTGTTTAGGTTTAGTTTCACATGGTTAGAACGTCACGGCATTCAATTTTGAGTTATTCGTGACCTCACCCGACAGGAGCATGACGTTCCGTTTGGTGCTAGTCTAAACAAAGCATAACCACAATGTCGCTAATTTTAAGGTTGGCCTACCCTGATATTATAATAAGACTCTTTATTAAGTTTACAGCTCACCTTGGGTGTAACTAACCTGTTACCTGACATTATAATATAGGGCATACATAAAAAGAAGATGAACATTCACTTATTATTTTGCTTTTAACAATATTCAATGTTTTTTTTATCTGTCCCAAAGGAATGCTGCAATGGGAAGTACTTTTCTTGAGATAAATCGATTAATCAGTTAAAAGGACTAGCTTAGCTCTCCCATTGGGACGGATGTCTTGTTGAAGTTTCTATTTATATGGGTCCTTTACTTCCTTTAACCCTTTCACTGCCAGATATATCACAATGTAACTGATATTTACTGAAATATTGCCCAAATTACAAAAATTAGTGCATAAATTCCCTAAAACTCAAATTTAGTTTAGATTCTTCAGATGAAAAGATTTTTACAAAAATTTTGATATAAATGTTCCAAATGTTGGCACTGTGCCAATAAGCCAAATTTTTTGTGCGGAGTTATTGTTGGTACTATCGTAATTTGTAGGTTACCATGGTAACCGATAATTCATAAAATAACTATGACACTCTTTATAAAAATAACATGAAAACATTATCTTTTTTGTGCAAAAGACAGTTTGTGATTATCATAAATGAAAGAAAAGTTAGAGCAAATTAAAAATCATGTAATTTACATAAATTCACCATTTTTCATGATTTTTAATTAGTATGGCAAATTCAAATGTAAATACATTGTTTATAGTTTCTCAAATCGCAATTCTAACATTTTTGGGGGACTTGATAGTCCGATGTTCAAATACCTGTATCTCTGGTTCTAATTGGAATATCTGAAAAATTCTTTCAGATTCTGAAAGCATAATTTGCATTCTTTCAATGGTGTTCCTATGGGATTTTACTATAGGGCCCCATATGAGGCCTCTGGCAGTGTAAGGGTTAACAAAGAGAAAATTGTCATCCTGTCCAACATGACTAGTGGAAGCTTAGAACAGATACTGCAGTTGTAATGTAAACAAGTTAACCCTGCAAGCCACCCTCAAGTAAATCTATTATCGCCCAGGTTTGATTAATACAGGGAACTTTTATATGAAAATTACAGTGCAATACAAGTTGTAATAACATATATCATAATATTACCTCATCAAGATGTGATTTATATTTTCCGTATAAAAAATCATGAATGTGATGGCTATAGAAATAGAATAAAATATTGATCACTGAAAACACAAAGTCGTCAGAGAGCAACTTCAAAGTCATCAGAGGGTTGCCATAGGTGACTTTTGAGTTGTCATAGGTGACTTTTGAGTTGTCAAGATGCTCATTTCAGGTCATTGATGCTGTGTGACAACCTTGCTACAACCCTGTGACAAATTTGAGGGTGGTCAGAGGGTCATCATTAGGAATTTTGAGGCTGGATGACAACCCAAAGGTTGTCATTTTCTCCTAACAACTTTAGGCCAAAAAGGTCGTCAGAGAAGAAAAAGTGAAAATCAGGTTGTCACGAGGTTGTCAGCTAAGAATATGACAACCTTGACTGCTTTTCTAATGACCTAGGGCTGTGGTTTTTGGCACCATTCCATGACAATCCCAGGGGTCCGTGACACCTTCTGCAAGAGGTCCCCGGTTAAATCCCTGCTCATTCTGAAGGAAAATGCAGACCTTTCTGACAACCATATGGCAACCATGGAGACTCTTTTTGGCAACCCAGGATTGTAGTTTTTCACTAACAAACATAGGATTGTCCCAAGCTGTTCCTGTGACAACCCAGAGCTGTGGTTTTTGGCAAAATTCACATACAACCTTAGGGATGATGTTTTACTCATAGACAGAGGCCATGACAGCCTTGGGCTGTTGCTTTTGACACCACTTTTGACAACTCTGTGTTTTAAGTGTTGGCCAAAATTTCAAAATATAACTTATTTTTCTACAACTGCATGCCCAGAAGTGCCCCAGGACGCTCATTTAGAAATGAGTAACAAATATTTCTCATTTAAATTAATCTTAACTTTTATATTTTCTTTAAATCATAAATATAATCCCTGAATCCAGCAGTCATAACCTAGATTGGAAAGGTATGCTTTCTTTTTAAAAAAAATGAATGCAGTATACTCATGCCAGAAGCAATTGTTGTAGCCAAAGGAGAGGACTCTGAATGAAGCGGCGGTAATGAGCGTAATTGTTCGGGATAAACTACCTTCCCTGCTTCGATAAAAGAAACCCAAGAACAGAAGGATTAGACTTGGCCGTTTGATTAAAAATAACCTTAACTTGATATGGTTAATTCATAACAGAGTTCTTATCTGACAGCTCTGTTGAAAACACAAAAATATTACATGTAAAAGTAGACGAGGAAAGATCTAAAAAGCCAAGCTCAATAGAGGAAGGGTTTAGAGAACAGCAGGCTTATCTCTTTTATATTGTGATAATTGTGAAATAATCACCAAAAGTGTCTCAAGGTAGTAGCATTATGCAGATACTCAAAATTCACGAAAATCAACTCAAACTGAAAATTATCCCCAAAAGTATGAAAATACTTGAGGATGGATCCCAACTGGTACACAGAAATCCAAGGGATAATTGAGCACCTGCCAACTGGAGGGCAGCCCAGACCAAACTTGGGCCTCAGGAAGATACCTCAAGGGCAGCCACAAGATGACCCAATCCTCTGAGTTAACCATGACTATGTAACGATAGACATAAAAAATGGCACGATGGTAGAATAGGCCTCAACACTCTTCCCTCTGGTTTCATAGTGGAGCCATTCAAACAGATTCCCCCCAACCCCCAAAACACAAAAGGTTCTGAGTCCCCGAATGGGCTCGAGTCTTCCAAATACAATTCAACCCCAAATTTTCTTGAGCACATCCAAACATCAAACCAGGCATTTACAATTTTGTAAACGGAATTATTTTTCAGCAATATAGAACAAAAAGTTAATCGTTGCAACCATCATGGTTATACTTGAATCATTGCAAACGATCTTGTTCAGTAAGGACTGCAATGTATTTACCAATGAGTTAACATATTCCTATAAAATACCTCTAAGAACAAACATTTACAATTAAGTTATTGGACAGAAAATTATCTCAAACTGAAAATAAATATCTTCTGTTTTCTCTCTGTTTGCCCTAGAATAAAAGAAAGGTTTGTATGGGTTAACCATTGACATCGTGTCTCCTGTTACATTATACTCAGGCAATGGCACAAAGGCTGTTTTACAAGATATTGTAGTGTGTCGACCACGCCCTGGGTGACAACAGACGAATGGTTGACGCTCATTACACAGAATCAATTATTGACTCCTCTATACTGTTGGCAAAGGACGGACATTTCCAGCCGTTGAGTAGGTAAGCAGACATATTGGATCATCCTCTCTGCTCCATTACTACTAGATACATCCATCCTAACCCGCTGTCTTCTGCATTGCTGGCCAGCACTTTAAAAAGAGCTTGTTTTGGGAACAAGGTTGTCATAATAATACTATGTGTGTTGTAACAATTAGGGATAAACAAATCAAGCTACACATACGGGGCAGGCAATTGCAAAGCAATGGTTCCATACAAGCCTATAAATACTTAGACAAGTCTGTCTATAAAAACATTTCAGAATTCTATTTGGATTATTAGTTTTGTTAAATAAAACCAACTCAAAATGGCAGATCGTTAATCATACTAATGATTCTGTTAACAGGTGAGAGGATTGTCTGAAAACCTACACTTTGAACATCTCTTATATTCTCCTTCTTGATCTTTGAAATACATTAAATTAAATATATAAAATTGATAGCATTCTTCCTAACAATTTCATGAGCTGTTGCCCTTTCTCTTCAAAACATATTGTCAGATTTTGCAGTCAAACATCTCACTATTTCAAAAAGTCAAGTGTTTTTGTAATAAGACATTGACATCATCATAATTCAAAGTCTAAACAATTTTGTTATGATTGTCTTCACGGTTTTCTAATAATACATTATCTCCTTTTGGGGATATCGGCAACTAGGCAAGAAATAAACTACGGAAGGTTGATATTGCAATCAAGTACAGTATCATACGTTGGATATTGGATAGAGAGAAAGCAAATTTCTTGGTAACCATACTCAGTTAAAGATGTTATTTATTTCTTCTCATACGTCTACAAAGGACCTCTATCTGTGTTCCGACATACTGTTAGTGCCTTTAGACGAGTGTATTCATGGCAGATAACCTGCTTTTTCAAATATGTATTGAGGAATGGTAAGTATCTATAACTCAAATGTTGGTTTGCATATAATTATGGGCATGCATGGGTTAACATCATTTTTGAAATTTTTATTTTAATATGAAAAGAGTTGGGCCTACCCAATAGTGGGCATTGTATATCATCAAACATCATGATAATTCTGTTCTTTATAAAAACAAAACCGGCAAAGTCCCAAGTCAGATTGCAACTAAGATGTTCACTATCCAAAGCCACATCCTGCACCTGGCATGCAAATTTCCATAGTCAGGTGCACACATTTCAATGTTTTATATTATTTTGTGTCAACTTTAGACCTTTAGACCCCAAGTAATTTGCATAGTGAGTTACAATTTGTAAATATGGTTTACATAACTTCTGTAGTTTGGAAGACCTTTTTCACCCCACAAATACAGCATATTCCAGAAAGAAATATTAAAGTGAATAAACAATTTTAATGATACATTACTAAGGAAACAGGGCCACATAAGTAGATTAATACATGAGTGCTCCCCTGTCATCAATGGACTGGTCCTGAGTTAATGCAATGTGCAATGAGCTGGAACTGGGACAAGTAAAATGTACATGGTTGACAACAGCACTATGCACATTTCACTGGCGGAGGCTGAACTTATGGCCACACTCACACAAGGTGAACTGCTGGTATGTTAGAAAATTAATGTATCTCATTTTAATAACATACCTTATGAGACAAACCTCTCCCACAACCTTATTGGCAATAAATATAAATTAATTAGTAATCCTACGGTAAATTAATCTACTAGAAAACTTAGAGAGAACCCTGTTTGAAAAAATATAAAGTGTGTAAAGTGTGAACTGGGTTAAAGAGGTTGATAGGGGGAAATCCTGTTATAGTGATGTCAATATCTTTTGGTGTAAACAACTGAGAAGTTGTGTGGACCCACAATAATAGAAGGAAGACAATAACATTAACTATTTTAATGAAGTCTGAGCTAGATTTCACACTTTACACTTTCCCAATGACTTCAAATATACCTCTATCATGTTTTCAGCAGTTAATAGAACTTGCAATATTTTGTCACAATAAGAGAAAATATTGGTTGTGGGTTGCTTCAACTGTTGAATGAAACAGATAATATATTAAAAGGTGGGATTTCAAAGGTTTTTTTAAAAGGAAAAGAACAGTTTGTTAGCTCTTATAGTGGAAATTCTCCTCTAATCTTTGACTATAAATAATTTCAAAGAAGGAGAATATTTCTACCTGGGTTGAAATAATTATATGTGAGCTTTGTGGACGGGGGGGGGGGGGGGGGTAGGTCCCACAAGCCTACCAGAAATCTACATGCCACATTTTTCTATCATTATGAATACATTCTGTAACTTACAAAAACACACAAAAACAGCGGATTAGAAAAAAACAAAGGTAGTTTTGGCTGGTGTCCGCCTCAGCCAAGCCTATGATCTAACTAACTGTGTTACAAACAACTCGTACAACAGAAACACCTGTTACACATCATACACATGGTACCATAATCTAATCTAGTTCTCACATTATCTCAATAACTGTATGTATAGGTCATACGATCTTGTCAGATGTAAAACCAAGCAACAGTGTACATTGCTTTTTTCCCATTGTAACGTGAAACAGTCGGGACATTGCATTTGACATTCATACATACACTTACTTAAGAGAATAAATTATTCTTCCTTATTGAAAACGCATACATCTGGCAATCACAATCTGTACAATAACATTATGGTTACTGTGTAAAAATATATATAAAACAAGCACAAACGAACCACAAGCAAGGCTCTTAAGAATGTTGAAGTCTGTTCAAATCGGGAAGCTGTAGGCCAAAACAGTGAAAAGCTAAAAGTGACACAGAAAGGCGACCAGAATTTAGTTACCTTGCTCAATGCCCCGCCCGCCGCCCTTTAGGTTGGTTTTGATGGCTGGTAATTGTTTCTGACTAACTTCACCTAAACTGTTTGAACGTGTTTCTATATTAATTTTTTTTAAATTTAATTTAATCTTCCTTTTTAGTTAAAAAAGGACTCTTTTGTAACAACCATAATTATGACTGTTGACCTTCTTTCAGAAACAAAACATGAGAAGAATCATGATATCCTGACCGTCATTCCTGTCCCTTTACAAAATGCATCTAATAATCAACTTCTGACATGCATTTCTCATTATGTACGTAAATTGGGTTTAGGTAAAACGAGTCTCAGGCACTTATGTTCACATCATAAAGAGTCATGTTGCATGAATTATTATGTAGTGTACGGCTAAGCTTATCGTGGAATGGTCATATGTGAAGGGCTTATGGTAAACGATACCCATCCTGTCGGGGATTGTACAGGAGTCTCATTTGGCGCACAGGTGTTTTTCTCATTGTATGATATAACCTTATCCATTATCTCTCTCAGAACAAACCAGTAGTACAGAAAAGAGGATTTAGGACGTGCTCTGAAGGAATTTGTGAAGTCAAGGGCTAGGACGAGGGAACGAGAAATTGTTCTCTAAAACATCTAAATAGGTTCCTCTCACTTGTATTTAGGCATACAAATAAGACTTAACTGCCGTACTGAATTCATTATGATGGTGATGTGTATTTAAAGGTCCATATCGGTGTTTAGTATGATTTCTAAAAGATCTGTGACAAAATTCTGAAACTCACAAGACGGTCAGAGGGATGCAGGAGGAACATTAAGGAACTTTAAAAGTCGCAACCATAAGTCATCGAATCAATTTTGAAAATAGGAGCATTTGAAAAAATTACTATTATTATTGGGGCCTATGACAAAAGTACATTTTTGAACATTCAAAAATGAATAACCTTGATTTTTATTTAAATGCTATAAATATATGGGTAGGGCCACACTAAAAAATTTAGGTGAAAGAATCCATCAGGTCATGATAGAAAATCTCATTCTATTCCTGAAAATAAGGAAAACATAGAGAAAATCTCTTTTAACTAGGCCTATGTTTGCCGATTATTTTCAACAATGTTTACCTTTCAGCCCTAATTATGCTCTGCGTTGGGAAGGCAGACACGTCAGGGCGACCGATGCATATGGGTCAGGTTTGGGCTGTTTTAAGCGGATATTACAATATGCGTTGGGTCGCGTTCGGGTCCCAATGTGACCCAATGCGAAGCATATTATACTACACATTTGGTACACATTGGGGGTCACGATGGGTCATGTTGGGCACACGTTGGGTCGCGTTGGGCACGTGTTGGGTCGCATTTGGCAGGAAGCTGGTGTTGGGATTTACAAACATGTCAGTAAAATAATGGGAACCAGACGCGTTGGGCAATGTGACCCAATGCGAACGTCATTCGACGCGTAGTGTAATATGGGAGCATATCTGGGAAAAGGTACCTATTGCCAATCAATGAGGTCACAAAATCTCATGAAACATGGGGAAATGTGTCAGCATTATTCTTATTGTAGAGAACCTACTCTTTCAAATGCTACAAACCATTTTGAAATATTCCTGATAGAACCTGAGATAAACACATATGAACCTCCCCACCTCTTGTACATTG
Organism: Lepidonotus clava; assembly: GCA_936440205.1. Taxonomy (NCBI): domain Eukaryota; kingdom Metazoa; phylum Annelida; class Polychaeta; order Phyllodocida; family Polynoidae; genus Lepidonotus; species Lepidonotus clava. The sequence goes on from OW387138.1 coordinate 25,907,958, forward strand.
AGAACCCCTTATTCCCAATTGCTGTTGTTACTTCCATGTTATGGCAACTTAAAGTTTCTTATGTTTATCAAGAAATTAAGTTTTCTTATTTCTGAGAATATCAAAAGTGCCATAACTATTGACAGGAGTGCTTATTTCACTCACTGTTTTCAGTTTTGATAAGGTAAAAACATTTTCTACATTACCTGTGAAAAAATATTCTTTTCATTTTTCATTTTCTTTTTACTGTAACTATGGTAACTCGCTAACCTAAATTATGCACAGAAATTCTGCTAAGAACGTTCCATTTTGATTTTCCCATGATGCATTGCTTATGAAAATTTTGATTTTTTTAGTAAATGTCATGAGAAACTTTAGAAAATTTCATGTAAGTCAAAAACTTTTCACAAAATAACTTAAAAAATAGTTTTTTCCCCATATATTTCATGATTAATGTAACAAAGAGTCAATTTCTGCCAGATACTGCCAGATACGGCCCAAATTGAGCATAATGGCCTGTATTATACCTAAAATTGCGAAGGAAGTAAATAAGAGTAGAAGAATCCATGGGACATCAAAAACATTATAAAACATAACTTGTAGCTGCATGTTAAGTGATTGTTTCATAATATGAACAAACCTCCAAAACTAGTGGCCACATGGTGGCCAAATATGCCATTAGGTACCTTTTCCCAAATATGCTCCCATATAACCTTTTAATGCGTCACTCCACTCAGCCTGGTTATAGCCTTGTACAAGTGGATTGTGCACCACTAATCATTGTATATCTGTGATTATTTGGGTAATTTTATGAGATAATGAAGGCTCTCCTTTTGGAACAAGTGTTTGTGACACAGCACGAAATAAATGGTAGTGCAAGTATTTGGGTATGAGAAAGATGTTACCAGAAGTGACATCACAGGGTGTCATGAAGATCATGTGACCTGTATTGACCAATCAGCAGGAGTTGTAGGAGTGCATAAACCAAAGTTTCTGCAATAAATACACAGTTCCTTCTTGGTACTCAACGTTGCAACACTGACTTCCTTCTTGTGGTTAATCACCTAAGCACTCAGAAGGCAAAGGGATAACTGGTCACCAGCCACAAGCGAAGTTCCTTATACAGTACAATTAGGCTGATTATCATCTACAACTAGACTTAGGCAAATTAAAGCCAGCAGAATGACTAGACTATGATAGTGCTACAACAAGCGGTTAGTAGAAGCAACAGAATAGGCACGGGGGACGAGACGTCGGGCACGAAGCCTAAACACTATCACCCTACTTTGAATGGCAAAGACCCCAAGTATATTCCCCCTGTCAGGGTCCAAGTCACACAGAAGAAGACCGGCCTAAGGTGACCACCGTGACGCTCTCGTTCTCCCTTTTCCCCTTCGTCCCTCTTCTCCAATGTACTACATAGCCAACCCTCATGCATGAGGTACGACCTCCAAACTCCCCCCCCCCCCCCTTTCTTCCTGTTATTCATGTGCTCCCACGCCCGGACAGAAGGATGAAGTAGCAGCCAACCCCGAACTGCAAATGTGACAGTAGGTGAACAACATCACATAACATTTGGCCAAAATAGTGCCCTGACCCCCCTAAATCGCCGCCTGAAGAATTCAATACCAAATCTGATGAAGCACAGCAGAATGTTCTAGGTGTGGAATTTAATCCCACATTAACCCATGCCTCCTGTGACTTATACAACTTATACTGTGATTATACAACATTCAGTCCAGATGGCGTGAGTTATTTGATATAGCTCTACTCCACACACCCAACCTCTTCATTAACTTACCACACCCTTCTTGTCAGAAAACTAATTAAACCGCTGTTGACCCATATGCACTGCTTAACTGTTATTATCGTTTACATAAGGCATCACGATCATTTAGTGCATGTATTCATATTTTGCTTTGTTGGACATGATATCACATTTTCATTATGTTTACTTTCGTAAATTGTTTCTCAACTGTTTCATCATTCAAATTGCTTTTGAAACAGCAGAAAGGAAAGGAAACAAATAAGGACAAATTGATTGAAAATGAATGAATAGCTCATTGCATTTTATATAGTACCACCGAAATTGAATTGCCCAAATTGGAACTTAATTAAAACAGTATGTTTTTAAATGCACTTACTCTTTGATTACAATATATTTTTGAATCACTTGTAAGAGAGAAACCCACATTCTGCAGACCCTGGAATATGGTCTTGGTTGAACTTTGTTTTAATATTCAATGTATTCTACATTGAGTTGAACTTTATTATTATTCCTTAAATTAATGCTGTTCACAACGTGATTATAATGAACAGTGTTACTTTCACTGATGACATGTCTAAAGCAATTCACAGTCCTAACGTTATAGCCACCATAATCATTATCAAGGTGGCTTTTTAACCTTTTGCGTTCAAGCTTTCTTTGAAAGCTATTTATATAGGATACAGAAGACAGAAAAACAGTAGGTCGTGAATTCATATACGCTATGCTTTGCTTAAATTATGGGCGCAGGTTGGAGTTTTTGTAAAAGAGATCGACCCAGTCTAACTCAATACCTTGACCTGTGATGACTACAACATGGCGCCAGATGGTGATACCCGTATCTTTTTCTGAAACCTTTCCAGCGATCGCCTTTCCTGTCTGTTGCATTTTGGTATAGGCTATATACTCTATCACTGAATCTATCAGGAACATGTATAAATATATAGTAATGGGAAAAACTCTCCCAAAAAGGGCTTAGATCGTATTCACGTTGTAATATTACACGGAATTGATATCAAATGCTCTTATAGCTTGGCTGGGTAAATTCCACGTTAGTTCTTTGTATGATTAACTGGTGCTACGTATCTAGATGGAAAGGATAAAGTTCAAATGTCACCACTAGTAGGCCTAATGATGTTCCTAAATGTAACTTCTATGCAAATTCATAAATGTATAATGTTTTGTCCATACCCCTCAATAAACGATGTAGGTTTCCAATATCTTGTTATGTTTATCTTCATATGTTGTTGCTGTCAGAAACGTACAATTTGTTATGCCCCCAAAAGGTCTGTATATCATAGACTGGGTTACATGATCTATTCTTACAACAATGCCTATATTGGAGAGCTATACGAACAGTATCTGTAGCCACAGCCGTCTGTCTGCATTCAGGAGCACGATCCCCATCATCTATTCATGTCCTGAGATGTCATACACTTCCCACCAAAGATAATGATCTGGATAGTGTACAGAATATTGTAGTAAATCTCTACTGCATATGGGCTACAGAGGCGGTTAAAGGGTGGGATTAATCATGTAAATATGTGCTATATTATTTATACCCTGGCGGGTAATGAAAACTAGTTCTTGTACTAATGCTTTAGCCAGAATAAACATTGATAAAAACAATCATCAATCTGATTTTTATTTTGGTTAACGCTCATACTTAAAATACAGTGGGACTTACAATTACCAATATTGTACAACTTACAATAGCCAAACCCATTAACTTTCCTAAATTCATCTGAACAGGGAGACTTTACAAAATCCTCTACCCCAAGATTCTTATATAGATGTTAGATTAGGATTATCAGAGATATTATAAATTTCAAACATTAACAATCATCAAGGCCCTGACAGTGAGATCAAACGATGAAAGTATTTGTCACAGTGGTAAAAGCGATTAGATCGAGGCTGTTTTATACATGGCCATGCTGATCGATATATATATTTATATCTATAGAGTTATGTTAGACTGTGGTGACTGTCTTTTAAGCCCACATGACATTTATAAAAACTCGACTATTCAAATGTAAACCAGCTGGTATGCACGTGCCTATATTGTGCGCATATACGATGTATATTTATATGTGTGTGTGTGTTTTTCTTTGCAGGGTATATCAATATGGAGTGATAAAAACACAGTCAATAATATAAAGAATATGAACTGGTCCATTAAGGAAAGCAGGGCCAAGTATTCCTGATGCATTATCCCAGCCAAGGTGGATGTCCAATATGGGAGGTTGAGACCTAACCAAAACAGAATGTTATCATAATGTTCTGGTGAGGTTAGGTCAAGATCAAATTGAAACAGAACGTCATCATGACAGCTGATTAGGTGAGGTCAAGACCTCACTTAAACAGAACATTGTTGTAACCTCCTGACCAAGGGAGGTCCCAACCTCACTGAAACAGAACATTATTGTGACATTTTGATTATGTCAGGTTTTAACCTCCCAGCCGGCGGTATGATGTTATAATAATGTTGCAGCAACGTTATGGATTGTTCTTTGTTAAGTTACATTGTAACATTGCAGTGACGTTCTTTTGATGACTCCCAATAACATGGCTGCAACCAACTGAAGCGACGTTACATTGTGACATTCTAATAACATTCTGTAACATTATTTATGTTGCTGAGACTTGATAAGAATGTCACAATAACGTTCTGTTTAGGTATGGTTGAGATGTAACTAAAAGAGAATGTCACAATAACCTTCTGTTTAGGTTACGTTGATACCTGACCTAATAAGATAGTCACAGTTACGTTCTGTTTAGGTTAGGTTAAGACCTGACTTAATCAGAGCATCACAATAACATTCTGTTTGGTTAGGTTAGGACCTCCCCTGGTGAGGAAGTTACAATAATGTCTTTTTCAAATGAGGTCTCAACCTCACCTAATTAGAACGTCACTATAACGTTCTGTTTGGATTTGGTCTTGACATTACTTCAATAGAACGTTATGATAACTTTCTCTTTTGCTTAGGTTTCAACCTCTCAGAAAAATAACGTTATGGTTACCTGTTATTTTAGTAAGTAACAGACTAACCAAAAAAGTATGGTTGCATAACGTGACCGTTACGTCGGACTCTGGCTGGACTTGTCTAAACAGAACGTTACTTTGACCATCTTATTAGGTTAGCTGTCAACCTGACCTAAACAGAATGTTATTGTGACATCCTCAATAAGTGAGGTCTCAACCACACCTAAACAGAATGTTATTGTGACATTCTTATTAAGTGAGGTTACTCATAAATAACATTAAAAGAAAGTTTCAGAACATCACACTGTAACATCGCAACAGTTGGTTTCAGCAGCTTTATTGAGAGTCATCAAGAGAACATTGCTGCAACCTAACAGTGTAACCTAACAAGAATCAATCCAGAATCTTGCTGCAACGTTATTGGGACGTCATATCCTTGGCTGGGTGCATACATTTATCTAGGGCTAAATGTTCTGGATGTTTCCTATACGACTTTAAACAAACTGTATGAAATCGGACTGGAGAGGGGGTTATTTACCGACTGAACCATGTGCCTTTGAATTCAGTACCGGTACGCATTAAACTATAAAAGTTCTGTCAAAAAATAACAGGAAACTTTTAAACTAGACTCCAAACGCGGCCTCTGAATCAGCCAGCACAAGCGCAACAATAGTGGGTGATTTTTTTTTACTCTAATGGAAAATATGACTAATCAATGTATGGATCCATTAGCTTCACCTGACTAAGATAAAAACTATACCAGTAAATGCTTTGGTGTGGCGAATACACGACAACAGGGATGGGGTAGGCTGAAGGACATAATTTCAAAACGTTCCACCGTTCCTGCCAACGTTCATTGTAACAACCCGCAAACCTAGTAAGGGAAATATTGACAAGTTCCACTTATTACTGCTCGCTATTGAACATTTTGAAGTTGAAGGGGAGTTTTTTTTTAAATTTTAAATTATTGATCAAAAGTTTTACTTAAGGAACCTCGCATCCTCAATAGTAGAACAGGTGACAGAAACCAAGGACAGGATGTCTCTAACTTCAACGATTTAATTAGGCACGGACTTACATTGGACAGAAAGATATGCCATTGACATGTTTGCACACATAGCAGTGGGTTAACCAATGGGCCTAGGAATGGTGAACATTTGAAGCTACAATACCCTCTCTTCAAATTTCTTATAAACGCTGAAGTGTATCTGTCATATAACATTTCTATGTTTTGTTATTTATATACAACTGTACGATAACTATGATTGCCATTTGTTTGGTACTTCCCATGTACATCAGCTAACTGCAAGAACCGCTGAACTGCACTAAACATTGAATCAGAGCACATGAGAAGTACTATCAATCCTTCAAAGAGCTTAGCAAAGCAGACTCTGCTCATCTCCCCTAGGACCCGTTAGTATGTGGCGTGCTGGGGTCTTCTCTTCCAGGGTCTACCATTCCCCGAGCATCTTCTCCCATTCCCAAGGCACCAACCATTTCTCAGCCCCTTACCTCTTCGGCCGCTGAGGCTGTTGTACCTTAATTGGCTTTCTTCACATGCCAGTCTACTCTTTCCTGATTAATCATTAAAGACCCGCGAAAATGCCACCTGCAATCTAAAATATTCACCGGTAACCTTTACCCACGAAATGGAGTTTAAAGCGTTACAAAGGACTCATATATGTACACCAATAAAGAAACGCTAGACCAATCATTGAAACAGCAGTATGCCAGTACTTGTAATAGAGTAAGAAACCTCTAGATGAAGTTGAAGGTCCTGAACTTTTTTTTTAGATTAGAAGAGTAATTTCAGATTAGGAATAAGGAATTTCAGCCTCACAACCAGTTGGATTCAACATGAATTCTATAGTCTATACTAGGGGGCTTCGAAATAGAGCGGCTTTACTGTGCTTCTTTGCAATGGATGTGAGGGCTCTAGGCTAAGCACCTATAGCTATGGGTGATTTCAGACTGAACCGCTGCCCTTACATTACGAGGCTGTAAATGAGTTGTATAGACATGTCTCCTGAGAGTCTAATCATATATTTTGTATTGTAAGCAGTAAAAGTATCCAAATATCTTTGAAAGACCCTTAACATCCTATATTTGACCACTCCTGTATGTCGGATGCCCCGTGTGTTGAAAGAAGCTGTACGACGTATGAAGATAAAACATGTACCTAATGCCTATGGAAAACAACGCGGCCTTTAATTACAATACGCTACCTCTCAGAACACACTCCGTATGTGCAACACTGTACAGCATACCCTTTTTCATGAATGAGTTCTTATACTAAACATTCAGCTCGATGCAGTGTATCAAACCGTGTAGCTGTTATACACCATGTCTCGTCATTCTAGATAGATATTTCTTTTAAACAAGAGATAGGTCCTCCTGAGTCTTGTTACATGAATAGGCCTATGTGAGTTTGAGCTTCTGTATCATATGCTAGGAGTTGGTTTACTTACTTACCTGTCCGCACGTCTAACATTCCTCTTCCGCTCCCCCTACATCATAAGCTATTGCTTCCTTATGAAGTAGCAACAATATCCGAAAGGTATGACAAATCTGACAGGCTGCCTATAACAAGGTGGTCGGCTTATAGACCTGCCCGCCCTGCCGCCTCCCTTCCGCGCACAGCAGTGAACGCTGCAACAACAACCAGCACCGCCCTGCGCCACCCGCTACTAAACCGGCCGTGCAACAATAGAACCTGAACAGCCATGTTAGCGGGCGTGGGCACGGGGGAGGGGGGGGGGGGGTAGTAAAACACAAGGTACAGCTTCACTTCTCACCTGCTGGAGGAAAGCCGCGTCTACAGGGCCGGTGTGAGGGGGCAGTGTCCAGTCTGTCCAGGGTATGTGGGGGGAGGTTCTCCAGGGTGTGGTCAGTGTGTGATGGTCAGTAGGCTCACCTGGAGGAAGGAGGGAGGTCCGGGGAGGAGGAGGGGGGCTGTGCGGACACCCTGGAGGAGGCCGGGCTCCCGCTGTGTGTCCTGGGCAGCACGCCCCACGCTGGAGGAGCATGTACTACTCCTCCCACCACTACCCGCTCCAGCCTCTGTTACCGCTGCTCCTCCTCCTCGAGCCGCTCGCCGTCGGCTCACAGTGTCGCCGTCCAGCTCACAGCTGCTCGTGAGCCGCTCTCAAGGCTGACCTACATCAGGCGGCGGCCGGGTGGGAGGAGGCAGCGCCATGTGCGGCTTCGCTCTCACACCCAATTCACAGATAGAATAGCAAATGTTCTTGGGGAAATACAGAATCTAAATCAAAATATGTATTTCAAATATTGTAAATGTACTGTGACTATTTCATATAGACTATATGGGGTGGGAAGTGACAAATTCTCCTAATGGTTAGTATAGTTTTACCTCAAAAGACACATTTGAATTCGAGTAATACATAAGGAGACCCCGAAAATATCTATCTATCAAAGCGGGGTAACATTAAACTGACTCAGAAATATGTTTTAAATCATTAAATGCACTTGGATAGAAGGTGTGTTACGTTAGCGTCACAGTCTCACTGGTGAACAATTAAAACAGATCCCTTTAAGTGGATGCTAATAGACATCGACTGAAATGCGATGCAGAGGACAATAAGCCGAAGCACTTGGGAAATCGGAGATTGTTAGTACAGGGATATGTCCATGTGAAAACAATATAATGACACAATGATGGATGCAAACCAAGTAGTCTACGAAAAGGGGATTTTGCGTCAGGGAGGGGACCTCTGCTTTTGTAAACCAAATAAGGGCATGGTTTTACCAAAATGATACGGTCGCGACAGAAAGAACTAGATTCTTGCATATTTCATTGCATAGTGCATAATTATATGTATCTATTTTGATGGATCTCTTCTGGTATTGGCAATGGTCCATGGCTGTGTGTATTTGTATATAAAAGTAAAAGACAATAACCAAAACATCGATTCAGCCCTAAACATGTATAAGCCAAATATAGAAGAGTGCAAACCCCTACCTTTATTTGGCCCCAATTCTGGCCTGACAACCCCTTGATGTTCCTCTTTGAATGTATGTGATTGCTCTCCCTGGTGACAAGTTGATTCAAACCAGGTGACCAATAGTCTGGTCAATACGGGAGTATTTTGGGACTGTCTGGTGCAGTGTCACAGATTGATAACAGATCAATATCTATATGGTTAGCCCAACCATGATCCAACCGGTGGCCAGGTGGCGCATCTGTGCCTTGTATTTGGGCTGCTTTGTATATCTTGGCAACATGCGTTCTGCTCGATTGACTATTATTGTACTGATGTAGCATCACATGTGTAAAGAGGTTGCTAAATAGAGGGAGGAAACCTCCGTGTATTACGTAGCGGGTAAATCTACAGCTAGCCTGTAGTGATAATGTAGGCCTCAGACCCTCAACAATCAGAGTTGAACTAACCACCCACGAGTAAGGACCTACGCAGGGCCGATAGCCTGGGTATTGGTATAGCTCTGAAGATAGGGAGGAATCTGTCTAGAAGTGTTTGTTTGAGTGGGCTGAGTGGACTTAGCCTAAACACTGATGATATGCTAATGGGAAGTCAGTGATGTATATCATTACATACATAAACATAACAATAGATTCCACCTCACATAGCTCACTATACCGTTTGAGTAATAGCCAGCTAACAACACTCAAGGCAGAAAGTCTTTTAGTCTTTTGTATAAATTAATTCAAATTTCAGGTCCAACCTTTGAAGTTTTGAACTATAGAGACTTAATTATCTGTTATGTGTGGTGTACGTAATTAGTCGTATTAAGTTATAGATAATAGCTAGCTCCAAACGCAGTCTTCTCCTCGTAGACTGCTGTCGTCCAATACATAATTATAGTTCCGACTTCATGTAAGACGTGAACACTCGCGTGAAAGGATATTGTTTGTTTATTTATCCAGTGTATAGTCGTTCTGTGACAAGAACTCGATTGACCATGATCAATCCCGAGGTAGGAATCCCCTCAAACACATTCAGTCAACGCTCCGCGCTCTTACTTGATCTTTCTGCTTCTATCCAGAACCAAGACTCAGCAAGGTCCAACCTTTCCAGGATGTTACTCACACAGCGTTTCAGTGAACTCTGACTGACTGAGAGCAAAACACGCTCTTTTAGTATAGTACGTCACACCGTGACTCCTCCCCCATTCCACTATTATATTGACAAAGTGAAACATGGCTTGCATGTGTGCTTCTAAAGCTCACGCCGTAGTGCCTACAAATATGGATTGGCCACCTGCGTCAGTACAGTTTCAAACTGTAGATTTTCACAATAATCGTCGATTCTTACCATGATCATAAATAGGATCTGTCACATTGTCACCTGACCATCCTGTGACCATATATGAACGTTAAGACATATTGATCAACCAGAGAAACTTTATCATCTGATTGTTGAAATGAATCCATCAATTGTCCAACACGCTCTCGTCCAAATAATCTTTATATCCTCTAATTGGTGCATATCATACGAGGGGGATGCCACAACTACACCGAATTGACCAGGCGCAGGTAGCAGACAGGAAACAGTGACTTTTTCCCATTTTCCCCCTTCGATTCAACAGTGCTTTTAAAACGCACAGGCATTCCTTCATATACTACAAATTTTGGACTCTGCACAGAAATATTTTCTAGAACAACATCATAGTTATAGAAACCTTTTCAGCGGAGTTTTATGGAAACAACGACTTTTGGTCACTGACATGTAATCAACAGGGACAATCAACAGAAGCCGGGGAAGTGTGAGGGCCAATAAGGGACGTTTTTTCCCTGTGGGGAGTTGGGAAAAGGGAGTTGAGCTGGGGGTAGTTTGGTGTTTGGGGGGAGGGGGCAATGTCGGAAGTTGTTTGTTATTTGACAGTCACAGCCGACAGAGGGTACGGGTAATATGAAGGGGGCATTTGTTTTGAGCGGTGTTTTGAGCGGCTCATACGCTTTCATATTGTTGTTATCGACAGTAAGGTGATTAAGGTACATATGTCACGACGAAAGTCCGTAAAATACGTTAGAATTAAAATGGTAAGTATCGCAATACTATTGCAGTGTCATTATTATTTCTTGGAATAAAATAACATGAAAGAGCTAGGTATACATAAACGTTGGAGTTCGATTTGAGAGCCAGTTGCTATAGGTTTGTATTTTTAGATAATGTAAAGAATGGCAGGCGTCAAAAGACATATAATGAAAGAGAAAACTCACGAAAGGAAAGATAACGCAAACAAATTGAAAGGTTGGCAGCGGAAACAGACACATATAGAAATCGTGTCATGGCCCCGCCGAAAATAGAGAGGCCTCTGTGAGGAGTCTACCAGACTCTGAGATCACCGTGGAAACGAACAGCACCGGGAGGAAATTGGCAGATCATGGAGATAAGAAAAAACATGACCGTTGTCTAGAACCGTGCTGGAGAAAGAAATTCAAAGCTTTAAAGGTCCGTAGAAGTAATATAGAATAGCTAAAACTGATCGCAATTGACGCGTGCTTCAAACCAAGAAGAGGATATGGAATGTCATTGGTGATAATAATTGACCGTAGTCTTTGTTCATTACAATGTATTCATAAATATGTAAGGAAACCTCAAACTATCGTAATTGCATGAACAAAATATGACAATTCATTCTATCTATTAAACACTTTCCAACCAAGAGACAAAGCTCTAACGATTTTAATTTTCTACTTGTTTACACTATAATGTCTTGTCATTCAAAAATATGAAAGATTGCTTGAAAGCAGAGCGCTTCTAAGTAAACTGCAATACATTGCAGATGATCTCAAATCATTACTGTCACTATATATGGGGGCAACGCCACGTTATTTCCCCTGGGTAATCGTAAGGTAATATTTATATAGTGGGGTGGCTTGTGATAGAGGCACAAAAATCCCCTAAGAGGCCACTGAATGGCAAGTAATCTAATCAGCCTTGGCTTTAACATTGGACTAAGCTGGTCCCACGGGTGGAGCGAAGATTATCATACCCATAGCTCTTTTGCCTCGAATAGGCGTTGACAGCATACATACTCTTTCCTATACCCTGCATTCTAAAACACGATGTTCAGCAAATTTTATAATGAGAAGGAGTGATTTTTAAATAATTTTTTATCAGTTCAAATTCTTCTCACAAACAGTAAGTTTTTCGAGATCTATGTGATTATGAACAAAGTGATATGAACGCAGTACTATATATGCAAATGCCATAAGAAAGAATGTAAGTGTATGTTGAAGTGAAACAAACATTTCACATTGTTTTAGTCAGATCATAACGACGTGAGTACCATTATAGAATCAGTACATGTATGTTGCTATACAATCAAACTCCGTAGAAAAGTATTACATAATTGGTCAGTGCAAACTGTAACAATTGTGTTCCATCGGATATATAAATGATGGGTTGAGAACTAGGGGCCTCTCTCTCTGCCCCTACGTGTTTCGTCGAAAGTTGAGCAATATATTAGAATGAGGTATTCTGAATAATGGAATGTTGATGCCGGTTGCGCCCGGTCACCGTGCATACTAACTACAGAGGTCAGTTGGAGGTCAGGAGTGGTCACTTAACCTGCCGGTAGGTGGCCAGACCTCACACCTCAGCCTACGTCGTGTCCTCACCGCCCTATGGGTGAGGGTCAGCCCAGTGGTCATGGTATATGCATGATATGCATGATATGCACACTTGTTGTTCTGAAGTGCATGACCGAACTGACATTCAGTTTATTTAAAATAATTATTTCGTCATTCAAATGTTTGGTTGATATTATATTGATTAGGCCTATGGTGAAACAAAACTGGTTATGGCGTACGAAAAGGCTTCATTTGAATGAAGAATTCGATGTTTCAATTCACATCATGTCATTATTGCTCACTTAGATTCTTGAGCGGTTCGTATTGGAAGAGATGAATAATACTACATACAGACTACTCTTCATTTTCGGTATTTGAAATTAATATTGGCATGTACACATTTGAAATAGAAGCACCTTTGGTGGCCGTTGTTGGGTGGTCTATATACCTTTCGTGGTAATAACATGTCAAAATCGAGTTCTTTGGGCACATAATTTCGAAGCTAATAAGGTTAACTAGGTGTATAGTGATTAGTGCCTCACGATTGGAAATTGTGTCTGCCACGACAAGAAATAAAGCCACTACAAAATATCCTCAATTAAGGATCATTAGGAGTAACTACGTTTTGCGATAGATGGAATAACTAAACGTGAGTCACTAATCAAAATGTGTAGCCAAACACATTTTATGCCAAACTCAGGCAGGTAACTTTGACTTGGAGTATCACTCATAATCAGCGGAGTACCCAGAGGGGTCCTGAGGTACCCTAGACCCCCTCAGATTTTAAAGTTTATATAATGGGCCTATAATGAAACTAAGTTTTTAGGAAACGTTATCGAAATAACTAGCTGGAACACCCAGTTTTGCATGGTACCCCTTCGGATATATCAGGAACCCCCTCAGATTTTACAGCTGAGTATGCCCCTGAACATTACACCTCGTTGTAGCTCCGACACATAACTGTAGGCTACTCATCAAAATTATGGTTTCATAAATTGTCAAAGTATTGCATGGAATATTACTTAGGCCTATATACCTATCATTTATCATCTAACACCTGGAAGAACGTGGCCACACTTTCCCCCGAGTCTCGTTAACACACAGGTTTAGAGTTTACAAATGAAAAATGCGAAGGGAAATGATATATACTATAGCACCTATCTGCGTTGTTCTTCAATATGTAATTACATTTTTAGAGGGTACCTGAACTTGCTTGCATGCTATCATATAGTCATATAAAAAATCTCTGTAGGTAGGAACATCTTGTTTTTTAGGGTAATAATTATGGGCATAGCCCAAAGTCCTATACTCTAGGCACTGCCCATGTTAGCCTTCTTCATTTGTCACAGTAATTCTACAGGGCCAATGTGGACACCACGGGAAGCACAGCATACCCTAGTGTATTGCAACGCTACGCGGGGATAAGTGTAGAAGGAGATGAGAAATGGAGCGAACGGGAGCCGAAGGGGGGCAGTAGTGGGAGAAGTAGGGTAGTACTAGTAGTCAGCAGTAGGCCACTGATGGGCCTCGAACGCCGGCCTCTCCACGAGGCGTCGGTGGTGTAACGGTTAGCATGGTTGCCTTCCAAGCAGTCGATCCGGGTTCGATTCCCGGCCGACGCATTTTACATTTCTGACGTTTTATGTCTGTAGTTGGCAAGGCATCATCTGATCAAACAGGGCATTTTTAATTTTAAAAGTATGGACACATTATGCAAATACATGGTCATTATAACATCTAAAGAGGAGTATGTAATAAAGGCACTTGCACCGCACTTGCAGCTTTCATTGAGGATTGCTTCAAACTCAGGTTATACTTATACACTTTAGGAAACACAGTGAGGAACCTTGCCTCATAGTAATATAATAATTTATTATCATACAATTCTTACTTCCGTCATGCATGGTTACCACACAAATCCCCTTGCTTGAATATGTATTTATGTTGTTTGAATAGACCTTGTGCAGATGTAGTCACGTGACCACATTTTGGTGATCACCAAGTGGTGATCATGACCACGTGGTTATGGAATATGATTATGACTTCTAACTAATAATAGTTGCCAAGTATTATTCAGTGATACTATTTCTTGTAATTGTAGTAGGCCTATAGGCCTAAATCAGTATTTTAAATCATTCAGAATTTTGAAAAACCTTGATCATAAATTGATCACCAATATGGTGTCCAGTCCCATTCTGGGTGTTGTGAGGTCATCTGCACAACGTCTATATGTACTTCTACTCTGCAATACGCAATACAGTCATACGCACATGTAAGTGTAAATAGGTGCTAGAAACACTTCTTGATGTGTTAGAAAGCTGCTAAGAGCTCAAATCGAAATCCTTTAAGGCTTTAGGCTTAATATTGTTTTTTTTTCAAACAGGAAATAGCATAAACTAGGCCTACATAGTCAGCTATATGACACTGTGTGGCCAATCTATGGTGCTCTTGAATTATAAATGTTCCTGCCTTTCTGACTGTCTAGTCTTTATGGCTGTAGGCTGCCCGAGTGTTAATTAAGAGCCAAACCTAGGGTCTGTAGAATATTCTTTCTACTTAGAATCTGTTAAAATAATCACTAAAGGCCTACCTTAAAGTTACAAATAGGCCCAGGTTTTTGCAAATGCCCTAGAAAGTATTTTGAAATATAGCCTATAGGCCTATAGAAAGGATAATAAGGTCATCTTTTCATATCCACGTGATCATGTCGTTTCATGATGTCATTTAGGCCTATTCGATTATTCGGTCAACAATGTGAATGATTCCAGGGTATAAAGTCGGCTAATATCGGCAAGGTCGACACATGGCATATCACAACATATTTCTATTGGCCCCCTCTAGGCCTATTTCCCTTTATGGATAAATTCAATGATAGGAGGATTGAGTAAGTTCATAAGCTTTGTTGCAATGCAGTTACAAATGAAAGCAGCTAATATTTGTGCATCGTATGAACCGTGCTCAGTTTAGCCTTTCAATAGATTTCTACCCAACGGATTTTTGCCTATGCCCATAGTATATGTACCCTACCGAGGAGCCCACTGGCCATCATTTCTCGACCATAAAACCAAGGGTACTGTCTTACATCTTTCTTTGCACTTTCTACTTGTTCTACAAATTCCAAATCCATTACACGGTCCCAAAACTAGAAATAAATGTCAGACCTATATAAGATTTTAAAGAACACAGCAAGCAAAAATTATGCCTATAGGACATGACTTGTCACCATGATTATTTCTGACAGAGAATCTATAAAAGATGATAGGACCTGATATTCAACTGACCCTATAATAGTATCTTCAAAATCCATTACAGCCTCACTAAGTCCTATAGAAACATGTACCTCAGGTCTGTAGCAAGATTTTAATGCCAAAAAATATGGGCGTCACCAATGATATTAAAGGGCTGGAGGTTGATACAGCTTTATTTGGTGATTAGGCCTTTTTCTGTACAATCGTTTATGATACATGTACTTTTTTTCTATTGCCCTGAATTTAAATAACCAGTATTGTTTTATTTCAAATTCCATCCCTGCTCATGTCTAATGAGAGAGAGATTTCCAAATTTTGAAGCACTCCATTTTTGTCATAAGGGGGCACCATGAGTGCCTGATCCATTTTAAACTAGATCACCTTTTGATTGTTATTCAAAAACTCCGATTTATTTTTATTTCTCAACTATCATCAATCTATGATGAGCAATTTTAAGAGTTGATGATTTAAAAATTTTCCCACCAGGGAACAGCTGTGAACAGTATGCTATCCCTTTAACCTTTTCAACAATCCATGCGGTGGAGGATCCTAAGGAGGATATGATTTCCTAAGGATGTACAAGGTAAACATCATAACATACTTACAAGTAAGCTTTCTTATGCTACATGTTATTTTAGAATATTCCTTTCAGAAACTAAGATACAGTTGTATGAAGCTCCCTACCTCTTCGATAATAGAATTTCAGCAAAACGTCATTATTGGGAGTGACAATGCATATTACCCGCTATGCCAATATTGCCCGACCTCACCCAATGTTATTGTTATGTTATAGCCATAGACCTGATAGACATACGTAATATCTTTTTTTGGAAAAGAGACCTATTGGCAATTCATTATAATTATCATGAAATATGGCATGATTGTAGAGACACTAGTCTTTCAAATGCTACAAACCATTTAAAGATATCCCTGATAGAAGCTGTGTGAAGTTTGCTATCTCTTGCACATTTAGAACTCCCTATTCCCAATTGAGGTCTTTGTATCCATGTAATGGCAACTTAAAGTTAACTATGTTTCATCAAAAAGGTAAGTTTTCTGATTATCAAAAATAGCAAATGGGCAATAACTTTGCTAGTGGTGCTTGTTTCACTTACTGATTGACATACTGAGAAGAGTAAAACATTTTCTACATCACCATGCAATGAAAAAATGATTTATTTCATTCTTTGCACTTAATTTCTGTTACCATGGCAACCTGCTTACCTCCATTATACATAGAAAATCTGGTAAGAAACGTTCCATTTAGAATTTCCATTGATGTCTTGGTTATGAAAATTCTAATATTTTCAGAATTGTCATATTAATCTCTACAAAATGTCATGTAAGTCAAAATTTTCCACAAAACAACATATAATTTGTTTTTTGTACATTTATTTCTTATTAAATGGAACAAAGGGGCTTGTTTCTAGATATTGGCATTACTGCCAGATTAAGGCCTGAATGAAATGTAATGAGCTACATTGTTCATACAGTTGTAGAGGAACTACACATTGAAGAATAACGGAACAAAGAGTGGAATAAGCCCTGGGACTTAAGCAATATTATAATGCATACCTTCAGGCTAAGTATCAAATAATTATTTTATGATAAAAACTGAACTCCAAACTTGATGGCCATAAGGTGGCCAAATATGCCAGGTACCTTTTCCCAAATAGGGTAACCTCGGGTAATATGGGCATAGCAGGTAATATGGGCACCCACAATATTTCATATTTCTGTCAGATATAAGTCTTGTAATCTCTTATCACAATGTGGGGAACCAACGAACATTGGAGTAGATCATTTCTTTTTATCAAATTACTATATTATATTTATCAAAATATGCTACAAAACCTCTAAGAGGGTATCTGAACTTGCTTGAATGCTGTCACATAACCATACATAAAATATGAGTGAGTAGGAACATCTTAACCATTCAAATACCACATTGTAGAACAAGTAGAAACCACAATAAAAGATATAGGAGAAATAGCCTTTATTCTATAGAGGATCTATAAAGACTGTTTTTTAGGGTAATAATATTATGGGCATCCCCAAAATCCCATAGTAACCTATGGGAAGTCTAATATGGGCAGGGTTCTTGTGCTGCCCATATTAGCCTCCTTCATTTGTCACTGTAATTCTACAGGGCGAATATGGGCAGGTGTGCCCATATAACCCTAACATAGGGGATGCCCCTACTTATTTCTTCAATTACTGATAACAATTTCATAAAAGAAAACAGAATTAAGTTATGATCATTTCTCTTGATTTCACAGACATGGGTCCTTAAGGTGCCCATATTACCTGACTTTACCCTACGCTCATAGTATCTCTATGACAATTTTTTAGGAAAAGAAAACGCAGTCCGCCCAGGGAACGGATCGCTACAGGAAACTATTACAACGTTGTAAAAATATATTGATTTATTTTGATATAGGTATAACCTAGGGATTATGTATGTTTTGCATGCCCGTTCTTATGTAAACAAACTAGGTTTGGGTTACCAGATTACAGTATAGAGATACATCTTATATACATTTATGGTTACAGACGGTAGGCAGTACAGGTTCATACTGATAGCTAATGGGCATAACTTTTGAAGTCAATCGAGGGTCATGTCTTGTTTTCCACATCCTCCATCTCCTTTATAGTTTTAAAGTCTCGTGTAATCTCGTCACCAGGGGCGATATCTCGCGTGGCCACGACTTGGTCCACAAAGATAACCTGCTTCTCTCCTTTGACCTTGACCTTGGCGCATGACCTTCGGACGCTGACATTGGCGTCACTTGACACGTACTTGGCCAATCGGAGACGGTTGTTGAGTATGACGTAGTAGCCGGGGAGGGCGAGGCTGGGGTAGGCGGAGATGATGACGTACAGGAGGAGCATCCTACCAGCAGGGTGGTTGTACAGGGCCTCCAGTCCCAAACGCTGGACAGCTGAACAGGGCTCCCATATAAACACAGCATGACTCAAATCGCCATAACTACCTTTTATTGTATTTTGGATGGCTTCAGAACGCAACCCTTGAACATGTGGGTTGGTCAGTCCTGTGATACGCCCAGTCTCATCGTGTTTCATTGAAATCTCATCGAGTTTTTTATTTGAACCCATGATTCTGCTCCTGTCATCTCCCATGCTGCCACCTATTTCAACCCCTGGTAGCGTGTCCTTCACAGTCCCTGTCACGTTTTCTCCCATACCATTATCTGTGATACCAGGATGAAATTCCCAGATGACAGTGCCACATGGGATGGGCTCCCCGGCCAAAAGCCCCGTCACATTAAGCCCAGGGAGGCCATCAAAGTACCCTTTACCCCCAAAACTGTCCCTGTTTGTGTTTTGCTCCTCCAGGGCGAGCTGCTCCTCCAGGGCCTGCCCGTCCTGCTCGTCGACCCTCACCTGCATAGTGCCGATCAGCTCATGGTCGGCCGCCACAGGTAACAGGTGGGCCACGAACCGCGCCTGGCCATGGAGCACGTGGTCAACAATGGCGGCCTCGGCGGCTCCAAAGTTCATCTGTCGAAATAAAATGGATTCATATTTAATATGTTATTGTTAGGAAACAACACTTGTATATTGGATATATATCAATGATTATTATAGGTAATTTTGATTATCTCAGAAGGCCTGATATTAGGAAGGTTAAGAGTTTGTCTTAATATGATCCCATTTTGTACCAGAATTATACATTTGTAACAATATATAGGGGTTTATGCCAGGCTTCTGAAACCTGAAGGAATTAACCCAAATTTCGATTCTGGGGTTGGGGGCCTTGAGGTAAAGACGCTTTATCGAAACCAACCGCTAAGACAGTGAAAGATGCCGTGTTTCCATGAATAAGTGTTATGCGACTGATCTAATTGATCCCTCCAACCCTATTCATATCCAATTCAGAAGGACTCCCTTTTGTAAAAAAAGAGTCACGATGTCCACGAAAGGGTGCATTGGTATCGACAGGACATGGATCCTTTTTTAATTTCAATTACACTTGAAAATATTTCTCTTCAACAGAGCCAGCATTTGATATTAACGGTCACATAGTTTATCTGAAACATATTTTCAAATAAAATGTTTATATGTTAATTCATGATAATAACAGAAACTTGATATGAAAATTTAATTATGTTATATCAAGATCAGCACCAATCACCGAATAGTCAAAGTCATCACCAAAGTTCATCCCTAATCACCAGCTGAAAATTCTATGGTGGAAACCAGACTTGACACTATCTTAGGGCCTTTAAGCCTATTTGATCCTAGCTGCTAATGGAATTCTCTCAGGGGTAACGGTGAGGGTCAGGCAGATACAATGTATAGGACTCTACACCTATACCCTACAGAACCAGTGCTGCTCAGGACTTGGGTGCCCTGGTGCCCTAGGGCAATACCAATACTGTCATCTTTCAGATTAGACTCACATTGTGCGCATTGTATAGTCGTTATAGAAAGTAGTAGTTATTTATAGCTGCTACAGCAGATTTGGCTAACTTTGCCCTCTATATACTATGCCCTGCCATACAACACCTTTTCACCGGTCATGTTCTCCTATTAACATCCTTAAAGCCCTCTACCTTCTGTAAGATTCTGACTTCCTTCATTTTAAATTTAAAAATACTTTGAACATTTGGAGGCACAAAGGCTTCATAATTATGAATATGGAATCCAAAAGTGATAGCTCTAAATTCTAGATTTTGAAAAAAAAATCTACAATCGACAGGGGATAGTGAGGTACACGCATAATAGTGGTTAGTATTACTCAGTATCAGTAGTCCCAGTATTGCAAGGCATGGGTAATTTCTAACCCGCATCACCTCCACCTAGTTAAGTAGAGCGAGTCATTTTGAAAAAAAGATACCATCATAATATAATTTTAACTGTATATACGTGTTTACTCTATATTAATACATTGAGAGAACAAATGTACATTAAACTCTCCTTACCGTTTCTCCATATACTTCAATCTCACGACTACCGCTGTTTCCTATTACGGCCTATGTCTCATAACTGGGAATAATGAAGCAACGATTCACGATGACTAGTTGTGAACACAGACTCTGAAGAAGCCCCAGTCAATCTGAAATCAGATACATATATAAGTAACACTTGGCAATGCGCCTTTTTTCGTGTAACATATAGGTAAGATATTTTATATCATACTTGTGAGATCACGTCATACTGTTTGACAGCAATTGTGTTGAGTTTATGAACTGGAAACGGCAGTCTCCTAATAAGATTATATTCTGTCTCTACAAAGTAAAGGTCTGACAGTGTTGGTTCTAGTGATCAAATACCCGCCTGGTTTTATTACAAGTACACGTACATTTTCTGTACACTACGTGATTGGAGGGGAAGTCTTTACTTATTGACTTTGCACGTACTTCCTACTTTTTAAATAACAGTGTTAATGCCAAGGCCACCTGCAAATAGGTATGTCCGGTGAGTGTTAATGGTTGAGATATGATTTCTGGCGAACGAGTTTAAATTAACCTGAAGCCGTAAATTATCAAGTCTCTTCATTTGAATCGTTATTTTCACAACCCAACACAATCTACCAGTTATCTATAGCTATATGCATTGAATTGAAGTCGTTCACTTACAAGTCTGTATACTCTGCCATAATAATAGTGTTATACCATTATTGTTGGTGTAGGCCTATACTTCACCTACCTGACTCGTGGAGGTCCGTCCCTCCGTCAGCTGTCTCTGAGGTACCTGTCTGTTTGGGCCGACGGTTTCCTTATTATACCGAGGCCCGTTTAAGAGCCAATACTTTGTGAACAGAGTGGGGGGGGGGGGGACTTCTTCTTAAATGGTGTCCATACTTCTCGGCATAGTTATATATCAAGTTGTCTGTAGAAAGGAGGTGAAAATGTGATGACAATTTACTAGGCCTAAACAAAATCTATTTGAAAATATATCCTGCTTTTTAAGGGAAACCCTCCATAAGTTGACTTTTATCTAGGAATTCAGGAGAAATTGCAATTCAAATCAGCATTTTTTCTCAGAAAGTTTGAAATAACTACAAAGCGTATTCCATGGGATCACATTGTGTAGTTATTAGAGTGATATTCATATACTTAACTAGTATAGGTACAAAAATAAACATTTTTCTTTATCAAATCTGAACATCAGTAGTTCCCAAAATATAGTTTTGCCCTTTTCAGGCTGCGAGCATCCCCCCTCCACCTCTCCAACCCGAGGCCCCACTCCTTAGAGAGTGGCCAGGGATAGTGTGAGTGTAGGAGAGGAGAGGGCAGGTCAGCCTCTCAAACCCCAGTTGGCCGCTCGCCATGGAGGGTAAGCAGCTTCACCAACCCCCCTGAAAGGGACCCACCTGGACGAGGGACACCTGACCAACTTCTGTCGCCTCTCCCCACCTCCCGCTCTCCTCCTGGGTGAACGCCCGGTATGTCACACACCTGGCTGCCCCAGAGTGTCAGGTAAACGTCAGGTGTGAAGTCTTTGGGAAGGTCCCTAAAGTAGGTATAGCAGAGGTTAAAGATAGCAATGGTAGCCCGTAGGGGTGAATTTATAGTCGCCTTTCTATCCTGTGGCGTGTATTAAGGGATAGTTTTCACAATGACACATTGAATGAGTTTTATTCATCTTTTACCTGTTAACTATAACAAAATGTATGCACTATATCTACTGTGTTCTAGGCCCTATCACAATAATAATGTATTACTGTATCAGTGTACCATATGCAGGCTTGATAAGGTGAATTAGTATTGTTGAATAAAAAAGAAAAAATGACAGGCTGACAGCCACACAATACCAAAGGGATAGTTCAACTGTGTTGCAAGCTACATTAATCATCTTTTATAAGAGTGGGAGATCATGGTTGTGGTACTCTCCCTATAATGTAATTCGCATCTATTTTCACTAGATCTATAAAGAACGGTTATATGCTTTTTTGCAACCAATTCAGACGAATCCTGTTCAATAAATGAATGTAAATATTAACAACATCATTCTTCATTTTCCATCGTAAATATGTCCCAATACCTTCATTTTTAATACAAATTGTTTTAGATTTATTAAAAAACTGAATAACTTTAAAAACTTACTAGACTGGACTTATTATATATCCCTCTCTTCTGATAGATCTTTAGGATTCATACTTAAAAGGCTAACTCGTCTCTATTCCACAGTTTGTAAGGGGGAGGAAACTAAATTTATTATATATATGCGACTGTTGGACTTCATCATTTATAAGATGATCTAGTTAACTAAGACAATCAGCCGATCAACCAATGGGGTGATTGATGTGTTCAACACATCAGTTCGGGCCATACCGTGAATGACATGCACTTACCCTACTGTTGCACGTGTAAAATTAATGATAGAACGTTTTATCCATTAAAAAAAACATTTTGTAGACAAAAGCCGACAGCGCTTAATAAATGGTATGAACAAAAGCAAGTCATTATTTCCCAGTGCAGACCCGTGCATGATAATTATACAAACACGATATCTGATATACTCTTTTGAGAAAGGCAATTAAATATTTGAGTTGTTCCCGTATCTTTTAGTCCTTTTAAAGAAAAAAAAAATCTCGGTATGGGTGACTTCAGTCCAATGGAACATGGAGAACTAATCGATACATATTCTAAGTATTAAACTGATTTTCTGCAGTAAAAACATAGTATGTTTTAAGCTGGCGTACCTTATTTATTTATTTATTTAACCATACTCATTGATATATGTACTAGAAATGATCTTCCGTATAGGTGAATAATTTATAGAACTACAAATGCTAAGACAAGGGACGGATCTAGGGGGAGGCGCTTGGGGTAGTCGCCCCCTTTTTTGAACAAATATATATTTTTTTTAAATGTAAAACTGGCACCCTGGAGGGGGCGCCGGGACTTTTTTAAGATTTAGGCGCCCACCCCCTTTCAATAATTCCCGGATTCGCTCCTGAAGACCGTCTGCTTCCACACAAATGGTATTTTACTGTTACAATACATGGCTTTGGAAATAAGCCAGGACTGTTTTTACTCACTTCTTCTAAAATGATGTCCTCTAGCATGTTGCTGCCTGCATACTGAACTTTCTTCTTACCAAGAACCAGCAAAATGGGCCATAACCAACCTGTCCATCTGGTTGCTGTTTTATTAAACTGCTTTCAAAAAGACCTGTGGGAACCAGCAAATTGGGTCATGATCCCATTTCTTAGTTCCAGCCTCACCCTCCATGTGCATGGTGTAATGGTTAAGACCCTCACCTCCAAACACAAAAGTTGTGGCTTTGAATCCTGGCAAAGCATGCTAAATTGACCATCATGTGAACTTCTACAGTATACTCTATGAAGCGCTCTGGGTGTATAAAATGTCGTCAGATGGCAGCACCACCAGAACCAGTTGACAGTCGTCTGATCAATAAAGGTCGACATTAGGATAACAATGTACTCTTTAGCACAGAATCATTCTTCTTCTTTCGATTACAAATTTCATAAATGACAAATCGAAAATTGAATAAACTGTACCTGGAATTCTTTTTCCAGGTACAGGCAATACCAAATAGAGACCAATAATCCCCTGAAAATGCATGGGCTTTCTTTGGAATTATTTTTTTTCAAATATATATATATATATAATTATATCGTTCATTTTGAATTTAAAAAAATACTATATATATATATATTTACTGTTGGCGTAGTGTTTTTTTTTGTAATAGAGCGATTAAGTGATTAGTCTGGACAATATATAAAAATACAGTACTAGTATTTTTTCAATTCCTTTCTATACACTGACTCTTCCAGTTCATGGCAGTGGCGAAAAAACTAATAAAGCGGTTCTGCCTCCCAATATTTATTGTGACCATCAACATTTCACTGTTACCATAGTGACAGAACAGGTACTTCACAGGCACACCAGAAATGTTTATTTCGATTAAGGTATGGCTGCATAGACTATGACATTACCAGCCGAATGAACTTTACCGGGTGTTATTTACTAGCTCAACATAATGTAAATTCATTGTTATCAGTGGCGGATCCAGGATTTTGAAAAGAGGTTGGGGGGGGGGGGGCGGCACTATTGGAAAAAATCTTCCTTAATGACTTTATGGCAGAACTTTACATTAAAAAAGTCTGAAATTGTCTTTAAAAAAGGAGGGGGTGCACCCCCACGCCCCCCTCTAAATCCGCCACTGGTTATTGTGGTTGTTAGTTCATGTTATTATTAACGAAATATGGTTTCATCTTCTTTATCTCCATTCTTTGCTTATTCATTCCAGTAGTTCGTCCAGAACAAATGATGGCATGCACGTATGAAAGAATTTGCATTTACTGGATCCACAGCTCACCAGTCAGAGTTATCACTTGAGTAATCGTAACAAGATGGTAACAACTCCACTCAATACAGTAACATTGCTCTCCTCATATAATCACAAACATAGATGTTCCTTACCACTATAACAGGATAACCTTCCACAAAGACCCATTTACATGCAGGCCTAAACATGAAGAGTTACTCCAACCAATGGCCCTCTATGTTAGATCTTCGAAGTACATGCAGGAGCGTATATGTATGTGTTACCTGATGCTTACTTGGAACATCTTAGATAACGTCACTTACTAGAAATGGGTTTACACATCTCCTTTTACGTTACCCACAATATGTTTTTTTTCTCTTTAGAAAATGTAATAGATCTAATTTCGACTGTATTCTAGAGCACATACCATTTGAACATACCTTTCATTTAACCAAAGACCATAATAATGTTACTTCTTTTAAGAGAACAACTCTATGCTCTTGGTAACTTTAATTTAGTCAGAAATACCTCATTGTAATACTGGTCTGCTTATCCCATTCTGATGTCGTTATGACTGTTTATACACCTTTCCCAAGAACCTGCACATTGAGCCCTCCCATACAAGCCCTGTTCCCAATGATTCCCATTTAAACCCATATCCCAATCGATTGTCCAGGCCTTTTCCGCTAGCAGGGCGCCACTCTATTAAATATACCTATATATGTAATATCAATGGCAAGATCAGTCTAGTCTGTAGTTGATGGTGTTTCCTTTCAGGTTAGAAGCTAATATATTGGTAAGTTTATGTGAAAACGCAGAAAAAATAGTAATTCAAAGTAACAGTACAATTGTAAGTACATGGTGATTCTTGCTGAAAGGACCGCCCCACGTCAACCTACATAGGACTATTCAACGGCCATTCTATAAGGAGGTGGCGAAGATTGAACTCATTTGTGATAATTGGCTGTGATAGCATTTACATTGGCGTGACTTGGTAACTTGATTGTGCCAATTTGAACTGATTGCTCCAATATAACTTTTTGCGCGACATCAACATTGGATATACCCTAGATTGACTTTTGGTAGTTTTATCTTGGGTCATTATAACCTTTTGCCGTTAAGAAATGGAATATTGCCCCTGTTAATATAATACTCGTCACTTAAACCTGCATGCAACGTGTTTGGTCATCATTTTAAAACTTGAATTAAAAATAATAAGATTACTAACATTTCTCCGCAAATGGCGAGCAATGATTATTAGAAATGTCGACATATACAAGTGGGCAGGTATTGCGCCGCCGGGTATTTGACCGTCGGAGAAAAGTCCACTTAACACAGTTGTATGCGGTGCACAGAGGGGGCTAGTGGTGGCCGCCTTATGGACTGACCCATTAGGGACCCCCTCTCCCCCTTAATGACCTCAGGTGAAGCAGACCCCGACCTGCACACCTCTAATCAGCTCCCACCAGGTGTGGAGTGGGGGCTTTGTACCGCCGCTCCTCCAGGGCAGCGCTAAGAACACTTTCCGGGCCTCAAGTTTTTATATCGGACAATTAGGTTTTTATTTTTCTGTCAATATCTCCGCGTGGTGGTACGGTGTGGCTTATTGGCCGGTTTAACGCACAGTCATACATGTATAGGGCATGGCGTGGGCACATGGACGTATATATGTATGGGAGGTTATCGCTTTATATGCTCGTGCTTTACGATCGTTTATGACAATGATATCAATTGCCAGGGACTACCAAAGAACTCGGTGAAATATTTCTATTGGATGAGCTGCCAAAGTGAGAGGCGGAGTGCGTCTTTACACCTTTAAAAGTCACCAAACGTCACCAATTGTTTGAAATTCACATAAAGTGAGGTACCTGCGAAGTATTGGAACAAAACCTTTCAGCCGGACATAGTTACCTTGCATACCTGTTTATATGAGGATATTACAACAATTGGACGTCATATCTGTAATTGACTTTCGCCGAAATGCCAAAGGATGCTTATCAGTGCTTCACAGTATTTGTTCTACTCAACATGGGAGAAACACTCTGCCATTTCTCCACCAACCGGATCCAAAACAACAGGGTTTACCTGTTATAAGTTCTGCCCATACCCCATGTACGGAATTGTGGATATGTTTTCTGGATACAGTCATAGATCTATATAGAAACATTAGAGGACAGAAACTGGATACACACCAGGATACAAGCTAGATCTATATAGAAACTTTAGAGGACAAACACTGGATACACACCAATGTAAGGGTATTGTACAATATTCTGAAAATCCATCTGCAGATTCAGAGTCACAACGCCATAAGGTGGGACACTGCCGGCTAACTCTACAGGATATACCCGCTGGTGTAGTCCCCCTGGAGGAGGTGTACAGAGGACCATGGAGGAGGACCCCCGTAGACTGGTGCACCCCGACGTGTGTGGGTGTGTGTGGCCCCTGAGGCCCGGCGGCCAGGTACCCAACCTGCGGCCCACCCGGCACCAGGCCCTCCTGTACATCTCCGAACGGCTCGGACAAGGGTGAGACACACAGTGAAAGAAATTACTATTACAATTCATGTAGTTGGCTTCGTTCATTAATTACTTTCGAATTTGTCCATGTTTTCTTGACCATTCACCCCCTTAAGCTTGTAACAAGCATTAGAAAAGTACCAAACCCTTGAAACCCACGCTCGCATTTGTGCACATGTACTTAATTCGTTTGGTATTGTATAAGTATTATTCAGCAATATATCAAGGTTCGCATTTATATCTCTTCAAAATTATTGTTGTTCTAATGTCATTATCGACCATTGTTTGAAGACAATAACTTGTAAGAGACGATGAATACGAATAAGCAATTTAACATCCTTGCATCATTTTAATAGAAAAAGGGGTAATTCAACATATCTCATATACAATAATGATAAGTTTATCATAACCCTCTTTGCATTCGAGAACCAGACTTGGCTTGCATGGTATCTTCTCTTTGACAAAAACATCAAATTGCACTACATAGACTCTGAAAGCACCTTTTCATGTTTTAGCACAAGCCTGCACTTTCCCTATGCATGTGCTTGTACTTTTAGTATAGACTATCATTGCCCGTGTACATTGTATAGATCAACATGAAACCTTGGTCTTGCAATTGCTGCGGGCAATATTTGCATACAGAATCTTATAAAAGAAACAACACGACTTTGTCAATGTCAACAACCTTATCCTTGCTATACCCAATCTCATGTTTCCATATAGGATTAGCAGTCTGTACGATTCCGTCTAATTACACCTTTAGAGTTCTAATCAGGTATAATGTGTGAGTACAAAACCTTCACTTTCAGTGTGTTAACAGCTAAGACCCTGGATTCTATAACGCTACGTGTGCTTATTCTTTGATTGGTGGCGGATGTAGTGCTGAACGTAAGACACGCGTGATGCGTTGACAATTCTGAGAAACGTTCATAAGTAATTTACAATTTCCAAAACGCCATACCCTACAACAGGTTATACTCTTGTCGATAATTCTTTTCATTTATTGCTTTAAATTAATGTGTTTCAGCGTCAGCTGCTGCCACCTGGTGAAGAGAAGTATAGTCGAGGCCTCTCAGACGCCGAGGGTGGCACGGCCGTGTACCCCCGCAAACAGCGTCCTTAGCAACCAGTTACCAAGGAAACCGGCCTGCAAGCCCCGGTCTGGGATGAGGCAGAAGGACGTCGACCTACGTCGGACTCAGACAGAGTCCAACATTCATCACCAAGCAGGGTTAGGTGAAAATGCCCCAAAGGGTCGGTCTTGGGGACTGAGGGACACTAAATCGGTGCCAGACTTAGGTCAAAGGTCGTCCTCCAGCTGGTCACGTGACCCCGTCACGCATGCGCCCAGCCGCCCTGAGGTCAGGTGGGACGACCGGCCGACTCATATCATTGACCTGCCCCCTTCTCCAGGGCAGACCTCTTCCATATGGGTGCCCCAGATGGGGGCGGGCGACGACCACTCGGAGGCCCTGTCTGTGACGTCATCGGACCATCGACGCGCGGCCACTTCCTGTGAGCGGTCGGCCAGCGCCGTCACCGACTGGTCACTTCCGGCCAGTCATGGCGAGTCGGAGGACGCTGATGGGGCTTCCGGTCAGCATGGGGATACTAAGGTGGATGTACATGACACCCCCGCTGAACCTCCCTGTAGAGTCACCCCGGCCACCATTACTCCCTACGAGATCTCGTCGTCTTTGCCGAACAGTGGCGACGTCGATCGGCCGCCGACGGCGAAGGGCCTTCCCACGCCCCGCGTCATGAGCCGCCGCCAGACGGCGCCCACTACAGCCCTGCCCCCCAGCGTCTCCGCCGGGGGCCTCCCACCAGGGGGCGCTGTGAAGGTGCGGCGGCGGCGGGCGTCGTCGCCGACCCTCTGTCAGCTCCACCAGGCCAGTCAGCGTCTGTCGCGACTCGTCACTTCCGGTGGGGGCTCCTCCCGTGATCTCACTTCCGGCGGCGCAGTAGGCCGCAAGGGGGCGTTGTCAGGATCGTCGAGGACGATAAACCGGAAGTGGGGAGACATGGACCCCGACGATTATGCTGACGACGACATGTTGTCCGACGACGTCACCGCACTTCCGTTTCCGCCGTCGCCCACCCCTCGTCTCCGGTCGGGCCGCGCTTACCACACTACCCTAGGCTCAATGTCGGGGCGGGTAGAATATGCCAGAGGGGTTCAAAAATCGGGCAATGCGTTTATTGCAAACTCTTCAAAAAGCAGATTGATCCAACAACCTCTAAAAAGTGAAAGTTGTTTTTCCATTGGACGGAACATTGACTTTATCAGCAGGGATTATGGCGATAGGCCGAAGCGATTTAGCAGAAAGACTTCTACTTTTGATATATCATTAGACCCAAAAGAAAACATTCGCTGTGTTGCCAAAGGGGTGCGGTATGCCAGGCCAACTTGTGATCCAAAGCCAAAGGAAATCACCAAGATTTGTGAGCGAAAACCAAGTCTGAATCCGAATCAGAACTGTGAACGTCATGCGGAAAAGCAGTTGGTGAGAAAGGCAGTAAGTAGGGAGAGTATAATGTCGGTGAGAATCAAGAAAAAGACGGTGTTAAACATCGACATGAGACTGGCCGCCATTGGACGCAGGTCGACGGACAGCTTGTTCTCAGACGTCACGTCTGACGTCACGTCCACCACGGCACGGTACGCCGGGGAACAGCGGGAAGGTATGACGTCACACAGAACCGCCGCCTGGTGAGAGGCATGTTTTAATAGTGTGGCGCCCTGCTAACGAAATAGGCCTGAACCAAGTGGTTGGGATATGGATTCCTCTGGGCCAAGGCTTAAACGATTGGGAACAAGGAAACTATGGGAGGTTTCACTGTGCAAGTCAGAAAAACGTGTGTATATATTTGCATCAGTCCAAGTTATTTGACCCCTAGGTGCGGCAATGGTAGGTGAATTGGGGTTGGTCTTTTTTGTGTCCAAAATAATGGGTAATGTTTCAAGTAAAATCCTTACTCCTACATGGCTGGGACTAAAGATTTAAGATTAATAGTACGCCCCCTTCCTAAAATCCCTGGATGCGCTTCATGCTCTGGTATTGTGGACTTGGTGAGGGGGTCGCGACTTGTATAACATTATCCCCGTATCACCTTTCCAACCAGAAGTAAAACACAGGGTGAGAAGCTTACAAATTGAAATCCTAACCAAATAAGGTGACCTTGGACAACAAGGGGTGTAATTGTGAGATGAACACGTGTACACGCTGAGCCTCCACCAAACGATTTTAGTCTATAATTATATGCATACACATGAAGCACTGAAATTGTAATTGTTTATAGCCTATAAATTGCAACTGACTTGATCGACTTAAATCAAATCCGCGGATTTTTCTTGCCCCAGTTATTGATAGAACATCGGAGAACATGTACTTGCATGAAGTTGCCAAACAAATAAAGAAATTATAAACAAAATCAATCATTGCAATTCAAAGAATTCTTCGCAAATGTGCACTTATGTTTACCATTTACTGGAGACTACATGCAATTGTTTTTGTCATTGATATACATGGAAAGAAGCCTCTAGGTTTCATATTTAGAAATAATTGGACATACACAACCTTTGAATACGGTTCCTTAAAGAAGTAGCACACATTTTTCACCCATTGACATAATATTGGTCTGAACAACATCAATGTAATATAAATAAATATTTAATGATCAACTCGAGCTTTCTTTTATTTCATTGCACCTCCCAGACACATTCAACATTGATTGATACAGTTATACTCAGTTTGGGTATAATTGGACAGATAGTTTCACATGTGTTGCCTCTGATTTTTCTTGAAAACTCTATTTCAACCACAGGAGGTCGCGCCTCCACCATACTTTTACTATATCCCCCTCCAGTCCAGCTCCCTGCCCCCTACTCCACCTCGGTCCTCCTGTACTCATGTTGAGAGTTCCACATGCCCAGCTGTTACCCAGGCGGTTACCTTGACTACCTTGACACGGGGAACTCACAGGTTTGTCATGTAACCATGGCAACCAACCGGAAGTGGGCTAGCTGGTGCCGAACGGTCTTATCACCGAGGACGCGTGCTGTGAAGCCTGCACACTCCTGCAGTTTCCTTGTACCTTTAACCCCCAATAATGATTCGACATATTATTTTAGCACAAACATATTGCGAACTAGATGAATCATGTACGAAACGATATTGTGTATTAATTTTATAAACTGTATATCTGGTCAAGATCATTAATGCACCAATTGTTTTTCAACTTAATTCATATCAAAATGGATCCGTAGTAGGGCCTATAGCTTCGTTTGAACAGAACAGTATCATTACAGAACTAAATATATATATATATATATATATATATATACATGTTTAAGTTTCCAAGAAAGGAAATTACGTACTTATGAAGGGATAGAAAGTATAATGTAATACACAAGCTTCCTGTGCCCCGTTTCTAGCGTTTCTCACGCGCTTTTGTGATTCTCAAATTGTCTTTGAACGTTTCGAGATTAAAGGTCTCTGTCATATCTGGCCAGAACATAGGGCCTACTATGAGCACTGAATCAAAACGTATCTCATTGCTACATAATAATTATCATAGAGTAACCTTGGATATTTTTGTTATCGTGATACAGCAAATTAAGCTCGACATGTAAAAGAGATAAAAAGTTTTGGACCGAAGATGGATAGTTACGTGTACTCGATGTAATGACGTACGGACATAATATACGCATATATTTGTTATATGTTTAGATATAATATTTGTGCAAGTGGCGACCTATCAACATAATATTATTATCACAATGAAAATTATCCTCCTTTATAGCGAATAAATTGGTCGCGGAAATAAATTACCTTATCATATCTGAAAAGGTATCCAGGAACGAGAAGTAGAATTTCATGTCATGACTATCAATTTTATAATACTTTGGGGATACCCACGACTTCATAATTACTGAGCAAGATCGGAAGGGGCACTATTAGCTTATCTAACATTACTATTTAGCAGTACATAATACATGTAAATATGCCCCAAATCCATTAACCTAGGGGATGCGTCGCAGGCGCGTATACCCTTAACCATGCACGAAGCTTTCTGGAGACCTCAGGTACCCTTCTAAAATACTGGACCCATCCACGTTTTACCTTCTGATTGGCCGGTGAGGATGTCGGGCAGTTGTTGGGAGGTGTCGGGGGTTCGTTGCTGACACGTTAACTGCCCCTGCTGTCAGTCCCGTACCCCCCTGTCAGCACCCCCTCCCGGCCCTAATGACTCCATAATGAGGGCCGGGACCCCTCCGACAGGAGTGGGATGAACATAGAGTCGTCAAATCAGACGGGTTCTTGGCCCAAAACTACAGGATTTATACATTAGGATTATATTTGTTTTGTATGGAGAAATACAGGGTCTAATAGAAGAGAGTAATATGGGATTTCCATGGTAATCCAGTCATAAATGATAGAATAATATTCTAAATAAATCTGTTTTATTTAATCCAGGGGAATGAAGTCGTAAGGACGTATTCACGTTATCAGAAGGGAAATCATGCATGCAAACTTCCTTATTATTTTTTTTATCCTTACAAATTTTTAGTGAGTTGATAATGGAAGAATTATAAATGGAGAACCTCTTTCAAAACAGAAAGTAGACCATTGTACAGTATTTTCAAATCCTAATCAATAGCTGACTCATTTTCCAAAAGAAAGGAGCACTTTTTGGATCTGAGACTTTTTTAAGCGAAATATAACACCACTAAAATACAATTAAAATCACTGTATTTTGCTTTTTAAACCATGTCGCCTTGTAAATAAACAACTTCATGTGTTCCCCACAGCGATACACAAACTCGGTTACCTTATGTTTAGTTATAAAACAAGGGCCGCCTGTCCGGTACCAAACCATTGTAAACGGCACTATTGTTTTAGGTGCCCTCCCAAACCGCTAACATACATGGCACAACACCATACGCCCGGAATCAGTGGGAGAGACGTCCGAGGAACTGGGTGTCCCAAACAGTGTGTCCATTGGGTTGGTGATATGTGGTTGGTTGGTTTGTTGGTTGGTAATTGGTGTTCAACGCCATATCAACATCTATGGTTGTATCACGGTGAGAACAAGTTCTTTTTTACAATTCCGTCTACTGATGATTGTGTGACGTTCCTCGGTAGTTCGGGGTTTCCGATTCCTACAATAGAGGGACGTGGGGATTGTTTCGGGTCTCAGCCGGACGGGGAATCCGGGCAAGAAGCTGAGATGTGATATTTAGAGTCGTGCCTCGCGCGCGATGGGGTTTGAGCGGGTCGATCGGGAAATCAGTATTCGTCGACGGGGGAGGGGTGTATCAGCCGGGCTGGACCGACAGGGGCGGATCCAGGAATTTTCAAAAGGGGGGGCGTGCTATTTTGAAAATTTCCTCCTGCCCTTTGGGCAGGATTATTTCACATTAACAAAATCTAAATTTTGGTCAAAAAAGGGGGGGCGCACGCCCCCCACGCCCCCCCCTAAATCCGCGACTGACCGAGGGGCCTCAGCCACCGGGCGGGGTACAGGCACTTCCGTTAACGGGCGGAGGACTGCGGAGGAGGAAAAATGGTAGGGATAGGTGCGGGCCGTTTCCTTGGTGCCGGCACTCTCTTCGGGGCCCACTGCGGACGATCTACCCTCGTTCTCGGTCCGCGAGGGTGTCGGGCCGACGGTCGCCTATTGTTTGGTAGCGTGGGGCCGAGCCGGTTGCGCCTTCGTACCCCTGGTTCCTGGGTTTCCGTTCCCTGTTTCGGGCCCTCGTGCCAGTCCGGTCCTTCGTTCTCGGGACTCCATCCGGGCCATTTTCGGGCCTTCGTGCCTTGTTTCGGTCTCTCGGGCCCTCTGGACCCCGTCCTAAGTTTCGCCTATTTTCTTCTAACTTTTACTATTTTACTTAGACTTCTAGTCGGCAAACCTGTATTGGATCATCTTATCGGTTACCATAGGAAGAAGACACATGTTGACACAAGGAGTACTGTAAAGGAACTCTTTTATTCTCGGGCCTCACCGCCCCTTTTATAGTCTAGTGGTCAGCCCTGATTGGCTGTTTCTGATCACGTGGTTACAAATGACGTCACTTCCGGTTTACTTTATCACTTCCGGTTTACATATTTCTCAGGACTTTCGGGTTTCGGGCTTTTGCAATTTCGGGCCTTTTGAATTAGGGCTTTTCAGGCTTTTTGGGCTTTTTGGGCTTTTCGAGCACGTTACAAAACATACTTTACTCAGTCGCATTATCTTACTTTTCGTATTTCAGTCTTAACAATTGATGAATAGACATTCATCACAATTGTATCTATGAAATGATCACATCTATGAGAAGGTAGAGACCATATCCTACACTTTTATCAAGGCATGTTTTCTTTAATGTGCAGGGTCCCATAGACATGGCCACACACAACAGCCCGTTGCCCAGGGGCCTTTGATAGCCCAGTTGTTACTATTGGGGGAAGCACAGAGAGATGTAGCAGCCACCTTGACCCAGGTGTTGATGTGTTAGTTGGTGATTCTCTCTCTATATATGTGACCCGATCCGACAAAATGAGTCGCAAGTCGCGCGCGGTCAAACTGAGATATGGGCCTCTGAAGTCGGAAATCGGCCCCACTATCGAAAATGACTTTCTTGCATTTTCTTAATCTTTTATATCAGGACTTTCATTTCCCAAAATATTTTGATGAAATTAATATTCTTAGTGTGTTAGAATGGCCCCCAAAGTCGTTCTTCTGCTTCAGTGAGTTAAAACAAAAGGCTCCTGAGACGCCGATTTTTATCAACTTTGCCGACTTGCGAGCCGCTTTTAGGAGTCGACAACCCAAGAACTTTTGGTACCGCCGAAAAGCGCGGGACCTCTTCTAGCCAATCGCATCGTCGGATTTTGAATTGGGACGGGGATGGACCAATCAGAAGGCGGATCGCGAAAGCCGTCGCCGTAAACAATCGTTGTCAAGGAGGTCACGTGTTGCGATCCGAGCGCTCTGATTGGCTGAGACCCCCTCGGCGTGCCGGAAGCGCCACTGTTTGTAAAATTTAAAGGTCCGACCGACAGAAGCAGGTGCGCGTTCAATGAGGCCTAACGTGTTAATTAGCGTGTTATTTCTTGAACTGCAAGTGCAGTTTGGATCCAAACATTGTTAGGATTACATGGCTACCCCCAAGGAGCGTGAGGAGGCCGTGGCAGCCGCGCTAAATACAATTGTTCGGACTAATCTTCATGGCGGCGCCAACGACGAGCAATGGCGAGAACTTGTCGAGGATTACTTCGTCTTTGCCGAGGACGATGGGGACTTATCGGAGGGGGAGGAGGATGCTACCCTGTCGGAAAAGGACATAGAGGATTTGGAGGAGGCTGAGGAGTCACAGGAGGACGAGGATGAGCCCCTGGTTATCACTGATCCGACGGACCAACTGCTGCAGGAGGAAATTCACAGTTGCCAGAAATTTAGGTAGGCCATGCTTGTTTGCGACTTGCGATCGAAATTGCCCAAGTTGTGTCGTTTGAAAATTCCTATAAATACCAAACCGTTAGACCTGTCCGGCCATCAGAAGTTGCCCAAACATGTTTTCTAAGATATCCCGTAATTATTTTCATGTTTCTATCTGTCTTTATGTTCAAAATCGACATTTGCTGAAAGTATGCCGCCGTGACCTACTTAATGGCGTCTCGCACTTGAACGATGGACGGCCTTGACCGTTATGCTCTCTCAGGCCTAATTAAAAGTTCTTAGCGGCCATCTAATGAACCTAATTCAATCTATAGGGGTGCCCTCACATATCTTTGACATTAATGTGGACTTTCGTCATGTTTAGGTGCTCGTGTAAGTACCACAACGACGGCCCGTGTTGTGTCCAGTTCTCAACGGCAGAGCGTCTGGACAAACGGCAGGAGGTCGCCCAGCTGACTCCAGGTGCGGCCAATAACCATCCTATTAACCGTCGTAAATGAAGATAGTTTGTCATCTATAATACCTGTATGACCTCCTGGAGGCTGTAACTTTTCCTCTGTGGCATTGACATACGATTTTCGGCCAAGTAACCTCAGTGACCGCGGGGGTAGACCCAGCCGAGAGTAATGTATGAAACTTTCTTAAACTTTTTTTTTTTTTTTTCACAAAGTCAGTCGCTCGTACATCACTAAAGTTCTGTGTCGGATTTCCATTCCAGGGGAGAAGGACATGCTCCTGTTGGGCGTTACAAGTGCCTGTACTGACACCTCGGTACAGCTGTCGACCTGGAAGAAGGGGAAAAAGGGCAAGGGGGCCAGGCAGCACCAACGGAGCCACTACACCGCCGGGGGCAGGAAGGTCTGCCGGGACACCCTGCTCTTTCTCTACAGGTAATTATTCATCTCTGCAGCTAACATTCTCTGTCTAAGTAGTTCCTAAACCTGTCTCCTGCTGTAACTTATTAACATGTACACAATAATTATTTTATGTAACCAAACATTATTTTTATGTAACCGAACCTGGTATGTCCAACATTATTCCATTTCCAATTGTAAGTTGTGTGTTCTTGTTTTTTAGCTGCAGTATCAACAAGATGACCGCCATCAGCCAGTGGTATCGGGAGAACGGGGTCGTACCCCGTACTAAGAGGTCAGGCGGACGCAAGGCCAACACCCATTCCCTCGACCTCGCAGACATCCGCCGCGTGGTCGACTTCATCAACTCCTACGCCGAAACCTATGCCCTCGTCCTCCCCGGCCGAGTCTCCACGCACAAACGCGACGACATCCTCCTCCTCCCCTCCAGCACAAGGAAGGTAGATGTGCATAAACGTTATCTACAGGCCATCGGGGACGCCCACCGTCAGGTTGCCGTCACCACCTTCCGTAACCTCTGGCGCCAGTTGCTACCCCGTATTGTGTGTTCTCGCCCCATGACTGACCTATGCTGGGAGTGTCAGAGGAACAACCGTGACATCTCCTACTCCTCTAACCTCCCCGAAGTAGTTAAGCAGGCAAAGTTAAAGAAGCAGCAGAAGCACCTGGAGGTGGTGGCCAAGGAACGGGAGTTCTACCAGGAACTGACTACCGCTGCCAAGCAGGCGTATGCCGAGGCAGGCCGGCCGGCGCTCGGGCCACACACTCCCTGTTCCTCTGACATCCGGGTGCATGTATCTTTCGACTACGCACAGCAGGTCCACCTCCCCTCCTCCCCCATGCAGCCAGGGCCCCTCTACTTCCTCGTCCCACGCAAAGTAGGCATCTTTGGCGTGTGTGCTGAAGCCATCCCCCGTCAAGTAAACTATCTTATTGATGAGTCCCACTGCGGCAGCAAGGGTTCAAACGCTGTCATCTCCTACCTCCACCACTACTTTGCCAACTACTCCCTCGGTGAACGCCTCCTTGACCTCCACTGTGACAACTGCAGTGGGCAAAACAAGAACAAGTACGTGATTGGCTATCTCATGTGGCGGGTCCTGACTGGTCTGCATAAGCAGATCACTCTGAACTTTCTTATAACCGGCCACACCAAGTTTGCCCCCGACTGGTGCTTCGGTCTCCTCAAGCAGCGGTTTCGCCGTGCCGAGGTGTCCTGCCTTGCTGACCTAGCCAAGACGGTCCGGGACAGCACCCAAAAAGAAGTCAACATCCCTCAGCTGTGTGGGTCAGAAGATGGGGCCGTCTTTGTCCCAACCTATAACTGGCAAGCCTTCCTGACCCCGTTCACCCGGCCAATAAAAGGGATCAAGCAGTATCACCACTTTATCTTCTCATCAAACAGCCCCGGGAAGGTAACCGTCCGACAGTACATTGACTCTGAGCCAGAGGAAGTGGATGTGCTCACTGTGGACCCTGGAGCCGTCCCAAAGGTCCTACCACCGGCCACACCTTCCCCTGGGCTTCCCCTTCGTCGGCAGTGGTACCTCTTCAAAAACATCAGAGACTTCTGCACAGAGGAAACCAAAGACATTACGTGCCCCAAGCCCACGGAACCTGAGCCTGCAGCAGAGGCACCAAGGCGGCGGGACCCATCGCCAGATCCAGGTCCAGGGCCCTCAGGAGCAGGTGGAGGTGGAGATGCAGGGGAGGAGGAGGAGGAGGAGGAGGCGCGAGGAAGGGGACGTGGTAGAGGAAGGGGGCGAGGTCGGGGGCGAGGCCGAGGTCGGGGGCGAGGTCGGGGTCGAGGTCGCGGTCGGGGTCGAGGAAAAACCCCTGACTCGGGCTCAGAGGACTCAGACAGAGAGACAGCAGCCCAAATGCGACGTGAAATGGAAACAGACTCAGACTCAGACACTTCCCCTGAGATCACTCCCCCACCCAAACGTAAACGCAGCCAAAGTCGGGGGCGGGGGCGTGGTCGGTCTACATCCTCTAGCAACTAGAATCATAGACTAGAATACCTGTATATAGTTCGAATTTTAATATTTTATTGGTACTTTTGTGCCTTTTGAGTTGTTTTAGACTCACAGTTTACTGACGTTTTGTGATCTTTCAACTTTATGGAACTTTTATCCAACTTACCTGGAACTATGACACTTATTATTTATGGCAAAACAGGCTGAAATACACTTGAACATTCCCATAGACTCTTTACAAGTCGTTGTGACTTCAATTCAGCCTTCTAGAACAGGTATTGTGACTGTTTGAGCTTGCCCTCTTGCTTCAGTTTTTCATTTTCAGGTGCAGATTTACAGGAATTGTACTCTATCTTTACAAGGCCGGCATGATTAAAGTTTCCATTTCTAAAGCATGACTTCACAGTATTTTGTAGTTCAACTAGTCTAGAATGTATATTCCAAGTCTCAAGTCGGTGGGAGATAAACTTCTAGTGGTATCCAAGGAATTCCGACCGAGTCTAACCAAAACCGCACATAAAAACTTCAAACGCGTTTTTCTCAGAATCAAGTTTCCAGCCTACCGCGTATAGGGAAAAACCTAACTTTGGCCCTAATCATCGTACGAACACAATCTTGGTATCAAAATGAAGCTCTTTTTGAGGTGAGGAACATATCTTACTAACTCAAATTCGTATCTCCGCGACTTGCGACTCATTATGTCAGATCGGGTCACATATATAAAATAACACTAAAGGGATTGGTCCATAATATATACCATAACCTTACAGGGATTGGTCCTTGCCCACTCTATCCTTGACAGTATTGATTTAGAATCAGGACATCCTACCCCAGTATCCGTGTAGTGGTCGTCGAGTTTGTTTATTTTCACTTATACATATTCGAATCAATAAACATATATACTCATAAATGATACCACATTAAAGGAATATATTTCTCTTTCATCCAGGTATATTACTCCATTTAACATGCACAGGTCAACCTCATTTGAAAACAAACAACACAGCGATGGAATTAACATACACAAAAGTTGAAGTTTGAGAATGTCGGGTCTGAATCTTTTAGGAAAGCATAATTTATATACAATTTCATTTAAATAATTTTTGTTACAACCAATTTAACATAGTCTCTGAATCAGAAAATTTAGTTATGTAAAGAAAAGCGAAATTAAAATTTATTTTCTCACATGATTCGGTGCCTCTTTGAGTTGGTGATTTCTTTTCAGAGGAAAGTCCAAGATTCACTTTTCCCCTTCAATTTATATTTGGAAACATCATGTGAATCCCAAGCTATACCAATAGTATGCCTGTAATATCTAAGTAGAGCATGCTATAGAGTAGAAGTAGCCTTTTTCTTATCGAGATTTCTCCTATTTAGCTTTTACTTCAATTGATCCAATAATGTTCGAAACCAATTTTGAATAAGGAATTCTCAGTGATAAGGACGTCATACGTTCAACCGAAAATTCCCTACACATACACACACACACATTATATATATATATATATATATATATATATATATATAGATGTATACATAGTTAAAGAGGGTAATTTTCCTGTAAACCTAAATTTCGTTTATTTTCATATTCTTATATTGTTCATTTGAAGCATATTTGCAAACTCAAAATACAGTTAAATAAATGAAAGAAAAACGGCAGGTGTTAAAATCATAAACATATACTAACCTCTGTTTCAAAAAGACAATATCATGGCAAGTCTAAAATAAATCACTATTAGGCCTATACGACTAGAACTGTAATGATCAATGAAAGGTGCCCCAGTTAGGTCAAATATTGACATTACTCTAAGTGGACGGAGAACAAACATGTGGGCGGGAGTCTGACCTCCCTCTTGACCTTCTTGTAGTTGTCAATGTGTGGAGAGTAATGTCTATCCGAAGTCGAGTAGTAAGCTGAACCCTGTTCAACAAACACAGTCATCCATGTGCTCTAGATCTGTATCCTTAATTACATTTGATGAACACATTGTCTTCAGTTCCAATAATTCTCTCATTAATTTGCAGACACATAGGCCTATTTTAGATAAAACTAAAATGTTTTTCTATATTCTTGCAATAGCTATTGGTTTCCATGTAATTTCATAATGGGATTGGAGCGGGAAGGTCGGGGGGGGTCAGCACAAGAGTGCATGCAGAGCAGGTGAACAGACGTACTTTTTATATTGTTGATATAGCTGGCTGTATGACGTTTTATCCGCTAATAAATTGCCCCTCATTTCAATAATACAATTCTATCACAAAAGTGATTTGAATTACAATAACCTGTATTGGGATGGTCCGATAAAACTATTGGTATTTCAGAAATCGGTTTGCACGCAATAATTGTGCAATTACTTACTTTTAAACACTTTCCTATTGCTACTCCCTTCTTTTACAATTATACCAGTATACGGTTTGATTCTAATCTTAATGCATCTGACTGACTTGCATAATAAGTGACAACATATTAAATGTGTATTATCATAATTGGGAGACTGGCAACCACTCTAGAATAACGGCTGTCAAGCCGAAGTATTGTATGAGGTTAAAATACAATTAAATGGAAAAAGGCCTAATTCCAGTTGTTTCCGGTCACTCAAAGGCAGAGAAACCCATACACCACATACCAGCTGGTTAACAATTTAGGGATCCGCGTTCTCCCGCTGGCAACATGTCTGCTCCCTTTGGGGGCCGCCATGACACATGTTCCCGGCCGGCTGCATCTGGCTGGGTCCCGGCCTGCCCCGCTGTGGGTACGGCCCACCCGCCGAGAACCGGCTGGAGATCCGTCTGATCCTTGGCGTCCGGTCAAGTAAACAATCCGGACTGACCCGGGCCGGGCGGCCGGATCCTGAAACCATTGTTTGGGGCCGACCAGGGATATCTTGTCGGAACAGGTCTTTAAATCTTGGGTTGGTAGTGTTTTATAGAAAAAATCACTCTTGTGTGTGTACACTCAGTCTCATGAAAAGTAAAACAAAGTGGAATGAAGGATGTTTTATGTGTAAATATATAATAAAACATTATCTGTTTGCGGATACTTCTGCTTTCTGGTAATATTATTCTTTCAAAACAGTTTGAGGTTAGGGCAACCTTCCGGGTTTCTTGATTTAGGCATACCGATATATAAGATTAACATAATTATATGAATAAGTCTATGATTTAGGCCTCAACGGGTATAGTACTAGAAACAACGTCAAAGACAGCTAGATATGCCTAGAGTTTGATAGTACATGTATCATTATTTCATCGTTCTCTCTCTATACTATTATGTATTACTATTTACAGTGTACACATATATTTATGTTTATGTCATAATAGTCCTAGTCTTGGCTAAATCCCAGAAATATGTTAACTCTGGGGATGCCACGCGCGGTTGCTCTTAGCTGAACCAGAACAAAAAGCATCGTGTCTGTTTAATGTTTATGTAGCCCTGGTACCATTCTAGCACAGCTATGTTTTTACAGAAAACATTTTATATTTTTTGACGCCGGACTAGGATGCCCCCAAAAGAAACAATCATCAAAAAGCACGGACGCTACTAAAAAGAGTAGAACAGTAAACGAAAGCAAATGAAAACTAAGAAAAGGGATCATTAGGGAATTTTAAGTATGTGAGACGTGACTTGTACCTACTCATGGTATAGGTGACCCAGAGACCCGGTTATTCGAGTCTATGGACCTACAATAAAAATCCTTGTATTTAAGTAAAGGTTCTTCTGGCCGGGTAACAGCGG
Source organism: Lepidonotus clava (assembly GCA_936440205.1). Lineage (NCBI taxonomy): Eukaryota > Metazoa > Annelida > Polychaeta > Phyllodocida > Polynoidae > Lepidonotus > Lepidonotus clava. Next base: position 25,950,309 of record OW387138.1, read on the forward strand.
GAGCTGGTTCCCCGTGAGCTGAGGACAAAGGCATGGCGGGCTGACTTGTACCCCGCCGCCTGCCCCGAAATGCCCGGAAAACCAGATTAGGCGTTGAGACGTTTACATTTCCTGGCGGCTCCTGACCCGCACTCACCTTTGACCCCTGGCATCTGCTTCCTGGCACGACTCCTGGCGGAGGGGAGGGGGGGTAGTGGTAGAGATGGAGGGGCGGGGGCGGGAGGAGAGACAGACGGAGGATAAGAGGGGATCGGACCGGCCCCCTGGGGGCATATTAGTTACCCACCCCCTAGTTGTCTATCTGAAATTAAAATTCTAATATTATGACTAAACGCCGTTAGCATCTATAAATCACAGGGGTTGCCAATTCCCAGAATGTTTAAATAGAATTTTCAAGACAGGAAGTTCATTATATAAAAAAATAGATGGAGAAAAGGGATAGGATCCTAGGACTGAAGAGTTGCGGATAGGCAGGTGAACGTTGGGGGAGGCGGGGGCGTACCCCGCTCCCCCTCCCCCTCCAGCCATGTTTCTTGTCCCAGGACTTGGTGGGGCTGCTGTTGGACCCTCCCCAACAGTCTGAAAGGCCCACAATCATGATGGGAGATCCCCCAGAACTCCCGACTGTAGAACCTGCAACTCACACACTTCCCCCTTTCAAAGTGAATGACACATCCCGGATCCGGCCTGACCACAAAGACTATGACAATACACCATCATTGCCTTCTTGACAACCCTCGTATATTTTATCACCGTCTTCTGGTGACTTCACGATGAGTGTACCCTGACCAGCTGCTGACTGCTGAGTTAAGGGAAACTACAATGAAAACTGCCCATGGGGACTGACTAAGGAAAGGGAACAGGGGATAATCAGCGTTAACCTCACCCCTACTCATCCCCTTTCCCACCCGTCTGACACATCTCCCCACCCGCAGGAGGAGGTGTGGCCCTGCCCCCAGCGTCGCCCTGGAGGAGGTACTAGTATCGGTACCGCCCCAGGACCAGAGAGGAGAGACAGATGCCTTGAGGGGTTAGTGTTGTTACAGACTGGTGGTACACCGCGATAACCTCACCTTCCCACTTACAGTATTGAGTATACCCCCTCCCCTCCAGTACCCCCCTCCCCTCCAGTACCCCCCTCCCCTCCAGTAACCACCCCCTCCCCCACCCTCCAGTTCCATGGGCCTGAGCGGTTCCTTCTTGGCACGCCGCTCACCGGAGGACACATGTAGTCGGGCCGTGGAGGGGGACGCGGGGGCCGAGCTGATCAATGTACACACACACACTCACCTCATTATACCACCCAGCCCCTGACTCAGGCTGGATACCTCGGCCCGGAGAGCTCGGACCGTGCTACTACTACTAGTCCCACTACTACAACCTAATACCATGAGGACACGGTATGCCGGGTCGGGTTTTACCTGTAGGCTTACATTACTACACACAATGTGTTGATACAATACACCCACGTCCTGGATTACTGTATTGTCATATGGATCCACCACCCTGGAGGAAACATAGTGTAGTTGAGTATACTTCCATCACCCCTGCCTCCCCACGTGGACCCAGGAGGTGCTGGGTGGCTTTTTGTGACTGAGGTACACAGACCCCCCTGATTACCGTTACTCACTGGAGGAGTGATACATTGTGGTGATATTACCCCGGCGTGTCCGGCTTACACAGGAGGCACACAGGAGGAGATCTAACCATGGCCGCCGCCCGGGAGTACTGGAGGAATATCGCCCAGATCAGGCCCGACGAGACCATAGGGCTGGTCAATATACACAACAGGACTGAGAGTAAGCACATTGATTGGTCTTACAATACTAGGGGTCTGTTTTTCTACCATTGGCCCTGACGGTCATCAAGTAGGTATTCAAGCGGTCATGGAGTAGCTTTCAGTATAATAGGGGATTTGTGTGTGTTGCTGTTGGGGAAGTAGGAGGGTACTCCCCGGTTAAAATTATCTTTAAACCTTGTTGTTGTATTCGAATTCCACGTGCTATGATTGTATTCGCAAGGGTCCAATACAAGTCCTGCAGCGCAGTGGGGTAAAAATGTCACATTATTACTTTGTTATTGTCGCCTGTAGATTTGATGTTAATACTACCCAACGACAAGTATACTTCACCCAGGAAGCCCTCATGATATCATTCCCACAGCCGGTTGTTTACTTTGTATCAGACCATTATTTTTTGTAGAAGCTCAGCATTAACAGTTTCTAATGGGTTTCGGGGAGTCAGAAATCTTTCTTTTCTTAGCTTTTTATAGGGAATACATGCATGCAAAGTTTATACAGGCAATGGAGCTCTTGATATAATCAGCATATTTGAAAAGGACCAACTTGAGAATGCATGGAATTGATATGCACTAAACTCTTATCAGACCGATTCGATATTATCATGTGTGCTATATTATATTCATAGAAATATCTTATTGTACACTACCATTCACCCTTACATTACAGTCCCTATCTCCGAAGAGTATTACTATATATATATCCTATCAATATGATATTATCAGAATTACACAAATGCCGATGAAGTAATTATAGTAAAGTTGCAGTGCAAACATTCGATACAATGACTCAGTCTCTATAATTTGTGATGTTCCCCACTGAGAGATCTGCCTATAATCGTTTGGTAAATTGTTCTTGGTTGTTAACATGGCTTCATAATCGGCATACCAGGGTCGACAGCTCCCATTGGACCATCATAGCTTGAAAAGGGACAAAAACCCTCATATTACAGTGTAATAAGAAGTGTTAGCTTAGTGCTTCATACTGAAGTGCACATGTCATTAGGAGGTTCTGCTGGTCTCATCTATTATCTATGGTGGTGGTGGGGGAGGGGGTGCAGGGGGAGGGATCTACAGAAGGTGCTGTCACTGTACACGCTTTCCCTCTCTCCTGGAAAAACTCATGTAAGCACAAAAGAAGTGTCCACTCAAACTAAATGTAATACATCATCTGAAGCTGGATTCCTTCTGCATAGAAAAAAAGCTAGTGTGTTTGTGTTTGCAAATAAACACTCCTATCGGTTATTCAGCCGTCTATATTGTTAACACTTCAATGCTGTAAATATTTAAGGGCAAGGAAATAGGTCAGTGGGAAAAAATGCCGCGGACCGATGCAAAGCCAAAGGTAGGGCGGCCAGACGAGTAACGTAAGCACATGGTCCAGCAGGTAGGATTACGGGTCTGCTGAGCTTAACTCGCGACCTTAGAATGAAAAAAGAAAGAGAATATAAGCACATGAAGTCACTGTTGGCCGCTTTTCTAGGATTGCTTACAGAGAAATTGAAATATTTTTAGAACTATAACTCTCCAAAAGTAATTAAGTATAATCATATTTGAGCAGAAGGAGCAATAGGATGAGTTTGGATAATTACATGGAAACGTTTATATGTTGACATGTTTCCCTCTTTTTATACATTTTTTCCAAATACAAATAGAATTAACAGCAGGAATAACCAGCAAGGACATTTCCTATAATATTGTCCAATATGACTTTAGAGAAGAAAGCCATAACATACAAAGAGACCCAGATTACGTCAGTGCTCACAGGATTAGCACCGCTTCTACATTAACTGTACATTACCGGCCCCTATAAACTGATGATTAGCTTTTCGTGGACGACAGACTGACAGGCTGAAACAGTTTAATGACCTCAGCACGTTTTCACCATGCCCTGAGGTCATTAAGGTCCTAAGGTCCAGCAGAGAGCAGGCCTATGGGGCACTCGGGGCCCTTTTAGTGTCCCCGTCGTCTTAATGCGTCACCTACGTCAGCCCTCAGGCCTCTCAGGTCATTACCTCCCACATTCTTCACGATTCCTCGTACGTGTGTTTGTGTGGGTGTAGGTATGTATGGGTGTGTATGTACACCTGTATATAATGTATAATGTATGTGTGGATAAATGCACACGTTTATAATAATTATATAAAAGTGTACATGTGTATTTGCATCGTGTATACATGTGTATATGCACATATATATATGTGTGTGTGTGTGTGTGTGTGTATAAACATGTTTGCGTCATTGTATGTTCGTATATTACAAATGATAATAATCTTAACCCCTTCAACCCTGTATTCCTGGAAATATAAGGTAGAAAATATGTGTAGAAAGAGAAAGTAAGCTTTCAAATGGTGCAAACCTTTTTAAGATATTACTTTTAGAAGCTAAGATATGGTTGTACGAAGTGCCCTACCTCTTGTATAATAGAAACACCCCAGTCCTGATTATCATATTACTTTCCATGTTACGGCAACTTGAACTTTACCATATTTAGTAAGGAAAAGAAGGCATATTTAATAATAGAAAATGATAGAAATGTAATAACTTTTGATTCAGAAGGGTATTTTGTTATCTGTTTGAAGTATTAGGTAAACAAAGATATTTTCTACATTATCCATGACAAATGTTCCATTGACCCTTAACATTCTTTTTTCGGTAACCATGGTAACTTAACAACCTTTCTTAAAAGTAGAATTTCCTGGAAAAAACATTCCATTGCAAATTTCCCATAATGCCTCATTCATGAAAATTTGGTTATTTTTGTAAACGCCATTGAATTCTCTGCAAATTTTCATATAAGTCAAGTTTTCACACAAAATTACATAAGAAATATGTTTTTTCCAAATAATTCCTCAATTATTGCAATTGAGAGGGTGATTTCAAGGTTTTGCCGTATTTGCCCTAAATTGGGCATGTTGTCCTGTACTTAAATATGTGTTCTAAAAGAACTAATTATCTTTGAAGGATAATATAAAAAGCTGAAGATTCATTGAAGCACCAGGAATATTTTGATATTGACCTTTTGACTGTAGGTTAAATACTCATTTTGCAATTAGAAAATAACCATAACATTAGCTGCCAATTTATGGGTAACAGCCATGTGGTGGCCAAATATGGCCTTATGGGGTGGAAGGGGTTAAATACCTTTCATATATTATATGCTATTTTGCTATAATAATATGTTATGTCAAGGCTCAGAGAAGTATGGCGAAGTAAAGAATTTTAAGTATTTTCGTCCGCCAATAATCCCGCCGACGGATTTCTCGAAGGGGGCCCTGGATAGAGGAGCCCAATATTGCAGAGAGATTGAAGAAAAACGACCACCTCTCACGGTATTGCCTCTATGACATGGTTATGTTGACAGTTAGATGGCTCCGAGGGTATTTTTCATAATCTAGTGTCGAATATCGCTTTGTCTGACCTCCTATGTCGAATTTAAGAGATTCGGCCTGTCGATTTGAATTTAAGGCTCTAGAAACATCCCAAGCAAGCAGCGACGTGACTGTCCTGTTCTGCAACCATACCTTTATTGTTGGGAGTCCCTAGTTATATCTATATAATATTGTAGATATTGGTGGGGACTCCCTCAATCAGTCATGTCTTTAGTCATTCAATTCTCTTGTTCTTAATGACCGGTTACACAATATCATGCTCAGCCGTTGAAAGGTATTGTCCTACAATGGTTGTTAGAGTCAAGCAGTGTGGAGAAGTCAAAAGTGGGTTACATATTAAACCACTACCTAAGCCAATCAACCCTCAACCCTCCATATTAGGACCTCCACTGTCACCTGCAGGTGGGCAGACTTTGTCACCTGCAAAGTGGGTGAGTGATAGGTAACTCAGTACTGGGTGCAGGGGCCTGATACTAGTAGTGGCCCTTTTCTGAGTTGTGTGTGACAGCAGGAGTGGTGATGGTGGTCAGTACTCACATCCCAATGACATATGGCCTTCTGGTTGTAGGAAGGCCTTCAGTTTATTGAGGGACGACCATCGCTCATGTATGATCGAAACTTTGTAGCTCATTTGCTTCTAGTTGATCAGTCCATTACTTACTGAATTATCACATGTAATTAGATGTAAAATGAAGACTTAAGCAACAATGAACATCATGGTTGATATTCTGGTTATGTCATGTCAACACCAAACCTAAACAGAATGTCACAGCGATGACCCGATGCGGTTAGGTTGAGACCCAACCTATATCTTCATAACTGTTTTATCTGATTAGTCTAATTAAGTGAAATTTGATTAAAAGCATCTCATTCATATTCATTGTGTTTGTAAATCAAAGTAATTAACATTTAACAATTCTGTTTCAATGTTATTTTCAAATGCCATCACTATTTTTGGTGACAAGACAGAATAAGGCATTATGACACAATAATCAAATTTCACTTATTTAGCCTAATCACTAAAATCAGTTACGGAGATGTGGGCTCAAACTTTAAAGGATGCCACAGGACCATTTAATAGTAGCAAAATAATACTGTGTAGTCACGTAGCAAGAACGTTTCGGCATGATGAAATCATGTCTGGTCAGAGAAACATCATCGGGTGCCATTGATTGATTGAATGTTATGTAGCAAAAACCTAAAAACACCGCTGAAGCATTTGATCTTATTATGCCTTAGGGCGATACAGGTTTAATATTGCATGCTTGTGTCGGACATGAAGCACCCAGCTGCTACAGCCAAGACGGTGATCTCCACATCTCTAAAATTATAATGTAAAAATAGCACAGAAACCTTGGCAAAATACTCCAGTAGGAAATGTATGGCATTCCAATGTTAAGAGGATCACGTAACGCCAACCACCTATCGGTATTACACATGCACCAACAATAGAACTGAGGAGAACGGACTTTATCATTAGGCTAAGAAAAACATTTTCTGAGTAACGCCTGGTCCATTGAGATTGATCTTTGGAGTCGGGGTAGAGGTCGGTGACAATGACTAGCTGATACTCAATACAACGCCGCACCCCCCACTCCCGTCTGGAGCTGTTTACTCCTGATCCGAACCACATGGATACAATAACACAGCAGCCCGACCTGTAGACCCGTTCCCCGTTTTACCCAGCGGGAGGCATCCCAAAGGGCATCTCAACAATTCACGGAGAAAAAATCTCAAAGTGAAGTTTCAGCCGGGAGCAATGCCCCGTGGGTCAGGGGAATTACTTATGACGCATAGCTCTGGTTTGTGGGGCGGATTTCTTCACGTTCTGTTGGTAAATAGTTTTGCAAGGGGCATCCAATGAGGTCTCCAGAATCGAGATCGGCCTGATTAAAATCACATTTGTATTAAACTAACTTAGACCAACAAGACAATATATCATTGCGCTGGAGTAGATAGTCACCTGGAGTAAGCCAGTGAGTAATGGTTGTTTTACCCCAATTCGAAAGCATTGCCTTACTCACTGCAAGAACAGTTGAAACAGTGAAATGTTGAAATGAATTTTGAAGATGAATAACAGGGCCACAGACTGGAAATTCCTAGTCAGCTGGTCACAATGATGCTTCCAACTCACTTGCCAACTGTATTTGATATCAATTTTCTATTCTATATGTTTTATACATTAAAAAACTGTGTTAGTGTTGAAGCGTCAAGCAAGTATGAGTGCCACACGGTTACCGAATTTGTAATGTGGAGAAAAGTCCCAGTTCAGCTATGTTATTGTGGATTCTCTAGTGGATTCTGTTTTCTTCTACATTGGACTGAATCCCGAATTGTCTGTCCCAGTAAAACAATTCCCCTGCCAAACATGCGACATTATGTATATGTTACAATGGCTTTCTGAATTTGATATTGCTATGTTACATTGTGTTTTCACCGTAACATACTTTTTATGGCTCCCGATAATGTCGTTGCAACCAAACACAGCAATGTTCGTTGTTCTGTGATAATGCAACATTACAATACTACTTTTAGCCCAAATGACCCTTGTACTCCCTTCAGATTTGGCCATGGTTTCAACCTCACTTAATAATAACATCATAATAACGTTCTGTTTAGGTTTAGAACTAATTTGTTTTTCGTAAGTTCTGCTGAGATTCCGTTGTTTTGTTGCTTTTGTTGGAGGTGGAGAAAAAAATAGTTGTTTTTCTTGAAATATGGAAGGGAAATCAAGGATGGGAGGCAAGTGCATATCACGCAACAAGCCTCCTGAATGTACTTTGTCGGACTTTATTTTAGCATTGCTTAGCTAAACGTGTGCGTGCTGTATATGAATGTGGAACAGGAATTGGAAAGGGAAGATGGCCATCTCAGAGGGGAACAATGTAGTGAGAGAAGCAGATTTGTTTTCAGGATGTGGTGACCATAGTAACAGGAGTTGGGTGCGTCAATTCGGGCGGCAATAGAAGGTGGGGGTATTGGTGCCGGGTGTAAAGTGCGTAAACAACCTGAATTATATTTTTCTTTTTATTCCAAACTATTTCTTTTATATAAAAGGCTTTTCTAACACTGTAACTATAGGCGTGAACTGTTACCTTTGTAACCGTACTGCACCTAGGTTTGAACACTATTTGGGGCACATGCCCATCTTTTGTATCTGAATCCATATGATATTGTTTTTTTTTTTTTTTTTTTTTTATTTATTAACCATACTCACTCATAAGAATGATCTTCCGTATAGGTACAAACAACGTAATTATAATAAAGTACACAAAGTAAAGTTAGCTATATCTCAATTTACTATGTCTTGTATCTGAGATCAGAATCCAAGACAATAGTATTATAGCATATCAAAAAAGTTCAAAGATGGTCACATAATTTGAATAATACATAGAAAATGTCAACACTTATAGGACAATTCCCACATAATCGGTAGTCCATACTGCAAATTATGTATGATGAGTCAATAGTCATAAATCCGGTCTTCAACATAACAATATACAAGTAAGATAACAAAGGTACAAACAATGCATTTATAATAAAGTACTCAAAGCAGAGTTACATTTATCACAATTTACTATGTCTTGTATCTGAGATCAGAATCCTAGACAATAGTATTATAGCATATTAAAAAAGGTCAAAGATGATCACGTAAGTTGAATAATAGCTAGAAAATGTCAACAGTTATAGGACAATTCCCACATATTTATGTATGATAAGTCAATAGTCACAAACTTGGTCTTCCAGCATGCTAATATATATGTTAGATAATATTTATAAAATCAGCAGTAGTTTTAATAGGCGATGTCATATATCTGAGATCAGAATCTATGACAGAGCTATTAGATGGAGATAAAACTAGTTAGATATAATCAATAGAACACACAAGTCGAAATTTTAGGCACATCAGACTCTCAAAAGTTTGTAAAGTGATTTTTTAAAAAACAATTTGCACGCTGATTGTTGAACCTCAACAGTTAATCCATTCCAAAGACGAGCACCAACATGATATGGTGATTTACGATATACCTCACTGCGTACAACATCAATATCAAAGATAGTCCTGTCAGCTTGCCGAGTCTCTCTAGCAGGAACAACTAAGTTACTATCATCAAAATGCAAATTATACATAATACAGGCCAACTGCACAGTACGTCTTTGTTCTAATATATCAAGCTTAGCCAACTCATGCAAATCACAAACAGACATTTCTCTAGGATTATGGATATCATAACAGAGTCGCAAGGCACGATTTTGTAATTTTTGCAATTTATCCAAGTCATGCTTCCTACAAAAGGTTAACATAAAACTCGTATATTCCACTAAGGGTAAAACAGTCTGTTTGTAAACTAAAACTCTTGTACGAACATCAAGATAATACCTTATTTTCCCAAATTGGAAGATTTTGAATGAGAATTTCTTGAATATTTGATTAAAGTAATTATCAAGAGTAAGACATTCATCAATCAGAACACCAAGATAATTATATCTATGACATATACCAATGTCCTTCCCTGAAATGGTCAGACAGGTGTGACTAACAGTATCAACTTGGTGCCTAGTACCATAATAACACAATTTTGTCTTATTAATGTTCAAATTTATACAGTTTGCATTGCACCAGGAGTACACCTCCTGGAGAGCTGATTGCAATGTAACACGAATAAGATTCTCATCTGAGCTAGAGAAATATAACACAGCATCATCCGCATACAGGATGATTTTCACACCAGGGGTTTTAATACTATTTACCAGGTCATTAATATAGCATAAAAATAAGGTGGGTCCTAAAATAGAACCCTGGGGGACTCCGCAACTGATGTAACGAGAAGAAGACTTTTGATTTTTGAATTTAGTTGTTATTTGTCTATTTGATAGATATGATCGAATCCATGTAACCAATTGATTACTAATCCCCATATCCATAAGTTTCAAAATGAGTCGGTTATGATTTACAGAATCAAATGCTTTGGCTAGATCAATGTATAGTGACCCAGTAATTTGTCTCATATTGACCTTATCAGCGATATGTTTTACATACTCAAAAATTGCCAATGAAGTTGAGAGCCCCTGCCGAAAACCATACTGTGCTGGATGAAGAATATCATTAAGTACTAACTGATTAATCAATATTTTACAACACAATTTTTCCAATAATTTCCCAATCACAGGAACAATAGAAATGGGACGCCAATTTGTAATATTAGAGAGGTCACCAGACTTCGGTATCGGAGTAATAACAGCTTCAGCCCATTTATCAGGAAATTTACCAGTAGCCACAGATTTATTAAACATATGGGTTAGCTGGTCAGGAAGTGCTAAAAAAGCATCCTTCAAAATGTAAGTCGGGACACTGTCCAATCCAGAGCCTTTATTTATATTTAAGTCTTCTAACAAATCAACAATGTCATCACGCGAAAAAATTACACTGTCATCAATAGTTGGGTGGTTATAGATTCCACTATAAGATGGGAACTCGTAAGCATCTTTGAATTGCTCATACAGTTTACTTCCTATCGATGCGAAGTGGTCATTTATGTAATTACTCTCAGCATCAGAAGGTACCGCCGTACCGTTTTCATCATTTAAGGTGACATTATCAGTTCCATTATTCTCCTTAATGAGGACTGAATTCAATATTTTCCAAAATCTTTTAGGGTCTGATTTATTTTGTACATCATATATGCAGCTTACATTGAGATAATTGTACCAAACTACTGTACTATGATCAGCTTATGATATGAATAAAATTCGTTATTTATATGCAGAATTTTGCTATTTACACTTGGCACCATATGCCCTCCAGGGGTAAACAAACGAGCTGGCGGGGACACAGACATGGCAGGAATTCACTGTTTGATCACACGTCTCTTTTTGCCCTGTTTGGGCCCTGGCGCCTTGTCTGCGGGTGTCATAATCATATAACGTGCCACTCACACTATTATTATATTCATTTCCTAACTTTTTTCCAAGGATGTATGTACCAATCCAACTTTCACCCAAATGCTTTATACTGGTAAATCAGGCAACCACATGGCACATGAATGTGTTGTATGTCATTAAGTTGAGGAGTTATGTGCTTTAATTATAGTGTAAATTAGTGTAAGGTGTCTTTCCAGAAGATATATACGCCAAGCCATGACAACACGATATAGCGTAATTGATTATTTTAACAGTCAAATGGGTATCGTCTGAAAGGAAGATAAAGCTACTTGGGTACAAGTATAATCTGATTAAATAGGAAAGCTAACCACTGAATCCCGACTGAAGATGATTGTTCTTTTTTCTGTTTTAGTGAAACTCTCTATATATCTTGATATCTGCCCAGTTTTATATATACTTATTACGTGACAGATATACTAATTAATGCTACACGGTTGCTTGAATGGCAATTATGATATAGCCAGTCCCTAATACTATTTAAATGGAGGTTGATTTTTCGCAAAATTCGGTTAAGTCCAACCATCTCTCCCATAAATATAGTGTACTGGGCTTAAACGAAAAATCAAATCCTTAAACTAATTGCAACAATGCATCCGTTATAATCATACTTTCCACTTTTCCACTTATTTTTAAGAGTCATCCTATGTCCGCCATATAAGTAAAGCTTATGGCTCATATAACGTCGTCTAACTGATGCACTCCCTACTTAAAAGAATAATAAGAGTTAAGGTGCTGGGATCAAGTTTTAGATTGTGATTCATTCTGTAGGTTTAATTGCCTTTTTAAATTATTTTCTCTTTAACTGTTTAACACAATATCGCCCAAGGCCATTAGTTTTTAAGTTTGATGGACCCTCATTAACGACCCTAACCTTTCCCTTGCAGTCCCCCTCAAGTCGGTGTCATGTCACGTCACCATCCGGGGATTTATCGCCGACGTCGAGGCTATCCTGCACTACGAGAGCGAGGCTCGGGAGGATCAGGAGGCCGTGTTCGTTTTCCCCCTGGAGGCGGGCGGCGTCGTCTACAGCTTCACCATGCGCGTCAACGACCGCCTCCTCGTCGGCGAGTGTCAGTCCAAATACACAGTATGTACAATCGAACTCACCAGAAAAATGATATCAGTGTAATAAAAGTGTCTATATAAACTAGCTATATTGCAGCCAATAGTATGTCAGGTATTAATTCCACATAAAAAATAAAGGTCTATGTATAAAACGATGTACCAAATCATACTTTATCCTAACGCTTGCACTCCTTAGCGTCAGATCCAGGGTTTTGAAAAAAAGGGGGGCGGGGGGCGCTAGGCCTATTGGGTAAAAAATCCCAATGACTTTTAGACATTAAAAAGGGCCTACGTTTGGTCAGAAAAAGGGAGGGGGGTGCCTCTAAATCCGCCACTACTCCTGGACTGATTTATGTTATATATACAAGTATGATAAAATATTAGCAGAAATCTAGTTCTAGGGTTTGAAATATTCTCGACATGATCATCCTAGGAAAACAGCTCTCCTACTTTCTGAAGCCCTCGATCCGCCAGTGAACTCCTTGAGTTTTGGTTCTAAAAAAAGTGATTTCAGAACACCTAATGCAAAATACATCAATTCTAGTCACAAATCATCCTGAAGGCCGGATGATGTATGTATTCCCTCCAAAAAAAGTAATTAGTCTCTGTCGTATCCTCCCATTGAAACAACACTCCTGCTCTATGTTAATCCCTCCCCTGACCTTCCCGTATGGGGAGGCGGAAGGTGACGTGACCTACCCTGGAGGGGCGGCTTCCTGGTCATATAAAGTGGGACGCTGCACCAAAACGAGCAGAAATTAGGGCTTAAAGTAGCCCAGTCATCAGACGCCCTGGAGCACTTCTAGGGTCCTCAATTAGTGGCTGACAACTTTCTTTGACACTTAGATCACGGCCTTAATTATGAAGAAGGGGAGTGATATCAAGTCAGCCCACGAGAGGGATTCCGTAGCAGGTCCAGCATTAAAATAACGGATGGGGGGACCCTCGCGTTTGAAAATCCCTCTCTTTAATGAGTTAACATTACATTAAAAACGAAAAATATAATAGAAAAGCTTAACGAAGGGGCGAGGGTCCGCACTCCCTTAATAGGGCTCTTAATCCATCGCCGTACTGAGTGGGGCCGACTGCAATACACTAGTCAGATTGCTTTGTTTGATAAAGACTTCCTAGAAACACATTGATAATCAGATCAACAATTCTCATTATGATGTTATAAATGTATTTAATACGTAACTGAAAATTAAATCTTCTGTGTGTGGCGTATTAAGCAACACTGCGGTAGGCGAGATGTGCCTTAGAAGTTTGATATTTGCTGAGGAAACACGAATCCAAAATTGGCGACTCATCAGTAATCTATAATTATGAACATAAAACTGTGCAAATATTAGTATATCACCGTCTGTTCTTCGACCCATCTCTATAATAATGTAACATGATATCATAAGGCTACATGTGGCAAGATATGAGATGGCAAATACAGACGTGGGTAATGTGGTCAATTATGATAACGTACATGGAGGGCGGAGTAAGACCATCACATTAACGACTTGTGAAGGTTCCAGGAAGTAGGCGACCAGCTGGTGGGGAGGGCTTATCAGGGGCGGCCCTGCCACCCAGGGGTCAGCGGGTACAGTGGGGTATATAGGGCGCAGTTCACATGTTTTATATACATTTATGTGAAACAAAATCAACATCAAACAACAATTTAATGGTTGAAGGTACATCTAAAATTGTAAAGGGATACATTTTACAAGAATACATGTCATAATCCTCCCGTTAACTAAAAGATATGAGATATCCTAAAGGTATCAGTAATATCCAACTATATTGCCTAATATTGAACACCAAAAATCCAATATTATGCTATCTTAGAATTAAGAGATACGGACGTTGACGTCTCAAGGTCCGTCGGAGTCGATATAACGCCTTATTCCCCCCCCCCCCCCTACATAGTACATGACTGTAGGTCTATATGAGGAGGGGTCATATAATGGGAGCATATTTGGGAAAAGGTACCTAATGACTTTTAATGAGGTCACAAAATCACATGAAACATGGGGAAATGTGTCAGCATTATTCTTATTGTAGAGAACCTACTCTTTCAAATGCTACAAACCATTTTGAAATATTCCTGATAGAAACATGTATGGACCTACCCACCTCTTGTACATTGAGAACCCCTTATTCCCAATTGCTGTTGTTACTTCCATGTTATGGCAACTTAAAGTTTCTTATGTTTATCAAGAAATTAAGTTTTCTTATTTCTGAGAATATTAAAAGTGCAATAACTATTGACAGGAGTGTTAGTTCCACTCACTGTTTTCAGTTTTGAGAAGGTAAAAACATTTTCTACATTTCCTGTAAAAAAATGTTCTTTTCATTTTTTATATTCTTTTGACTGTAACCATGGTAACTCGCTAACCTTAATCATGCGCAGAAATTCTGCTAAAAACGTTCCATTTTGATTTTCCCATGATGCATTGCTTATGAAAATTTTGATTTTTTAGTAAATGTCATGAGAATCTTCAGAAATTTTCATGTAAGTCAAAAATTTTCACAAAATAACTTAAGAAATAGTTTTTCCCCATATATTTCATGATTAATGTAACAAAGAGTCAATTTCTGCCAGATACTGCCAGATTTAGCCCAAACTGAGCATACTGGCCTATATTGTACGTAAGATTGTGAAGGAACTAAATATCCTAGAATGATAAAACAAAGAGTAGAAGAATCCCTGGGACTTCAGAAACATTATAAAACATAACTTTTAGCTGCATGTTAAGTGATTGTTTCATAATATGAACAAACCTCCAGAACTAGCAGCCACAGGCTGGACAAATATGTCATTAGGTACCTTTTCCCAAGTATGCTCCCATATATGGATGCACTTGTGATCAAATTATCTGGCAGACCAACGGATATAGTTATATTTCTGTACTTGTTGGGCAGACATAAGCGCAGCCCACACCAAATGTCAACCACAAAACGTCCTTATGAACTGTACAACATGGCACATTCAGATTTATATAGACTATAATAAGTTTAGATTATGCAGGTCTATAGGTCTAACCGTTACATTTCCCAAGAAGATTCTGCAACGAAAGTTCAGTAATATTAAAGGACGGAAAGTACTGGTGAATACAGCAATTTGAAAAGGGGGTGGCGCGCTTTTTGGGTTTTTTTTTCTTATTGATTTTGGGCAGGATCAACATTTCCGGAAAAGGGGATGAGCGACCCAGCGCCTCCACTGGACCCCCCACTGAAAGAACTTAAAAAACAATAATTTCATGTAATCCAAACCACTGTTATGACCTACAACCCTTACATTCCCAACCTCCAGGCGTTGCGGCGGTACGCGGACTCGGTGGAGGAGGGGGCGGCAGTGGCCATGTTGGTACTGGAGGACACGGACACGTGTGTCTTCAGGTGCGGGGTGGGGCGGGTGCCCCCGGCCACCCCCATCATCGTCAAACTGTCCTACGCCCAGGAGCTGGAGGTACGGGCTGACCGGGGCGTCCACTACACACTGCCGGGGCTGATGAACCCCGCCCAGCGGCCCACACGGGGAGGTACGTACTGTAACACTGTATGCTCCAGATGATAAATATCAATGGTAGGCTATCAACGAGACTACTGCGGAAAAACGCAAAGAACAATAGAAGGAAATTCTATTATTTTTCTTTAGGGAATGAAAAATGGTGATTACATTAAAATATTATGAATCGTTATCCCCACTATCGTATGTACTCACCCGCATACTCTTTTAAATATCCCATCTGTATAATCTTATAATAATATTATTAACCATATAACTACAATGATTACGATAAGTAGCGGTAACAATGACTACTCATAGTAGAATGATGGTAAGAATGATGTAAACTGAACCAGGGGGCGACCAGATACTTGTTAATTGAGCTAAACAGTTTTCAAATTAAGTAAATAAAACACAGAACACACACACAAACGCATGTATACATACACATACAAAGGCCTACTTTCCGGTGATTACCTGATTACAGTTGCCTTATAGGTATCTTTAATATGAAATTATTGATAAAACCCGCTGGTCTAAACAGCTTAACCATTATACAAATGGCAATAATAACTCAATATTTTATCCATCTGTTTATTTCTTTCAGCCTTTCAGCGGCAGTGGTCACTGATGGGCCAGTCGACCCTGTCCCGGAGCACCCTTAACCGTAGCAGTCTCCGACCAGGGGCCCTCTACACACCCCGACACGTGCCTCACGCCCTCGACTTCGAGCTGGAGGTCATAGGGCAACACAAGGTTATGGCCATCAAGACCCCGCACGACCAGTTGACGGGGTCTTTTCTGAACCAGGAGGACACACATGTCAAAGTAAGTCAATCAAGAGTATCTCAGATAGTAAGTCAATCAAGAGTACCTCAGAGCACTTACTAATAGGGTTATGTCTAAATAGGAAATTCATGTCAAGGTAAGTGTGTGTTAGTCAAGACCTCTGCTAGTGATAGGGTTCGATCTAAAGTAGGAGGACACCCATGTCAAGGTACGTATGTGCCAATCAAGACCTCAGCCTGCTGACAGGGTTATCATAGGGTTATATCTGAACCAGCAGGGCATGCATGTCAAGGTATGTATGTCTCAAGCAAGTCCTCAGCCAGCTGATAGGGTTTTATCTGAACCAGCAGGACACAGATCTAGGTAAGCATACACACATAGGGTTGTTTTATATCTTCCAACCCTAAACACCCTCATGTCAGAGTCAGTAGATGCACAGTAAATAAGGACCTATCATAGAGCAGTCCTTATTAGCAACATCTTATTTCTGACCAGAGGTATATAATGCACTGTAGTCACGAAATGGACCATATAATTTATCAAGGTAATAGCTCCAATGGGGTCTGGAAGAGTATTCATTCCTGTAACACTATCATTCTTTCAACAATACAGGCTAACACACAACCACCTTGCTCATTCTACATATAAATCTAGTTATTAAAGGAAAGATGTTACTATGTCCAAGTTGCCCTATCGGTTTTAGAAGTCCATAATAATCACAGCGAAGAATGTCTACACACTAGGGTTACCTATTCATATGAAAATCGTTGCTCACAATCACACATGTATTTACATGTATGCCCTCACCTATAGGCCCCATTTCAAAGGTAAGCTGACACACTAATGTCCCAGTTTCTGAAGAGGCCCGTATTTACAGTAACAGTACAAGTTTGTCCCCTCTGGGGTCCGTTTCCATGGCGAGGTGGCCATGTCTGTCACGTGACCCGACCACTTCCGCCTGTTTTCGGCGTGTCCCACATAGCCGGTTCCGGTAGTCCTGTCCTGTTGGTGTTTACATGAGTGCCGTGTCGTTTAAAGGGTCGTGTCAGGGGTGGGGCATCCTGGTCTCGGTTTCTATGACATGTACAGAGGCCTCAGTCTCCACCTTCTTTGTACTATTGTGATTGTCGTTGTACTCCGTCGTTTCATTTAGTTAAGGATATTACAATTTACATTGTTTGCTGAGTTAAGGGAGCTATTGTATTTTGAAATCGTTAAAACTGGTACAAAATAATGCTGAAACCACTTCACACATTCCGATCAAACACGTTATTGGTTCTTTTTAATCGTTTATTGTCAACTTCACGTTATTCACGGTCTTCCAGTTGATCGTATGATTATAATAAAAAGACAATGTGAAAAAATACGATGAGTATTGGTATTTACAGAGATGGAGAATCAAATTCAATTCATACATCCATTTCTCTATCATAAGGGCACATTGCCTAGGTTGTAATTTTCGCATGGAGCAGCCTGTTCTTTAACAGAGCTTTGATTGTGAGGGATTGTGTTGGACGTACATAAACAGTGTAACGGGCGCATAGATATATCGATTGCATATTTATGTCCCCAACTTGAAGAATAGTTAACTGGTTAATTCACCGCACATAAAATAAACGAATTAACATGTTAGGTTAAATCACAAAATGACGTTATCATTTCTCAACATTGCATTTGCCTCATTTTCTTCTGAGTTAAACTTTCAGCTATCCAACCCCCGGCTCCAACTCCTTGATTGAGTAAATTAAGCAATCGCTCGGCAATTATAATTTACCATTATGACTTGTAGATTCTACTAGTTACACTACGATGACCGATTATATATATTTCCAGGGCACGCTGGCCGAGCCGTTCAAGTTCGACCACGACCTGACGTTAGGGGTGTACTACGAGAACGTGGAGCTGCCCTGTGTCATCGTCGAACCGGGCGGCCTCTCCCAGGGTGAGTGGTGGAGCCGCCTGCCGGGGAACCAGAATACTAGTGGTCTGAGAATACTTTGGTTGAAAAGGCCCACATAATTATGTATGTAGTCAGAGGGAAGTTGTTATGACTCATTTTATACACGAGTTCCTAGGTTAGGGGGGAATTTTGATTATGGATTTTAGCTACGATGCTCAGTGTTATTATGCTATATAGGCCAATATTTTAAATTAATTTCTCTGTGTATGATGTATTTACAAAATACTTTGCCATGTTCGTACGCTGGTCCCCTGGAATACCCAGGCCCACCTCGGTGCTTAACATAATTTTTATTTCTAAACTAAAAGCAACTCGATCCCGTTTTCCATGCTTCATCTGTGGCTTTATCCATTCAGCACACATATACAATAGCATCATGATACAAAAATCAATTCAACATAGACCCCTCATTCTTACACTTACCCTACCTTTCAGAGGGCCTGCTGGACGGCGCGGTGGTCATGGTGAACTTCGCCCCCACCATCAGTGACGAGGGCCCCGTCCTCGGCGAGATCAAAGACTTCGTCCTCATGATCGACTGCTCCTGTAAGCATTCTTACTGCATGCATGGTGCATACATATTACACATTTCGAAATAGGAATATGATATCAACTACTTTAGTAGGGACTATTTGATAGCATATTCATTTACATAATTGTATTAAATGTACCATACTGATTCAAAGTGAATTCATATATCTTCACACCTTACGCCTGTTTATTATACCTTAGGGTGATACAAGTTTAGTAGTTAAGAGTTTAACACAGGGCAATACAAACCTGGGTGATAACCAGCCTTGTATCGCACTGCAGTGTGATACAGAAACTTTTTTCTTTTTCTAAAATTCATGAAAAAATTAAATAATTAAGAAATAAAAAATCTAACATATGCATTATCTGTACAATGTTCATAGCTACATTTTACTGCTTACTATTTGTGGATTTGATGGATATCAAAAGAGTTATATGAAAAAACATAAAAAAATGTGCAGCCACACAGTCCCACCATCACTGATTGCTGTGCATCCTTCCTTGGGAGCTCAGATCTAACAGAAAAGGTATAATAAATCCATAACCAACCTCGAAGGGAGAACTCGGGCAGTTATCACCCCTCGCCATATCGGGTCCCCGGCTCAGGGTGATAACCACCCTCGTACCCCCTTCTTGGTTGGTTATATTTATTTATTGTATGTAGAAATAATCCGTGAAGCTTTACCGTCTATATTTGACATGATATACCTCGATGTTGTTACTCATTCTTTTGACATTTTTTCCTGAGAGCACCTTCTAAATCGTATCATCCTCATAGGAAAGCAATCCCATTTACCTAATCGGTTATAACATGTTAATGTTATCTATATGTTTATACCAACGTTAAAATGGCTCGTTTTTTTTACAGCGGACAAATACTTCGAGAGAATCCGAGAGGCGATTGGCTACTTCCTCAAGTCTCTGCCCGTCGGGTCCTACTTCAACATTTGTACATACAGTGATAACTTCAAATTCCTCTTCCCGCAGTAAGTGGCCGCCAACTAGTTATGAACACATTACACGCTTGGTATTAACACTAAGTTATCAAATTTACCAGTAGTTAAGTATACATGTAGCTTTATTCAATACAATTTGATTTCTGACTTATGCTTCTCTGTTCTACAAAAGGAAAGAGATAGGTCTATACATGTACCTAACAAGGATGACATTGGATTTTGGCTAAACGTCTATAATGATTAATGATTAAAATAACCTCATTCAAAGATAACCGTTAAGAAACACAACATATCTCACTCTGCATATATTCACTCTCCACCAGAGGGAGCCAGCCATACAGTGAGTCCAGCCTGAGACAGGCCATCTCCCTACAGAAGTCGTTGGAGCCCAACGTGGGCAGTTTCCCCAACCTGCACAACCCGATCAGCCACCTGTACCGCCGGTTCACCACCCCCGCCGGCTGCCAGCGACAGGTCATCGTCATTTCCGGCGGAAACGAACGTTTCACGACGGCCATTTGTAAACTGGCTAACGACAACACGCACAACACAAGGTACAGGGCAATTGTGCGCTCCTGCAATTCTTTCATGTTTATTTTAGGAAAAAAGTCTGTCATATTATCTCTTTTTGTCTGTGCTGATGTAATTTGACTCATGAAGCATAGGTAGACTCAAACATAATGCTTAGATAACATAATCATTAAGCTATTGCCATGAAAAGTAGAATCAAACTATACAATTAACATAAAATCATAAATAACATAACTTTACATAAAATCATAAGTACCATAAAGGTTACTTATAATAACCCCTATCCCCACAAAAGAATTAAAGATAAGATGAAATAGAACAGAGATAAAGCAACAAGCAATTAAAACAACAACGGAATAAATTTAACTTTGTGTGCTTGATGGAGGGCATAATGATAAGAGTAGAGCTCTGCCTTACCTAAACACACGTACTTATTCTCTCTCCTCCAGGATCCACACGATCGGGATCAGCCCTGACCGGTCGCCGTGCATCGTGTCGGAGTTGGCGGCCGCTGGGCAGGGCACGTCGCACTACGTCCACGAGGCGGCCGCCTGCCTCACCTCCAAGGTACGCGGCAGGGGGAGAAGTAGTAGTATAGGGAAATGGGGCGTGGGGGCAGGAAGCTAGGTATATAGGATGGACATTAGAGTACACGAAAATCGTAGTTGAAAGTATGTAATGAAGGGGAGTTATAAATAACAGGTTAAGCAACAAAGTGGCCATAGTGTTTCTTATTCAATGTTGTTGGTAGTTAACGGAACGCTCTGGGATTACGCAAAATTATGATTTCGGAGGTTGGATGGAAGGTACAATGTAGTTTAAAGATGTCTGTCGATGAATAGGCCTAGTTCAAAGGCCTATTAATATGTAATGTTATAATCATTTAATTCTGTCGATTATTTTAATTCCTGTACTCTTATCACACATTGCTTACACTAAGAGAGGTACACTATTGATCAATGAAACAGCCTCAGTCCCATATGATACGATATATCTTCCCACATATTATTCCATATTAAGATTCCATCCCCTATATACCTTCACCATTGTCCTGTCCTCTCAGAAACGGGTGAATAAAAGATCTCTTCTTGCCCTGGAGGACAATAATGGCTTTCTATGAATGCAAATGCCAATTTATGTTCATTTTCAGTAAAGATTTTCAACATTATTCTTTGTAATTGATATAGAATAAATCAAAAACAGACTGCAATGGCACTCAGCAATTGTTATTGCACCAGTTTGCGCACACCTATGTCTCGGGCTAAATACCTCGACGGTATGTGCAAACCAGGGCAATAACAATTGATTAGTGCTCCCTTGGTCTGTACTATGTACACTGTCACTTAACCCCTCCTCACTCACCCTTGTGGTGGCTCCCCCTTCAGGTGATGCGGTGTATGCGGTACGCCGTGCTGCCCTGTGTACGGGACCTAGACCTGGACTGGTCAGTGCCGGACGGAGTGACCGTCACCACCGTGCCCAGCGAACTGCCCAACCTGCTCTTCGGGGAGAGGTGCATACTGTACGCCGTACTCAAAGGCCCGGTGAGTAACACCGAATAATGTATGGTGATGGGTTAGTCCTTGAAGGTGGAATCATTGTTTGATGTGCATGATCCCAGGGAATTTCACGTTTAAAGTTCCATTCAACTGCCAACAAGACAGGTCTATGCGGGAGCTCATACAGAAAGGGGCGGTGATACTGTGCCCTCGCCCCATTTGTTTTGTTGGGGAAATACACACTGGGCACGTACCATTAATATAATTTCTTAAAAAATAAGAGTAAAGCTACATATTTCATTGTAATGTGGATTAATGTGCTGTATTAAACCAATTCCTCAACTAATAGACACTTCAAAGGCAAAAATGATTCATACTGGACAGCGTCAGTTTTATATAATTTAGGCCTACCATAAGTAATATTTTATTTCACATTTGTTTTTCATTTAATTTCTAAATCACATCATACTCGTGTCGTGCATCAACGCTTTCATAAATTTTGTCGTGATGATTACAACACTTGTTGGTAGGCCTATACATACATACACATACAAATCATGTGTATGTATGCATACAAAAATAACAGATACGAACATCGTTCCAGATGTTAAGAGTTGTATTAAGCTTGCTGGTTCATGACCATAACTTTTTAATCAAACGTCTTCAGGGTGAAGTAATAAAAAAGAAGAAAAGAATAAAATAGAAGAAAAAAAACACAAAAAAAAACAAACAAACAGCAAACATGGACAATTAATTGTGCAACTTATTTTCTTTTTTTCTCAGATTCCTCCTGGTTTCGTCAACGGTCTGCGGGTGTCGGGGGTGAACCACAGTATGTACTTCTCCCACCAGGTGGTGTTCTGTGTCCCACAGGAGGGGGCCGGGGGGCCGGGGGTGGGGGCGGCGGGGGGCGAGGGGGAGGGTGCCCTGCCCCTACACCGGCTCATGGCCAAGACCTGGATGGACGAGACCTACAACAAGTGTTACACAGGTGAGGTCATGGGGATCACTGGTTGCTTTGATCGTTATACTTACCCAACTGACATGTTCCCACGGTGAACATAGACAAACAACAGAGTGGTTGTTCCTGTACTTTGATATCCGTCTTATGAACAGATACAGTCATGTAATTTTGTTCCATCTCAAATTTGTTTCATTGTGGTTCTGGGAAATATAGTAATATTTGGAACAATCATTTTAGAAATTATAGATGTATATCTAATCACAATATATATCTATATCTGATAGACAAAGGCATTGATAATTCAAATCTTTTTACAAATTTTCAATATAACACAAATTAAATGAGATGTATGTAAAGCTTTCTAGTTTGTATGATGCATCGAGTCGCGGCCATATAAAGTGTACCCTGACCCAGGTTAATGCATATATATACAGAAGGGTGTCGCAGTCCATGTGCGACCATAGTTCAGACATCGCAGCCTGATAACGGTAACTGGAATATATGCTATTCAGTTATGTTATGGCACTGAATGCAATACACACACGTACGGGAATACACGCAAGAATCCTCCCAAAACATTCATTAACAAATTCGTTTAAAACTTCATCCAAAATTTTAACACGTGGGCTCAAAAATTCTGGTCAGCATTGTAATTTTATATAGGCCTACAAAACGACCTGATAACGGTCATTTTAAAAGTTAAACCTTAACCGACACACTTGGCACTACCCCTTACCTCACAGACCTGCCGGGGACGATCGCCGGGCGGGAGGCCAACGTGGTGTCTCGGTTCACGACGTTCGTGGTGACGGACAAGTCGTCGGCCCGTCAGCCCGTGCCCCTCCTGGAGCACACGGCCCTCGACAACCACCTGCTGCCGCCCACCCTGCGGGCCCGGCCCCGCCACAAGGCCAGCAAGGTCAGCTACTTTGGTCTTATGAATAACAAGCAGGGGCGGATCCTCCCTCCCAAGTTAAATCATGTTTGTGGGGGCCCCTCCCCCGTACATTAATGTTTTTCAGGCCCGTAACAAGGGAGGGTGGCGGGGGTGGCGGGACCCCCAACCCCAAAAAAGGAAATTTTTCAAAAAGTTCCACATTTCCTTGCAAAATTGTAATGTAAAAGAAAAACTAAAAATAGTGGGAATTGAAAAGTTCCACCTTTTATTTGTCGCCACCCCTTTTTTCAAGTTCAAATTTGTGAAAATATATAGGAAAAATTCGCCACTGGAACCTCGCCAACCCCCAAAGCACATCCTGGGAACGGGCCTGGTTTTTGGGCCCCCTCTCTATAAATACCTGGATCCGCCCCTTGTGACAAGTGTTATCCCATTGTCTTTTGTAAATATCCTCGCCTATTATGAATACTGTTAGTTAAACAAACTTCTTGGTTAGTCGGATGACGTATAATTATCCCCACGGGGTTGAAATGATCTAATTGGATAGTTTTGTAACGTGGATCAATTCATAATCATATTGATCAATATGCTAAGACATCAAACTAGAGAAAAGTCACCCAATAAGATGTATCAGGCCTCGGGAGTAGAATGTACATAGATGCAATGTGACCACATTGATGTTAGATATGTTAAAACGTTATCGATAACAGTCCGACAATTCTAATCTCAAGATGATTTTAAAGAGAAAAAATGTATTGAATCTATGAGCGCACAAAAAATTAGAATATTCAAATTTACTCAATATGTAATTTTTCGAACACATAACAGTAATTGCAGTCAATCAAAATGTTTCCCTGTTTTCGTAGAAACAAGGATATAACAAAGACGATATAGATCTGTTATCACAAACATACCTTTAATAAGTCCGCTAACTTATTTCTGTAATAATTAAACGACGGCCTCCTCTTATCTACACCCAGATGCCGCTGAAGAAATGGTTAGCTAAGGCTGGAGGGGCAGTTTTCAAACGCAAGTCTAAACGGAAGCAGCTTCCAGGTAAGCCGATGGTTAAGGGATTGGTAGCCATATTTAAATTCAGTATATGCAGGGCTATTGCATTCTTTATCACAATGTACACTGTAACAGTGTATTCCTAGATTTCCCAAGAAGTTGCATAAATTAGTCCGTCATCACATTTGATAGAATGCTATACAAAGTACAAATAAATGGGACTGGGTCTTCATATAACAATGATTTGATGCAAAATGAACAAAATTATACCTTGAAAATCTTGTTCCTGGGTTAAAGTTGATGTACATTTTTTCACCCTGCCAGCGTCTGAGCTGACCCAGATGGTGGTGCTCCAGAAGTGGGACGGGTCGTGGGAGCTGGAGAAGGGACTCGCCGAGCTGCTCTGTGTACCGCTCAAGATCATCAAAAAGGAAAACCCCTACAAAATTGTGCAGGTACGTAGCTTTTGTTTTATTTAAAAATCTGTATTTATCCTATGAGTAGGTTACATTCTGTCTTCCCTCATCTCCAGCGTTGTCTTATTCTATTACAAAGAATCTTATTAGGTAATTCTTCTTTGTATACATCCCATAAATGGGAGTTCTTCTCTTTTAAATGGAAGAAAATTACTACAGGTACAGTGAAGATGGAAAATGAGATGTGAAGAGTAGATGATACATCTCAACAGTTATATACAATCAAATTGTGTCAATTGTTAAGTAACTATTCCAGCAACAAGTTTTGTTATTTCAGTCTGTTCATATTGTGAAGTAGTAGTGACGCGCCCATAAAAACTTGCTAGGTGTAACCTAAATGGCAATTTATGAATTAGCACAGATGCAACACGCGAAATGTGATGAAAAATCTTCAGACATGAACTTCTTACATAACAAAACCTATGCAGGTTCGAAGTTAAAAGAAAAAATCATACCGGTTTAATGTGTTACATAATGGCCTTCACAAAGTAATACAATACCAAAAAATGAAAATTATTTGAATGCTTTTCTGACAGAAATATTAATCGGATTATAACCTGTATTTAACCCACAATATGTAACGAATATCTTAAATGTGTCTGCTTTAATTGATTGCTAACAGGAGGACACCCCCTGGGCCACGGCGCTGGCAGTGGTGTGGATGGAGGGGTATCACGAGGAGAAGGTCGGGGAGTGGGACCTGCTCGCCGACAAGGCCACTACCTTCCTCCGGCAGAGGAACACCGACTCGGACGAGCTGCTCAGAAGGGCTGCCCTCCTTCTCGGGCTACAGATAGAAGAGATCACAGACACCTACTGGTAGTCAGTGCGACCTTCTAGTAGTCGCTGATGCCTACTGATAGTCAGCTACTGGTAGTCAGTCTACTGGTAGTCAGCCAGGCCTACTGGTAGTCACCGACATTTACTGGATGCCATTGAGCCTATTGATAGCCAGCTACACCGGCTGGTAGTCAGCGAGGCCTACTGGTAGTCGGGGGAGGGGGCTGCTGGAGGTGGGTTTCCACAAAGCGAATAAGTCCGACGATTAGTGGCTTTCAGCCAACGATGGTGATGATTTATGGGATGACTTGTGGGGCGACCAACTGTTCTTATTGATGGGGAATAGTGTAGAAATGTCGGAAATGTCCGATTTTTCATTCGAAACCACAACGATTAGTGTGTCTAGTCATTCGACATCGCTAAATCACTATGCATTAAGTAGTCATAGTTTGTCCGTCAATGACTAAATAAAAAGACTATTCGCCTTATGGAAAGCACCTAGCAAACTGAGGAATTCATGAACAGTGTTACAGGAAAGGATATATTGTAAACAATTATGGGATACTATGGTGCATTAGCTTTGGGGAATTCATGAACAGTGGTGCCGGAGAAGAGGATGATAAACACTCGAAGGATACTACAGTGCCTTCACTGTGAGGAATTTATGAACAGTGGTGATCAGAGGGAGAGGATATCTTTATATACATTATAAACAATGACAGAAGGAGTACTATTACAGTATGTGGCGGGAACAGTCTGTAGGACCAACCGTCACCCTTTGTGATAGTGTCTAAGGGTGACCGATTTCTCTACAGCTTCCAACGTTGGAATGCACTTGCAGAGGAGAGGTCGCCAGGATCAGAGAATACTCTTGGAAGTGAGAATTTGTAGCGGCATCTGGGAATATTGCATGGATCCCAAGAAGAACCATTTTCATAACATGAAGGGTCACACCGGCGGGACTGAATAGCTACATCGATCGCCAAGCGACTACATGAAAAAATAACTGATTTTCTGCAACGATTACGATTTACTATCTTCTAATATTTCATATAGACTGGCAGTCAGCCAAAAGAAAAACGGTTGGTGAAGTCATATTCGTCCGAGTGGACCAGGTTCAAATGAGAAAACCTAGGACAAACAAACTGTTGAATAAAAAGGCAACGCCTAGTGAGAGTTGGACATACCAATGTATAATATTGATAGGACTGTGAGTGGAAGAAACATTAACTGCAACCATCAGTTTATAAACCGTTTGAAATCAGTATAACTGACGCTACTTCTAAAGCACTCTATACAAGGGTTGCTGCACTGGCACAGACACAAAGAAGGCCGTTGGCATTATAATTATGTAATATAGAAATGAAGTTTTCAGAGCCAAAACATTTTGCACCAGATCTCTGGCTTCGAATTTAGCTTTTGTGAATAGATGCCATATACTATATAAATACAGTTATGTACACATTTTTGTAAAATATTGATTACTCATAGTTGTAAGTATATTTTTGATATAATATAATTCATATCCAATACATAAAAAGGTATCGTCTAAAGTGATGCCAGTGATTATTCCAAGTAATTAATATAACACGTGCAAGAGGTGTAAAAATTACATAACTACATAATTTAAAATGCAAAGGGTAGGATATGATAGGCATTATTTCTTTGATGTTTAGGCATCATGACTATAACGATATACTCTGATCTCCGCAGAAGAGGACTTTCGGGTTCAAAGATCCACCAAAACGAGGTCCGAGCAACGTTTTATCTACTTTGAATAGCGACCTCCTCAGCTTAAGTTAATACTTAAAATCCACTTAATCATTATCAAAGTTTCGTTCCAACTATGTAACCTATGTTTATGGATACAATAAAGAAATAATTGGTCGGGAAACGCTACTAGAAATCTTGGTTAGAATGTTGGTCAAATAATATCCTAACATTTTTGAAAAAGTTTGTTACTTTGGCTGTGCCTTATCTTATGAACTTCCTAAATTATTTTTGACACTTTTCATCTATTTGGAGATCTTTACATAGAGATTGGTCAAACCTCTGTTTTTAAGTAGTTATTTGGTTATCATGCTTTGAAATGTCATTCCAACCAGATATCCTAAAATGGGTTGACCGAAAGAAAGGAATAACAAATAAGGTGTCTATCATCATGTATAAATAGCTTTCGTTGTGCTCATTAAAAAGCTTTTGAAGACTTCAATTCTTTTCAATAGTGAATAATGAGTACACAATGTATATGGGAAAAATAATAACTTAACCAATACTCTCTTATTGCACTCAACTAAGTCTGTCATTATATAATCAAGAGTACCCCCTAGTGGAGAATGTGAGAGATAATTCTCTAACTAACTAATTCATTATTGATTAAGCTAAATTGATCATGATGGTTAGTCACATGTTCTCAGAGAGGGGTCATACGGTTTGAATGGTCATGTTTTAACCTTAAGTTTATCCAGCAAAACCATGAATTGACTAACTTTCTAACCTATTGTATTTTTTTCTTTGCAGAGGGGCAAGTGATTAATCAAAACAAACATTACATATACATTTATCTGCAACTATGAAAATGTAGTATATATCTCCAACAGTACTTGAACTGCACTAAGACTGCTCAGTTGTGTCTATTGTTTAATGTACAAGCTTTACATCTCACCTAATGGTGCCTATAGTTATTGCATTAAAGGCGAGGGGTCATGGGCACATTTATAAATCGTGTATTTGATGGAAATCTGCAAAGCTTATCATGAGAGTGAAGTGTGAAGATTGTTATGCTACACAAAAGTGTTTTCATACTCTATGTTGTTTGCTGACTGGTGACAGCATGCATTTATTAAAGCCATCCTTTCTGTAATTCATACTGAAAACCAATTTCTGTACCACAAATCGTCATGTCTTGTCTTGATAGTTGTTAAACAACAATAAATTTGATGAAAATAAGCATTTCTTACAATGAATATTGAATTTAGTTCTTCTAGGATACAGGGGAAACCTTGGGAGGAGAGTTTGAGAAGAAGACATGTTGTGTGTGCACTTGCATATCATGTTAGTTCTATTCTTTGCCAAGGCGAAAAAAAATATTAAAAAGGGATAGGAAAGGTGAATGTGCTTACCCATGCCAAAGGTATAAGTACTGGTTCCTAGAATCATTCAGGTCATTCATTGAGGCGAACATTTTTTGCTAAAGCCCACCGAATGAACGTGATGGTGGGAAAGGGGAGTGGGGTCATATGGGACAGAGGGTGGTCTTAGTCCTGTCCAAAACACCCCACCGGTGGCCAAGTTATATGTGTGACCCAACGAAATGAAAGGGTGCTCTGTGCAGGATTCCACTCAATTTGACTATTGTAAGGCATGTCTTTAGCTTTTAAATGATACAAAACACTCCTATATGTAATCATTATCAAGTAAGTTATTCACTCACAAACATAGCATGGTCTGATTTTTATTAACAGAAAATGGATAAGCCTCATTATCTAATATTCATTGACATAATTATATTATATTGCTACTGAGATGTTATGATAATTATGAAAGGATTGGTTAGAAATGCAATTTTATTCATAAAATCTGGGTTGCCGACCAAAGAAATTATACGAAGCTTCGTGAGTGACCACGCATCAAATTTGGTTCCAGAGAAATATCACGCATCAAAATTTTGGTGCGTCACGTTCCAAAGAAATCTCACGCATCTAACTTTTGTGTCCACGAAGCTGTGCGGATCGTTCAGAAACCCATATCTACGAAGCTGATTTTTAGCATCGTGATAATTAGAAAACAGTGAAAAACGCATCCCATCGCCTCCAAATTAATTCTGGACATTGCCACTAGGGTCAAGAACCATTTCTCACCATGGGTAAGCATACAAAGCTGTTTAAGCCTAATTCAAAGCTATATGTCAATTTCCCTACGAATCTGTATGTAATGTGAACAAATCATCACTTTAATTACTGAAGTTAAGAGTTAACAAAATCCTGAAACCTGAAGAAGTAAGAAATGGATCAAATTCAGTTAATTTTAATGTCATATGGGCGAAAATAGAGGTATTTGCAATAGAGAAAATGACAAAATTGTTTTCCCTCCATAATATCCCAAACCATTACTTGCGTCAGTGCTATATAGAAACAATTACTGTTCGTTTTAACTCTTCCCAAATATATAGGTCATAATAATTTCTAACGAAAACGTTTAGCATATGATAAAACATAATTATTGTCAATTTAACAATTTTTTATTCTATTTTATTTATTCAGCACCTGCCAAGAGGGAACGTAACACCACACGCTGCAGACCCTTCCAAGACTTTGCCTTGGCCTCAGCTCTGAAGGTCAAGAACTATGCCAGGGCGCTTGGATTGAAGAGGTGCAAGAGTCAACACATCATCAAGAAGCGTATTGACCCAAGACAAGAGTGGCCACGCATCCAAGATTTCATGAGTCGCTTCAGACTTCCTCCTGCCTGTGTGGAGGAGCTAACAAGGGAATTTGAAGCCAGCCGTTTCCGTCCCGGGTTAGGAGAGGACGAAATGCGTGGTTCTCCCATACCCCTATTCAGCAAGGTAATATATAAATTACAAGAAAAAACACTTATTAAACTCCATATTGCGTTTCTCTTTCTTCTGTCTAATAATTATTGAACGATTTGATGCGAATGAAATATTGGAAATTAAATATTTAAGCCACGTAACTAAATATAAATTGTTGGTCTAAAAAATGAGAAATAAAAAAATGTTTTTTTCCGCTTTCTTACACAGGTTTGCTACGCCTTGAGGTATCTGGGGACCGGCTCCTACTATGCTGTAGTGCGTGACACGCAGGGAGGCGTTTCGCGGTCAAGCGTGGGTAGAGCTGTGGACGCCTTCGTGAAATTCTTAGTTTCACGATACCATCGTTACGTGAAGTTCCCCAAGGTATATTATTGTAGAGATGAAATATAGTCGCACTTAGTGTACTTTTAGATCTCAGAGAATAACAACATAATACATCTTTGTTTGAAATCGTCTTCACCTTTATTTAAATATATTAAACATCACTTTCCATACAACCACTGTGAAGCTTTACACACTTCAATACTATGTGCATGTTAAAGTCTTAAACCCACAAATAAATAATATTCATTTTCCAACACGTTACATTTCAAGGGACAAAAACTTCACGAAGCGGCGATCCGTTTCTCTGAGAAACACGATGTCCATCAGTGCGTGGGTTGCATTGACGGAACGTTGATTCCCATCAAGCGGCCAGTGCGCAACGAACATGCCTACGTCTGCCGAAAAGCCTACCATGCATTTAACGTCTTGGTATGTACTAATGTAAAATAGTTGAAACATTACATCCCTGTTAACAAACCAGACAGTTTTAAAAACCTGTAGATTAGCATAGAAAACTTTCATAATACATGACTGAAACAGTAAGTATTTGCATGCAATTATCTAGCTGTGCACACTGTACATTTGTAATCAATAAAAATATTCTGCTGACACCTAGATGTATTTCAGATTGTTTTTTTTTTACATCACGAATCTACATCTACGTCTTATTTTCTATTTCAGCTTGCATGTGACCATGATGAGCGCATCATGTTTGTTGAGAGTGGGATGGCTGGATGTCACCACGACCAGTCTGTTCTGGAACAATCAGACTTGGGTCATCACCTGCGCTACCGGAATCGTCTTGGAAATTACTTCCTTCTTGGTGACTCTGGGTACGTTACTAACATTCTATCACCCTTGATTCCAGCACTACTTAAATATATTTATATCATGACCAAAGAAACACTTTTATGATCCTTTAATGAAAACAATTTAAATCCTAAGTTCGATTCGTTCCTTCTGCACAGTCCACATAATCATTACCGTGAACAAACATTATAAAAACTGTTATGACTCGATTACCATTTATTACAGATACGCATTGAGCCCGCAAGTGCTCACCCCATTCCGTTGTGACGTGTTGTCTGACCTCACCGAACCACAACGCAAGTACCAAGTCGCGCATGTTACAGCACGAAGTTCAGTTGAGCGCTGCATAGGGCAACTGAAGGGACGTTGGAGGTACGTACATAAAAAATAATTCGATACGTGGCAAAATATTTATGTAATCCTATAATGCCGTTTGAAAGACGGTTATGTATTTCTTTATCAATTTTCTGACGATTCTAATTGCTTCCCCAAGACGTAACGAAACATTTGTGATCATAATATCTCAAACAAATATGAATTATTTTTTACAGATGTCTTTCTCGCTCGGGCGGTGGGGTCATGCAGATGGAGCCCCTACAGGCGTCTTGGGCAATCAAAGCCTGCTGCATCCTGCACAATCGGTGCATTGACTGGGGGCTACGCAAGTTGAAGCCAGGCCAGAATGTCGACCCTGTCAGTGAACAGCACATCCAGGAAGAGGCAGCTAAACGCTTCCGTGTCAACAACGCTGGAATCGATGCGGAGAATGTTCCCAACGCATTCGAAGAGATCAGCGAGACATACGGGCCTTACCACGCTGGTCAACTGCGCCGCAACACCTACATCTACAACCGGTATGGAGGTGAACGTCCAGCCATGCTACGCACTAGGCGAGGACGGGGACGTGGCCGTGGTCGACGCGGCGGTGCGCGTGATTAGACACAGAGTTAACGTCTGTATATAGTAATATGATACGTCAGACTGTAAGGTTCGTGAAAGACTCGTGAAAGAAAATAAAAGCTTATCTATTGTACAAACGGTGTTTCACTCTCTCATTACATTCCTATAAGTACACATCATGATATATTTAAAGATACAAGGAGAGAGGACGCTTCGTTTTTCAAAGATACATATTTAACTATCTAAATTTACACATAGCTTCACTTGGCCTTACCAAAATTGTATACCTGTAAAATTAGAAATTCTAATGGGAAATAGATAAATATTCTATGCGCCATACATGAACAAGATAGTCACGCATACGCATCAGCTGTTCTTCGTTTTAAAAACCATGTTAAGAAATACATATATCGGACACAGTATTGAAAAAATAAGCAAGATTAACTGTCACTAGTGCCAGGCTGTGGTTTGTCAAATGCAGGTTCTTCCAGGTCCTGCGATTCATCAGCCGAATGTGAGATATTGGGTCGGGAGGGTGTGGGCCATGAATAAAGGCCATGTTCTACCACCGGGCCTTGATGTGCAGGAGGAGAATACCTCCTCTCCGAATTATCTTCAAATAGACTACCACTTCTAAGATTTTGCGGACTGATTACTACAGCTTCCGCTTCGGTAGTATCCTCACTCGATGCCCTGCTAGTTATGTACTTGGGATCCCCTGGCCTGGGCTTGAAAGTAACTACTGTGGTGTTTTGAGACTCTACGTTCTGGCTTTCCTCCCTTTGCGTACTACTTGCTGCAGGTACCATGTCAGATTCGTTGGCAGGATCGTCTACGTCACTTTTAATTTCCAAAGGAGTTACTGTTTGCCTTGTACCCTGCGCAACTACCAGCGCTGCTTTGATGACTTCGGCCGCCTCCTCAATGCGTTTCGCAGTGCTGCGTAGCGCTATCATATGACTATGTACCTGATCAACTTGGGATTTAACACTAAAAACTTCATTGCGAAGGGCTTCTACATTTCCCTTAACAGCGAATAAAGTTGCCTCCGTTGTCTGCTGATCGTTTTTAATCAAGTTTATGTCTGAGTACATAGTTTGAAGATCTACACGTGTACATAGTAAATCATCTTTTAAGGCTTGATTAGCGTTATTCTGAGTGGTGTGTTGCATCTTGGCGTTGTGCTGCTCGGCTTTTAAGCCCGCCATATCAACACGGACGTTCATGACGGTGGCTTTCACTGCTTTGATGTCCCCCTCACAAGTACTGCTACTTTGCCGCATCGATGAAACGTTGGTCTTAATGTCTACAACTTCTTGGCTGATAGTACTCAAATCCGACTGAAACACCTCCAGAACATTTTTAATGTCGTGTACATCAGTAGGCAAGTTGGTGGTACGAGTCAACTGACTTTGTAGGGCTGACATCTCGTGTCTGGTTTTCTGCAGCTCCTCTACGAACATCTTATGAGTTGGTGCGCTGCGTGAGGTGGCATCCCTATCTTGATTTGCTGGGTTGCTCGATTTGTCCAAAGTTGTCCGGGTCTCCCCGTCTTTAGGTAACACATCAGAGTCACTTTCTTGCGGTTTGTCCTGTTCTTCGTGGTCCGACGGAGGCCTCCCTAATGCTGCTGACACTGGCTTTTTCGTTTGACCACGCATCCGACCAGAATCCTTCACATAGTATGCGGGATATCGAGCGCCGGTCAGAGAGTAATTGAAGCTGACGTCCATATCGTCATATTCGGCTGGCATCTTGAGAATTGGCGACAAAGGCACGTTTGAAGATGGAGGATCTGAAAGCAGGAATGATTACTGTAGTGGTATTTGTAACAAGAAATGATTATCGGGTTGTGAAATATTGTTAGACATTAATGTATTTCCTACCATATTTTTAATAAAAGAATTCTCTACAGATCTTCAATAATGTTGTTACACACTTTTAAATATTCTTGTGTTAAATGATTGATTTTATATTTATCTTTTAACATTACAAACCTATATAATTATTTAAGTACGTAGCATTTACAAATATCACACTTACCCTTGAACGCTTCTTTTGCAGCCGTTGACGCCAAGTACTCCAGTTGACGTTTGGCCACCGACGAGTCTTCCACATCCGAAGCCACCAAGGACATTGACTGTTGCGACGCATCACGGGTAGGAGTTGGAAGTTCTTCCCTCTCTATCTTCTCAGGTTCGGCCGGACGTTTCACCTCCCAGCCTCTCTCCAACGTTTCAAACGATGACTGAGGTGTCGTGTTGACAACTGTAAAAGCAAGTCAAAATTGTAAGACAATAATAACTGTCATCAGATTACATTTTCACGCATCGAAGAATGTTTGTACGAATCTACTTTAGTACTGTTTTTAGTAAGCGGCGCCGATAATGTTCATAATATTCATAAAAATTTGTGTACCTCAAACATTGATATCATGTAATTTCTAATACTTATTATTTTTTGAAACTGAAGTGATATAAAAGTTAATTATGAACCACGTGTCTTATTAATTGTACAGTTAATATTTAGATTTTTTACCTTTAGCCGGGCTGTAATCATCCTGGGCCAAGTCGTCACCGTCGCTTTCCTTACCGGAGTTCGTGAAGACATCGGTGCGGTCGCGTTTGGTCCGCACTCGTCTCCCTGGAGGAAGTGACGCAGCCCTTGCTTTCTCCTCAGCAGTCGGAGCGGGGATGGTTAAATGTGTCGCTGACGTCGTTAGACCTTAAAATAAACGTGAATTTGTTTAGATTATTTCAAGTCGCTCAGCCAGATTAATAGAATGTGAAAATATAACTTATGGGATGCTTCAAAAGCCCTCCAGATTAATTTATTTTGATCATATGGACCTGTTTTCTTAGTAATAAACCTGTACGTATGCATTCAATTTGTGTTTAGTATTGTTTACTTCTAAAGTGTCATTGATAGTTATAGATAACAAATTTATGCAGATAATTATGCCCTACGAATCTATTTACATCAACGCAACAAATCGTCAATCCTAAGCGCAACAAATTTTTCAATTAAGTTTTATAGCATTGCGTTAAATAAAGAAAAAGGATATTGTTTCCTACTACTGATTATATCTGTTAACATTAAGGGTTTACTATCACAATTCTTAAATTTAGATTTTGATGCTAGTTTTTTACCATGGTTAGATTTTTTTTATTTACGTACCAAACTGTTTTTTTAAGTCTTCGAAAGTCTGGTCTCCTGTAGACGTTGACGGTTCCTGAGGCACTGCCGAAGCTACTTTTCCTCTTTTCTTGGGCAGGAGAGACTTGACATCTGAATACGTTTCGATGGCTTTCTTCTGTTCCTCCTCGGCCTCTTCGAATTGACGTTCCTCCGCCTCTGAATCGTCACCCTCTTCTGGTGTGTCGATGCTCGTTTTTCTTGCCCCTGAAATAACTTCAAATATTAAGGGCAATGGCGCCATTTGTTAATGCGCATGCAGACTGCGCACCCTGGCTGTATGGGTGTGCAGTGGAGCATGACAAAGGGTGAAAATGCTTAACTATAGAACCCTATGGAGGGAAAATGCGTTTTGCCTCATATCTCTGGTGTTTACCATCCAATTATTATACAGTAAGCGACAAAATTGTAGTCCAGAACCTTATTAATCCATATTAATTCTCAGATCTGACAGTTCTTCAATGGTTAATTAAATATGAATTTATTTGTAATAAAACTATTATTTTCGACTTTTCCTCCATTTTCAGCAATAATTAATGCTGAACTTTGGGCTTGTGTTTGATGCTATCTGTGCAACTTATCTTGTAAAAGGGTATCTGTGTGTAATAATTACATCTAGTTAGGTCATTGTAAGCTCCAAGTTATGTAAGGAATTATGTATAAGGACAAATTCTATATTTTATATTTTTCAAATATCTCAATTTTGGGTCTAATTCTTGTGACAAAGAAGCAAGTTTTCTGAAAAAGTTAGGTCGGTGACCCCCTAATTTTTTTTCAACAAATGATAGTTGACACTCAGCCCAATAAAATATAGGCTTTTCAAGAAATTGTCAACGTTGAAATTGTTGTTATTACTAGTTTTATGAAAAATTTATTTTTAAAGTTTGAAAATTTCAATAATCAAAATGTCATAAAATTCATCTATTTCCTTATATTTGTGAAATTATGGATACATTTTGAAGATTCATGTATTGGCTTTATATTCAAGGAGGTTTAGAATAAATTTAGTGAGTTTTGTCATTGTTTTCAGAAAATGTCTAAATATAGTTTATGTTCATGTAAATACTGAATTTTGAGTATTTCAACACATTTTGTGGTGCATTTTATCAAAAAGTTAGCACGGTGACCCCCTATTTTTTCATCATTTCTGGTATGTGCATACCCTAATCTTTTATTACCCAAAGTTTAAAGGAGATCTCAACGTTAGAACTATAATGTAGCGATTGTCTTTAATGGAGAAATTAAGTTTAGCACAGGATTTTTTTCTGTACCACGAATGCGCAATTGCTAACCCTAAATTACTTTAAATAGTTATTATTTCTGGTTTCTTAGACCTAGAATAAGGGCCTAATTCTGTCAGTTATGTACACATATGGATTTTTATTTTGCTTAATATATATTAAGTGTATGTGTATGGTTTGATTCCTTCAGTTAAACGGCAATACACGAAGCTGTATCTAATTACCTTGTATACAATAACTCGCCGTTCTCAAATACCAATAATACCAGCATGATTACCAAAGTAATTTTCTGATGCGTACGATGTTTCATTAATTAGTTTTTTCAATATTTAGACAACATATATACTCACAGCCAGAGCATTCGACGCCCCAAAACTCCAAGCACATAATTTCTATCTCAGTGAGGCCCTCACTCTCAGGCATAGGCGGCGCTCCCGTCCCACCATACTTGCTTTCCAGTTTACGTTTCTGTTAAGATAATATTAAAATAGTTGATGAAAAGATCGTATTTTTGGTGGGTAGAAATCAACAACGAATCTTCTTTTGCAAAAGTACTGAATTATAATTGTGGATGAAAAGATCGCATTGTTCCTGAAAAGATTGTGTTGTTTTTTTTGGGTAGGAATTAACAACGAATCTTGTTTTGTAAAAGTACTGAAGGACATTTTTTAACTCATTGCCTGTAATATTTAGTTCAGAGATGCATTTATTTTTTTATAGCGCTAACATCTTATTTGACGCATCTATAATTTTTGTGAGTACTATTTTGAAGGTATTTTTCTCACCTTGTCTTTTGTCTTGGACTTGTGCTCACAAGTCTTTTTCCATATGTACTTCTTCCGCCGATGTATCCCAGTTCGTGACTCTGAAGCCCGCTGCATTCTCTTGTAGATCTTCTTCCTCCGGGCTTTACGTTGCTCTGGACTGACTTCGTCTCCAAAGATATTGATAACCGCATTTCTGAAAGGGGAAACAAAAAAGTTGTTTTTGGTGGTCTCTTTTGAATTGTGCTTTATGAACAAATGTGGCATCACAATAATAAGATTTTAATCTAAAGTCCTTCTTCAATTACGTTCATTTTCTGTTAAAATAATTTGTAGTGGGTAAGTTATATTGACGAATCATTATATCATATTTACATCATTATATAACGAGAACGGCGAGTTATTGTATACAATGACATTAGATAGAGCTTCGTGTATTGACAGTTAATTATCATACCTGTCTTCGCGGCCGGTCTCGTAGTAAGCCCGCATCTCTTCGTTGGTGAAGTTCGCGTGCGTCGGTTGACCCTCGTCTTCGGTGTTTGAGCTACACCAAGACAGGGGCTTCAGACTTTTCCGGGCCGCTCCCTGTGGTGTCGCCTTGGAAGAGCTGCGGGTGGTTTTTTTCTCGGTTGGGGTTGCTTGCTGTGCCTTTGCTCGCTGACGAGTGGTAGGTGTTGAAGTTGCTGCCTTACTTTTGGATCTTCCACGACCACACCCCTTTTTTGGTAGAGTAGGTAGAGGCGAGCTCGACTCGTCAGAGGTAGGGGCTTTCACCGGTGAGTACGTAGGGTCACGATGCTGATCGTCTTCCTGAACTTCGGTTGTCTTTTTTCTTTTGGCCTTCTGTTCTGCGGCGGCATCCTGGGGCCTTTTTTTACCATCTATTTTCGTGGGCGGGTGTCCACGACCGAACTTCGCCAATGCTGGCGATCCAGTATCCGGATTTGAGTTCTTACGTGTGGTCGAGGGTGGGTTTTTCTGTGGGGTGTTCTCGTCGACGACGATGACTTCGGAGTCGGGCGCCTTATCCTCGGACGGCTTGGAGTCGTAAGAACTCATCATCTTCTCCAGTTTTAGACGTTCGGCCGCCCTCTTTCGTCGACGCGAATCTTTGAGCATCATCTCGACGTGTGGTCGGTCAGAGTCCTTTACCCCTCGGCCAATCAGTTTGAGGCAGTTGGCGATGGTTTGATTGCATTCTGCAATTTCTTCGTATGGATCAGAGTTGACCATCTCAAGCGACGACATCTGCAGGGAAAATGAAGTCAGATAATTAGGTCACCATCTAACACAATTTGACCATGTTTTTTACCGCGAAATTAGGGATTTTCGTGATATTTACAGGGTTTTGGCGGCCTATTTTGAAATCTATGGATTCAGTATAGTCATATAGGGTTTATCACAACGTTACATGTTCTTGATTAATAAGATATTTACCTTGATGAAGTTTCCGATAACAACCACCGCGACCAAGTTTCTTCGTCCCAAGCGTCACTCCACATTTACGTCACCTTTCGCTGGTTTCAACTGTATTACTATTAGTTTAGGTGTAGTGTTGCCGGGAACAAGTTCAGCGGAAAGGTTTCCGGCGGTCTGCTTTGTTGATCAATGCGAATACGCTGACTACCAGCGAATGCCCGGCAAAACCGGAAGTGACGTATCGGCAAAATTTTGGCCGCCATTGTTGACCTACTTAAAATGATGCGTGGATCGACTCACGAAGCGACGCATCGATTCGTTGCGTGAGTGTCTCACGCATCGATTGTGGTCTTTCACGAATCAAAAATTACACGCATCAAATTGGTCACGCACCGTTCTCTGGAAGCTCCGTGAAAAAAGATTCGTGAAAATGTCACGAATCTTTTGTACTAAAAGACGGATTCGTAGAATTTCTTTGGTCGGCACTCCTGATCTCAATGATATTTTCATTCTATTTTCAATCTGATAATCACAAAAGAATATTTTTCTTATTTATGCCCCTTCGTTATTCAGAATATTCAAAAAGAAGTTTCCATAGCAACCAAATGGAAGGGAATTGTCACTTTCTTCAATTCAAAACGACCCTTGATATTCCAAGTACAGAAAACATTCAATTTAAATGGAATGCTTTGATTGTGATAGCTCGTTTGTTCTCCATAAAAAGTTGGTCTAATGCAAAAATTTTCACTATTTTTCACATAATATTATGTACTAATATCTCCTAAAATATAAGAACTAGGATACTATAAATAGAAACCTTGGAGCATCCTTTCCCCTTGGTGGGTCACATGTATACATGACCCAAT
Source organism: Lepidonotus clava (assembly GCA_936440205.1). Lineage (NCBI taxonomy): Eukaryota > Metazoa > Annelida > Polychaeta > Phyllodocida > Polynoidae > Lepidonotus > Lepidonotus clava. The sequence goes on from OW387138.1 coordinate 25,990,474, forward strand.
CGTCAGACACAGGATTCTCCTTTAATTTCTTGAAAAAAACAAACATCTTTGGGTGTTCCACCAGATATTGAATAAGTTTGATTAGAATTGCATTGGGATATAGATGAGGTCACTGTTGTTACAATACTCGTGACACTTATTTGATTTCCTTACATCTAGATTGAACTGAGACTGTTAGACTTCCCCATACGCACTCAAGGACCATTTCATGTTTTTACTCAATATAGCTACACATATGACTCAATATTTATTTATAATCTTTGTTGATGTTACTACAATCATTATAATCAAACTTTGCAATGGAAGCTTGCAATGTATTGCTTGCGATGGAATAAAGGAGAAGAAATCCAATGTTCCAATGATGCATGGAACCACATTAAAACCATTATGCAATCGATACAATGTATAAATGAATAGATAACTAAAACAACAATAAGCTGGTAACTAGTATACATTTTAATGGCCAAGAACTGCTGACATGGTTCCATGCTTAATTAAGCACACTATGCTTCCAGACATTAATGCTTGCTCGTGCTTTCGGAGGGAGTGCCTATAAAGCTTCTCGTCACGACTAAATTACAAAAACATTACATTAGCAGGTACCGCCCTACTCGACCCAATATAATTATGCTTTTTGAGCATGCTGTGACGTGGCTAGACTAACAATTGTACGTGTATCATGGTGTGTAGAGGAGTGGTTAATGTGTCAATTCAGATTTATTTATTTGTCATGTCCCATATCTTTACTTTGTAACTCCGATTGACACTGAATCACTTTTGTTGACAATTATACACGATTGAAACGAATAAGACAACAAGGTAAAACGCTTGATTTTGCATATTTTTCATTAACGATGAAACAAACTAGATTTTCTTTCGTGCCCACTACTCATGGTCGCGTTTAGAATAGAAACAACTGTGAAACATTTCTTATATTGGCAAATGATTACAAATTTGTGGTGTGTTACCATCGGTGTGAATGACGGGTGTGAACGACGGTACTAGTACCTAAACGATTCGGCCGTTGGTGCTCATCGTTGTTAGAGTCTGTTTGTGCGAACATTAAATCAGTGCTTGCACGACTGCGTAGTCTTTTTTTAGCAGGGAAGATATCAGTTGTTACTGAGATCTAGTTGTTTTTCTTCTCTCGGAGGTAACAATGCATGGGCCTGGGGCTCAGGCAAAATAGTGCTAAGACCTGTTTCTTGACCAGGGTGTCCACCCAATTTGCTAGGGGCCTTTTCCAAATAGTGAACTGGCACCTCTTCACTCTACCTTGGCCTAGTCATTAAGGTCAAGTTTAGAAAGAAAAGTCCCCTGGTGGTATGAAAATATACCATGCACCTGTACTGTGAAACTTTGCATACTAATGTATGATATATAATTATGATAACTTTCTTTCTTGACAAAGTATCACTACTATCCTATCACTAATTACTTAACTCCTCTACAAGCATTACGATTTACCCATTCACAAGGGATTTAGATTCACCTATGTATAAGAAAAATAATGTTATTGAGATTTTGTTTTATCTTCTTTTTCCTCTCGAGATGATATAACCGGAATCATTCTTACTGAAAATTGTTTATGTTGAGCAAGCAAGTATTCTAATTGTTGAAATTATATCCAAGTAGGGATAAATACATCCAAAAGATGTAATAATTTCGAACGCCAACGTTTTTCTTAATGTGCATTAGATACGAATGGCCTGATTTGCACATTATAAAAGAACGCCTTGTAACTACTATTTTGTTCAAAGTACTATGCAATTATGATAAGTTACTTGCATTATGCCTATTACTAGGCAGAATCCTAACGCAGTATAAAAACTATGCAGCTGACGCTCTTCTGTCCTAGTGGGCTGGGCGCAGCATTGCAAGAAATAATACAAGGTTTTCAGTTCAAGGCCAATTTCTACTTTTACCCTTACTCTTTGATTTTAAAATCAGTAGATATAAATAATTTATAGCTATTCGTATTCTTCAGTTGGAATAAAGATTATGATGAAATCTTCTAGTCATACATGGAAACACGATGTTGATATTTTCATTTGATAGAAATTTAGTTTGATTTACTTTTTCTTTTTGTACAAAATTTTGTCGTTGGCCTAAAGAATAGACAAAGGGTCTGGAGACAACACCCCTCATGAATGGGCAATTTGAGAACATCATCTAACGCAATATAGAATTACATACCTAAGAGATGCCAAGCCGCTCAAGGTTTACACTGTACTAATTTTATCTTGCCTAAAGAACAACCATCAATACATTCGAAATGAACTTGGGGGCCTTCCATAAAGTATGTACGCAGCAAGGGGGGGGGGGGGGTGGGGGGGTCTGAAATTTTTGAAAATTTGCATACGTTCCTGTACAAATCCAATGCATATTTTTGCCCTAGGGGGCGTGGGGGGGGTGGGGGTCTAAAATTTGGGAAAATTTGCATACGTACTTAATGGAAGGCCCCTTGGCCTTTTCTCACAGAAACCACAACAACTCTTACTATTATAGAACCTATGCAGCGCATATAATTCGTGTGCCCCTTCCCACCATTGCCATCACCAATGTATGAAATGTAGTGAACCCAATGTTGGTTTATGTTGACCCCTGCATTGGCTCAAAATCTACCTGGGATCATTTTAGTGAGAGTACCGATGCACGAAAATTACATTACCACCAAAAGGCTACCCGTGAGGGTGGGAAAGGGCATTGAGGGTCACATTATGCTGAAGGTCCGTTCACATTGATGCTTTAGACCATTTTCTGACAAGTTTGAAAATCTGGCCCAATTTCTCTTGACTGTTCTAAATATTCTTCCTCGCCTTATTCTCAAAGACCATTTCTGACAAGTCTAGAAATTTGGTCTAATTTTTATAGACTGTTGTAAAGATTCTTTCTCGTGTTATTCTCAAAGATAATTTCTAGCAAGTCTAGGATTTTGTTCTAATCTTTATCGACTGTTGTAAAGGTTCTTCCTAATGCTATTTCTAGAGACAATTTCTGGCAAGTCTGAAAAGATCTATAGTATACTTTTTACTGAAAGTTGTAAAAGATCTGTCAGAAGATAGTCCGAACAGGTATATAATGACAGGAAATCAAATATCAGATTTTTCTTTTAGGATGATATCACCTTGACATATAGCTACCGCCGTTTCAGAGCTGCTATCTAATTTCTATGTTGTTAACTGTAACATATACAAAATACTAATAAGTGGGAACTGTAAAAATCATTTAAAAATGTAAAACGTGAGTAGTATAAAGTGATTGTCTTATCTTAGTGTGAAAACCGCCAATTGAAAGTCTTGACATGGTCTGAAGATCGGAAGGTGTGAACCAGGCTTCAGGCTTTGTAACTTAGCCCTAAGGGGTGGTCAGCGACAGACACTGTAGAACCTGTCCAGGTATAAAGGATAGGTTCACCCGCCTGTCAGACACATACCGTTACATCAACATGAAGCTCACACTGCTGGTCTTCGCGCTGGGCCTGCTGGCCCTGTGTACCCAGGGCCGGACTGTCAAGAAACGAGGTAAGGGGAAGTTATCATAATAGTCAAAATACTTGGGATGAGTGACTGTTGAAATGATAAGATTATCAACCTTATGGTTCCCCCAACGATTGTCTGATAGCATTTGAAAGGCTAATTTTGACTTTGTTTTTCAGTTAAAAGGGACATTGATGTGTAATAAAGAATACCAAACATGGCATATACAAGATGGGGTTCAGTGCAGCAATAACCTTGTAAGCGTGCTTCTCATATCTTTTGAGTCGTCAGATAAAAAATCTTTTTACAGGTGCCACTATGGACTTTTCCAGGAAAAAAAATCTAACCAAAAGAAATGTTATTGTAACTCAGGGACAGCACTACATCAAAACCAAATCATCTATTTTCTTTGGGTTCCTTTACGCATATGGGGCTATCATCTATTGTTGTTTGGTCTTGTAGGCAGTTGGGCTCATAATGTTAGTATTTTGAAAGATCACATTTGCTTCGACATCATTTTATTATTGGACACTTCTAAAATCAACAATTATTTTAAATATGTACAGAACACCTCTTCCCTGATGTATGATAACAAAACATAATATTGAAATCAGATTTGACTAGAAGAAAATATGATATAGCATTTTGATATAAGAGGATGTACAAATCAACAAAAATTCAATTTGTTTCTAGCAGAAGAGCATTGTGCATTGATAACTATTTCACTGAGATATCAAAATCCAAACAATTACAGGAAACTCTACGCCATACGATCCGACAATTCCCCGAACTTAATTAATTGCTTAGCCTAGCATAAAATGCCAAGAGCTCTTTCCCACGTCATAGAGTTGGCACTGACCCCACTGTATATGAGACAGGTGGGTATTGCCCGCAACTAAGGGGTATTCCACTACACGACATGGGCTACGACATGACGATGTCGCAAGGAAATTGCACATATTACAAATAAAAGTCTATGTTACATGTATGTGGCATGCTCCAAAATGCCAATTTTTAACCGTTATATAACTACTATGTGCTAATTTTTCTGTATAATCGTCATATCGTGGTGATATCGCAGCCCAAGTCGTGTAGTGGAATACCCCCTTTAGGATAAGGCCTTTTACACCTGTGCGACTTGAGCTGCGATATCGTCTTGATATAGGTATTTCACAGACAATTCATATACAGAGACGAAATGATTGATAAAAATTGACAGTTTGGAGCATGTCACACATGTCAAACAAAGAATTTTATCTCTAATATGTGCAACTTCACTGCGACATCGTCATATCACAGCTCATATCGCACAGTGTAAAACCTCCTATAAGGTCGACAAAACACAGGCACACAGTAAAAGGGATGACCACTATATGTGATCAAACTGTGCGTTTCAGTTTTAGATGTACCATTCATTTTAAAGGGATTTGTCTTTTTTCAACCAAACTACAAATCCAACACACACCTCGAAATTGTTAGAGTCAATTGTTACCTTACAACGGTATTTTATTCAATAAGTTCCTGTAGAGGCTATATTGCAAGCACGATCTGACTTCATATATGGTCCAAAAATGATTACGATTTCATAGTAAACTGTCAATTATCTTATGGCCTTAGTCATTTTTTCCGGAGAAACCTAATTTGGCCTAGACTGCTGCATGGAATTGTGTTCAATGTCAATTAATCGTGTCTACTATTGCCCCCGAAACAATTTCCTTTTTAATTTTTTAAGTAGGCCTAAATATTATATTTTTCTCATCTGGGAGGCATTACCACACCATTTTCCAAATACATTTAAAGCGTGATTTGGAGTAGTAGATTTCTTTGATTCATATTAGTTTTTTCAATTCAAATTGTACAGATATCTAATAGGCCTAAGAAATTAATAGGTCTGGAAGATGTGCAGATTGACACACCAGCTGACAAAAGTACAATAAAATACTAATCCCTTTAGATCTGTGCATGTTAATAATCACTGTAGATTTAAGTCCCTAGATTTTTCACAAAATAGGATACTGCCGATATTAGTGTCAATCAAACATAAAAATCACCTTGAAATCTCCATAACGATACCTTCTTTTTAAGAGAAGTCCAAAATGCTGGCGAGAATCCTGGAGGCTGCTGTTGATAAGGTCCACAAGTTGAAAGCACGTGACTACTATTATAACTCCGATTACTACAGCGACGAAAGCACTACTCCTGACTACTACTACTACTACGGCTACGGAGATGGTGACTATGGAGGAGACGGTGATGGCAACGGTGGCGATGGCAACGGTAATGGCAATGGTGGCGATGGCAACGGTGATGGCAACGGTGGCGATGGAGACGGTGATGGCAACGATGGCGATGACAACAACGGTAAACACTTGTCTGTATAACATATCATAGAGGCCTGTTAGTTTAGTGATCAAATATCAATTATCAATCTTTACTATAGTAAAATCGATTCAAGAGCATGGCCCAGCTTAACTGTGGGCAAAACCACCCTTGATGTTATTTCTGAGAAAAACGTCTAACATTATCTTCTAACACACATAGCCTGGTCTTCCAGATGTTACATAGTGATAATACGTTACACAATAGAAATAATGTTGAAATTATAGAATATCTTAGTTAGGTGCATTAATACTGCATAAAATCTAGCAGTAGAAAATATCGCTTCATATGTTAATAGTGCCCCGCCATCCCCGGTGGGGATTGTATCCATGGGTTTAAGTTACTGCTCTAAATAGTGATCTTGTAAGTGGACTTTTATTTTTAGATGTAAGGAAGGCTTTTGATTCCTTAAACCATCCCAAATTAATCGAAAAACTTATTGGTATAGGTCTTAGTAAAGCTGTGATAAATTGGTTTGTGAGCTACCTGGATCGCATGCAAATTGTAAAGTACAATATTAGACGTTCTAATCCAGCCAAAGTCATAACTGGAATAGGTCAGGAAACGATACTTGGCCCAACATTGTTCATATTTTATATAAACGATGTAGTTAATTCATTGAAACATATTAAACTGAATATGTATGCTGATGATTGTGTGTTGTACTTTTCTACCAATGATTGGAATGTTGTTTATAACAATATTCAGACTGACTTAAATGGCTTTACTGATTGGGGCTTTCAAAATGGTTTAGTCTTAAATGTTGCAAAAACCAAATAATTAATAATAGCCAAAAGTTCAACGCGTGAATTGCTTAGTGCCGCACCTCCATTTAATGTGGGGAATAGACAGATTTCCTATGCTGACAACTACTCATACTTGGGCATTACGTCAATTGACTGCAATCTCTCTTATTGCTAAACTTCTCAAATGTAAGACGTATCGTTACCAACAAAATATTCCAGTTATCCAAGATTCGTAAATATATTGATATAAACACAGCTTTGGCAATATATAAACAAACAATTTTACCCTATTTTGACTATTCAGGGTTTATATTACTATCGGCAAATCTTGAACAAAAAAGGGAGCTTCAGATTCTTCAGAATAATGCTTTACACATATGCTTTAAGGTCACACTTTCTGATCATATTTCCATCATTGAACTACACACAAGATCAAGAATGCGAAGTCTTGAACAGCATAGAATTATACAATTGCTGTGTCTTATGTGAATCCATAGCCTTAAGTGTAATTCACTTGTAATTCCTTCCAGGGAAACTAGGTCTTCTTTAAAGAAACACTTTATTATTCCCTCTAAGCTGACTACTGCATTCAAAAGAAGTCCATTTTATATTGGTTCTAGTTTATGGGATTGATGTTCAGAACATAGGTAATGTTAATGTTTTCCATGATGCAGTGAAAAGCCTAAATCTTTTCTATAATGATGCACTCCTGTAAGATCAATAACCTATTCTGCCAAAGGTACATCAATTTCCCTAATTATTTGTTAGTGATTGTCCACTACAATCGGTTTGATCTTTGATTTGTTTAAAACTATATTTCTACTGCTCTTGATATTGGTTATAAAAACATCAATGTTTCTGTAAGTATGCTATGTCTCATCATTCCCTGTATTGGTTTTGTATGTATTCCTATCATAGAAACTTGTTAATGTAATTCATGTCAACCTGTTAAATCTTCCAGATTTTTAATTTTCTAATCAGTTACTGTTTTATTATTGTTGTTATGTCAATGTTATACCAAACTACCACTTCAAATTTATATCTTCATGTAATAACATGAAAACCAGGGGTGACCCTGAAGATTATTACTAAATAAAACCTTTAAAAAAAAAGTGGGTATGCATACATTATAGTTAAGACATTACTATTTTGCAGACTGCTCTTCATCTGGGACGTCGAAAAGGGACCAGATACTGTCACTCATAGACCGTATTGTTAACGGACAGAGCGCCACCCAAGGAGAGTTTCCCTGGATGGTAAGGACAATAAAAACACCTACTTATAAACTGAAAATACTCATTGTTATTGGTCAAATCAAATATTGAGTCTCAACTATTTTTGGGGTCATTTTGGGAAGAGCTCCTTTTCTCCTTTTCTCACTTTCATTTCTCTCTTTTTTAGCTCAGTTTTTAAAAATAATTAATCTGATTAGTACTGCTTCTAAAACATATTTTGACACTAGAAACCACTGTAAACATTCAATTTCTATTATACGTGTTTAAGTAAAATGAAAATTAAATCAACCTAACATTCCTAATATAATTTCCTTGACCAATGACAATTATTTTTTGGTCATAAAAATAACCTCTCAGAAATCATTTTTGCTCTTTCTCTGTCACCAAAATTAACCCCCAAAAATCTTCTGATTTGAGCCATCCCCTATCAGGTGATCTCCTTTTATTTGGCACCTCTGCTTACTGTAACTGTAAATACTGTAAACACTGTGACTGTAGAGGGAAAGAGCTGTCGTTTACAGCTTTCTATGTTTATTTTGAGGGTGAAAACGTGTGTAATAACGTGCAAAGCTGCTACAAATGGTTTTGTTAATTTGCTACCCATCGTTGTTACAATATGTATTGTGCAACGGGCACAGATAAACCTCCCAACTCTACACTACCTCCCAGTCTTCTGTCATTCAGGATAGAATAACCTACTTATACAATGTCATCCTGAATCCTGATGAAGGCCGTGAAAAGCCGAAACTAGTTGATTCGCCGATTATAACAAGTCTGATTAATAAAACCAAGTCATCAACACTCTTGTGTCGGGTTCGGTGTAGCTTCAAACATTTTATTATACAATGTCAGTATTTCAACTGATTCCCTTGCGTCCTTTGGGTATAGGTTGCATTGGAGCAGGATGGTCAGTTACAGTGTGGGGCCTCCAGGATCAGCACGAACTGGGCCCTGACGGCAGCCCACTGCTTCTACAACGACAACAAGTAAGGGTTGAAAGAACTTCTGGTTTAAAGGCTCCTGGCATAAAACCAATCAGTGTAATATTATCATAATTATACAGATAATTCATAATTTCAGGAAGAATTGAAGTCTACACAGTAGCATTTATGTATATTCAAAGAGGCTCTAGTTCTGTGGCTCCCAATATTGTGATTAAAAACCTATATTTTTGTATATAGCTTCTGTAAAATAATGTTCCACGAGCTGGTCAATCATGATAACCATGTCACTATGATGATTTTCTTTCTCAACAATTTTACAGTCAGTGGGTGGGACATGTCGCAAACTGGAAGGTTAAGGTCAATTTGGTCGACCTCGCATCTGGAACTCCCCTTGCAGTATCCAGAATCATAGCCCATTCTAGTTACAGTTAGTATTTCTTTTCATGACCCCTCCCCATTCCTTTCGTGACTAAAGGCTTTTGTGAGTTAGGGCTTTGCTACTTAGTGTCTTAGGTAGCAAAAGGCAACATTTTGTGACTTTATTGACTCAGGGTGCATTTTACACTTTAGGGGAATCGTAAATGCGTTTCTAGCATCTTAAATTTTAAGATAAGATGTTTTTTCAATCGATGGTCTTAACTTGATATATTATATAGCGCCTTAACAGCAAACCTCTGTATGTGCCATAGAAAGTTGGAAATCTCATTGACATTTAACATGTTAGCTGTATTCTGTTTTTCTTACTTTTGACTACCCTCTGTACAGTAATCGAGGTAACTCTTTCTGTACTCCCTGATCAGATGTGCAGAGCAACATACACGACATCGCCCTGGTCAAGTTCCACTCTACTACCTCCGGGCCGACGATTGCCATCCCGTCCGAGGACCTGCACGTAAAGCTGCACTGTAAGATCTGTACGGTGACGGGTTGGGGAGCTACCGGAAGTGGTAAGGGCAGGCGCTGAAACTCTGCGCATATTTCTAATAATACATAATCATGCGCATAATAATGTACATGATAATAGATTACCTTAACTGCACGATTATCATGACAACTATATGTAAGTTTTTTTTTCCACATTTTTACGTTTTTAAAACTTGACAACATTATTTTAATTTCTATATCACGTTTCGGAATGTTTTACTGTTTTGGGTTAAAGTTACAATAGGTGATAGACCTATTAACAGGTATGTTATAGTTAGCCCCGAATTCCTGGTTACCTATGCTAATTAAGACCCTCAGCCATAAATATATTCTTTGATGCAATCACAGTTTCATCTAAATAATTATTATCATCCATACATTTTAACTCTATTCCACAGGCGATAGTTCAAACGTGCTCCAGAAGGCCCGAGTTCAGTTCCTCAGTACGTGTAATGAGGCCGAAGGTACCACCAACACAGTGTGCGCCAAGGGAATGGACAACATGGACTCATGCTCGGTGAGTCAACCACCTGCACTTGTGTATACCCTACTACGTTCATTGGCGGATCCAAGGGGGCGGAGGCAAACGGGTCTTGCCCCCCCCCCCCCACACACCAAAAACAATATCTGGGGGTGGTCCCTATACCCCCCAATGGGAGGGGTAACCCCTCCCATAATCTCATCACCCACATACACTCCCACTTCCATTCCCTGGAAAAAATTAGTACATATACATATATGCAAATTATAAATGTTTGAAAAAACTATTGTCCCTTAAGGGGCCGTCCATTAATGACGTCATGCAGCAGGGGGGGGGTAATATTTCCATGACCAGGTATGACAAGGGGGAGGGGGGTTGTGTTGTGCATCACATCATATTGAGAAAATTTCAATTTCAATAATTTCAGAGACAATTTTAGGTTAGTTTGAGATATCGAAGGCTGCAGGGCTCGACATTAAGCATTGTCCGCCTGACCGGGGCAGGAAAACCTGAGATGTGGCAGGTGAATATTGGTGTTCATCTGCTTGAAGGGCAGGTGAAATTACTGTAATACAAAAAAGACCATTAACGAAGGGGAGGCAAATTTTAGGACCGGGCAGGTAAACTTGACCTACAACTGCCTGATGGGCAGCAAAGTTAAAACCCTTTATGTTGAGCCCTGAGGCTGATTTTTTTTATTTTCAGTTAGGATAATTATCTGTCGTGTGATTATTGTTGTTATGAAAAAATAAACACTGGGTACCCTAGCGAACATGTACACAAGTTTATTCAGAGGAGATGGAGTACAAAGTGTTATAGGTGGTCAATAACTAATCAACCTTAAACAGGTGTTAAAGGAAATATAGGTTCTTAGCTCATTTCTGGCACTGCCTCCACAAACCATATCATTGCCTTGTATAGTAAGTAACACAAGTCTTTGTTGTTTCAGGGTGACTCTGGCGGCCCCCTGACATGTGAATACCCGGCGGGACAGAAAGTCCAGGTGGGGGTGGTGTCCACAGGGACGGGCGACGGCTGTGGTGGGGGCGGCATCTACACCGACGTGTACAAGTACGAGGACTGGATCAACCAGTACATCAGTACCTGATGCCAGTCTACCACTGCCTGCAGCCGGCACCACCTTCAGTGTTCTCAGCTACTAAACATCATTATGAAGAGACTCTAAAAATGTCATCATACAATGTAGGACATGACTCTTTCGGTCATTTTTCCTAAAGGGAGTGACCAAAAATTAGTATACTGCCGTGATCCTTACCATCCAGGGGATAACCACACCAAATTTTATACCTTTATCTCTAGTAATTTTTATTTTATGAACATTTTTGTCTATCAAACTTAGTTTCTCTGCCTGCATCTGACAATTCCTGCACAGAGCATTTATCTGGTTGTGACGTCACAAGCAAAACAGTTGAAAAATAATAAAACTGGAAAAAAATGCAAAAAGAAATGTATCAAATGGACTTTATAAGTCTAAAAGAGATTTAAATCACAAATTCAAATACGATGTGTTAATTACTTGTTATATTTGAATGTGTGCCGTATTATATAACTACTGTTGGAAGATCTTGTACAAAAAGGAAACAGTGAAATAATAATAATAATAATAAAAGATTTATAAAAGGAAATATGGAAAAAAAAGTTTTTTTTATGGAATTTAGAAATTTGAAATTTGAATACAACTGCCATTTGTGTGTGGTCACACACAGACGTCCTGTGTCAGGTGTGCAGGGGATTCAATGTGTCATTTGATATTTAGACAATGTTTTCTATGCAAGATATCAATTTATAATTATGTAATTGTTTTGTACTCACATTTAAGCATTATATCTACAGTATAAGATGATAAATTTACAGAATTAAAATTTCACTGGCCCCTCTCTTTAAGCAAGTTGGCGCTGTTTTGTAATGCCAAACTAAAATATGGCGTGTCTTTTTTCTACAGTGGATATTTTACTCAATCAAACCTTGTGTAAAAAAACATGACGCCATAGTTACTGCTAAAGGGTTGATCATTTGATAATTATTACTACAAATGTACGTCAACTAAGTTGTTTATTCTAACATCCATATCTAATCTTTTTGTAAAGTGGGTTAGGATTTTCTGTCTTGTTTATCACAAAATGAACATTTATTAACAATTTAATATTTTGTTAGCACATTGACTAAAGTGCAAAACCATTGTAACCAACACAAATGCCCAGAAATGGCAACTTAACTTGCTATCAAAATCTAAGCCACACATTTTAAAATAAAAGCTGTCCACGTGATTCTCTGAATAAAATAATGACTTTCCAGTTTCAATTCCAGTTTGTACGTGGTTTAGTTATTTGTTGAATAATCAAATGGTGCCTAGATGCTCACCTGTTAATATCTACCTGCTGTTGACTCATGCTTGGGAAAATATACCAGTCTGATGATCACGAACACTTGAGGATGGTTCTCAACCAAGACATAGAGATCCTATTGTGACGTGAGCACCAGCCGACCTGAGGGCAGCTCAGATTGAACTTGGGTTCAAGGATGGTGCATCAAGGGTGGCCCTGAGACGACCCGATCCTCTGATAGAATAACGACTATGTAACAGTGAAACATCTATATAATGAACATAGGATAGTTCCCCCAGAACCATCCTTTCATTATTAGATCTTCTCAAATAAACTCCCCAGAACCACAATACACAAAAACCCTCAGGACGCCAAACAATCTATAGGGACTCCTGAGTCCCATCCGCCCCATTTTTCTCAAACACATCCAAACAGAAGGCCAGGCGTTAACAATAGTTACTTATAGGAAACAATGTCTTTAGATATTTGCTTTTGTAAGACGTCTCAGAATTGCAAACCATCATACTTATCAAATAATTGTCAGCTGTTTTGTATGAAAAAAATAATAAATGGCCGTTTCCAATAAACGATGGGGAACCTGTGCAATCAACCCATTCCACTTCAGATGCATAAGGGTCGCACCAATTTATTCAATTTGAGTTGACTATAAATTTGAATAAGCAAACCTGAAAACCGTTTAAAAAATATCCCACATGAGGTTTACAGGAATGGCTGTAAGCCTGGCTTTCACTGAAAGACTTTTTGAGACAATGCAATGCGACAAAAATTAAAACTGCAGTAAGTTTTTCTACGAAGCGATATAGAGACGAAATCAAAAAATGATCTTGTGATGGGATCACCTTTGAGCAACTAACAAATCAAACAGTTACAATCGTTCTATTGTAGTGTTTCCACTGAACGATGTAGTTTCAGAGTTTCATCACCTACCACCGACGATTCAACATGGACGACTGTTTTCAAGCTAGTCTCGTTATTGGTACTATATTCTTAAAGTCCATCTCAAGGCGTGTTCTTGGTGAAATGTTGACGAGTAGTTATCCACCATAAGGATTAAGCCGGGTTTCCACCGAACGATTTGACTATTATGTAGGTTCGTGATAAAAGTTACTGACTAAAATAAAAGGTCTCGAATCAAAATCGTCAGGAAATGTCTTAAGAATTAAAGCTATTAACAAAGTGTTTCCACTGAATGACTAAAATACTGATAACTGAACGACTCTTGGACAATCTGGAAGACTTTTTCAAACGACAGAGATCAGAAAAGTCAGGGAACAATAGATTTAATAGCTTTTTATTGCCCTTGGAAGAAACGTGAGTAACTGTCGTCCAAAAATATTTAACCGGTTAGATATTTGGTCGTTGGTGAATAGTTCACCCTAGTTTTGAGTAAATGTCGTTTGGAGTCTATAACAAAAGTCTTAAGGATAGACAACACCTCAGAGTGGCTTCATTTGCGACAATGAAGCTGGTGAAGTTACCAGGAAGGCTAGAACAGCATACTAAATATCAAATAAAAGGACACATTTTTCTCTATCTTTTGGCACATATTTGGTTATCAATACCTTAAAATTCAAGGAATTATCCACAAAAATACTATTTTTTCACTTTTATTTTTTGAACATAGATATCTCAGTAACCACTGAATGGATTCTAATGAAATTTCTTGGACATGTTAATAACAATCTTTTCGAGGGAAGCGTGTCTCAGATTTCTGATTTAGGGCTTTGTTTTCATTTTATGACAAAAAATGGGAAGATTTTGGGTATTTTTTTCAATATTATTTTCTACATTTCATAAAACAAAAAGTATGACCTTAATCAAAATTTTGAGACATGCTTCCCTCCACATAAATGTTATCTATATGTCCAAGAAATTTCATGCAGTTATATGCAATGGTTACTGAGATATCCTTGTTCAAAAAATAAAAGTGAAAAATGTGATTTTTGTATTCCCGGCATGCTCATATAGGCAGATCTCTACACATTATATCATGAATTATATGAGTATATTGGGTTATTAAAAGACTATCCAATGATATAAGACTCATAATCATGCTATAGATGTTAAATAATTAAGCCCTCTTTAGAAAGAATCCCACGAATTGACCGCTGAGAGGTGTTGTCTATCCTTAACTAACGATTTTTTGTTTCCACTGAACGCTTTTCCAAACGACCATCAACGATTTCCAAACCTTTTCAAGTCTCTAAGCTTTCTTGAAGAGAATGTCGTTTGGTGGAAACAGGCCTTTAATGGTGCGTTTCACACTAGCAGTTTCTCATGTCATAAATTTGACCATAAGCTCATTACTACAGACAATGATTTAACATAAGATAGTAAATCTGAAACACAACCATGAAAAGGTCAAAATACCGTACTTTAAAATACGAGCTTAGAGTCACGACTAGTGTGAAACGTCCCCCCATCACTACAATATTTGTGTTCATTGTATTATACCTTTTAAAATTGATAAAAGTTTGTAACCATTTTTTTCTTTTACTTATTTTTCAAACATCGATTCGAATCTAACTCCATAAGATATTTCTATGTATTGTTGTTTTTTCAAATGTCAAAAAAGTATGCGAAGTAAATCTGCAAAGTGATTAGCCTGCATTCCACACATAACTATTTATGCTGTTGACTTTGAAATTTTGTCTGAATTTGTCTAAGAAATGTAACATCATACACTCCATTGTATACATATCATTTGAAAGAGAATTGCAAAACCTTTCTCGTGATAATGACATGTCTATATCTCAACCTTAATTTCGCACTGATGAATTTTCAAATCGGCAGCAAAATCAGCATGTGTTATATTGGCGTTGAGGTGTGACATGGTTGCTTGAACATGTATAGGAGGTCCTGGTATAAAAGGCACCACAGTAATAGCTTAGTCACAGTCATTGCCGACATGAGGGTGACTGTGGTCGTCGTTTTGGGTCTCCTGGTCCTCTGCTCTTCCTCAAATGCAAGTAAACGAACAAAAGACAAAGGTAAGTTATTTTAATTTCTATCTCTCTCGAACATGTTAAAGTAAAAGTAAAATGTTGAAAGTTACACCGAACCCGACACAAGAGTGTTGATAACTTGGTTTTATTAATCAGAAGTGTTATAATCGGCGAATCAACTAGTTTCAGCTTTTCACAGCCTTCATCAGGATTGGAATAATACCTCGAGATTGGTCTGGTATATCAATAAATGACAGTGTTAATTAACAGTGTGAAATTAACCCTTTAGAATTAACAGGGTAGAAATTACGTGTTTGATAAAGTAAAAGTAGTACAACGCCCATACAAGGAAATACATACGCCCATTTGGAAAGCTATTGATAAACGGTGCAGTACAAATAAAGGTTTAGTGGTTCTTGTGCTTTCAAAGACACCTCACATGAATTATTCTCAAATAAATCATGTGCACGATAACCTATCTAAATGGACATTATAACACAAAGAGAAAACTTTTGACCGATGCGGTTCGGGTCTATTATGTGCAAATCTGACCTCTAAAGTCTTAGGATAATACGTAGTAAAACAGGACCAACGGTTCGTTGATGAGAAATGTCTCGAGGACAGGATTTGTTTCCTGTATGTAAAGAAATGCGAGTGAGGCAGGATAAACTGTGAACATAATGCTGACCATAAATAGGAGAATAATCGTAAGCCAAATGTGGGCGTGGCCATCTTATCATCGCCCAAAACATTGGACGCACCCGGGACGCACCTTAAAGCATGCTGTCATGGTTCGCTGGCTCTAGATCTGTGTCCACGCACACAAGTTTGTCTAAGATCCAGTATTCATGAACGTATTCTTTGGATAAATGGAAAGGCCAATATGGGAGAAACTGAAAAACGACATGAAAATGTAATTGTATTGTTCAGCATGAGTCACTTCACATACAAAACGGTTTCCAATTACTGAAAACAGTACGTGAAAAACATGATAAAAACTGTTTGAGTTAAGAGACACTCAAGGGGTTTATTTGACACTACATTGTCGCAGTGCCTTGCTCCTCACACGGTTTTTGGCAACTACTAGACATTAGAGAAAGGCTGACATGGCAGCATGGATCTTATAATGCGACCCTTGAGTGTAAGTTTGCCAAGAGCGAGGCGACTGATCACCGGCCATCCAATCACTTAAACCACTAATGAATCATAACCAATGACAATTGTGTACAAATATGCTATATGAACAGCCTAAAGAGATAAACGAATTGTACTGTCTGAATCGACTTTGCATGCAGACTAACAGTTTTATTAGCCCCAACCATCATGGGCCATTCTTTTGGTTGAGATCGTTGATATCAATTCAATTTTTTTTTGAAAATTAATTTTGTTTGATTTACCAGAGATTTTTCAAGGTCTTAGGTTATCGGGTTATTTAGTCAAAATAGCAGTTTATCATATATGCATGCTTACATCTTTAAAATTGCAGTGAAAAAGCGCCTATGGCGAATGGAGTTTTACAGCAATTGATATGATCTTATCAGTCATTTGGAATGGAATCAGGGTCCGTGGTACTGTCAACATCTAGAATGTAACCTTTACCTGTTTACATGTTTGGAGTTGTCATTTCCCGTGGGAAAGCTGCCTCCTGTGGTCACGGTGTGTGACACCCTCTCTGTGACCAGGGAAGCGGGTAATGCCTTGGGTACTCTTATTGCTGTCCATGTTCCCCAGGATCTCCAATTTTCAGCAACCCCTGAGAATTTCAGGCGAACTTTCTATTCGCTGAAGAAAAAGGAGTTGCATCCAAGAAGCCTTACTATGCCTAGATTCCTTTCCCCTACCTGGCTATTTTGGGGAGGAGAATAGAAAGAAGCGAAAATATATTTCCTATGCTAAACTTCACTCTGAATATAATTTAAGAACATCTTATTTTATCCTTTGGGTCATCAGAATCCATTAGGAATTACGGACTTAATTTCACAGCATACAATAAATTTGGCCTTAAGACAAAATAAAGATACAATGACATTTTAATTAATCAAATATTGATAGGGCTTACACATAATATATTTTGGCCTTACCCGCACCCACGGTCACAGAGAGGTTGCCAGACACCATGACCACAGTTAGGTGTACAGATCTGTAAAATGGGTGCAGGAGGCAGCTTTCCCATGGTAAACAATTAGAACTGGTCAAGAATAACCAGAATTAAGCCCAACAGAACACTTTGGACATCGGCAATCGAACTTTCCTTTAATCACACGTCAGTATGGTGTATGGAAATAAACATGTTTGATCTGAATCGCTGGGAAAATCACCAGATGATTCGCCTGATGATTCATCTGGCAATTCTATCAAACACGTTCATTTCAATAATATTGACTGCCGATCAGAGGAAAATACGATCGCCAAGGTCCAAAGGTGCTTAGAGGGTATGACCCTTTAGTGTCCCCATTGAGTGATTCTACCGTGGTGATTCGACCAGAAATCTACTTGGAAACAGCAAATTGCTCAGAAATTATCAACCGATGTTAGATATTAATCGCTGGTGATCTCTGATCGACCAGAATACCAGTTGCATCGCTCAATGGGTTCCGGACCAGCATGTCAACTTTAGAAAAAATCCAGGCCAGACGTGTTGGGCGACAACATAACATTTTGATCAGAAGTAGGGGATAATTTACCAACAAGATTATATATTTATTATGATTTAATTGGTAAATTAATTATCTCAATTTAAATGCATTTTATAACAAATGTAATTGGGCACCTTCCCAGAACAACGATCAGAGTAGAAATAATATAACTAGGCCCCCATAGATACACGTGAATAAAATGGTTGAAAATATTTTATTTAGTATATGATTTATAAAAGTAAATACATTGACATAAAATTGATTCTTGCCCTTTCTAGATGTCGGACTGCTCGAAAGGCTGGTGGAGGCAGCCATAGGCGAGACTAGGAAGCTGGAGACCCGCCAGACAGGTGATAGCCATGATGACTGGGATGACTGGGATGACTGGGATGACTGGGATGACGGTACTGACGATGATGGAAATAATGACTGGGATGATTCTGGTTCGGACGATGATGGTAATAATGACTGGGATGATTTTGGTTCGGATGATGATGGTAATGATGACTGGGAATATTATGGTTCTGACGATGATGGGAATGAAACTGACGATGATGGGGACGGGAATGAAGAGGACAATGAGAATAACCAGAATGGTAATCATTGGAATAATCATAAGCTGTATAATTCAGTCACATTATCCTCTCAGTGCTTCCTAGTGTAGTTCTAACCTACTTACAGACACTTATATTGGTCGATCTCAGGGCTTGTATTATCTTTTATTTGTAGTGGTGCTTCATTGTAGAGTCAAACAGGTATACACTTTTTGGCCATATGTATGCTTGATCACTGATGCTACCTTGGGAACTACAACCACTCCCGCTACCAAGAACATCGCAAAATACTACCCACAATTCCTCTCGTCAAATAACCACCAAATTCTCCGTTCCGTCTCGTCACTTGTCCACCATTACTACCGCCTCTCACCAAACGTTTTCCCACCCACCCTATAACAAAATTCATCAATTAAATTTTATTTCATATTAATTGAAATATTTATAATTCTTAATGAAAATGAATGACCATCAATTCAGTTTTTAATGTGTTTTTTTTTAAAAAAATCTTTATTAAAGTATCTGACTTCGGCCTGTTTCCATGTCAATCCACTAATAAATATGTACAAATCCGACGTTCCCCCCTCCCCTCAATTTTTTGCCAAAGTTAGCTTTGTTGATGTAAAAATTTAGCCCCCTTCTAGCGCCTCAAACTTTTATAATCATATCAGCGCCGCCAAATCTCTGGATCCGTCACTGGTTGGTGATGTCTTCTTGCAGGTGCAGCGTGTCCAGGGGAGACGGGGACTTCTAAGAGAGACAACTTGCTGGATCTACTCAAACGTATTATCAACGGACAGAACAGCGAACATGGGGAGTTCCCCTGGCTGGTATGTAATATTCACACCTTTCGATTTGTTGGTTGAGACGAGGCTTGAAAAAGAAATGGAACGGTATTATACGATAAATATTACAGGATTTTAAAGAAAGAAATGTGAACCACATAAAAGAATTTAAGATTGAAAATTATATATTGTTAACTTTATGTTCAGTCACAAATGATGCCATGATTAATGTAAATTCCCGTACTTAAGCCTTGTGACTTGTCGACATATTACCCAGGATTCACCTTGATTTAGGCGTACCTGCAGGTAAAGTTTAAGAAGGTGGCTATCCGTGGTTGGGAGAATGTTGTCCTGACTCTAGCCACATGTATGATATAACTACAGAGAAATCTGCAGGTACATTAAATTGTTCTTTAGATTCTGTTTAGATTTAGATTCTGTTTAGATTTCCCCTATTGTCAATATAAAGACGATACTGGTGTTGAGATAATTATGAATAAGTAATGCTCGAGATCGTGAATTGTACATGCTGATTTATATGTATAGCATTAAAAATGCTATATTACCTCATATTTCAATTTTACTTATTCACCTGTGACATTTGGATTTCTTTTTTATTTGACGAAGCATATTAAAAAATAATAAATGTACATTATACCGAAATCTAATAGAGAAAAAACGTGTATACAAGCTGTCTTGCAACTATTCAAAACAGGGATGTAACATTTTCCAACTATTGATAACAATGATTCCTTCACCTCCTTCAGATTGCAATGATGAAGAATAATACAGTACAGTGCGGGGCTGCTCTGTTCAACCACTCCTGGGCTGTGACGGCTGCACACTGCTTCTTCAAGGAAGATGGGCAAGTATACACCCTTTTCATGAAATTGCGCAGTGGACCCTCCCATAGATTGAAACCTTTATTCCCAATCGTTTCTGCCTGGGCTCATAGTGACACATACCCCAATCGATTGGTTCAGTAGTGGGATGTGTCTATTCTCTAGGAGGATGTTACAATAAATTAGGCGATTAAGAAAAACGTGCAGACCCATATGCTATCTTTGCAGCGACAATTTCTGTCTCTTAGCTGTTTGTACGTATCTTTATAGCTCCAAAATATGACTGCCACAAGAAACAATTATTTTTTAAGGGCTTCTCTGCAGTATGATTGTTCTACGGGTATATTAATGTACAAACTGAACAAAGTATATTTTGGCGGTATATAACTCTGCTTTCCAGCCCTTAAGCACCGTCATCACACAGCAAACCTATTCCTTACATTCCTTACCGTAAATATATCCGTAGGTCTCCGGACAACATCACAAGTGAATGGACATTCAAGTTAGGGGCCGAGTGCAACGCAGTCACCCAGGGTCAAACCTTGTCTGTGAAGGAAATCATCCTGCATCCGGATTACAGTAAGCTTAAGCTATACTTCGTTATCCCAATTTACCACCTGAAAACTGAAAGTGATATTGTTTAAATAGGATACAAACATTATTAACCTTAGTATCTATCACATTTATGAAACATTTTTTCAACAAGACCCATACCTTTAAGTTAGTATGCACCTTAAATTCAGGCAGATGCAAATAGAAACTAAATTTAAATCAAATTATGATATACTGCACCCATTCATATTAATACATGCAGATCGATTATTTTAACACATTCATACAGAGAGATCATATCAGATCCTCTCACCTTCTGCTGGTGTGATGCAATAATGTAATGTTTTCAGAGCTGAGTGATGAGACGAATGACATAGCACTTCTGCACCTGGTTGACAAGGCCACGGCCAGGCCTATATGCCTCCCTCTGACGAGTCCAGCCTCCATGTTTGATGGCCAAACGTGTGTGGTCGCGGGATGGGGAGCAATAAGTAAGTTCACCAATCAAATCAAAATAGTCCGAGAAATTATTAATTCGAGGAATATATCGAGCAAATAATGCGCGGTACTATAGGTAACTATAGATAATGCTACATATTAATATTTATTCAGGAATATTAGTGGATGATTTAATGTGAAGGAAGGCATCCAGGTGTAATTTTATTGCATCTATGAATGTTTAGTTACCTCTATTTGTTTATTACCATAGCGTATAACCTCAGCCAACTATTTCCACCATAAATCCTGAATAATATAGATGCTTAACATCTTTACATGGTTGCTTGAAGTTGAAGTTCCTCTTTTATTTGTATGCCTCAACAAACCTTACAGAAGAAGCCGTCCATAGAAGTTTTCCGTCATTGTTGCATATTTTTGAAGTCTATATCACCTGATTCTGACTTCTAATTCTGTGTGCTCACCGGTGAACATTAACAGGTGCAGATGGCCAAACTACCACCACCAGGCAGAAAAAAGCCGACGTGCAACTCAGGGAGAATTGTGAAGGAAGCCATTCCACAAAGACTGTCTGCGGGATAGGCATGAATATGGACACGTGTGGTGTAAGTTTGACAGCAAATTGATACAGACAGAAAATATTAGATGATAAACCCATGTACCCAGCTAACAATTTTACGTTGCTAGAACGTTGCTGCAACATTACACTTTGGTTGTAACAACGTTGCGAAATTATGTTGTTGCATTGTACAAATATGGACTCCCAGAAAGGTTGCAGCAGCATTGTTCCCAACGTTGTACTTTTACCTTTTCATAACCTTTTTACAACTTTCGCCAATCTATAATTATATACATATATATATATATATAATATATTCAATGTTCATGAATATTATTTATATTGTGTAATATAATATTATTTGTGCTGACATAAGTCAACACTTTTGTGGTGTTTCTAAACCATTATAAGAATATGAACAATTATGAGTAAGATAAGAACATTGAAAAAATATGTAAAATATCTTTATTGATAAGTCCATAATTATTTCCGTTTTCAGACTGCATTTTGCATCTAAAAACCAACAAGATTTGTCATGTATGTTAGATCATGTCAGGTTCATGACCTGCATTTACAATTCGAAGCTGTCAAGGCTGAAAAAAGTGTGCCATGTTGACAAGCTTCAAAACAGGTGTTTAACTTGAGTTTGATTTCAATATCCCTCCTTTTATCATATCTATGTCAAATCATTAAGACTTTATGAATAAGAACAATGTTCCCTCAATCAGGATACATTGTTTATCAATTTTATTTGAAAACAAATATCAATTTCAAATGAAAAACGTTTTTGCAAATTTTTGTACCTTTTAGACAGTGGTGCCACCTGTATGCTAATTTTAGGTCGTCCTACAATGTTGTGACAATATTGTGAAAGTAACATTGTCAAAACGTTGTGAGAATGACGTTGCCACAATGTAATCTTAAAAATGTTGTGAGTATGTTTTTGAAAAACGTTGCAAATTACGTTGTGACAACATTGCTGCTGCGTTTTTTCTTGAATGTTGTGAAAAGATGTTGCACAACGTTGTCTGGACGTTGTGTGTTTGCTGGGTAAGGACTAACTGATACAGACAGAAAAAATAGATAGTTAACCCATGCATGGACAAACAGTCTCTAACTCTTAACCACAGGCACACTTAATTGATAACCCTGGTTGTATCTTTTTTCCTTAAAAAGACATTGGGATATTATGCGCTCTGGTAATGAATAGAACGGCCATTTGTGTAAAGCTATTACTACTTTGGTGGTGAGTGTTGACCCGATGTGGCCTGTACATACTGTTGGGTCAAACATGTTTTTCTTTTCAACCAGCAATCACCGAATCAGGGTCCTGCCCTCAAAAGGCCCATAAAGCAAGGAAAGAATGCATTAAAAATCTCTATTACGGTCATTGGTAACATTTACAGTGTAATGACAATTGAAAAAACAACAACCCTGATGTTCATTACGAAATACAGCCCTCACCAAACGTGTGTTTCAGGGTGACTCTGGCGGAGCTCTCATGTGTAAAAAGGACGGCCAGTACTACGAGGCGGGCATCGTGTCGTCAGGCTGGGTCGATCAGTGTGGACACGGCACCATCTACACCGACCCACATGCCTACAAGGACTGGATCGTCAACAAAACCGGTATCCCCTACGACAACAACGACAACTGTGGCCGAAAGTAACGAGTCACTCACTGTCCCGAGGATAGCATCAGCTGCCGGACGCGAATATCTTATACCCGACGGGTATAGATGAGATCATATATGTCACTTACCACAATTTTCATATCTACAGAGCGAGCAATGAGAACCGTTCAGCAGTTACTAAAATGGAACTGAAAATATAGGAACCTTTATCAACAAATTAGATGGAACCCCACCAGTTTTGCTGGGAACCCTTTCAGATTTACCTGGAACCCCTCAAATTTTAGGGCTGGGTACGCCCCTGCTAATCATACAGTCAACACATATGTAAATTGGACTACACTAAAAATTAGTAACTTTAGCTGGCAGTTTGAAAATCTTTTTACGAGAAGATCTAGTCCTAAGGACTAGACTAACAATGCTTCAGGGTTTCTTTTACTGTGGATATGAATTAACTCTAGTAATTGAATAATCCTTTTCTGCTTAAGACTAATCAATCTAAAATGTGTATGTAATTCTCTTACCAGTATATGGTCATCTTAAAATTTGGAATAACAACAAAGGCAGACTGGATTACAAAGAAAGAATGGGCATTGACGCCTATGAAACATGATATTAGACGTCTCATTGAATAGAGGTTGTCAAGTAGTTTATTCTGATTGGTAAAAGAATATTTCTGGGCTATATTATGAAGCAGCATTTCACATCTTCTGTACATGGTATGATTCTTTCCATCTCAGTGTCATGGAGAAAAGTGGAAATCTTTACATTTTGCTTTTCCGGACAACTTTGAGATCCTCAAACTGTAACTATTTACATTCAACCATAGGGTAATTATCATTACAAATCAAAACAGTAGATAATATTAATGTATGCGTACACGTTCGTTATGAGTATTTTTAATCATAAATCACCTGTAACTCTTGTTAACACAATCTGATTATACGAATTAAATTTTGGTTAATAAACTTCATGGTCACAAATCGCTAGTTGTCAATATTGTTTGTTTAACTAGATGTTTATTGACCTCTCTACAATATCAGAATAATTCTAAGAATTTGGAAATAACAATGTAGCAATATGTATTTAGTATCATGATAATTATCTTCGGAGATGACATCCGGTTCGCAATAATGCGAACCGACTGGTATACAATCTAGAGTTACATCTGTGGCCTGCTACGTACTGAAATGAAGACAAAATAAATGAAAATTACAGTCATAATTCAATGGGACTAATCAATTGACGTAACACATCCCGAAGCTTTTAGATGCGGTCAATCAGGTCAGCCTTCAACCGTCAATCAGGCCAGCTGACAAATTCAAATATAGTTGCATGCTGCCAATATAGGCTTGTCTATGGTGTTTGTCGGCAATTGTCGGCAATATGAAAACACGCTTTAATCAGAAGATACAATACCATGGGTTTGCAAGATGTTTCTTTATAAACTACTAGTATATATATCTGCAGTGAAAAAATGTGTCTATACGTATGAACTATAATTATTTAAAAGTATTTTCCTAGTATGGATTTAAACATAATTTTAAGGTTTACTCAGAAAGCTCGGAAAGTCTTATCTTTTGATGATGCCTTTGAACCAATTATGCAATCAGTCGATGCCAATGTTATAACGAGGACGGACACATACCCACGCAATTTACTCATCTTTGGCAGACACTGTGGGAAGAAGGCTTGGTCCTTGAAAATGTTCCAAAAGAGACCCAACTAATTTTAGGGCGTGACCCCGAGAAACAGGTAACTAGATATGCAATCTGAGCAGAATTTTCTAGATAATTGGCACAACAAGGGTTGAGACCCTCGATAAGGGCCAGTGGTTAGGACCTGGAGGAAAGATTATACAGGTTTTGTGATCTTAGAACGTGGGGAACATAACTGGACGCCTCTCTAATGTAAAATTGACGTAGTTGCAAACTTTAAATGCTATTTCTTTCTGTTTTTGCCAAGCCTACGATCATTCTCTCCCCCACGATTTAGATATTTCTCCCGCTTTCAAGAGACAAATTCTTATACCAATTGAATATCCTACACAGTAAGTAGGGTCTTACATTCGGCCTTCCAAAAGTCTATTGCATCTTTGCTAGACAAAGAAGTTGACAATGGTATAAAAAAAAGTGCATTCCCCGGGTGATTACGGCCATTTCAAGGGTCCATGGGTTAAGAATAAAAAAGGGTTACCAGGAACGCATATACCCATATAAACACATGCTGGAAGCAGTTTAATATGAGTAAGGTATTCTTACACAAAATTAATATCAATGCTGCTTATTCAGATGACAAAGCCAGTTGAATTCATCGAAAGTTTTGAGTGAGACGTACGTACCGGTCTACACGTTTGACAAATCTACTTAAAATACTTCCTGGGGGATACAATTTTGATAAACAATGAAGTTATCAGGATGACACATGTGATAGATCATCTCTATCATAATAACAGATAATGGGAATGGTAACAGTTTTAGAAAGGTGTTTTATTTCATAATTTTGTCAAGCTGGTTTTTATTGTAGCCCTATTGAAAACATCAGTTCTAGGGGAAATCGTTGATACACTGCCTATCACTGAATTTGGTTATATCATGTGCCGATAAATACATACATGTACATGCAGATTGATATACTATTCTAAATCAATATAATGTTTTCCGAAAAGTTTTTTTTCCAGATATATACAAACTATGATAACGTTTTTATCAAGCCTTCCCTAGTTTAGTCACTAAGTACGCGTTCCAGGAAAACATCTGAACCATATTATTAGAGGTGCTTTGCATTGGCCTTGCTAGGGGGCAGTGCATGCCAGCAGACAACATGTATTTTAAAGCAATGCATCCAGGGCTTCCTTTCAGACACACACACGCTAACACAGACATGAAGATATTGGTGGTCGTTGTTCTTACAGGCCTGCTGGTGGACACCACCCAGGCCAGTACAAAGGATCAAGGTAGGTTTTCATCCCACCATCGGCCGACCAATGGGCGCATAAAGTGGCCGATTCTACCAAAATAATTAGCTGATTTTTGTGCTGATTCAGATGAAACATGTACATGTACATACAGCATATTCATGAGTGACCAACCAAAATATTATCGGCAATGTTCAAATTGGCCAATTTGGTATGTGTTGCTTGAAGAGGATTTGAAGTTCCGCCTTCAGTTTAGTCTGGAAATATTGTTTTATATCATGTTTTATATGAATTTCAACCAAAGGGCTATGTATAAGTCGAAACCCCCGCAAAGTTATGCACCGATTCGGTCGAGATCGCATGGCGCTTATCAGCTTATGGACACTGAAGCCGGGTTTTACACTATCAAAACACTTGCATTGTATTTGTATATTTAAAAAAATTAAAAGTGGATTTTTTTCATCTTTAGTCTAAATACATCTATGTGCCCAAACAACTTATAGGTCGCAACAAATTGTTAGTGCCTTCTTGAGTGAATCCTTGACTTTTAAGAACACATACTACCTCTGAATATGACTATATAAAAGGTGAAAAGATCACCCTGAAAATGTTTCCTTTGTTTAAATGAATTCTCGATTCAATATCGCTTAAACCTAATGAGTTTAGGAACGTCAAGGCCTTCATGTCACCTCAACCTCATGCTTTGCAAATATCGTGGGAAGAATGCTTGCTTCTGTGTTTCATGTAAAGACCTGTACGGCTAACGGTAGTCCTGCCAAGCTGTCACAGAAATTGCCAACTGAATGCGCTTTCCAAGAACTGTTACAAATACGATTGGCACAAGACAGGGGGACCTTGAGGCATCAGATGCCTCTATCAAACCACGACGGTCGTCGACGTGGGTAAAGAGGGAATGACGTGTATGACCTTTGTGTGAACTTTTAATTCCCACGAGAAAACTTGACATGGGATGGGGTCTTGTGAGCACACACACCCCAGCCAGGAACCTGACGTCGCAGAACGTCATTGTAACGTCACAGAGCACCAAAGACGTTATTGGAACGTGACGTTTACGTTGCTCCTTGGCTGCGATGGATAGGTTTGTGCCAATGTATTTATCATGTATTTTCAGTCATGATATACACTTCAATTTCTAAAATACTTTCTCATAGACGGGACAATTGGAGAATAATAAGTCACCTTTCATCCATCTATACCCATATCCAAAATAACTAAAATTGTCCTTCTTTTAAATTTACTGAGGTGCCAAAAGATACTTTACACGTGAAAGACAATCATTGCAGTGTATTTAAGGAAGTGTATAGACAATTTAAAGTGACCCTAAAATATTCTTGACCTATAGATCATAAACAAAATATGCCGATTAACACTTATTCTCAACAATAATTATTTCAGTAGCCTATGCATGTTAACCGAATAGATCTCATTGATACCTAAATGATAATGAAATATGTTAAATAACTTTATTCCTAAACTAACGTTGCTTTGAGATCTAAATGTTGTACCGTATGTGTAATCTTCATCCAAATTAACCCTTTGTGTAAGGGGCCAAAATGCTAAGCTTTAGAATTTGGATATTCAAAGTGACATGGCATGTGTTTTGTCTAAAAAAGTAATTCAGTCCAAATCAGCCTGCCTGCAGGTGATCAAAATATAAACCAGCTATCCGTGGCAGGGAGAATTAAGGCCTGTTTCCACCAAACGACATTATGCTAACGACCATGAACGACCATGAACGATTCACAAATCTCTTACATTAATATGGTTGTTAGTAAAATCGTTCAGTGGAAACACAAAATCGTTAGCTAAGACTTTTGTTAAAGACTGCAAACAATTTTTGCTCAAGACCAGAGTGAACAATTCACCAACGACCAAATATTAAACCTGTTTAATATTTATGGATGACAGATGCCAATGATTTTTTCCAAGGGCAATTAAAAGCAATTAAATCTATTGTTTCCCCTATTTTCACTGCCCTGTTGTTGGAAAGAGTCGTTCACAATGTCCCAGAATCGTCCACATATCTGCATTTCATGCGTTTGGTGGAAACAACTAGTCGTTTAAGGCCTGTTTCCACCGAACGATATTTTGCTCAAGACAGCCTAAGACATGAAAAGATTAGGAAATCGTTGGTGGTCTTTGGGAAAATCGTTCAGTGGAAACACAAAATCGTTGATAAAGACATTTGTGAACGACTGCAAACGACATTTGTAAACGACTAAAGTGAAAGATTCACCAACGACCAAATATCTAACTTGTTTAATATTTCTGGACGACAAATGCCAACGATTTTTCCAAGACCAATTAAAAGCAATTAAATCTATTGTTCCCTGGTCTTTCTGATCTCTGTCGTTTGAAAAAAAATTTCAGATAGTGAAAGAATCGTTCACAAATCAGTATTTTGGTCGTTCAGTGGAAACAAGAAAACATTCCTTTGAGAAAGATTAAAATGACCAACGATTTTAATTTTTTTCAGTCTTTTGAAGTCGTCAAGAAATTTTGATGAAAGTCGTTCAGTGGAAACCCGGCTTCACTTAAAAAAGATTTTTTCTCAAGACAATTTGCTGATGATAACAATTTTTTCCAGTCGTTTGTGGTCGTCGCATATTCTCAACCTGAATCGTTTGGTGGAAACCCGGTTTTACTTGTTTGTGAGTAGTTCTTCCACATTCCTCCAGAGGTCGATCCTAGTCATTCCCCTTTCAGCTTCACAGACAGCTCGCCCCGCCATCTCCGGGTCTGTTATCGCTGTTCCAGTAGAAGAAAACTTCAAAACCCAGCTGTTTCCCACAATCTTTATGAAAAGATCCATAGATCACATGTGTTCACCATAATGTTTAATGCTTACACTTCTATTTTATGTGAGAATCTAACACAAGAATGTTCAAATTTAATTAAGTCAATTTAATCGTGTTTCTTAGGGTGATACTGGTGGCCCCCTCGCCTGTCCTTTCACAAAGAATGGTAGGATGACTTACTACCAGGTGGGAGTGGTGTCCTTCGGTATGGGGTGCGCCCAGCCAGGGACGACTGGGGTGTACACAGACCTCTCCCACTTCTACGGCTGGATCAACTCTGCCATCACCAATAACCAAGCTGGTGTGTGCCAGAACAACAAATAATTTGTCAGCAATGGACATATTTCTATTTCTATTTAAATTGGGCAATTTTGTACATTATGAATGTATTGAATCAATGATTTGCCACAAACTTTAAGTATATGCCTAGAGTCAAATGACACAATATTTTGGTACAGAGATTTGTAATTATAAATGTTTGTGCTCTATTGCTTGATTCTCATCATACATAGCATCATCTTTGTATGGCCTATATATCATTTTGAGACTGTAAGAAAAGGTCTGTGCACAATCAAATAAAACAATGACGCGACTACATTCTATAACTTGCATGGTTTTTACTTGATTTGGGGATTGGATGGGTCTTTTGGTGACATGGTCACTTGACTTTATAATATAGTTTTACCATAGAAATCTCTTAAAACCTTGTTTCACTTTTAATAAACCAGGGCGGTCCAGCCTTACATACAAGATATGAATTCAGTTTGATAAAGTGGCGGAAATGCACGTGTCGGTCGGTAACCATCCTGCGGAATCAATCTATAAACGAATGTAAAGTTTTCATATATTATGAGGACTTTACCCCCTGAGAGGTTTTAAGACTTGATCTTATGATAGAGTTGGTGAACTAGGAGTGAGTGAGAGTACACAATATTAATGACACAGTGACAAGGTAAATTGAGCTGATAAGATGTAGAATATTCAATAGGCCTGGCTGTGTCGACCCAGACCATGAATGCTTGTTATTAAACTTAATACATATAGCATTAGATCAGACACTGAAATACGTTATAGACATATCTATTATATATCATTCTGGTTTATCTGAAGTATCATCACGTTTCTCAAAGGATTTATCTACACTGAAGCCTGAAATATTATGTAAACTCATAAATAAGAGTACATGTATGTATTGATTGTAGCATATGTACTCGTTACTCTAATCCCCAAGGTACCCAATGCCACCTCCTCGGTTAATGGCTTAAGACCAATATCATTACTACCACTACCAGGTAAAATAGCTGAAAAACATCTTTCCTCGCAG
The DNA here is from genome assembly GCA_936440205.1 of Lepidonotus clava. Classification (NCBI taxonomy): domain Eukaryota; kingdom Metazoa; phylum Annelida; class Polychaeta; order Phyllodocida; family Polynoidae; genus Lepidonotus; species Lepidonotus clava. The sequence continues at coordinate 26,021,047 of OW387138.1, forward strand.
ATTATACATTTAGAAATTCAAGAGATTATAATGTTTAAGCAGTATTTCGGGATGTAGAAAAATACAATTGTTGCTGATTTCAGTAATCCTAACTCTAGAAAACAAGGAAGGCTGATATGGTTATTTTGTCCAACCCCTGTCCAACCCTTGGATATACCTAACGTGGGATGGGCTTATTCCTTTATCAAAAGGGTCGTTGTATCTAATAAAATTCATCGTATTTTAACTGCATGTGGGTAGTGCTGGTATGGAGTGGGTGAGGAAGGACCGATCGATTGTCGTGGAGGGTCACAATAACTGGCTTGGAAAATTCCGATGTATCTAGATTGACATCGAGCCCTGGGAATTTGTGTCCCCAAAAAAGAGTATGTGGGGAAGTTTCTGAGCAATAGCACGGAAATTTACCGGGTTATTACGCCTCTCTTTGGACTTGTAAACAGGACATAAATAAAAAATGAGGACACGGTAAACTCAGGTGACACTTTTATCGACCCAATCTGTCCCAATCCTAGTCATCAAACATCGAACTTGGATATTATATTAGATACTGATTAGAACAAGTATGAAAAACGTCTCCCTACTCTCTTGCAGGGGCGGATCCAGGGAGGGGAGAGGTCCAGGAGTCCTTACCCCTCCCCTGCTTTTGGTGGACCCCCAAAGTACAAAAAGAGGGGGGAAATGATGTGTGTGCACATGCAAATGCACACCGTTTTAAACTTTCAGTACTTAGCAGGGGCGCATCCCGGGGGGGGGGGGGGGGTTCTTGGGGGTCCTGAACCCCCTTTTCTTTTGGTGGACCCCTAAACTCCAAAAAAAGGGGAAAATTCCATGTGTGTGCACGCCAATGTACACTGTTTTAGTACTTAGCCTATATGCTGACCCCCCCCCCTCCCCGCCCATCCTTTTGAAAATCCTGTATCTGTCCCTGCTTAGCCTATAGGCCTATGATCACCCCGGCCCCTCCTTTCGGAAATCCTGAATGACCATCCACCCCTCCAAGCCAGCTTACGACGTAACAGGAACGTACTACAACCATACTTTTTTAGTCAGCTTGTTACTTACTGATATGGCACATAACAATATAATTATATAGATGGTGTAATGTGTGAACACATTATATAGACGGTGTGGTTGAAACCTCACTAAACTAGAACGTTATCAGAACATTATTTTTGTTGAGGTTAGGACGAAACTAAAACAGAAAGTTATAAGGACATTCTGTTTAGGTTGAAGAACATGATCAGAATGTTATAATAACGACGCAGTGCAATGTCACAGCAGTAGTTTGCAGCAACATAATTGGGAGTCTTCAAAAGAATGCAACAAGAACCAACACAGAATCTTGCTGCAACGTTATTTTAACGTCACACCTTCAGCTGGGCTGTCCCCTCATTTCCCCGTGACACACCTGTAAGTGTTGTCCAGGTGCAAATCCAGGTAATATATTCATACTATAGTGGAAATCTCCGTTGTGACGTCATTAAACACTGACCTATTTCCGAGTCTATTCTGGGAAAAACCGACCCACCCCCTTACAGGTTGTTGGGGTTTTCCATTCACCAGTGTCGGGGTCATACGCAAAAGTGAGGAGACGAATTTGTTTGAAGCTAGCCTTGACACACTTTGGGGAGTGCCGTCATCGTCACGGGTTGGAGTGATGGTGCGGGTAGCCTACATACATAGCTGGGTCTGGCTTATACAACTGTTGGAGTACCACTGGGGGGTTTTCACCGAGGATTGGCTCTCCAACCGGATGCCTGCTAGTGGTATAGCCTGTATACAAACAAACACCGCACCTTACAGTCCTACAGATAGGGAGAGGCATCTGTATAGTACAGACACAGAGCATCTACGACACTCAGAGAGAAACTAGGTTGGCAGGTTTACCAATCCTCCTGTGCTGGTGCCAGGATATATCTTCTGTTCTGATCTAGGTAAGTTGAAGTACAGCTCCTTTTGCATTAAAGACTTTCAAGATGACTTGGATGCCAATGGTAAACTGTGTTCCTTGATAGCGGAGTTACATAATGCTCATCTATAAAATATAGTCGTAGACCCTAGGCATTAAAATCGACAGGGTGACAAGCCTATTTTTTTTATATTCGACACATAATAACACATAGTATGTGTTATTATGTGTCGAATGCCGTGTGCTGGCAGCACACGGCATCAAGGACGGATCCAGAGATTTTTTCAAAAAAAAGGTGTCGGGGGAGGGGGAGGGTGTCGCCCTTATATGAAGGTGTAAGGCGCCCCATCCTTGGGATAGAATTTCACATTAAAAAAATCTAAATTTGGCAAAAACTGGGGGGGGGGGGGGGGGGGGGGAGCGCGCCTCAGTCGCCCCCTCTAAATCCGTCCCTGGACATGCTACTTTTAGTGACAACCTCGGGACATCGGAACTTATTCTAAAACATAGGCTTAACCTTAGCCAATGAATACTTAGATAGAAGGCATCGCCATGCCCCCCTTTGTATTGGCCTAAATCCATCCAATTCTGCTGTTGTTTTTTAGCATGTCCATGATATGTGTAAGTAGGTGGCCTGGCTGATGTATAAAGCCACTATTGTTTTTTTAACACCATGTCCGCGATATCCTCCGGGTTTGCCGGACACGAGTCATTTTCTATACAGATGGCGACATAATGTTGTTGATAAGTCTATTTGGCTCTCTCAAGTCAGCGATAATTTCCATATAAAATTTGCACCATATATGATTTCTTGAAATGACATTAATAAGAGTTATAATTTGAACTATTTGACAATTACAATAAGCACATTCTTAAAAGAACTAAAAGAAAATAGTATGCACTTTTTCTGCTTGATGTTTTTAACTTTTAGGTGAACTATATCTTTCAGTGTTAAATTAAGTAGCCTTAAGCTTACGCCTCAAACAGTCGAAGCAGCCAAGGCTAGTAGCTGCAGTGTGAATATTGGTTTTTATACTGAGTCGGATCATAGGTAAAGTGTGATTGTTACCCTAGCCTGTAATGATATATAGCCCAGACTGCAGCGGTTTTCAGATCCTTTATTTACTTATCTTCAATATAACTTGCGAAAGCCAGACCTGCTGGGGCCGAGCCAATCACCAAATAAAGATTTGTCAAGCAGCTTTAACTATCCTGTGAGCTTTCCATGTGGCGGTTCAAATAAGGTCAGATCAGGTACATACTCTTTTAGGTATTATTTGGAGAGGATTACCACAAAGTTGTTGGGTGCAAGCTCTGAAAAACAAAGGGTTAATGTCATAAGAACAAAGATATTGATTTAGAAATTGGAAAAGGATTATTCTAAAGTCACAAGAATGGTCCCTCCTTGTTTTTCACGTCATGGTCGATGTGCGTCTGTATTTTGCTTGACTAGACGGTAAAGCAAAAGAAAAGAATGTGCACATTCCAAGGGTCTCGTTACTTTGCGGGCTCCCCCCTCTCTTTACAGGCAGCTTATGCAAGGTTATCTATTCGGTAGTACATGGTGAGCTCCATTTTGGAAACTGTAAAATCTAGCAGAGCTACAATTCCATAATTATATGTGACTAGGAGAAAGGTGAATAAAGTAGTAGTTGATGGGTTTTTACCTCATTGATCAGCTGTTGATAGTGTTTTGTGGTGTTGCAGCATAGGGTTCTAAAAAGGTCTCTCTGTTAAACCATATTCAGAGAAGTGACCCTCTTCACCTTTCCCCAAAGTCTCAGCAAACTATGAAACAGTGGGACTGGGCAGGGTCATGGGTGGGTTGTGTACCCTGCTGGCTGCCACATGTAGCTCGTATCTCTTAGTGGTTGGACCTGTTTGTATATATCACATATAATATATATGTGATACAAACAGGTCATATATTATATGACAAACACTGCACCATATTTCTTGTGTTGCTATGGCAACCCATCCACAATTGCCTAAGAACCAGCCGAAAACTGCTTTCCGGGCCTTACATTAATATGGACAGCAGCAATGACGAGTTTTGGGACAATGGCGACTAGGAGCATGAATTAACAATCGCAACATTGCAATTATTCAACGGAGATGGGCTTCAAGTACCTATAGATGGCATGGACAGCAGTTCTGATGGTGATTCTAGATCGAATATAGAGGACAGTACATTTTAAGGATGATGCCGTAACTCCTGGGTGGAGAGACGGTAGCTAGGTGAGGATCGACAAGAGAATTGACAAGCCTGACCCTATGCTTCCCCACACAGAATCACTTGGGATCACCAAGAACGTCAATTTAATGAAAACAAGGACACTGTCTTATTTCTTTAGGTTATATATAAAACGTACCTATGGCCAGAAAAATAATGCTGATGCTCCGAAAATAGGCAAAAAATGTTCAGGGAAGAACCAATAGCAATTTCATGCCCCTATTGAAATGCTGAGATGGCTAACCTTGACCTTCCTTGTGAGTTTGATTAAAAAAAACACCCCTCAATAACTATTTGAATGTCATAAGCTGAGATGTCAACTGCTATCTTCCCAGCTAGCATTGCCAGAGATAGATTCAAGGCTATATATACTAAGGTAAGCCCCATCCCCCTTCTCCTTTCTAGTTAATTTCTATTTTAACAAGGGTATTGTTCAATTACCATATTTGTTACCTATTTAGTGTCAAGTGCAAGTAAAACACCTAACGTTCTTTCTAAATATTTATTTATTTTAATTCGTTCATTAAATTCATAAATATTTAGATATTTATAATGTTATTTTCAAATACCTACACTGATCAGAACCAATATGTGGACACTGAGGAGCAGGAAAATGACATAGCTGCTGCAGCACATGTCAACCCCCGACCAAAACAAGAGGGATTAATGGATCTTCGACTTAATAGATAAGGCATTACCCTCTCTCTATACACCGCTCCGTGAAGGAACTATTGATGAGTCCTAGGTCAAACACAAAGGTAGATCAAGACATAAGTTGTTTATACTTATAAATCCTGCTGCTGGTGTATAAAATGCTGGGGTTGCATGGAAAGTGTTACTGGTAAGTATAGCAAATGATAGAAAAAATAGATAGAATATAATAGGAAATAGGCCTGAAATATCGAAAATATAATGACATTCAAGTACAGTGTGGAAACGATGCTAGGAAATCAGGCTCCTGCAGTATACGTCAAAAACACCGAGACCCACAGTTACCATAATTATCACTGCCACCTGTGTCAAACTACAAATTTAATTTTATTCTAGGTCTTACAAGCATTGCTCACTACCGAATAAGAAGCAGTAAGTATACTGATATCCTGCTGGTCGGGCATATGGCCCATGTAGTTGGAAGCACTGCTGATTTACAGCTGCTTCAACAGTAGTAGTTCAGCAGGTATACTGCTTCACTGCTTCTACCTCATTTAAATATATTATAGATTGTTTCCATGCTTAAAATTACTGCTGAATCCCCACAGACTTAATGCTGGTCCTGTACTTGCTGCCCCTCCTTGTCGTGCTTCGGTATTTTATCAGGCGAGTGTGTTTATGCTGAAACACTTCTACAGATATGCTCAATGACAACTGAAAGCTCTACTTATTTCCTACTGAAAGGATACGTCTGGCTAATACTTTTTCTATACTTGTTCTCTACTGTTTCTTTGCTGCGTTTTGGTCCGGGATATATTTCAACAATTTCCATTTAACTGTCCAAGGATTTTAACCCTGTCTAGACTATCTACCTATGCTTGTGGCACACTGCATTTCAACAGGATTGAACTTCCTCTGAACCTGTGGGTGAGACTCACCCAGATCTAAGAAAAAGATGATAGTATTTTCTCTAAATGCTCAGATCGGCTCCTCACTGTATGACAAGACAGGAAAGCAATTCAAGTAATATCAACACGTAATGGAAGTGAGATGTCCACCACTGTAAGGACAATGCAGAATGACCATAGCGAATTCGAAAGGACCCCGGAGGAAAACATATCCAAGCTATATATAGCTGGCAAACACTTGAAATTACTTGAATATCTATAGAACTCAACCTCCTCCTTCTTAGGTAAGATTGGAACTTCTTTGACTCTGACTCAGAGCTCGGATTTCAAGAAAATCTAAGTTATTTTAACTCCATAAAAATCCAAATGTTCTAGAAAAAAGTTGAATTTTAGATATCTGTGTCAAGTCCAAGGTGCTTGGATTACCTTGGGTTTTTAAATTCAGACACAAGTAGGGATTTTGGATTAGCTTGAAGCGTGTGGCACTCCAATACAGATTATTACAATTTTTTACCCAAGCGAATTCAACCTTATTCAAGTTTTCTCCAAGCTTAAAAGTTATCTCATTGGTCGTCATGTGACCCTGAGATTTGAAATATTTGGAGGGAAACCAGCAGCCAAATTGAAAAGTTAACAAAGTCAAGAGGGACATAATAAGGAAGTATGAAGAATTAAAAGAAAACTCATGGATGTAAGAGTATATGTAAGGATCTACTCTCATGTCTTGTAACTAGGAGATTGCATGGGGGCCAAAGTATCGTGATTAACCCAGATTATGCTAACGTCCTACTGGTAGGACACCTATAACATGGGTTTTGTGCAACTTGTTAAAGTTAGTCAAAATATGAATACAGTCTAAAATCTTAGTGTAAATATGACCTCAACACCTATAGATCATGAAAACATTCCAAATAAGAATATATCCATCGCAACATTATGTTGCCATGGCAACAAACAGTGAGGTAAATTGACAAATACAGATGATAGAAAATTTGAAAAATCAATGTGTGTTTTTCCTATGATATAATAAATATTTTGGGACAAAATTTGGATTTTAGATAGACCTTATGGAGCTCCATATGCATGCTATTTTTTATTTAAATCAAATAATAATGTCCAGAGATATTAAGAATTTTCTATTGCTGTCCTACATGTAGGACGTTAGCATAATCCACTACCTTAATTTTATGCCCTGCACCCATGTGGATACTACATGATATAGCATTATTTTGAAGTTTTGTCATCATTTACTCACACATTTTGCATACAAAGTATGTAGTAGATGCCCATAGAAGTCTAGTATTTGGTACTTTAAAGCTCTTTTTGTATTTTAGAACAATTTTTTATTTTTCCTTAACCTTTAATAATGGATAAAGGCATATTATCATAGATAACCCATAAATTAGGTAGTTGGTTACCATGGTAACCCGAAAAATAAATAAGAAATATTTTTTTCGCACCCTCCGAAAGTGGATTTCATAATTATGAGTGGCTTTCCATATAATGGATTCCTAGAATTCTTATTTTTAAAATTAATAGTATGATTTATTTGTTATCATATATTTGCCAATAAGGCTCTTTTTAGCATTAGCAAAGAGTTAAGTACTATGGAAATTATGGTAGTGGATTATGCTAGCGTCCTACATGTAGGACGCCCCATATCTCAGCTTCGACTATAGATAGAGACCTAAAATTTTGTATGTGACTCATTATATCATATATAGTGCCAGATATAAGATATTTAGAGTTTTGGATCATAATTGGCACTTTAGTATAATTTGGGTTAAAGGTAGGATATTTTATTTGAAGATGGGGGAGGGTTATAAATACAGCCTACAGGGACAAGTAACGGCAGGTAGAGAAGAGTGAGGTTCATTGGGGATGGGTCACGGCTACCAGCGATGTAATCCTAAATATGGTAACAAAATTTGTACTTGCTGATTTACTATATGGTCACAGCTTCTTCATACGTACATTATTGCTATATCAAAGGACTTGTTGTCTTTCCATATAGGGTAAAACAGGGTTGTATCGCGCATAGTGGTATATCGCGCATTTTTTGTTTGTTGCCCTTAGATACAGAGAATATAATCAAATAACAAAAGATAGTAGATAATTGCTAGAATTCGCTGTTGTTGTCAGACTAAACCATGATATCACTTTATTACATTTATAAATACTTAGTTATCACAAAAATTGCATTTTCACAAATACAGGGTGCGCGATACAAGCCTAAATCAATATTTCAATGAAATCCAATCAATATTTTGCAATATTTTTTTAGAGATACGATATCTTTGATGTTAGTTCGGCATATCAGCAAAGTTTTGAAGGGTCTAAATTTAATATATGGATAAGTATGGATATAGATTGTGCATAAAACTAATTTTTAGTGAGATCTTCATTTTGACAATTATTTCACATTAATTTGATATCTAATGCGCAATATAAGACGTGATAGATGCGCGATATTAGCCTGACATGCATGAAATAAACAAAAATTAATAAATTATTACATTTTTACCACCCATCCATAAAAAGTTAAAAGTAGAAAATGTTAAATATCCCCATCAAATACACCTTATATGGTTCTATATGAAAAAATAAAATTGGGGGTTATCCCTGAAGAAACTAATGAGTAAAAGACAAAATATGAACCATAAAATGTAGATTTATTAATATTTCTATGAATATCTCATAAAAAATGTTGTAGAATTTTATGAGATATCATATATCATAAATGATTGTATAAACTATAAAACAAAATGTGAAAGGTTTTAATTGAAGATAAAAACGTACATATGGACTTCGAGTGTACAGAAAAATGATTTTTTATTAGATTTTCAATTTTGCCTTTAATTTCTTATTATTTCAAGTATGATGTGCAATATAAAACCTTCTAAATGCGCGATATTAGCCTGAAATGCGCGATATAAAACCTAAAAAAGGTATTTAATATATCTTTACTTCAGGAAATATAGGTTAGGGCTACTGGAAAAAAAATCATATCAATACGTACGTCTCATATAGTTCTATGTCACAAAATAAAATAGGGAAGCACACTTTGAAAGCCTTTTGTAGGAGACATTTTTCTGTGAAAATGAAATAAAATGCGCGATATACCCCCTTGTTACCCTACATCCTCTGTTCTTATTTTGTCTAAGTGACAAGAATCACAAATATTTCTGTTCTGAGGTTGTAGTAAAATACTATCAGATCTTTAGGGATGGAATTGAATTGTGAACTTGTCATACCTAAGTTTTGGCATGGCATATCCTCCCCCTAACGACTACAACTATTTATCAAATTTATCATATAAAATATAATAATATCACAATTTCCCTAAATAATAATCAAAAGGCATATCAAATATGTATATACTACTTCATAGAGTTTATGGTAAAACCTCTGTTAGCACTCCCCCTCCCCCTAGTGGCAACTGGCCTAATTAAGTAATTAGGTCAAAGGCCAAAGGTGAGGTGGGGAAGTGCACCCCTGCTGTGGGGGCAGTGGGAGTCTGAACACCAAGGTGAACACATGTCTATTGTGTAACAGCCTAGGCTTAGGCCTATATGGTTAATAACCTGTGACTGAAGAATAATACAACATTACCATCAACTACTACTCCTGTCTTCAACTCTTCATTGCTCCCCTCAACATCCATACATTGAACGTACTATACACCAAAACTTAAAGTACTTCAAACTAGCCGAGTATACAATTCAGAAACATGTGCATCCACCAGCTTTACCATGTGCTCCCATATGGTCCGGGTAGGGGTTTGACATACATGAATATTCTTGAATCTGTAGGGAGGTAGAAAATACAAGAAGTTCAATGAAATGTCCTTAAGGACAATGGTGCCATTTTCCAGATATCCAAAAAATGAAAGTTCTTTAATCTAATTTATATTTTGCAGAAAGACTCAATGACATTATGTAGAATTCATAAATGGTATAGAAAATTGGCTAAAAGTTATAGTTTTCAAGGGGAAAATGGAGAAACATGAGTAATCTTGAGAAAACATTGCAAATGATGAAAAATGAAATTTGACCCCCTGTTTTTTTGGCTGGATATGATGGCCTACATCCATCTGCATGTCATATTAACTTTTAAAGCAATTTTCAATGTTCACTTTTTTTGTGTGAAACTTTATTTTTGAATTTTTATATTTTTGAACTAGTTTATTTGATATAATTTCTAGTTAAAAACATATATTACATCATAAAATTTTACAAAAGTTCTTCTTTTTCACTTGAGAAAACATGAACACATTTATCAAAAATATTTGGCTGGTTGTTATTTCATTTCTATCAAAATAATTAGCAAATGAAATCAAATTTCAAAATTTATTTTGCAAATAAATTTTGGAATAATTACCAAATAAATAAACTGGTCCAGCCAAAAAGTTTCCACGGTGACCTATCATTATTTTTGCATTTTTGGAACCTATATGGGTAGAACTTTCAGTGTGTAAAGTTTGAAACAATTCTCAATGTGACTTCTATAATGGCGCCATTGCCCTTAATATTCTTAAATGTTCAAGCGGCCAATACCAGCAAGTTATTTCAAGAGAATTCAACCTACATTGTAAATACAAGAAAATTCAAGAAATTCCAGTTGGGCCTCTCTGTCAAGTATGTGTTAGTGGGCCTGTCTGTCCACCTCCTCATGCCTGCCTAGCACACAATCTTAATTGCCCACTTAGACTGAACAGAGATCCAAAACACTCACTTACCAATGAATGTGTTTCGACATTTGACCTCTATTCAGATTTAAACCCAGGTCAGGCTTGCAAAAATCTTAGAATTAGTACAATTATATATATGTTCAACACTGGAACAGTGTCATACACGACTTGAAATGAAATCTTAGTCTTTTGATTCACTTTGTTCTTAATGACCAGTTCAACCTCTCCTTGAGCTGTGTGCCACAGGTGTTAGTTGTGTGTAACTTCTTTTAGTTTATTGAGGTATGACCATCAACAGATAAAGAGTAAAGTGGTTTTGCAGTACTGGATTCCAAATACCCTCTGTATTATACTTAAATGCAGTGAAGTGACCCTGTTCACCCTTTCCCAACAGTTGCCTTTCTCTAGCTTGGCCTAACAACTTTGACAAATTATGGTTATTGAAAAATCACCTCATCATGTCCAAAATAGACTGAAATGAAATATGAAACTCAATCTAAATCCCTTTCCCAGTATGACCCTTTTTAATAATGAATATCGTACCTTTCCATCGCAGACCCCAGCCATCCAACCAGCTGCCATGTCTGATGACTGGACACCATCAATAAATCTGGTGGAGCAGGCCCAGTACCACCTAGCCTTCCTCAACACGATCAGCAAGGTGCCCCGCCTCCACGATGAAGCTTTCCTCCACAACGCCGTCCGCCGCTATGAGCTCATGTGGCTACCCCTTCTGGCCAAGCACCCTGGAGCTGCCCTGGAACCACCTCTTGATGTGCACTGGGTGTGGCATTGCCACCTGCTGTCCCCCAGGGCCTACCAGAAGGACTGCCGGGAGGTTGTGGGGACTGTGCCAGAGCATGTGATGCGTATTGTGAAAAAGGACTTTGAGCTGGCCAGTGAAAGGGCAAAGGGCATTTGGGAGAGCTTGTACCCAGAGGAGCCTTTCAGCATAGACTTTAACGCCTCCATGGTGCCAGGGCAGTACACATCGCGGATTGGGTATGACCTGGTGGGGGCGGCGGGCAGACAGAGGTCCTTCTACTACAATGTGTCCATGCCCCACTACACTGATACTAAGTTCCTCAACACTGCCCTACTGCGCTATATCAAGTTCCTCAAGCTGAAGAAAGACCATCCTCAACAGTTCCTCGGTAGGTTAGGTGTTTGCATCAGGTGAGATGTTGTATCTTATGCCTGGCAGTTGTATGATGATAAGAGATTTTTGGCAAGCAACAGCAGGTGCGCGAAGGGAGGAACAGCTATAACACAAGTTTTAGAATAAACAGACAATTAGAATTAGATATTGTTGGCATGTCATTTACGATTCATTGATTCATTGCACAGCTGCCACGCACTGATTTTTTCCTGAATCATCCTAAGCAGTTAACAATCTATGGGCAGGCCTAGTTGAGTTTCCTCACTAACTAAATGACCATAGTTACAAAAAAAATGTATCCAGTCGATTCATCTATGGACATTGTGTAGATGATGTCATATTAGCCATAAAGGGACTGGCCATTAATGATCAATTGACTATTAAATTGATCTTTAAAAGTGAATAAGATTTTACAGTGAAGTTATGATATGTGTACAGGCCCTCAGTCTTATATATGAGTCATTGTATTTCAATTGTGGGTGAAAATTGCTAGTTTTGTTTTTGTTACTTAAGTACCAAATGGTTATAGACATCACATTGGTGATCATCAAAATCTAGTAGCGTGATCTTGTCTGCACAAGTTCTATAATGTTTTCTATCTATTCCTCTCCCAGTGCCGATGTATGATGTGGACCTAATGTGGCACACCCACCAGCTGTTCCCCCTGGTGTATGGGCGGGACACTACAGCCCTGCTGGGGTATCTACTGAACCATGATGACGAGACAACTGACCGGTCTGAGGGTTCCAAACTGGCCACTGCTGATTCAGAGACAAGGGCCTTGTGGAAGCATGTCTATAACGAGCACTTCGTCATTGCAGGAGTCCTCAACAGGGGGCAGTCACCGGTCGGGAGGCTGTTTCATGTAAGTAGAGACCAAATTTTCCCTACAACAATAATAGTGGCATTAAATATTAGCTTATGTGTGTGGTAAACAGGGTGACATGACTTTTGCACCCAGGACCTTTAGCCCATGGACTTTTGCCCTCTGGACATTTGCGCCGTGCATATCAAATTCTTTTATCATTTATCGTTAATAACTTTCTTCACTTGATATTTTATTATTCATCAGCATATCTAGGTATTTAGGTGCTAAAAGTCAGGTTGATAATAGTTATTATGCATAAAGGTATGCCCTAAGACACTTGCAATAGCTTTAAAAAATTCATCGATATAAAAAAGCTTTTATAAACAATCATTTTCTTATCAATTTATTCTTACATTCATCAAATACCATGCTTGAGACTACTGTCCACATAAAAAATACCTTACACCTGGTGGCATCCATACATTGCAAGGCCCCTCCCTCTGGCTCCCTCCTGCGCCACCTCCTAGCCCTGCCACGTGCCTCTCAAGGTACATTCTTGCCCCTCCTACCGAGCCCTCCCCTGTCTCACCTCATTTGATACTTTGGTTGGAAACAATGTTATATTGCCTCAAGTCCCTTAAATTTTACATGGTGACATGGGTCTTTGTAGGACTTAGTGACATGTGATAGGGGATCTCCTGAAATCAAACATGGCAAAATGGATGATTTTTAAATTCTATGTGGCGACATGGACATGACCTGGCAACATGGAAGTCTCTTAAATTTCAAGGGCCCCTGTGATGATAATTATAATATAGTATTGGGGGGTGAAAGTCCTCTGGGGCAAAAGTCCAGGGGCAAAGGTCCTGGGGGCTTATGGCTAGGGGGTAAATGTTCATGGGACAAAAGTCCCAGGGGCAAAGATTCAGGGGGCGAAGGTCCGGAAGGCAAAAGATTTAGAGCTGTATAGAGAGATAACCTCCAGTGTTGTAACTTTTATGTGACTATTTTAGTTTATTCCTTACCTTCATATAACTAGTCACCCCCAATCTACAATACAATCACCCCACTCAGTTACTTTAGAGTTTACGAGAGATTCAAGTCCATGAACTGATTCTGTGATGTTCTCTGGGGAAACTTGTGGTTTCCCGACGGAGATAGTAATATTTTTGACGGGAATCGTGCTCAGTCTTTCGATGCACGAGCGGGACGGGTTTACGCGTACACTCCTCCGAGCCCGTGGTGGGGTAGCCTATGGGCTAGTGGTATTTAATGTCTCGGAAATGTGTCCTGCGCGCGGGGGTTGGGGGTGGGTGCGGTGTGATCAGAGGGGTGGACTCACGCGGGGCACTAATGGGGCTCACGTCCGAACAGAGACTCAGCTCCGGCCGAGTTTGTGGTCGGCTTCTCGAGCGATAAGTCTAACAGGTACCTTGGACGGTCAATCCAGCACTCACAACGGGGACCATGCCCAAAGAAATTAAAAGGGTGGTAGCGTGTAGGCTAAGGTCCCAACACTTTGATGTAGTACCCGTTAACTTCCGAAGCCCGTGCATCATACTGATTCGTCCCCATTTTCATACAGCCGAGTTCGTCCCTACGTGTCTAATTCCCTGTTTTTAGTCCTGATCTTCATATTCGGCTAAACTTGGGTCTGATTCTAGCTCTCGGACCAATAGCCTCAACTATTAGGCTCTCCTAAGTCGCTTCGTGCCCATTCCAATGGAGACAAGAGGTGTGAACACAGTTAGTTCGAAGACAGGAATGTTTATTTTCGTGCAATCACTTCTATTTATAGCCATAACCTGGCTCTTGATTGGTTATATAAAATCAAGTGGTCACTTTGACCCTTTACTGAGGTCACTTCCGGTCAATGATACATCATACATTACGATTCCGTACTTATGAACTTGTGCATGCATTTTCGTGCAACTCGTACCGTATGAGTTCGTACCGTAAGATCTTGTGTACTTCATGATCGTATCCCAAAACACAGCTTCACTTATATCTTTAACTGAGAACATTTTTTGTCCTTTAACCTTTATAATTACTGCACGAACCAATGTAGTGACATTGAATTAATTACTATAATTCATCACGATTCTCTATAGTTTTGCATCAGTATCCACAGCAACTATATTGTTCTTTTTGTTATTCATGAAATTAACAAATATTATCGTAATATAGATCAGATACATGTGAGAAACTAATGTAAAATCAGGAATAACACTAAACAATATAATATAAATAGCACGATATGTACCAAATATAGATACAATTACTATTGCTAACTCTTTTATTTTGTACAGACGGTGAATCCTGAACTATACGAAAACATCCCGATTAAGGCGAAATTTACTGTTGACCAAATCACCCTCACTGGAGGTAAAGCCAAATACAAAGTGTGTGGTAAGATCAAGACCCACAGTCCCACCCAGCCCTCAATGAAGCTGCACACAGTAAAAGGTTCCCCCCATGTGTGGCCATCATCAGTGGCCCCACTTAAAGGGGGCATCCCAGGCTACATCTCCATGGATATATCCAGCAAAGTGGACAAAACCACAGTAACAGCCCACTTCAAGAGGACGGATGGCATCACTGGTGCTATCTTTGGAAAAAGCCTCTGTAATGTAAGGAACATTGTCAATTAAAAACAAAAATCATATCTATGGTTCAGATACATTTTATCTTTATTGGTTCAAAACATCTCTCATTGTATCCTTTCTAGAAATGAAAATATAGGTTGATGGTATATATTTGTATCTTAAGATTGTACATATGGATAGGGTTAGATATTCTGAGAAAGTACAATTGTAAAAATATTGAAATTGGGAGGTTAGGACAGAATTTGGGGGTGTTAGGATAGAAATTTTATGCCCATCAATATCTGTTAGAAATTTGTTGGGGACTATTATAAAGGAAGACATTGAAATCTAAATATGCAATTTTTAGTGCTTGTGACAAAAAAGTGGTTTAATGAAAAACTTAATAAAGAGTAACCCAAGCAAGTGAGCTTTAGGAATCCACTGACCTGGACAGCTAGCTACAGAAGCTTTTTCTGAGATCTATTATAAATGTTTGACATCTAACATGTATACAGTGTTCCGAAAGAGTTGCTCATTTGAATTGTCTAGCATTTTAGCCTACCTTATTTCGATATTTTATGTTTTCTATTATGATTTTTCAAGTTCAATTATGCCCTCATATGCTACTAATTATTTCTGCAGATATCAATCAATCTTCAATCGTGTCTAAATGGCATCACAAGTCCCTCCCATGGTGATAAAACCTGCATCCTGAATGCCTCGTCTGTACCCGATGAGTATAGTATGGAGATGCGGGGCAAAGTACACAACATTGAGGCTGACCGACAGACATTAGGCATCAAATGGGGTCCCTTCGCTGAGCACACAATTCCAGAGGACATCGAGCAGCTCTGGGGACCTGTGGGGCTGCCCAAACTGCCCGAGGGGGTCCCTAACACCTGTAATGCTGCCTCACACCTGTAAGTATACAACTCATAACTGTTAAGCCTGTATTCCACATACCACCCAGTTGATGGTGGTCCTGTGAATCATTTGGGCACAATTCCGTGCGGGACATCCGAATGTCCAATTTTCCATGCTGCACTGCATGGGACTCGAACCAATGCAGTGCCAATCCAAATGAGTAGTACCAACGCCCAACAAAGTTGGCCACCCCAACCCCCAATTTTTGGGGATTTCTAAGAAAAATAAAGGAATTTTAAAGGAATATCTAGAGACTCTTTAGGGAGTTTGAACAGGAAAAAAGGCAAAATATACCCATATCTAATTGAATACAAGTTTCTAGAATGTCATTACCTTCTGGTTCAATACAGGGATGTTCCTATAAGGGATACAGGATTCCTGCATTAGAAATATAATTCATGCCTTTTTTGAAGGGGACAAAATCGAAAAATCATAAATAGATAAACTAATTAGCAAAATAGTGTTTTAAAACTATTTGCTTAATAATAATTGTTATAATTAGATATCATCTATTATATTTAGATAGATAATAGGAATTGAGACCTTTCTTCATTTTAATGTATCTTGACACTAGTGCCTATAGAAACAGAATTTCGTTGTTGATAGTCGGATCTGGACATGCTTGGTATAATTCAAAAGCTTATTACTTTTCCTACAATAACGGATTTCAACCAAAGCCTACATTGGGCACACATGTTTGCTTACTTTTTGTAATTTTCTTACAACAACAAATAATCCTAAGATAATTTTATTCACAAACTAGACCATTATGTTTACAGTTTGGGACAGACAATACTTATTCTTAGGCCAGCCTGATAGAGATATTACTTTTTTTACTTTTTTTTACCTCTTGTCCTCATGGAGCAGGGTGACATAATGTCATTCAACAGTAACAACATAATGGGACAACGATCCTGACCTCAAACATTAACATTCACCTACTTGTATAGTTCTGCCTTGTTTGAGTATCATTTACAGTCAATATGTGTATTGACAACTATGAATATTATAAAAACAATAATAAAAAATATATACATGATAAATATAATAATGTGTTATGTAGTGTTTTTTTTAAACGATTCTCTTGATCACATTAGCCACGTTTTGTATAATAATATATTATAACATTTTAGAGGACAGGATCTTTATCCACATTGGCCTGGGTGTATACAGTTAAACCAAAGTCATGCCACTTGTATTACAGTGTGAAGCTGCATGGGGACACCCTGTACACTGTGAGAGTGATCCACTCTGTACCCCTCAGGATGTCAGTGATACAGGTCTTCTACAAAGACAAGATGGCTGTGGTTTCCCAACTCGTGGGCCCTGAACAACTGCCTTCACCTGACCAGGTAAATCCATAATTGTTTATACTGCTGCTTTATTTATAAGAAATAATTATGATGAGAAAACATGTTTGGAAGTTGAGTCAATCATATAAAAATGTTATTTGTGTATTCAATGAGTTATCTACTCAATGCTACCCTTTTCATATATTAATTTTGTTTGTCTACCAGCTTTCCTAAAATCTTTCATTTTTCAGGTTGCTCTGAGTAACAATTGCACGCCATTGGATGCTAAGAAGGGTGAGCGAGCCATGTTGATCAAGAACTGTAAGGGAGACTGGGGAGTGGTGGTAAGCCAGTGGACAGGCTACTCGAAAGGTAGGTATATATATTCACTCAAGTCCTCCGTATATATAATTGATTCATGGGCTTATCATGACTTCATCATGATTGTATATGTAGCAATCAAATGTTACCAGCTTGCTTACCAAAGTTTAATTATGTTGCTATCAAGAAATATGAATGCTGCTGTGTAGTATTGCTTTATGTATTTAGAAAATAATCAAAATTACATTATGCATTGGCAAGGTGATGCATGATTTTCCATTATATTGCCTACCTCTTATGTTAGAGTAGATGAACCCTTTAAGTGGCATAGAATTATCTTTGTATCTAAAATAATTGATATTGGCATTTGCATATTAGTAGATATCAAGTGTATTGGCACAAGTCCCCTATACATCTCTTAACAAAGTGTCTGTTCTTCTTTAACAGGAACAAGAACAGCAGTAGGAAACCCAGGTTACTTGAAAACCGTTGTTACCAGATTAGGAGAAGTGGCTAAAAAGCAAACAAAATTTAACCTGATGAAGATGATAGGAGTAAGCCAAGGCACCTCTAGGGAGTTCAACCAGAGCCTGCAGTATGAGATGTTTGGCCATGATGGCATCATTGTAGACATCCCAGCCAGTGAAGTGCACGTGGGCAAAGACTGTGACCAGGTGCCGGAAATGTTGGCTGCAGCCTTCAGTGCGGCTGTCCTCCTTCTGGTGTGTCAGCCCCAGCCCCAGCTGTTCCTGAACAAGGGTAAACCGGCCAAGCCCCTTGCCCTTAAGAGAGGCACCAGGAGGATCAACACATACACATCAGATACAGTTCCCTTTTTCTTCTACTGCGGCTACATGGAGCCCATATATAGCAACAGCTGGATCTACTGGCACCACTACTACCACCTGCACCACCACCATGGCCTGGAAGGGTCAGACGGCCTGGAGGTGGCAGACAATGACTTTGATGTTGGGGTGGAGACAGATGGGGACAGTCCCTATTGCCCCTGGGACCCTGCAGGCACTGGAGACCACACCAATGATGGCCTCATAGCTGAGTCAGGTGGGGACATAGGCAGTGTAGACACAGGTGCCATGTGTGGGGGGTGTGGGTCCTGCACTACTAGTGGGGGTGGTGGGGACACTGGAGGAGGTGGCTGCGGCACCAGTGGGGGCGGCGGCTGTGGGGCGTCCTCCTCCTGTGGATCCTCCTGTGGGTCGAGCTGTGGTGGGGGTTGTGGAGGGGGTTGTGGCGGATAAATCAAAATTGACATTATCATGCCATCCCTCTTGTTCCGCATCAGCAATAATCTATATCGAATTAACCTTTTGTTTAGTAATTACTATGCATGAACCTCTGAAATCCAGGGGAATTAATCACAAAGGTGTACAGAATGTGCCATGTCTCCAACTTTAAGGAGGTATATTTTTGGAGAATTTATTCTGAATTCCCACCTTGAGTGCTTCATCATAACTAGCAGACTGCATACGGGTGCCTAGTTGAGGCTTTAAAAACCAAGATGATAGAGTAGCATACCGCATAGAGCCCCTACCAGTGTAGACATATATTTGTACTTCTATGATAAGGAAACAGGACTAAATATTATGATTAATGACACCTTTACATTGATTTAGACTCCAAACACCAGAGGTAGCACTCTTAAGTGAAGGATAAGTAAGATGTCATACATTCTTGTTTTTACATATGCATCATTAACCCATTACCCTGAGGGAAGTGAAGTGTACAACAGTTTGGGAGGAATGAATTTGTATCTAATAATTTTATTGTATTTTCATTAAGATAATATTGTTGGATGATGAAATATGATAAAAGAAAATTTAAATAAGAAAATGATTGCAAATCAAATTTATGATAATGATGTGGGTGGGTGGGATACTTTTTGGCAACATTGGTAGTGGTCCAGGTTTAGCGAGGTTGTTTAGAGAGGATATGATAATGAAATTTGTGGACTGGCTAATAGGTGGGGCGAGTGTATTAGTGAATCATTGTCACTTGCCTCTAGGTGTCACCAATGACCAGGCCTATTTATATAAATGCTCCAAACTCATTGTGAAAAGTGGACTCAATGGTAGTGCATACCTGCTGTCAACTACAAAGTTGGATGGAATATAAAGACATGGGCACTTTGAACAATTTGGCTGTTGTGGTCCTCTAAATATTATTTTACTTACATAAAAGGGGATAATGATGCCTTGATGGTATTTCTGTATAGACTTCAAGAAAATCAACATAACTGTCACCAAGATATAAAAGCATTTATAGCTACTGGGGTGAACGTGGGGGGGGGGGGGGGTCTTCTCAAGTCAACGGCTAATATAGCTACTGGTAACTATTCATAATTGACTGCACTGATTGCCTATTAGGGTGCTTGCAATTAGTGAGTATTTTCACAACTAAGTGAGTCACTTATATGGATAGACTATACTGTGCTGCGCAGACATTTTGCAGTTCTCATAGCAATCTCTTATATGATTATTATCTAGCTGCCTAGTAGGCATATATATCATATGAAATTAATATAATTATTATAGTACATTGAGCCTGCTCAAAGATGTAGATTATATCTACGTTTGCGTTGGTCAATTGTCATTTTGCATGGGGCGATCTAAACTGAAACTGACGAAAATGTATGAGAAAAATAGGCATATTTTGCCAAATTGTTGACTGAAACATATATATCCTCAGATTCCCTATGCATGTCATATATCATCTAAAAGCTGAATCAATTTTCTATCTAATGAATCTATTTATATAGCAATATTTAAGCTGTGCAATGCACAAATGTTTTGAGAACATAGACATGATATTTCCAGGCTCCTGACAGAATGTCAAGGCTATAATGCCCACACAGTGATTGGAATACAATGAAATACCTTCATATGTCTATGAAACTGATGAAATATTCTCTTGACAAAATATATGATAATCACAGTTATCTAAGCTCACTTTTAGGCTTGGCGAATGCTTTTGAATATGGCTATAAGAAAATTAAGGTTCTCTAGCCAAACTGGTTAAATGGAATTAGACCCTAGGGTGAGAGAAGTATATTATTGCACCTAAAACTTCAGAATGGAAACATATTAACCAAGAATATGAAAACCGTGTAAAGACAAGGAGACACATAAAACTAAGGGTACATATAGGAAATATTGGGCGAGAATTATGATTTATTGTTTACCTAGGACATCTCATAAATGTTTCCCTCCAACTGAATGTCATTGACATTGCATTTCGGTTTCAAAGCCATTAAAAACACTAACTATTATAAAAATCTGTTTAAAAGATATAAAAAAGGAAAAAGAGTGTTTTAATTAAGATTTTCTGTGATCCAAATATACTCCATCATATAATTATCAAATAGTAGCTTTCTTAGGATGAATAACTTGTTCAAATCCAATCTAGCCTCACACTTTAGGAAAGAAGCTACTTATCACAGTAGTGTAACTTTATCATTCACCTTACACATCATCAAAGAACAGGCTTGATGTAAAAAAGACTATCAGATTTATGAATACTAGTGCCTTGAATGTAAAATAGACTTACACAGCTAGTGAATATCAATTGTATCGATACCAAAATACTAATGTAAAAACCACTTGAATATTTACCTTAAAGGTTGACAACTGCCTTATAGTTTTGAACACTGACAAAGAATTTAAGTTTTGATGCATACTAGAAATTAGTTTTGACAATTTTGTGGTGCTGTGTTGACTGTCTGTTTAGGTTTTCTCTACATTTCTGAAATATTATCAATCTTCATTATTTTGTTAAAATGTAAGAGACTGCATGCACTGTTTGCATGAATCATATCATGTTATTTGTTATAGACTGGAAGATAATTGACACTGATACAAATGCTACAAGAATTGATATTGTATATTTTATCAATATTGTTATCACAGAGTATTTTGCTTTTTACACACCAAGTGTGGTCAATGGTATTAAAGGAGTTTTGCATGTTAGAATAGTATCATAGGAATTTGCTTCATTCAGATGGTTTACATACTGTTCATGATGTGACTATTATCCCCTTGTGGAGTATCCTGTAGTATAATGAAATGCATATGACACCAAACAGATGATAATTAATTTTGTATTGTAAATTGTATGTAAGTAAATTTAATTCTGTGACTAGTACTAATATCAGGAGTTGTCATTTATTATCAATAAAGTTATATCGTTTTGTTCGATTACAACTGTATTGTGAGCTGATTTCAACAATAAAATTGATTAGATTTGCTTTTCATTTCTGATCACATTTCACTACTTTTCAAAACTTTAAATGCAAATTTTTGTTCTCTTGCAAATAGTAGTTTTATGGAGGGAACTACACCAGTTAAAAAAGTGTATCCCCTCCAAAGGGCACCTTCGCAAGGTAGGTTCTGAATTATGTTTGATCCCTGTTTTTTCTGTTGGTTACTCCTGCCCCAAATCATGGGTGGTCTAGATGGCGGTCATGATAAGGCACAGTTCCTTTTACAAGTTGCCCCTTTAAGCACCATACCCACTAGGCAATTTTGGGAAGAATTGGCACCGACGTTGGCATGGCCATCGGCGGGCTCGGCTTGGACAAGGTTTAACTACACATAATTGGCCAACAGCAATGCCGATCCATATCAAGCATGTTTGATAATTTTACGCATATACCAATGGCTGACATCTGTTGGCATCAGCCGTTGATGAATTGCCTAGTGGACATGGCCTTTTATTGAGGTGAATTAGACCTTTCCCGTGTGTTGAGACACATGGGGTGGCAATCTGAGGATCCAGTTGTTTTTCCATTGGTCACATCTGCCATTCACCCAGGTTGACCCTCAATGATGGCACATAAGTCATTCAAATTCTTTTTTCCCTCTGGCCTGAGATTTCTATAGGATGAGAGTGGGGAAGTAGACTTGTATCATGAAGTTGTATAAAAGGAGGAGAGTGAGCTCGTGAGGTTGAGTCATGTTGTTCAATGTATTTTGAAATTATTCTTTCAGCTTAGTGTACCATGCATCCAGGAGGTGTTCATCACGTACACAGGGGTGATTATCCTGTGGTGATCACTATGGGGTGATCACCACAGAGGTGATTGGCCATGGGTCACTAGTGATCATTACAAAGGTGATCATTACACACATGATCACCATAGAGATGATCACTATAGGGGTGATAAGGTCATTACATTTTCGTGATATCATGACGATTGGATTGTGGTCTTACAGCAGGGGTGCTATTTACATGATTGATGTGGTAATGCTGCCAAACACTATTGTGGACTCATGTCTCATGTCAATATATAGGTATGTATCAATTTGCAGATATACTTTATTTACCATCTGACAAAGTGATTTGAACAGCAGGCAGTAGGGAGGCAATGTTAAAGGATGACAGGGAATGAACAGCATGCAGTTCAATTAGGCATGAAATTGGGCAGTCTTTTACCACCATCAACACAATAACCAGTGTCTGGACAATCAGAGATGCCTTGTGTTTATTCAAATTAATGATATGTCACAAGGTAAATAAACATGCTGTTTTATTTTGTTCCATGAAAGGGCAGGGTGTTTAGGAAATTCATATACTTTATTGCATTTCAGCAAAATTATCATTCTGATATGTCCAAATTTCATATTTCATATTTCATATTTTATCAATAGCGATTCAATATTTCAAAGGTAGATAATAAAGACAAAAGGTAGATAAAACAAATCTATTTTTAGGCATAAAACACGCCTATCCTCATGCATAGCAAAATACTTGGATCTTGGTAATGTGGTGCAGCCACATTTTGAAACTTGTTGATACATGCAAAATAAATCACTAGTATGCAATATATGTTCATGTAACCCTTCATACTATGCACAAGCTCAACAACTTTTGTTCCTTGTAATCGTATTTGGATTTGATATGCAGACTATTTACAAAGCTCTGAATTTTATATACTTGTAATAATAGGCATGGTTTGACAGACTAATTCAAAAGTTTGTTTGCTAAGCTTGTTTGGGTGTTTTCATGACATTGCATTGATCTGGGTTTTCCAGCTACCTCCAGTAGTTGATCCAGGGGGGGCAACCCCAGCGCACGTCCCTCCTCTTTTTGGCCCAAAATTAATGTAAAACTGGTGCTGTAGTCTCTCCCATTTGATACAAATTCTTTTCGAGATTTGTATCCTTTTGCCAACTTCTTCATTAGTATTAATGGTCATAGAATCGTTATCTATTGAAAAAGGAATGATGCTATAATGTATCTTGCCTGTTTATTTGGTGGTATAAAATTAAAGTAACCAAAAACTTTGTAAATACTTTGGGAACAAAAAGGAAGGACATAAAATGCTAATTGCTGCCGTTGCGAGTCTTAACATTTTATAATGAGTTGACATTTCTAAATAGGTAGCTACACAAAGAGTCATTTATTTATAAGCAGTCCCACATGTCTTCCTGCTCATGGATGCCTAGCACACAATCCTTGAACTGAAGAGAGATCCAAAATTCTCAGTCACTGATCAATGGTTTGGCATTCACCCTCTATTCACATTAAAACCCAGGTCATTTTGAATAAAAAACTCAAAACTAGTAAAACTGCATTGTTAACACCGGAACAGTATCATACTTGACTTGAAAACAAGTTAATACGTGACAATTTTTTAATTTAGTAATCTAGTTTCACCTTTCTAGGAGTCCCTTGTTATATCTATATTTATATATTGTAGTTATTGTTGGGGACTCCCTCAATTGGTCATGTCTTTAATCATTTGATTCTTCTTGTTTTTAATGATCGATAACACAATGTCATGTTTGGCTGTCAAAGGGTGCTGCCCTGCACTTGTTATTAGAATCAAGCAGTGGGAGAGGCTAGACGTGGGTCATATTACCAATGCCTGAGCTTAACCAGGTTGGGGATACTACTGAAAAACGGGACATCCTGTTAAAATAGGACATCCTGTAATAACAGGCAATTATGAAAAAGTGTATCATCTAATTACTTTAGATGAAATTATACATGAATAATACATAAAACAAACATGATATATTACTGCTACAAAATTATGTAAACTGCAAAAATTATAAAATTTTGCAATTAACATGAATTTGATCAGACTTGCCATTTTGACAATAACATAAGATTTTAATAAGAACTTCACAATTAATATTTTTACATAAATAAAAATGCTCAAAAAATGAGGAGATTGCTAGATTAAAAAATTATTTGTAATGAAAGTACACATCTTTTGCATCAAAATGATTGTTGCATTTTCACATTCTATCGTTGCATTTTTTTTCTATTAATTTTTGTTTTTTAAAAGTTATAAAAGTCATACCAAGAAAACAGCCCGTCCTGAAATTACAGTACGGTTTTGAAGTCCATTATTACAGGACGTCCCGTTTTTTAAGGCAGTCTTTTTAAACCCATTAAAACAGTTATTGTAATGATGGGATTCAATTTTAATTTGACCAAATAATTGTTTGTCATAAAGAGTCATATTTTAAAATTGAAAAAATGATAATGGAATGTTTGAAAATGATTTATAGGGTTGCGTCCTGAAAAAACGGGACGTCCCATTTTTCCAGTTGTAGCCCCAACCTGTTAACTGCCCTACTGTGTCACTGAGTGTCTGTGGGAGGGGGTGCTATTGGTGGTAATAGGTTATGATGCTTTTGTTACGAGTTTCAGTTTATTGAGGAATGACCATGGGTCATGAATAAGCAAAACTTTGTAGCTATTTTACTTTTTGGTAAAGTATTGAGTAGTATGCACTGCAGTACTTGATTCTAAAAGGCCTCTCTATGAAGTGACCCAGTTCAATCTTTCCAGCAGTTATATTGCTCTAGCTTGGCCTAACAGCTTCAATGAATTATGGTTATTGAAACCACCTCATGTCCAAAATAGACTTAAATGAAACATGGAACTTAAAAGCTAAATACTATTTCCCAGTATATAAACATTTATAATGATAAGTATTCTACCTTTCCCACATAGACCCAATTGCAAGCCATCCATCCAGCTGCCATGTCTGACAATTGGAAGCCATCAATAAATCTGGTGGAGCAGGCCCAGTACCACCTGGCCTTCCTCAACACGATCAGCAAGATGCCCCACCTCCATGATGAAGCCTTCCTCCGCAACTCTGCCCGCCGCTATGAGCTCATGTGGCTGCCCCTCCTGGCCAGGCATCCTGGAGCTGCCCTAGAGCCACCCCTTGATGTGCACTGGGTGTGGCACTGCCACCTGCTGTCCCCCAGGGCCTACCAGAAGGACTGCCGGGAGGTTGTGGGCACTGTGCCGGAGCATGTGATGCGTATTGTGAAAAATGATGTTGAGCAGGCCAGTGAAAGGGCAAAGGGCATCTGGGGGGACTTGTACCCAGAGGAGCCCTTCAATATAGATTTAAATGCATCCATGGTGCCGGGGCAGTACACATCGCAGATTCGATACGATCTGGTAGGGGCAGCAGGCAGACAGAGGTCCTTCTACTACAATGTGGCCCTGCCCCACTACACTGACACTAAATTCCTCAACACTGCCCTACTAAGCTATGTCAAGTTCCTGAAGTTGAAAAAAGACCATCCTCAACAGTTTCTTGGTAGGTTTAGTGTTTGCATCAGGTGAGATGTTTTATCTTACCCTTGCAGTTGTATGATGATAATTCATCTTTGTTGAGCAACAGCAGGGTATGATCAAAGACCAAATATGAGAAGATGGGGGCAGCAGCAATGATCCAGCTTGCCAAGTGTATGTGCATGCTATCACTTTTAATCAAGTTTTTAATAAAGATAGAATTAAATATTGTGAGCACAGCATTTACAATCTGATTCATTGCACATGGGTCATTTGACTTTTTCCAGAAGCATCCTAAGGTGTTAAAAATCTATAGGCATGCCAAGCTGAGTTTCTTTAGAAGAGACACTGGGAAAATGATCATAGTAAGAAAGTATCTAGCTAATTCATCTATAGACATTGTGCAGATGGTACTGGCCATTTGAGATCAATTGACTATGATTTTGATCTTTAAAAGCAAATAAGCTTTCACAGTAAAGTAAGACCCCCAATTGTTGTGTTCCGGTTTCCTGACCGACCCTATTATTTTGCTCCAACTCTAAAATTTTTAGGAGAAAATTTGGGGTAAAATTAATTAAAATACAGCTAAAATGAGCCCTAAGACTATCATTGCAGTCAAAAAAAATAAAACATGACCTACTGACCCTAATTTATTTAAGACATGAAACCTGAACGGAACTATTTTATTTGTGGGCCTTATGATATGTGTACAGGTCCTCAGTCTTATATATGAGTTATTGTGGGTGAAAATTGCTAGTTTTGTTCTTGTTAATTAATGACCACATGGTTTAGACATCACATGGTGATCACCAAAATCTAGTTAGGTGACCTTGTCTGCACAAGGTCTAGAATGTTTTCTATCTATTCCCTCCCAGTGCCGATGTATGATGTGGACCTGATGTGGCACACCCACCAGTTGTTCCCCCTGGTGTATGAGCAGGACACTACAGCCCTGCTGGGATACATGCTGAACCATGATGATCAGACAACTGACCGTTCTGAGGGATCCAAGCTGGCCATGGCTGATGCAGAGACACGGGCCTTGTGGAAACAGGTCTATGGTGAGGAATTTGCCCTTGCAGGAGTCCTGAACAGGGGAGAGTCACCGACAGGGAGGCTGTTTCATGTAGGTATAGATGACCTCTACCTTACAACACAATAGTGCCATTAAATTTAAGCTAAGGTGTATGGTACACATAGCTTACCTCCAATGTTGTAACTGTCATGTGGCTATATTGTTTTATTCCTTACCTTCATATAATTAGTCAGCCCCAATTTGCAACCTACAAGATGATCACCCCACTCAGTATATTGTTCTTCTCAGTTACTATAGAGTTTTCTCGAGATTCAAGTCAATGAACTGATATTATTTAGTTTTTCATTCTTATCCTCAGCTACTCTAATGTTTTTTTTATTATTCATGAAATTAACTTATTCATTTTGTACAGACGGTGAATCCTGAACTAGACAAAAACCTCCCAATTAAAGCAAAATACACAGTTGACCAAATCATCCTCACTGGAGCCAAAGCCAAATACAAATTGTGTGGTAAGATCAAGAGCCGCAGTCCTACCAAGCTTTCAGTGAAGTTGCACACAGTAAGGGGTTCCCCCCATGTGTGGCCAGCATCAGTGGCCCCACTTAAAGGGCGCATCCCAGGCTACATTACCATGGATATATCCAGCGAAGTGGACCCAACCACAGTAACGGCCCACTTCAAGAAAATGGATGGCATCACTGGTGCTATCTTTGGAAAAAGTCTCTGTAATGTAAGGAACAGTGTTAATTTGGAAAAAAGTATCATATAGTTCAGTTACTTTATAAGTTCATTGGTTCAAAACATCCCTCCTTGTATCCTTTCTACAAATGAAAATATAGGTTGATGATATAATTACATATATTCTCATGTAATTTATATCTTAAGATTGTTCATATGGATAGTATTTGATGTTCTGAGAATGTTCTGAAGAGATAAAGTTGTAAAATATTGAAATTCACCTACTTGGGGGTGTTAGGACAGAATTTTAATGTCTATCAATGTCTGTTAGAAATCTGTTGGGAGCTAAGTATATAAAGGAAGACATTGAAATATAAATATTCTGTATTTATTGTTTGTGAAAAAGGTGGTTTAACTAAAAACATAGTAAAAAGTAACCCAATCAAGTGAGTTTTAGGAATCCACTGACCCAGACTTCCAGCACGTTTTTATTAGATAAATTATAGATACTTAATATCTGACAAACATATACAACATTTTTGAAAAAATTGCCCCTTTGATTTTTCCAGCTTCTCTACCATATTAAATTACAACGTATTCTGTTTTCTATCATGACTTTTCAACTTCAATTATGCCCTCAAATGCTACTTATTACTACTGCAGATACCAATCAATATTCAATCATGTCTAAATGGCATCACAAGAGCCTCTCATGGTGATGTGACCTGTAACGTTAAAGCCTCATCTGTACCCGATGAGTATTGTATGGAGATGCGGGGCAAGGTCCACAACATTGAGGTTGGCCGGCAGACGTTGACCATCAAGTGGTGTAGTTTCACCGAGCATACCATACCTGAGGACATCGAGCAGCTCTGGGGACCTGTGGGGCTTCCCAAACTGCCTGAAGGGGTCCCCAACACCTGTCATGCTGCCTCCCACCTGTAAGTATGTGACCATTAAGCCTGTGTTTTGTGTTTAACACAGCTGATTTAGTTTTTGTTTGATTTTCTCTGGGAAACCTTATATCCTATGCAATTTGGAAGAGAATTCTCCTTACCAGAGATTTTCAGCATTTTAGGTCTGGGGGTCAACTGATATAGTTGCCCCCTCCCCCTCCCCCCAGGATTTTAAGCACCTGCAGGTTAATTTGGCCTTCAGCCTGTATTCCACAATGCTTTCATGTACTTTTTACTTGCTTTTATTGACATGAACACAAGTGAGACGCATTTGCGTTCCAACGCAAATTTTACTTACGCTGAAATGCAAGTTTACTTGCTACCAAGATGTTGGTA
This sequence comes from Lepidonotus clava, assembly GCA_936440205.1. Taxonomy (NCBI): domain Eukaryota; kingdom Metazoa; phylum Annelida; class Polychaeta; order Phyllodocida; family Polynoidae; genus Lepidonotus; species Lepidonotus clava. The sequence goes on from OW387138.1 coordinate 26,050,098, forward strand.
TCTGGACGCAAGTAAACTTGTTTTGAAACGCAATTAATACAACTTGCATTGGAATGCAAGGGCCACTGAACACATCATGGAATATAACCTTTATTAATCCACATCAAGAGATATCCTCTCTCACCAACATCTTGTTGGAATTTTTCCATTTTTGGAATTCCAATGGAACATTCCAATACATGTAATTCGCCTTATTCATTCTATTTGGTTGCCATGGAAACTGACATTCATGACACTTTCATAGAATAGTGTAAACTATTAAAAATTATCATTTCTGGTCTCTAACAGAATAGAAATATCATTTCTGGTTCAATTGATCAGCACATGAATAAATTGCTGGTGTTACCATTGATTCTAATGAGAATAGACCTGAAACAGGGAGCTTGGAAGACCTTATTTCCTGTTTAGTAGAATTGTGAAGGCTTATTGTTTTATTCATTACTCATGACCTAGGTTCTGTTGGATGAAGGTCCAAGTTAATGTACTAGGCAGATCTATCAGAGTTTGAAAGATGGGGCTAACTTGAGATGGGTTGGTGATATTCTGGGAATATTTTGATGATAGTCTAGGGATAGTCCAGCAATAGTTGTGATAATAATCAGGAGTTGGGATAGTCTTGGAATAGACACCGCCTTAGTTGGATATGTTAGTTGGTAGGTAAGTCAGTGGGCTACTCAACAGGTTAGTTAGTGTGGTTAGATAGGTTAGTCAGCAGCTTATTTGATTTAGATCTAGAGTTAGTCAGAAAGGTTAGTCAGTAGGTTGCATGAATTGGTTAGTTGGTTCAGTTAGTCAATGGGGTTAGATAGTGGGGGTAGTGGGATTGGTCTATAGTGGTTAGTTGGCAGGATAGTTGGTGGAGTTAGTTGGTTTGATTATTTAGTGGGATTAGTTGGCAAGTTGGGTTATTTAAGGGGGTTAATTGGCAACTTCGGTTAGTCAGTTGGATTGTTAAAGGATAAAGCCCCATACTCACTAAGCAACTTAAGCGGCTACAGGTGACAGGCAACTGGGAGAATTGGTCCGATTCTTAAGGTCGCCTGTGAGTATAGTACATGTCGTTGGCTGAGTAACCAAAGGTCGTATATGAAAATATGAGATTTTGGGAAATGACAAATATAGAAATTTGTATTATTGTAACTGTCTATAAAAGTCGAGATACTTATCAAAAGTTTGTAAATTTGCTTTGCGTGATTGGTTATTAAGGGGTGAATTTAATAGCTGGTTTGGAGATAAAGATGTTTGATATTAAAGTAACCATGGAAACATCAAAGGGAATAAATGCATATACGACCTTTGGTTACTCAATCTTTTAGAGAAAATATGATTTTTTTTATAATCAAAGGTCGTATCTGCTAAAAAGTGTATTAGATTAAATCCAAATTTATGAAACCCTCTTGACTTTGGAATGATAAAATCATGATATACAGGTAAAGTCAATACACTCTTATTCATTTCATGAGATTAAATCAAATTGAATTAGGTGAACAAGGTCTAAACTAACAAAACTTAAAATTATTGTCATATACGACCTTTGGTTACTCAACTTCCAAATCATCAGTTCAGTAACCAAAGGTCGTATCTGGCATATTTGCTATTTTGTTGATAAATTTACAATAACTGATCAAAGTTGTACTTTAATATTTTGTCATATCCCTTTCTGAATAATTATGCAAAAGATTTGATCACTTGAATGATAATATTTCTTTTAAAAACCTATATTTTGACACTTTTTCTAATCAGATACGACCTTTGGTTACTCACTGACAAGAGTGCCAGGTCAGATACGACCTTTGTTTACCGACCCATAACATTCCAACAAAGAGTCAGATTTTTAAAAATCAAAATTTTCTACAAAATTTTCAAGGGGTCAGGAAATATATTCAATAATAAAAAAAATAAGATTTTTTTTGAGATACGACGTTTGGTTACTCAGCCAACGATGTATATTGGAATGTGCAGGTTTGATAATATTTCTTAAATATATATTTTGTTTGGTTCTCTATATATGTAAAAAAAAAAAAAAATGGAAAAGCTAAATGCTTTATATTTATCCATGATTCAATCATTTTACAGCATAGCCAATTAGCATTGCTCTTGAATATGACAAAATATATGCTGAATCAACAAAATATGAATGCCATTTCTTTTTTTCTTTTTTTTGCATAATCTGGAATTAATGCTGATTTCCTATTGGTCCCGAGCATATTCTAAGCAATCATTGATTACAAAATAACCATAATAATTTATACTATGGCAAAAGGTGTTCAAACTATGAAATGTCATTCATATTACATCCCTTAACCTTGGTTCGCATATAATAATAATTATTATCTAAATTCAGCAAAAAAACATTATTTGCTGTATCACATTAAGATGTAATGCTATACCTAAGCTATAGGCCTAGTTTTAAAATTTACAACGTTGTCATATTACAATGTGCCTGTGTTACAAAGTTAAGCAACAGTCCAGCATATAACAATGTTGAGAGTATCAGGCCTTTACCGAACATGTTATGAAAGCTTTTCCATAGACATTACTATAATTATTATTTACATTTTTTTTTATTAGATAAACTGTAAATATTAGGTGCTGTTTTCTTATTATTTAGTGTTTATATTTTTAAAGTTAATTACTTTCAGTGTGATGTAAGAACTATTTATTTGTGAATCATGTGAATATGCAAAGATTTCCTTATCATTTCAATGTTATCAGTGAGCTATATATAAAATTTAATTGAAAGGCTCGTGCTTAAATTGAAAGTAACACTGAGAGTACCTGTGCTCTGGACCCTATGCTCTACATAGTCTCCTCTATTTAGCTTATTTCCACTGTCAAATTTTAAAATCAGCAGCGAAATTGGCATATGGAATTTAGCTTTTAAATCAGGCCCGTAACCAGGGTCTGCTTTTTGGGGGTGGCGAGAATCCCTAAGTGGGACTTTCGCTTATAATTTCAATAATCTAAACCTAAAAAAATCGGGGGCGGGGGGGAGGTGGTGAGGTTGCCAACATAGAACTTTACAATATTTTCTCACATTATTTTAGGGGTTTTACAGTGAAAGGAAAGGTGGAACTTTTTCACAAAATTCCTACCCCCGCCATCCCCGCCACCCCCGCCACCCCTCCCTAGTTACGGGCCTGTAAATGGTGTCTGTCTGGACTAAAAATATCTGGTTGTCTCTCAATAATGGCCAAGGTAATTCTTATGATAGTCACAACAATGAACCTATCCCAATTTCCATCGTTATTGGTGTTTACCATTTAATATTGTAGGATGGGTTTATTGATGTAGGCCTTATGACAGTCCGGATAATGCATATATATATGTTGTCTGTGTAAACTATTTTTTTCTCAGAGATATTATTACAAGGTTGTCTATTAATTTGCCCTTGGTTTTTTGAGAGTACAATGCTTAATGTTGAAGAATTTCACACATGTTTACTTGTAAGCAGATAAAGTCAACATCACAATATTTGTCTTTCAGTGTCAAGCTGCATAGGAAGACCCTGTACACAGTGAGAGTGATCCACTCGTTGCCCCTCAAGATGTCCGTCATACAGGTTTTCTACAAAGACAAAATGGCCGTTGTTTCCCAACTTGTTGGTCCCGAGCAACTACCTTCACCTGACCAGGTAAATCTGTAACTATAATTGAGAAGCATTTTGCCTCTCTTGACATGCTTTACTGTGTCTAACTGCTGTATTACATAAGGGAGAATCTGCTGGGACGCTCATATATGTTCAAGCACTATTGTGGCCCAAGGCCTATTCTCCAATTTTGTCCTGTTTTGTGTGCCCTATTTTTCTGCTACTAAGGTTTCTTTTCTTATTTTTTGGTTTTGCCTTTAATGTGTCTGTATGTTTAGTCCATATTATAGTATGTCATGGGTTTTTTACTTGAGTAGAACATGTTATGTTTTAAAGGATTGAAATAGGGACTATGTAAGTATTGTATGGCGTTGTCTTACTTACATTTTTGTTATTATGTATTTTGCACATTTGTTTCCCAAAATAAACATTTCTTTATATATAGACTGGAAGGGTGGACTATTTTCCAAAAATAGACCCATTCAGTTGGTGTAGACTGGTATGGCTGGTTCTTTTGGTGTCTGGGAGTCAACATTTATCTAATAATATTTATTCTATCATAGGAAAAATATATATGGATCACCTGTTTTTGTCAATTTACCTCATTGTTTGTTGTCATGGCAAAATGATGTAGCGTGATATATGTTCTTAATTGGAATGTTTTCATACAAATCTAGTACAAATTTGTGGTATGACATCTTTTTTTTTATATTTCATTCAATATTTCAGTTTCACTTAATCTGATTCAGTGTTATCTTTAGGTATTAGACAATATTACAAGCTGTTTCAAAATTTCTGTCATTTTACATTTACCAGTGTACTTAGAAAGCTCAAATTCAGTGATTGGTATTACAGGATGTATTGTGAAATAAACTACTAACAATGATGAAAATAATTATTTATATTTTTCACAAATATTTTCAAAGTGCCTAACATACTCTATAACCTTAGACGAGACTGCCTCATAGGGAGCTCTGCTTCCAAAATCTGCTTGTGTTTGCTTGCGCTTGATTCTACTGTTTTAACTAGAAACCATAGATAACCTAGTTTTACATCTTATTCAAGCGTTGAATGAGCAATCTATCCAATGCAAACTCTTTTAAATATCTCTGTTGTGAAACAGCTTTTGTAAAATTTCCAGGTTGCTCTGAGTAGCAATTGTACACCTTTGGATGTGAAGAAGGGTGAGCGAGCCATGTTGATCAAAAACTGCAAGGGGGACTGGGGAGTAGTAGTCAGTCGGTGGACAGGCTACTCTAAAGGTAAGTAAGTTTACTGATGCCATCCTCAGTAGATTCTCTGCCATATATCATAACTATAATTGTTTTTGTGTATAATATATAAGTCTTAAAGCAACTTAACACAATTTGTTTTGGTCTTAGTAATTGGCATTATTATATATATTTAGTTTCTATTTTTTGAAAAGTATATCATTGAATATTATTTTGGCATTTGAACATCAGCATCAGTCACTATTAATTGCTAAACAAAATATTTGTGTTTCTCAGGTACAGAAAGCACAGTAGGAAACCCTGGATACTTGAAGACTGTTGTTACAAGACTGGAAGAAGTGGCTAGAAAGCAAAGCAAATTTACCCTCATGAAGATGATAGGAGAAAAACCAGATACCAGAGAGTTCAAACAGAGCCTGCAGTATGAGATGTTCGGCCATAACGGTATCAGTGTGGACATCCCGGCCAGTGAGCTGCATGTCAGTAAGGATTGCGACCAGGTGCCGGAAATGTTGGCGGCGGCCTTCAGTGCAGCTGTACTCATGCTGCTGTGTGAGCCCCAGCCCCAACTCTTCCTGAACAAGGGTAAACCAACCAGGCCCCCACCCCTGAGGAGGGGTGCCAGAAGGTTCAACCCGCACACATCAGACACAGTGGACTTCTTCTACTACTGCGGCTACATGCAGCCCAAGTACAGCAACAGCTGGATCTACTGGCACTATAACTTTGACCTGCACCAACACCACCACAGTTTGGAGGGGTCTGAGGGCCTGGAGGTAGCAGGCAATGGTGGTGAAGTGGAGGGGTCTGAGGGCCTGGAGGTAACAGGCAATGGCTGTGAAGTGGAGGGGTCTGAGGGCCTGGAGGTAACAGGCAATGACTGTGATGTGGGGATACAGATGGACGGAGACAGCCCCTACTGCCCCTGGGACCCTGCAGGCACTGGAGACCACACCAATGATGCCACACTAGCTGGGTCTTCAGGGTACATAGGCAGTGTGGATACAGGAGCCATGTGTGGGGGATGTGGGTCCTGTGCTACTAGTGGGGGCGGCGGGTACAATGGAGGAGGAGCCTGTGGAACCAGTGCAGGCAGCGGGAACACTGGAGGGGGTGGCTGTGGGGCATCCTCCTTCTGTGGGTCCTCACCTGTGTCCTCACCTGTGTCCTCCTGTGGGTCCTCCTGTGGGTCTGACTGTGGTTCCTCCTGTGGGTCAAGCTGTGGGTCAAGCTGTGGTGGGGGCTGTGATTGATAAACTTGCATCTTCATGCCATCCCTCTTGTTCCCCATAATCAATAATCTATATTATATCCACCTTTTGTTTAGTTAATGCTATGCTCAAACATAAAAGAATTCATGGCAGTTAATTGTAAAGAATTCTACATAATATGCCATGTCTCTAACTTTAAGGAGTCATATTTTTGGAGAATTCATCCTGAAGTTCCACCTTGAGTGCCCCCTCATAACTAGCAGATTTGCATATGGGTGCCTAGTTATGGTTTTCGGAACCAAGATAATAGAATAGCACACAACATGGAGCCCCTACCTGTGTAGACCTATATTCATACGTCTATGGCAGGGAAATATGATTAAATATTATGATTATAATCACCCAAATTACATTGGTTCAAACTTCAAACACCAGAGCACTCTTTAATGAAGGAGAAGTAAGATGTTACATTCTTCTTTTTACATAATGCACACAACTACCATGTTTCTGCTAGTATGTGGCGATTTAAAATTTCACTTGCTACCAGATATCTCTAGCTTTTATACAAAGTGAAGACAAAATGAAGTGATGTGCCTTTTGTGGCAAAAATATTTCTTTCAAAGTCATATGACATCTTGATGTTACTTTTTAAAATTCCATATCTTTTGAATCAATTAAATCCAAACAGAGTGTCATAAGTGTGGTCAACGGTAGTGCATTCATGATGTCAACTGCAAAGCTAGATGGAATATAAAGAATCTTTACATCTGATGTAGGCACCTTTCAAGAAGAATTTGGCTGTTGTGGTTTTCTAAATATTATTTTGTATTTATTTTACTTGCATAACAGGGAATTGCTTATAATGCCTTTATTGTATCTCTGTACAGACTTCAAGAAAATCAATATAACTGCCACCGAGGTATAAATGCATTTCTAGCTACCTGTAACTATTCATAATTAATTGCACTAATTGCCTATAATTATGGCTGCTTGGTTTATCATGACTATTTTCACGACTAAGTAGGTCACTTATATGGATATACTTTACTGTGCTGCACAGATATTTTGCAGTACTCAAAACAATGTATATTATAATTATGATGATTATCTAGTGGCCCAGTAGGCAAATATCATATGAAATCATTATATAATAGTGAATTGACACTGATCAAAGATGTAGATTATATGATTGTACCTAAAAACTACAGAATGAAACCATATCATGTAGACACAGGGAGACACCTAAAGATTGGGATGCATGTAGAAAACAAGCATTTTGAGATAATACATTTTCATTTTTCAAGTCTTTGAAATGTTGAGAAAAATATAGGATTAACGTAAGTACTCTATCAGATTAATAATTATTAATGCCTCGAATGTAAAACAGACTTATAAGTACAGCTAGTGAATATGATATAAAATCTGTAATTTTATGACCATTTGAATCTTTACCTTAAAAGTTGATAGCTGCCTTATGGTTTTAATTACTGACAAACAATAAGCCCATCCCACATTGGGTATATCCTGGGGTTGGACAATGGTTGGACAAAATAGATATATAAGCCATCCATGTCTCAAACACTTGAGGTTTTCTATATCCCAAAATACTGCTAAAACATTATCGTTTCTTAAATTTTATCAATTGACAGATCTGCAGGTTTGCCAGCTGATCAAAATACTGTATTTCAGGGCAAAATAGGGTTGGACATTATGGGTTTGACTGACAGGCTTTACATTGGATCCTATGGGGCAAAGTCAAAAATGAAGGCTCACATTTTATCAATTTTAGGAGCAAGCTATAAACCAAATTGCTTTGGTTAATTTTCTATTGTGCAGCACTCTTCAGGGAATAAGCACAGAAGCAATTTTAATAATATTTCATGGTAAACTTTACTATTGGTATAAACTGGGATGGGCTCATTGTATGCAACCAGTAACTATTTTGTTTAATCTAGGCATATGGTCATGTCTCTGTATCTGTTTAGGTATTGTTCAAATTTCTGATGTTTTACCAGTATGAAGAGTGAAGGTCTTTATTATATTTGATTAAGAGGTTATTTTATCATTTATATATATGTATCCACCAAACTGTAACGTTGTAGCAATGTTGTAGCAACATTAAATTAATTGTTAGCTGGGATGGTCATGGTGCTGTATCTATTTAGGTCTTGTTTAAATTTCGGATGTTTTATCAGTATGAAGAGGGAAGGTCTTTATTATAATATTATTTGATTAATAGGTTACTTGAACGTTTATGCATATATATCTGTGCATTTGTTATTCGATGGAAGATTATAGATACTGCTGGAAATTTTATAAGAATTAATTAGGTACATGAAAGCACATTTTATCATTAATATTTTTAGAGTTTGTCACAGAATATTTTCTTTCATAGGTGTGTTCAATTAATGTTATGTGTTAAAAGGGTTCCACATGTTAGAATAATTATAAATAGATAATAGCAATCAGATGGTTTACTTAGTGTTCATGATGTGACGTTGGTATCTTCTTGTGAAATATCATGCAAAATGATAAGATGATGCCAGAGAAAATTTATGTTGGGTGTACATAGGTAAGATGAATTCTGTCGCTATATTAATAGTTATCTTCAATAATTTGATCCAATTTATTTGGATAACAACTGTATCGTGAGCTAATTTCAATAATTGAATTAATTGAACATACACTTACTTTTCATCTCTGGTCACACTTCATATTTGGTTTTAAATTATAAATGCACATTAATTTATGTTTATGAATTATGAGTCGTCTTCCCAAAAAACTTTTTTAAAGAGTTTTTAAAAGTAAGTTCCATATACATGATTGCACTTTATCAAAATCATTATTCTGACATGTATAAGTCAGTTTATGTTTTACCAATAGTGATTCGGTATTTTAAAGATAGATAATATAATATTATACAGAAGGTAGATAAAACATGTTTATTTTTAGGCATATAAACATACCTACTCTCATGCATGGCAAAATGCTTGGGTCTTGGTGAAATGGTGCAGACACATATCGAAGCTTGTTGATGCATACAAAATGAATCTTTAATATACACTATATATATACAGGCTCAACTACTTTTCAAAACCTGACATCCATCCCAGTGACTGTATTTGTATTGGAAATGCATACTATTTGCAATACTCTGAGGTGCGGTGCGAATTTCATACACCTGTGATGATAAGTATGGTTTGCTAGACTAATTCAAATGTTCTGTTGCTACTTTTATTTAGATCTAGATGTTTAATTAACATGGCATTGATCGAGGTTATACAACTACCTCGATAGTATGAAATGTAATGTTAGCATAATTTCCTTCCCTTTTGATATAAATTCTATTCCGTTAGAATTTTCTTCTTTTTGTAAATTAAAGGCTAAAAATTCTAGTACTTTCCCTTAGACACACAGCAATTCCTGTACCTTATTTCATCTTAATGAAGGTATTAACTTTGAACAAATTTTAGAAACTTTAAAACTGGCTGACTCAATTAATCAGCAAATATGTTTGTAATAATTGGTCCGACAATTTATACTATGGCAACGACAATACCAGCATATGTAGATAAAATTTAAAGTTGAAATAATTATGTCCGCAATGAAGAATAGAAATGTGACGAAAATTGCCCAACTACACAAATGAAATAGTTTTATTATGTTAGCGTTCTTTCCATTATCCACGGGGTGCTTCTGCATGGAAGTCTGAAACCTTTCCGTTTTCTCTTAACAACAAAACAACATAACTACGTACCAGAAGGTTTCTAAGTTACACACACTCTCCAGCATTTTGCTTTATCCAGTCAGTATTACCGTATACTCACTTTTGCAACTTGCAGAATTTACGAATGAACACGTTCCCATTACACTGTAGGATATAGTTAACTTCATACAAATCCTCTGCACGTGACAAGTAAATGTAGTTGTATTTAGCACCTACCTCAGCTAGGATCATACCCTAGTAGGAAAACATACAGTTACTAGTTTCCTAACAGACACACACTAGAATAATTCTAGATAAGCAATCTATGAATTCACAGCTTCTATTGAACCATATATATCGATACATCATCATCTTTCAATATATTATTTACACAACTAGTACAAGTAGACGAATATAAAAGACACTAGCATTGACAACACGAATATGTAACACACGCTTTGTCAATTTGTGGACTTTCAACATTTTGGGCACTGACAACGCGAATATATATGTAACACACAATATGTCCCTACCACGGATAGCTATTAAACAATATTTTAAGCAGCCGTAGGTTAATTTTAACTGATTTTGTCTACAAAATCGCTGGAAAACCTATAGAAAATAAACAAACAGCTGTTATATTTCCATTGATAATGAATTAATTTTCAAACAACTTTAAAAATACCACATATAATATGTATACAAATTGAAAAATAGTGATCACTAGTTACCTATCCGTGGTCGGGCAATGGGACCCCTATGATAGCTTCATGACCTTTGAACAGATATTTATTGCAAATATTCTAAGGACACTAGGGCCTGATCATGTAATATTATTTTGCAGATTATTTCTGTTGACTGCTATTAAATTCTAATATAGTTATACACACTATCTTAAGGTTCCATCCATATGTATCTTAAGGTTCCATCCATATGTACATTTTATCGTGTAAATCGCATGCATGCACTCTTCCTGATACCAATATCTATACAGAGTTTTCTAGGTTCGATGGGCATGCTTATATATTGCTCAACACTTCCATTCTAGTTTACGAACGCGTGTTGGTTACTCGATCATGTAAAGGCCTTTGATGAAACTTGTATTGGACAATGTACAATCATGTTATGCATTTCACTCAAGTTCCATTTGGCGGTAAACACACAACATTCAGTTCAAATTGTGTATGTACCTGATGTGCTCCTACCCGATTCGCTCCATGTCTTTTTACTTGGATACAAAGTCTGAGTATTGTTGAATGATTTATCAAAACATAACAGAACAAACTTTGTTGTACTACAGAGTGAGTCTATATGAAATGCAAGCACATTAGGCTTATTGATTGGAGGAGATACAGTGTATGCTGGTAGTTGTACATGTGTACGGCGCAATGTCAATAATGTCATAGTTATATATACAATTTCAATTGTGAAGGTCAAGTGAAACAAAAAAAAGAAAAAAAAGTCACAATTCACAGGCTACATATATACATTTACATCAATCAAGTTGTACTCTCCTCATCTCCGTCGTATTATTAGTTAGCACTGTTAGCATAGACGTTGACGAGTCCTATCGTAGTCTGAGGAATAGTGCCCATACCCCACAGGAGGCGAGGGCTATCCACAAGGTGGTCAGTGTGAGGTGGAGGGCGGCTGCCCCACTGCCCGTGTTGCACAGGTTGCCTTGGCAGCAGTACTCAGTGGCCATAGCGTTACGCAGGTCCTGGTAGTTCACTGCGTAATGACCATCCTTGCACGCACGCGTACAGAAGCGGCGGATGTACGTATGGTTGGCATTACGGTACACTCGCATCTGGGTAATGTCAAAAAGGGACATGTTATTTCCTTTTATAATTTTTTTTATTGAACTATTTCAAAATTGTCTGCATCGGGGATGATCTTCCACATAAGATTAGGTACAATATAGTTATGGACAAATAATGCTTAAGTGGTATAGTATCAAATCTCAGTTATCATAACATCTGAGAACTATAATAACCTTAACTTTATTGATCCTTAATTCATTGTTAAAACTGTACTACATATATATCTGATCAAAGTTGCAAAGAGAAATGGATAATGTTCTTACGGAAAACAAAAGCAAAGTAGTGTTCTAAAGTGATAATTTATTAATTTTCGCAAAATCTAATAACCACATTAAAATTAATGCCTTTCCATTTAAAGGGTCACTGTCTAATGACTTCGTTATTATATTGCGTTTGGTTCCCTTTATGCAACAGTTGTGATATGTTTCAGAAATACTGGGTTTTCCATTTCTATAAATTTACTATTAGGCCTTATGTATAACAACCAACTGTTCTAAAAAAAATACGATGCCCATAATTGCAAATGTTCGATTTCACTTGAGTGAGATCAGGGAGAAAATCACCAAAATAGCCCCACCTTAGCATTAACAAGAGGTGAATTATTTAATGTACCGTTATCAAATTGGCAACCAATATAGATTGTTCGCCATACTTACAGAGCAGAATTCACAGTCCTCCCTGATGGCGGCTGACGAGGCGGGCTCGTAACAGTTGGGGTTCATCTCGGCTGTTCCCTTAAAGTAAGTACAGTCGAAACACTGGTACTTTGGCACGTCGTCATCCTGACCGTGGCAACTGCCTGCAACAGCAAGTTAGGACATATTATATGACTGTGGCAACTGCCTGTAACAGCAAGAACTCGTTATGTAACTGTGGCATCTGCCTGCAATAGCAAGTTAGGATTCATTATACATGACTGTGGCCATTGCCTGCAACAGCAAGTAAAGACATATTACATGACTGTGGCAACTGCCTGCAGCATCACAAACTCATTATATGACTGTGCCAATTGTCTGCAACAGGAGGAACTCAATATACTAGGCCTACTCTGGCAACTGCCTGCAACAGCCAGTTAGGACTGTAGTCTTATTGTTAATGGCCATATGCGTGTATATTATGTGCACTGGAAGATCTTATGAATGCTGTAGGAAGTGGTGAATTATGAAAAAATATGACAACATTAACTCAAAAACCTTTTTCGACTCATGTGGCCCGTTGCACAATGGGTTTCGTAACAACGAAAATAATAATAAATAGCGAAAGAGTTCTTTGTTGCTTAGATACTGATTAACTAGCTATAGGGTAATTTTCGGTAGCTTATGCGATCTCAGAGAATAATGACAATACTGTTCCATCAATAAACCTTGGTCATTTGTCCATTCAACCAAAGGTGAAATATTTCCTACCATTTTGATAAAATATAGCATCAATGTTACTAACTGCAATCCTCCGTTGTTGCTACACCTGCATGCAATTTCAGGCCTAGGCCTACTATTTATTCCATGTGACGCTAGGGGGAGTATGTGTTCTACAGCTAATGTTCATATAAAGACAGGTTCTTTGAGATGTATGACGCCAGGATAACACCGGTTTATGCTTATTTTGAGGACACTCTGTCGTATCATTCAGTGTCAATTCAGAAAACCTAATGCCATGAAGTACATGTATTACAATTCGCACCAGTAGCTGGGTGCTATTCAGAAATATTATCATCGTTACCCAGTATCAATAACCATACATTTTAACTTTCGATGTAATGTGAAGGATCTAAAAAAGAAAGTTTACGAACAAACGAAAATGGTCTGAGGGGTTTACATCTAATTTTAGACTAAAAGGTAGACACTATCGGAGCCAATAAAACAAAATCTTTTATTCCGATATATCCCAAAATTTATCCGACCAATCTAATACACACTTACACGTAATCACCAGAGTGGCCTCTGTGTGCTCGCGATTGGCGAAACCGTGTAAGTGTGTATGGGATCAGTCCTAACAATTCACCAAACCACCCGAACATAATTTCATGACCAAGAGAGGGGTTTAACTGTTTCGCCCAAATCAGGACCTTATAATTACGGTTTACGTGGGAGAGTTGACTAATTGGAGGAGGTCCGGATTCCACAGGTGCGTCAGGTCGCTGACTAACAGACGTTACAGTTCATGTAATTATCTTAATTACCTCAACTACCGGCCTAGGTGATGGGCTTACCATTATATATCGTGTCACCGTGAGGGGTTTTGCCGAATAACTGCGGTCCGTAGGGGCCGTCACTAATTACGTGTGCGTTTTGAAATGTTTTCTTGACCCCCACTCCCCTTTAGCATGTCCTGCGCATTAGGAATAATTAATACTGATTTCCTTCGACCCCATCCTTGGTAAGTAGGTTATTAATGGATAGCCCCTTATCTAGGTTATACAGGTGTGTCAGGCTACTAGAACAAAAGTTTCAACAAACATGTATGCGGCATTTGTAGCACACTTTAAGTAAAAAAAGATATTGATATATCTTTTCCTGGCATTTCTGCATGTTTCAAAATTACGATTTTCAATCATTATCCTGTTATCATTATCATCTATTGAAATAACAAATAAACTAACAACAAATCTACATGAACAGTAAATTACAAGGAAATATGACTTAATATTTAGAACCATAGATTAACTGAAGCATTTATACAAACCCTATAAAAATCAATATACGCTGTGAACCCTGCTTTATTCACAGTTCATTATAATTTATAGAAATATCAAGTCGTCCGTGCGATGGACGGTCCATAGAAAGTTAACGTGTTACGACCGTTGTCTTTAATTCAGTAAAGCTGTTAAAATACCGACTGCCAAAGTTACTAGCTCAGATTACTTGCCACAAACAATTTGATGAAAAACAACCTTCATAATCGCACTGAATATAACCACAGTTGTAAGCAATTTCGATACGTCTACGACCATTGTGGAAAGTAATTATCTGTTGCCTCTAAAACATTAGATGAATTTGTGACAGCGCTACTCACCTATAAAACACACGACAACAAGTAGGACGGAGAAGAGTAACGTTTGGCAATCCATGACTTGGCAAGTCCCTAGAACAAAGAAAATATTTGATAATTACCACAACATATAAGATACAAAGACCAAAGCTTGCTATTTCTACATAAAATAAAACATATAACGTGTAATCAGTAGTCTACCTTTGATGCGTCTTTCCTTTATCGGGGTCTGTGAGTTCACTGATATCGGGGTATAAAACAAAGACAACTTTCCACATGAGTCATTATCTAACGCGCCGGTTCGTGAGTAACCGACGTAACCTGTTAATTGTGGGGGTGGACTTTTTTTTAGTCTAGCAACATCACCTTTGATGATGCAAAGTATGGATCAATGATCAAATATGGGATCGCCATACTTCAAAGAAGATGAAAATGTCTCAATAGCAGGGTAGATATGCGAACAGCATCCATTATATAGACCGGTATAATATATGTGATCAGGTATGCACTGTCACAGTGATGGTGATATATCAGTACCGTGGGCCCTCATGCATCACTACTAATATAATGTTTTTTTTGTTTTTTTTTATAATATTTTTATTTGGCGTCTTCAGAAATTGTCTGCTCTTCCAGACGTTACAAAGTCATATTTCCAAATTAACTATCATAGTAGAGTATTATCAGTTGGGTATAGAATGATATCTAAAATGAAGATGATATAATTTACGATGAAATAATATCTAAATATCTATAATAATGTATTCTAGAATTCCAATATAGGCCTACATATGAACGATATGATGTATTTTAGATGAAGCCAAGACCAAAGCCTATGGTAAATTGTTTTATTCGTGTGTATTTGAACTATAATTATACATGTGTGTGTGTGAGTGTATGTTTACTCGGCACCATTTTCTGAAATGCGTATTTGATCCAAATGGTTCAATCACTCATTTACTTTGATTGCACCTGCCTGTCCCTAGTTTACAGTTACAGACGAGATAGCCCACAGCCCACACCTACACATTCCGTGAAGGTTGTGTCGGCTGACCTAGCTCTGACAACGTGTTCACCTTCACTTGGCCTCGAATACCTTTGTGGTTACCCCCAGACCTTCTTTGGAGAGAGCACAGAAAACACCGGAAGGAGTTTGTGTTGCTGGAGGAATGGGAAATTTAACTTGACATAGGTTAATTGACTGTAGGATAAGTATATAATATATGTGTGTGTGTGTGTATTCCAATGTGGTGACTAGACAAATAGGCCTATAAGAAGCGATTAAGTGCCGTTCCTTTTTGCTTCATAATTGTTAATCCTACAGCCTGCGGGCAACTTAATTATCCATCCACTCACAGGACATGGTTTCCCTATATGAACTGAACAAGAGAAGCTACAATTCACATATTAAGCCTGTATTGTTGTGAATTGCCTGAGATCGATAAGCAGTGTTTGAAAAGACCAATACCTTATAATGACAGTAATAACCAGTCATTATATAAACTTCTTGCGTCATCATTAATTTCAAAGACTATGGTGTTGCATATAAATCTCCTGAGCCATAACTTCAGCAATTATTTGCTGTCAGTCTGTTCCATGACATGTTCATGACATGTTTCTATCATTGCAGAAGTCAGGACCTTTCTGAATCTGAGTGAATTACTGGTACAGTTGCCGTACTCCACAACGTTAACCACCTCATCAGCTCTGTCTCATATAATGATGGTTGTCTGGTTCATTATGTAGTAGTTTATATATGTCTCAGCATCCCTATATGACTGTTTTGTGAAAAATACCCTCTCCAGTAGGGGAATCTATTCAAAGGGGCCAGATCTAGCAAACAACTCTGCTATAACATAGAATTAGCATCATTCAGAATTGATATAAGATATATATATAAGACATAAGATATGAAATTGCACACACAAATCTCATTACGTGTTATAAATGTGTGATAGTAATTCAATCTCCCTCCGCTGAGAGCTATATTCACTAGGGTTCTACCATTTTGTATTTTCAGAACAATTTGTAACTAAAGCTGATGAATGGATTTCTTTTTCGAATTTTTCCTACTATAATATACCTATGCCTTTGGGAAAACGTTAAAATAACCATAATCATATTGATATTACTGAAATTCACAATTTAGCTCCGGTTATAAACAATTTACTTCCGGTTTTCTGATTGATTTAATTGGGATCCTCGTGGGCCATATATAGAAAGAGACACCAGGTGACTGATGCCTGTACCCAGCGGCCCCTACTCCACGTGACTTGTGTATTGAACACCCCCCTCCGGATCCCCTACACACCACTACTCCTCCAGGTGCCTCCAGGTGGGATCGATCTGTCAGGTACAAACACCTGCACCACGGCCAACCGACAGGTGCACTACCATGACTTGTTTGTTCCTAAAGGCATGTTTGTCACTTCTGCAGGAAGCATCAGCTGGTATAATGTGCCATGACCTGAATTCCTGAATTCCTGAATTATGATATTATGTTTTGCCAAATGTCAAGAAAGGTATAGTCCTTTTTAGATTAATTCAAATGGTTTATTGAAACCTGCCCGAGGGTGGAGGGCGTGGCTTAAAGGGGGTTCGAGGCAACGACTATTCACGTACCTAACAAGGCTGCCAACTGTTAGATCTATAAGATGATCATCACATTCAGGAGGCTGACGTAAATATCAAGGCATTCATTCTATTTCCCTAGCTATAGCTCCATTAAAGGTAAAACATCCTAACCTTGTTTGTTAGCATTGCCTTTGTTAAAACCTTTTGATGCTTCTGTAAAAACATTTTGGATGGCAAAATTACTTCCTTACTATCTCTCTCAGACAATTACGTGAAATACACTTGACTAATCAGACTGAATTATAATTAACAAATACTAGCGGACACGATGATGGTTCCTGCTGTTAAAAAGCCTGTATCCCTTATATGCTGTTAGTGAATGTTTCATGTTGTTTTATCAACTGACAGGAAGATCACAATATGCAATCTGATAGCCTGATAAATACAACCGGAAACTAATAACTACAGTGAGCAATACAAGTAGGGTAGTATTTGCAACTGCCGAGGAATTGATCAGTGTAATTCGAAACAGAAGGGTCAGCTATAAATCTATAGCACCAAGTGCACCCACTCCGACCCATTTAATGCATGTTAAAACCCAGTTCGTCTGTAAGTTCTTTTTGCATCATACATAGTAGTTATATCCCTAGCCTCATGTGGATAACCCTCCTTATCCTACCGGAATATCCCTCGAGGGCTAGTCTCAACAACCGGAAGTGCGATCAGACCAGCTTATAAACCTGTAGGACTGGTGGTGTAATCATACTGACTGTAAATCTGGTGACATAATAATATCACCCTACCTAAAATTACCTCTCCTTGTCACCTGCATCCCCATTGACAGGTGCTGAGGGCATGGTACTTCTGGTATAGTACCATGTAGAGAAAATAGTGGTCTACCCTGTGTTTATGACTTTTAGGCTTGTGTGGTTTAAGGGCAATCTACTCCAGCAGAGAAGGCTCCGGGAATTTCCCTTAAGTAGGCGTGTAGTACCAGCAAAGTATGTACATATACGCTCTGCCTGTCTGCACGGATTCCGTGTAGACGTCCCTAAGGCCATAAAGGTGGATCTTGTCTGTCACCAGCTTTAAAGAAGTCGTTTTTTATATAGTGCTCCCTGTCATTACCATTGTAGCGCCCTGACTCACTATTACACCGGCCCCCGTGTGGCAATTGGTGGCACGAGGGGACATGTCCCCTGTAACGGGTGTCCGGGACACATTATGTATCTGTGGGTTCCCAGGGAAGTTCAGGTAGGAAGGTCCAATCGTAAGACGTGCAAATGCTATGAAATGTATAGGTTTTACATGCAAGATCGGATATTGATTTTGTTAAAATATTTCATTTATACTGGAATTACACATTTGGCTATGATAATGTTTCCGTTGGCATCCAGTATTTATAATACATATTCAGAGAATTATTAGTATATTATGATGAACATTGATGGGTTAGGGTGTTTCACAACTAGTAAATAAAGCCATGACAGAAAATTACATTTGAATATGTATTGGAAATGCATTTGTGTGTACATAATATGATTCCTTTAAAAATATTGAATGAATAAATATCACCACGTAAGTTTTTTGTTTATCGATAAGGGGCTTATGATTTAAATTAATAAACCATGACGTACTCTTTCTTTTGAAAACTGTACTCAGATAACTTATCAACAACAATGTTTCTGAATGGGTCTTTTTACAGTAGGAAGCCTGGGACATTGTTGTGGGGAGCCCTCCACGCCACCCCCACCGCCAATGACTACGTCATGGCTCACCAAAACGACCCTGATAGTGCACATATAGCATCCAGGGTCTATGATAATAGGAGTACGTCATGATAACAAGTAGGGAGAACCCCCTGACCTGTTCACACGGGTACCTCCTGCCACAAGCATTCGTCACCGACTATTTCCTAGTCAGCCCATATGATGACCAATGCTCCAGAGGCCGCAGTTTATAGGTATACCCACCCCTGTCTGGGTCTGCTGCCTGTTTTACCGCTAAATTATCGGTGGGTTATTAGGTCGGTTTTTGGATTAATTGACTCTAATATCAACGATCTAGTGTGTCTTTTATATGGCGTGCACGAATGGTCTTTATCACGAATGGATTCCTTTTATGAGGTGAATATATTCGTTCCATTCTAGAATGTCCCGTTCAAATGGGCTTCATAGTTTGCATAACTATTAGGCCGAAAAAAAGTGTTCAGATATCACTGGTCGAAAAAAAAATGAGGAGAAGGAGTTCTTTTCTTCCTTCATGGTGATTTTTCTCTCACAAGTTACGCACAAAGTATTGGTTTAGACGCAGGCATTGACAAATACTGAGAACCTGCATCGAACACCATTTACACCAATTTCTAGCGTCTATAATTCATTTCCTTGTCAAATATATATGAATTTTCTCGTTATTTTGATCATTGAGATCTTTAAGTCACCCAAAAAGGTTAGGGCATAGTAGATTGGATTACCGTAACACAACAATTTCTTTAACTTGGCGTTAGATAGATGACATGATTCTTTGACTGGTTTCATATTTTGACAAGAGCCAGTTTGTAAATAACTGTACACATGACCTGATGACCAAATTACACTGCATAATTTGTATGAATGTACCATCATCTATAATCATTATTATAGACGCATTAGGGCTTTTAGGCAAAAACGTTATAACATGAAGCCAAATATGAGAAACCCGTTTCTTGTTAGCCACGTCCTGCATCTGAATGTAATCTATTGGTACTAAATGATGTACGCCGATTCATATTAGGTTTCCTGTTATTAGCTAAATGTGGCAATATCAATCAAATCACGAGCGATTGCTGACAAAAATGAATGAGAGATAACAAATGCATTAATGCGCCAAGAACATTATTGTTAACATGCTTCAATAAAGCATACTTATTGGTTTGGCAAAAAGATCTGCATTACTTTGAAATAGGTTTATAGAAATTGTGCAGACGTGGTCACGTGATCACTTTTTGGTGACCACCACGTGGTGATCATGACCATGTGGCTGTGAAATGTATCCAAAACTTATCAATTCTAAATCACAGTGATTGTTGACTATCATTCAATGAGGTTATTCTAAAGATATTTTACATGATAATACTTTCTAAATGCTTTACAAATGAAAATAATAATGATAATAAAGTGATCACCAATATGGCGGCCAGCTCAGGTCATTTTGCAGTTTGTAACGTCATCGGCACAACGTCTATACTAGTGAGCGCCTTGTCTCAGACGGAAATAAAAGGCAGACAGTAATACACGTATTATCATTTCTAGACTGAAGGAGGAACACGCAATGTAGACAAAGTAGATTGGAAAACGTAGAATGTGTAGAAGTTATTTCCTCTACCATAATGTTCCTTCACTTTTCTTCCTAGACCTAGGTATACTTTACCACTTAGTTTGTATGGTCCACTCGCCTTTCCTATTAGCACACACTCAGGCGAAGCTTCGCCCTACATACTTACACTACCAGCGTTCAAAACAATGAGGTGTGAATTATTTAACTGTAGAATCAGCAGGCACTACGTCACTAACAATAGGACCACTTACTGGGATGATGACCGTGAAAACATTCAATTTAACTTCTTTTTTCTAATCCAAATGAAAAGGTTATTTGGTTTAACCGAGGCGAACATCGCAACATCTAGGCTTTTGGGCCACTGCGATATAAAGTTAGAGATGATTGTATAGAAAAAAAAGAACACTATTAATCAATCAACAAACTTCAACTTTATTGCTACTTGGGGAAATGCAATTTATGTTATTGTTACATTTCAAAATAGTGATGATTATTTTATTTTTAACTTGATGTCAAGTGTCAGTTGTTTCGGTTGTCGGCACTATTATGAAACCTTTCCACTACAATTACTGTCTCTGTTTGAAAACTTGGCATTATAATTCACCACAACCTATCACGTACAGTTTTGTTTAGAATTCCACTACTTATATATCTCGTTTTTTGTTCGGTCTGACTCATTTTTAGAATTCATGTAGGAGGCATTGAGGTTCACTTTGCTCTATTTCCTTTGAGAATGTGGAACAATTCATACTGATTGATAAACAATGGGTTGCATGTTAGTGGCACTGATAATATTATTGTCTGAAAGACCACGAAAACAAGCCTATTGTGAGCCAATCTTTTGGAACTATAAACTGAAAAATTTGAAACAAAAGAAAACATAGATAGATCTGTATGTTTTGGGGCCATACTATCTGATAGTCTGACGTTTGACGAAGAGAAAGGGAGAAGGAAAATTGTCTGCAATAAGTGATACCAAATGTCCAAACCTAATTCTAGGTTTTATTTCCAATTGATCAGACCCTGCCTTATAGGGAATGCGTTCAATGGCTCTCGTTGGAGCCCCCTCGTCGTGCAAGTATTTTGGCTGACCCTACAGGACTTTCAATGTGTATGTTTGAGTGTCTCTATCATTGTGTAAGTGTCATGATCTAGTGTGAGTGTCTAAATCTGTGTGTGTTTCTGCCTGCGAGTATTTCTTGGTCATGGGGGCTGAACACTGTACACTTTTAGACTAGTTGAGAGTCGACTCACATAAGACCTCACAGTGTTTGGGAGCTCCCCTATAACCTACCCCCTCACATTAGCATACCGTAAGTTATGATTTATTACACACCTGTCACCGTTCACTTGTGCCTAACACTGTTCTTAAAGGTCTTGACGGATAGATTGAATGTTTTATGTAAGAAACACTTGTGCACTTGAAGTTCTACTTTACCTCCTTACTTTTGTAACTAAAACCCTTTCCAATGTGACGCCACATCAATATTGTTAGTTCAAAACTGTAATGCCTAGGGCGGACTTTAGAATAACTTAAGCTTTTATATTCCATTCACCTTTTTTTCGTATGCCTTTATTCCGCTCATAAAGTCCCGTATCTTAGGAATCGGGGTGACATAAAATAAGTAGAAGTAAATACGGCGCTTTGTATTTGTGACACTTTATGTTAGTGATTGATGTGACAGTGACAGATTCTCCTAATCAAGTCTTATCTTGGCACACATGGTTACATATTGATATTTTGTCTTTGTTACACGTATCATTTCTGTCATGTAGGTTTGTGACACTGGCCATTTGTGAAAATAACTTTTATTTGACAATAAATCCACAGTTATCATTTTATGTGGGAGCCAATCTTTATTAATATAATTATTGTATTATTGGTTATTCCTGTATTACCTATCCATCTCACCTCAAGTTTAATAGATATAATATGAGGATAATCTCAGATGATAATAAACAATCATAGACTCTCACGCCAAGCGTGTAGTATACTAGCATTGTAATTATAACAATTACGTTATGTGTAAAGGGTTTAAACTCTTTTGAACTCCTCTTTGACATTCTCCATTCCCTTTCAGTATGAGAAGTGGAAGTTTTAGACGGGGGGGGGGGGGTGCAGGGACGCGCTCCTTTGTTTCTCTCTCTGAGCTTCAAGCTTTGTCTCGATTTAAAATTGGGATGAAGGTTTTTAAGAGATTTTTTCCCAAACTTACCACCTCCCTTCCAAAAATCCTGGAATCGCCACTTATGAGATAGATGTCTATGCACCTTGCATGTCTGACAGGTGGGGTATGACCGGAAACTGCTCTCCCCCCAGGTCAGCAGGGACCCTGGAGGTGGTCAAGTGGGGTTCGGTGTTAGGAGAAATAACGACCCAACCCTGGTCCTGCCTGCCCCAGGGGCCTAACCCACGGCTGTGTGGGCGTTCAAACAAGAGGGGCTTTGGTCGTTCAGGCCAGTTGGACAAGAATGATTTCTGTGGTGGTCATAGATGAATAATCAATTCTTTAGGAAAAACACTGCTGTTCTTCTGGTGGAGTGATCGATCATTTCAAGGCCAAATGGAGATTTTTAATCCCTTTCAAATTTGTACTTTCATTCTTTGATTTCTTAATAATATCATGGTTTACTTATACCATTGGCTGATCAAAATGTCAATACAATATCACACTACTGATTTCATCCACAGGATAGCAACTGCAATCATCAACTAGCATGTGAAAAGTCTATAGCAGTGCATTATTATTCACTTACGTATTTTGGAATATTGAATTTGTGTGCACATAGGTTGAGCTCATACTCTCTAGAAATTTGACAAACCTCAGCAGTTATACGAAGCAGATCATCATCATCCCTAGGCGTAAAATAACTGTTGTATTGTGTAATAGAAATAAGGTTTGGGAAACAAGACTATATCATTCAAAATTTAAATAAGAGTTGTCCACAAGTGATTAAGAAAATTAACACTGATGCGTCCATTCACTCAAAAGAAATCACGTACGACTAGTACTGTCAGACTATGGTAACTGCAGGAAAGTCGGTGGCTCATATTTGCACGATAGGAGTGAATTATTTATCTCGGTTCGACTTTGGGTTCACTGTACTGAGGGAAATTGGCTGTCTTTCCCCCAATGTTTTTGCCTATACTTTTATGAATACTTTTTTTTTTTTTTTTTTTTTTTTTAAACAGTTTTATTTCAACATCACATGTTACACGTGTTCTTCCAGTTGAAGATGAAAGATTTATATGAATTAGAAGATGATAGTGTGATGAATAGATAAGATGAATGAGCAATCTAATTAATTCACTGTATCACATTTCGTTATTCATGTTCAAAGTAATTTTGATATTATATATACATAGAATCACAATTCTAACACATATCGTCATACATGCCCCATTGTCAGCATATTAACCAACATAGATCTAGTAATCATATTATATGATACATGTCATCATACAAGAGCCAGTGTCACAAAAGTGGCAATAATCAATACCATTATCATACAAGTTTATCCTAGTCATTCTTCCTGCACTCTCACCTATGCATATGTCACAATACTTTATTTACCTATCTATATGGTTCATACCAAATACAGCTATCATAATTTTGAGACCAATTTTCATATAATTCTCATAGCTGCAACATACCAGCGAGGGTACAATGTGCACTTGGGGGGGGGGTACGATTATTTAGGAGCCCATATACAAATCCTATACACTTGTAATCCTCCCCAAACCACCTAATCTACACACACTATTGGTCTTGTACATTGCCATATCATGACCCACTTTTTGTTAGGCCATACTCCGAAATTGACAGGAAAGTGGAGCCGGGGGCAAGGCTGTGAGACTGGGGCAGGGTGAACATGTATGATCACAGGGCCCCGATGATTGGGCTATGATGGGAGGGGATATTTTTAGAGGGGGTTGATATTAAGGTAGTTCTAGAGGAGGATAAATGGGTAGGTATTTTGGGGCCGATGGGATGAGAAATGCTCGAGTGCAGTTTGTGACGAGCTTTAAACTCTTGCAATACTAATTTGCATATAATATTATGGGCATCTTTATCCTTAAAGCCACTCATATGCCACGTAATCTTGGGTCTTTATCCTCCTCTTTATACCCTCATCACTCGCACCATTCCCTATCATACACCTATATAGCGTCCTAGGGAATAAGCCCTGGGCTCTGATGTTCTCCATTTCCATATCATGGGATTACCTTTAAACACAGGGTGGATTCTGTAACACACATCAATACCAATAGCACTAGATGGGTATTTTATTCTGCACCAGCTTTTAGGGAGATGACATTGTGAAATGTTCAACCTGCCAAGGAAAAAAAGGATTCCATAGGAAAGTACATTTGGGAGTCTGATTGAAAAGATATTTATAAGATACTGAATCTATTTGGCAGGTTTTCCTTTCGTAACCACCATGCATACATGTACATATAGAAAAATCTCTGTTTCTTATCTTAGACAACTCACAAACTTGAAAAGTCTTGTAGCCATGTAACCGTGTCTGTATGAGGCATTTGCCTCATAGACACAGAAAAGTAAGATGTCTTGGAAAACAATGAAGATTCATAATAAGACTACAAAAACCAATGACATTATCATCAAGACCAACTTTATAGCTCCCTATACCAGTGCACTACTAAATGATTGTCATCTGACAAAATGATTGTGAACACGCCCCATTAATATCATATTAAGTGTTGCATTTTTGTGTAACATAATCCATGTTTTCTTGGATTTACTTCATTAACGTCAGAGACCACGGGCGTGGTTATATCTAAAACCTCACGCCTCGGAAAAAGCACAATCATCATTTACATCATCCTTTACATCGTTACCCTGATTTCTCGGTTAGTTTTTTGTGTGAGGAGTTATTTGCAGCTGTCATGGCTGTGGCCACGTGGCTAGACGCTGATTGTATGAGCTGCTCCAAAAAAAATGACATCTGTCACCTACTATGATGGAAAGGGTAGGCCTATAAAAACACCCTGTGATGAGGGGATGGGAAAGGTTGGGGTCCGTCAGGGTGTAGAACTCATACCCTAACACCCTTTAGTATGATTGTTATTGTACATTTGCATCAGCTGCTTCAAATCTGAGGGAGGCAAATTAATATGAATAATTCTATTACAGGAGGTATCCAGCATGTGTTTTCCCACTAGGCGATTTTGTCCAGAGTCGGCCGATTATTGGTGCTAAAATGAGCCTACTCTACTCAAAGATGGCTGATTTTAGCACCGATCCAGATCAAACATGCACATTTCAATATATCATACTAACAGGTAATCATAAGAGTCGGCCGATTCTGCCGGTTTCCTGTCGTCGGTCGCCGTCAAAATTGCCTAGTGGGTATGGGGCTTTATAGTCAAGGAACAACTTGTTTAAAGTTGAAATCAGCAACTCTGTATTTTATATCAAGTAGTCCAGTCCAGAAATAAATCAAGGCCTGGTTCAACTAGCTATAGGCCCATAACCTTGTTAGGTCATGATTGATTCCTACTCGTGGTCGTGAGTCACTGCTCAGTGGATCCAGACCCCTATGACTTGTAATCTTAGCATATAAATCAGGGTAGAGGAAAAACATAATGAGCAGCAGAGTGGGTATGCAATTATGAAGGTTGCACAATCAAAATAATAGCCCGTTTTATTGAAAGCCATTATGTCCAACACTGAGATGAATTATGGACCTGGGGACTGGTAATAGGCCTAACATAATGGGTTGTGATAATGGGTTGGATTGAATAGGTCAGAAGAAACGTTACAAAGAACAAGTCACTAATTTTTTTAATTTGTTGTTAAACTCCGGGTATGTTAAACCCGGGCAGCCTTTGTCGAGAACAAGCAGGAGTCCCTAGTCATTGGGAACCTTTTAAATAATTTTTCCAACATTAATACAGGGCATAATTTTTTATCATCCATATAAGTGATAGGAATTTCATGGATTTGACCATATTGTTTAGTCTTAGAGGAGTGTATTTTTACTAATGCTCCCCATTTTTTAAATACAATATTACCTCTCTTGAGAGTGTGGGTGGACAATATTACATGACCAACCCTTAACAATGTATTGAATAAAAACAATATCATAGACCACAATGAAAATTGACTTTCCTTAGCCTTGTTAACCTGCCTATACATACAAGCTAGGTCGTCTGCCCTTAATGGGTCCTTAGTATCTTTTGACACTTTCTGAGAATTCTTTATACCCCTACAGGTCTGTGAGAGAGTCTTATCTGATCATTCTGCCACTGGTACTCCTTTTAAATTATGGAAGAAGATTACAGCCTGATAGTAATTTTGAATGCTCGAAAATTTCATTTTCTGAGCTAAAAATGTAACATATTTACATGCTTGGGCCGAATTACAGGCGTAAACCCTCCAATTAAATTTTTTACAAATTTTTACGTAGCATTTCCATTGCTTTTTTCTAGTTCTCATAGTGCTCATACTCACAGACGCTGCTTGATACATTTTGGCCTGTCTTTCCAGGTCCTTCTCGGCTGCAAAAGTCAAAAATTTTATTCAGACAACATAAATTTGAGCCCGCAAGACATTTTTCAATCTCTAGTCTGTTTTTAAAATATAAAATGCGTGATAGACTATCTGCTACAAGGTTATTTTTTGTATTTATATAATAAGGAACCAACCGGATTCTATGAATTTTACAAACCCAGAATAATTCTCTTAACCATGACATACACGTTTGATTAATGCTGGTTCCTTTTCTTATCATGTGAAACACTTGTGTGTTGTCAGTGAATATTTTGACTGAATATCCGGCAAGATCCGACAACCAAAATTTTACCCCGACCAAAATAGGCCAAAGTTCTAACTCATTTATGTTACTTTTATCATACATGTCCATCCTAGGACTGTCCACTATATGGACACATTTTCCTGAATTTAATTCAATTTTTTCACCCCATGTACCTGCTAACCAGTCCTTTCCTTTATAAATTCCAAACCCCCTACCTGAAGAGTCTGATACCAAAGCCTGATGGTATTCTGGGTAAATGAATTTTCTTTTACCATTAAAATTTCTACACAAGTTCTTCCACCAAGACAAATCATCTTTTGCTGCCTTTCCAATTTTAATGGCCCTGAGGTCATGTTTTAATATGACCTTATACAAGTCATAGAATCTCCTACTGTGGGTTCGACCCCCATCTACGACATGAGAACAATGGGATAATAGACCACCCAATTTTTCTAATTCTTTTTTAGAAATTGTAGATTTATTGTAAAATTTATCCACCATGAATACCAGATTTTCTAACTTGTCCTTAGGCAGCCTAAGTTCCATTTCTATTGAATCTATGTCCAAACCCAAATACCTACAGACCTGCGAAGGAGGAGTAACCTTGCCCCAGGATATATGGAAACCTAAGTATCTCAGTAATTTTATGACAATTTTTTGGGCGTTTTCTGCCTCCTGATAATCGCTTCCAATGACGATAAAATCGTCCAAGTAATTAACCGCTTGTACATTGAATACATCCCTTAGTACACAGAAAATGAACTCAGAAATTCTGTTGAAATACATAGGTCCAACTCTGAGTCCGAAAGCTAATCTACCATCCTTTAGGTACACTTCTTCCCCCCCTATGTCCCATCGCAGGCCTAAGAAATCTCTATGAGGGGGGTATATAGGAATTGCCCTGTAGGCTGACTTGATATCAACTACAGCCATATAATCGTTTTTGTTCAAAATCGCTAGAACATCGTCTACAGATTTGTATTTGAACTCCTCTAAGATATTTTCACAGAAATTATTGACCGATTTGCCCTCAGGCATACTACAGTCTGTTATGGGTCTTATACCATCATCAGGCTTTGGCACCGCTCCTAAACTATGGATACAATCTGGTTTTTCATCAACAATTTTTAGAAAACCCTCAGCAATTTCCTTGCTAATGATATTATCCATTTTGGCTTTGTTATCGCCCTCAAAAACTGATCTATAATTCCTACAATCGTAGGCTAGGCCTATATTTTCCTCGGAACCATCGACAATCTTTATTCCGTCTGTTATATCATTTAGGAGTGGGCCAAATTTTTCTTTTCCTTCCTCAGTACATCTGGATAATAAATATGCCATTCTACAGGGTTTAAGTTGGGCCATTTCACCTGCGATTGTATGAATACAATCGCAACAGCCCCCAGCACAGGTATCGTAGACATTAACTTTGACCCCTTCCGCGGAAGCGTCCGCGGCGAACAATAATTTTTTACCAGAAAATTCGTCAAAATTACAACTATCAACGTATGAGCTGGGGGAAACGTCCTCCATGTTCACAAGAATGTCCTCTACACAGCTACCGTAACAATTCTTACCGTAGTTAGGATTTTCCGTATCTAAAACCGTAAAATCCGTTTTGCATTTTGCTATTTCACCCTCCTCCTCCGACACGGCGTATGTACTTTGAGCACACGTTTCCGTGACGTCATCAGAAACAGTACCGGCAATGGCGCCGGATTCTTCGGAGATAGGGAGGTGACTATCGCTCTTGACAGAGCCCAAAATGGAATTAAACTGGAGATTACACGTATCAATTTCTGCTTGACTATGGATTAACATCCCGGGATTATCCCCAGCTACAGGATTAACCCTTTAGACCCCACATATTACGAATATGAATTGCTGTATTTCCCCAGGATTTCCGTGGATTTCCCTTGGGAATTCCTTAAATTTACATCCATAAAGGGATTACAAAGGCTCACCCACCAACAGCAATTATATTTTTAGACATCTGGTTGAAAGCAACGAGTAAGGATTTAAATCAGCTTTTAAACGATATATTTGCCATTTTTGTATGTTTAATACTTATTAAAGTATTGTAACTGGAAAAATATGGAAAAATTATGGGAAAATGATCATTTTTTCGGGCGGCTACGGCCGGATCGGGGAGTGCACCCTCAGGCGGCTATGGCCGGATTGGGGTCTAAAGGGTTAACATCGACATTCTGTATTTGCAAGTCTTTTCGCGAAAAGGTTTGGCTGAAATTTCCAGCCCCACAACACGACTGAGCTGCTGGCGATGGGCCAACTTTGACGTCATCGTCAGATGAGTACCTTACTATTTTCAAACGCAGCTCAGATTTTCTTTCCCCATCCTATTTGCTTTTCTTTGTACAATCTTTCTTTGAGTGACCCTTTGTCTCGCAAATTAAACAAGCATGGAGCATAAAACATTTGCCCTGGCACCCGTTTTCCGTATTGAAGCAAAAGCATATCTTTTCATCGCCGTTTTGGCGACGATTTTGGTTATTTCCCTTGTACTTTGGGAAATTCTTTGCTCCCCCTCCAGCCTTGAAAGTGTTTTCGAATGAAAAATGGCTAAACATCTCCTCTTGGTCTACAATTCCAAATTGCTGAACCCCTAGCCTGTCCGCCCTCTCTCTTACCGAAATGTCATACTTGTTTACCGCCTCGAATGTATAAATCTTCTTTGCAATCTTCTCGGAGATTAATTTTACATGCTTAGCGATAGGCGCAACAGAGACTTTATCAGAAATCGCCTTCTCGATGGTTTTCATACCAATGACAATGATATCTTCCACACACTTTGGCTTCTCGCCCTTCAACATATATTTCTTTTGAGCATAAGACTTTGTTTTACCGTTTGCTGTTTCAGATTCATCGCTGGAGCTCTCTGACGACGTTGAGTCATTGCACGGAGGTGACGGGGAGGCCTGGCGATTCTTGCTCATCTTGCCCTTGGTCTTACGCTTTGCCCTGGACGATTTCGCTTCTTGCCATCCTTCATCTCCGGATGAATCGCTGGGATCTGATGCCCTAGCCCTAGCCTGGGCTAACACGACTTTTGCCATACGATCGACTGTGGATTCAAGCCTGCCTAGCTTATCGCCCATCATCTTCATGCTTCTGTCTTCAGCCCCGACTGCCTTCGAGGGCGATTGGATCGCCCCCTGGACAAATTCATCTCTGAATTTGCCCTGCTGCCCTTCAGTTGACCTACCATCAGGTAAAAACTGCTTTAAAATGTCTTCCCTGTCCCCGGGACCAGGGCATTTCTTGCCCACAGGCGCCTCGTGGCGCCTGTTGCACTTCCAGCAATGGTTGTGGTGCTTTGACATCGCCAGAAGTTTAGAGAAAATGTCAGAAAATCGCCGATCGAAGGCCAATTTTCTCCGGAATCGTAGGGAAATTATGCTGAGCCCTTCAAAAATCGTTGCAAAGGCATTCCCTGACGATAGCAGAACCCCGAAGCCTAGACAAAATTAAAATTGAGTTGTTGTCTGAGCGATGGTAGGCGAGCAACTGATTCGAAATCGTTGGATCAGCGATTTATATAGTCAGGTGACAACAAATCGCCGTTGCTATGGCGATGGGGGGCGATGACGTCATCGCGCTCCCGGAAAATGCATTTTGTAGGTATCGCTACACAAATTATATATTCTATTTCAGAGAGTTTCTCCTCAACCCGTATTACTTACTTATAGCCTACCATAAGTAGTTATCGTTATATTTATTTGGAGATCTAGAAGTAAACCATTGATATTTCTTCAACCAAGTTTAGAAGGATAGTTTGCCTCGGGGACATTGCCTTATGTCTGTAATAAGTTCATCGTGTCGTACTTAATAATAAAGTAACTGTTATTGGCAGACAACAGACATAATTAGTACACTACTGCTATGTTGAAACACCTCTGGAACCCAAGCATGATAGATTTAGCAGATTATACACAATGGGGTTATATCTACTTACAAGGTTCGCGTTTGATCTGATGGAGCTTACATCAGTATAGACATGCACTAGTTCCCAAATGTGACCTTTGTACCCCTGGGAATGTCCCTCAGAAGGACCTTTGTGGGTGACCGATCTGAGGACAGACACCTTTCATCTGGGTGATAATAGGGTAGTCGGTACTTCGTGGTATGCTATGTGACTGGAGGTTTACTGGACAATTATTCCATTACAGACAGACAGGTATAATATATATAGGAACTTCTGCAATTAAAAGGTCTGACCTCTAGTAATAGAGGAGTCATTATAAAACTGTAAAGATTGTAACACGTGGTTTATCTTCAGGGTTCACATAACAGAACATGCGGTCCCATGGACATACATGAACTATATATACATTAAATTTTGCTGGATAACATTTTGAATATTTT
Source organism: Lepidonotus clava (assembly GCA_936440205.1). Taxonomy (NCBI): domain Eukaryota; kingdom Metazoa; phylum Annelida; class Polychaeta; order Phyllodocida; family Polynoidae; genus Lepidonotus; species Lepidonotus clava. Next base: position 26,081,699 of record OW387138.1, read on the forward strand.
AGAATTATGGAAACTACTGTCCATAGGTAGGTTTAAAAAAACATTTTAGATCGCCTCTTCATTGTCCACTGGTGCGTCCGTACTAGAAGATTTAGTTTGTAGTGGGTTCGTTTTTGGTCTATGGGGCGACTCGGAAAGTGTGGTGTAATGCACACAACTAAATATGTATGCCACAGAGTAGTGTTAACACTATTTTAGCATGCTTTTTATCTTAGAAAGATTTGAATAAATGTACAATTTGAATAAGTGCAGACGTCCAAGCCATGTACCATAAATGTTTGATCACGAATTGTTGTAAGTGCATACAGAATGAGAGGTTGGCGGATTGATATTGTTTTCAGGTCCCGGGTTTCAAGTCCTGTCCCACTCCAGCCCCACCATCCGATCACCACCCGACCACACCCTGTCCGGCCCTACCACATAGTCTGATCCCTGCTGATCCCAGAACTAGGATTTGGCTACATCCTGGTACGTTTTTATAGTCAATTGTTTTAAAGTTCTGGCTATCAGTTTATCTCAACAAATGGCACTGATGCCCTGGATATCAGAGCTTAAACCTGTTTCTTTTTAATAACAACAACAAACAAAACACCATGATTGACATCATGTTTACCTATTCTTCTACATACATGTATGCATATTGTAATAGAAACCTTCATAATTATTATAAACATCATAATTGGCAGTACGTTTACCCATTCTTCTACCGATTCCAAAAAAATGTTATGCAAAACTATGGAATCAATCTAAAAACAATTATGCGTTATGTGTAATCTTCCTTCAAACGAACTAAAAATGTATATTGACGCCATATCAGACATGCCCTATTCTATATCTGATGATACTTCCTATAATCTTAGCAGTGATTCACATACTTTCAGAGCGATTCTGCTAGTCAGAGAAGATCAGGGACTGAATGATCCTCGCTAATCTGCTTTGTACATCAAACATACTTGATTTTCTGGGCGATTTATCAGTGATTCCACCTGCAAATCGTCCTGTGTGTATGGAGCTTTACAGCAATCACTGTGACTGATATCAGTAAATGCCATAATCCTGGGACATCACTCCTTAATTGAAATATCCCCCTCGTGCATGGTGAGCTGACATAAGGCGGCACGTGAGGGCTGGTATCCCTGTCACCCTGGGTGCTCACATCTGCAGACAAGTGGGCCGCCAAAATTAGGTCTGAGCGCAATAGAATTTCCTTTCATCCTAATGACATGTGATCACGCGACAAGGTGTAAGCAGGGGTTGATGAGAAGAGGGGTTGGGGGTGTTGGGGAATGGGGAATAGGGTTGTTAGTCTATAACCAGAGGGTAGTTTAAATTAAGACATTTCTAGGGGGATTTAATGAAACGGGAAATAATTTTGGATCTTGTAATTTTTGTTTTTTTTGTTAATTGAATAGAAGGTTGACAAATATGTCTCACATATTTGGGAGGTATGGGCCTTCGGCAAAGAGAGAGGTTGCTGATAATACATCATCGATTATTGTATAGACATCGCCACTGTAGTATCAATGTTAATCAACTTTTTCTTCAACATAAAGCATTCCCTCCAGACAACCACTGGACTTACAGAACTGAAGCCCAACTCTGGGATTGTTATTGCCCTTTCTCAGCCTGCAGTATCGGCAGCATTATATCCCAGACACTGAAGTAAACCCAGCATGCTATATACTCATAATAAGGGATGGATCACGATGTCGGATACATACATGTATAACAAGCTCTCCTTACTAGTCTGTCATGTCGAACGTGTGTTATGAGTTACAGGGCTGACCATGGATTGTTGCATGTATGGGGTTTAAAGTGTCAGCCGAATAATTCAGTTCATGAGTTTTTTATTGCATATTTTCTGTAAAGACCTGTTTTCCTCTGATCAAACGTAAGCACCCATAATTGAAAATTCGTAGTATCCAGGTGGTCCTCAAATCTAAAATGTTTTGGTTAAATACGCTTATATTAGATCTAGAAAAAAAAGGTGATAGGATATCAAAACTTCAACAAAATTGCCCTCAGAATATTGACATTTGGCGCCTCGTTTACATAAGAGCACACAATGACAGATTCTCCAGGGGAAGTTTGGGGCCTAATTACAGCCGTCAGGGGGACAGGCTTACAATGGTGCCTGACGGGAAACAACATGTCGGCCGGGGGGTGCCACCTACAGACGGCCATTTTCATGTCACTTGGAGCCTAGTTAGACCTTCACCACGTCAGCCCCTACCCCTCTACGCCCTGACACAATTGGCGTGGTCCTCAAACAACACGGCAGGTCGGGTAGGAGCCGGCAACAACTAACCTGCCAAGTGCTTAATAAGTGATGGGGAGACGGGGCATGCTAAGGGAGGGGCGAGGATATAGGGCTGTAGGGCTGTAGGAAGGAATAAGATAGAAAATAGGGGATTTTATTGCCAGCGAAAATAAGTAAGGTGTTTAAAGGGAGATATTTATAATACACGATCGTTGTGGTTTAGGGAGAAGCAGTTACAACACATATAAAAAAAACCATGAGAAAAAGACCTTCTGAATGTAATATAAACTAATATGATGGCAATGATAATGTAAACTAATAACATTGTGTTTTCGAAGGAATTCAACTGTATAAACACAAAATATGTGTATAATTACATGCATTGCTATTATTAGCCTAAATCCCAACATTTAAAGTTGTCATTCCTTCATTCTACATCAGTGTGTCCATGGAAACCACCTATGTTTTTAGTCAGTTCCAATTGCCATATTACACAGTTTCGTATTATGAATAAATGAACCTTAGGTTCAGGGCCAAACCTTCCCATTGTCATACCTATGTTTAGGCATGGCATATCCTCCCTCTAATAATTATAAGTATTCACCTAATGTATCATATGAATTATGTTATTATCATAATTTCCTAAATAATAATTAAAATACATATCAAATATGTACATACTACGTCATAGAGTTTATGGTAATAAGACAGTTAGAACACCCCACCCCCCCCACCCCCCGTCCTGATTGGTCAGTTGTAATTAGGTCACTGACCTGAAGTCAGGTGGAAGGTGCAGGTATGCTGTAAGTGACACTCTGGGTCCAGCAGCTTAAGTGATAACATGTGACCACCAAACAACAACATGCCTTTAGGCCTACTCTCCTGAGACTGTAGAGAATATATATTTAACATCAACATCTCCTGCCTTCAAGTCTTCCCTTCATTTTATACCACACAACAATCCTTAAGTCTCACACCATGCTTAACACCCAATATGCTTGCCCTTCTTTGATGGAGTTGGTATAACAGGAAGGTTTCCACATAGCACCCTACTTTACGTCAAACTCTATCACCTAGGGTGCAGATAAACATGACATTATGCCAATATCACACATCACAAAAAACTCTGGATCCCGTCTGACTATTGTTTGATCTATTTGCAGTAGTAATAGCTCTCAGTCACTTGGATCTAGGTTAGGAGCCCCTTCCCCCGTTTATATGTTACCCCAGTCAACCCTGCCCCAAAGTTACATTGTACCAACTGCAGATTATCCCTTATTATCCAATTGTGGCACACATTGAAACACGTTATGTCACATTGGCTACATGTAGCACTCCAGGCGTGTCATTGTTTACAGAGGGCGGTGATAATATCAGTCACATTATGCTAGAAGCTCACTGCACGATGATAAATAATTATGATAGATAGTTAGGACCTCTAGATGTTTGTTATGGTAGGCATAACCAACGGTGCCCTAAAAGTGGAAAATATCCCAGATTTGAATGACAATTATAACTACTTAAAATCACAATTTAACACTGGGACAAAGAGCCACAATTCAGCTCTGATGGTGAAAGGGGGGTTCTCATCTATTTTGATAATATTCATTGTTATCTACACGTTTAGATAACTCATCCCACCTTTCTTTTTAAGTCATATTGGAGGATCATATGCATTATGATAAGCAGAGTTGATTTTTAAAAAGATGGTTTTGAAATTAGATTTATTTACAGTGAATGTACTTTCAGCAAATTCCAAATTTGCTGTACTACCTCACAAGAACTCGTTTTTGTCTAACAGTAGCATTTTGATAATATTTTCTTCATTTTTGGTGGGTAACTTTAGAATAAAGAATCTGGACCAATTCGAGAGGAAGTAATTTGCCGCTAGGTCACAAGCATACTCATCAACTCACCTGCACAGGTGTTTCAGGGTTAACATGTAACAGGACGTGACAACAGTTGGGCTGCCTGTAGCATATTCACTATCCCTAACACATACTATTATGTGAATACATATTAGTAATGACATGTCGAAGTATGTGAATGGGTTACCAGTATATACCTTTATACTAGTATATTCAATAGTAAAATGAAATCAAATTGTTCGAGTATGTTTTCATACTGAAACAGTTATGGGCAGAAACCCCAAATTGATAGGTCGACCTGTTTTCCATACAGTCAAAGAAAGTGCTGTAATGTTCTCACCCCTGTAGGTATGTGGACTAATTCTATACCGGCAATGTGCCAACACGCCCACTTACAGGAAAATGGCAGGACTATACAGATTTATTTGTGTGTCTTTGGTCCATGAAGGCAGGCAAATGATATACCTTACGACAGATTCGTTGATACATCAACCTCTATGGACAGATATACAGACACACATGTATGTATAAATCAAACAGTATGTAAGGGGATTTATATCATATACATGTTCCATCAAAACAACAGTCAGATAGAAGTATGGCTTCTCTCTAAATAATGTTGGTCACTTTAGGTAAGTAGTTTCAACAAGGTAGGTTCTTTCATATCCAGTAAGGTCACTGATATAAAACTAGATATACATCTTTACTGAAAACTCTTTTCCTAAAAATAGGTGAATAAATCTCAGTACTGTATAGACCGGAAGACGTCAATAAAGAGGCCGGCAATACGACCCTATAGAGCCCGGCCATACATACGGGACTGCAGTAGCCAACTGCAAACTATAGGAACTTCTATAGGAACTTAGGATTAAAAAAGACTACACAAATATCCAGTATCTGATCCATAAGTCCCCATATATCATCAAAATGGGGACTTTATGCAGGAAAACTCCATATATTGAAGGCAGGTAAAGGTGGTTCCAGATAACACATGAATCCATATTAGCTATAATAAAGACCTTTGCATACCTATAAGTAGAACCCTTTATAATATAAACCCTATTAAGCTGGGTCCATACCCCTTTCCCATTGATAACTCCACACACCTGTGAACAGAAGTAGCTTTCAGCCTACGGGTCAGTCCTTTACAGGAGTGTAGGAGGTGTGAATGGGATCCACCTGTGAACCCCCCCCCCCCCCCTCCACTCCATGTCCTCACCTAGGGCAGGTGTCCCCAGTCTTTGTAGGTTAGAGGGACGCCACCTTAGGGGTGTGTAGAGCCTGGGAGTCGCCAGGTAACACATCCCCCTACAGGCCTCTATGTTATAAGGAGTAGTAGCAGCACGTGGGGTGGGGATCTCCCTGTATATGTATACATACACCCTACCACTGTATGTACTGTATGTACACATTGGAGTGGGGCTGGATCCTTAAAGCTCTACCTATAGGTATACACATTCCATCTCTATGGTATACTGAAGGCACTGGTATGTATGTGGTCTACTGTATGTTGGACCACTGTGCATGTTGAATGAAAGACCGGTAGGAAAAGTAAAGCTCTCCTAGACTCCACTCCAATGCAGAGAGTGGAAGTGTATACCTGTCAAAGTGTGGCATCTCGATCTCTGAGCCTACCTAGCTATCAGTAAACGGTATATCATCCACACATAAGGATGGTTCCACTGGATCACCTCACTGAACTCAAAATACTCTGAAAAAAACTAATCACCTGTGGAAACTCATACTAAACAAGTTATTTGACTTACTTGTGCACTACTCGGGCGTCCTATATGCGGTAAGGGGAGGGTATGGAATGGTCCCACCGTGTGTAAATCCTTAAGTGGAGTGAGTGGCGGGGGCGGCACGGGAAGCGAGGGGAGGCGGGTGGTGAATGTAGGGGAATAAGTGAAGGGCCGACTTATTGGGCCGACGATCCCGTTCGACCAACCAGCTCAGTCACCTACAGGTTTTTGGACCCAGGGCTGGTGTAGCGTATCATGAGGTCTGGTTGTATTGACTGCCTGTTTTCTCCATTTTAGAAATCACGGCGTTGGATCACTTGTATTATGTTATCAAATCCGTAGGCATCCCCTCGTGGTTTTTTTTGACTACACAAACCTATATAAATATTTCCCATCCAATAAGCATTTCGTACCATAGATTATCAGATTATGTGTGACAGTGTACTAAAAGAGCTAATTGTTGATGGTAAAACTTCAGATGCAGTTCCTTCTGTTTAAAAAAGGTTATATCCTTTTAATTTGTTATTACAACGAACTCTGTCATTTAAGGTAAGTCTGGCTTCGATATGTATGATTTTGAAATCAAAATATGTTTGAGCATGTGCATTTTTCTCAACTCTCAACTACATAGTACCCTAGTAAACATGAGTATAGTCGATGACAATAGAGTCTTTTATTTGATTTCGGTGGTCCCTCTCATGTTTATTCAAATATCAAAAACTGGCGAGCCATTTCTGGAGCATACGGGTGCTTGCCTATTCCTGAATTGAGACTTCTTTCGGAAAACTGTGCCACTGAAATGGGAGATGTGGGCTAGGTGTATACGGGTAATAGATCCTCTGAAACCCCTGTCACATTCTAAAGGTAAGTGTTGTGTGGGTTTTATCTACCCAACACAGTGACTCCCAGTTTTCACAAGCGGATTCAGGAAGTAAGTCCCGAAAGTACAGACCAACAGGGATAGAGCTCCATCTGTTTCGTGAAACTGATATTTCTATTTTTCAAAGAGGGAAAAAATTAATAGCGGTGATGATGACAAATGTAAAGCAAACCCCTATCATTGTGTTTTTTGTTAATTCTGAAATTAGACATTTGATGAGAATTGTCAATGACTCATTGCTCATGTCACACAATCATGTATAGTTCTACTTTATAAAATTTCAATAATTACTTAATAACCAATAGAGTACGTAGTTACACTCACTTAGTTACTAGGACTTCTGACTCATCCATAGATGATGATATAAGCTTGAACCTAACTGATCCATTTAAGCTATTTATGTTACATCACTGTCTGCAGCTGATACAAACACAAACTAATGGAGTACTGAATTGCCTTCTTTTTCACAGCCAATCCGCTGGGTAAACAAACTCGTTAATGATATACTTAACATAAATTTCCAGTTCCAGATCTAGTATTTTCAAAGGTGTTGAGTGGCGTTTATTTTTTCTCCTTGACTAAAATTAATGTTGCAAAACAAAGCGAATGTTGTCATGAAAGGGGAGGTTCTCATGACCCACATCCTCAAATCTGCAATGGCTTTACATTTCTGTGCGAATTAAAATGACATGTAGTCTAAAACCTGTCACCTTAATGCTCCTACAAGGTAATTGTAACATTATCATGTAGAGTATGCCGATCATTAGTGCATTGCTTGTCAGATTTACAAATGCGCTTGGCTTTACCAGCCCAGCCTCTCACGAATGTCACCACCCCACTCAACAGCCTCCCACAAAGCTCTGCCCCAGGAATCGTCCCGGGAAAAAGCCAGCCCTAATTTTAACTCATTAACTGCCTTTGGTGAATGATTGAGGGGGTTCGCGTGTGGAGCAGGGGGGGGGGAGACTCAGGCCAGGTCACTCCTGACTGACGTCGGAGGTTTTTGTATGTTATTTTTATTGACATTAAACATTTTAGAAAGAATAACAAAATAATGGGATTTGCAGTTCATGCAGAATCGTCCGATTTAGGTGATGAGTTGTGACAGTTGTCTCGTACCTACCCACAGACTAAAGTACATAATTTATTTGTATTGATTATTTCAGAGCCAAAGATCTGATGGGTTCACATTTTTCTAGATATGGGTCATTGTACCAAGAAATGTACAATTGGGTCTGAGATGCTTGATTTCCAAAATTCTGACATTTATGAAATGTACCATCTTTTTTCACAAGTGTACATAATTTTGTCAATAAAAAATCAAATTATACCGGGATTCGCATAAGGTTTTCAGTTTTTGTAAACATCAGAAAATATAATTATTGCTAAACAAACGTCCATGATCAAAATACTATGTGATTCATATTTAACTATTATAAATCAACCTACCTGCATTATTTGTGCAATGTATATCATCTATATGTTTCCCTATAACCATATGAGACTTCAAGTTTCAATGCCAAAAACGTTTTATTCAGTGATTTTCTCAAAATTAAAAACTGTCAATTTAAATAGTAAACCTCTTTTCAGTTTGTGTCTTTTAACCAAAGTTGTCAAAAACTGACATTTCCTTGAATAATGAACTAAACCTATATCTCCCTGATTTATCCCAATATCATTTGATACCATAAAAAACATATTGTTTAGAAAAACTTGTGATTATCAAACTGTTTGTTTTGATCACGAATGTTTGTTTTGTTCATCACGAATGTTTGTTATTAGATTATACCTCTGTATCATATAGCAAATTTTAAAGTATTTTCTTTTGCATCATCATTTACAATCAATTAAATGTGGATGCACCGTGAACAAGTTGCTTACATTGACAAATATTTGAAAATAAATTCTTTATACCAGGTTTTGTTTTGATCACGGATGTTTGTATTGGTCACGAACGTTTGTTGCATTGCATTACCATGTCTTAAACTAATTTTGATCATGATATTTATCTACCAAGTTATTTTTTTCACAATGCACTATTACTTGTGAATAATAAAGAATCACTTTTCTGATTTGAGAGGGACCCTTAAAGCCAAAGGATGCCATCTGGCATCCATAAAAAACATCCGTGACCATAATTAAAATATAAATATTTCTGTTCTCAATGTAAATGTGTTCAAAATGTAAGATCTACTAAAGGTCCATCTTTCTGGATAGAAATATAAATATTTTGCTTTTGTAAAATTACCTTTTTTAGCCAAGGATGTTAAAAACGTTCGTGATCAAAATGTAAATCAACTTGTACACAAAATATGAGTAAATATATTGAAAACAAATTATTTGAATCATAAAAAGTATTGTATCATGATAACATTATGGTTATTCTATCAATAGAAACATGTGGAATAAATTATCTATGGCAATAAAAGAAATTGACACAAACGTCTGTGACCAAAACTTTATAGGGATGGTATTACAAATATATTCTGTTGTACATATTTCTGTCCGAGCTGATAGCAACATATAAGCATTAATCTACACAGAAATTGTCTTTAAACATGTTATGACTCTGATTTTTTAGTTTCAGAGTTTTAATCATGGATGTTTGTCTTAATCACGAACATTTGCATTAATAATTATAATCTCATATGATATTAAAGAATTCAATGATAAGAAAGGTTTCATGTAATTTTCCTTGAGTACCTATCCTATTACACTTGCAACATATTGATTATTGACAATATGTTTGAATTTAAAAATCTATTGGACAAAAGCTAATGCAAACGTTCGTGATCAATCTCAGTATAAAATCAATTAATCTGCCATTATATATCATCATGTATGACAAGCATAAAACTTTTTTGATATATTGTTCATTTACCTTATGTCTTCATGTATGTACCATACATTTTTTGATAACCCTTTTCTTACCCCCCATTAAGGCCGAATGAAGTAATGGTCACAGATGTTTGTTTTCAATACTGTGTTATGTATTTTGAGCAATTGGAAACAAAATATTTATCATAAGTATCCAATATTCTTTAAAGTAAGTCATGACTGTTGTAGCTTTGGTTTTATAGTCAATATATCTAACATTTTCCCCTAAAATCATAATATGCACTCATTCTAATTCTGATAACTGTAAAAAAAACACTAATTTTTACACGTTTTTGAACTTCAATACCTCATAGCATCTATAATATTTATTGAAAATGCATCAAGCTAAACATATTGTTAAAGCTCATGGTGTTTTCTTTCCATTGATACCAATTAGAATAATATCTAATGAACTGGAGAGATACAGTACTTAATAAAACCTGAGAAACCCCGAAAATCCGCAATTGTACATTTTCTGGTACAATGACCCATATGTATCAGTAGTAACTAGAAAGAACACGCGAATTTGTAATGTTGACGTTCTGCTTTTACACCATTTTTGGTTCGTCTGTTAAGTATACTAAAATGTCACAGAATGGTTTTGTCATTGAAGGGTTAGCATAGCTTGTAATCTTACTAAAACCCGACAAACCAGAATGTCATTATGATGTCAGATTCCTAATTATGACGCTATAGTGACATTTTCCATTTGGAACTGTCATGATCAAAGCCAAACCGAATGGCATAAATATTGTGACGTTCTGATGGAGTGAGGTTGAGACCAAACCTTAACGGTTCTTTATGTTGAAGCTTTGATTTGGGGATGGTTTGATAAAACCTATAGCTGAACAGTAGGTCAAAGGATCATTTTAAGGGTGTATGTTAAGACTGCATTGACAGGTAATAAGGAACTACACTGTTTGTAACAGTTTTTACCGCTGCAACACTTTTGGGAGTTACATGTATTAAATTTGACTCTGGGATGCCACAATACAATGTGACAAGAATGATTACAGCACTTCACCTTGACGTTCCAATAACGTCGCATCTGTGGCCGAGAGGAGTTCTTAAGGCTACTGTTGAAAGTGGATGATCGTGGACAAGTTGATTTATTGGTTTCTGAATAGAAGACTTTTTTGTGGGGTAAGTCGAGTTGTAAATAATATCCTTCCCACGTAAGCCACAAAAGAAAAATATTTCTTCACAAGTAAAAGTACTGTAAGGAAATGAGTTTATTGTTTATTGAATGCATGTTAATGTACATAGCACCACATCCAGGGACTGGCGGTCTTTAAAAAAGGCCTATTGGCCGATCGCATGCCGCTGTACAAATGATGCAGAACCCATAAGGCTACATTCACATCAATGAGCCTGGTGCATTAAGTATCATCAACCAACAAGGTGATGCATATAGTCGAACCTACTAACAATGTAGAACGTACTGTTAGTTGATTGGAACATGGAATAATTCAGGAACTGCGAACAATCGACATTCACACTGAATGTAGTGTAATGTCCTTAAGTGGACGATAAATTCCGTCGGTGAGGGGTATTGGGTGTATTATTGATTTCTCATCACTGACCCTGTTCACGGTACGTGCGTTACGTGCGTTGCTCGCGTTGCGTGCATTGCGTGCGGCGATGCGCGTCGCTAGGTGGGGCCCCTACCTTACATGGCCGACCCGCCTACCGGGCCAGTCTCCTGGCCCTATTTCCTGTCCCGCTGGGGATGTTTGATGGGATTGTACGAGATCCGGGGCGCCAGACGAGGTTATAGGCAATGGGGTGGGGGGGCAAATAGTGAGGGGAAAGAAACGGAGATAGGTATTGAAAGATGAGGAGTGTAATGAAAACGTTTTATTAAATCATAGGTTCTAATGGGTTGAATATGAGACGAATTCTGGTATCGCCTGATGATAAGTCTTATCCCTTCTCCTGCTGGTGTGAAGACTGTGGTACCCTGCTTTTCCCTGCAAACACAAGGACATATCTAAGCTAAAAATGCAATGGAACAGAGAGGTTTGGCAAATCATATTGATTACAATAATGAACAGAAGGTCATTTATTGAAGTCAAAGAGTAAAAGCGGTATAGTCCTCCAATATAGTGGGATTAATGCCCATATACCAATTGTTATCCGAGAACTAAAAAGACTGGTGAAAGGGAGTCAACGTTTCCAAATATAGGATATAGGGTAATCCACAGTATGTATGTAGAGCAAAGTGGATGATGAGCCGGACAGGGTGGAAACAGACAGGACATAAGCCCTCAGCCAATCTCCCATCACCTCAGCCAGTTACCTCCTGGGTCCCTCCAGGGTCCCTCCTAAACTGCTGACGACACACATTGTAAGCCCCAGACTACCCCTCCCCCTCCTCCCCCACTTATCACTATGGTCACAGATCGTCCATCCCTGCTCCATATCATAGACGAGTGACCCTCAAACCAATAATAGGGATATGTCGACAACGGGGCGGGTTTCCACGCGATGGGTCATTTACGTGGGGTTGTATGGAAACGGGGCAATCTGAACAAATCTGAAAAAGTCCGGCCTTGTTAGTATTCTATTGAGGAAAGAATTTGGTAAGTATGGTGTTTTTCCCCCAATGAACGTCACTGTTTCTATGAATTATCAGAAAATAAACTTCGAAGCGAGTGACCCCACGGGCACGTCAACCTCAACATTGTAAGCAACATTTGATAAAAACCGCAACATTTGGGGCGTTTGATAAAAACAGAGGACGGTTATTTATGTACTCAGATTTGGCAAAAGATGAAGTGTATTCTGTATACTCATTCCAATACAATTACTGTTGCTAATAGGTTTGACTAATGAGGCAAGTGTTGAGATAACTAGGGAAATGAAAGGAAAATCACAGCACCCACCAACTCGGCCAGACTTGTCTAGCCAAAGCTGGTACAGTGTATAGTAAAAACCTTACAATAGTCCCTATAGTAAAGGCCCTGAGTATCCCCCACACTCCCCCACCTGCCACCTTAAGGCCGCCCCCTACCTGCGCCCTCATCACCGCCCGGGGGGCCGACATGTTTCTGCCTGGCTGCGCCCATTGACATGTTTTAACATGCGGCTGCGAGGGCCTGACCTAACTCCTGAACCAGGCCACGGGGGCCCGCCGTCTACCCCCGACACAGTCAACACCCCCTGCCCCTTGACTCGGTTTTACTCGAACCTGATGCCTCACTTCGCGTGATTAGAATTGATATATAGGCAGAAAATGGTTATATTGGATCACTTAAGGAATGTGGGGATTTGTGGTATTGCATAGATCATAATAGTGTTAATCTTTTCCCGATTGTTCTACTTTAATTTGTATTGAGCAGGGTACTAGTATACTACGATTGCTGCTTGATTACTCAGACTGGTTGCAGGCCTCAGGAACTGGTGCCCTTTGGAAATTGAAAATTGCTGTTCAGTAAAGACTTATTGCCTTATTGCTTGTTCAGTATCATTGTATGTTGCAGAATACTGCCCTTTAGTGAAACAGACAGATTTCATTTCTGTTCTTGTCCTTTCAAATGACCTTTTAACGTGACTCGATCTCGTTTGTTCAAATACATTCAATGGTGCAACGCTGTCAACTTGTATAAGCACAAGTGTACATTTTCAGTTCAGGTAAACATGAACTAGATGTTATTTACAGGCACTGACAATGAAGACCCCTATGCAATATTTTGAACGCTTCAGATTTCTATCATGTTTGTGCCCTTTTAAAATGCTGGTCCACACAAAACATCCTAGCAATGCATACTGGAATGAGATGTGATCTGTTTTGGTTTCGTGAACCATCAACACTGTGACGATACTAATATCAAACATAAAATAGAGCCTGGTGGAATTTCTACGATGATACACAACTTACGATATGTCACAAATATTGTTACTTGTGGTCAGGGTCTTACAGGTTAGGGCTTCAGGGACACAGAATCAGTGATGTTCCCTGTTCTTTGCCCCTGATGATCTAACTATAGTTCTCTGGCCAGTTAATCGGTGCCTCCTCGAGGTTACCCAAGGACAGACCCAGTCTCCGCCGCTCGCCGACTTGCAATTGGACGGTGTCCAACTTGTCCCTGAGGGCAGACTCAAATCTGTATTCAGACTGTATGAAATCATATATAACCCTGCAGACATGCTACTGATTTTTGTCAAGTATAATATATCTGCATCCAAATATATGTGTATGTAACTATGGAAGATTGCAATATAATGCACCTCACATTGTAGGCAATATGTATAGTGAAGCCGAACTTTTGAATTGTAGAAATAATATCTGCATCTCTACTCTGTTACCCATCTAGCTGTCAAAACCCATCGACATCCAATAAATCCTGTGATAACATAGTCTGACAAATCATCTGTTGATCCCCGGCAAATCCCCTGTCACCAAATAGAGCACCGTGTAAGTGGGAGAGCCTACATGGCCCGCGACAAGGGTCTGGGCAGAGATGGATGTCCCTGACAAGGTAAATGGGTGTCCCGGGGGTGTCTCAGGTGGGAAGGGGTACAGGTACAGGTAGGTAAGGGGATCCCGCTGATGGGGTTTGGTAAGGCAAGTGTAAACCTTTTAATTTGGTTTATGTTCTGATTTTGTCAGTGTAAAGTGCCATACCCACTAGGCGATTTTACCATTGAAGAATGCCCATCGTCATTGGCCGATTTTACCACCCATTCAGATCCCAAGTCAGCATGTGATATTGAAATGCACATGTTTGATAGGAGATTCTTGAAGAATCGGCCGACTTTAGCGCCAAGGAGTCGGCTGACTTTCGTCAAAATTGCCTTAAGTCACATGACAATATTGGCAAGGCTGGCAACTGCTCTCTCTTCGCATAACAATAAAGGCCTGTTTCCACCGAACGACATTATACTAACGACCATGAACGATAAACAAATCTTTGGTGGTTTGTTAGTAAAATCGTTCAGTGGAAACACAAAATTGGGGGTAAAGACATCTGTGAACGACTGCAAACGACATCTGTGAACGACTTAAGTGAACGATTCACCAACGACCAAATATCTAACTTGTTTAATATTTCTGGACGATAGTTGCTCACGATTTCTCCCAGGGCAATTAACAGCTATTAGATCTATTGTTCCCTGGCCTTTCTGATCTCTGTTGTTTGAAAAAATCGTTCAGATAGCCCAAGAATGTTTCAGATATCAGTATTCTAGTCGTTCAGTGGAAACAAGAAACTGTTGCTTTATGAACGACCAAAAGGAGCAAAGATTTTCCTTTTTTTATGTGATTCATGGTCGTTAGAAACTCACCATGAGAGCCGTTCGGTGGAAACCCTGCTTTAGCCAGTTGATTATTTCATAATTTTCAAGGTTCTTGTTTCGTGGATGGCATATCTTTGCGCTGCATGGCTAAACTATTAAATTTGCCTAAAGTTGTGGTTCGGATAAAGATTTTGTATAAATTCGATTAAGGTAATCTCTGTTAGCTTCATGATAGTACTTTGTAAAGGAGAGTAGATCCCATTTAAATGGTCTTCTATTCTGGTCATTTGGGTCCCAATATCTTGATTATTTATGGATATATTTATAAATACATTTCCCTTTGAAAATAATCTTGAAATCAAGAGGCATTTTTCTAACCTATTCTGATTACCAACCGCAAACAATGCATCCATCTAGACATTGTTAGTAAGTTTAATTTTTAGAAAAATGTTTAAAATGAAACGGTAATACGACTTTGTCATGTTTATGACCTCATGTGACGAACGAGCATAAGAACAAAAAACATCTAAGGTGTGAAACTGAGTGAAGTAGCTGAATTCGTCAGAGTTATATAGTTATATTTGGATGGCCTGCAAAAGGCCGGGACTGTATGTAATAAAGCAGTAATTTGACAGCTACTCAAATAGATGGGCCGTGGTTAATTCACACTTGGGGATATAACATGCGCGACGGGACATGGGGTTAAAAAGCTTAATGCTAAGTGAGAACTGGTGGCGTCCTTGGCGGCAGAGGTATGTGATTTTCATGAACAGGATGGCTGCAAGAGAGGTGGTACCTCAAAAAAAACGATAAGTAGCCCTGGATATCACACAATTATTTCTCATTTCCTCCTTCCTCCCCCTTTGGAGTGGGAAGGGGTGGTCAAGTAGACATCTAGGACGTGTTCTATTCCCCAATGTGTCTGTTGTACCATCTTTCGTTGCCTTTGTTCTCACTTGTATAGATTCAGTCATCAGTACTTTCCCAAACGAGCATGTGACGTTATCATAATGTTGCAGCAATGTTCTGTTTGGTTCTGTATTGGTTTTAGATCTTGTTACGTTACTTTGATGGCTCCCAATAACATTGCTGCAACATACTGCTGTGACATTGCACTGCAATGTTATTATAACGTTCTGGTTATGTTCTTCAACCTAAACAGAATATTCTTATAATGTTATGTTTTGGTTTCTTCCAAACCTCACCAAAAAAGATAATGTTATAATAACATTCTAATTTGGTGAGGTTCCAACCTCACCATCAATAACATAATTTTTATGTGCCATCTTAGTAAGTAACAAACTGACTAAAAAAATATGGTTGCAGAACGTTTCTGTTACGTCGCAAGCTGGCTGGGTTGCACAAAGCAAAAAGTTGGTCTTGATTAAGCTGAAAAAGTGCAGAGTTGTCTTAAAACTCTAATACACCATAGTCAAATCAGTTGTGATGGCCTGAACGACAAATGGGCGGCCCTAACCTGTTTCACTGACTGAATGTGGAACATTGCACGACGTTTGTCATATACTTTACGGTTTAAAGGCAAGGAGGGAATCACAGAATCTACACTTGGCACCTCACACACGTATACCTGGAGTTGTAGCCCTGCTTCCCGTGGGGAAGTCCTGCTGTCAGAGGGGTGGTGGATGGGTTAGTGCAGGCCTTATCATGTTATCTGACATGGTGACTGGCCCACAACCATGGTCACCATTCATTAGTTGCCGGTTACCTTGGATGCAAACCTATTATGGTAATGTATCAAAGCTGTAGATCAAACCATGCACAATCCCAGGTGCAATACTTTGCTTATGGTG
This sequence comes from Lepidonotus clava, assembly GCA_936440205.1. Taxonomy (NCBI): domain Eukaryota; kingdom Metazoa; phylum Annelida; class Polychaeta; order Phyllodocida; family Polynoidae; genus Lepidonotus; species Lepidonotus clava. The sequence goes on from OW387138.1 coordinate 26,098,375, forward strand.
GATGCACAGAAAAAGCGAGTTAGTTTTGTATGATGGAGAGATACCTTAGTGGCAGAGCATTGGTCCACCAGTCAAGCACCCAATTATTATGTATAAATATGAAATGAGAATACAAGCCCTACTGTATGTTTCAACAACTGTATGTTTTGAAAGTTTAAACAAATGCGATGAGTCAGCTTATATCCAGTGTATGCCATCCTAACATTTCATTGTAAAAAAAACAAGAATGCATGTTGGTTTTAGTGAATGCACGTGCTCACTTGGGTACCCGATCAATTCCAATACATGCACAGGGAATACCGCTAGATTAAGGAGTTACACAAAATGTTAATAAATAACCATCCAATCAATGGGTATCCTTTCATCAGAAGACTGAAACACAAGACCGTGCATACAAATGACCTAATGTAATTTTACAACTAATAAAATGGACAAAATACTTCTCCAGGTGGACTGTCAATGGATCGATAGTCATTTGATCCGACACGTTGAGGGGCGGGTGGGAGGGAGAGTACGAGTGTTTCCACTCACACCCTCCGGGCACTGGGGATGGGGCATAGCAATGTTGTGGGTTTATTACCTTTCTGGTTTCTATGACAACCCCAAATGGGAATGTAGGACGATTTGCCATGAAGTGAGCGGGACACGCACCAGGGCACTCGAGGGAAGTGGGTTAGGGTCGGGGGTGGGTGGGGGAGGGTAATATGAGCAAAACATGCCTGCACTGCCCGACCCTTGGGGATCAGGGGCAGTCGCAATTTTAATTTTCAATTGCCTTATTTGGAGGTTATTTGACTTGGGTGTGCCCTCTTTGAAAAACATAATTGAATCACTGTTGAATTAAAAGTTATGGGCCGGATCAGGGCTGTGTATTTTTGGGTCGTTAACTCTGAACTATAATGGGTTTTTTCCAAGGCTAAATTTGTTTCAAAGTTGATTTCTGTCATTCTGTGCATAGTTTGCAATTGTTTGGCGAAGAAAACAATAGTTTCATGGTATCTAACATACAGATATATGTATGAAAAGAAACATGCACTATAATTATGATATATGTGAGGCAATTGTGTTTCGTAGCATTAGGTCTATACATTAACAGTGCCCACGTCTCCCTGTCTGGATATGTTCTGGATAAATAGTCACTATATTGCCATGTACTTTATTATGAATATATTTCCTGTAATATGGCTTGGGCCTAAACCCTCAGAGTTCTATACTGTGTGTCATAACCAAAATGTACTTGCATTGTTATTTTTTCATCGTTTTTTTTATGACAAATAATGAAAAACATCCAAATCAACACGTATGATATCATGTAAGCATCTCACTTTAAATGTAGTTTCCACCTGTTCACTGTCCTTACGGCGTTTTATTCATGAGTCAGCCCCCACAGGACAGCACTGGGACTGCGTGCCATCACTTGCATGGCATCGCCCACCCACCAACACAGACCGACCAACCTCGATACTGATGTTAGAGACCAAGGAGGAAAAAGTCCCTGGATCGGGCACTCTTCCAGCATTCTATGACCCCCATCATGCAACATACGTGTACCACGGCAAAGATGTCTATACCTCCTGGCACAATTGGAAAAAAAGAAGAGGCTACACCTAATTCTGGAGTTGGCCAGAAATGTTATTAAGATAACAGCAGATGTAGTTAGTGTGTATGACCTTGTGATTAACCTGAATAAAATGTCGTTCAATTGCGATAGGAATGCATTGTAAACTGCAGGTGTGTATGTTCGTTTAAACTTTTCACCGATACATCATTGAATACTCCCCTATGCGTAGCCCTAGACCGATTGTGTTTAGATGAGCTATGCAGGCCTCTGTATGTTACCCAATAAACCTGGGGGTATATCAGGCTCTGGAGGTATACTTGATACCTATATACCTGAACACCCTACCCCCCTAGCTAACTCATCACCTGATGTACACAAACTTCACCTACCTGAGAATGATCGACCCTCTGATGTAGTAGTAACAGATATATCCACTTTCCCTTAACCTAGAAGTACAGTGAGTCCTGTGACCTCCCGTTAAGGTAACAGTAGCTGCAGTATACCACGTGAGTATACGGAGACTGTTACACCTGTGTGTGTAAGCTGAAGGTAAGGTAAGACACCTCTGGCTCCTCCTCTGTCTGGTCCTAGAGGTATGCAGCAGTCCACCAGGTGGTAGGTATACACACTGCCTGGATCAGGTTGTCACACCTGCCCACCCATCCCCTACTCCCCACTCCCCATGCAGGTAGGTGTACAGGCCCGAGTCGGCGCCCAGTCCCAGGTACATGTACACACCTATAGAGTTTTTCTCCATGTTTTCCCCCACTTTATTTCCTATTTGACTTTTTTTCTATGTTCTTGGGGGTGTTATACCTCCAGGTGAGGTGCCTCCTCCAGGGTTCCTGCGACCCGCCGGGTGCTATTCCAGGTGCTCATACTGATCCCATGGGGATGCACGAAGTGGGGAGGGGATCTCACTGTCTTCTTGAAGCTGAGTACAGACTAGAAAACTGCACCACCGCCCCCCTTCCTCTTCTATGCTTGCAATGAAGAGCTTTTGAATTCATCTTTTTCTAAGGAAGTGGCAACGGTGTATTTATTTGATAGAGTACTCATCTAAAAGGTTATTTGATAATATAGCTGCTTTCTTTAATCTGTTAATAGTTATGTTTTAGTTGTATTATCACAAAAATGATTGATCTGAGAGAGCTCATGTCAGAGAGATATAAACAACAAACTTTTGATAAGGTATAGACACCTAAAGATTTAATGTCACCGCTGCGCAAATTTGGTCAGTGTTGATAATTCAGAGGCATAGTTCTTAGGGAGGAAACCGCAGTCAGTAAACCTTTATAGACTGAAACCCTCTTGCATGTATAGAACGAACTACAGTAGTCTAGAAAGTAAATATTATTATGCTCGGTTGTAAAAGGTTAATCTCAATGATGAAACATATGGATTCATGTGACACATAAGACTCAAGATTTGGCCAGATGAACTACTGTTGTATTTCAGAACGATGTATGGGCCTGATATGCTACTGCCACCATCAACATGTTTATTCCTACCATAGACATACATATGTATCTCTATGTTCCTACGTTAGATATTTGTAGGGTCACAGAGTTGAGAAATAGCCATTGTATTTTATAGTGATCACGTTCTTAAAAGGACCGGGTGCGGGCTTTTCCATAGTTATAACATGTAAGCCTAAAGTCAAATTCACTTCTCCTCAGTATTTATTAATAGCATAAAAACACAAAGGCTTCAGAAACATGACTGTTCACGTTTCTAGAGAGGTGTTGACGGGCGCTGCAGGTGTTTTTCCCGATTAGCTCATATTTTTGTGGTTTTTAAATGGATATCTTTGTACATCAAAACTGGGCGGGGCATTCACGTCAATGATCGGTGAGTTGGGCATGGCAGTGCATAGGAGGTGTTAGACCTTGGCTCAAAGGCCATAGTGTCATTTGGGTGGTCCTTCCTCTTTAAAGCATTTGCCCAATGAATGAAAGGTCATTATAAAGGCAAATGAATGAATCTTGTGGACAGTTGTATAAGGAGGCTGTCTGCATCTGATTGATAGAGTGGGTATTTAACAATGAAATGTATTGTAGCACCTGAACCTCGATAAACGAAAGCTCAAAGATTCTAGGTGAAGGCTTTGCTCTTCCCTAACTCGCCGTGTCACATATCCCTCCTTACCCAACATCAGCCTTTGAAACTGACTTTGTTATCTGTCAATACATAGTTTGTCTTTCATGTCAAATGTCGGAGTTTAGATTTGTCCTAGGGGTATAGGTAACTTACAGGAGAAGTAAGGTAAGTATCACGGGTGACAGTCTGTATACCTGCGAGCAACTGGTTGTAAAAGAATTATTCATTGCCCAAAGGTAATATGTAAGTGAAGTTGTATGTTGAATAAGAAAATGAGCGCACATGTCTCTCTGGCGCAGGTGTAGAATAGAATGAGGAATGTTTGTATTTATGAGGAAAAAACTAAAAGGAGCATGACAAGAGGAAGGAGGTACTTGATCAAGCGGAATATAGTCACAAAGGGACCTTGTTCAGAAGAGTTATGAATGAAGATATCTCCACAGGAATCTGACGGCGCCAGCATGCGGCTCACAAAACGTAGAAAGTCGGTGACTGCACAATGTTCTCAGTTATAATTATGTACATTGTTTGTAAAGGAACTATTATTCTGGTAGTTTGAACATATTCCTTAACAATATATTTCAGGCTATATATATTCACAATTCATTATTAAAGGGGGAATTCTAAATGATTTTATCAAGACCATTTTAATAGTTATGGTTCCGTATTTATGTTTATATTTGGGTAGCATATTCAATCTTTTGTAGGTATGAAGGGCCATTTTTCCTTGAGTGAACCCTCAGTTTTACCAATCCAATAGATACCTCAGATCTTTTCCTTCTTAGGGAACACACAAACAGTCTTTACATGGGTTGCGTACCACTCCAATGCCAAGATGCATGCACCAAGTAAAGCCAGAAAAGGGTTTTACTGGCCGATAATAGAACTTTTACCATTGGACCGCTGGACCAGTGCCATACCACTGAGTTCAGTCTCCTCACACGAGCAGAAGCCTTCCAGGTATTGACGCCAACTGAGATTTCTTTTAAGTTCCTATGTTCAAGGATTTGGCATTGGTTCTGATGCGAGCATGTTTACTGAAGCAACAATCCTATGCTTATTTCTACGTATTTTTATCCTTTTTATGCCTTGCAGGTACCGGTTTTCCTGAAGCTTGCCCATCAAATAGGTCTTTTTATTAGCAATCCACATCAATACAACTCGATGTTAGACACGTTGGCACACAAACAAGGTCTTCGCAAGGTAACTTCTTCTTTTTTCCCACTCAAAATAAGATTCGATGTTCACTTTACTATGTTTTCTTCTTCTTACATGCTCAACATGTAGTTTCTTACTGTATATTTGCAAACCTAATCTAAAGACTTCACTCCTCTCTGAGGCCAATTCCTAAATAAATCTTGCCGTGTGCTCTCATTGGTGGATTTTTAAGAAGGCAAATTTCAAAAGAACAAAGCATTCAAGTATTAACATGTCAGAATAAAATTAGTTGATTATGTGACGTTCTCTGGTAAGTCGGGGTTGCCGATTCTTACAACAGAGGAACGTGGGGGTTGTTCGGGTCTCGGGGCGGACGGGGAATCCGGGCCAAGAACCGAGATGTGTTTCTAGAGTCGTGCCTCGCGCACGAGGGGGGGCTGAGCGAATCGATCGGGAATCGGCACTCGATGTCGACGGAGGACTGCGGGGGAGGGAAATTATGGTAGGGGTACGGGTCGGCCGGGGGGCGGTCCACCCCTGAGTTCCGGTCCGCGGGGGCGACGGGCCGACGGTCGCCTATTGTTTGGTAGCGTGGGGCCGAGCATGCCGCGCCCTCGTCCCCGCGGACTTCGCTCCCTCGTTCCGCTCCCCATGTCTTCGTACCATACTACGCCTCGGTTTCCGGTACTACTTCGGGCCTTCGTGCCCTACTCCGTTCCCTCGTTCCTCGTTCTTCGGGCCATCGGGCCCCTTACCCTATGTTTCTACTACCTATCTCGAACTTCGACTGTTTTGTCCTAACTTCGGCTTAATTACTCTGTTCGGCTCATCTTTAGCGGTTGTTTCAGGAAAGAGGACACGTCTGGACACCAGGAGAACTGTTAAAGAACTCTGTTTATTCGGGCCTCACCGCCCCTTTATATACTAGAGAGGTCAGCCCTGATTGGCTGCCTTCGGTCACGTGACCTACAACTGACGTCACTTCCGGTTTATATATTCCGTTTCCGGTTTACATTTCACTTCCGGTTTACATATTTCCGGGTTTCGTTCCATTACGTTTTCGTTATTCGTTCTTTACATATTCGTTATTCGTTCTTTACATATTCGTTCTTTACATCTATTTCGTTCTTCGTTCTTTACATATTCGTTCTTTACATCTATTTCTATTATTACCTTATTTCTATTATTTTAACCTCTATGTATTTTGGCTGAATAGCCGTTCATCACACCCTCCCGCACCTTCTTGAAAGGTGGGAAAACACGTTATACAAAATTTCAACACAGTTCATACAGCAACGACAACAGAACATACTCTAGAACCAGAAACATTTCAATCCTACGCTCCTTATCGGTAGAGGAGGAGGTGTCACCCTCTGTCCTCCCCGGTCTACTTCGGAGGGCCCCCGGGGCCTATCCGGCTAATTATTATTTCTCTTCTTTCTTCGTTTTTCTCTCTTCGTTTTTCTCTCTTCGTTTTTCTCTCTTCGTTTTTCTCTCTTCGTTTTTCTCTCTTCTTAATGAAAGTTCATATAATTCGTTTTTATATATCTTAGTCTCTTTTTATCTTCGTCAGAGTTCTCTATCCTGGATCTATTAGGACCTCCTCTTTTTTTTCCGTCTTTAGGATGAGCGAGCCGGTCGTGGCTCTCCCACCCGGGACTGGGGATCGGTCGTGACCCCGTCGCCCCCGCTCCTCTCCTCTGGGCTCTATTTACTTAGCCCCTCGGTGCGTTTTTCCTCGCCTTTTTACCCTCATTAGGACAGAGGGACCGGTCGTGGTCCTCCTGCCCGGGGCCATGGGTCGGTCGTGACCCGCAGTGCCCCCGTTCCCTTCGTTTTCCGTCGTCCAGACGTTCTCCCCTAGTTCGGGTGGAGAATCGGTCGCGACTCTCCCACCCAGAGGCCAGGGCCGGTCGTGACCCTTAGTCCTCTCGACCCTCGATCCGTTCTACCGTCGTTCAGACGTTCTCCGTTGTTTTTGGGTAGAGAATCGGTCGTGATTCTCCTACCCGGTCGGTCGTGACCCCTCGTTCTTCCGTAACTATTACTCTTCTCTGCGTTCTCTTAGGTGATGATGATGATTTTAAGGATGAGTTGAAGAGGAAAGACTGAAGTTTTTGTGGATAGAATGTTCTTTTTGGACTTCGCACCCTCGGTCGCCTCGGCATTCAGAGCCCTCCAGTGACTTTTTCACGTTTGGCAAGGACAACATGTTCGAGCCAAAGGCCAAGGTACCCAAAGAAGAAGATGGCGTTGTATGTGGAAAGGAACTTAACTTCATGCATTAAAGCTTAGAGTGGAAGCTTCAGCAGACGACGTCGCGGGTTTCGTGCTACTTGTCACAGTGAAGCTTTGAGATGGAGTCCGGGTGAAGGTGAGACTGAGAAGATTAGAATCATTAATTATCGATGAAGTGTCCGTTTTCCGTACAGGAACTGAAGTTTGACTTTTACGACACATGTCCTCGTGGTTAACCCAGCATCAAGATGTTCCGTCCTCGACCACGTCGACACATTTGAAGATTTCAGGATTTCAGAAAGAGATGTCGGAGAGAGTCCACCATAGTAAAGTATTTCCGTCACCGTTCCGGGCCCAAGTGGCATGACAACAACCGGAACGGAGACCTGATTAAGAAGATAATTTTGATGAAGTTTCTTTTTGATGACAGGAGCCGGTGCCTCTCATCCCTCCCCCCCTCCGTAAGCAACGGCAGGAAGACAGTCCTCTTTGGGGCGAGAGGGAGGCTCCTTCGTTCTACTGATGAGATGATTTTCCTAAGAAGAGGATTCCTGTTTCGGGCACTCGGGCCCTCGTTCGTTTCCTAGGCTCTCGGGCCTCGCTCTGTTTACTAAGTTTTTCTCTTCGTCCTCCCGGAGGACCGTGCTTTTAGACGATTTTCGTGAGACTGTAATACCAACAAATAGTTCGTTAATAGAAGTAAGTTTAAGATCCGGTCTGGTTTGATTTTGGAGTAAGGCCACAGTCGTCCACGGTGCCATGTCACATTGCATGGAGCCACTATGCCTATGACGAACGCCGAGACAACAGCTCCGAGCCGTTCCGGGCTGCTCCTAGGTAAGACGGTTCGAAGTTGGTAAGTTGAAGATATTAGTGAGAAGGAGAAGAAGAAGCCGTAGAAAGTGAAGATGGACGACATCAACTGGGACCTGCACCCAACGTCAACCTCTGAGATCCGGAACGGGCCCATTCTCAATAAAATAGCATATATAGAGAACTCATCCGATGTCGAACTCCAAGAAGGGTCGCTCCTCGTCGCTCTCTGCAGACCTCTTGATGTGTCTATCGAGGCATCCGCGGCCGACGTTCCAAGCACCACCTCCCTGTATATTGCAAAGATTACTTCCCTATATGTTTCAAAGACTATTTTGTTTCGTTCCTCGAGAAGAAGACATCAGGAAATACGACATGGAAGGAGTCTCTGTCGTTACTGCAGGTAAGAGATTAATATAAGTTTTAGTAAGTCTATTAATTTTCGTTTCTCGTTCATGTATTGCTTTTACTATATATTACGGTCGGTCACGAGCCAGGGCCCCTAAGTTATCGTCCCTGCTCGTGCCTTGGTCCTCCGGGAGACATCTACGACTCGCCGCAATCCCTTCACGACTCGCTGCATCAACTCTGGCACGATAAAACCAGCATTCAGGTCGAAAAATTCCATTTTGCCGCTCTTCGTATGCGGTAAGAGGCTGAAGACAAGGAAACTCAGAAGATGATGGTACATGAATCCGGGTTCATCCACATTCTGATCGATCCATCCAAAATCAAGAAGACAAAGTTGCAGGAAGTAGAAGTGCCGCTAGAGGACAGAGGTCGTCTCTTCCTCGCCTCCAGATCGCTCAAGGCAGCGCGGGAGAAGGGTTTTCAGTCTTGGCCCGCGCCAGCCTTTCCTCCAGCGGCGAGTCGCCGGCCCACCGGTACCTTATTTACCCCGGCACGACCGTCGACTCAAAGACTACAATGACAACACTATCCGTCCATTCTGATTTCCTTTCTTCGATTCCGCCTCCCAACTTTCACTCTCGCTCCCGGGCCGCCCGGCCCGCTATCCATTTCCGCGACCGGACGATCCCGTTCCACCTGCTCGGTCCCAACCAACGCAGCGGGCTCCAGGGAAGAAGAGGAACAGCTACAAACTTGTTTTTCCTCCTAGCGCCTCCTTCCGTCCCGTATTCGCCCCGCAGGCTTGGTAAGTTCATTCCAGTCATGGACCCTCCAGCTCGCTGATTACACTCAACACCTCCTAACACATGTGGTTTCGTTCACTTCCGCAAGAAGATTCCCATAAAGAAACTAATAAGAATAAATTAAGATAAGAATGTTCGAGCCCGCCAGTCCGTTCCCGATGAGTTTAAGTAAAGTTTTCGGGCCCGTCCAGCGGTCTCCAGGAGAGTCTTTTATCCAGGCTTCGGCCTCCTGTGCGGCTCAGGTACCTCCGCCTCGGCCCGGTTCTCTCCCTGGGGGTTTGACACTATGGGTGAGGAGCCAACGCCCCGTAATCCCTCCCCACCCGACTCGCGACGCGCCATCTTCCGCCTCTGGTTCCGTCGCGCTGTTTTTCTTCCGTGCAAGACCTCGAGCAGCATCTACTTCACCCTTCTTCTTGGCGCCGGATCGGCAGCAACAGTCTCTCCTCCCTAGCGGGGAGCTCGAGAAGCTGATCCACCATTCGGCTCTGTTTTTCCGCCTCTCTTGTCGCCTTCAACAAGTCATCCAGTTGATCCTCGTTTTTGTACATCACTAGGGTCTGAGCCAATTGGACGGTCCGGTTGTGTTCGTTAACTAGCCGGTCGACCCCCGGGAACTCCCTGGTCAACGGCCCCAGTGCCGCCGTCGGGAACTGCGCCATCGCTTCTTCAAATGTCTCTGGCTTGCGGCCCGTTTCTAGTGCCATCAGGAACGCCATAGACGCCGAAGCCATTGCTCTTGTCTTGGCCGTCATTCCTCGCACCTCCCTCGGGGGCCACATCAGTTGCACCCGAATGGCCTTTTCCGCGTCCCAGTCTCGTACCGCTCGTGCCGTCACCGGAAAGTGTCCCTGTAAGACCTGGTGAATGGCCTGTGTCCGTAATAACTTGAGTCTCGGTGTTTCCCTAGATGGTCCTGCCGTCGGTATCTCCGTTCCTATAGACCCGAACACTGAATCCGCTCCCGACTCGTCCAATTCTTGTTTCTCCGGCTCGTATCCTCTGGTCTCGGCCTGCCCCAACTCCATGTCCTCTGAGTCTTCCACCTCCGCGTCCATGGACTGGGCAGCCGGTATTTGTAATCTGTGTATCACAACCCGCGGTTGTAGCGCCCGCCCGTGTTTATCCTCGTCCTTGAGTGGGGTATCCGGTCCTGGCGGCGATCCCATACGTTCGGGCGACGGTGGTCCTGGGGTCTCCTCCGATGCTTGCGACCCGAAAAACGAGCTCCCCAAACTGGCTCGAGTCAGGTTGTCAACCGCCGCCCGTGTCTCTGGCGTGTCTGGTGCTACCGTAATGTCTCTCATTCGTTTCAATCCTGGGGGCGGCACTATCGGCTGCTTACATACCATCTTCTCCAGGGGTGAATCTGCTTTCGTCGGGGTAGGGGTAGAGAACAGCGGCTGTGTCGAGGCCGTCGACGCCGTGTCCTCCGGCCTGGCCGCATGCCGAACATACTTTACTTTCTCCACTCGCCCCGACGGTTTGAGTCCCTGCCTTTCTGCCATCTCGCGTAGAAACCTCCCTAGGTACAATGCTTCTCTTTCCACCAGCCGGCCTCCCTGTGCTTCCCGAATGCTGTCCTCCAGCTCCCGGTCGGATCTCGCCTCGTGGTAACCCCTGAACGATCCCTCCCGGTTCATTGTTCCTTTTAAATACCCGGGGTACCTCGGGTGTCGTGATTCGTATATCACTGATTTCTTATGAACTGTCATCATAGTAAATTGTGCGTCGCTACAAGGTGGTTCTAGTCCCGTGGTCCGTCTGACTCCTGTCGAGGTCTCAGGCTGCGATGGTCCCAGCTCTCCCGTGCTACTAGACTCAGCGATAATCAAAGACCGATCGCTTCGGGCCGACATACTCCTGCCTGACTCCGACTGGTCCGAACTCGTTCCCTCCTCCAATTCTCTCGGGACTTTCTTGACCTTTTTCCACTTCTTCTTTCGCGACGGCTCCTCCGCCGGGCATCCCTGCGTCGGGGGCCTCTTGAAAGCGAGCGGCTCCTCTTCCTCTTTGACTTTCGGTCGTTGGTCGTCGGACGAACTCACTAATTCCACCACCTCAGCCCCCGGTGGTATTCCTGAGCAACCCGGCTTCGGGGTGGGTGTGGATGTCCGTCCTTTTCCTCTGCCTGGGAGTCCTCGTCCTCTCGGTTCCCGTGGTTCTCCCTGGGCGTTTAACTTCTTAATTCGGCTCTGTACTAACCCTGATATTTGGTCTGGTGTCAGGAGTGGCTTCGGGTTGACCACGGCCCGGCTCGCGCTTCGCGGCGACTCGGTGTCTTCCTTCCGTACTCCTTTCGCGGCCCTCCGAGGGGAACGACGCGTGGGTGTCGATCGTTCCGCCACCTCGGCCAGGGGTCCCTTCCCTGCTGCTTTGGCTGCTTGGGCTCCCTCGCCGGCCTCGTCGGCCTCTGATCCTTCTTCGGTTGCTACCTGCTCCAACTGCTCGGCGTCGCTGTCCTCGGATCCTCTCGACGCCCTCGGGTAGTAAGGTATGCGGATATGCCGTCGCGGCCTCTCCGGTGCCTCCTTATCCACCGCCCTCTCAGGGGGTTGAAACCCCTCCGGATGGCGCACCGCGTAGTCCCGTTCCATGTTGGCTACCCGGGCCGCCGTTTCATCCCCAGTAGCGAAACTGGTGTACGGCGGTCGTCCTTTCGGGTCCAAGGCGAACGCTGCAGCATACTCCAGCCTCAGAAGGGGGTCTTGCTTCGGCATCCCCCTCTGCAGGTTCCCTTCGTGTGAGTCCGTCATGTGCTTCCTCCAGTCCTGGTGTGTCGAATAGGCTCGACTCGAACACACCGGGCACATGTAGTACTGCTTCCGTAATCCATCGTGCTGGCCTTTAATATGCTTGACCAAGTGCTTAAACTCCTTTCCGTGACAATGTCCTTCCCAGCACTGTCCGCTCATCGTGTCTGTTTTCCGGGCTTTCGGGGCTCGTTCCAATCCTGAAGCTCGTCCCGTCAGCCGTTTCCGTTTTTGTCTCGTGGTGATGCTGCTCGTCTCGCTTCTCTGCTTTTCCTCTTGTTTTCTTCTCCTTAGCTCAGTCTGCTCGTCTGCGATTCGATGAATCCTGATCGGCTGACCAGAATGACCTGCTCCGGCGAGCGCTCTGCCTTTTATAGCCGCCGCAGGCGGAAGTGGGCGTGGCCTGCACTAGCGACCCCTAGCGTCAGACTCACCATCCACTTCTACGGTGGCGCCCCCTACTATTTTCCGGTCCCCGGGGCCCGCCGCTGGTCACCGCCTCGCCTGCTTTTTACCTCGCGGCCCTTCGCCCGTCCACGCGTTTTTCCTAGGCCTTTTATTGCCCCACCGGACGCCCTCGGTCCTTTCATCCCTCGTCGCCTTCTCTTGCCTTTTTCATCTTGGCCCTCACAGTGCTTCCGCACACTTCCCGGAGAACACAGGGGCTCGGCGTTATCATCTCCTCGCCGCCGCCCCGTTCTCTTTGTCCTCTTTTACTCCTTTTACGACCTACTTTAAAGCCCGTCCTCGTTTCAGGCCTCGCCTTTTACAGCCGTCCGTTCGTTCCTCCGGCGTTCCCGAGAGTGCCGCATCTACTCTCCTCCGGTCTCCTGGACGCTGTAAAGCGGTATTACCAAGTCGGCATTACTTCAGAAGTCTTCACCAGCTTGCCACCGGGTCTGTCTTCTGTTGTAATCCAACCATCTTTTCCACGCTGTGGTTCCTCCGAACTGACCGGAAAGCGGCTCCGTGGGACTACTTTAGACATTCGGGCCGTCGTGGCTCCCGAACGCCGTTTTTCGTTCCAACCCCGCATTTCCCACCTATATTACATCCGCAAGAGAACCAATCTTCAGCTAGGTAGCAAATCTCTACAGCCTAACGACCTGCACTCCTACTGTAGTGGTCAACGCACCGCCCCGACTCAATGGCCCCAGGTTGATCAGTCCTTTTTGGCCAAAGCCTTTTTGTGTAGCGCCGATTTGGTCGTTCCCTTGGTCCTCTTCCACCTGCGGAATCGAGACACGAAAACGACTTCATCACAAAAAGGGGTGCCCCGTTTCCTTACGTGCCCTAGCGCGCCCCACCCCAAGCATTTACTGTGCAGCCTCGTATCCTTGCTGGTCAGCTACCATCCAGGCTGGCGCAGCGTGTCCTCGGTAGGGTTCCAGGCGGTCCACATGGACCACCCCCCCCGGTTTCCCTCGTTTCTTCCGTACTACCACCCGTCCTCGGTCAAGCACCTTGACGATCAGTGCAGGGCCCATCCATGGAAATCGCAACTTCGTTCCTTTGTCCCTATCCACTACCGTATCGTGCACCCAGACCAGTTCTCCGGCGTGGTATTCCCGCCGAGTCACCTTCCCATCGTACTCGTGTTTCTGATGGATGGCGGCTCGTTTCAGCCCCGTCCGGGCCTCCCGATAGGCCGCGACTAGCCCTTCCTCCAGGCTTTCCACATAGTCGCCTACCCGTCGGGGTTCCTCCTCTGGTCCTAGAGGTCTCCCATAAATCGCCTGTCGCGGCATCATGGTCTGTCGGCCCAGCATCATCATATTCGGTGTCACTCCCGTGCTGGCTTGCGGCGTTGCTCTATAACTCATCATCACGAGCGGGACCATCTCGTCCCATTCCCGACCCGTCGCTCGGCAGCTGGCTTTCAAACAACACCCCAAAGTACGGAAACTTCGTTCTATGTACCCGTCACTCCTGGGGTGGTACGGCGTCGTTCTTGTTTTGTGTATCCCGAATAGTGCACAGACCTGAGCCACCACCTCGGATTCGAAATTCGTGCCTTGATCCGAGTGTAGTTCCCGAAACGCGCCGTACCGTGCTACTACTTCTTCAACCAGTTTGTTCGCCACTGTCGTTGCCTTTTGATCCGGGATCGGGAAACACTCCAACCATTTGGTGAAATAGCATCCCACCATCAGGCAATACTTATTTCCTCGTTTGGTGACTGGGTACGGGCCCGAAACATCCATGGCCAGCCGTTCCATCGGCTCCCCCACTATGTACTGATGTAGCGGCTCCCGTCTTCCTCTTCCCTTTTTCAGCAACGCGCAATCACATTCTCGACATTCCTTCCGCACGTCTTCCCGGAGTCCCGGCCAGTAAAACCCTTGTTCCAACAGGGCCGTCGTCCTGGCGACTCCTAAATGCGCTCCTGCCGCGCCTCCATGGTATTCCCTTACCAACTTGGCCCGTTCCCCTCGGGGAACGACCAACTGGTTCCTCCAACCATGCCCTTCTAGTTCCCAGTACTTCCGATGCAGCACGCCATCCCTGAGGCTTAATCGTTCCCATTGCCTCCATAGGATCTTTGTTTCCCGGGATTCCGGAGATATGGCCTCCCAACCTGGCCGGTCCGCATCTTTTTCCATCCGTGCGACAATCGGCCCTATATCTCGATCCCTCCTCTGCGCTGCTCTCATCTCCTGCGGGGACCATCCGGGCTCGTACCCCCGGGCCCGCGTCACTACTCTCACTTTTTCGGTATTCTCGTGCTCCTCTCCACATTGTTTGCACGGATACCGGGACAACGCGTCAGCGTTCCCATGCTTCCTGCCCGGTCGGTGTTGGAACGACACATCATGCGAGTCGATAATCTCAATCCACCGAGCAGCCTGCCCCATCGGTTCCTTACTTCTCTGCAGCCAACTGACCGCGCTGTTATCCGTCCGGACTATCACGCGTTGACCATAGATGTAGCACCGAAAATGCTTCAAAGCTCGCACCACCGCCAACAGTTCTTTCCGCGTGGTGCAATACTTTCGTTCGTTTGACTCCAGGGTTTTGCTCGTGTAAGCTATCACCCGTTCCTCCCCTCTCTGCTCCTGTGATAGCACGGCTCCCGTTCCCACGTCACTGGCGTCTGTGTCAAGCCACCATTGTCCATCTTCCTCCGGGAATCCCAACACCGGGGCCTCCGTTAGTGCCTTCTTCATCGCATCAAATGCCTCTTGTCGTCTCGCGCTCCACACGAATGGTTCCTCCTTCGTTGCCAATTCATACAAGGGGGCAGCCAACTCCGTGAAGCCGTTTATATGCCTTCTGTAGTACGAACATAATCCCACGAAGGCTCGTACCTCGTGGAGATCCCGCGGGACCGGCCACTCGGTTACTTGCCGACACTTTTCGGGGTCGGGTTCGATCCCGTTGAATGAGACAACGTGCCCCAAGAACGGAATCTTCTTCTGGAACAGCTTACATTTTCGCGCCTTTAACTTCAGTCCTGCAGCGTTCAATCGGTCCAGAACCCGTACCAATCTTTCCAGAGTCACTTTAAACGTTGGTCCAAAGACCAGTATGTCATCCAAGTATACCAGACACTCCTCCCACACGATTCCTCTGAGGATTCTTTCCATCAGTCTCTCGAAGGTGGCTGGGGCGTTCACTAGCCCGAATGGCATCACTTTAAACTCATACAATCCTCCTTGAGTCACGAAGGCCGTCTTTTCTTGGTCCTCCGGTGCCATCTCCACCTGCCAATATCCGCTTGCGAGATCCAGACTGCAGAAGAATAGGCTTCCTCCCAAAGTGTTGAGGCTGTCCTCTATCCGCGGGAGCGGATAGGCGTCCACTTTCGTAGCCTGGTTCAGTTTTCGGTAGTCAATACAGAACCTCGTTCCTCCGTCCTTCTTTTTGACTAGAACGGTCGGGCTACTCCACGCACTCCCGCTCTCCTGGATAATCCCTAAATTTAACATATCCTCCACCAGTGCTCGTTCTTCCTCTCTCCTGGTGGCCGGATACCGTCTGACCCTCTGCTTGATCGGCATCTGATCCCCCGTTTTAATTCGATGTTGTACTAAATCTGTCCGTCCTAACTCATGTTTCGAGGTCGCAAACATTTGTTCCCGGGCCATGATGGCTTTCTCCAGTTCTTCGCCCTCCTTCGTGGTCAGGTCTTTCTTAGCCTCCCCTATCATTTCAACGAGCGCTCCTGGGGGCTCCTTTGCTTCACTTCCTATTCCTCGTACCTCTTGTACGAAGGTGGCTTCTCCGAGTACCCCGCCGGTTTCCAATTTCGCGCTCTCGGTCCCTCGGTTGGCCACCCAAACTTCATTTTCTTCTCCCAATGTCACCGTTCCTGGGATCACCTCCAGTCCCATAGGTAATCCAGCGCCGGTGATGACAGCCAGCTGTCCACCCTGACTTATGTCCATTCTCGCTACTACTGTTACTCGGGTCACTTGGAGTGGGGGTATTTCCGTCGTTTTCTCGATTCGCACGACCTGTCCTCCGACGGTAACTGCCCGAATCCCATCCGTTCTCTGTTCTACTCCCGGGATTCGTTCCCCCTCTCCCTCCCCCTCGGCGGGCAGGAAGATGGCACTCGCGTGGGGCTTAACTGTCAGCCGGTATTTCACCGCGAAGTCGTTTCCCAGGATCCCTTCATCTCTACCGATGTCTGCCACCATGAACGTCCACTTCAACACGCGTGTTCCCAATTTTACTGGCAAGTTCGTGCATCCGTAGCACCGCAACGGACTACCATCCTCCGAGCAGAGACGTCCTTCATATCCATCCAGTTCTTCCCTTTTTCGTCCCCACTCTCTCCAGAGGCGTTCCGACAGCAGACTGATCATAGATCCGGTATCAACCAAAAAACGGACGACACTCTCTCCCACCGTCCCGGCCACATAAAGTCCACATTCTCCCATGCCTACTACTTCTCTCGCCGCGCCCGAAGGGGGCCCCGCGCTTACTGCGACGGCGACTGTCCGTTTCCCTGACGCTGAGAACACTCTCTTGCGAAATGGCCCTTCTGGTGACATTGATGACACTCTAAATCTTCTTTTCGCTTCTTAAACGCCTCCCTCCGGGCCGTTGCTTGTCTTCTAGCTTCCCGTTCTTCTGCCAATTCTTTCATCATCTCCTCCAACTTACCGTTCAAGGCCATGATCTGTGTATTGGTGTCCTCCTCGGGCTTCACTGCCCGCAGGAGGCGGCGTGAGTATCGTTCCTGTATTTCTACCACCTCTACCGCCTCCTCTAGTGTCTTGCATCCTTTCTCTGCACACTTCAGCTGAAGGTCTTCCCCAACTGCAGCCTGGAACGCATGTAATGCTGCTTTTTCCTGGCTAGCGTAGTCGTTGGAGAAGTAGGCTCTCGATGCCAGTCGCCGGGCATTATCAGCCAACTCCTTCGCTGTCTGGTTCTTTACACGTTTCAAGCCCGCCAACTCTTGCAGAGCATTACACGTGTCCTTCTCCTGACCGAACCTCCGGCGCAACGCATCCACCCTCGCTGAGTAACGGAGTCGTTCCCTGTCCGGGAGTCCGACAAAGTACATTCGTGCCGTTCCCGTCAGCGAGAGAAAAAGCATCGCCGCTTTTTCCTCGGCCGTCCAGCGTCCCAATGTTGCGTACTCCTCAAACTGGTTGATCCATCCCTCGAAATCCGGTTTACCGTCATACTTCTCTGGTCGTAAACTGAACTTCTTCAAACTCGCTCCTTCCTGACCGGTCTGTTGTTGCTGAGCCCGCACATTCTGCTCATCCGTCGGGGTGGACGTTCCCATAAAATTAAACTGCCTACCCATGATGGTCGTGTCCTCCCCTTTGGTCTCGGTTTTCGCACCTCCTTTCTCCTCCCCACCTTCCTTGAAGGCGACGTCAGAATCCATCTGCTCGAAGACTGCCGCAGTCGCCATGAGTATCCAATACCGATGAAACACCCAAGATCCACAAGTCCGTATGTGCCTATTTCAGCACCACCGCTGCCACCAGTGTGACGTTCTCTGGTAAGTCGGGGTTGCCGATTCTTACAACAGAGGAACGTGGGGGTTGTTCGGGTCTCGGGGCGGACGGGGAATCCGGGCCAAGAACCGAGATGTGTTTCTAGAGTCGTGCCTCGCGCACGAGGGGGGGCTGAGCGAATCGATCGGGAATCGGCACTCGATGTCGACGGAGGACTGCGGGGGAGGGAAATTATGGTAGGGGTACGGGTCGGCCGGGGGGCGGTCCACCCCTGAGTTCCGGTCCGCGGGGGCGACGGGCCGACGGTCGCCTATTGTTTGGTAGCGTGGGGCCGAGCATGCCGCGCCCTCGTCCCCGCGGACTTCACTCCCTCGTTCCGCTCCCCATGTCTTCGTACCATACTACGCCTCGGTTTCCGGTACTACTTCGGGCCTTCGTGCCCTACTCCGTTCCCTCGTTCCTCGTTCTTCGGGCCATCGGGCCCCTTACCCTATGTTTCTACTACCTATCTCGAACTTCGACTGTTTTGTCCTAACTTCGGCTTAATTACTCTGTTCGGCTCATCTTTAGCGGTTGTTTCAGGAAAGAGGACACGTCTGGACACCAGGAGAACTGTTAAAGAACTCTGTTTATTCGGGCCTCACCGCCCCTTTATATACTAGAGAGGTCAGCCCTGATTGGCTGCCTTCGGTCACGTGACCTACAACTGACGTCACTTCCGGTTTATATATTCCGTTTCCGGTTTACATTTCACTTCCGGTTTACATATTTCCGGGTTTCGTTCCATTACGTTTTCGTTATTCGTTCTTTACATATTCGTTATTCGTTCTTTACATATTCGTTCTTTACATCTATTTCGTTCTTCGTTCTTTACATATTCGTTCTTTACATCTATTTCTATTATTACCTTATTTCTATTATTTTAACCTCTATGTATTTTGGCTGAATAGCCGTTCATCACAATTAAAATAATAAAACAGTATAATATCTGGCCCTAAACATTGTTAGTTATAAAAACAAATCATGTTATTGTGCGTTTTGATGTCATCAGAATAATTATTCAGTTCATTTATTTGACCTCACATTATGCCATTGTGTCATAATTACTTATAAAGAACATGTATATACCTCTGTTTATCTCTTTGATAGTGCCTGTCAAGATTTCTTTGATTACCTAACTTATCTCTTTTCAAACTATGTCTCAATAAAAAAACCGAAGTATATCTATTACCAGTATCCTGAATCCTGTTCAAGAATCAAATTCAATTGAATAATAGGGGCGTTAGGATAAACTCATATGGAACTGATAAAGACAGAGTTTCATGAACAGATGATTAATTTTGTGAGGACGACGGTTGCTCCCTCTAGTGCTAAACGGTGGCGCACACTTCACAACACTACCATGCCCTCTATAGGTAGCAGGTTGAGGGCTCTGCTACAGGTGTAAAGAATGAATCATAAACACTCCCTTTAAAGTGTTTTCCTTTTTTGTATTTGATTAACAAAACCACTTATTGAAGGTTTTTATGTCAATACGTCTACTCAAATATTTA
The DNA here is from genome assembly GCA_936440205.1 of Lepidonotus clava. NCBI lineage: Eukaryota > Metazoa > Annelida > Polychaeta > Phyllodocida > Polynoidae > Lepidonotus > Lepidonotus clava. The sequence goes on from OW387138.1 coordinate 26,117,629, forward strand.
TTGTTGTCGATGGGTTTGCAGACCTAATTTCTTTTCGCAAAACTAGCTGTCGAATTTACACATTCTGCTTCAAAATTCGCATATATTTGCATTTTCACTTTTCTATAAAAGTTGACAGGCAAAATTCGCACATTCTTGGTCAAAATCAATATTCGCACATTCTTACTAAATTGCGAGCCTTTGCACACCTAAAATTAAACTGTTTTAGTCTATTCATTTGAGATATTTGCTTACAAACACCCAGGGCCTTGGTGGTGACTTGTCTGAAATATGCCAGGTGGAGCCACAATAGTAAACTACAATGTTGTAAAACCGATGCTATGCTACCATTTATTGATGTTGTGTTGATAAGATTACCTTAAAGTATATTTTGTATTGTCCTCAATGGCGAAATCGCGCCCCTGCTACTTTTGCTATTGCTTGCAGTAATAATTGATGTTCTGATTAGGTTTCAGAGGTCGCCACTGGGAGGTTTACAGACTCTATCATTGTAAAGTATTCAACAGCTGTTCAACTGATGATTAGCATTTTTAAATTTGTTCATTCTAAGTCTGATCCATCATTTCTTATCGAAGTCAGCAAAGGAGTCTCCTTTATTTGGGACAGAACATGCACTCGTCGTCGAGTTTATTTTCACTGAACATCCTTTAAGGAATATTATTTCATTATGTTTTTTGCTACTTGGTCGGGTGCCCAAGTAAAATAACAGCTTTTCTGATGTCAAAGCGAGTTTGAAAGAAACTGTAAATGACACTGGTTACTAGTAATGTTTAACTAAATAATAGTCCGTCTTTGTGTCTTCCTTATCTTATTCTGACATTATGGGTGATATAAGCACGCCTGTTTATATTAGTAAAGCTGGAAAGTATGGACTTGGTTTGTGGCTCATCAGTGCTGTCGCCTTCCATGGCATTCCTACCCCAATGGAACACCAGGGGGCACCGCTGCTAGACTGTATATCAGTCACCCCTTTAATTTGTTCTGGCCTCTCTTATCCTTAAACTGTTCGACCATGCGGTTACTTGTTTTTTTATTACTGCCCATGCTGTTCCTGTTATATGTCCATGTTTCTGTCGAAGCTATATCAATAACGAATAGAATATAAATCTCTGACTGCGTTATTGTCACATGATATAATAGCAAGCGATCAAAGGGGTTACTACATATTGGTCCTGATAATTATAACCATATTAATATTATGCGTTAGGTAACATAACTATCAGTGACACGTTTTCATCAAATATATTTCGTGACCGTTTGCTGTTCTCATTACGTGTGTGCCACACGGCTGTCGAAGCAATGGTCTCACGATATCGATGATTAGAGTTAACGGTGGTTAATCAATTGAGGTTACTACGTGAGCCCCACCCAACTCTATTTACAGAATTCATAACTATATCAGGGTCAGATAGCTGAAACAATAATAGGCTATTCTGAAATTTGAGTTAGAACAGATAAGAATAAAATTGGCTCACTATAAAAAAAATTATAAGATAATATCATCAAGGTTTCCCTTGGTTTTCAGAGTTATTACACATAATTATGGATGTAAAAAAAAATCACATTAATTTATTACAGTATGGCTCATTTTATGCAAATTTCAAGTAACGTTCAGTCTTCGACGATGACAATATCTAAAATAGGTCCTTGGAAATCACCTTCAAGTACATTGTGTACACCATCATTCAAGGTGCCTATGCTTCATTTAATGGTGGCCGATTAGGCCCATAAAATTATGACAAAACTTGTTGAAAGAAGTTTGAAATATGATATATAAAGCTATGATTATTTTTGTATGTGTTTAAAAAAGTGTAATTCGGATAATTTCTGTTCCCATAACCTATTATAATTATTGCTTCACAGTGCATATCTAGGCTTTATAGAAGTGTATGTCATTCTTTATCAACATTTTGTTAAGGCAGCAGATTTCTTTTTTTTTTTTCTTTTTTTTTTTTTGGGGGGGGGGGGAGGATCTTATATCAAGAAATTGTTTTTCCTATTTCTTGATTAAATTTCGTAGATGTAAAAATGGTAGTCTTTGTATAAACGTCAAGAATTCTTGGAACACTCTTATGTATAGAATCACATCTTGTCACCTGTAAATGGTCTATGAGTCTTGGTACTCTATAGGATCAACAACAAAATTGATTTGAAAGGTTCGAATTCCAATGGTTTGTCCATTAGTAAGAAAGGAGTATCTTGATAGTTTACCCTTAATCTATGAGAATTTTTTTATGAACCACCCTCCTGCAGATTGTGGGTGAAATTGCACCTCACAAAACATAGGCGAAACTAAGGAATTTAAAGCTTGTCCTAGGACATATGTGGCGTTATGAAGTGAATATTCAAGCACACTTTTACATCTGATATGCCCTTATTTGTGGATCCTATTCTGTATGCAGGTCCTCATGCCTTCTACCCCGACCCTGCAGGGTGGGTCATATCGGTGACGTCATTTCCGCAGCCCCTAATCTGGTCAGCAAACAGACATTGGATGGTCAGTAAACATATAGACGGCCTTTTGTATAATGACTCTTTTACTGCGGGTCATAACGCACCCCATATTCTATATACATGTACTGTGTGTGGACCTGTGAGGTCGGCGCGCTTGTGAAAATATCCCTCCCCACCTTGTTCTGTGTTAGAAGGAAAGAAACTCTGTAGGGTGAATCCATGAGAAACAACGGTCAATCAGGAGTAAATATGGCCCAATGCCATGTGATACAATTTCACAGCATTACAGTTTTCGAACAGCATGCCCTAGGCCTATATCAAAAACGGAGCCATCCGATTGCAGTCTTTCTTATAGGGCCTATATATTCGACTTCTTCCACTGCAATTCATTTCACTAAAGTATCAGATATATAGAAAAATTATCAGAAGATATCTTACACGTCACTTAAAATGCAATACATATAGGATATATGACGCTCCAGTGGAAATGCAAACTTAATTGTAGACTGTTAAGCCCCATACCCACTAACCGACTGGCTGAAGTCGGCGCTGACATCGGCATGGCTGTCGGCGCTGACGGTCGGTGTAGGCATAAAATTATTAAACATGTTTAATAAGGATCAGTGTGATTGGCGATGATGGTTGGCGCTGACGAACGACGTTGGCACCAATTTTGTGTAGGTATGCATTGTCCAAGTAGTGTTGCCCGATGGCCATCGGCGCCGATTCTTCCCAAAATCGCCTAGTGGGTATACCGCTTTTAGCACCATACCCACTAACCAATTTTGTGACAAGTCAGCACCGACGTCAGCACGGCTGTCGGCCGACCCCGCTTTATAGGCATACCCACACATAATCGGCGATGACAACATCACACAGATCCTTATTAAACATGTTTAATAATTTCATGTCAACACTGACCGTCGGCGCCGACAGCCAAGCTGTTGTCGGCGCCGACTTCGGCCAGCTGGTTAGTGGGTATGGGGCTTAACGGTCTACACTTAGTCTACACCGTCAGCCTATATTAAACATGTTAAATAATTTTATGCCAACGCCGACGCCGACACTGACGGTCCATAGTCATCAGCGTCGGTGCATCGGTGCGTCACCTAGTGGGTATGGGGCTTTAATTAAGCTTAGATTTCATTGAAGCTTTTGTAAGGGGCTTTTGTACCTTATCATACGGTTTCTAAAAAATGTAGGTCCTGACTTTTGATAAAATCAGACTGTGTATAAAATAACTTCGAAGCGAAGGGCTTTCAATTTGTCAGGAGCCATCGTTCATACATGATACATTTGCAATAAAAAATGTGTTTCCATAAAAGACATCCTGTATGCCATCCATGGAAATCCTGCAGGACTAAGTCATTCAAAGAACGTACATCCGAAACTAATGTACTTAACTATGTGGTCGAATTTCACTTCTACATTCATGTTGGGAAAATATACCTGAAAACGGTCCAACAAAAAATGTAGGATGTGATCATGTGGCTGTGAGATGACTCACGATGTGTGTGGCCAAGTTGGCCGGCGGAGAGGGGGCTGGCCAGTAAACAGGTAACCTCGGCCCCCGCCCTCATCGGCCAAACTAGGGGGCGCCGAGTGTACACACACAAGAGGCAGGAAATTCGTCGACAAAATGAAAATTTATGGAACGGATGACGTGCGATTTTATGGGTTAGCTTTTGTGTATCTCGTTTACATGATGATACGTCTAAAAATGTAAGTAAATGAGTTTTTCAAGTTTATTAGGGCAAGAAAAAACAGTAGCTCCATACACCATCCTCATGTTCATCATAGACTGCAACACAAACAAGACCACTGTCGCTATCTTCAAGGACTACTTCCTGCAAATCCACAATACCAAAGGTCATCTAATGTCATGTCCACAAACATTATACATTTTGAATTCGTTCCTGCTATAATTATGTGCATATATGTATGCGACCTTACATAATCGTCATAACTCCACCCAGGTGGCACTTCAGTTACACCAGGGAGAAAGTAACACGGAGTTTCAGTAAATAATTTTTCCTTTGCCCACTAATATATGTATGCTTTTGCCATTACTTATAAACATCTCTTGAGACCGCCAATATGTCGCATCGCTCATTCAACGCCCTCATGCACTATCACGGGAAGAATTTGAACTCATACATTCGACAGGCTCGGGCTTGTCTGAAACCACTTCCTCTAAAACGTGTCAAGGAGTGTAAGTCTTACTCCACGATTATCCCTGAAAAATCATAGTATCATTATACCACCCATAGCAGTGGGCGTGTTAGGTAATACTTTTGCGCCCACCTCAAAGTTTCCCTTCCCCTTCTGGCGTGTATATAAGTGTAAGTCAGGGGGTGTTAACTATATTGTGTCACAATAGTCCCATCCGCTCATAGTTCTCTTCACACGCCCAACCTTCTCGGCGTCTTAACGTACCCACACTCCATTCAGGCACCAATATAATTGCCAGCAGTGGCGTATCCAGTTCCCCCCCGCCCCCCCCCCCCCCCCCCCCCGGGGGGGTGGGGGGGGGGGGGGGGGGTCCCCATGTTCGGTTGACCCCCCTCCGATTTCTCAAATTTTACGCAATTAAACTACCAATAAAGGGAATTATCCAAATTAGGGGGTCTCTGGAACCCCTCAGATTTAGCAAAGTTTCTATGCCTATAGACCTATACGGGGAATGTGGGTTGTATTTGATGGCCGCGCTTTACCAGTGTTCTACTCTCACTGTACTTAGAAGTTAGTAGGCATTAAAAGACTGTGTTTCACTCTGATCTAGTCTATTTGTAAATTTAGATGAAACATATATTATGACTCACATTATCTGTTCAATATACTCTGTACGATCGGCCGTAGACTGCCAGGTACACACAAAAGGTACACATATAAGATTCTATGCCCTCGTTATTTTTTGCCTAGTAGCATCATCGAAAATCTATTCCATTGCAGTAGTTGCAGCTTTAACAAAACAATCCCCCCTTTCCAGCTTCAACGTGTTAATTCCCTTAATGCGCTTTCCTCTCACAGTTAATCTGACAACCTGTATCCAAAGGTATTCTGTAGGCCTAAGTGTAATTAATGGAGGAAAGCGGGGGGGTGGGATATTGACATGTTTTGAATCGTACAGATTTATGTCTCAAACTTATCAACGTATATATATATCTGGTTTCAATACATATTATAGTAAAAACTCACAAAAGTGGCGAGTGTCATGTTGACGCTGGGGAAACGACAATCGTTTTGTTAGGCCGGGCCTAACGAATCTAGTGGGGGTCGAACCCACGAGGGGCTCGAATAATTCATTAGTGGCCCAGCGTCACGGCTCGCCGGACGGTTGTGGCCGATAGAGGCCTTTTATATCCGAACCACAGGACTGATGCAATACACCGCGTCCTACTTCTAGTATAGTGTAGACAATCTGCGGCGAATGACCCCTCCGCGCCAGAATCGTCATCCATGATTCGCAGTTAGCGAGCGTCGAGGTGGCAGAGTGATAGTGTAGACTGATCTTTCCTCCAGCGACACCTGGTGGATTAAATTGAAACCAGGACGACCATGAACGAAAAAAATGTATTCAAATGGGGATTCGAACACGGGCAGGCCACCATCCAAGTAACAACCGGTCTCAATGTTGCTTAACTTACCCGGGCTAGGGACCATCCAAATACCCACCGGTATGAACAGATCGTAGCTTAGTGAAATTGACTGTATGGATTTAAACATATCAACCAGGAGCCATCAAGAGATAAAGTCTAGTATTGATAGACTTGGATACCTGCCAAACTGAATTAAACCTTCTGCATACCCAGTATTATTAGATTAAGCAGTTTGGGGTTTTTAGGCATATTTCCTGGTACTGACATGTACAGAACCAGAATTTTGGGGGCGGTGATGTGAGTCTTCCCTGACAAACAAGGGGCCCTTGATGGGGGGGTCCCAATGTCGCATGTCAATTTTAAGAAACATCCATGTCGCCCTGTCGAATTTAAGAATTAGCCCTGTCCCATGTCACTAAGCCCAAAAAGGGCCATGTCGCCGTCTCGAATTTAAGGGTCTAGGGCCATAAACAAGAGGTGCACGTGGTCAACTAGAATTTAGGAGGGATCGGTGAGAAAAAGAAGGGGCGGGCGGTAGTTTGGCAGTGGGTAGTATCCTTGAAAGGGCCCCCTTCCCAGTATGAAGTGGAAAAGGAGAAAGTGGAGGATCGGATTCATATGGGGAGTCCCATTGGAATTGCAAATATAAATTTATGCAACATTTTGTTCACACTTTAATTTCAGAAACTAATTTCACATCAGAATGTACTGAGCATTTGTATATATTGTTCATTCTTAGTCCTAACACCAAGGAAAATGTACGTATTTTGTTTTTTTTTCCATATGAAATATTTATAGTTTTATATTCTGAATTTGTAGTCTTATCCCCGTCATGGGTAGCCCTGTGGTCAGGGGTGTCTGGTGACCAGCTGCAGATGGTTATGTGATGTGGGGGAAGAACGGGGGTCGGGCGCTAGACACAGCATGTGGTCTCTTTCCTGTGGAGCATTAAATTATTCCGACAGTGATGATAGAAAAGTCTGAAATCATAAATCAAAGTAGGATTTTTTCTACGGAAAACATTCTTTAACATAATTGTGAACAAATTGATATGTTTAAAGTCAAAAATGAGCAATAATTAAGATAAATACAAAATTCGGAGAATTAAACAAATAATAATATGTTAATACTCGACCCTCCCGTAAATGCATGCAATTCTTGGAGGATGAATTTACACTTTTTTTTTCTCATGGACCACTTTCATCTCTGGAAATCCCCTTAGCTTATTACAGGGGTGCTAAACACTGGTTTTCCCTACCAAGACATCTTCGTGAATTAGATAATATTGATATAAAATAGTACAATAATAATGACACTTTAAAATTATGAACAGAAAAAAGGCGTATTGCCGTATGACGGACGATACGTCAAGTTAACCCAGGCATTTACAGGATTCGAACCCGTGCAGAGAAAACACATCAGGTCGCCGGTGAAATGACTTATCCATTTTACCGCCGACTTGATGCTGCAGGTGATTGATTTTCCGACGGGTAGGTTCCTCCACGGGCCTTACGATGGGGTCAAACATTGCCATTTCTCCACGTCTTCACAAATCAAGGCTCCTGCCCCGCTAAAACTAGTAATCTGTCGGGATAGACTGGGAGGGAGTGAGGGAGAGAGCCCTGCGTGATGGAGGATTAATCTCCAGGGCCCGACCCGGGTGCCCGACCCAGAGACCGCCTGACGGTGTAACCCTTACCGGGCCACGCCCCACCACGCCCCGTTGCACTGCGTAGGTAAACCCCGGTCTCAACCGATGATTGGGACGGATTCTGAGCTGTGTCGCAGTTTGCCCCATGAGTTTAATTTGCCCCAGTCTGAGAGGAGCTCTCTGTTGGTCGTTACAGGGGTGTGCACCTGCCATCCGGCTTAAAGCCTGCAGTCTGTAGCAGAATGTATTGAAGGGGGGGGGGGGGGGGTCCCATGTTCGGTTGACCCCCCTCCGATTTCTCAAATTTTACGCAATTAAACTACCAATAAAGGGAATTATCCAAATTAGGGGGTCTCTGGAACCCCTCAGATTTAGCAAAGTTTCTATGCCTATAGACCTATACGGGGAATGTGGGTTGTATTTGATGGCCGCGCTTTACCAGTGTTCTACTCTCACTGTACTTAGAAGTTAGTAGGCATTAAAAGACTGTGTTTCACTCTGATCTAGTATATTTGTAAATTTAGATGAAACATATATTATGACTCACATTATCTGTTCAATATACTCTGTACGATCGGCCGTAGACTGCCAGGTACACACAAAAAACATAGTTTAGCGTGAAGCTGTGATTTAAGGTAAATTCTAACCTATAGCTAGTGTTACTATATAAAAACAAAAATAAAAGGACATTTGACACAAAGTGTAGTTAAAATCTAGTGTACTATTTTATTGCTGAATCAATTCTATTAATCTTTATCCTCGGCGCACCACTCGCACAACACCTCGGAGCACATGATGCTGGCAGGCTCGCCCCCCTCACAGTCGGCGTGGTAGCACCGGCCGCAGTAGTTGCAGACCAAGTACATTCTGAAATATTACGGAGGCATGTTTAAATACACATTTTTTTAAATTGTGTGCACGAACTAATCGGACCATCATCAATCACAATTTTTAGTAACCGTACGAAATTCGGCGTTCACTCCAACGTCAACATCAAGATTCTATGCCCTCGTTATTTTTTGCCTAGTAGCATCATCGAAAATCATTGTCGCTATATAATATTATTTATTATGAAAAAAAACCCCGGCGTACCTGTAGTTGCCATCCAAGAATATGGCCTGCGGTTGTGTGGCGTGTTGGTCTTCGGCAAACGTTTTCATCGCCTTCCACCTTTGGTCCGTTAAGTACTCCTCCTGCTCCTGAAAAAAATTGTGTGGTTATAGTTAAATGTGCAAAAGTCAATTTTGCACTTACTACATACCAGCGTGTCCCTCGTAATATTGGCAAATTTCAGAACAATTGTACTCGTGAAATCGCCCCACTCATCATTTTGTTTTGTTTATACATATTTCCCTTCATACGCTTACATGTTTTATTTCCCACTTAGCTTCATCGTGTAAATACAAATGTACCAACCTGGGTCGGATCCTCCGAACAGTAGACGCACGTCCACTCTGATGGGCCGTCCGGGAGCTGTTGTTGGTCGTGCGTCCTGGAAAAAATTTCAAAAATCATCACACCGTCCATCATTTCAACATAGGTGGTCGAAACTACCAAATCATCGGCATCTCAATTTTTCTCATCCAATCTCTATTTCATGTTATTGTGCCAGTCTGACAAATTTGCAATTTTTAAAATGTCCAAAAAAGAGCCTGTTGTTTCAGCATGTTACATGAATTCGAGCGACCACAACTATGTCCGACCGCGAGTCCGTCGTCGGGTTTTAGACAGTGTGCATTATTTGGCATGACGATAGTCATCCTACCAGATAGTAAGTTAATAATTTTCTTTCCATGCTTCTCTTCCATCCCTGTCCATCAATTGCAACAGTGTTGAACAATTTAAACCTACTTAGGGGTGAACAGGGGCGCGCACTCGGTCCATTCGGGTTCCGTCCAGATCGTTTCCTCCTCTTCAATATTTTTCTCCTCACGCGGTGTCCATGCCTGGGATTCCTCTTCCTCCTCCGACCGCACATGGTTGCTTGAATGAGCCAAAAAAAACAACCTTTAAGTGTCTGGAATTGGTTATCTACGTGTATGGGGAGAAAACGAAAAAAAATGGAAAATATCTACCAAACGTAACAGCTATTATCCACACAATTATACATTTGTTAACAAACACTCTATATATGGAAGTGTAACCCCCAAGTCATTCTCCCGCAAAGCCTGAAAAAACACTACTTCTCTATATAGGCATGTTATCTTATCAAATTATAGGCAAGTTATCTGATTCACCTACCGGGTTTTCTGCGCGGTCGCCATTGTTCACAATGTGGTGCTTGTGTTTAATATCAGCAAACTTCTGCGTACGTACGGCTTTTATGGTCGTGAGGCTGGCGCGGGACTGTGTGTGTGCACGTGGTGGGCACCTCCTTATAAAGCTGGTGCCCCCCCCCCCCCCCCCCGACCCCCCCGGGGGGCAGGGTAATGAGGGGCCATCTAGGTCAGCCGAGCAGCCTGAGCGACCGGTGTCAGGTGTTACATAAGGTGTCGCTCGCGCAGCGCAGCCCTGGCAGCTGGATGTGCACGTCCTGACACCTGACTCAAGAAACCACCCGTAAATGCACACGGCCCCACACCCCCAGCCTGTGAAATAACTTCAGAAAACGTACCTCAAAGTCGCACATCCTGGCACCGTAACCTTGCGAAGTAATTTCCTACCTTTTATTTTAAATTTGAAAGTAGTCACATTATAAGGTTTAGGGCGTAATATAATTATTCCTAATAAAAAAATGTTGCTTTTGTTGGCAAAAGCGTCTAAATCACATAATCCTAACAATGCATATAAAACACCGGACATTGTCCAAAATTAAGCTGCTGCACCCTATCGGCCGGGCCTATAGGCCTTCACCCGGGGATCACACTCACACTCGTGAGTCTAGATCTGCACACTCACACTCGTGATTCTGCACACTCACTGCCAGGTGCGTTATTTTTAAGGTTTGCACATTTTTTTATACATGTGCACACTTCTCATGGAATTTTTTCATTCCCATATATCGGGGGGTGCATATCCAATATTTGTGGTGCACAATCTCATTAATGATGCATACGTTTTCAGCTTAATTTCGGACACTACGTGCACGAGTTCGTTATATATATCTATAGGTCCTCTAGATCTACAAGAAGTCGTGGCGCCGAAGGGGACATACGATCATATTTTCTTGTTCAACCACATATCCAAAATGTCCACTTATCCGCATAACAGGCAGGAAAGATGCCCATGAAGGTTGCTCGAACTTTTCCTTGTGCCACATTGTATAAGGACTTATGTATCTGGAATCGACGGTGCTGGGTCGGTACCACTTCACAGCTGCAAACACATGTTGCCTCTTCTGCCCGGTTGCATTACATTGTATGTAATGTTTCATGTAGTGGGTGGCGATGCACGGTCGCTCCCGGGGGTCAGTCTGTCCGTCGTCGTACCAATTTGCCATTAGTCTAGACAACTTTTTACCACTGCTGGAATTTGTGCTGGAATAAGTCATGGGGCCATATTTTGCGACTTTAGACTTCACGTAAACTGAAGGCAGAAATGACTTCTCTAGGATCTCCGGTTCTGTGGGGTACATCTTTTTGTATGTTTTTTTGAGCAGCTCAAGATCGTCCGAGTCGATCCACACATTTTCTCCTCTAAATGTCTCGAAGCCGTCGGGGAGACTCCATAGGCTCTCGCACTGCGCGAAATCTCGCTCATTGGGTACATCGAGTGTTTCCAGGACCGTTCTTGCTTTCTTCTCTCCTTCTCCCAGCTGGCAGTGTTTGCCAAATTTCCCCTCGTGTTTGGACGGCATTTCGGCGCGCGCCTGACTGACACGACTCATCCTGTGAAACCTCTCAAACAATTGTTTCTCTATCTGGCGATTGTTAGTCGGCACATCCCCCAAGTAACCATTATACCGCTCAAAACTGAACAGCCAAGTACTGGGAGATGGACCATACTCCCGGAGACACTCCTTTAAATGGAGATGTAGATGCATGTTTGGGGTAATGAAATCAGAACCGAACTGGAGCTCTGTGCTCTTACAAAAGTGCAATAGTTTCCTGTGTGCCTGTTCTATCTCGTGGTGTGTAATACAAGGCTTGCACAGAAGTCGAGTGGCTTCTACGAAACGCTGCCAGCTATGAAGCATATTCTCCGGCAAAAGGCCCTGGAGGCAGTATCCAGACGAGACTGTAACCCAATTCTTCCACTCCTTTGCCGTCCACATCCCAGCGTTCGATTTGATGTTAGTTACCACGCAGTCATCCGGTAGTCCCTCTTTAAACTGATTCAGACGAGTATCAATAGTCAACACCTGATTAGCGCTTAGTACAACGTCATCTGTTGAATTCTTCTTCTTCTTTGACAACTCTTTGTCGGTCCACCTCTTCCACATTCGCTTGGCAGTCCCTGAATCCCAATAATAAAAGCACATATGTGAAATCGGTATTGAAACCCCAATGAACTAATAGTCCAAATTAAAGGCAAATGCAATTTCCATTTCAAACACATTATCAGTGCTAAACATTAATTAACGTTAGGTCAAGCTTCAACACTTACCCAACAGTACATTATGCATCACATCGATCGAGAGGAACCTGAAGAAATGAATGTCATATAATACAGTTACTGCTAATGGAAACATTTGTATTAATGTTTATTCAAATGTCAAATTAAAATTGTTAATATTTTGGTATAATTCTGTGTAAGATTGGCCTTTAAATTTGTTCGGCCTGGAGATTGAACTTACCTGATGGGATTGAAGTAGGGCAATTCCAGGAGGACACAGGAACGAGCTCCATACTGTTTCTCAAGTTTACTTTTCTCTCTCGGGGTGGATGCAGCTGTAATCTCACTCACTCTCTCCTTGTGTTGGTCCAGAGTACGAGGAGTCCAATTCGCCATGTTGAATCCTCCACGGTTTGAATTCTTGAATTCCTTCAGACATTTTGAACAACCCATGATAGCATTAGGTAGCAGGAAACCGCAGGTCTTCCTCCCTGCAGGCAGGTCGGCAGCAACGTTCAAAAGCGCCAACTTAACGGTCTTGCCATTTGGGCAAACGTTGGTTATAAGCCTTTTTCCCTGATGCCAGAATTCCTTGAGTTCGTTGACTAGGGGCCTCAGAAAACTGGTAAGGTCGGCAGGTTCTTTACTTAAGTTTGGAATGATACCGTATAGTATGACGTTCTCAAGTCTGTACCGCTCATTTCTGGGTAGGTTAAGTATTGTTAGGTAAATGCCCCCTACTGACATCGAAGCTTTCCGAGAGAATGGTTGAAACCAATCGATATTCATCTGAAGAGCCAAGTTGTTTTCATTATCAAGAAAGCCGTCGTTGTTCGCGTTAAATTCTTTCCATACCGAACCGTCGTAAATGTCAGCAAACACTCCTTTGGGTATCCTCCTGCCCTTCCACTCTCTACATTTCAGCTCAAAACCTGGACGTTTCATCATAACCTGCAAACTCTTCTCGAGCGACTGGTAACAGAATGTCCTGACTGGAAGGAAGGCAATTTCCCCCACAATCTTGGTCTCATAAAACAATTTCCTGTTGCAGCGTTTTAAATCATCACCGATGGTAGTACACCTAATGGGTTGCTGATTACCATTATGATCCGTGTAAAAGCCTCGAGCTCGCACACGCTCAGTGGTGGACAACACAGAATGCGACAACGTATAACAGGCCGGGCAGCATACACTGATAGAGTAATTAGTCATCGTTAGGTCTGTACCCAACCATTTGTACATCATCCGCATCGTTTTGGGGAATACTGCCTCCGCTGCTTGTGAAACCCGGTCATTACCTGCTACCGTCAATAATTCACAAATGAAGCACATAACTTTAGCCATTTGCGTATCACTGGTGAAGGTGTGGATCTGCCACTGCAAAAGAAAGAACAGAACCCATGAAAATAGGCTTTGGATATTCTTATTAGGGGTACCACTAACAAGCCTTGCCAATGGGCTAGGACGACCCGTCCCGTCACCGAAAACCACTTTTAAGTGACGGATGGCCCTGTTGCGAATCTTGACTGCCTCTGGATCAAGCTTATCATTTTCTTCCGTTTCTTGGGAATCTTCCATGGTACCGTAATAGTCTTCCATATCATCACGTGACTCCTCATCGGCTTCCATGGGTACCGCCTCTTCAACAGGCTGATTGCGACCCACAGGCTGACTGTCTGCTTCTCCCGGATTGCCGACTTCAGCCTGCCGCTGATTAGCAGCTGCAGCTTCTTCCCGAATACCAGCTCCAACCTGGATACCACCTTCAGCCCGAATTCCCGCTTCAACCTGCATACCACCTTCAGCCTCAATACCCGCTTCAGCCTGGTTACCTGCCTCAGCCTCAACACCCGCTTCAGCCTTGTTACCTGCCTCAGCCTGAAAACCTGCTTCAGCCTGGTTACCTGCCTCAGCCTGAAAACCTGCTTCCGCCTGGTTACCTGCCTCAGCCTGAAAACCTGCTTCAGCCTGGTTAACTGCCTCAGCCTGAAAACCTGCTTCAGCCTGGTTACCTGCCTGAGCCTGAATATCTGCTTCCGCCTGGTTACCTGCCTCAGCCTGAAAACCTGCTTCAGCCTGGTTAACTGCCTCAGCCTGAAAACCTGCTTCAGCCTGGTTACCTGCCTGAGCCTGAATATCTGCAGCTTCGGCCTCAAGACCCACTTCTGCCTGATTGCCAGCGCGTTGAGGTAAACCAAATGGGATTGGTTCTGCAAGACACATGTATAATAATAAATCAAATGTACAGTCGGGTTTCAGAGTACAGACTTTCCCACCCAATGTTGTTTCTCTGACTCAAAAGCTATGATGGAAAGATGCATGGAGGGATACATATATATAACGTCCATTGTTCAAGTCATTCATTATTTGAACAATTGTTTAATTGTCAAGAAAAGATTTAGGCTGGCGATAATTTTCCAAACACTAACTGATCATTAAGAGTATAGTAGGTATTTGAAAATAATATCTATGCGCGCAAGCTAGCTATGAAGGTTTTGAAGGATATCGATTTCAGGTGAAAGTGACTTTATCCTAGTTATACTATTTATCTGGTACTCACCATGCTCCTTAAGATGCTTCCTGTTATATGTACTTTTTGAAACTGCACGTTTACATGTGTCGCACCATCGGTTTCGGCTAGTGTCCATATTTCTTCTGGTTTCTGCCTGGTCACTGGTCAGACCCTTGAAACACCACGATCGCGAGGCCATGGCGAACTTGAGTTAGACAGCAGCACTTCAGGGCTATGAACCTTCCCCATTTGCGACCGCGACACAAGTATTTATATATGGTACAGACCGACGCCTATGGTCCCACCAGCTGAAAGCCGCGAATTGCCGCGACATGCCACAGCCCCGACCCAGGGGTAGTTGCACTCGAGCTCCTAACCTCAGACACCCGTGTGAAATTAAAGCCGAGAACAGCCTGCCACAGTATTACCAGGAGATTAATGTCGCCTCCAGCCTGGCCGTCACGGTAGCGCGTTGTCGTGATTTGTCGGGCGCGTGAAGTTTCTCCAGCTTTCGAAACGCATCGTCCGCCGTCTGGACTGGTGAGGGCATGACACCTGCCATTAAAACCTAGGGTCTATCCATTAAAGGGCGGTGAAGTTTCCTCAGCTTCCGAAACGCATCGGCTGCCGTCAGGTCGACTGGTCATAGGATTTCATCTGCCTTGAAAACTGAGCTCGAAGTTTAGCTCGAAGGTCAAACCTTAAGCTTTCTGCTACTACTTAGGGTCAGCTTATTTCGTTATATAGTGCGTTTGGTGTACGGCTACGTGAATATCATGAGTGTCAAAATCCTGAGTGCCACCCTTGGTGAGAATCTTCTTAATTACTTTTGTTGTACAAGTGATACGAGTCGATGGCCGACTTTCCAAATTATTCAAAATAGGTAAAACATATGTATTCATTCTGGGGGTCGCCCTTCCTAATTAAATAATATGGCCAGTTTTCTGAATTCAAGGGTGTGGCCATATGGCAGTTATAGTTTATTCTGTCTGTTTGAATAGCCTGGCCATGGTAATTTGGAACGAAGGTGTTTGTTTAAAGTTGAGATGACAACCTTCATGTTCTCTTCTTTCTTTTTTTTTCAATATATAGCTGCCGCGTACTTGGTTCTTGTATCATGCGTGGAATTTGTTCGAGCTGCCAGTGGCGGACACTGGCCTAGGGTCGTTCACAATAAGCCTGGAGTAACCCGTACCCGGTTGGTCAACCTCACTGCTCCATTTACCGGTCACCCTCCACCAAAACACGATGCGATGACCGGCCTCACCTTTCATGACACCCTGCAAGCCTTGTTGGACCAGGACCATACCGTAACTGACACTGGATCTGAAGCCAACCCAGGAGACGGAAACATTAAAGAATTCCCAACTGTGGTACTTCTCTCTTCGTACACTCTTCTTCTTATCCTCGCCGTAGCCATAATTATTAGCATATTCTTTGTTTGCTCCGGAATTAATCGCATCTTCGCAGATGCTCGTTTTCGTGTATACTTGCTTGTCTCGGGCAATCACAGTGTATGGCTTAAAATAGGCACGTTCCCTGGACATTTTGGAGATTATATCTTTCAAACAGACGATCCTATCACACTGACTAAAGCCGAAAATATATGCCTAGGCGCACGATACACATTGAACTGTGTCATCCAAATGACCGACTGCTATACCGGCACATCGACACGACTGCCCACACATTTAAAGGTTAATAAACTGAAGGACATCATGTTGACAAGATTGATGACTAAGGACATTATACGCTACCAGTTGGTTACCATGGGTATAGGCATAGGAGAGCCTGTTCTTTTGGGGAAATACCGGCCCGGTGAGCTTGCAATTAGTACTAATACTTCAGTCGACTTAAGCCGTGTTGACCTTGATTAAGTCTTGTGTGAAAAATGTTGTATTTTTGTGTGTTTACTACCAATATGCTGCCGAACGTGCGTCAATCGATACAAGTGTTATGGTTATAAATTGAATTTGTAGCTAAATAAAATTTCGGTTTTGGAAAGAGCAGTATGACGCTGACAAGAGCGCTTTTACTCTGGCTCGGGCTAGGGTCGACCCCTTAGGTAATCTGCGAGACAGGCCCCTAATTTAGGGGCCTGAGGCTAAACTAGGTCTGCAACCAAAACTAGTAGTGGAATTAAATGTGGTTAACGCCACAATCTGGCGATCGGGCTCCAACCGAAATTATGGCTATAGCTAATTAAGCTATTGTCCCTTAATAAATCTCGACACCTAAATTGACTTGTTTGTTTTTTAAATTATTAATTTTGCAATGTCACAGAAGCTCCAAGTTACCTATACATAACTCCCGGAGAACTCCCACTTTAAAGGGTTACACTATATGCAAGAGGTTTTTTTATTCTCTCACAGAAAGAATATAGGTCACCGTGCCATACAAATCCTAGAAAGTATTTCGGGTTCATCAGGAGACTACATGGTCACTTGTAAATTTTGATAGGTCCTACTGGCAGCGATGTATTTGATCATAATAAAATTTCTGAAAAATTACTTTTGCACCTTACTGCATGGAATCGAACTAAAAAGGATCCACTTGAAAAGAAGTAACAGTTCTTAATTAAAACCGGCTTCATGCAACATTATTTTTTCATGACTGCGAAATAAGTACGAAGAGATGATTCATGTCGCATCATTTTAAAAATCGTATATCGAGCTTATGTTTGTTTAAAATACACTTTTTATGATTGATTTATGTTATTATTGATAACAGGCCTAGGTGTCATTCCATTGCTCTTCTAATGGTAGAGACCTTGTACCATAACACTCATCAAAAAAGTGTTGTATTGTAATCGATTTCAAGTTCGTGGTCTATCTTCAAGAAATAGCACATTCGGGTTTTCAACAAAATGACAGGTCATTATAGTTAAATGCGTTTCGTATCGTAAATAAAAAGTATTCATGAATTTACGATTCACTTATGAGAAGGACCTGTATAACGCGTACGGTTTTAGACTAATATAAGGCGAGTCTTACCAACATATCTATAGAAATACTTCCCTGCTTATCGAGCATGCCACAATCAAAACAAGAAGCGCAAAGTTCTTTGATAAAAGTTTATAAAACGACTTTACAATTGAAGAAAGTACAAAGACCTAACATACAGCGTGACACAGACCATACAATTAAACGTAGTGTAATTATAAAGAAAACATAAAGATGATAAACATAAACATCACATAAAATAGAGCTTTAAACAGACCCTTTAGAAATAAGTTAAATTGGCTGTACATGTGCATCGGCGATACCCGACCGATACCCGGGCTTCACCGCCCAGTCTGGGGTGTTGGGAGGAGGCTGTTGGCGTTTTGGATTATCGTCGGGGACATTGTTCCGCTTCTTTTCCATTCTAACGCCCCGCTGACGGCCGCTAATTTCGTCATACTCAATTTCGTCCAGGTGGGCTTTGTAGGCCCTCAGCTCATCGCTCTCCCACACGAGCGGTTTGACGCGGCGGTGATATCGCTCTTTCGTCTTCCCGTCTTTGTCGACCGCGGCCGGATAATAAAGTCCGCGCTCCTCGTCGCTCGTGTAGTCGGGGGTGAGGAGGCGCCTCACGGAATTCTTTCGAGCTTCGTCCCACGTTTTGACGAAATTTTCCAACCCCACTATCCGTCTTCTGAGCTTCTGCAAAGTTAAAAAGACACTTTTTTTATTTTAATACAGTTACGACATACTTGGTCAAGAACATCCAATAAACACAAACAAGTTTTTCAATATTTCAGTTGCCTTAATTTAAAAGCTGGTCACTGCAGTTAATTTCAAAAGCGTTGCTTTATCCTTGGTCTCTATAACATACAGGCACTTTTTATTAATTGTGTCATATCCATTCTAATTGTATGTCAAGATTATTGTCCAAGGAAGCAAGTAAGGTTACAGTGCTCTATAAAAATTCATAATGTAAAAAAATTATAATTGTTTCCCAAGTTTCAGTGTTACAACCATAAGATCATTTCACAGCCGGGCCCCCTGTTTTAAGCCAAATTGCCGATTCACAGCTACAGCCCCCGGTATAGTTCCGACCGCAGTTTGTACGTATACCCCTTTTTGAACTGAGTGGGTCCCCGGGAAGTCACACCCCCTACACCATAGACCCCCAGTCTGTCTACTCAGATATCAAAGTAGGACATATCATCGTTCTTCAAAATAGAAAACAACCCCTTTCCACTGACATTTATACCAAAAAATCGACCCCTTATTCTTCAAAACGCAGACATTTAGTGGCCAAGAAATACCCTTTTTCGTGAAATTTCATATTTCCCAGGAAAAAAAAGACCCTTATTTTCATATCATGGATATTTGGGATGAAAAAGTAACCTTTTTTCTAGAAACAAGGACATGTGAATGTTGTCAAACTAGACCCTTTCTTCGCGTTTTTTAGAACAATGATGCGTATCCTTCCACCCAAGGAGTGGACAGACTGGGCATAGACCATAGACATTACTCTTTCTCCTCGGCTTTGCACTTGAAAGGTGTAAAATTTCGGCCTGCCTGAATCGAACTACGTCAAACAATGTTGAGAACAATAGTCCGCAAAAGCCATGACGTCGGGCGGGCCCCTAACGGTCACTGCACGCTGCTCCCGTGCCTAAACATGGGCAGGGCTGGGCCGGGGGTCCCCTCTATGAACTTTAGTAGGACCCAGCTGTCAGATTTGCTATTTCCACTAATAATGCTCGCAAACTTATGAAAACATGTATTTTCATAGGGGAATTATCAATGTGCATTATGATATACTTGAAAAGAAAAAGAGTTAATAAATAGCAAAGTTATAGGCAATGTTATTGTCTGTGTGTACGGGTGACCGTGGTCCAGCCGGGTGTTATCGGTGCCCCCTCCAGGGCGGGCCGGGCCGGTGACCGGGGGTGTAGGGTTACCGGGGCCGGTCGTAAAAGGTTTAGGCCCAACACAGGGCCCAACACGTGTTGCGGGAGGGGTCCGTGACGTCAGACTTTTGTGGTCTATAGAGGAAGTCTGTAACAAAAATTTATTTACCTCGTTCACGTGGTGACGGATGATAGCCTTTTCATTGTCAGCCTTAATTCGGTTCTTCCGCATTCTGTTGGCCCTGTTTTGGAGGGTCTTGAAGTAGGTGTTGGCAGAAGCTAGAAAAAGAGGAAGGACATGAAGTGTGCTTAAAACTGGAGCCATTAAGTAGACAAAGGCACTATAAAGGCAATAAATCAAGGGAATACATGTTAAAAATGCAAAGTGAGGGTCAACATATTATTCACGAATTAAAACCATCATTACACTGGTATTATATTTCTTTGTCCAGATAATAGAACTTACGTTTTTTTCAGATGACTGGGAGGATAACTTAAATTATAAAAGTAACAATTTCCAATGTAAGTGGAGCCTATTTAGACACTAAAAACAGATTTCCAGCATTTCAAGCATGTTAAAATTTGTGTTAATTGAAGGACCAATACTTTGGAATCATGGACATTAGATGCATGAAATGTACAGCTGCAGGTTAGTTAACAAAGAAACTTGCTACCTATGGGACTTACCTAACACCTCTTCTCTGGGGGTATCTGGCCCGAGGCACACGTTGTCAACAACGGCCTTGATGATCGGCGCGTTATCCGGGTGTTTGATCCCCGCCCTGAATGTTGGAATATATTTATATTGTTCAATTCATCGGCATCACGTCAAGTGCTCTATGACTCTATTAACATGAAAAAAAACAGCAAAACTTATATTCAGCTGCAGCTTCTGGTGTTCAGGAACACATTACCCATTGCTTACTTAAAAACAATATTATTTTCTGTACTATTCATGTTGTTATGACGTAATCAACTTACCCAGGGTTCAGGTTGAATCCCCAACCAGGCTCACCTCTCTTGGCCTTGTAGGCCGAACGAACGAGTTCCTACAAACAATATAATAAGCCAATAATTAATAGTGGACTTCTAACTATATGTCAGTGTACGAAATCATTACGGATTTTCGTTGTTTTCCGGGATGTTCCCTGGCGGCGGAGAAGAACATCAGGGCTATACTAGGAATGAGATCATTTCTAAACAAACCGAGAACTATATCAAACGGTAACGTTTTCAAGGTGAGATTATTAGTTAATTATAAGCTGTAAAAACAAACTTTAGAACTTACACATATTTCATTGCGTGGTTTGGGTGGTTTGGCAGCTGCAGCTGGCTTCGCTTGGTTCACGAGCACCTCCACCTGGGCCTTTGCCGCAGCCGCTTCAGCCTCCGCCCTTCGGCACTTCTTCTCCAGCTCCTCCATCCTGGCCAGCAAATGGGCCATGGACGGTTCAGCTGTAGACGTGGAGGGGCCGGACGAGGACGAGTATTCGGGCGTGAACGACCTTTGGGACGTCGTCGACGAGAACGACCCTTGCGATGTCAAGGGCCCGGGCGTGAACGACCTTTGGGACGTCGTCGACGAGAACGACCCTTGCGATGTCAAGGGTCCGGGCGTGGACGACGTTCTGGACGTGGAGCTGGGGAACCATGGATGGGATTGCGACGAGGAGGGCGTCATCCCCAAGGGCGTGGATCCGGAGGGCGTGGAGGGCGTGGAGGGCGTGGAGGGCGTGGACGACGATGCGGATGGAGTACCGCCTTGGGAACCACCAAGGCTAAGGTCCACGTCGTTGAGGGTGGATCCCTCTTCCGCGTACAGGGAGTCGTGAAGAGACTGATCCGCAGAGAGATCCGGAAACCCATTCTGTGACCCATACTGACGCGCATCCGCAGACATATCCAACAGCAGAGTACCTACGCCTGCTGATGAATCATGATCGGTTATTTTCTCGCCACCCGGTTTGGGGCTGCTGGTCAAGATCCTGCATGAGCTCGTAGACGGGTTTGACAGAACAGCGTCACTATAATCAGTTGACCCGTTCATGGTGGCAGCAAGTTTTCAAGTGATCTATATAGCCATATGCCACGCCGTATTTATACATGCCGGGCAGGCCCCCCTGTGGATACATGATCTGGTGAAAGCGATCTTTTATCGATGAGGCAAGACTTTGAACATAAGTTACGTGGTAGACGTGACGGGGTGTGGACGGGGTAAGAGAGACTTTTACCATAAGTTACGTGCTAGCCGTGACGGGGAGTACATGGGGTATCAGCGACACCCTCACCGCCGCCCCTTGTGAGGCCTGTTACGTGTCAAGAAGTGTTAAGACTACCCCGCGGGCCGCGGGCCGCGGTACTCCTGTGAGGGACCTGACACAGAAGCTAGTTGACATGCGCCGCCTCAGATGGCCAACAGGTGGACGCGGTCATCACAGACGCGTGTCCCGGTGTCAAACGCGACAGAAGTCATTTCAGATGAACCCCCTGTCGATCGGCTCTCTGAAGAAAATAGCGGCCTATTAGACGTGCTTCGCACTACCCAGTGTAAAAACTTGTGAAGCCCCCGGCTAGAAGAAGTCGTTTTAGTTGTACCTTACCTAGCGTTTAAGTTGTCGACCGAGGGTTAACTTTTCGCTAAAGACTAGACGAAGCCCTTACAGTACCTGGGGAGTTGTGATGTCGTGTGGGGTGGGGGGTATAAATATGTGCCTGTACTATACACTGGTTCAGAACAGCCACTTGATGGCCATGGACATCGAGCGACTGTTAAACGCAAGTCTGCGTCTGCGTCTTGTTCGGGAGGAAAGGCCAGTGCTGAGACCTAGTCACCTCCAACCCGCGGACCAATCCGACCATCAGTGGCTACTTCTCTTGTTAGTGATATACCTGGGGTGGAAATTTATCGGTATCTTCTGGAAATTGGCAGCAGGCTGTCGCTCGTTGGCGCAGGGTCAACGTCGGAGGGCTACAGTGCAGTGCTGTCTGAGAATCTACTGCCGATGGGAAACGCTCCTTTTTCCACTGGCTCCCATTCCCGCCGAAATGGAAGCCGTAGGAAGTGCTGCCTGCCCACGAATGATCATCCAAAGACCGAGCATCCTGTCCAAGGCCCTGACCGTCGCCTGGTCGGGCCCACTCACGGTCCATCTGAATGGCAGTGACGAACCCTTGACGTTGGAACTCCCGCAAGAAGTCAAGATTCCTCGTACGGAGCGCGTGCGCCTGAACAAATTTTTCAGGCACAGACTTTGTAGAGCGAGCGTTTGCCTGATAAACAACAGGAACAACATGGCCCAAGAACTACTCCCAGCCGAAAAACTGGGCTGCATGCCTGACGTAGACTCTTGGGTGTGATGAACAGTTATATAAAAGTGTACGATATGTTTGAAGTAGATATGGCAAAATTTTAATTGTGAAATGCATATGTTCACGAAGCTTTCGAGTTACATATGTACATTAGTGTATGGTCAGTAAATACAATTATGGGAAAATAGGCGAAACGTTGACACGTGGACATCATAAAACCTTTTCCGCATGCATAACAATAAAACATTTTGATATCATGAACGTGTGTAGTCTTATGTGGCTGTGACTAATTATAAATGGGAATTCATGAGGATAATGTGAATGAATTGCAGCTGTACATGTGTGACGAAATTATGAGGGCGAGTATATATTCTAAACAACAAAAATCGAACATGAATGAGAACTGATAACTTTTGAGCTGCAATAAAAGGAAGAGTTAATAGCTAATGTATATATAACCAACTCAATTTAAAGTCAAGCGTCTGCATGCGCTTTGAATCCTACGTTGTCTGAAATACAGAATTGAGATGAAAACAAAAAGTGCTGGTATCATTATAAAAGTAAGTCCAATGTTCAACAGGTAAACAGTACCGTGCACACTGGGGGGGAGGAATGGTACGTGGGGAAGATGCAAGTCACCACGAAGTTTCTTGTATTCGACCTCATTCAGTCGAATCTCTTTCATGTATGTACGGAGGGAAAGGAAATTGTCTTTTGCTCGCTTAAAAATATCCTCTTGGCGGACTCGCATTTGCGGGCTAAGAGGTAAAATTGGGAATGGTTTATCGTACGAAAAATCCGGGTTCACAAGTCGGCTAAGTGACAGGTTGAGGTGTTGAAGACTAGCAAGGTTGACGGGGAAAACTGTTCTTAAGGGGCCTGCTGTAGAAGGCAAACAGTTAACACTTGAGACTGGAATTTCCCATTCTTTGGCGGACACAGAACAACCACATTCAAAGGCACGAACGCACGATTCACATCCAGGATGGGTTGTTGTTCGGTTGGGGCAGCGCACAACGACCTCGTCTATGTGAGAGAACAAATAGGTCCCTGTTGCAATGACTTGGATGTTCGACCTTCTGAAATTAGACTGAATGAGTATTTTGAAATCACAATAAAGTTTGACAGACTCATGATCACGTAGATAGATAGAAATGAGGCACGACGAGGGAGAAAGCCTGCGAATTGGTAGGTCATAATGACAAAACTGAGAATGGCAATTATCCAGATCTGGGTTGGAGGATACCGTGTATTGGGTTGCGGACACCAATAAATAAGCCGGTGTGTTGGAGAGGCGAGTATAATGCCCATGGAAGGCTAGAGGGAAGGTGTTTACTTTTAGAACCTTGAATATTTTGTCTAAGGAAATAACGGGAATCTTCAAAATTGTTTTCAGAACATTTCGCTGTAAAACCGGGGGGACTAAAACAGTTACACTTCTATACATGTCGCGAGTGTTTGGAATATAAATATTTGAACGATTGGACTTGGAAAGGAAAAGGTACCGAATCTTCCTCATATCAGTCTCCGATATCAAAGAGTTACTCAGCCTGTTCTCCGTTAGGTCGCGAATAGCCTGTAGCAAGACATCAAGGGAATAGTCCAGTTTAAAATCCAGTAGACGCAATTCTTGCAAATCTTGCATCAACCTGACCATCAATTCCCGGTTACTAATGTAAGCCTGGAGTCCTCGGGACAAATTGTATATGGAATGAGTGTTCTCTATGATGGCCTGGAGTTGGATTTCCAAAGTGGAGTCAACTACCTTTAGGACTGCATTTATTTTGCCATCGAGGAAGCCAATTTCATCGGCATTTACCTGGTCAGCACGAGTCTGTTGCTTCAAGTCATCGAGTGTGGCCGTTCCAAATAAAGTCTCGGAGAACTTGCCGATTTCTGGAATCAGAGCCCGCTGCTTCCTGGATTTTGCTGATGGAGGTGTTGGCTGGGCCGTCGATTCCAAAATTGATTGCACTTCCCGGAGTCCTTTGGTGACCTTCGCTGCTATAGTCTTCCCAATAGATGTTATGTTATTCAACATAAGTTGGATTTTTCGACACTGTTCCATTGAACCGGCTGCCAGGGTAGCGCCGTGTCTACAATTTAGTGCGGCTGCCTGTTTGGGAGAAGGAGGAAGTGGTAAAATGATATCGACTTCGGTAGTGAAGTACTCATTACCTATGTGGATGGACGGTTTACTCTCGAATACTACACCATAGTTGGTACGAAAACGGTTTACCGTACTGGTGCATAGGCATGGCTTAGCTGAGACAGTGCCCAGGATAAAGAGTCCACGAAGGAGGAGTATGAATACTGTTGGAGCCATGTCTGATGCAGGCTAGAGACCGCTCTAGTCTTTTATTACTTTTTCCCAGTCACGGGAAGGAGTAGACAGACAGTCGCCACGTGCACCTGGGATCTAAAGGTTTTGACCTCCGTGCAGAAACCTTACGTTAATGCCAAAAGAAAAGCCGTGCGAAGAGTATAAGCTTAGGCGTATGCTTGCTAGTAAGCTTTCGTTGGTTAGGGTGTCGGCTTGTTCTAATTGAATTGGAAGGCAGACTTCAAAATGAATTGTTGGCATGGGGTTCCTTAACTTGTGGATGAGAAGTGAGAAAGCCTGTAAATGCCATTACTGCCTGATATTTATAGGTTTTATTTGCAGGTGGTTTATATGGAGTTCAGGCCGATTTAAGTCTGGACTGGCTGAAATTAGTCTCAAACCCCCGGTCCCGCCACTCTAATTATAAAAGGATACGCATCAGCGTTCTGAAAAACGCGAATAAAGGGTCTGTTTTCAGAGACTTTGCATGTCCCTGTTTTTGAAAAAAAGGGTACATTTTCTGAAAATGTGTCAGCGTTTTGGAAAATAGGGGTCATTTTTCGATAAAAATAAGAAAAAAGGGTCAATTTCAGGTGTCAAATGTCCGCGATTTAAAGAAAAAGGGGTCATTTTTTCAAGGTAAAAATTCGTGGAAAGGGGGTGTTTTCTGTTCTGAAGAACGATGATATGTCCTGCTTTTATACAAGAGTGGCGGGAACTCTTGTATAAATGTTGGAACAGTATGCCGGTGCATGTACGAATGGAACAATCCTTTACTAAATTTAAAACCATGTCTAAACATGCTATGTTGCTCCCCATTACATGAGTTAACTTTTTTCGACATTAGTGTTACTAAAATATGCTCGCTTAGAACCTATTAACTTAACTTCTTTTTTTTCTGATGGTTTGTATGACCCCCAATTTGTTGAATTGACGTGTGTGAACCATACATATTACTTTGTATCAGCACGTGTTATCTTTATATTACTGTTGAGTACTTGCACAAATCCCAATGTCTGCCTCATTGTTTATTAGGGGTGGGTTATAACAATGGTTAAAACTCTATGTATTCTTTGGATTTTTGTTTATTGTGTTTCTTGTGTTTCTTGTATGACCTTGGTTACTTATTACAACTGTTATGTTATATAATTGTATGACTGTTTGATATTAGACTAATGTATTATGGATATGAGATGCTGAGAAGGCAATGAAAACAGGCTTTAGCCTACTTGTATCTTTCTCAGGATAATAAAAATTGATTAAAAAAAAAAATATATCTAACCAGCTTAGACCCAGTTTAAGGTGAATTATTTAGGGTAGTTATATAGGCCGGGAGGTACCTTTTATCCATACAGAAAATGTTTAATGAATTTTTAATTAATCTCATCTCTCACGGATGACTTCAAAAGAAGTTAATTTCAAACACTTTTAATACTCCATCTATGGATGGTAAGGGTAAATGGTTTTCCGGGTGGGAGGGGCGATGGATGGTAGGGTGAAATAGGCCTGTCAAAGATTTAGCTACATGTGCTTTGCAGCTGCAGGCGAACGTAGGTTGGGTATGGAAGTGCCCGACCCAGCAGTAGCCTGCATGGGGCAACTCTGGCCCGTGTTAACTCGATAACTAACCCCTGATTAATGGCGGGGAGTCCGTCAGATGACACCCAGCATGATACCTGTGTCGCTCTTGAGTGGGTTTGGTGTGAGTTATGTGATTACCAAGATTGTGCCCCTGCCCTTGTCAGATGTCAGAGGGGGGTACAGATTAGATGGGGTGCTTCCGGGTACTTATGGGTGTTAATGGATTAAGGCCGGCCATGATGGACGCTTCCAAACTTTGCCGCCGTTAGGAATGGACCTGGTTTATTAGGAAATGTTATGCACAAGGGAACAGGGGAGCGAGGGATAGCTGCAGAATCGCGAAAATGCTTTCTGTCATGTTACTTAAAAAGTACATGGAACTTGTTAACTAATGGTCATATTTAGCTGAGACAATTAATTTAAATGAAGTGTGATGCCCAGTGTCTCCTGTTTATTCAGATGCTAAGATCGGGAAAGAAGGTTATTTAGAATGTTTGCAAGAAGTATATATAATAAATTTATAATATTCGGAATTTAAGCCGGATCAGTCTCATTACCATTAGGACTATCATGTTTAAAAGTAGTAGTTGAGGAGAGGGCGGGTTCGAGCAGGTTTTTTTTTTTTTTTTTATAATTTGCCAATTTTTTTTAGGGTCTTTTTGATTTAACAACTTTTTGATTACAAATGGAGAGTTCTCCTTTAAAAAGCGTAACGTCCCGATCCTGTTTAAAATAAGTTAACAATCAACCTCCTCTCTTGACATGACGATTAGGGTTCAGAGTAGTCCTAGCCTTATCATTAAATTGAGGGAATACTGTTACATACAACAGACGCTTCTTCATAGGGTGCGGGTAAAAAAAGTCACTTTTAATTAAAGTTAAACATATGAACATGATCTAGATGGATGAATTAACATTCGCGCAATTCAAGAATACTTAAAAAGAAACAAGACGTACGGAGGGACACTTACAGGATAATTTAACAAATCCAAGTTTTCTGTACATAGTAGTGAGATCATTCTGGGATATAATAGGTTAGGTAGGTATGACACTAAACTGTGGGCTTACAAAGCCTAAACAAATCCGCCAGGTAACATCATAGTATGAGACACTAGCTGAATATACATCAGTTACAGTTAATGTTATTGAGTTATCTAAGGTAGTCAAATGATATGAACTAATGTATATTTATCTGAAGGAAATATAACAGGCCTAGGTACGTACTTCTTGGGCAAACTAGGAAACAGGTTAGCTATAGGGCTTCCGTATAGCAGGATGCATGGTTAGGGCATCGCAAGAAGCCAAGGAAACTAAAAAAATTGCATTTGTTGGCCACTATACCCGGTGTTCTACATCGATGTTGAGTAGTATTCACAATATATTATGTTTAAATAAACATAGGTCAACTCTAGTAAGGCACAAGATGATTCTACATGAGATTACATTTACATGAGGTAGTAACAATGTAATAACAATGTGAACAGAACGGTATTAACTCTCAACTCAAGGAATCAGTGGACTGAAACATGTTCATGAGGTTCCTATACTAGTACTGGTCTATAGTAAGCTTAAGGCTGCAGTTCTTGAGTGCACTTGGCCTGGCCCAGCCTTGAAATAATGTTTGTTTCCTGTTTACCGCCCGAGTGACTATTTTAGGGCCGACTGGAAACTTTTTTTTATCATTTTTTGATTTTTTTTTTTTATCAAAGTTTTCAGTTAAAGCCTTACCAACAAAAGAAAATTTGGAAAAAAAAACAGATTGTCCGACCTCCCGACTGCGTATTTATCTGGTCACCCGCTGGACAGGAAACAATTTTTTTTTTAGGTTGGCCTTGTGCTACAATACCTGATAAATGATGACCCGTAGGGGACCGAGTGGTTTTGGGTTATTTTAATCAAACCTCTTAAATTGGTCAAACTAATGAAATAATAAAAAGTACATGATTTCTATAAACTATTTGAGTCAGTCTTGCATCCTATACCTTAATTATTTTCTCCGTATTGAAGTACTATATCATAGCCACAGCCAAATAAAGACATCCGGAAATCAAGGAAATCTCTATGTGACATCTCCAAATCTCATACGTTTTTTTAATATTTGGGGTAGACAGAAAATTTTGAAACCACTGAATTGCAGTACCTGAGCTATGTTTAGATTTAACAAACGTTAATCAGAGGGTCCATATAAAGTTTTGGAACTGACTAGGAGAACCGGAGGTCTGCAAGATACCAGCAGAGGCTATAAGTTATGTGTTTAAATCACAAGCTAGTCAACGCTTAAAAGGGGGAATTTACCAGGCCCAGCAGCCACTGTAATGTTCCCAAAAACTTGTCCTAGGTCATTCAAACATTAGGTTACAGGTAATTAGGTCAGTAATATAAGAAGAAAAAGATCTTGTGTGGGGGTGTTTACGAGCATTGGTGGCCCAGGTGGGAAAGTTGCTTAGCCCACTTTTCCAAGAGTTGGGGACTAGGACGGAAGCCGTCGGCTAGCAGCTGGTACCTGTGCGACCAAAAGTGGCTCCGCCCACGTTTGGTACGCCTCAGTTTGTGAACCCATTTTCCTAGGAACAAGGACGGTAGCCAGTTGCGTTTGTTGATGGCTGTAATCTCCTGATTCAGTTTTATAATGGCAGCGTTAAGAGTTCTCTGGTGTTGTGGGTCTGTGTCTTGGACGAACGGACAACGGCTCAGGTTACACCCTGTAAAGTCCGCGAACAAGATGTTGGCTGTCGGGAAGTTCCTATGGAAGGCAATGTCAGCGTCGTTTAAATGTCCCAGGATACGGTCGACAGCCTGATCGGCGGACTCCCGTGTGAAGTGATACTTCTTGACAATGTTGTCCCAAAGAAGGAAATCAAACGGACCTCCCATAACTACTACTAGATCGTGAGGGTGGGTGGTTGCATGGATCCACGCTAGTGAAACCAGGTTATTTACCGTTGCATCCGGCAAGTGTGACACGTCTATCTGCGAGTCCGAAAGGTTCAGCTTGTCCACCTGAGCCTGCAGGTCCATGGCCCTCTCGTCGGCAAAAACCCTGATGATCGTCATTGCAAAATTGAAATTAAATGAACGAAAAACGTAGGGCATGAAAGGGACTCGAACCGGGGTCCGACCGAGTTAGCTGGTACCCAAAGATCCACTGGGTCGAATAATACGATGACGTCGCAAACCAGCGAAAGCCGTCTAGAGGTCCTTCCGGTCGCAGGACCAAATACGTCGAAACTACGTTGGGGAAAACGATGATGGGCGATGTAAATTGAAGTTGATAAACTTGCCTTTCCGCCGAAAGAGACACATCAGTGACAATTGAGGGCGATCAAAATTAATAACTTGTGGTATTGCTTGTTTTCAAAATCGGAAAACCCACTGAAACACAAGGACCGAAACTACAAAGTGTCTCTTTTTGGTAAACACCTTTCTCGTTGCCCCGATTACACCCACGGTATATATATGTCGCAAACTCTATACGTAATTGGGTCTGGTTGTGCAAACTAATGAAATGAAATGAACTGAATAATGGCACAGATGAATTCGCCAGACCTGGGTGGTAGGAGCTAATCGAACCTCATGCACTCGATTACCACCTGCCACTCCAAATTTTTTTTTGGGAAGTTTTATTTGTAATAATGATATTGAAATGAAAAGATGGCCCACGGGCCGGTCCGGAGGGATGCAGGGGCGGACCCAGGCATTTCTAGGGGGGAGGGGGGGGGGAGAGGCTAATGCATTAATCTACATGGGAGGGGCCCCTTTTTAAACAACATGATTTAACAGGGGAAGGGGGGGGCATGGCCCGTCAGGCTAATATAGCGCATTTATCATTTCTTATGTCGAGAGTTAAATAAGGGTAAAAACTTGAAATCACACAAAATAATAGTTTTATGTGTAGTCAAGGTTATTTAATATTATCATTTTCAGTGAAGACCATTTGCGCTTTCATGCCTTTCACCCTGTATTTCCAAGAAGTTTAAGAATCGAGTTTAGGCAGCCTGGTTTAACTCCTAAATAATGTGTTTCAAGAAAATCTGTTTTAAAAATGCTATATTTCTACCTGTTTTAGTTAAACTAGTACTGTATCTAATAATAAGGGACAGGGGTGGACCCAGGAATTTGTAGAGGGGGGGGGGGGCCAAAAACATGAATGTACGGGGGGATGGGCCCCCCATCAAACATGATTTAACAGGGGAGGGGGGGGGAGGGCAAAGCCCGTCTGTCCCCCCCCCCTGGATCTGCCCATGAAGGACCTTAAAACAAAGTTTAGGTGGAGAGTTCTAGTTGAAATGGTAAACAATAAATAGGGCGAAATATACAAATTTAGAATAGGTTTATGAGGCTATAACTTGTGAATTGTATTAGTTAGCGTGTTTTATTCTGTTACTGAGTTCAGTAGCTAGGTTGGGAAAGGTTAACGTTGGGACCAAATTATTTATGCCTTATAATGCTTACACGAGTCTCACAAGCGAGTTTAAGAAATCTGGTTTAAAACAGGCTTAAACCATATTTGCTTTTTGGAAATACGCCCTTAAAATTTTTAGCTACAAGTTTGGTTGAACTAACCCTATTTTTTTTTAGAAATAGGCCTATTGGACATCACTTTCATGGGATGGAAAACCATTATTGATATGATATATGTGATAAGATTTCTCAAAAATATTACTTTCATTTCATGATAAGGGTTGTACCCAACATCATGGGAGACAATTGCTTCATTATTGATTAATCATAGAGGTTATAAAGTTAAATCACGCTTTATCGCTGTTTTTACGCATTTGATTAATTATTATGAATTATTTTGATTTTATATAACTTTTGTTTCTATATGTAAGGGCTATTAAAACTAAATGCGCTAATGATATAGGCCTACCAATGTGAGCGATACAACCCTGTTTTACCCTAGTTGTGTGCACACTATAGGCTACTCCTTCTGCGCTTCATCTATTCTTATTAGGTCAGGAAACTGAGTATTATTTTTGTTGAGCTTGGAAACCAATATCAACCGGCGTTTATAGATTATATGCACAAATGTGGGAAGGCCAGTGTAGCCCTGAAGTGGCCCTTTTTAAAGGTAAATGAATAAGAATGAACGGTCGGTGGTTATGTCACGCATTTAAACTTTGTATGGCGGATTTTTATAGGCTCATTTTTGATAGAACACGAGAAGTAATATAATAAGAAAATCCAAACGAAATTTTCAGATTGTGGAGCCAAATTCCTTAATCCAATCGTGAGTGGGGGGGACTGGGTACGCCACTGCTGGCAATTATATTGGTGCCTGAATGGAGGGTAGGTACGTTAAGACGCCGAGAAGGTTGGGCGTGTGAAGAGAACTATGAGCGGACGGGACTATTGTGACACAATATAGTTAACACCCCCTGACTTACACTTATATACACGCCAGAAGGGGAAGGGAAACTTTGAGGTGGGCGCAAAAGTATTACCTAACACGCCCACTGCTATGGGTAGTATAATGATACTATGATTTTTCAGGGATAATGGTGGAGTAAGACTTACACTCCTTGACACGTTTTAGAGGAAGTGGTTTCAGACAAGCCCGAGCCTGTCGAATGTATGAGTTCAAATTCTTCCCGTGTATCCTGCAGATTGCTATACCCGTAGCGCTCTTCCAATTAAGGTATAACCATCATGCATTTTACTTTACAGTAGCACACCATTAACATGATTTTACATTGACACAAAAAGATTGAATTACGTTTTCAACAAAATGTTCACTAAATGAATATTCCAGTTTTTTTTTTCTAGGGAAATGAACAGTTTCACACTCGGCGTTCCCCCACCTTTATTGGCCGCTCACCTGGAGGTTGTCAACCCCCAATGCTCACCTGGCGCCCTGCCCGTCCCACTCCTCACCCGTTGGGGTCCTCTCTCCATGGTTATTATTGCAGGATGTTGGAGCCCATCAGGGGGCAGCGGGTTTCCTGATACTAAAAAGAATTAACAACCAAAAAGTGTGCTTGTTAATCTTTGGGTCATGTATATTGAACGGGATATTGAACATTAAAAAATATCAAAATAATCATAATGATTAATTAAATGTGGTAAACAATGTATATATAACCATTGAAAATTCTGTAGTTCTACGTGAAGGATGGTTAGATACAGGTGCCAACCCTGCCAAGAAGTGATGTTGCATTATGTTCTACGACAATACTTTTTTGTCAGTCTGTTTCTTACATGATACTATGACAATAATTATGTTTGTTTGTTAGGTTTTCTCATGTGCTATCAAGGGCTTAGAACTTTCGTAATGAGAGAAATGGTTTGTGATAGAATTAAAATATAAATGTCACATAACAGTTACATAGTTTATTGGTACGGTGATGCTCAGAAATTATAAAAAAGAAAATGTGGTAATGATAATAGATAAAGGCCATCTAGCTGTGGCTGAAAACGTAGTGATGTCTTGATTAGGTAAGGTCAAGAAATATTATTTCACGTTATTTATAAGAATGACACTGTGTGATGTTGCACAATTATCACAGAGACCTTTGGGAACCACCAAAAGAACATTTTCGGGAGCCATTAAAGAACGGAACCACAATTACGTGAAGACGTTGCCGTGACGTCCTAAAAATTTAATTTTTCCCAGTGATTTAAAATTTCGTATCGATAGCCCAAGCAGCAGTGTACCTATCTGATAAAACCATGCCCTACCTCCATGGCTGCAAAGTAGCTATAGTAGGACTCACTTACAAGAAATCGCAAATCAATGACGAAAGGCAATCTAAGTTCATACAAGTAGGCCGTTGAGGCAGTTTGAGCCCTCATAGCCAAAAGGGCCTCAATTGAGACTCAATGGTCTTCAAATTCTGCCAAAATATGTCACTTATAGGCTATGTAACTCTCCCAGTAGCGTTAGTTCTGGTTTCCGTAATTTATTTGCCAGTTGTGTACGGTTATGACTTCTGTTGTATTCTAGCATCTATTGAACAGGTTAATTTTTCATACAGAGCCAAACTAGTTGTAGGTACAAGGAAAAAGAAAATCCTTTTTAGAAAACATCATTTTTTACACTCTTTAAATATTCTAATACAAAGTGTTTCATTGTCACCACGCCTAGGGATATTACTGTAAAATAACCTTAAAATGATACATTGTAAAATATCACATCCTACTTTGCCACGTAGGCTTTGCAGAAATTCCTTTTTAGTCTAGGCAGATTTGCAAACTTCAGAGGGTCAAATAAGTGTAATCCTTCCTTCTCTAAACACAAGGCGCAGGGCGGTACATTAGATGAGGCGTGACGGGAATTCCCTTCCACATGAAGCTCCCCCTTCAAATACAGATACCGAGGCATTAGTTAACCCAACAGAAAAGAGAATAAAGTCAAGAAAGTCAAGAGCAAGATGACCGAGAATCGACACATGCTCGTTTTTTGTAGGGTTTCAAGACGAGCCATTTGTCTGAAGTCACAGTAAGCCCTCACACATGCTCGCCACTCCCCCTGGAGGCCTATTCACGAGGTAATCACTCACACCTTTCCTCCTCCAGTGTAGACCACGCCCACCCCCTCCATCCCACTCCATTCTGACCACGTGGGGAGGTGTGTGTATACACTGAGAGACGAGGGTGGTGAGAGGAAGGCTTTTAGCCAACATTTAACGATAATGACTCTAGCACCAGCGACATATCATGGGGTATTCCTACTTCTGTTTATTAAGATGACTACATTCTTGGACTTACAAGAGACCAGGAAGGTGACAGGACACATACCCCCCGGACACTTACCCCCTAGGACACTTACCCCCTGGACACTTACCCCCCGGACACTTACCCCCTGGACACTTACCCCCCGGACACATACCCCCTAGGACACTTACCCCCTAGGACACTTACCCCCTAGGACACTTACCCCCTGGACACTTACCCCCTAGGACACTTACCCCCTAGGACACTTACCCCCCAACCTTCGCAAACTTGCTCGAATGATGTTTTGATGGGGTGTCTTCGAATAGACTTCCATTTAATAATCCTCTCATGTTTACTTAAGGCCATGGGACCGGCGGCCCTCCCCTGGGAGGGGGGCTATCGAGGGTGAGGTGAAATGGTCACATGTTGAATTTAAGTATATATATATATCAGAAGAGAGGGATATATATCTAGTTTACTCCCTATTATTAAAAACTGTGGGAAATAGTGACTAGGAATAGGGACGAGTTAGCCTTTTAGGTATGAATCCTAAAGAACTATTAGAAGAGAGGGATATATATCTAGTTTACTCCCCATCATCAAAAACTGTGGAAAATAGTGACTAGGAATAGGGACGAGTTAGCCTTTTAGGTATGAATCCTAGACATCTATTAGAAGAGAGGGATATTTATTCAGTTTGCTTTCCATTAGAAAGACTAAGTTCTTACCGCATACTTACCTTTACATTATAAGCCTAGGTTGGGGGGGTAAGTGTCCAGGGGGTAAGTGTCCAGGGGGTAAGTGTCCTAGGGGGTAAGTGTCCAGGGGGTAAGTGTCCAGGGGGTAAGTGTCCTAGGGGGTAAGTGTCCTAGGGGGTAAGTGTCCTAGGGGGTATGTGTCCTAGGGGGTAAGTGTCCGGGGGGTAAGTGTCCGGGGGGGTATGTGTCCGGGGGGTATGTGTCCGGGGGGTATGTGTCCTAGAACCCACAGGAACAATCAATCATACGGGCGAAGTAGCAGAATGTAGAAAAATATGGGTAGCAAATGTAATATCTCTGTTTCCTTGATGCAAAACGTAACCTCTCTACACATATAGCTACCGTACAAAATGTAGCGTGCTTTTTCTAAAGATGGATAAAAGCTGGGATCTTTACTTCTGCTGTAAAACATGGCTGATACAAAGTCCGATTATAATCTACAACTTGTTTATTCTAAGCTAGGTCAGGGAGTGAGGGCTGGGGGCAGGGGAGGAATTAAGCATTTAAGTCCACCACCCTAGTAACTGAACGCAACATCTTGTAATACAAATGAGCGTCAACCCGGACATTATGTACACAAAAGAGATGCCCGGAATACCTCAAAGAGTAGAGTAGGAGGTGGAAAAGATGGGCGGGGAGGAGTCAGGATCTCCACTGGGGACAAAACCTCACGTCCCTGGACACTCTCCAATCACAGACCATCCACACCAAGCCACACTCTCCCCCCACAAATACCCCACCACTAGAAGTGGGCGCTGGGCGTTCTCCGCTGGTCGGCAGCAGGTAGGAGACGGACTGCATAGCGGCAGGACGGGGACAAGGTAGGTGCACTCCTGGGCCCGGGGGCCTTACTTTTTTAGACCGTTACCTCTGCAACAGGTTGTTAAAAAACTGCGACACAGGTGCGAAAGACCTAAGGCGACTTTGTGTTGACATGGAGAGACTCCAAGCATAACAGGTGCATATAATGTAGATTGCATATATACATGTGTTCACTTGCATAGATGTTAACCTGTTGTCAACCCCTCAGGACTTCCCAGACCATCTTGTCACTATCACCTGGACCAATACCTCGTTGCTATGTAAGACATCATCGAGTGTGTAGGGGGGAAATAGCTGGGGTTATTAACTTGAGGTATAGTTGGGAGAGGGTCCAGGGGAGTTATAGCTACTGGCGACCTACCAATTTATCCACGGCCATGGTGAAAGTCTTGAGTACTCACCGAAAAACATAGTGAAATCTGTGCCAGGGTCTAGCAGAGAAGTCCAGATGGGAGGCAGAGTTTAGGATGTAAACAGTGTAAAAATGGACGGAGGGGAAACCCCGGGATTATCTTAGAGGTGGGTGGATACTGGACATACCTATAATATGATGCTACGTGCACCCTCAGCACAACTGGGAATGCGGAACCTATGTAGACAAGTATTTTAGAGATAAAAACGTCTTTTTTCATGTAAGTGCATATAATACCATTATATTGAAAATTGCGTTTTATATAATACTGGATGTAAGAAAGACATCATGAGTTTAGTTTTATGGGGTCACTTGTGTGTCACCAGAATCAATTAATTTCGGGTATATGACGGAATGTACCGTGCAATCAATGGAGAAATTAGATCAGGGGACATGCATTTACCATGATTGTGCTAAAGCTGAATTTATGCTGCTGGAAGATTATTATCGTGATCCTATCTCTACGACGACTTAGCTCTTACCCCTCGTATAATCTGTTATATTTTATTGTTTTTTCAAGATTAGATTATAATTATACAGTGATTCTGATTCTGAATATGACAACGATATCTGGAGCCGATCTCTAGAGTGGGGCAATACTATATTGTTCAATTTTTATCTGCTAAGGATTCTGCCAAAAGTTTCAATACCGCTCACAGTGGGTTATTGATTATTCAAAATCACTTACTTACACTTTCTCAATCTCAGAAAACTTAGTTGATTTGCACCAAAAAACACCCTGATAAGTTGTACTGACGCGGGTGGTCAGTCCATGCTCAGGAGTGTTTACATCAGCGCACACCTTAGCTTTAACTCTTTGTCAAAGGTGAAGAGTAAGAAGGAGTCTAGGTAATGACATGTATTGTATCATCACACATAAGGACTGGTGCAGCCGGCACTCAGTCAGAGTAAAGCTGAACGTTGTTGTGAGTTAACCATCCTGGAAAGGTTGTGTCCTAGAAGCTTAATCCTGGAGTTGGAATTGAAGCTGATAGACTGCTTAGATGGTGGGAGCATTGGCTGAGCGTGATTGAGTGGATTTTGTCCTTGGAGCTGTTCATTGTCAATTGAGATCTTGTCATGGAAAGACAATAACACAGGAATAAATAAACAACATCCTTTCATGCGAGTGTTATGTCTTACATAATATGGGAACTATTAATATTATGTATTGGGTGACAGCAGTCAATAGAGGAGGAGACTGCAAAAGGAGCTAGCTATTATCCAAAGGCAAAACAACATCTTAAAAGCAACCTTAACTTTAATGGACAATTAACCACATAATTATAGTTCAAAGTGGTCAAATATTGATTTTCATGTAATAATAGATGATTCTGTAGAATTGACAAATCCAAATCTCCCACCGGATAACATGCTTTATTAATCCGTTGATATACAGAATTGAAAAAAAATCTATGAAAAGACCTAACCTCACCAGTAACTGGTCCATCCACCAAACATCCAATACACCTACTCAAAGGTTGATCCGTACTGCCCGTCAAATCGGGTGGAGTCCCCTCTCTGACCCTACACCCTCCTCCAGTACGATCTCGTCCCTCACCGCCCAGGTCTGCCGCTTTTTACCCTGGAGAGGGAGGTACTGGAGGGACTATGCAGCTTATATATAAAATGGTCCCTGCTTATTCAATGTCGTCAGATAGAAAACCACAAGTGGATGAATATCTCAAACGGGATTTTTAAACGATGGCAATTTTAATATGACCACTAGTTGCACTTCCTCATTAATCAGAGTTGGGTTTCAAAATTGAAATACCATATATCATGATTCCTGAAAGATAGCACACAAGCATGTATTTTGTCTAAAAAACGTACAGTGACTTAAACAGCTAAACAGACAACCAATATATACATAAAACCAACGGAGTCTTAAGAAAATATAAGCTATGCAAAAAGAAACACGATACAAACGAGTTGCAATTATCAAAAAGCTATAAGGACTGGCAAGGATTTCAGACTCGTATCACCCCAGTGACAGAATTCACACTTTCACAAACCCCCCTCAAAGTGCCTTGGGCACTAAAAGTGTGAAGACCATAGATGAATTCGCCCCTAGTTGACATTCGCAGCCAGGGTCTGAATGCCTTAAGTTCCTCGGGTATACAGGACTTCTAAAAAGCCGAGTTTTATTTAGATCCAATACATGTACTGGGACCAGACGGTTGGCTCAGTGTTGGGCTCCCATGGGGGCTGTGGGACCTCAGAGGGCACCTGTATAGGGCCTACTAGGTACAGGAGGATCACCCGACCATGGGCCTGAGGGCAATGACAATTGGAGGGAGGGGGGACGGGGTGTGCAGGGCCTTTGCCAAAGGATGACATGCAGATAAATAATGCCTGTATTCAGTATATTGGTATATCAGCTTAGAGTAGATATTCACAGGGAAGTCCAATGGTAGATCAAGAGAGCGGATCCGTTCCTCCTTTATTCTCTTAAATTGTGGTTTTCTAAAACCAAATTCGGCCAAAATAATCATACGGAATTCAACCCACCCCCTTATTTTTTAAATTTTATTTTGATCAAACTCTAGATTCACCACTGCGAACCAGCCACACTGGTTTGAATTGGTTCTATCAAGTTTGCAACATAAAAAGGGCATTGTATATACACGAGGGCAAAAGGGCATAGTGGCAAAGGTCACCAGGGATCGGGGTGACCGCAGGTGTAGAGGTCACTGTCACCTGGGGATCCATGGTGTCCGTACAGGAGGTTGAGTTTGTGTGTAGGTGAACGTGAATGGAATAGTTATACATAGAAAATGTTCAAAATTAATGCTGTTTCTTCTCTTTGCGGGCGTCCACCAAAGGGGGGAGGGAGGTTGCTATATTGGAACCCACGCTGACCCCCACCAGGGACGGACTTTTCATTTTTATTTTTATTTTATTTTCTTTTCCCTTTTTCCCCCCTTTATTTTTCTTTTTTCCTTTTTTCCTTTTTTTTGGAGGGGGGGGGGGCCCTGATGCGCGTATTCCCCCTCCCCCTCCAAATTCTCCTGAAAATTTAGATCTGTTACAGGGTACAATTCTAGCCTCCGAAGGTGGCGCCTCAAATAAGCACGTTAGGGCTCCCCCTCCCCCTTTTTTCAATGCCTATCCCGGACAATTTGGATGGATCGGCTCCTTGATTCGCCAATTTGAACGTTTGATGAGTTATAAATTTATCTCGTGGGGCCCTGGAAGCTCAAGCCAAAGTAGCTCCAGGCTGAGGCTTTATATTGAATATGCTAAATTGACTGACTTATTTTAACCTGTAATAGGGGCAAACAAAGGTGTGTGGGTGGGTGGGGTGGGGGGGGGGGGGCTTACAATACAAGTAAACATTGGTAAAAGTAAAAAGAACAAGGTGTAAGTGGTTATTTCGGGTAGAGTTAATTAGCGTACAGATGGGATGGTTGCTGCGGGGTTCCCCCTTATGTAAGTCTTCTGTCCGGCTGGCTGATGACCCATTACACCTGGCAACAACCCTGTGGTCAGTCCTGACCACTGACCATTGTCCACTTGACCACCGGGGGGCGTGGACACAGGTCCCTTACCGTACCCTTTGGTCACGGTCATGACCCCCTCCACGGTCCAGTTAACCCTTAAAGGGACACGGTCAGGGGGTATTATTAGAGCTCATAGTGTATGGTACTTGTACCTGTCACCAGTGGGCGCCTCGGGATGTATGGTTAATGGGTGTTAAGTTTGGGTTTCTTATCAAATTTCAAATGCACATCACGTATTTCTTTTTAAAGAATATTGTTGCTGTTTTTAATTTGTTACTACATGATGTTGTTTATGAGCACTTATCATACCATACGGTTTACCTTTTCCCGTCATTATTATTTTTATTATTTCATCAATTTTAAGTACATAAGTTCTTCCTTGGTTCTTGATTTCCTCTCTCAAACAGGACAAAAAATGAATGGAATTGATAGCAATACCGTACCGACAGTAACGACTGGTCAACGACAACGTACAACTCCTACTGTCTCGTCGTCGCATTCTGCTACAGAAAACGTTTCGGTGCACTTTCCAGGTGTACCTTTTCATTCGTGTAAAGGGCTTGGCTATTTTCATCGTGTGGACTGATTGAGATGTAAACGGCCGTCTAGCTGGTATCACCTGCGCATTCCAGTCCCTAGAAACGTCTTACTTCGCGGCATTTTTGGTGGCGACTTAAGCAATTTCGTTCCGCCTACTTTAAGTGGGGGTAATTAAGCCTACATTAGCCTATAACCGTAATGTGGAGAAATAGGCCGACACCTGTGGACACTAGCTAAGACCCTAATTACCCCGGACCTTTGACCCCTCTGTCGCCGACATCACACTTTGAGTTGTAGCCACCAGGTGGGAGGGGTAGGAGTAATGGGAAAGGGCTTAAGGTTCTTGGGGTTGCAGATTTATACAGGGGTTCGGAATGAGCTCCCCATCTCTTACGGAAAGTGCAACTCACGGGAAACATTTTAAGGAATGGGTAAAATAGCAACTGAAAAGTAATTTCACTAGGCTGGTTGTGTCTGTCGTATGCAGTCATTATCTGATTATTGTAACCACCCCACAATTATTCCCGTCGAAAGATGAGATGATGCCCCTGTTTTTGCTGCATTTCCTTATAGGAAACTTTCGTTTTAAATATTCTATGCCAACTAAAGTAGCAAAGTTATCACAGTATCTTGTGCGGATGCATGCTTGCATTGTTGTTTGTTAAAGACATTAGAGGCGATTAGAATATCACAGAAGATAAACATTACATTATATTTTAATGTGAATGCTTTGTACATTCTCAAACTCTATCTCTCTGTAATTTATCGTTTGGTACTATGAATATGGAGTGAATAAATCATGGGCACTCAGTCCTAGATAAAAGGGTTCACTGAGAGACAGATGGGGAGGGTAGTTATGTGGAGTGCCAATGCAGCCATAAACAAGGGAGGCTGGATAATCTCAAGGAACACTTCTCAGGTTACTGTCAAAGCTATAACTGTAAGCCGAGATATTATGTGCATGCGTAATGTCATGATAAGGAAGTTCTAAGGAACGTTTCGATAGATTAGCTTCCTTGATCAGCTGTATATGAAATAGCTTTTCAAATGAATTAAGATAATAAATGTGGAGCAGATTTTTCAAGAATAAGCTTGTATAAGCTTTAGTTGGTCAGTTGCATTAGGATTATAGATTCATCATGGCTTTGATTGTTCTGATTCAAAAGAGAAATACAAAATGACGTTTCTATTCTTTATGACTCGAGCCTCCAATGATAAAGATAAAGTAAAACGGAAAAAAAGACTCTACCAGGAATCGTCTCAACAAACTCCTAGTACAAAATTTACCGGTCGCCTGTCATGACTATCATAAATGCAAACTTGAAGCAGTGTCTCAGTGAACTGTCATAGTTTTATGTTACTTCAGGAGTTTCAAATTCCTTTTTCTACTTCAATTATCCCGGAAGCAAACCTCGGGGCTGTCGTTACACGCCTTGACCAGGTGTTACAGTTCAGGTGTGAACACGTGGTTGCTGTTTTCACACCTCTGATCCCGTGGGTGTGTACCACGTGTGGGTGTGTGGACATCACGTGCAGGGTGTGACGGGTCTCTTCACACCCCAGTAACGTTTTTACCTCACACAGATGGTATTTTAACTTACTGACCCGCCATATCTCTGAAGCATGCTTGACGGAGTCTTTACAGCTTTACCACATGGACGGCAGCCAGCTGGACGACGCTACAAGTTGGGTGCAAACATGGCTTTGCTATGACTGTACGAAGGAAAAAAAAACAGAAGTATAAAAAGGAAAATCATTTAGTGAAAGTACTTTAAACATTTTTGAAACTTCTTATTTTGTTTCTGGGATACAAGGACAGACATTGCATTAGAAATGCGTCCCTTCCTAGATTTCAGTCCAGCAAGGAATAGTAATTTGAGAAATAAACACAATCTAAAGACTTGCTCTCAAAGAAACCGACTTTAGAGTGAATGTTTGCACTGCGTATTACGTTCTGACCATATATAGGTATATACATGTAACTCTATTTCGCTTTTCATCGCCATCTTTTATAACTGCTTCTTTATCTAATATGGTTATGTCACTGTTCATGTTATATATTGCTTTGAGAAAGGAACATTGATATAAGATTCCATTATTGTAACATGGTGCTGACTCCAAAGTCAAGGAACTGTACAGAATATGGCCATGCAGAGAAAGTTGGCAAAGGGCCCTGAAAACCAATTCGAATAATAACTTTCTCATACGAGGACTAACAATATGCTAGTGTGGCAAGTATAGACGTTGTGTTGATGACGTCATATATGTTAGAAAAGGATTGCCCGTCATATCTATTGGAAATTGATGATTAAATGAATTACCATTTCTTAAATGATTTAGAATAATTAGGTTATATTCCTAATAAATGTTGACTCATGTGCTCAATGTTGTGCTAGTGTGTGTTTGGGGGGGGGGGAGGGTGCGTCTGGTGAATATGGGACACAATGTCATGGGAAACCTGCAGAAAATTGTCCAGCCCTCTGCTTCAGACATGCATCGATCCACATGAAGAGATAGGACCTGGACGACATAAACCATGCCTGCAACGTTCATAATATTGACCTTAAAACAAGAGACTTGTTATAGGGCCTGTATATATATATATGAAATAATTTAAGAACCGATATCCATACACATTGTTGAGTTTACAATCTTGGTTGATTTGTATTATTTTGGGTTCCGAGACCTCAAAACTGTTATTTCCCGGAGCAGAGAGGTGACGTAACCATTTTGTTAGTGCATGCAGTTATGGAGATCTGTTGACATGTGACTATATATAAACTGGGGGAGTAATTGTTATTTTCTGTTGCTCCCAGACCAACGACTTGCTCACATCGTTGAATCTTAATTTAAGCTTGTTGTGATAGGAGGATTTAACAGATATTTCCCATATTTAAATATGTCCAAACTAATTACAGTTGTTACTTGTTATTCCTATTGATACTAATTTAT
This sequence comes from Lepidonotus clava, assembly GCA_936440205.1. Taxonomy (NCBI): domain Eukaryota; kingdom Metazoa; phylum Annelida; class Polychaeta; order Phyllodocida; family Polynoidae; genus Lepidonotus; species Lepidonotus clava. The sequence goes on from OW387138.1 coordinate 26,161,035, forward strand.
TAATGATGATCTTGATCTGGTAAATTAAGTTAACCCTTTTTCCTGCCAGATATTTAATGGTATAACTGATGTATACTGAAATATGGCCCATAATACAAAAATTAGTCCATGAATTGCCCAAAACTCAAATTTGCTCTAGATTCTTCTGGTTGAAAGCCTTTTTCAATAATTTCGATAAAAATGTTCCAAATGTTGGCACTGTCTCAGTCGGGCAAATTCCCTGTCAACAGTCATTGGCTAACATGAGGCTAACATGGAAATGTAATCCTAATTCTGCAAAAGACAGTTTGTGATTATCATAAATAGAAAAAAAAGTCGTAGCTAATTAAAAATCATGTCATTTACACAAATTTAAAATGTTCAAATGTAAGTACATTGTTTATGGGTTCTCCAATCACAATTAATATTTTTTGGTGACTTAATTGAGAGTCTGCTGTTGAAATAGCTGTATCTCTGGTTCTAATCAGAATTTTTGAAAAATTCTTTCAGATTTTGAAAGCTGAAATATCCCTCTTTAAGTTCTGTTCCTATGGGATTTTACTATTGGGCCTCATATGAGGCCTCGGGCAGTGTAAGGGCGGTCAAATAATGGCAAATAATCAAGGGTTTGTTCTCTGAAGTACATCTCACAGTCTTGATTGTCTATGATCATCAACTTTCATTCGTGATTTCTACTTTGATTTTCGTCCTCCTGTCAGATAATTCAGACTAGTGCAACTGATACAAAACTTGCAAAATAGAGTCTGCCACCCAGCGAAACGACGTATGAGTTATGACCTCCGTGTGGATGGATGTCAGGGACTTCAGAATACTGACTTCTAGGTATGCAGGGGATACTACCCAGGGGGAAAGGTTCTGGGTATTAAGTAAACTGCTGCTGGTCTATTATAGGGAAGGTATGTTTGACAGGGTATTGCTCTCGGATAATGACTGCGCATGTTCTTGGAGAATGTGCATATACAATTATTCAGTCATTTTCACACCAAATTGTTGTATTTATGAAGCAGGAGCGCTGATTGAAGGGTTCTCCATTAGCTTGCATCCAGGGATCTGAATTGGTTTGGATGCTCTGTGCAACATGCATAAAGTAGTAAATACATCCAATGCAAAAGCCAGACTCAGATTGAGGCTTGAGGTCCAAATTCAAAACTCAGAAAATGTCTGCCTTATGAATTGATGGCCCCTCACTAGAACTGCTTTTTGTGTCTGTCTGAAGAATCAATTATTTTGGGCGATTATGAGTTTTTCTATCACAATACTGCCAATTATGTCTAGTCTTTCAAGTTTGGACTGTTGTCAACATTTCTTGTAGAAGGTGAACATTATCAAATGAAGAATGGGTACAATAGAGGGCATGGGGGTTAGTTAGTACATAAATGAAATGTTCTATGTAATATGTCCACATAATTATATGTAAAAAGGAGGCTAGACTGGCGCCGATAAATGATAAATGTTATCAAGAAATCGTCAGTTGGTACCAGAATTAGACTGTAACATGACTAGAAAATATACTATGTCACATGTATATCAAGGAGTGATTGGTCTTCCAAATGAGTTGGCAGTATCGTTGTGATGATTTTATCGTCTAGTTATCTGAAATGTTTGGTTTATGAAATAATAACCGAGCAAGATTTTACTACCAGTTGTTTTATAGTACATAATCACGAACCAACTCATGATAAGACAATGACACAATGATTATTTTTAATCATTTTGTTGAACATTACTATAAGCGTAATAGACTTTAAGATGACAGCTCATTACTGCAATGGTTCACATTTAGGTATGCATATCATGATATATACATGTGTGTGTTCTCCCCAGTTCAATATAATAATGTTACTCTTATATCAAATATTTACCACAGAAACTATCAATCTAGTTGCTAGTTATTCATCATGGTATATAAGTATATCGCTGGATAAATCGAAATGGTCTTAAATGCTATAATGTAGACCAACGTTCGAATTGATGTTTTTCTTGTGGAAGCATCACAATATCCCCATGTCCTTGTCCACAGATTTGGATACATCATTGGGAAAACGACGTCCACAGCGGTCTCCGCACCAGTTGGTCGAGGTTTGGTCAACTTGGCAGCCAACCCTTCACTTAATGTATGACCCTCCTGGGTAAACGCCAATTTATCCTTAATTAATGAGATCGCACCTGCTGGATGATTTCAGTGGCCAATTATCAATATAAATGGCATGGAGCTGTAACCAAACGATGACAGGGTCAGCAACATTTGGCGAAGGGAATCGTATAGTTTTTGATATTAGATAAAGCCAATGGCGATTTCCGATTTATTTTTTACATTAAGAAGAAGCTCATTGTTAACACCGTATATATGGCCAATCATTGCATGAAGATGCACTGGTCTATACACCCTTTTCACGAGTCCCATATGCATAGGAGCCTCGTACCCAGCACGTTAAACCTGACCCTATAGGAACCTATTACTCAACTCATTTGGTCCAAACATAATATTATACCACTGCCGGGGTGCCACACTAATGAAAAAGGTTTATGATCTGAGTGTATATTGCAGTTGCAATTTGCATCTGCTTCCAATATCACATCATTATTATATATTACTTTTGGGCTTATGTGCAATTATATCTTGTTAGTATGAGCACTTTGCGATACGTTACATATATTGCTTAATCATGATCTCTAGAGTTATGCGTGAATAATTTGGACCCCATGTGTACGGCACTGGAGCCTCCTGTCAGTGCGGGTTACAGGGACAGGAGTAAACAGGTAGTTTGTTACCAGCTGTCTCCGCCCACGTCGTCCCACTCCATGTCAGGCCCGACCTGTCCCCCGTCAGACAGCCCCAACCTGTCCCCCCTCAGATGGGGAACACAGTCCACAGACACGGACACCTGGGTGGTATACATTGGGCTCCTGGGGATGGTTGATGGGTTATTTTTTATAGGAAACAGCTATGTACAAACCGTTCTTATGTTCTAGCATATTTCACTGATACCTTCGTTTTTCCCTCTTGTTTTTTGTTTGGAAAATATCTTACTTTAGCTGCAGTTTTATTTCTAGAATGATATTTTCAGTACCATGCATCAGACCGAAATTTGAGGGAATGACTATATTTACTTTTGATTCACATAAGGTGGCGCCACAATAGCATTATCGAATCCATCAGGAGCTAAGTACAGCTTTGACATTCTTTGAGGTCGTTGCATTCATACACCGTTTACACAGTGTGCCTCGTATATATATATATATATACACAAGTTGAGTGGATAATCCGATATCTCATCAAATGCCTGGTAGTGTTAGGGAGCTGGTTCTTTTCGATGCACAGGCCCTTAGTACAAAAATGGACAAAAAGTGTTATTGAAACCACCATCCCAATGTTCCTGTCATTATGTTGCCAAAATAAGATTAAATATGAGGCAAAATACATGAACATTTTCGCGTCACTGAGTTTATAGTGATCACATTCTGTAGCACTCATCGCAACAACAATTACTTTTCCTTACATCTCATAACCAGTTTAGTAGAAATAATAACAACTACTCAAGTGCATACAGAGGAACTTTTCATATGGATGTGCATTAGATGACACCAATAAAAAAGACATTTTTACGTATCACATCGTAAATAGAAAAGACATTGACATAGTCCACTGTAAGGATACAACCTTCTAAAAAAAGACGATCAAATAATAATATGTCACAACGTGTCGGAAGTGGACGTGAATAGGTAGTTAGCGTTTTTATGTTGTGACATGTGATTAGATCACCTTTTGTTTTTACCTTTATTTAGATGACCTTATCATTTCATCCCCTTGTGATCACGGTATGGCGCTGACTTAGACCTGCACTTTGTTTGTAAATCAGCATTATTAATTCCATTGCTTGCTATTTGTCCTGCAGATGGCGGCCATCCCGACAGTGACCCTCTCGGTGCCGGCGGACAGGGACTACCTGACCATTATGGAGCGGACCAAGATGGTGTACGACCAGCTGCTGAGGGACAAGAACGCCAAGCTGGTCGAGGTCCTCGTCAACAAGAAACAGGTGAGTCAACCTGCTCGGACAGTCAGTGAATGGGGATAGGGTGTGACATCATACTTGAATACATTGTATTAGCTGATGATGGCGCCTAGCTGCAATGATTCTGCCGAAACTCATGATTTCAATCTTGTTCTTAGTATCTATGTATACTGACATATTTCAGTGGGCTATAGCCAGGCAAATAAGAGTTTTTTCAATTGAAGGCTTTCTAGAAAATATTATTTGTAACACTTAAATCACTTTATGAAAACATAGATATATGTATATATGATGTAAGGGGACTCTTTATATTGATATATAGAAACAAAAATAATACCCTTTAACCTTTCAAACGTACAACCGCCAATCAATATGAGATAAACCATGCAACTATCTATATGAGAAGAAAGGTTTAATTATGTTTGTCACCAACGTTTCTTTGATACCAGGAGGCATTTTCAGAACAAAATCTTAGTTAAAGATTCTTTTTCTTTGTTGTAATAAGATTTTCTTAAAGATAAGAGAGGTTTTAAGAAGAAGAAAAGAATTCTTTGTAAAGGCTGTATAAAAAATCTTTGTTCATTAAAGAGACCTACAACCTGATCTTAGACCCAGTATGGTCAATGTTATATCAATGGCAAAACACAGGTAAGAACGTAATTTTACCTAGGTATTTCATAACATGATGTTAAGAATCAATCGATTCTTAAAAAGCATCTTTGTACAATTCAACATCAACTTTGAATTGAGAATATCTTATTTCAGGTACTAAGATTCACCCGTTTCTTAGTATTTTGTTATGAAATACCCTCCTGGGTTCTACTTTCAGGAGTACGACGCCCAGTGCGCGCAGATCTCGTCTAAATCAGAAGCAGAAGCCGTTGAGTTCGGGGTGCGCGCGCAGGAGTACTTGATCCGGCAGCAGACGGAGAGTGAGATGGAGCTGAAGGACCTGCAGGCCGACTACCAAGCCAAACTCGACAAGATGGCCGACCAGATGGAGGCACAGTGGCGCCAGAAACCGGCCAAATGAAAAACCCAACTTGTTGTTAAACTTCCTATATTACTAAACAAATCACACCATGTCTTCCTCAGTGCTGTGACTTTTTCTTACCTCTGTGTATGGTGTCTGAGCTTTAGTTGTGGTGGGGAATGTCCCATTGTTTTCTTTACAAAGGAAAGGGGCTTTAAAAAGAGAATTTGGTTTCCACTTGTTGATAAAATGTTGTTATATTATTTTTTAAAGCAAACGCCCACGATTAAGGGTTTTATGCATTTTAGGTAAAACGGATTTCTAACCAACAGCATGTATATAATTCATTGATGGTATAACATTTCCTGTGTTTTGTCATGAAAAATGGGTAGAAGAGTTCTGTGTCTCTTGAATTGTAATCAGATCTAAAACATATCACTAAAATGTATACCTTCCCTAAGTGCAACATTATTTCTTTCAATGTTTTGTACAGAATGACCCTTGGGCAATTATTTTGATTTTTGTGTGTCTTTTGACGTTATTTGTATGTGAACGTTCTTGTGATACACACATTTATTTGTTTAGATCCAATTCAACATTGTACAAAATATGTTCCGTCAATTTGTACTTAATAGGACGATACTTAAACTATTTCCTTGAATGGTAAAGTCATTCAAGATCCTAGAGATTGTGGTTGCGGGTATGCCTGTATTGAAATGAAAAGTAAACATTATAATAGCATATTTTCCAGTTGCCATTATCAGCAGCGATCTTTGTATTTTGGGGCAACTTGCAAACTTTTGACAACTTTTTTATGAAAGTTTTATATGATGAAAATTACCATTGACATTGATTCATGTCATAAACCATATACGTGTTTACTAGGTGCTAAGCCTATGCTGTAGCTAGGGTACTGATATCTTTATAAAAGCTGCACTTTGTATTTATCGTAGACATGTTTCAAAATAGATTTAAGCAAATTGATAGTTTTTTCTGTATAATATAAACGTTAGAACTAGTCTTTTCGCGAAGCAATGTATGGATTTTGTATAAATGCATAGAATAAAGGAATGAAATATTAAAAGAGGGATCTGTGTTTATTTTTCCGCTATTTTCAGCATTGAAAGATTAGAGACGTGCGCACATATTCACACACAAACGTTTAATTAACCAAGAAGCGGGTCCAAGATGAGTTAATCAACCCCAAATGTACCGAGAGTCGCTCACCCATCAAGGACTCTCACCAGAACAACTAAGATGATCTCTGGTATTAAAACATGCTACAACACCCCTCTGGACAACCCTCGATCTCCCCCATCTCCAAAAACGATGCCCCCGTACTCCCTGTCTGATATCTACTGTTTTCTTTGAATACCATCTCTGACCACGTGACCTGGATATCACGTGCTCAACAAATAAACACCTGGTGGCGGAAGTAGACACTCAGATATGAAGGGCATCCATTGAAACAACCCCAGCTCTCATTTCCCGCTGTCAGCAGAGACAGAGTCGCGAGACACCTCACTTTGATTTAGAGTCTGTTTTTCTTTTAATCATTTATAAGTATACTCATACATATGAATTGTAGAAAACTATCAATTACTATTTTCATTCTCCTTGAAGCAACACTTCAGATCATGTTTGCCTCAAGACAGTGCTCCATAAGCTTATAGAATGCAAAGTTTCCATGATTTTTCCAATGATTATGAAATAGGGCCACAAGTCCGAACATAACATAACTTTGTTTCTTTTATACAACAAAGTATTTAAACAAGTGAATTAATTATGATACAACCAAATAAGATGATAGCTCAATTAAATGCATTTTAGTCCTAACAAACAACCCAGGGTTGTTTGCAAGTTTTGAACAAGTATTATAGTTTGTGAGCGTTAAACAAAGGTGTTTTTTTTAATTGGTATGACGATATGTTATATTAAAGTTGCATTCAGAGCTAATTCAGTTTGAAAAATATTCTTTTCCAATTTTAGTAGGATCAAATACATCTCAGCCAGTAAGACCTATATCAAACTTGATATAAGCTTCAATCAATTCTGAATTAGGTAATAATCGTGTTTTAAGATGCCAGAGGGAGTTTCTGTCTCCAGACAAAAACTCCTTCAGGGTTTCAAACTTTCAGACTGATCCTTCAGATTTTACCTCTTCTGAGCAAGACCAAACCACAAAAGGGTAATCTTCTGGCAGCTTTACCTGTCTGCTGTTGTCAGCAATTGTCAAATAAATTTTATTTTAATCTTAAATGTAAAAAGTTTGAGATCAGCACTTAGAACACTCTACAGCTGGAGAATTTTCCACTCCGATGAAGAAATAATCAATATTTAATGTAAAAACCAAAATTTATCAAACAAATAAGTCTAGTTTGGTCTCCAGACTATTCAGTGAATATGAGCTACAATAGTAAAATATAAAAGAGGTTTTGTCAAATTAGCTCAGAATGCAACTTTAAGAGTAAGTATGTGCGTATGGTTTATATCAGACATTAACAATAACCTGCGACTAGGACCAAAGACCTGGACAAACCTACCCTAAACCAATATCTGCTGTGATCCTTTGTCGTTGCTATGATCTTATAGATGTCCTAGAATAGTGAAAACTGATTTTCTATAAGATTGTGCACGCTATGGTGCTATGGTTATTGTCATAATTGTGAGAACCTATGTCTAAACGCACCCGATGGCCTCAACACCCTTGCCAACAATGAAGGAATCTCCTGAATATCAAAGTCCGAATGTTGTTTATTTCAAGATACATGATAATACCTTTTTACAAAATTCTACCATTTCTCCTCTACAACATGGATTTTGTGGAGACCATACAACTGTATTATAATGATGTAGCTTCGGAATAATCCTTTTATGAAACAGTGAGTGACCAATTCATATTCCATTTGCACAAAACATCCTGTGCGATGTCATTCCCTATAAAAAGTACAAATAGAACAGTTCCATAATGCTTCTATAATATAATCCGTAAACTACTGGAAAGTAAAAAATGAATATAATAAGCAGGCAACTCCGTCGCTGCCCTTTGGACGCTGCCCTTTGGAGATTGTGTTGGAGACTTTCAGGTACGGTTAGTAACATAATTATTTTGGAACAGCCAGAGCGTCCTTGGATTGTGTATTTCTACTAAAATACAAATTTACGTTAATTATACCTTACAAACGACCGAACTACGAGAACCTTATAAATGATTTTATAATCGTCAGAAGCATACGGAACCAAAAAAAGTGATATCTTCAATGTCTTCAAGGTATTTGGAATTCTATGGTCATTTCAGCAAAACCATCGTAAGAAAATGTACACAGATATTTTTGGACTACCCCACAGAGAAAATAATGCTTCGATGAGGACTTTTTTGTCATTGTGTTTTCGTCGTTTTGTTATTATTATTGTTAGGGATCTTCACTACTATATACAGAAACAATGTACACATGCTATTTTCACACTGTATTGTCCGTGCCAGGTCACATAGCGTGAAATAAAGAATGGGGGTAAGTGTCCACTGGAGATTGTGGGGTCTCAAGCTGCCACTATTTCCTGATACCTCAGACCAATATTTGCCTTGACTGCCGTGGTCGGTGAGGGGTGGAAGTGAACTCACCGAGGTCACCTCTATAGTCCTTAAAGTAGTCCCAGCCTGTCAACACAACCTGTGGGATATGGTGAGTCAGGTGTAAGTACTGGAGTTCCTAAAAGCTCTCCTTCAGTAGCTTCAGACACTTTTGTATGTAACAGCCCAAGTTTACCTCCGAATGAATTTCCAAGTTCAGGGAGATAGATTGAACTTGGTAACTTTGTTTTGTTACTGTTGTAAGAATAACGTTCAGGACTTCTTTTAGTTAAGTACGTTGCCAGCTATATTCATTTAGTTGAACAGAGAAACATCATTGTGTGTACCATTAAATATGCCCATTCAAGACAATGTAACAATTTCCTAATTAGGAAATCTCTGAGAACACATTTCTGGGTTTGATTAACCATTGATAGATATGACCTATTAGTTGTTAATGCACAATGCCAGGGTTTGTTTCATCATTATATGAAAAGACATACTGAAGTAAGTCTCAAGCAAGGCAACTGCCATTTAGATTTCAACCAATACTTTTAGAAGATTTCATATAAACAGAATAGTAATTAAATTGAAGACAAATTAAATATAGCTGACAGTCAGTGTACCATAATAAAAATTTCGGATTGCGTCCTGTCCTCAACTTTGACAAATACATGCACTTACGAGTGGTGAATCACACGAGGACACATATAGACCCGGGCTATTTAGATAGGCTCAGGAATCTGCTGTTGAAAGGTTAACTGGATCATTGGATTGAGAAAGCATGCTCTGCTTATATACATGGACATGCCATTCCCATTATGATGTATGTGTGTATAAGTATGTTTACGAGCCGCCCATCCGGGAACTGCCTTCTTAAAGGGCCACGAGAAAATGTTCTTTCTCAAGTAGGACCCGATACGTTTCAGATCATTGTAAAGTAGTTTGTGGTTTGGAAGAGCATTAACTTGAAAATGTTATTGCCCAATCCCCAAGGGTCATCCCTTGGGTGTACACGTATGTGCACTATCTATGTGTGCAGAGCAAATACCAAACCAAGCACAAACTTGGTTAGTGTTTTTGAGACAACAAGCTTCATATCCGAATAAAACAAGAACCATTCGCATAATACACCCATCATCTGTAGTATTACTGTACTGTAAGTCGGGATATCGGGTCTATTTGGCAGCCTTGAACAACTGAGTAATTTCAGTGTGGGAGTGGAGAGATGATTGCAAACCATCTATTTTATTTATTTTTACCACCCAGTCACCAGAGAAACAACTTGGAGATTTGCTCACAGCATTTCGCAAACTCTCATGTGCATTGACAATCCTTGCAACAAAAGGATCCAGATGGAAGGGTAATGCAAACCTTTTGAATATCCCTATAAATTGTGTCACATGATTATATTGATTGAAATAGATTAGTGATGACGTCACAGCTATGTGGACGAATTGTATTGTGTTTATGGGGACAACTGTAGATGGAAACCTATGTTACTGGCAGCAGACGATTGGTTTTTCCCTTATACATTGATACATTTATCATTTCCATGGAATATCTGTCATTACACACAGATTTTGCGACAATCATTAATTTTGGAAAAATAGACGGCAAGCTTAGATGTCAGGATTATTTTTACAAAATGCTATCAAAAAGAATTGAAAGAGGGTATACACAGTCATGTTGATTTATACAATTGTTACGGTGGTCTCTGAACATCTACCATTCTAAATAAAATCCCCCGAATATTTCTAAAAAGACAAATTTATACTATTTTACTGTTATTAGTTTTACAGAAAACAAACAAATTACGACCCTTTGCCTGTTGCATACACCATAAGTAAATGCATGGGTACAGTTATGAGTTGCGGGCCCACACCTGGAGGTCTCCTCTACCCCCTGAGTACTCCACCTCCAACACCACAGCCCCATTACCTCCTCCACGGTGTGCCCTCCAGGGGGGCCACAGTATTGCTGGGGAGGGCAGGTATCTGGAAGAAAAATTACCCAGCTATGTCTATATGTGCAGTTTCACTTGCAGTTTTCCTGCCCTTTCGATGAGTTCATTGATCTTATTTCTTTTCATTGCAGCGGGTAGAAAGGTCGGGGTCATTTTGTTCATGTTGTTATGAATGTGGTTAGTCAGTTTGCACTGAGCGTTCGTTGTTGTTGTTGTCGCTGTTATTGTTGTTGTTGCTGTTCGTCGTGGTGGTGGTGGTTTGTTGCTGTTGCTCCTGTCTTTGGAAGATGGTGAAATACAGTAAGTGTTTCCATTTCCCTGCTAGTTATTTGCCGTTTTCAGACACATATTATATCTTGGAGAATTTATTTTTATTTTGGTGGTTCTTATAGGCAAATTTCTGAACTAAAACTCATGTTTATTCAGCTACTATTGATATTAATTGAGTACACGACCAAATAAACAACGCCAATATCAGATTTTGTTACATACTGGACAAGTATCATTACAACCCAAAGGAAGAAGCAGGTTAAGATTTTTTACAGATCGTTCCATGCACTTCAAGATAAGTTCACTTATCCCCGCGAAACGCTACAGACCTGAGAGGGCTTCCGCGATACCACAAGTGAGCTACTCAAGGCGATCTTACTTCAAGTGAATCTCAAGACCTGTAGCTCTCTAGCATCAATGGTACATTCAAGAAAATGAGATATCTTGATACATTCAGATCTCAGACTACTTACTAATGTATACATGGACATTATAAGGCCTGTTTCCACCGAACGACATTATGCTAACGACCATGAACGACATGGAAAGATTTACTAATCTTTTGTGGTCTTTAGTAAAATCGTTCAGTGGAAACACAAAATCGTTGGTTAAGACTTTTTTTAAAGACTGCAAACGACATTTTCTCAAGACAAAAGTGAACGATTCATCAACGATGAAATATCTAACCTGTTTAATATTTCTGGACGACAATTGCAAATGATTTCTTCCAGAGGTAATTAAAAGCAATTAAATCCATTGTTCCCCAGGTTTTTCAGTCTCCAGTCGTTGGAAATAGTCGTCCAAAAGGTCCCAGAATCGTCCAAATCTCTTTATTCTAGTCGTTTGGTGGAAACAACAAGTCTCGCATTTTAAAAAAGATTTGAACCCCCGACGATTACATTGTTTTTCAGTCGTTTGTAGTCGTCACCTATTCTCAACCTGAATCGTTCGGTGGAAACCCGGCTTTAGTTACCCTCCTATAGTGATTGAGCGACATGTTACGTTGCAGTAAGGTCTCTTTGAGTGAGTTAGACAGCTTTTACTGCAGTTTTATAAGTGGCTGCTGAATTAAGTATCGTTATATTAATGTATAAGCTTTGGGCGCATCTTTCCCATGTTCGTATAGTTCTCTGCAATTAACAAGGGAAAGTACATGTCATTCTGTACCAAAGCTTGCCTTCCCAAGCTAAAAAAAAAACTCAACTGTTAAGTAGTCAGTTGGAAATCCTAAATTAATTGGAGAAATAACCAATTATCCATAATTTGTTATCAAATACATACATCACTGAGAAAATATGAAAATATGCTTCTGAAGTACTTTAAGTTTTAGTGGTGTAGTACTTGCTGTGTATAGTTGTTGAGGGGAGTAATGAAGAGTTGAAGACAGGAGTAGTTGTTGATGATAATGTATATTGTTTCTTCAGTCACAGATTATTAACCATAGGCCTACGCCTAGGCTGTTACACAATAGACATGTGTACACCTTGGTGTCCAGACTCCCACTGCCCTGGCAGCAGGGGTGCACTTCCCCACCTCACCTTTGGCTTTTGACCTAATTACTTAATTAGGCCAGTTGACCACTAGGGGGAGGGGGAGTGCTTACAAAGGTTTTACCATAAACTCTATGATTTATTGTGAATACATTTTGATATGTCTTTTAATTATTATTTATGAAATTATGATATTTATATATTTCATATGATAAATTTGGTAAATAATTGTAGTCGTTAGAGAGAGGATATGCCATGCCTAAACTTAGGTATGACACTTCACACTGATATCCATTGGGCTTCCTGGGTTCACCCAGGTATGAAGGCCTAGCATAGGGCCCCCAGGCAGGATTTTCATTGTGTATATTACAGTGGGTTAACTTGTGAATAGGCCAGAAGCAATATAAGATAATTGGACATCGTTAAGAAGGGAAAAGCTGTAATTTGTCAATGGGTAACCAACGTCAAATGGTTTAACACTTTAGCTAATCTAAAATATGTGTGAAGGTACTGCGCACTTCCCACCAGACCTGTTATAGCCCAGAGGGCTGACTGAGGTCTGGGTGTCTGTGTAACATCCCCGGCCGTTATGGGATCCTCGCAGGTCTTGTTTGTACACACAGGATCCACCCACCTATATAGTTGTGTGCTGTAGGCCCGGCTCCCATGCCCCGCCCACCCACTCACCCCCCCACTCACCCCACCCACCCCTAACCCCACCCTCCCATCCACTCACCCATCCAAAACGTCATGTAAATAATATTTCTTATTACATCCCACCTCTTACAGACTCTTGGCGCCAACAACTCATCTAATTGCCCTGAACGACCTCAAATTGCATTTTTTGTGTGCCTGCAAATGTGTACTAGACACCACATAGTTGTACTCCCATCACTGAATATGGATTTACCAAAGGCGGGCACTCTATGTATATTGCCAATTACTTTGATTCCCCGTAATTCCACCTTCAATGCACAGAAATGGGTGGCAATTCTATTATTCTATGTCTATTGCTAACGTTTGCTATCCCATGGTAATATCCCTATTGCACTTTCTTTCATTCATGCATTCATGTAGTCCAGTTACACCTGACCTCACAACCATTACCATTTAGAATTCTGCTTCACATACTAGTACTCCTTTTTTTATCTTTTCACGTATTGCCTCGCGATCGTCCTTGTCCATTGATGCTACATGCACGTCCGCTACCAACCATGGATCTTCTGTTAACCTCAGTAACCCCAAGTACCTTTCATAGGTCGCCATGAATAGTATGGACTTTGTTGTCGATATGCCTTTAAATCCCCCAAACCGCCTTACTGCTTGTCAGCCATTGTCCATCTGTGTAAAAGTACCCCTACTCGTACTTTAAAGGTCCCTGGTGGTATTATTAAGGTGGCGCCACTTGGTCACGAATAGTAAAAGGGTTAATGTGCGCCCCAGATCTACCTGGCCATCCCTTATTCCTGTCTCCTTAATACACAATGCATGCCTCAGGGTCAGATAGGAGGAGGGAGTAGGGGGGAAATGGGGAGAGGATCTATATAATGTTATCTGGTGTATGCTCACCAAATCTAGCCCACCCACAGGTCTATATCAGTACATAGATACACACGGTGAATCACCCAGGTATAGCCACACACGTACCATACACAGTAATATACAAATACACGGATACATGGTAAGGCTCACATCACCCCTTGACCAGGTCCGGGCTAACATGGGAAAACGGGAACGTCCCGAAATCTCGGTATGTCCCAGGTAACCGGGACGTCCCATAAAGCCGGGCTGTCCTGATAACACGGGCTAATTGATATTCCCCGCCCTTTTTATTGTTGTGTCTGACCCTCTGGGCCCGCTGCCGGACCCCTGTCCCCGGGAGGAGTATCTATAATTAGCACTTCTGAGGATAGGCCGCAGACCTGGGGACCTGTTATGTAACTGAGCCCCGGCCTGCTCCTCCAGCCTGGCCCAGTCACACAGTGGTAAGGGGCCATAGGGGGAATTATTTTGCACTTTGCGAAAAAATGTACACATTTAACTTGAGATCTTAAGAGCTATATAACTGGAAAAATTAATTCATAACACATTTAATGAGTTAGAATTTTCAGCAAATCTCTCTATTAAATAATATTTTCAGTTTTATTCAACCATTCCCAAATCACAGGACGTTCTGTGGTCCAGCATCACGGACCATCCTGTGATCACGGGCCGTTCCGAATTTCTGTGTTAGCCCGGACCTGTTGACTGTGCTTCTCCTCAGTTACCTCTTTACCTTGGATCCCTCCACGTACTGATACAGTCTATACACACCTTTAGACACACACCTTTAGATACACACTGCTCCCTTCTCCCGATAGGGGTCACCAGTGGTCAGGGGTCATAGGGTCAGGTCAGACCTGCCTTGGGTATAACCCAGTGGGGGCGGGAGGGGGCGGGAGGGGGTGAGAGTAGGGTGGGTGGGTGGGGAGGATGAGTTGGGGGAGGGATCAACCACTGTGCTGTGTGCTTGTCAGCAAGGGGGTGGGTCATTCTGTCCCGGTGTTTTTCCCTCCCTACGAAATTAAGAATTGAGAAGCCCCTGTGGGAGAATGGAGATCCGAGTGGGGGCCTTGGCTGTGGTCGTTGAGGGCGGGGGAGTGATGGTGGGATGGGAGGGGGGAGGTGGGGGATGGAGGGGGGTGTTGAGAGGGGGCGGGGGGAGGGGGAGGAGATGATCCGCGGAGGACGGCGTGCTCGGAGCCGGTCTCGGCGTGCGGTGACTGACGGGTAGTGGTTAGTGTGAGGACCAGCGGGCGGGGGAGACGGGCGTTTCACCACAGGACGGGGCCACTTTAAGGACGACCAGTCACTGCGACACTCTAAGTACGACCAGTGACTCGGTCACACGCCGACAAGTACTCCACCGTACACGACAGGCCTCCCGCCTCTCATATACCCATGACAGGCCTATTCTTCAGCATTTAGGGGCTGTACTTCAACCAAGTAGTACAGAATCAAATATCGAAGTGGCGTACTGTTGGGAGGAGCCTCAGTCTGCGGATATACTCGAGGACCTTTCCTTGGATTTTCTTCACACCGGATCCAACTGTTCAGCAGGTAGTTGTTGCTGCCCAGATCCAAACCACCAATATATAATTATACAGAGAACCAAACTGAAATCAACCACCCCCAAATCACCATAACACATCATCATGGAGTGTAAACTGGCCGCCCCCACGTTAAAGATCTCCGTGCCGGCCAACCGTTCCTACCGCCGGCTCATCGAGCAGACCAAGACGGTCTACGACGGGCTGCTCCTCAAACGGCGGGAGCAGCTCATCGAGGAGATGTACGAGCAGAAGGAGGAGTTCGACCGACAGGTCAACAGCGTGGCGGCCCGCAACGAGGGGAAGGGGCTGGAGATTGGCGTCAGGGCCCAGGAGGTGCTCAACAAGATGCAGGAGAAGAGCCAGGCTGAGATGGACGAGCAGGAGCTCGACTACCAGCAGAAACTCGACAAGATGGTGCGCGAGATGGAGAAACAGTGGCGGAGTCAAAACGTCGGCGCGTCATAGGGAGCCCGTGTAAACTGTTTCTGTGTCATTTTTGTGTATGTTGTGAATCGCGGATCTGTAAATATATCTTTAAAGCTCTGACTGGGGAACTATATGATTGATCTATGAATACCAGTGGCGGATGTATTATATTAAACATGGCGGAGGAGGGGGTTTCAGATTTTTTTTTTATGATGATTATTTTGCGGGATTTTACATCTTAAAATCGCCATTTTTTAAAGAAGAAATGCTCCCTGTAAATCTGCCACTTAGCACGTACCATAGGTCCACACTCTACCAATGTCTTTCCGATGATGTAACCATGTCAGATGTGGTGTACATCACGTCACAATTGCTTGTAAATGACAATTATATATTGCACTTAGCAGTTGCTTAGT
The DNA here is from genome assembly GCA_936440205.1 of Lepidonotus clava. NCBI lineage: Eukaryota > Metazoa > Annelida > Polychaeta > Phyllodocida > Polynoidae > Lepidonotus > Lepidonotus clava. The sequence continues at coordinate 26,177,255 of OW387138.1, forward strand.
GGCGGACGATGGTTTATGTGACACTAATACTCATCAGCACTTCAACACTTGCTAAACCGTACAGGTGGTAATTGTACATAACTGAGACATGCCTGACACATCCACGGTTTTATATAATGGGCATAATAGTATAATCGCTAGTCGCTGTCAAAAGTAATGTTTTCATGCACTAACCCACACTTGACTATATTCGTGATTCAAGAGTTATCTTATGTAATTTGTAAACTGTATGATATTGAATGATAAATGAAGGGGAACAAATTTTAGTGCTTTTTGCAACAGCATTTGCCTTGTATATTCATCTAGTCTCGGGACACTACCTATACTTTTACCATGGAGCTATGCTACTACACTATGCTAAGGACCCTTGCTCCAGTGAAACGCCATGACCTGTGGTGGGAGAGAATGCTGCTGACTAACAGGAGGAGAACTCAGGCTTGACGACAATATAATACCACAAAGGAGACGTCACAACGTGCCTTCACTTCACCTTGTATGAGCCAGAAAGGGAACCACGTATGTTTTACCGTGTGTTTGCTTTGGGTTATAAACGTGATGTAAATGACTATTCTGTGTCCCTGTCCCCAGCCCACACGTCAGTTTTTTTTTGCAAGAAGAAAGACTTATAAGACCATACAGCCAACAGGTCAAAGCAGTGGCCTCTGCCTCGAGTTTACTTCAAATACTTCTTACGTCGTGTTCTATTTACACACATTATATAGCCTGTGCCGAAAGCAAACTCAGTTTTTTATCGGAAGCCCCCACTCGGGATATACTTCTGACTCACATATTCCCTCAAGAATATTCCCTTTTTGAGTTAAAGCAAAGAAGGTGTCGAAAGAGGGTGTCTGTTGTGCAGCCGACGGGTGTGCATAAAAGGGGCGGGTTTTTGTTACCCATCCCGGCAGGGGCTGTGTAGGTTTTCTCATGGATTGAGTCCACAGAAGGCCCTACCCCCTATACAGACCCCTAGAAGCCCCACTGAGTGAGGAGACTGTCCCTTTAAGAGATAACACCTTCCATGTTTGTACACGTGCACTGATGTTGTCATGGTGCTGACCTCATGGTCATATCTATTTAGTACGTTTTTTCGTCCTTTCACCGATAAATTTGGATATAATGTATAGTATTGGTTACTGATATCACAATTTGTGACTGACTGTGATCGAAGAAAAATGAGTAATTAAAACTCTTGTTGTGTCATTGGTATAGTCATATGCACTTATTTTGTGTCAAATTCTTATTGGATTAATAACTTTGAATTCCGTCTAAATGATTCAGCTACATGTAAAAAGGTCTGCTCAGTAATACTATTATAATTGATTCATGGATATAGACATACCAGACTGATAAACTATCCTTAATGTCACCTCCGAATTGTTTACAAACTGATTATCAACATATTGGTCTTGACTAACATCAAGCTGGAACTGTGAACTATAAAAACTAAATGAAGTCTTTCTTACTTGCATCAAGAAAACCGAATACTAAAACTCATAATATTACATTCATAACGGTTTACCGACTGGCAATATATTCTGTATTCCAACCTGTGTGTGTTTGCAATCTCTTGTACATCTAATCTCTGTACAAATGATATATGGGCCTATATGAGGTTCACTGCAAAATTGACTATTGTAACCAAAAAGCACGTCCATGGGTAGGATCATGAGTAGGGCTAAGAATGTGCGTGATGAATTTACATTGACTGAGGCAAATGTATGTACTGATAAACACCCGAGATTACAAACTGTCTGGGTAAGTGCAAATAGATATGAATACTAATGCCTTTTGCCCGTGGGCGGGCAGATAGGGGCCGAGAGGCCTACATAGAACTGTAAGCAAGTCACAGCATTATTAACTCTGTATGTGTTACACACATGTGGCCTACAAATCTTTCTCTTCCAGGGTTGTGTGGTAAGGTACAGAAATTGAGTTTTAATACAGACATGCCCAGATACAACGTGCAGTCTGTCATCTCATGTTCGTAACGGGAGCTGTACTGCCCAGAGGTCATGGTTATGGTGTGAGTACAAGTTGTAAAAGGCAAGATAAAAGGACTGAGCATGCAATATCAAAGAGTTTTTTTTTATAAACTAGGCTCTGCCTCCCAGGCGGTACATGTTAGATAGATTGGTTTCTAGGGTAGGGGAATTAGGCCAAGGCTTAAAAGTGAACATGTTGCATGTATATAGCAAAAACCTGACTGTGATTTTCCCAAGTGGCTGCCCGCTGCCTGCTAGGGGCACTGGACATTATCAAGGATCAAAGAGCCGCCTAGACCTGCCCCACGCCCCTTAAGTAGTGCATTTAATCGTAGACATGCCCGAGTCTGCTACATATCAACGATGGTTGTTGTTCTAGCGTATTTCTCACATTTCTACAGTTACTATGGAAATTGTACAATTTGCCCATTTTCTTCTTATATTATTGTTCTGCCTGAACGAATGTAAATATACTAAAATCGTATTTATATACGTATTATTTCTATACTTAGATACATTGTGCCTTCTGCCAGAACAAGTGTATTTTTTCCTACATAGCTGTTTCACACTAGGGTGCAAATCTGTTGATTCCTGCATACTGCATTATACATTATGCTCCATATGATCAGGGTGTCGAACCCAGCATTGCCTGTAACACTGTCCTCATCCATCATTGTAAGAGGAAACCTGGTGTAAACTTCCTGAATAGGATATATATATTATGATAAAATATTGGTATCAAAAGCTAAGTTCTTACTTGCAATTGATCAAAGAGTTTGTTATTTGTTGTTTTCGATGCATAGATGATCAGATTAAATTTAAATTTTTCAAAAGGAGAATTTATAATAGTTTCATTTTCAATTACACACCTACCGAAGCACAGTTGTCTATCGTTCTGGAAGATTTATTATTTCCGACATAGAACAATCTTACAATTTAATTCTTTAATGACTTTGGTAAGGGTTTTCCAAACACCTAAGGGTAAAACTGAAGGTGCCCTACACAATGGGAATGGGTTTAAAGAAGCAGGAAGTTTTTGGATTGTTATATGTTTTGTGTAAAATTTATTTGAGACAGATCCCTAATCATGGGGCACTAATCATGCCCTGATTAGCCTTCGTAGTTACAAAGAGCTAGGCCCTGCAAGAGTTTCGGACCTATCTGAAACGGTTCGTGGAAATCTTAAGGAGTTTCAATTGATATTTTTCTCCTTACTTTTTCTTTTATTTCAAAACAAGCTTGATATAGGCCTATACCTTTGGATTAAACATGAGGAACTCGGGTTCAAAACTCTTTATCCACAAACGTCTTTCACTGGCACACGGCTGTAATGTCCATCATCTAAATTTACCATTTATCACAGTTTTCTGGAATACAACCAAATCAAAACGTCTACACTCTGCAACCTATAGCTCCTAAGACTCTGAGAGTGTTTCTGCTGTTCTCACACCCTAGAAGATGCTCCTTATCTCTGAGCCTGGGTATCTGACTAATGGAGCAGAACAGGGTTCTCTCTGTATCAGGGTTCTCGTGATATCTGTTATTTATAGTATGCTACCCGCATGGCATGCAGGTATAGTCACAACCTATCCCCTGAGGAATGCCTATAACACTATGTTTGTGTTAAGGCGATCTGTTTTGGAAAGGCTTCTTGTATTATGCACAGCCATGCTTTACCTGTTTGCTGGTTAAATACAAAGTAAATTTACGTACCATGAGTAATATTGACAATTAGGATTAAGGTTGACAGCTGACGTAAAGGAGACCCTACAATAACAGAGATCGGAATCAGCTTAGGCGACACATGAATACAAAATATTGTATGTGCATTAAAGTAACTTGGATATAAAGGGAAGTCCTTCAGCAGCATGCCCCAGCATATTATATAGTTAAAGCCAAACATGTATACTTTATAGAGAAAGGCTAATTATAGGTTACAATTCAGATAAATGTGTCTTATACTGCAGCCAGTGTTTGTATGCATGTGGGGACACGATGTATAATAGTACACTGTACAAATAGAACACTGTTTCTACAACAACTTTAGCACCAACAACTACACCCTCAGTGAAAGTACCACCATTAACAGCTATTATTCTAAGAAAAGTATATTTGAAGACTGATCTCAACAAAATAAAAATTTAATGTTTTATCAACTTTGTATCAAGAACTCCCCCACCCAACACTCTGTTTTACACGGGACCCGGAAACGTCACCGTCACCGGACGTCTTGGTCCACCTGGCGGGAATCCAGGACATTAGCAATGGCCGCAGGACATACTATACGACATCCCGTGCAGTATGAGCAACAAGACTCTTGGACCGGACGATAATGACAGAATATGACATGATTACAGTCATGTCTCCTCCATAGAGCCAAACGTTTCTGATGTAGGGTGGCCGTTCTAGAAAAAATGGAATGTCGTATACTTGCTAATTATTTCTGACAACATAGATTATGCTAGGGAGGAGATTTATTGATCATGAATAGAGGAAAGTCTTTAAGTTTGCCATGCGTATGTAAGATGATCTCTCTCAATTGCATTGACATTAGGTGAACTTTTCTTGGGGAAACAATGAGGGTAGTTAACAGCATGATTTCAGTAAAAATAAAAAGCCAGAAAAATCTCTAATTTACTATTTTGTTTACGCAAGAAAAATGAAATGATATCTATTTTCCCTAACATAGGCCTATACATAAGTATGCAATGCGTACACTGGCATATATATGTGCTTCTATGCTTACCCTCTGTCCCGTTTCGGCTCCTTCGCCCGCCCTGACCGGCCTGGAGACATGGCCACCAAACATGCCATACAGGTACGTATTGTCACGTTACAATGACATACCTTTAGCTGGTGCCCAGCACTTGGAAGTTGACCCAATATTTACTGGGTGTGGTAACATGTTCTTTACATGATCAGCATAATTATATATAATGGAGTACCAGCTTCAAGGTGGGTATAGTGGGGACCTCAGCCCACAATCATGGACCACACCGAAACATAAATGCTGATTTCGAGAAAAAAAATTATTCTATGTAAAGTTCTATAATATCATAATGCAATACAACTGCTTGTTCATATGCTGGATATCTATATTTTTTTTTTTTTTTTTTTTTTTTATTAAACCACATTCATCATTATATCGATGTTCTTCCATGTAGGTACAATAAGAGAACAAAATCATACAAGTCGATTCCATAGAAATTGATAAACATATTGAAAGTTATTGTAGGTATCAACCAACTGTCTAAGTTAAGATCTAGTTGGTACATATACCTCGTTTCAATAAACAAGCTTAAGATGAATACTATGAATTCAGATATATTTTGTACAATCTTTGGAAGGTATTCTTATCAGGTGCCCTTTGAAGCGTTGGTGGTAACTGATTCCATATAGTAGCTCCTATGTAATAGAGGCTTCTTTTGTAGAGAGCAAGATGTACAATCTCAGTCTTGAAGATAGTTTTCTCAGTATTTCTTGTTATTCTTTCATTATTTACAAGCCATTCAGTATTGCTGTGATATCTGTACATCAATGTCATCAATTGCAAATCCCTTCTAGTATTTAGAGGGTCAATTTTACAACATTGGTGCAAATCATTAACTGAAATATCGATTGGCCTGTGAATATCTTGGCATATGCGCAGTGCTCGATATGGGATTGAAATATTATTATAGAGAATACCTCATAAGCTACATTTTTCCTAAGAAAGTAAAGCGTTGCTCAATTGATACTATTTCACTCTCGATATTTATTACTTTGGGATTTTGGCTGGGGTAGCAGAATCAAGCTTGACCCCTCTACCGCACTGTCCATCAATTCATGTCAATATAATTATGTGACCCAACACACAGAAAGGATGCTTCGAGGGGGTTATAATCTCAAGCCCCATACCCACTTGGCGATTTTGATGATTTTACCCGTGATTCTGCTGTTGCCCATCGCCAGTCGCCAATAAAATCGATTAAAGCTAAACATTAAGGGAGATATGGGTAGATTTGTGAAAAATAGGGACGAAAATGTCCTAAACCAACTTTTTCTGTAGGATTCAATTAACCTACTTTTTCTGTAGGATTCAATCAACCCACTCTAAACATTCCATTTTGTATGAAAAACATTCTATTTGGAATGTAAATAGAATGTTTTTTTTCCCAAATATTACCAAACATTAGATGTTTGGTTACCATGGAAACGACAACATTTTGCCATTGTTTTAAAAAATTGTAGCCCATTTGGAAAAACATTACTTGATTGTATTATCAGTCCAAACTAAAAGAGATTATTTTTTGTAGAACAAAAGTTATAAGCATAATAGCCTTTATGACTTTTTGTCAATTTATAGAGAAAAGTTTATGTCATAACTAAATATCTCGATAAATAGTCATTATCCTGACTCTCTACCAATTTAAGGAAAACCGACAGTCCTGTCTTCAACAGTCTGTAACTTCCTTGAATATTATCCAATGTTGATGTGCTTGTTATCATTTGAAAACTTAAAACATGCTCTGTAATGCTTAATTCCCGCCTGGAGCATCCTTTCCGTGTGGTGAGACATTTTTTTCTTTTTTTAAATATTGCTTCCAAAAATTTGGGTGTATAAACTCGGTTTACAACCACATATACCGATCGGAAGAGGATACTTCCAGGGGACTCATTGTTTTATAACATGTGTCGAAATGTGTATAGTACTATGAAACGGTTGTTTATATACGGGAGTCAGGAGGTCCATTAGGAGGGTTGTTGCATTGTCTTAGCTCGTCTTGGCACTACGGGTTCCCAACCCTGATAACCCTAACCACGTTTTTCCATTGGCGACATCATTGTGAATACAAGTACAGCAGGTTATAACAGGGATTGGTACCTTAGGCGGAAATAGTCAAAATATCTCAGTGCGCTGCATCAAAAGCCTCTACTAGCAAATCCTTCGTCACAGATCACATGGAAAGCATTAAAGGTATTTCTTTTCCAGTTATCATCCCAATCCTTTCAATCAAAGGTGTGGGACACAGTGAATGACTGAGAGACGTAGCTGAAGAGGAATACACTAATCGGGATATGGTTATATTCGCCATGTGACTAAGTGTACCCTCCAGTTTTAAAGTATAGTGATCCACCATCCTGGGTCTCGGGTCAAAAGTCAAGTATTCATTTATTTAGTGTGACCCCAATCATTCAGTGATGACCAATAATCAAAATCAGCTAGAGTCAACTCCATAATTAGGTAACTTAGGCCTACGGATGGACAGAGCGCCTGGAGGAGAATCAGGCCTTATCTGCCTGACCAGGGTGGATTAGCCTGGATTGAGGCCCAACTATTACCCTAATAATGTATGGGCATGGCCCTCCAACGGTCATGATGCCCTGGGACCTTGGCTGCATGGAGGGGGCTGATATATTAGGTCCAACAGAATCGGGGCACGTCCAACTCACCCTGTGTGCCATAGTTAAAGATAATACAGTGACCAAATGGCCGCTGATAAGAGTGATAACACGTTGGTCACAATGACCAAATGACATACATGTATAGTTAAGTAACTGCTGTGAATAAAATAAACGTTATTTCTTAATGAAGTTTGAACAGTAACTGAACAGGAATAAACTGAACTTTCCCACTGTGTGAGAGTACAAATCTTTGCAAACTATTCTGAGCATTGCAGAGAACTAGAATAAAGAAGACTCTATCATAGTTGTGTGTAGAAGAACGGAGCTGGCTTCATGGACCCAAGACCTTGTGTTTTACAAGCATTAATATTGATTTAGTAGTTCTTGCATAGGCCGCTTGATACAATCAATTTGGATCGACAATAATACTCTTACCAAACATGCAACCTAAACCTGGTGACATGATTATAAAACACGGAAATTATGAGATAATAGTTGGACTCTATATCATCATTCTAAAAAGTAACATGACCGACCCCCAGGACCGACCATGTACAAAGTAAGAGCTTAGCAAATGGGAGCTGGCACGGGATCATCCTTGGCCTTAATCCAGGGGTCTGCCATCCTCCTGCCATACTACTGACACCCTGCCATACCACAGCCATACCACTGCCAGTCTTACAGGTAGTTATATTGGCTACCAGTATGGCCTTTTGTGAAATTCCAAGTACTGTTGGCCCCATGTGACAATGTCCCTAATGGTAAAAACGACCACGTTCTTTTCAAATGCTTCCACAAGAAGTTTGTATTCCAGGAACAAGACCGTCCTGGAAATACCGAGAAGCCATATAGCACGAACATGAGGGTGCTGACTCACAAGTCCATGCCACGTGGTCAAAAATGGGATACCCCAAAACTAAGGGTTTCAGACAGAATGAGGAGATTTCTTCTTTTAAATAATCAAAATTCCTAAATTATAAACGGCTAAGTTGATGTTTAAACAATGATACCAGTACACGTATACATTCTTCAATGAAACTGATTTACAATGCTAAAACATCATTAACCAATCAATAAAGAATAATTTAATAGAAAACTCCATGGATTATTTAGAGGTACCTAGTTGATAAAAGGCAATTCCTCGTCCGCCAGAGTGTTGACAGTACATCGAGAACGTAATTCCCATCTTTAAAACGGCCCCAATGGAACTATCAAAACAAACAGCAATAGAGAGCATTCCTCATTAGGCCTACTAACTTTAATTCAGTGTAAAATCACTATTACACCACGTGTTTCCAACCCTTTTCATTTGCATTTCCTTTGAATTTGATAATCTGATATGATATTATAAGGTTGTCCGTTACAGTAAGTTCCGGGACTAAGTTACACATCAAGTTGCTCATAATATTATATAGACTGGTGATATTGATGGATGTGCTTTGTTGTGTTGAGTACTAGTAAAAACTGATCACGTACGCCCCTATTCCCTTATAACTCAAATAAAGACGATTCATATCAAGTGATGGTTCCTGGCAGTATACATAGACTATATATACCATTACCCGCCAGGAACAATCAGCACCTCACTCCCTGAATGACAGTCCCTTCGTACGGCCGTACTGGTCATGTGACCCTCATCACGTGATGGCAGCTGGGGTGGGGGGTGGGGGGGGGGGGCACAAAATAAGTGTATGGAGAGATGATGACTTAATCTGACAGCAGTCTGCTGGAGATTTGGCCCCTCATGTTTTACGTGGAGGACAGATGGGGCTGGATGGGGTGCACTAAGTGGTCTGTATGAGTGTTTGTGTACTCAATGGGATGCCTCTGAGCACCACTTAGTTCCATACCCCATCTAAGGACTATTATTGGCATGGTTATACCTAGTAATAATGTGTTAAGCTGAAGAGAATGACAGTATGGTGTTCACAGACAGTTTTGAAATGAGATGTTATACTTTTACGTGGCATTATGAATAGGTAATTGAGAATTCTGGGTCAACCAAACTAAGGGATTCAAAACGGTTTACATGAGCTAATCAACTGTTTTTTACTGTTTATTACAGTATCTGCAGTACTAAATAAGGATATTGCTGGCATTGATTCTCCATCATCCTACGGTTCATTTTCCGTTTTGCTCACAGAGCTCAAAACAGTTACTAAACTAGTGGGTTATTATTTAAGAAGGGAATTCCTAAACTCCTGAAAGTGACATGTGTCACGTGTCTATCGAGATGAAAATGAAATTTAATTAACGTGCTACATGGGACTTAACTTGAATACTTAACAGGAAAATGGATGGGAAAATCAATCTGGAGATTTGCCCCAGAGAAATATCATGGGACATCTGAACCGGACAGTTACCAACTGGACAAAGAATAATGCATGAACATTCTGCTAACTCATCTGAACCTAACATAAAGATTCCGAGAACTAAATGATTCTACTTTTTTTTCACAAACAAGTTGTAAGTATGATATAATTTAACTTATAAACATAATAATAATTATTAATAATATACGTGACACTTGGTCTCAGGTGCTTTGCGTGTTTGTCTGAGTACTGACACGGAACATTCATAGTGGCATTCAGCTCAGTAATTTAGGATCAGCACTTAAATTCACTCGTCCGTAATGGTGCACGTGGCTCCTTTTATGCCATTAAAGATACGTGAACGTTCTGTAACAATAATATTAACTTTTGATGACAATTTCAATTTTGTTTGCGTCCGTTCGATGTTTGTGTCCGTTCATCTTTTTTCAGTCTAGTGGCGACATCTGGAGTAACTGTAGCTAACCGTGAACAGCACAGTTTGCAGCCTTCAGCTGTTATCAAACTTTCTCCAGAGAGTTCCTAAACCTTTCTCCTGTTAATATGCGAAGAGCTGACCAGGCCGATGCACTGTGTAATTATGTGTGTTTTAAGATCATCAATTACCATATGAACTCGCTAATAGATTAGGTCAGGTCGTTCATAATTATAATGAATATTAACTGAAAAAATCACAGTTGTTGTAAATGTGACGTTCTCTGGTAAGTCGGGGTTACCGATTCTTACAACAGAGGAACGTGGGGGTTGTTCGGGTCTCGGGGCGGACGGGGAATCCGGGCCAAGAACCGAGATGTGTTTCTAGAGTCGTGCCTCGCGCACGAGGGGGGGGCTGAGCGAATCGGTCGGGAATCGGCGCTCGATGTCAAACGGAGGACTGCGGGGAAGGGAAATTATGGTAGGGGTACGGGTCGGCCGGGGTTCGTCTCGCTCTATCTCCCAGACCATCATTCACCCCCACCGGGCGGTCCACCCCACGGTTACGGTCCGCGGGGGCGACGGGCCGACGGTCGCCTATTGTTTGGTAGCGTGGGGCCGAGCCTGCCGCGCCCTCGTCCCCGCGGACTTCGTTCCTTCGTCCCGCCTGTCATGCCTTCGTGCCATGCTACGCCTCGGTCTCCGGGACTGTTTCGGGCCTTCGTGCCTTACTTCGGTCCCTCGTTCCTCGTTCTTCGGGCCGTCGGGCCCCTACCCTAAGTTCCTACTATTTATCTCGAACTTCGACTGTTTTATCCTAACTTCTGGTTAATTACTCGAATCAGCTCATCTTTAGCGGTTGTTTCAGGAAAGAAGACACGTCTGGACACAAGGAGAACTGTTAAAGAACTCTGTTTATTCGGGCCTCACCGCCCCTTTATATACTCTAGAGGTCAGCCCTGATTGGCTGCTTTCGGTCACGTGATCTATAACTGACGTCACTTCCGGTTTATATCTTTCGTTTCCGGTTTACATTTCACTTCCGGTTTATATCTTTCCGGGTTTCGTTCCTTTACATTTTCGTTCCTTACATATTCGTTCCTTACATATTCGTGCCTCTTTTTTCGGGCTTTTTACACTTTCGTTCATTATTACATATTCGTTCTTTTACATATATTTCGTTCTTTTACACTTACGTTCTTTACATATATACCTTTTTATAATATTACCTTATTTTCTCTTATTTTGACCTCTACATATTTTGGATGAATAGCCGTTCATCACATAAACATACAGTAGGGGGCCTACCCTTTCCAAAAATGAGAAACCGCACATTACTCCTTGCAATACAACATTCTAACCTAGAAGTACCAATAACAATCAATCGAAAGTGCCAGGTTGAGCCTACTGTAAGTCTATTATTATCGCTTATTCTTTTATTATATTACATAATCCCCATTCATTGATATCCACTCATGACTGTCGGTACATGAGCTATTGGTCAGAATTATGTGTTTTTTTTCTGAATAGCTAATATCCAATTCCTAATAATTATGTCCCGTTACAAATCAATTATAAAATATATAATTTGCATTTCACAAACTACACCCCTAATTACATTGGCCAAATTTATGCCCCCAATTAGTTCTTAGGGTTCTCACACTTGAACTATCTAATCTACTTACGACAAATTGATAGTTGCTAAAACCATGAATGTCATTTACTGTCACTTCAATAATGAAAATTGAAACATGGCCAGTAGAGAATTTAAATTAGTTGTTTCTCTCTCACACATAAATGTGATAGGAAAGGACAATATCTCACAGTAGGCAGGAATGTTACATGTAGCACCTTATTATTAAATTCCTAGCGCTATGACATGTCTTACCTTGGTGGTAGGACGTGTGACACTGACAGGTCTGTACTCTCTATATACACATAACGCCTACAGACCTGTTTGGAGAGTGAGCAACTCAGGTCACGTCCTGAGCAGGTGCTGAGTGTGATATGTTCTATTTTCAAATACACTGATCTTTATACTGATGGTTTACTCACGATTCGCATCGAATTAAATATATAATTCGGTTTTCGTTTTATAACGGAATTGAGGCTTAATGTATTCATGACCTGTAGATAGCAAAAGTGGACTTAAAGGGCTTGTTGAAACGAGACCCTCAGTGTCAAATTATGCGGAATCTAAAAGGTCATCAAAAGGAACTTTTATATCATTTTTCTCTAGCATAATCATGCCAGAACTTAAAATCCAGAAGGGCCAAAACTATTGTGACTATTCATTATTATATGTTAAAAAGCCCTAAGGCTAATGCATTGTTTTCCCTATGTAACGAACAGAACCAACCTTGTAATGAACATAACTAGATCTTTTAACCAATATAAGGAATATAAACACTGTAACCATAATTATCATGAGTGTATTGTAGCACAAAATGAGTCTGTTATATCAATTATATAGGCGACTTGGTGTGATGAAATAAATCAGTGTCTACTTTGATGCTCAATTAGCAACTGTTAACACCTACCTGTTGTTGACTTGATTATTCTTGGGGAAACAGCATGATGACCATACCTTGCACCTGAGCATGGATCCTGGGACCGACCCTATATGGTCTTAAACCATTTGACCACCTGTTGACCCCAGGATGACACCGACTGAACGGGGGACCGGACGGGATGTTCCAGCCAGGCATGCATGTAAATCAGATACTCAATCCCGAACCATGAATATATAAGAATAAATAATAGGCCGCGCCGTAGGTGGACCCTTGACACCTCCTTATAAATCTCCTTTTCACATTATACTTATTGTCACCCCTTTGTGAGTTTCAACCAAGCAACAAGCTCGATCTACACAAGTTACCGTTTCGTTCTCGACAAATAGCCTTCCTGGGGGGAAAAGAAAGAAGTTGACCAAAAAGTTGTTGCCACTCGGTGCCCCATAGCTGGCTGTGAGGCCCGGACTGGGCGTTGTCCACTGCTTCAGGTTTTGTTGCGTCTCCAGTGGTTGGCAGGTCGTGTATCCAGTGGTTGGTAGGAGCAGCTCCAGGCACCATGGCGGACGGCGAGGGAGAGCAGAAGCCGCAGGTGAGTCGATCGACCCTCCAGGAGTCCCACTCCAGGGAGGAGGAGGGGCAATTGTGGGAGAAAGATGGATAAGGGTGGATCGACCAACGTTGATTCCTTGGAGTTAGAGAGTTGTATTAATAATTGCATCCACAAGGCTCTTGTTAGATATTCAAGAGGTTCGCGAAGGGGACCCTTTCTCCTACTTCTGCAAATGTTTTGGTGTTCATCTAAGCCATCAGAGTGTGCATCACTTAGATTGAGTTCAATAACCTATTTACTTTGCTGGGGATGTTTTTAGGAGCTATAGCAAATGGATATTTTCCCTTAAAATATTAGGACATGCTAACAAAGGGATGGTTCAAGCCAGCATAATCACAAGTGGAAGATCACCTGTGACTGTGAAATAGTTTTGCTTGATAAACATATTTGAAAAAGTGCTTACCTCATAACATTTTCAAGAATCTAAATATTAGCTGATAATGCAGTTTCTCTCCTATACATGCATAGACTATAGCTTACAACAGAAGGTGGAGTTGCAAAGTCTAGAATCATAGATTGTCATTTTCGTAAAGTTTAGATATCTTTTTCGAAGAATTCGATCTTTGTTGTGGAACTAGTGTCAAATAATTCTAAACAATATACATTATGATGGACGTGTAACCTATAAATGTTAGCTTGAGCATCTACCATGCAATGTATTTAAACAGAGATGCTGACCAATTTCTCGGTAAACCAGGGCCAATGTTCGAATTCCTTGCCTGTCTGCAATAGGGAAATACTTGTACTCACGAGTGATGCATGTACATTTATGGTGCATGCTCTTCATTATCATTTGCCTCCTCATTCTTTTATTAATTATGACAAGTTCATGACCAAACTTAAATCTTCATGGCTTGTCACTAGATGTCCTAAAGTCGTCTTATTCCTTCAATGTGTATTGAGCTGTCAAAATATGACCCAGTCTGCAAAGGGTAATGTAAGCTGGTTTAGTGTGTAACTTTACATAATCTTATATTAAAAGTGATCTTCTGTTGATCAAGTCTTACCTTGTTGACAATATCGAAAGTCACCCGTCGCTATTCAGTGTAAAGATTAAATTAAGGCGTTGACCATTTATAGTAATTGACGGGCCTATATCAGAAACAGTCTTTCACCCTAATCAGCTGTTCTAGTACCGTTGATTATTTTTAAATTTCATTCCTTATGGCTTACTCCATCTTCACCAATTTTCAGAAGTCCAGGTCCCATATCTTTGATCAGGGAAACTTTGATTAGTGTCTCACAATTAGAAATTCTGTCTATCATGAACAAATGTTACACCTAATATTCCCTCTCTGAGACTTTTTTGCAAAAACACTATAAATTTTGGTAAAAGGCAAAATTCCTGATCTTGAGACCCTGATCAAAATTCCCTGATTAGCCAAATTAGTTACGAGGATATGGGACCAGGGGGTGAAAGCGCAATTCAATTTCACGTTGATCCAACATTTTATTATGACGCTGGGAACCTAGTCGATCATTCATTGTAAACGTTAGCACGTTTCCTTCTATAGTTAACGATCGACACAATGTCATTTAATAGATTTAAGCACACCATTGCACAGCAAAAACAAGACAAAACAGTTTTCCTTCCTTTCTTTATATCATATATTATCTCTTAGCATATCGTGTAATACAATACTTGTTGCGTTGTAATTGTGTTTAGCCTAACTCCTGTTTTATGTTGCCATGGAGACGGTGATTGTGATTAGAGGGTATCTCACCTGTTAGGACCACGCCTACCTGTCCAGGTTTGACGGTTTGGACATGGATATCTTGCTCAATATTTGAGGAAACATTAGCTGCGTACATTACAATCCATTCAAAATCTAGTTTTTCCAATATCATGCCAGATGCTTAATTATTTTCTTTAACATAATTTAACAATGAATAGCTAAAACAATCACGAATGTTCAACGATTTACAAACAATGAACTGTTGCACTAAGGCTATAAACTAATAACAATAGTAGTGAACATAATTTCTCATCAACAGCACAAATCAGACGTAATACATGGTGCTCAACCAAATTATTTCTTGATAAATAGCATCATTGGTGTGTTATTACTTTTTATTCCCGTATATATATATATATATATATATATATATATATATATATAAATTTATTACTGTGTACCCTCTTGCATAATTACGGTTAACCGTACTATGACATGACAGTCATTATCTTTGGAATCAGAATTAATTGACAGTATTGTTATATAGTATTGACGTGACGATTGGGACGAGCAATAGCCACTAAAATGAATTAACCCCTTCAACCCTCTATTCCTAAGGATAATGGATAAAATGTGTGTGGACTACAGAAAAAATGCTTTCTAACGCTGCAAACCATTTGAAAATATTCCTTTTAGAATCTTAGATATGGTCATTTGAACTTCCCTACTTCTTGTACAATAGAAACCCTCCAGTTCTCATAGTCTTCTTTGTTTCCATGTTATGGTAACTTTAACTTGACCTTGTATATTAAGAATACAAAAACATTTCTTATCCAAATGTTTGAAATACAATAACTTTTGATTGACTTTGTCTTTTATCTAACTGTTTGAAATATAAGGCAGAAAAAGATATTTCCTGCATTTCTCATGAAAATTGTTCCATTGACTCTGAATGTTTTTTTCTGTAACCATGGCAACCTAACAACCTTATTATATGAAGGATTTCTGTGAAAAAAAAACATTCCATTGCAAATTTCCCATAATGCATCATTTGCAAATTGTTGAATTCTCAGGAAATTTCTATCTAAGTCAAACTTTCACACAAAATTACATGAAAAAATGGTTTTTCACCAATAATTTCTTAATTAATGCTTTCAAGAGGCTGATTTCCCAGAATAGGCAGATTTGCCCTATATTGACCATAAACAACTAATAAAGGCTTTTATTGGAACACATGTTCTAAAATATCTAAACATCATAGAATAATAATACAAAAAGTGTAAGGTTCCTTGGAACTTTGGGAATATTTTGATATTTACCTCATGAGTGTAGGTGAAATACCCATTTTATAATCCGAATAAAACCCTAAAAGAGGTGCCATTTTATGGGTAACATTCATGTGGTGGCCAAATATGGCCTTATGGGGTGGAAGGGGTTAACAATTTCTCAACTTTGTAATTTACCTACAACAGCTACACTAACTTTGTCTTTACTACTCCCCATCTTGGCTATCAGTTTTTTTAAGATTCCTATCTTTTTCATTGCGCGTCAAAGGGTACATCTTCAAGTAAAAGTGTTTGGGACACTGTGTCATATTGTAAACGCCTGGTTCAATGTTTGGATATGTCCGAAAAATTCAGGGCACAGATGGGATTTCAGGCAGTGTGCCACAAAATGATTAACGGCCTTGAGAGTTTTGTGTATGTAGGTTGGGAACTGGACTGGATGTGTTACTACTAGGAATAGAGTGTCATGTAATAATCTACTATATTATTTTATCATCACCGTTACATATTCGTGAGCATATAAAAACCCGGGTTTCCACCGAACGATTTGACCATGGTGTAGGGTCACGACAAAAGTTACTGTCCTCAAAAAATGGTCGTGAGTATAAATCGTAAGTAAATGTCTTAAGGAACCTCATGTCAAAGTGTTTCCACTAAAAGACTAAAATACTGATTTCTGAACGACCATTTGACATTCAGCACGACCATTTCTAACGACAAAAGTCAGAAGCCCCAGGGAACAATGGATCTAATTGGCTTTAATTGCCTCTGGAAGAAATCGTTTGCAAATGTCGTCCAGAAATATTAAACAGGTTTAATATTTGGTCGTTTGCAAATCTTTTACTTTTGTCTTGAGTAAAAGTCATTTGCAGTCGTTCACAAATGTCTTTCCCTACGATTTTGTGTTTCCACTAAACGATTTTATGGACGACCATCAAAGATTTACAAATCTTTACCAGTCTTAGGCTGTCTTGAGGAGAATGTCGTTCGGTGGAAACAGGCCTTAAGCCATCCCGGGTCATCATGTCGCCACCCATGAGGCACCTTCCTGAGGCCTGTCAAGTTTAGTCTGCATGGGTTGTCCTTGGGTCGGCAGGTGGTTGAGTCGCGCCTTTTGTCCCAAAGGCTGCATCAGGGTTTATCATCGGGTGCTCATATTTGTCATTATGGTCTATATCTCAAGCATAAGACATAAATGGATCAGATGTTCACAGTTAAGCACCTTAAAGGATGCTGGTTTATTTTCAGGTAAAGGTCCGCCATTCATAGGCAACAGGTACACACTGATTGGCTATTACATATCATGTGACATAGCCCTATAAATCATGTTTTTACCCAATGAACTCAGAGTTTTGTGTTATCCAAAACAGTTTCATAGTTACTCTTAGTATTTCATAATGTTTCCGCAATTCGGGTATTTTATTGAACTTTAAATGATAATTATGCAATTATTACAATATATATAACAGCCACAGGGCCGACCAAAGGCTAATATACTAACTGATGAAGTGTAAGTATTTTCTACTGCCAAAACTACTTTCCTTTATGGCACGCATGGCCTAGGTGTGGTACGTATAAGGGGTAGCGTGAAGTACTGCTCCTCATTTTCAGTAATTTAAACATATTTGAAGTATGGCTTGGGTGATAAAATATAGAGGGACCTTAGGGGAAGTCCTCAGGTGGCTGTACGACCCATGGAGAGTATACGTCCCACGGGCTTTGCCCTCTGGTCGTGACAAACCCCTCTGGGTTGTACAGCCACCCTCTGACGACCTTTGCAGTCCTCCTTATATCAGTACCACCCTGCAGGATGATAACATTCTGGTTATCACCCTGCCTTTATAAGTGATGCATTAAACTCTTAACTACTTAACATGTATCACCCAAGGGTATGATAAAGGACACATAATACTATCAAAAATAAATGTGCCGTTCCCGCATTTGGAGTATGCCCAGTAGGTAAAAACCTCTATTTCAATAAACTACTCACATGCAGGCAGACAACGCAGACTTCAGAGTCATTCCTTGGCTAGATTATTCATTCAATTCAAATGGATAATGAGGCAGCTGCAAGCGGAAACTATTGCCTTTTCCGAAGTACTAGTTCTACATTTTAGTTACTTTAAGAAGATAACCAATTAACGTGATATCGGGGCGTGTTTAGTACAAGTTGATGCGACGCCATGATTGAACATTTGGTATTGTCAGAGAAGAATTATGTGCAAATAGTTCTAGCCGCTATTCAGTTCTAAATACATTTTTCTACGTGCACGACCTATTACTTTAACTTTTGCATAATCCAAGCCAATTAGTACCAATTAGTACAATCGTAAACAGTCGTATATCACATACATAATAAGGGGGACTTAGAGGGCTCTGACCATGTCCAACACGATTGTGCATACATTGTAGAAATCCAATACATAGAGTAGCCCATGCAAGGAGCAGTGTTTTTTTTTAAAGTTGTATCAATGAGGATATTGTATTAATATAGGTCCTTCCTTGTTCTATTAACTTTCCCCAGTCATCATGGAGCGTTTTAACTATCAGGGCCTAATATCCACCGTCAAGGGTAAGTATTGGACATGACTCGAAAACATGACTGTTCTGGAAACAGATTTTAATCTGCTATATTAAGCTTAGAAATCCGAAACTGCCCATAAACTGGGCGCGACAGACAGTCAGGCGGTACCAAGGGATAAGTATCATAGACACTGCCAATCTGAGGGTATAATGCTGTCTCGTCTGGTGTTTAGAGATTACCAATTACCATGGGCCTCCAAAATAACTATCCAAATGGTTCATCATGAAACACATTTCTTGACCAATCTAGGAAAATCACATCTATTGTCCATTTGTGTGATTTATATTGGAGTATCTGCAGCAGTTATTTCCTAGAAAACTATTGCATTTTGTTGCATTTTGAAGCAAAATTATTTAGTCAATCACACACTTATTTCATGATCTTTGTCGACAAATTATATATATATATATATATATATATATATATATATATATAAAGGGAAACATTGTGGCAAAAGAAACAAACTTATCCCAGTTTACACCAATATTAAAGTAATTTGGTTGAAAATTCTTTCCTAAATTTTGTCAAATTCAGCTTAATGATTATATTGGCCTTTTCCCAATAACAACCAATGTTAAAGTCTGTCAGCCACACCTATAATGTTTGATCCTATTTTGCCCTGAAACACAGCAATGTGGCAAGCCTGAAATTCTGTCACTTGGTAAAATTTAAGATATCAGAATGTTTCATCAGTACATGGGATTATAGACAAATATAGTTCTTTCCTATAAATGTCAGTAACCCCTAGCCTAGGTGACAGGGATGGCATTACACAGTAATTTTGCATAATATGGGATAGGCTTATTGAGGCTGGCATTCACGAAGCCAAACATTCAGCAACCACAAATGAATCATCAAATTAAACCATTATATAAAACGTTAATCATGAATTCAGAAGGCACGTTTTTGATGACCAACAATGAGACATATAGGTCTTATATATAATTATATATATCCGCACTGCACGACACATGCTTTGTCATATTATCATGATTATGAGACAACACTCACTGAAAAAGCACCAACACAATTAGAGTCTCCGTGCCCCTAGATCTGGGTCGTATCACGACTTGCAATTTAATTGAAAAGAAGGACCGTCACGATGTCTGTCGCTTTGCAATAGGTGCATTCTACCTATTAGCCGTTCTGTTTCTGCAAATCACATACTGACTTCTTCTTGATCATGGGCCAACTCCCCAAATGAGCTTTACACAATTGACAAAAATACATATGATTTGCTCTTTCAGAAAGGCTCATATCACTGACCGTGATATGAATTATAGTTTTTAGATGTGGGGTCCAGGTTTATGATTATAAAAGGCGAAAGTCATTTGTGCTGAGCTGCTTTGCGATTGCACAACACCGCAAATTGCGTCTGTACCATGGCTGTTGAGTAAGCATTCATTTCAGATTAATTACCGATTGTTTACTGAACTCCTGTTTTCTTGTCCTGCCCTGACAGTTTGTTCACCTCACTGATTGGACTGTCTGTTATCATAACTGTTGGAAATCTTTATTCATGTCACTGGCTGGACTAAAATGTACATGTTTATATCACTGTTTATACGTAGATCACAGAAGCCTCGAAGAAAGCCTTAAAGAACGTGGCCGCCGTGACTAGTCCCTTCAGGTGGAAGGCCCGCACCCCGACGCCACACCCCCGCAAGTATAAGGACCCTTCGGAGAAGGTGGGGGTTATTTTCAGTTTTAAGACATTAATTTTTTATCAATAAACTACGGACCTTTTCAGATTAGACTACAGTGATCGGGCGGTGATTTAGTGAAACTGTATTTTTTTCCGAGACTAAATTTTACATATTTAAATATTTAACACATCTTTTACTTCTTATGATATGACACATTAAAAGCGTGATCATGATTTAGAGAAGAAATGAATATCTCGTGTTACTTAATAGTATCATGAGATAATATTTCAGATTGTCTACGTATACTTAAAGATATAAATTCACCAGTTTTATCCCTAGAGACAGAGTAAACATGAAAAAGTAGATTATTATATTTTGAAGCTAATACTTGATCTGTCTAAACCTGTTACGTTTTCAGAATGAAGCAGGTTCGAGTAAGGAGGAAGAAAAAGCTGTGGGAATTGACAATAAAGGATTTAACCAAGAGGACATCGAGGTAGAAGCACCAAAAGAAGGTGATTATGGAAATTTATGTCCTTTAGTGTTTTTTTTCCAGAGATACCACTGTGTTTTTTTTGTGATATACCCCCTACCCGAAGGTCACTCCAGTAGTGCACCTTAATTTTACCCAGAAAAAAGAGGAACAATCATCTAATGGACATCTGATATACAATATCATGTTCTGGTCCTGTATTTACCAAGGCTGTATTTGTGTCTCTTAGAAAACAAAGTAATTTCATTTTGTGACCAGTACAACGCCATTGTCTAACCGACTACTGTGTAGTTACATTCTTCCATGTGCAATGTTAATACTTTATCCTACACGAACTCTATATAAGATGAGCTCCCAATCCAGTTTTCTATAATGATTTGTTATCTATATCATTTTCACTTTGAAACCGACATCTATTTTTCAGCCGAGGGGGAGCCTGAGCTTGTGGACGAAGAGAAGAAATCAAAACTCGATGGTTACTTTATTCTTTTAGCTACAATCCTAGGAGCCGCCATATTGGCTGTGGCTCTCTATTTCACAAGTAAGGCATCTCTGTTCGTCATCTAAATAGATATAAACTGGTCACCACACCTGCCCATCCTTACTTTTATTAACATAATTCACTTGTATATCAAACAATGACTATAATTATTGTACAGGTAACATAAGCTTTCCGAGATGTGCTTTAACCCTTTTACTGCCGAATACGATATCCTACAATTCATAATTACTGGCCCAAATATGAAAATCAGTTTAAAAATTGCCCAAACTCAAAGTCTCTCTGGATTCATTGTGGTAGAATTTGATTTTACATTTTGATGAAAATATTCTAAATGTTAGCCCCGTGTCAATGTGGCAAAATTAACTTTATTGGTCAATAGCAGGACTACATTTAAACTATGGGTTTCCATAGCAACCAGCACTTGGTGAAATATTTCTTCTATTTGCTTTAAAGAGAATATAAATGATCTATCTTAATTGTCTCCACAAAAGATAGTTTGTGATTATCTTAAAGGGAGCCAAAACCAATAAATTCAATGAAATTTTCCAAACTCAGATAATCATGGAAATCCATTCCTTGAGCCTATTCCTGGCCTATGTTAAAATCTAAACCATGAAATATGGTAAAAAATAATTAAAAACACATTTTTCTTGCTCAAATCAATTAATGTGGATCCGCAAAAATAGGGTTTGTTTACAAACAAATGCAAATATTACCATCTCTTGTGGCATTCTACATTAGATTGAGCTAGTTCACACAGCTAATACTTTATCACTGACCTTAACTGGACTCATCTAACATATTTCTATACTTATCTCACTTTTGAAAATTTTGTCAATTATATTGGTTTTGGCTCCCTTTAAGGATAGACAACACCTCTCGATGGGCCATTTGCAGTAATCCTCATTGCGCTCTCTCTATTAAGGTTACAGTAATTTAGTTTATATCAAATGAAAGAACATATTTTTCTCTATCTTTTGATATAAAGTCAATTGTTTTTACTCCAATATTGGAGAAATAAGAGAAGAAAAATTGATTTTTCAACTTTTATTTTTTGAACATGAATATCTCAGCTACTATTTAATTGATTTTTATGAATTTTTGGGAGCTTGTTTGTTACATTAGTATGCAGGGAAGCGTGTCTCAGATTTTGTATTTAGGCCTTTGTTTTAATTTTATGTCAAAAAACGGGAAACTTTTAATGAATCTTTTTCAATTAATTTTCTACATTTAATCAAATGAAAACCGAGACCTAAATCAAGAATCTGAGACATGGTTCCCTGCATGTGAATGTTATGAAGAGATATACAAAATTTCATACATTTATGTTCAGTATTAAACAAGATATCCATGTTCAAAAAATAAAAGTTGAAAATGTGTTTTTTCTATTTCCGGTAAGAGGACAGACATATACATGTACACATTGTAAAATTAATAGTATCATTATAAAGGTGTATTCAAGATGCACTCAATGGTATACAGCCCATACTCATGTTATGTAAATTGAACAATATATGCCTATTTAAAAAAAGTTTAGCAAATTGGCCGCTGAGAGGTGTTGTCTATCCTTAATTGAACCCAAAGTTGTGAACTTTTGAAAATTATGTAATTTTCGACAAATTGGTATATTTTCATTTTTGAACTGATGTTAGAATATTGAAACGGACCATATCTCTGGTTTTAATTAGAATTTCTGAAAGTTCTTTCAGTTCCTGACAGGAAAATCCTTCCCTGATAAAGGGGGTTACAATAGAGATTTGCTATAGAGCCACTTTTGTGGCTTCCAGTGCTGAAAGGGTTAAATGCATCCACATGTCTGTCAATCTGCAGCTTGTAACACTTTGAGGACATTTTACCACATCTAGCTAACTCTGGCACTTTTAAGGTAGTTCTATCATTTCTCAGCCAACTAGTAGGGCTTTGAACTTTGAGGCTGAGACCATTAATTTTCTACGTAATTAGTTATAATGAAACTTTGGGGATGGTCTACCATTTTCAGTCGATCAGCTAAATATCTTTGTTATACTATTGTATTGGGCCAACATTGTTCGATATTTACATAAATTAATGATGTTTGTAATGCCATTTCTAGTTCAAACATTAATATGTATGCAGATGATTTTGTCCTTTACTACAGCTTTAGCACCTGGGAAAGTGTTCATAACAACTTACAGAAGAATTTGATTTATTTTATTGATTGGTGTTGTTGTTACAATGGCCTTTCCCTGAACATTGTAAAAGAGATGAGCTTAATATTAGCCATAGAGAAAACATGATGCAAAGTTCATAAACCTTTATGTTTCAAAATGAATGATAAAAATATTTCGTTTGTGAATTCATAATATTATTCATACCTGGGATTTTATTCTCTTTGTTGTACCACCACTTGAAGCCAAGCAACTAGTGGCACAAGGTACATAAGTCATAAATACGAAGAAAAAACTGGACTTTGATTTCACCGTTTCAGTTACGAGTGTCATGCATGTGGAGGATGCAGAACCAATAAATAATGCGGGAAATGATACCATGACAACAGATGCGCCTTTCAAAGGTAAGGTATTTTAGTAAGACTATAGTTTCATTTAAGTATTGGAAATACCAGATGGATCATAGTCTTCTGTACTCGTTTCCCTCACGCATTATCAATTCTTATTTTTCTTCTTAGCACATGAAGAGCATAGATATATCTTTTCGCAATAAAGGTTGGTGACTGATATAATTTATATACATTTAAAAGAATATATAGTTATACTGATATCAGAAGTTGTGACAGATATTAATATCATCATCTGCTAGCACATGTCTATAAATTGAAGTCCCTTTAACTTTGTGTTTGGTCTGTTCCAGGTGAGGCAACAACGCACCAGAAAACATAGAATGAATGCCAATGAAGGGGGTGACTCTGATAAAGGAAGGGGTCGTCCCAAGGCAGGCGAGGACTTAGTGAACACATGTGCCACTCTTCCTATCCGTCCCTCTTGTTCCATTGGAAGAGAATGAAGAATCACCCAAACTAATGTTGATAAACTACCATATATATCATGTGCATGTATACTAGCATGTCCAGAACGTAAGATACTGAATAATAATGATCTATTTATCTGTTTATAATTTAAAATCTCCAAGAAAAAGGATGCCTTTTCCCTTTTCTGCGTAATTATTGGTACTTTTAATTATAATTATTATTCACTAAATGTTGTTAATGTGTATTCAAGTATAAATATTCCTTGCAAGAAATGAAGATATAATGTCTTAAACTGTAGCTTGTCATACATCGATCTTTATTAATATTTATGTTCGTTGTTGTTATTGGTAAATGTCTGACAAGACTGATTTAAGACGGTAAAGAGATCTGTAAAGTGACACCAAAATGTAATGTTAATTCATCCCAATCTACAGTTATTGGTGTTTTAATTTATATTGCCTTAGATAACTCGTGGACATGCTGTACCATAACTAGGTGTTAATTCACACAGAACCATGGCGCCACCTGTCATCTATTCCATAATGATTAGTCGTGCCTTGATATAATGTTAAGTATCTGTTCATAAAATACTGAAAGATTGTTCATGAAGAATAAACATTTACTGATACCACCTTCCCTCACTATGCTTTTGTTATATTATGATAATTCTAGATAAAGTATCAAAACCTAAGTATAACATTTATTTTCTGAGCATATATACTTAGTGTTGTTACATGAGTTAATCAGGGATGATTGAGGGGTTAAGACGTTTCTTCTCTTTTTTTAATTCTAGTCTAAATAATGTAGATTCGGGCCTGTCCCTTTTGTTAGTTTCTTGTCATTAGTATTATCTAAGGCAGATCCTTCTGGAAATGCACTGTAGCCTGTGGTTCAATTTGCCTATATGATTAATTCATATTTTTTTGCGTGAAAGGATGTAAGCTATACACTAGTCGATTAAAAAGTAGCATTGTATCTATTGACGTGCTGGTCACAAAATGAAATTTCTTTGTTTTCTAAGATATACAAATACAACGCCGGTGAACACGGAAACAGAATATGTATTACTAGATGTCCATTGGATAATTATTCCTCATTTTCTGGGTAAACCAACCTCCAAATTCCCTCATTGATTCAGTTCCCAGCTTTTGAGACAGAAAAGACAATCCCAATAAGCAATGGAGTCTCTGTGGTAAACACTGTAGATGCTGTGGTAAACACTTGTTAAATTCACAAAACTCTAGATCTCTTTCTTACAACCGTCACTAGGTTGCAGAACTTTTTTGGGGTAAAATATGCCACTAGATGGCAGATATGGGCCCTTTTGTTGGAATCATTGCTTCTGTGTATAAACCATCCGTCATTGCTGTTACATATCACAGATCACTCTCCTACGTTTGGTATCTCTTCCACAACCTTCCACCACTGTGTGCTGATATGCATAGCTTAAACAATGTTCTACTCATGTCTGGAAAACGTTGGTGTCGACACCTTATTTTGGTTATTTAGTGTAGATAATGCAAATACTGCAACTTTATATATAGTGCAAAAAGTGTTTACAAATCACACCATGTGTGGTAGCTTTTTAAATTGAATAAAAGCATTCATTCTTTATAAGCAACTATTTCAATACTAGTAGAATATGAATATAGCAAGGTTGGGTAGTTGAATAAACATGAGTGGAAACTATTTGCAAGTAATAAGCAGCCAAAGATGCAGACCTGTCTGTTACTATCTAGGAGAAATAAAATCTTAACGAATCGCATCTTATATTAATGTTGTTTTACATGAATTCATCATGATAGTATCGTAATTATTAATTGATGAATAATATCCTGAAAATCATTCATTTGATACAAAATTATACTGGTATACATTAGCCGCCCCCTGATGCTATTCTGAAGATGCTTCTGGTACGTTTACTTGTTAAGAATAGTTGTAAAAATGTTTGAATTTTACTTTTGATAAATGTATCATAATCTTACATAATTGTGTAACCACACCCTCATACTGGGTGACATACACGGAAAAGAAGTATTCTCTTTGAATTGTATGAAGGGTATATTTAAGGTGAAACTTATTCTTGAAACTGCTACAAACAAAGCTGATAAAAGTAAGAGTCTGCAGAATCCACCGATTGATTCGTTTTTTTATCATTGTATCTGGTGATTGCCCATAATTATATTGATCTTTCTGCACTATGATGGTATAATTTAGAAAAAAAGTTAGTAAAGCTGTTTGGCAGGAGTTTGTACCGATACAACAGTATCAGTCAATAGTTTTGGATTCGCAGTTTAGGGAAGGCACTGTTACTTTATGTACGTGGTACTCAAATTCCTTTACAAAATCACTGTGAAATAAACACTCTCCTCTGTTAAGACTCTATTATAATCCATTGTTATAACTTAATATGACTTTAATCCAATGTTTATTTAGCTTCTGGTCTAAGCTGCGCTTGTTTATTTTGGTGAGTAGATTTTGGTATTTTGATTAACAAAGCTGTCTGCAATTCTGCAAATATCTTGGGAGCTAATGTAATTTTCAACTGCTGCTCTATGTCCCGTTGGAAAATAGTATACTTTATAATTTCGAGTGCAAATTATTCTCCTTTTGCAAGTGTCTACGTCACTTAAATTATCTATAATTTTCTTTTGAACAAAAAATTGTTGTACAAGAACTGCCTGCTGTCCGGTCGTCAGTCTACTGTCGTCTATAAGAATCTTTGCTGAAGTCCCAGCAAAATTAGAAGGTATAAACATTAAAGTTGTGTTCAAAGAAGCCTACATTTTGTTGTTTCCCTTCAACTTAGGTTCTGATTCCTTACTGGTATCGGATGGGCTCAAAATTCGTTGCCAAAATTCGTTTCACAATTTAAGCGACGCGATTGCCCGGAAAGATTCTATCATACACACGACATGTTAGTAGTATATGGAAATGGGAGTTTACAGCTGGTCGTATCATGATCCACTGTATGCATGGCAATTTATGGTTACATTTGTAGTACAAAGAAATGAGAATTTGGTGCCATTTTTATCCATGATCAGAAGAAAATATACAAAAAAAGTGTTCTTCATTGCAATACAGGTTTTCCTTTTGACTTAAATACTGTGTGAGGTAAGAATAGAACTATCATATATTGAAGTGCATACATGTACCGCCTAATATATATTTAAGCGATCTCCCGTAACAAATAGCAATCATAACCAGGTTATCATAACATGAACTTTATTTCGTCTAAAAGAAGTGTTGTTTTGACAAAGATACATGAAAATATGATTAGCAAGTGACACTTACCACAGTACTCGGTCGTATCTCTTGGTTTTGGTACAGCAAGGAAGGGCAACGCTAACTGAATTATCATCCGATATGCACCCCCATGAGTATGCGTACTGAATACCGATCATTGAGATTCATTGGAGACAAAGCCATATATATAATCCACAAATATAGTTCACCTTATTTTAACCCACCTGTATATCTGCTGTTGCACAAAATTATATCCTAACATTTGACCAGCTTCTTTTGCTTGGTAGATACCTGTTATTCTTATACAATCACACATTGCATCTTTGTGGTCATACATGTGCATCCTTGTGCACATCGTTGCACATGCACTGATAATTATATAAATATATTTTTGTTTGTCATAATTATGTACACAATCATGTACAGAATGTACACGAAATCTATATATAGTGTGCATGCACATAGGTGTGTTGATAGCTATACACATACTCATGGTGGGCAAGGCGCATGTCCCTCTGCATGTACAGAACATACATCCATGTACATGCACATTTCAAAAATGATTTTACATCAATGTGTACATATATACACCCACATGATTCCTAGTTGGGGCTGAATGAATGATTTAGGATGGCCCAAACTCCATACAAACACGCAGTTTTGATGTATATGCTGTATACACATTCATGTAATATTTACATTTGATTTCTGCATAACCGGAAATGGGAGGAACACTTTCTGCGCAGGCCCTGATGTACCCTGGAAACTGGGTCATGTTTCGGGTTGAAATCACAAACAATATAATCGTGTCATGATCGTGTGAGGATATTTGCTTGTTTTTCAGGATAATGACAACAATAATACCATATGAAAGCCCTAACAGGAGAAAATATACACGTACGTGTACCGGCATCTGCGTTCATCCCATTTCCGTTTCCTTTGTTCACCCTATATTGATAAGAACGGAAAGGTTACAGGTCGTAGCACTGTACTGTCAATTTCATCTTCCTGTCTTTGCGCATCAAATAGGTAAATGACGGAACATGATTAAGAAATAATAGTATTGTCGTAACATTGTGCATGAGTTGTCCTATATACATAATGATTATGCACACATTGCGGTTTTATTTTTGTTATTAAAGATACCTATTTATATTCACAGTATTACAATAGACCACCTTTTGGGATGGTTGCCCTTCAAAGCTTAGAGCGGATATAAGATCAAACGCATTCAGAACATATCAAGAGGAACGCCTAAGAGGCGATGCGGACAGGAGTCAGTGGCCCCCATCCGCGTGACATCACAAGTCGGTGTGATGACGTCATCAGAGCCCAGAGTGATGGCACCTCAGCTGCTGCGCGCGCAAGCACATTCCGGTCACGTGACCCGGTTAAAGGCGACCAATCAGAGCTCACGACAGGCGCACCCCTCGTCACCAGGGGTCGTCTACGTCAGCCCGCAGGTCTCGGTCACGTCACCAGTTTGTGTGAACTACGTCATCAGCATTGGGGTCAAACATCCAGGCCCCGATTGTTATTTGACATAAAAGTGTGCATACGCTTCATGAAGTCTATAACGTAAGTTTCGTCGCTGTTTTAAGGTTACACAGATTATAAAAAGAGTTTGTGGGAATGCGCCGACAAGGAAAATATAACAGTGGGGGATCAACAAGTAACAGATAACGTATTTCGTCGTAGTATACTCACAATAACAGCCTTACATTGGAAAAGTATACAGCCATAGATGCAATTCGTTAAAAATCCTGTCCATTCTAATAGAGAATTAACTTAAAAGCGAAAAGGGGCCGAAATATTAATCGTGTTTAATTCCCAAAAACAACCAGCAAATAATTATAAACGTTACTCATGCCAAAACCTGTTTCCAATGCACAAGACCTGAGACCTGGGAATCATAAAACTAGACACATTTCTTGAGCAATGCTGATGCTACTGGATAAACTGGTTTGGGGAAGGGTTAAACGGGGTAAATCAAAGAACCGGGTAAAGATGTTTCCGTTTGAAAAAAGAAAATACCTACACTGTTCATCCACAAATATCCTATTTACAATAAAACGTCCACGTGACACATGACATATAGATGGTGTGTCCAACAGGGCCGGTCCGGCTCATGAAGGAATTTGTCAAGAAATTCTTACGGAAGGGAAACACACATTTGTTTTTTGCAAATGAAAAACGGGGGGAAATATTATGTAGTTTTTAATTCAAAGACATGAGATGCGTAATGTTCAAAAACTAGAGTTCATAATTAGTTTACACTGGACATTTGGAAAACAGCAAGTTTGACCACGTTCTGCGAACCCCCTACATACGGCTTGGGTGATCCACAGAACAGTAATAGTCTTCCTTGAGGATCAAAATGAAAAAAGAAACACCAGGTCAAGGCGACAGCAATTATTGTGTCATATTCCTACTTTTGCCTCACCTATCTCACATTTTTATCGGAACGTCAAGTCAACTTACAAATATACATATTCATACAGTGTGTAGTATGAAATAATCACAATATGCCCAATAAGTTCCCACCCTAATGATAAAATAATAGTTGTTATAATAATGATATTCCGTTTTAATACATCTTGTATTTGCTGACGCCTCTCCTAGAGTGTGCACACTCTGGGTGGACGCCGACACAATTAACAAAACTTGGAAGAAAGATGGCGTTGCCTTGGCACGATGACGTCACCAGTTGGTCCTATACAGCAAACCCGACCCCGACGTTTTTTAGTATTTTTCTTGCATGTGACACAAGGTGGCGCCTCGGCTTGGTGTGGCAGTCGTCGTTTAGGGTTCCTCAAGGCACGGTCATACTCTGCAAACGTCCTACAACAAGGGGTCGGATAAAGAAGCAGCATAACCCCTCAACGTTTATCACTGCCGTGCCGACTGCGTCGTCTCCATTCGCCACCATTTAGCTGGATGTGATTGATTTGAGAATAATTCTATGAGGGAGTTGTCGTCTCTTGATGAAGTACTCTGAGCCAAGGGCACATATGATAAAACCGTGAGGGGGTGGTGGAGAATTAATCAATATTAATTAAGCTGCACAAAGCTCAAAACACGTCAGCTAATATAAACAGTACAACAAGTCCCTGTTCTGACTGACCTACGTACCAGTCGTAATCTCAATGACGCTGTGGACATCGATAGTTGTGCCACAGGTCTGTCAATGTCAGGTCGATTCCAAATTGGGTTATTTTCTGTGTGATCAAAGCTGGGGTGGGAGTAGGTGGTTAATGGTTTTCGATCGAACTTGTCCTAAACCAAAAATAAAAAAGAAATCTTGGCCCAGTATAGTTTCAGTAGCTTGCCCACGCTGACGTGGTAACAAGGCGTAGGGTTTGGTCAGTTTAAACTTATGTACATTCTGAATGAAAAGAACCTCCTGGGTTGGATACTTAGCACTGGTAGCAGTGGTATAGAAAAGAAAAGATAAATCACATATATACAAATGTGTATAACTCCAGAAATCAGGACTAGACAGAAGTACCTGCACATTAATGGGTATATATTTTTGTATATAAATGACTTAGAACAAACAATTATCCTATTAAGGGGTAATGTAAGATCACGTGAATCGTCTCCATAGCAATGGAACGAGAGTGAGGCGACACAGCACTTCCAGTAAGGCTGACCTAGTTTCTGTCCTTCCGGGTCGTCACAGACCAATGAAATGACTGTTTACATAAGACACTAGGTTTCGATAAAAGGAGAACAGTCAGCACACCTCTCCGGTTGAGATGGGCTGTACATCGCTTCTTACACCCATTTGTATGTATGGTTGGAAATGTTGGCATCATTAGAAGATCGTATAATTTCTGAGAACTACCAAGAGACAGACTATAAGTCGTTATGAATGTCACTGAGCGAAGGATCATTGACATTACAGTGAAGGATATGTCAATATGATAACCATTATTGGTCTGAGGGCAAAGGCTGGGTGTCTTTGGAATCTGAGACCAGTTATTATTTGTTTTAATCTATGCAGCTAGACCCTCGACACGCCAAAATACAACATAGGTTCTTGTTACTCTTTTTGCTCTATACTCTATACGTCTACCCAATTCTAGGGATCTCCTGTAGAACTTTAGCAGAATGTAGACACACTGAAGATGCTGTGTAGAAACAATGATCTCCCTTTCCTAGAATGATTGTAATCTTGTCGACCACACCCGACTAGATTAAAGGGTCATGCACTGTTTATATATATAATGGTATAGTAATAATCACTTGGCCCTTTCAGATGGTTTCGTGCACACGCGTTTATCTGCAGGTTTACCACGTAAACAGTTTCAGTGCTTACGTCATAGGATCGTGTGCATCGGACCATCTGTGGTTAGCCAACCAAAGAGCACGAGACAGGCCCTGGTAATGTGAATGTTGCCATCTCGTTATAGTAGCCCATAGGGTACATTGGAGCCTCGGTTCAGCTTTCCAGGGCGTCCAGTGAGATGGGCAGTGCCCCCTGGAGGCAGTTGGCCAAACCTCGTCACGTCAAGCTGGACTTCCCCCCCTCCTCCTTCTCCTCCTTCGCAGGTCACGTGATTCGTGTCCATCAATGACTATCCTTCTTTCTCTGATTTTTGTATTTTTGTTTTTGGTCCTCAAAGTATTGCTCTGACAGTATGCCCCTCTGGTCGTACGTTACGTGTTCACCGTCACCAAAGTACTGTTGTTCCCAGGAGTTGATGACGTAGGCGAGTTGTGTGTAGAGGACCGTTGGGGCGGCGTCGAACTAGGACCAGTAGCCGCGCCTTTAGGTCCGCTGTTCTCAGGCCCGTTGCCTTCAACCGCTGTTATAAAACGAGGGAAATACAGAAAAAAAAGGGCAATGAGGTTGAGAAACAAACTAAACATTGAATATCCTACAATAAGGTAGTTTAAAGCAGGTGCTCGCAAGCACTGATCAAAGTGAGGGTATAGACAGAATGTAAACCGGTTTAGAAGCATCGGATTAGTTGCATTGCACTGATGACTGACCCCTTAAACAGAATGAAAAGCTTATTGGTTAATGAAGCAGCATTGCACTGGTGAGAATATTAAAGATGTCTTTCTGGAGGGGAGAAATAAGTTCAGAAGGCGCCGTGTGAAAACATATTAGAGTTGTTGCACAGAAAGACAGAGTAGATGGATGATCACACTTACAGACCTGGGTGCCAGACATGTCTTTCACCAAAGCATTACGGGTCTCAACTGGTACCGTGGGCAGTGCAGAGATTCTACATACATTTGCTAGGTCACAGTCATCGAAATTTAACACCTCTAATCGTGGCAAATAACAAAAGCAAAAGGTGTGCCAGAAGAAAACTTAAGACTGTACCTTGGAGATTTACAAATCAGTCCAACTCTCTAAAATCAGAGACAAGTATGCTTCACTATAATATCTGAGAATTACTGTGAAATTGAAATGCTAGATTATTGGTAAAGCACAGGACGTTGCCTAAGAACGTTGACGTTAAATGTCGAGGTTTAATATTGACGTTCAACGTTGACGTTGATAAGACCCACCTGGGTTCGGCGTGAAGTTATTTGTATTTGTATTGGTAGTGTTAGTAGTGGCCGACGTCATGTTGGCGTTGGGTGTGTTCGATAACGTGGTATTCGTGGTCTGACCGTCTGAAAGAGAAATGCCATCAAGGCAGGCGTGCACAATATAAGCAAGGTGTAGTGGACAAAAGTAGATATACGCACCTTAACTCACTACAAGCTTTACCTAGAGCTAGCTCTCTGTCATACTATACAAAGTGTTATACAGAAAGGAATTGATTCGCTACGTACTGACCGTTACTTCTGCCACAAGCCAAGGACAAATCGGCCATTATGTAAAGTAGTATAGAGATATGTGCACGTGGGTGCACAACTGGATTACACAAGTGCCCGCACCACAATTGAGAATGTAGATATGTACAAAGTTTACAGATACACAAATACAAACGGCTGAGCTAGCCTTTAATAAGCAGACAGAAGGGGGTATTGTAATGTAGACAAACTTAATGCCTACAAAAGCTATGTTCATTTTTTGAAAGACTGATGTCTAATCATAAGAGGACAGGGAGGTCTGAACCTCCGAATCCGTTTTAGACGGCCGTTTAAGCAGAGGGGTCATGCATTCGTGAAAGTCATCTTTACGATAATATATGGCGGTTCAAAAAGCATTGTTGAAAGCAGAAGGGTTCTTAAATCTACCATCAAAACTTGGTGAACATTGAATGAGAAAGTTTTTTTTTTCTTTTCATGGCAACTGTTCATTATTTGCGTTTTAACACCTTCGGATTAAAATAATGCTAAAAGCTGGTGTGCTATAGAGTATAATATTGAAATACAGAATCGCGCTACTCCTTTGATTTTCACCTCCCTATAATGATAAGCCTTGCATGTTAAAGACTAGATTGTATCGATCCTATAAATAAAGAACATCGAACAGGAAATTGTGAATTAGTAGTCGAAGTAGTGATATTATGCAAGTTAAGCTTTCTGTTAGCGGTTGGATGCACTGGCACAAATGTTTATCATTCAGCTGATTGTTAGTAACACACTCAAAGAAACACATGGACAGACCCTCCCCGTTCCCATCCCCTAGGGGCTCAGGACGTGGGTATTTGAAGGGGGCAATATTAAATGCTTGTAATCTAATTTCAATTAACCAGGTCCCGACTCCCCTAGAGACGAAAGGGGGCAGGCCTCCCGTCGTGTCGCGGAGTGTTGGAAGTGTGAGAGAGAAAAAAAGTATAATAAATAAATAACTACGACTGTAGGTAAGAATTGGAGGGTACCAACCCGTTGGAATGAGGGAAGCAGTGGAGGATTTTATCTCAACTACTTTTATTGGCGTTCCCGGGTTGGAAACCGCTATTTCCACAAGTCTTGGCGGGGACTTATCTACATTGCTTTGAGGCCTGTTACGGGTTATGGAGTCTTCTTTCTCGGAGTGGTTGAACATCAACATAGGTATACTCTCCTCTCCATTCCCTATAGCAGAGCAATGGGAAACAACATACATTGGTTTTAACTTTTTTTTAAATATATATATAAAGATATATTTTCTTTTGCATAAAACGCAACATTGATTTGAGTTGTCACTCAGTTCAAAAGAGAAGCAACATCGAGAATATTGAGGCAAGTGTCAGAGAAAAAAGGGCGTTGCGCAATTGAGAAAAAGCAGTTCAGTAAGGTGTTAAGAGGTTTGGACAAAAGTATGTGTGAGTGATTTAGAGAAATTTGGTGGCTAGTGGATTAAATGATTACAACATTAATGTTTTATACTTTGTCCGAAAATGTTCGTAAAATTGAATCATTCAAAATTAAAGATAACGGTGCAAAGGAGGTGGAAATCAAACTGATGCTCTTATAGTGTCTGAGCTAGGCAGCGGTGATTTTTGATATATTCGGCCGGGTGTAGGGTGCCCCACGGTGTGAGAGTCCACTCAGCGACTTGATAAGCAAGTACGTATACTGAAAATTTGGCACCTGTTTAGGCTAGTTTATAACGATGAAAAGCCATTAATTTTTGGAAGATGATGTTATTCACATAGTGTTCCTATAAATTAATTCTCTTTTGGTTTCAGTTTCAACAAGGAATGTAGAAATACACTCATGTCATTTTTTTCTTTTCTCCAGAGAGGAATTGTATATACTGGCTTCATATTTTAGTTGTCAGGAGTTAAGTAGCCATATCTGTGCCTAAAGGTTATGTTGGTGCACATATGGCATCATAACTATCCCTTTGTCTCTAGTCTGGCGAGAACGATCGACCTTCACTTACTTTTGGTCATTTTGAGACCATTCTCAGTCAGTGAAGGGCTGTAATATTTAAACTAAAAGGTTAAGGAATGATGAAACCGTATTAACTCTTAAAGTGGACTCCCACGTCTGGGATTTAAACTGCAGAGGAAGTTACGACGAGAAACT
Organism: Lepidonotus clava; assembly: GCA_936440205.1. Classification (NCBI taxonomy): domain Eukaryota; kingdom Metazoa; phylum Annelida; class Polychaeta; order Phyllodocida; family Polynoidae; genus Lepidonotus; species Lepidonotus clava. Next base: position 26,212,816 of record OW387138.1, read on the forward strand.
CCCATAAACCGTTTCCAAATGAACAGGCTTAATCCATGCATAAGGATTGGAAGCGAAGGGTCGCCTAGAGCGTTTCTGCATGCTCATGTATACGTCGGGTGCTCGATTTGCTGACAACTTCTGTCATTGTAATTCGGGTCAGTGTTGATGTGCACGGATCTACGCACTAGTTATATAAAAATGCCGAGTGACAAGCAATAATCAATAATAGATTTCTATTTATTCTTGATGATTATTGGAGGACATTCGATCTAATTGGTGTTATTTATTATCAAGTCATTATAATAGTCTGGCAGTTTTATATTTCATTAGTAATGGTATGCATAATGACCTAATCTATTTCTAATGGAGGTGTTCTTTTCATTCAGTGCTTTAATTTCTTTACAATGATATCGTAACCCCTAAGTATAAGTATGCAGAAACGCAATCTAGAGTGTGTCTGTATGTAATAGAGCAGAATGAATCATTTTAGCTGGTAGCAAATCCTCATCTCATTTACTACAACCTCTGTCAATATTCTACAGTAAACTCATTTTACACTGAAACTATTCAGATTTGATTAACATTAAATTGTCGTTGTCTTCATTATAATTTATAGGAGTAAAAGAGCTTAGGAATTTGTTTTGTTCTTTAACATTAGTACTAGAAAATATTTACTTGTGACATAGAATCAAATCATATGTTTCATTCGTTATTCATCTAAAGTTTAGAATGTCATATTTTACAATTTGATAATTTACAAGTTTATATTTGTTGTTTGAAAAAATTCTTTAAAGAGGTATTACAGAAAATCTAATAGGCTAGTGATACTCTATGGATCAAGTTGAAGGTTTGCTATATCTACAGAAAACATTCTGTCTCTAAATTACATACCGCTATGACACCGATATAATCACAGTTAGCAAAACGTCTGTGAAATGATGATAAATGTAGCATTACATTGAGCACTTTCGTAATCGGGATTCAGTAAATCAATCTTCGTCATCTTTTCTTGATTCGAGAGATGTAACATTTTAAAATCAAACCGCATACATATGCTATACGGATGGTTAAAGGAAGGAAAAGTAAGGAGGTCAAGGGCGTGTGCATGCGTGCAAAACGAAACTGAAAATATGTGGAAAGTATCACAACAAAAGAAACTCAAGAAGACTCCCTCCATGAACCGGCCAAAGAGCAGTGAGATGTCATTGAAGGGTTCTCATAACTTGTAAATACAGTGGAATTCAGAAAAGAAAAAGATAAAGAAATGGGCTTGTCCAAAACGGAAAAAAATCCAACTTGTAACTACACAGAGTGCAAATGATGGCCCGAAAGTAACCGTGAAGGAAATTAAACATTATCACACTTTGTCATTTCTCAAACTGTGCTTTTTAGGGGATTAATTGCATAGTAAAGTTTGAAACAAAGCAATCGAACCCTTCCAATGCTCCCAGGAAAATACCCCAAATAGAAATAACTTTAAGGTCAAAAAACAATGGAGGGATTGAAAGCTGGTAGCTATTGGGCTGTTTTTGTGTTTCAGTGTGAAATATCACCACTCCACCACCATTGAGTTTAAGTACTAATTTGGCGGATTAGAAATTAAACACGGAGCCAAATGTAAGTTTCCAGTCACTGTTATATATGAGAAATTCGCGCATACACTTTGGAGTACATTGAATTGCAGTCGCGCGTCACCCATATCCTTCACGATCACACAATTCATTCATCCACCATGTACGCACACATTCATGATAATTGCTGCGCAACGTTAACGTCAGTGCGCATCCATGAGTCAAATTATGGCTGTAGCGATGTGTTCCCTCTCTCTTGTGGTGGAATAAACGCAAACAAGGCTGGCTTATGAGAGTTGGAAACTGCTTCAGGAGAGAGGATAACCCCCACCGCTGCCAGCCTCTACTCGGAGACGCTACTCAATGAATCGTTATTTTCCCGCGACATTGGAAGAGGGTGAGGGTTGAAGTTAAAAGCTGCGGCCGCTTTGGTACAGGCGCAGCCAGTGTTTATAGACAGAACACGCAACCTGTTAAACGGAGATAGAGGTGTGGATGATGACAGGTTAAACCATTCCCAAAGCTAAAAGTGTACACCAGTCTGGTCCGCTGCCAAGGCCTGCAGCAGCGATTAATAATGAGTTCAGAGCAAACCAATGGCATGCAGTAATAATAATCGCAGGTCAAAGGAAGAAAGGTCAAACATTTACCATCAGCTGGTGAAGTATAGGGAGAGGTGCCGGGCTGGATTGCTTACAACACAATATGTTTAATGTAATCTTAGTTGTCTCCTGTAGTCTAGCGCTAGAACAATGACCTCTATTGGTGTGCAATGGAATTATCAAGCTGCTAAAACCAGTAGTGAGTGTGGTGGATGGACAGGGCATGCGCACTCAGATATAAATATAGATATATATATATGAATATATATTGCAGCTTGTTCGAATTACAGTCAGATTAGACGCGGTGCATTTAACACATTCTCCTAAAGCAAACAACTTATTAATCTAGTCAGAAAAGGATGCCAATGAGTCGAAGAATATCAAATGAACAATTCGAACAGATCAAATAATCATCGATAAAGCCATAACCGGGGCGATAGTTGCTAGTGTATTTATCGATTTGAAATCGATTTTTTCTTTGATTAATACGGCAACTGAAGGGTGGTAATCAAACTTAGGGCTGGCGGGGTATGTGGCAGTTGGGACAGTGGGAGGATGAACTGCAGGCCTTATATGGTAAAACAATCATAGTAATATTACCATGGCAACCATCCACTCTTATAGCAATGGCAATACTGTACCTCGATCATATCTTGGCGCGAAACCTGGAGGAAACAAACCCATAAAGTACACCATTACAAAACTACAACCACAACTTGCACAAGGTAACAACGAACAGTTAACTGGCCTTCGTTGTGGCCGAGGTACTCAGAGTCAACCTGTGAGCTACTCAAAAAACACCGGAGAGTACCTCAACTTATAACAATCAGATATAGAGTGTTTAGTCGCTATATTCTAGTTTTATTTGAGAATCCTGTTTCTTTGTTCAATTCTTTTCTCTTTTAGGTAGTTTAAAGAAGATAATTTATCTTTTTTCTTGGGTTTGATTATAATTTCAGAGATGATCTGTTACCGATGGCCACAGGCGTTTTACAACAAAATGTAATGTAAAAGGTAATAAGATTAAGAGTAACCTGTCAACTAGATGAAAATCATAGAGAGTTTGATTACAATAAAAATAGGTCAATAGTAGTCTACCTGCGGTCATAACGAAATCTACTAAAACAAAATACTAGTTTGCATAACTAAACGTTTGGTAAGCAGCTAGATATTCAGGTATTTTTGCTCGGAACTGAATTTTTATAGAATTTTGACTCGCATTCTTTGCCTTCAATTTTATACCAGATGTCTTTCGAAGAATTACTTTTTCATCTAGCCTTTCGTTATGCAATATATGTTATTTTATACACGTAAATGGATAATGGTCAATGGTCGAAACAGTCGCTTCGAATCAACGCAAATAACTAAATCTCATAAGATTTCAATCAACCAAAGTATACATCATGGACGTATATAATTGAAAAGGATTGAATCGTAAACCAACTTCAAAGAATCTTAAAACAATTCACGGAGATTTTATACCAGTTTGTGAAAGTAGAAGGATGCATTTCAATGTAACAAGAAAAGTCGAATTGTAAACCTCTATTAAAACACTTTAAATCATACAAATATAAAGGTATTTCCTGTTTCCCGACGCACAAGATAAAGTATCAACTAGAAATAACCCTCCAAACGTAAGGTGTTTGACTCACAAATTAAAATGCAAACAGTTAAGAGCAAAAGGGCAGCAAGGAGGAGAAATGATTTCGTAACAATCGGGTTGCATGCCTTTGTTCTTGTTAGTATTGCCGATCCCCACTATGGGAAAGGCAGGCGGGTGGCTAATGACAGTAGGGCACAGTGTGTAGAAGGCTTGGCAGAGTATCACACAACTACTCTTAACCCATTCACTAGTGAAAGCTGCAACTTGACTTTGTCAACTATCAGTTTGTTGCCCATGGAATCTAGGTAGCAAGTTATTTTAGGCCCATAGTCCACAATGCCATTGGCCCATTCCAGAGAATTATTTGGTTGCTTCTATCTTAAGTATGACCCCTATAATCTACTTTGCAATTAGAAGGGACTGCTTAGTCTCTTGTGCAGTAAAAGGTGCATGGTCCTGAATCATACAAATCAGTGTGTCACTGCGTGACCTGGATTTAATCACACACGGTGCCCTGCTGTAGTTGTAACTTGTAAGTCGTCTTTGAGACCTAGCTGGTACCTGGCAGTTGGTGGGGAGACGGCCGACATTCGGCCGGGCCCCACCTAAGACTATAGGTGGAAAACGCCGAAGACCAGTGAAAAAAAACACCACTGGTTCTGGGACGCCTACAGAAAAGGAAAAACTCTAATGCGCATGCTCATATTTATGAGGTCATTTCCGCAAAGAACAATGTGGATGTCTACATACATAAAAGACTTGAGCCGGGTTTTCTGACATTTTGCCGACCAGAACAATGGGAGAAGATATATAGAAACGGTTTCCAAAGAAACAATATGAAACGAATAATTGGACGGACATGTATGAGATTATACATATCATTATATGGCATTCTACATTCTGATGTCAGAAGGACTTGTTGTTCAATGCACTGGAAATGAAGGATTGGTGTGTTAATCAGGGGAATAGCATGGCATGTACAGCACGTATGTGGGAGGTCAAAATGTACACCAAACCAAACAAGTTCTCCAATGAGCATGCATACACGTGAACAGTACCATTGGGAGAAGTACGATAGACTCACCCAGGCCGGAAAAGGGGTGAGGTTTTAATGGAGAAGACCAAAGTGATTATAGGTATCAAACGGGTGCCACCAGAAACAAGTAAATAGATTAAAACCACGCTTGAGTTAGAAATTCCAGTAGTGTTTTTGCTTAATTCAGTTTTAGAGGGGAGGGGCTATATTTAGATCATTAATGAATTTGATGATAAAACACAGTGTTAATCAAACTTAATCTGGTTAGGTGTACGTTTCAAAGCTTAGTTATAGCGCGGCGCAGCGAAGGTAAGTTAAGTATTAACCGCTGCTTGCCTGCGGATAAAAAATGGTTGGTACCAAATCGAGGCTGACCTTGACCTATGACCTAGAAATACAAAGCGTGCTTCCGGTAACCAAAAGATTGTGGTAACACTTACTCCGGAAAGGCATCATCTCCTGTATAGCCCCGCCTTGCGCTTGAAAAGAGAGAGAAAACACAGAGCACAAGTTACTCCTCGGCCCAAGAGGACATGGGAAGCGGGGGCAGCCAACACACACGCACAATCAGGGCAAGGTAGTAGGCGCCGGATGGAACTGTCGCAAGCGGGTGGTAGAAATGTTAGAGTTGCGCATGCGCGACCGGCAAGAGCTAGTAGCATGTTCTGATCGCAGCAATGATACGCTAGGCAGATGCCATATGCTTGTTAGTTATAGCTTAGATTTAATGGCTGAGGAGCTTTGGGTTTGAAGCTTCCATTCTAGTCTAACTTAAATAAGTGTTTTCCCGATTACCATAAGTGTGGAACTACTTTTGAAATCTTGCTTAACTATCATCTATTGCTGTTATTGCTGCATGCGCTATCATTATTTAAGTTAGTTATTGTTCCATTTAATCTACAACTTTTAATGATGATATAATGATCATATTCTTTATAAGAACTAAGTCGTAGATCAGTGAACTTTACGTTATTCCGGATATAAACTTTACAATTAGACTGAATAATGTGGGACTACTGTTGAATTATCAAATAGTCATAACCAATGCTTAAGCTTAATCTATGCCTTAGCCTATAACGTCTATACATGTAGTCTTACAGACTATTGTGTCGGTTTGTCGTTGATACAAAACAAGGGGGTTGGTTATAGCTTCTATACATGGATATGCATTTAGAGCTCTAAAGGATTGTAATCAAAGGAATCTAAAACTACTAAAAAATTTAGTATGCCAAGACTTTGTTTAAATGCAAAATGGAATAAGAATAAGTATAATATTAAAAAGAACTAGAATACATAGCAGGAACTCTACCTCTACGCATTAACTGAACTATTATTCTATGGGGTCTACTCTATTGCAAGCAACCTTAATCAGTAAGACTTTCTTATATAGTAAATATCAAGCTATGTCATATTATGAATCATTATCAAACTACTGCTGTGCTCGAGCCATCGCCTGGTTTTACTTGTACTCGTATAGTGCGCGCGATGAGAAAGGTTTAGGTAGAACGCGCACAGTCAATCATTACATGTTCAGTGCTTTATAAAATGGCGCCAATGTTTCTGTGATCATGAATCGCGCATAGAAACTGAATAATATATAGACATCGAAGTCCAACATCTCCTCATTATAGAAGTCACACTGCACAACTCCTAAATTGAAAGTCACATAACCTTACCTGTCCATGGTTAATTGATGACGTTTATAAAACAAGGTTTTCTTTTAACAAATCAAACGTTTACATGTAAAATGATAACATCAATACAGTATTGATGAAAAAGAGTTGGCGCACAAGTGGATGGCTTAATCCTTAATTTTAGACAACAGCAGAAAAATAGTAAACATGTAGAAAGTTAATATGAACGGAAGGTGCTATCTATGCAGGTGAAGTTATTAACTACATTATTTTGTGCCTACTACGTATCGTACTCTGCAAGCAGTTGGAAATTTTAGCGCAAAATAACCTTTTCTCTTATTTTTTCGACTAAAAGCACAGCTACCACTGATGTACGAGTATACCAGGGCTCTGCTGTCTCTATCAATTTGTATTGCATCGGCCAAAATACTAATTAAACTAATTGGCCGATCGTGGGTGATGCCTGAAGTCAAGATTAAACTACCATCGGTCTGTGAATACGGTTACATATGATCATGCAAAGAGTAGTACAATAATTTTGAATACAAAAACTGACGCTTTCATTGCTGATAGACATCGTGCCTCGATTTCTCTGAAATATTTGAGTGGCTGGGAATTTTTGGCCAGAATGTGTTTATACATAGTAAATGCCTGCGCAGAGCCCGCCTGTGTGGAGGTGATGGTGTTGGTGCAAGTGGTCCGACCAGCCCGCCCGCCGAGCACAAGGGGCGGGGGTGGGGCTGGTCGGCACTTACCTATCCGTGAAAGTTTAGTATCCTGCACACCTGGGTGATTGTGTTTGATGGCGTTCATCCTCCGGTTCTGAGGGCCGCCCATGCCTCCAGGGCCCCCGCCTCCTTGCCTCGTCGGTCCGGGACCTTTGGGTCGAACAGCTTCCACGGGTAGCACTCGTCGTCGCTTCTTGGGCAGTTTGGCGCGCGCTTGTGTGTGCGAGTAGAAGAGCGCAAAGTTACTTACGATGACCGGCACTGGCAGTGCGATGGTGAGCACGCCGGCCAGCGCACACAGCGCGCCTACAAACATACCGACGTAAGTCTTGGGTGCCATATCGCCGTAACCCACTGTGGTCATGGTCACGATGGCCCACCAGAGTCCCACGGGGATGCTCGTGAAGTCGTTGTTGGGGTTGTACTGAATTCGTTCAGCGTAAAATATGAGTGCAGCAAATATTACAATGCCAAGGATGAGAAAGAAGATTAACAAGCTCAGCTCTCTTGCACTGGCCTTAAACGTATGTATAAGGATTTTTAGGCCAGGGCTGTGACGGGTCAGCTTAAACAATCTCATGATTCGGATGATGCTGAAAAATTCCAGTATGTCATTCTCCTTCTTTAACCTGGTCAGGAGAAAGTCAAGGTAAAAAGATAGCGTAGCTACAAAATCTATGATGTTGACTGGAGCCTTGCCAAACTCTAACTTGTTGTGGCTGACTATGAATCGTATAATGATCTCGAACGTGAACCAAGCGTTGCACGCACATTCTATATAGAAAAACGCCTCGTGAGGCTCGGTTCGTTTCTTTTCTAACGTCCATATTTGTGTCTTGTTGGCGTCGCCACTGGACATGGTGATGTTCTTTATGACAGGCACCCGCATATTTGGATGGGTCTTCAAACAGAAGGACAGGATAGAGACGACGATGAAGAAGACTGAGATAACGGCCACAATCTGAAAGGTCAAAGAAAGACAGGTTAGAAATCATGAGCATGGCAACATGATATAAAAATTTAAAATGTATGTTTTAAATGACCAAATGGTTCTATTCATTTATTTATTTATAAGTATGTATTCACAAAGAAACGTTGACAATGTCGATTATATATTTATACATATTTTCTTTACTGTCTGGAAGATAAGATGTAATCTGAAGGCAATCAATAGAAATATCTATTTAAAAAAATATCCATTTTGGCATTAATGGTGACAAATTAGGCTTTAAGAGTTGCACACAATTATCTTGTTAATACTCCTTATCCGATAGTAACATCAGCAATGTATTATACCCGGGGTATGTCTATATTCAAAGTGATTCTTGGGTTTTAAAGACACTGATTTGTGGATGTACTTCAAAGGCTCACTATACCTTTGCATCATAAGCCTGGCAGTGTTCCACACTCAAGGAATGAACTCCCAAAGCCCGCAGAAAAAAGAACCCATCTACAATCACAATTTTAATAATTGACCCAAAATCAATCGAATTATTTACGGTGAATTATATACAGATCAGTCACATGTTTCGTTTTCATTGTATAATCGATAATATTCACTAAATAAAAGATCACGGAAAAGGAATCCACATGGGCGGCTTGATTGATAAAACAGATGAAAGTGAAGTAGGTTACATGTAAAACTGAATTGTTTCTGTTCTGATATTGATCAATGGACCTAAAAAATGCAGTCACATCGACCGGTTGAAATGATCTTCCTGTAGGCAAAGATCTATTGCAGGGCGGCACGGCTGGGCGCCCACGGTTTGTTCTGAAATTTACATTTTAGCTGATTCTGCAAATCAGAGGCACATATGTATAGATCAACCATACTCTCTTTACCCAATAATTCTTGAGAATTCGATATAATGACAGCTCTTTCACACAATAGCAATGCCCTCGCACTGGTTGATGAGACTTGTATTATGCTTACTCATATACATCATCTATCTTTAAGTTAGAAATAGATGACTGTATGTGGAAAACTGGAGCTTTTTTTATATTTTGGGTTTGGAGTACTTCCGTCCTGTGCGTGTGTGTTGGAGCTGGTTCCACTGGGGTATTGGTGGGTAGAAAACCCTGATGGTAATCAAAGACCCGGCGACGGTCTCCCACCCCATGGGGGGAGGGGATAGCCTGCTGTAATTATCGTTTCGTTTTGAAACAGACGGAAATGGAAGCAAAGAAAGAGTTGCATGATGGGACAGCAGTCACGTGATCGGCCATAGGAAAGAATGAGAGGCCGACTGCGCATGTGCCGAGGCTGACTTCCTGTTTGAGGCCGAAATATTATCCTTTGCCGGTGGCGCGCGGCTACAACTAATGAAGCGGCCATCGATCAAGGAGAGACTGTCCATCTTTTACAGGGAAAAAACTCATTACAGCCTCTGCCCGTTAGTCGGCGGGGGACGGCCGTGTGAGGGATGGCAGGGTGGGCGCTGAGGCTGGGGCTCAGTTTCAAGGGCCGTTTTAGTTAATGCAAGTGGCTTTGCCATTTAGATTATTGATGATACGTATCTCTCTATTGAACAAATGTCCCTGGATCTCAATCTATTGAATTTCATTGAAAGACAGGTCAGAAGAAATGTATGTAACCATAGCCTCTCCCTACAAGGTTAAGTCTCAACATGTTATCAGCAGGAGACTAAAAGATGGTTCCTCAATAAACCATAGTAAACCGACACTTCGAATCTAGGTTAACCTGTGGTGAGTGTTATCATTAATTGCTTACACTTTTATAAGTGTGATTGTTTTTAAGCACATGGTATGGTTCCACCATTGTCAAATTTGGAATTTCAGGTTCTCATAGACATTCTTAAATAGATGGTTACATGCAAATGTGTTTGATAGATTTACGAGATCCCTAAATGCGACAATCTTACGTAATTTCTTAAAGCAAAAATGGAACATGTAGGGTTTGACAAACTAAGCATGGCCATAATCTAGGAGGTATTGGAGAACTTATGCAGATATGTATTCAAGTGTTCACCTATGAAGTATTTTTCTTCAGATAGGATTCTTTAGAGTTGGGCCTCCTACTGTGTGCCTGCAGTGATTTGGGGATTGGGTTTGGGTGCGGCGACACGGGCCGTGTTTAAAGGGGCTCAGGGAGATGGGGCTGGGTGGGGGGAGGGGGGAGGCTTCTAGGACCAGGGACGCTGAGAATGGTGCCACCTGCCAACCACTAATTGGAGTTGTCCGTCCTTACTGACCGCCACCCGCGGACCCCACCCTCCGGGGGCCTACTGGAGACCTGGACCACCCCCAAGCCCATCCCCTATCCCCACCCAAGTGGCCCAAAACGCCATGCTTAGAACCTCTGAATGAAGGCAGACAGGGAGCGCCTCGCAAGAGATTGCGTGGGCTTTACCTACAGATACTACAGTATCCCAGTGGAATTCTGTCCTTAACCATCAAGCATTTATCAAGGGTCTGGCCTATATTCTGCTCTTTCAATGGTTGAGTATAGGGGCAGGGAGGGGGACAGGATATGCGTACACTTCGCGATAGCTACTGTGTTGGGTGTTGTGTAAGTAGTATACAAAAATGGTGATTATGAACAGGCGATGGTTGTCTGGCATATATTAGCCATTTAGATAAATATCTTGCAAACCTGACCCTGCGTTGAAAAAAAAATACGCAAATGTTCATAACAGCTAGACATACACCCTTTAGCGTAACTGATTAATTAGACATGTACTAGAACCCTTAATACTGTAGGCCTATTCTGGCCAATACATTTTTGTCTGCAGTTTTTTACAATCGTATCAAAAACTTCTTAATTGAGGGCTATGTGTTTCGGATGCCTTGATTCGGAGTAACAAACTGCCAAGGTGTAAACAATGTCAAAAAAACGTTCTCTTCCCGGGTAAGACCCTAGACCTCCACATATAGCAAATCTTCATCATTATACGCTAGTACGCAGAACTCCCAACATGGAGTCCGCCATGAACTAAAATCACTTTCAGTGTTCCTTAAGTTGAGGTAACGGCCGGTTCCTAACCCCTGAGCTGCAGGTCTACCGTACGTCACCGGGTCGGGTCTGTACGTGGCCGTAGTACAGTGTGACGTAATGCGTTACGTCACCAGTAAGGGGTTGCCATGACGCCCGTCACCTGCAGCTCGTTATGACATCACCCTACGGGGAAGGTTGGGCAGTAAGGTAGACCCTGACCAACTTCAGGTGTTGACCTCCCGGGTACTTTAATGGAGAGGGGTAGTATTCAGGTGCCTTATCCTTTGTAATCTTATACCTGTATCAGTATCCCATGCTATATGACTGTAATAGACTGGCTAAAGCAATTTCATTTATAACGAGTGGTCTCCGTTGGGGGAAAACGTCGTTCTGGTGAATGGAGAATTGCATTTCATCCAATACTATAATAAACAAGCAAATTACTAAGAATATCCCAGTAATACATGAAACTAGAGGGATAAATTGATGCTTCCATATTACATTTTTCCGTTGTTGTATCAATTAGTAATGTTCACGAGGGCATAAATGGCAAGATCTATTTGGCAGTTCGAACATAAATCCAATCTGCGCTATGCTGAAAGTATCAGCTGCAAATCTTATCAGTGAGTATTGATCCCTGAACCTGAATAATTTACTACCCGGCCGTTTTAGCAAACATAAAGCAAAGCTGATTGGGTAACTTACTGCCATAATACTTATGGTTTATGTACAGAGTGAATGCAGGACACACAACGCAATTAAGGCTCAGTGGAAAGGGGGCCAATGGCGGTCTTCATTCCCATCCCCTCCCTTCTCTTTAGATTGGATCCACAATCTCCCAGAAGAGAGGAAACGAGAAATAGAGTTCGTGGAAGTTGGCAGTGATCCACCTTTCAGTTGTAAGTGCCTAGTTCGGGATGGTGAGGGTGAGGCTGTTGGGTTGGCAGTGGGGAATATTATATTATAACTACCTGACAGCGGATTGACAGCGGACATTTTATATCATTATAAGTGCCTGGTATAAATTGTGGAGGGTGAGGATGTTGGTTGCGCAGTGGACAGTTTGTATTATTAAACATGCCTGGTTTGAGATGTGAAGGGTGAGTGTGTTAGGTTGGTAGTAGACATTTTGTATCATAATAAGTACCAGGTATAAATTGTGGAGGGTGAGGGTGCTGGTTTGGCAGTGGAAATTTTGTATCATAAGTGCCTGGTTTGAGATGTGGAGGGTGAGGGGCTTAGGTTGGCAGCGGACATTATGTATCATTATAAGTGCCTGGTATAAATTGTGGAGGGTGAGGGTGCTGGTTTGGCAGTGGAAATTTTGTATCATAAGTGCCTGGTTTGAGATGTGGAGGGTGAGGGTCTTAGGTTGGCAGCGGACATTATGTATCATTATAAGTGCCTGGTATAAATTGTGGAGGGTGAGGATGTTGGTTTGGCAGCGGACATTTTGTATCATAAGTGCCTGGTTTGAGATGTAGAGGGTTAGGAGTGTTGGGTTGACAGTAGACGTTACATATTATAAGTGCCTGGTATGAAGGGTATATGAGGTGTGGAGAGTGGGAGGTGAGTGGTTGGCATGTAGGGATATAAGCCCTGAGTAAAGGTGTGGAGACTGGGTTGGTTAGGAGGCAGAGTGTGTGGGGTGTGTGGGTAGCAGGGGGCGCCGTGGGGCCGGCTGTGTGTACCCAGGCCTGGCGGTGTGCTGTCCAAACACGCCTGGTGTTGGGTAAGAGCTGCTCGTTACAGACGCGAGCAGCTGGCGTCCAGCTCGGCCACAACGGCGAGCAATTAAAGGTGGGGTCTGCTGGAGAAATAGAAGTCCTGGGGCAGCAATCTACTGGCTGGTGTAACCCTTAACATTATATATTACGGCATGAGCATAAGTTCAATTTCTTCAGATATTATAGACAATTCAAATCTACATTATTGGTTTTGTAGATCATTGAGTAATAAGTTGAAATGAAGATTCATGATGAATATTTTTAATATGGATGCAAATACCTCCAACTGCCCTGTCCATTTACATAACGTGCGAACGTGCTTCCCACTGGTTAAAAGATTAAGCATTTACTTTTGTACAGTTCTTGTACCCATCGTTACAAGTACACTTAAATTAAAAACTGCACGCAGACATGCATTTTGTTTCAGCCATTCGATCGGCCCTTCAGTGTCGCAGCAGTGCCTGAATCCATGACCACCTCCCCACCCCCCACCCCCAAAACCTCAACCCAATCCCCCAATCCTCCAGTCCTCCTACCCCAGCCCGTGTCCCTGCGTCTTCCCAATTAATGAGGGCAATGTATCGGGGGGCCCTGCCAAGTCGCCGTGTCTTTGTCTGTCTGTGGGCGCCCCTGTAGCCCTCTGATGTGGCCGGCCGTCATGTGGTGCCGCCTGTCAAATCAGCCGGCCCGACAAACAGGGGCTGGGCCCGGGGCTGGCAGCCCCCCGCCCGTCACGGCCACTGAGAGGGGGAAGAGGGGCGGGTTACTCGGTACTGCCAGTTGGTATTGGCAATGCTTTGGGCATGGGAAAATGTTTTGTTTGGTCAGTCTTAGATGGTCAATCTTCTGTCTGACAGTAAAAGACAATTTGTCTTTTGTGCATTATCTCGCATATATCAATATACAATTCATATAATTTGACTTAATGTTTATTCTTTTATGGGTGAGGCAACCATCCAAACGTTCCGACTATCTAACACAAATATACAGGAGGCCTAACAACAAACGGTTGGCAACCTTTGAGGTTATATCAATTTCCCCTCCAAAAAACAAATTTTCTTATTTTGTCCTAAGATTATTCTAAATAGATAAGCTCTAAAGCTCAAAAACATATGCAGAATATTTCAATGTAATATGTCTCCCGTGTAAATGAATGTCCATAGGAGATGAAATAGGCTGATCTTGTCAAAAAGGGCAAGGGTGTCTAAGCAATCCTGGAAGCCACACGGGGAAGCCACACGGGGAAGGCACACAGAGAAGCCACCACTAACTGCCAGCAATAACAACTGCCTTGGGGCGAGCCTAATGACACCAATGGCCACCAGGGACCTTGTCTAGTCTGTCAATTAAACAGAGCACCTGCCTGTATCTGAGGCATATCCTGTTGTTTTTAGATTTACCTATCATTTGATTGTTTTCTATTTAGGGGTAATGCTATCTATAAGACTACTGTTATTGTGGGTTACTTTTGGCTCAGGTTACTGTATCTGACTTCTGAGTAGCTTGCAGCATGTCATAAATAGACTTATGAAATTGGGATTCTGATAATGTTTTATCTTATATTTTGTTCATAGCACTGATGGCACAAGTATAGCATTTTATTTTGAACAATCTCCTTCCAAGATGACTACATTTTCGAGGCTTATCATAGTCTAAGCATATTCATGCATAAAGGTGTACATAGTAGGTTCCTTATGGCTGGTCGGAAATGTGAGACACTTTCCGAGATTAATGTTACCTACCAATGTTGTAAACAGTCGGTTGTGTAAGGCCTGCGGGCGCTCGGGGATACTAATGAAGGGAGCAGTACTTGTCTAATCCCTGGAGGGGCAGGGAATGGGGCGTCTACTGAGCGGACTTAACCCTGGAGTTGGAGACTAGTCTACCAGTCTACGGACACTACAGCCAATAAGAAAGGTAATGTGGCTGATTCCTAGTAGAACTACTACAGTTAAGATAAGTAAATATATACACAGGCTTCTTCCATAGATCTTGTATGCATACATGTACGCAAAAAATAGGAGTGGAACGCTGGTTTAGCCTACCTGCGAAGTGGTATGCAAAGAGTTAATGATGGTTTTTCTTTTGATACGAAATAAGATACGGCTATGAAACTGTGTTTTTGTGTTTGTATTGAAGAAAAATATTGATGAAGCCAGCATTCCGATAGCATTGAAAAATACAGTAATGAGATGTACAATAACGTATTTGTGTACGTTGAAGGATTGAAATCAATGTACCCGAAGGGGTTAAAATGTAAATGAAGTGCAGGCAGGTTTAGAGTTACGAATGTTAATGGCGTGTGTTAAGGAGCTATAAAAGGGGGCGAGACATGGAAGGTGCATTCTGTAGGCGCTAATGTGCCGTCTACCGGGCCTGGCGATCAGACGGCCGTCAATAGAACATGGCAGGCCGAATCATCACCACGTCTGGCCGAGGCCACCTCTCACCGCCTCCGCCATTCGTCTCACAATATCTCGTGACCACGAGACTTTGCGTGTGTTTAAGACGACCCTCTGCTGCCTAAGGTCAGGCCCCACATTCTCCCCCCATCGTGACAGCATCTGAACCACAGGCCATTCTCCAATATCCCCCTTCTGTTCAAGTATCTGAACCACAGGCCCCACAATCTCTCCCAACTATGCAACGATTTGAACCACATGTCCCACCATCTACAATAACTATGCAAGGACCTGAACCACAGCCCTACCATTTCCCCTCACCATGCAAGGGATTTGAACCACAGGCCCTGCAATCTCCCCCACCATGCAAAGATTTGAACCATGGGCCCCACGATCTCCACCCACCATGCCAGGATCTGAACCACAGGCCTGACAGATCAACAGCATGTCTCACTAACATAGTTCTCGTGTTCTGCAAAATAAACCTTTTTCAAATGGTTTTAGACCTCTCTAATCGACATGGAGAAGGTGTAACATTGAAGACATATCTATGATTTCCAAATGGAGGTCCGGATAAATACATACATGTACCAGAACGAAAACAGTATATACTTCCAGGTCCATGTTAGAAAGCTATATCAAAGGAATCGTAAATAAGACATACATGAAATGAAATTGTTGTTGACTGTTTGGTTTAAAAGGGTCTTAGAGATGGAGAAGCACTGGAATACCCATTAGAATACTCTGAGAGGCCCGAGGGGAGTTTACGTCCCACGGAGTGACGTCAGACGGGTCCCTGGGGACTCCGCCTCTCGTCTCATGGCCCCAGTTTTATTGACTTAGGATCTCATGGCTAGAATTCCCTCCCCTGTTACCCTGCGTCACGCTCAAGTCAGTGACACTCGTGGATGTGTTATGAAACCCCGCACTCTTAGTTCTTATTGATTCTTCACAAGACTGCACATTACAAACAGACTCCCGTTAGGAATAGGATGAATTCAAGAATTTGGTTAAAGCTTATGTAGTTCTATTATTGTATTGGCGTTAGTTGAGTGTAATTTGACGCCCTTCATGCCTCATCAGACCCCCGCCTTCTTGGCGCCAGCAGAGCACGCCGTCTAACGGTTAGAACAACCATTTCCGGTCCGCCTGCGCATGCGTCCTGGTCAGCACTGAACGCTGGTATTTGGCGTGGCTCTCTTTGCAGGTTTTCACTGCAATCACTCGTGGCTGTAACCAGCGTAGAGAGGTATTCGCCATTCAAACAGTGCGGCGTAAGTCGGGGGGCTCGTATCGAACGGTCAAAACGTGGGCATACACTCGCCCCCCTACACGGCACACACTGCCCGGCCGCCACGCCGCCACTCCATTATTTACAGGGCGTCGATTGCGCCGATATGATTAGTGAATAATTCAAAGGTGTCGCCTGCCAGGACAAGGGCTGGTAAATATTAATCAAAGTTGTTGGGGACCGACAGTTGATAGCCCCGGCAGGTAACTGGCGTCCTCTGGCGGCGGACGCAGGCATAAAGATGGCCGCTATGGGGTTAAATAATGCAGACTTACATGGAATATATCGCTCCTAAATGGGTTAGTAAACCTCCCCCAAGATCCAAAATCCAAACCCCAAACCCTAATCCCAATTACAAGCCAACAACAACCCCCACGTTCACAGGGACCTCACCCATCAACGGTGACAAGAATGATAGTCTTCAGGACCACCATATCGCCAGTCGGAAAATTGAGCTATCGATTGAAATCGATTCTTTGTATGGCGCATAACAAAGGAAGATGAACAGCTGGGAAAAAAGGGACTGGAGACGGCTAAAAACAGCCTGTTTACGGTGGGCGGTCGGAGCGGGCTATGACGTGACTTGCTGAGCATGTAAGTAGACTGAGACATGTGAGGAGCTGGAGGCGGCCCCAACCCGTCAGTGGGGAATCAGGCAATACCCAACATGCTGTCTGAAAATCAGGCAAACCAATACATTCCCATTGGGCATCAGACAATCCCCAACCCTCTGTTAGACGTCAGGCAATCTTAAAACCATCGGCTAAACACACTAGACATTCCCAACGTTTCCGTTTTGGGTAGAGCACCAGGCAAATTGCATCCTTCTTGTTTGGGCATAAAGCAACCCCTAACCCACTTTGCGAGAATCAGACAACCTCTGAACCTTATTTTAGGAGTCATTCAATCTCCAAACAGCCTGGCAGCCATAAGATTACAGTATTGAGGTTAACAAAACATACAAATTCCTGTTAAGCGTCAGAGGACCTCCCATATCTGCCGTTAGCTATCATCAAACACCAACACCCGTCCCTTCAGGTATCAGTAAATACCAATACCACCTATTGCACATCAAGAAATGTCTTGTCTCTTGTTGGGTGACTTACCTGATTATTTTGTTGGGGTCGTTCACCTCTTTATTATTTTTATTGAACAATGACTATCTCGCCACATTGTCTATTTTGGTAACTATCGCGTATAGATCAAATTCACTTTATTCCTAAATCAGTCAAGCATAACTCAACTATTCCTCATGGATCTATACTAGTAAAACACGGGCATGGAAAGATTTCGGGTTGTCTAACTGCTACATCTCATTAGATTCAATCTTTCCATGAAAATATCAGCCGATTGATTTAAATCGGGGGCTAAGGCCTACTCTCAGATATCAAATATACACAGAGTCCGTTCTGAAATAAGTATAAGATATTGTCTGAAAGCCGTCAACATTTAGTTATGCGTTCTTTGTTTGATTACACAAACAGTCAGTTCTCATCAGTCGTTAAGAAGCAGAGGTATTTTCGTACGCTGTTCACAGTACTATCAAGCCAATCATGAACTAGATCCCTGACACCATCATGTGACCATGTACCTTTTCAGCTATGTTTGTCAAACGAGTAATCTCTGAAACTATCACAAAGGAGAAAATGGTCCGGGATGGAGTATGCGGGCAGGACGTTTTGTGTCGAGTATTAAACTGGTTCATCATACAAGCGTACTTGCTCACAGTGTACCACAGGTAACATGGTGGCAGGTGTGTAAGTGTGTGTTGCTGTGTATAGATTAGGCACATGTCAGAGGGCCAACCTCGGTCCGTCATAAGGGAATGTGTGTGGCTGTTTGTGGAGTGGGCCCATGTTAGTGGGCCAACCTTGGTCCATCATTAGGGAGTATGTGTGGCTATAGTTGAGTGGGCCCATGTCGGCGGGCCAACCTCAGTCCATCATTAGGGGGTGTGTGTGGCTGTGTGTGGAGTGGGCCCATGTTGGTGGGCCAACCTCGGTCCGTCATTAGAGCTGGATGGGGCCACTCTGATCTATTTTATATGAAGTCTCTGATACTCGGTTGGGATACTTGATAATCAGCTGGGGAGGACGCTACGAGACGGGGAGGGAGGGGGACTCCAGAATAGAGGTGACACTCTGAAGGAATTGATCGCCAAAAAAGGTGCATAGTCCCGTCGATTGTGTGATATTGCCAAAATAATTAAATGATAGTTAGGTCTTATTAGCCGAGAACAGACATGACCAAAACTGAGCCCATCTCTTTACACAATACCGTGGTACAGAATATACATATTTTCAAATATAGATTGCTTCAGCACGTCACGTTTGATTACAAGCCTGACTCCAGCATACATGCTGGTAACTTTCCCTTTTTATGGTAAATGCACATTGAGATGTGTCTTAATGATGACCTACTTTCAGCCTTTTTCTTAATGATAATACTCATTGTCTTCATAATTATACAGACGTTTATGTTTTTCCATAACTATACAATGTTCATATGAACTGATGAAGACCAGTTAATAATAAGGAGTAACATACAAGTTTTATGTTGAAATGATAGAAATAAAAGTGACCCCCGCCCAATCCGCATAGGCAACACCACCTTCACCACCACCACCTCCACCACCGCCACCACCGCCACCACTTCACCTGTACGCGCCCACGACGCCCTGCATAATGGATGGGGCGGCGCGCGGCGTGTGATGGATGCCGCACGCCGCGCCACAAATTAAACGCCCCAACGTGCCGCCACCAGAAAGCCGCGCCGCCCCTCCTCCAGCCCCACCCCTATTCTCCTCCTGTACGCCTCTAATGACTCCTGGGTGTTATAAGGAGGGAGCAGCGTCTCTGAAGCGCCACCCATGACAAGAGGCAAGGAAGCCGATGGTATCTGGGCAGTACCTTGCTTTGTTTTTGCCGCGCGTTTGTAATTAGCAGCAGATAGCTAGGAGGCGGCGCGGCGCTTTTTTCTGGTTCTACCCAACTAGCCAGTGAGCGATGATAGAGGCGGAGTCGGGAGATAGGGGCGATAATAAGTGTACTTCAAAGGGTGGCGGGGCACTGATTGGCGAATGGGGGCGGTGGTGGACAGCTGTTGTTTATGGCAAGCTTCTCGCTGGGTGCTGGGGCGCGGGGAAATGGCCCTCGGACCGGCAGGGCCTTGCATTGATGTGGGGGCCTTGAAAGAGGCAGGGCTGGGGGCGGGCGGCGCCCCGGGGCCCGTCGGGGGGCCGGCCGTGTCCGTGTCAAAGGCTACACGCATTACTGGCACGCCTCCCAATTCGCCCCTTACCACCCCCGACCCCCCGAGTCGCCCCCGGAATCCATCAAAGAGGAGGCACTGGAGGAGGCCGGCGACACCCCAGCCCTGTTTCATCCCGCGGGATATCCGGCTTTCAACAAATTTACACCATTGTAGGGCCATAGCGGACAGCATGGGTTGGAAGCGGGGAGAGAGGTGTCTGGGGATAAGAAGCACATGTTGGGTAGGCATTGGGGCAGTGCATCTGTATTGGAATTAGAACATTATGGTTATAAATTATGGTTAGAAAAGGAACGTGCCCTTCTGCAGAAGAGATACAGGAAGCTAGTGTATACATGTGTGTAGAATGTTGTAAGGTAAGGAGGGAAGGAGAATATGCAGGTCTGGGATTTTACAGGAAGGGAATAAGGAAAGGTTAGATTAGCCCTATTATAATTTAAAATTAGGCAAGGATTTGGATCAAGCCCGTAAGGATGGGAAGAGGGAGTGAAAGAAGTTATTTATATGAATTTGTAAGGTACGCACGAGAAGTATGCATGGTATACAGGGGTAGGAACGTGTAGGGACGAGGGAAGGTTAAATCGAGAAGCATGCATAGTTTATAGCATGTTATTATCTACTTCCAGGTAACCAACAATTCAATTTTCCTCTAAAAATCTATCACCATTATTATATTCTTAATTTGTAACGTCCGTCCCTCATCATGACCTAGTATATCCTTCAATAAACTTAAACCCCTATTTGAATGCATCCATTTTCCCAGATATCGAAGTTAAAGTGTCAACTTAAATATACTACTATCGAATAGACGGCAGAGGGTAGGTCTCATGGGCCAAAATATGAATCAATATTCCCATATCATGCTTTCAAAGAAACCTTCCCACCAACACTGGTGTTGAGGCACTCCGTCAACGAAGCAATTTAGAGCGCGTGTGGAGAAAATCTAATACGATCAGAACTGAATAGTTCATAATGAAGGGAATCCGAGTGGAGAGCGGGTGAGCAGCTCATCGTTTAGGCCGTTTATTGGCGATCTGTCATCCCTCAGTGGGGCCCCGATTAGGACGACTGCCCCGCCTTGTTATGGGGTGCTGGGTGTAAGGGGATGAAGTGTTATTGGATATGCTATTATGGAGTGCCTGATGTGGAGTGAGGAATTATTTCTGGTTATTGTGCTTTAGTTGGTAGGGTGAAATGGTTTCGCTTTCAAAGGCGCTCACAACAAAGTGAATATGATAGCAAAGGCTTGTGTCTCAAAATATGAGGCAACATATTATTTAGCATCATAATTATCATGCTTGAATATTATCGGATTGAGGATATTCAGTTACTGTGACTCTGAGAGAGATATTCTTATGAAAACGGAGGCAGAAAATGCTTTGATCCATTAACCAGAGCAACCTAGAGGCACATAGACCGTTTATAAATCACCCTTGATTATTATGTAACCCTTTAATTGAACTACAATGTATATATAGCCCGACGAGGTGATCATACGGCGTACTATAGACAGTCCCAGCCCTTCTACTCCTCCCCAGCTGCTCCGAGCATATCGCCCTCCTCCGCCCGAGCAGCTCGCGGTGATGCGCCGTCCACACAGTGAACAGGCCCGGGTATCTGTGGGTGCCATCCCTTAGTGTAGGTATCTGGGGTTGCCGTCCCAGCCTGTATTACTGCCAGCTCTTAGCGTAGGTATCTGTGGGTGCCATCCCAGCCTGTATTACTGCTACCTCTTAGTGTAGGTATCTGTGGGTGCCGCCCCTGTCTGTATTACTGCCACCTCTTAGCGAAGGTATCTGTGGGTGCCACCTCTGCCTGTATTACTGCCACCTCTTAGCGAAGGTATCTGTGGGTGCCATCCCAGCCTGTATTACTGCCACCTCTTAGCGAAGGTATCTGTGGGTGCCATCCCAGCCTGTATTACTGCCACCCCTTAGTGTAGGTATCTGTGGGTGCCATCCCTGCCTGTATTACTGCCACCTCTTAGCGTAGGTATCTGTGAGTGCTGCCCCTGCCTGTATTACTGCCAGTTATTAGTGTAGGTGTCTGTGGGTGCCACCTGGGCCTGTATTACTGCCATCTCTTATCATGGGTATCTGTGAGTGCTGCCCCTGCCTGTATTACTGCCAGTTATTAGTGTAGGTGTCTGTGGGTGCCACCTGTGCCTGTATTACTGCCATCTCTTATCAGGGGTATCTGTGAGTGCTGCCCCTGCCTGTATTACTGCAAGCTCTTAGAATAAGTATCTTTGGGTGCCGCCCCTGCCTGTATTACTGCCAACTCTTAGTATGTGTATCTATGGGTGCTGCCCCTGCCTGTATTACTGCCAGCTCTTAGCGTGTGTATCTATGGGTGCCGCCCCAGCCTGTATTACTGCCAGCTCTTAGCGTGTGTATCTATGGGTGCTGCCCCTGCCTGTATTTCTTCCAGCTCTTAGCGTGTGTATCTATGGGTGCCGCCCCAGCCTGTATTACTGCCAGCTCTTAGAGTAGGTATCTGTGGATGCCGCCACTGCCTGTACATGTATTACTGCCAGCTATTAGCGTAGGTATCTGTGGGTGCCACACCTGCCCATATTACTACCAGCTCTAAGCACTTTTATCTGTGGGTGCCACCCCTGCCTGTATTACTGCCAGCTCTTAGTTTATCGCCACCTTATCCGCGTGTCTCACTGACACGGATCAACCACACTGCTCAGTCACTTCCGCCCGCCACGGCCATTCGTCACAGCGTCTGTGACGTCATCAGACCCTGTGATGCCTCGCAAAAACTAGGGAGGGGCACGGAGACAGGCATACAGGCAGGCAGGTTGACAAGCAGATAGGCAACAATTGTCACACAATGTATTAAAGGCCCATGGGATGAGAGGGATGGGATATGGAAAGAGGCTATAGGCAGATGGCAGTGAAAATCACCGTGCATTAATTCCTATATGCATGTACATGTACATCTGTACACTGACATTTGATCAAGGGAAATGTATTTTGTCTCATTTATATAAAATATGCACGTTTGGCCCAATTTAGCCCATTCAATAGCAGCAGATGGAATCATAACCTATCAAATTGCGGCTGCCTCGTGACTTCAGATTAAACCATCCCTAGTCTGTGAGTCAAGTCCAGCCGTAAACAATTCCCAAGTTATCGATTCCTCCAGTAGGTTCAGTCCTTAGGCCACGAGCGGAACACGACCATCGCCCAAGCTGCAGGTCTTAAGGGCCTCTTCGGTTCAGTAATGACCTTTCCGTCGCACTCTAGTCCTAGACCTGATCGGTGGCCCTGTGGTCCTATCGTCCGGTGGACCGGTGACCTTTGTCCGGTGTACCCCCTTCCCCCTTGCCGGCTGACCGGCCGGGGATTGACGACCAGGGCCCGGATCGGACAGGGTCAATAATCCGATTGGCCCTTCAGTTGTCATGTTGTTTACTGGCCGTTTGGAGCAGGGGCAAAGCCGGTAAAGCCATGCTCAATCGATGCACTCCGCGAGTGGGGGTACTAGGATAGCTTTGTGCTGGTTATGAATGAATGATGGAAACCTAAAGGAGTATCCATACCTTCACACAGAACATTACATTGGGCCGGAGCTTTTGATTTTTTTTCTGTTCAATAGTGGCACATTAAAACAATTAAAACAGATTAAACAGGTTAACTTAGAAATATCAATAATTGATGGGAAATGTAAGGGCCTATCTGTTTATGGCCCATCAGCAACTGTTGAATTTGTAAAGTTATAGCACTGGTTATTTTTGCCGGGAGTCTACATTTTGCACTCTAACTTTATAACGTGTTCACCATATTATTACCTTTCACAAATGTTGATACTTGTTGCGCAATATTTAGATGACTAGGAAAATGGGACGACCAACTGGTGAAAGGGGGATAATTTGCATACAATGAGCATAGAGGGAAGGCATCACAATCTTCTTAGCTATAGTGCAGCAGGTGCCATTGATATGTACTAAGTGATGTCTTATGGCAGGACTGTTTATCTCAAAACAATCTATTCCATCTTTGATCCAATATAGGGAAGAAAAGGAACGTCTAAATTTGATAGTCCTCTACAAATTAGTCCTTACACCACTGAATTCTGACAAATGTTGATTATTTCCTGGCCTATAGTCACATTGATAAATACTTATGAACTCTGGTGAAGCAACTATGTTACTGTCAAACATATAAATCCCGCCATAATCATCAAAGTCGGACTCAATGAACTTCGAGCTGACGTCAGTATCTAAGACCAACAAAAAGGACAAATCAATAAGAGGCTGACATAGCAACTCGCAAACCACCAATCAAGATTCGGGTTACACTTGATATCTGGCCCCGAGCTAGCCGCCACCGGAAGTGCGGGCGCAGTCCAAGATGGCGGCGTTCAATAGGGGCGGCCATTGACAGGTGTTAAATTATCGAAGGCTGTAGGAGGAGGAGAAAATCGAAGGGGGTCACGTCCTGGTGGGGGCAGGGTTCAGAGCCTAACGGGCCGCCCCGACGTCGGAGATATGGGCCACATCAAACGGCCTGAGGACTGGGGTGGGTAGGGTTGGGGCGGAGTACTAAGGGGCGGAGTGTTAATTAACTGTTGAACCTATTGTAGAATACTGTAAGATGGGTCAGGTCTGACATGTATGGCATCTTGACTAAAACCAAAGAAATTATGTTCATGCAAGTACTTATTTTCCGTTCTAAAAACTCAAATATTCATTCCGCAAATCTGAAACTTTTATCCATATTTCTGGCTACATACTGAGTATAGTGACCCCAGGCAGGTAATACAATGTATGTGATATTGTTTATGGAACGCAGCCTTAACTGTGACTCCAACGAGCCCAGAATTAAGACATATTTATAAACTGAATAATATTGTCTGCTTCTAGTAAGTGAGATATCATTATTTACATATGACAGGGATGAAGACACATTGGTCTTACATGATAGCACCTATCAAGTTAAGACCAAGATTATACATAATACTGGATTCGATGGCTTCAATTAACATGTCATCGAACCTTCACACATTTAGAATCCCGAATTCATGTTTGCTATTCAACGATTACTGTGCGCATTGTTCTAATCAATGTGCAGATCCAGATATGATTATGTTTGATCAATCCACACATTTATTGCAGGAAGTTATACCATCTACACACAGAGCTTTAATTATATCGAGGACTCATTAGTGCCAGCTGTTGTGCCGTATGGATGTGTTAATCTGACAAAGCCTACACAGTGCTACAGCTGCCATAAAACCCACTCACAGTGGACACCAAGTGGTGGTGAGAGGAGGTGCACTGTAATATTGAATGTCAGAAACTGTATTTCGAGTTCAACCTGCGCCTTTATATGCCACTACACCCAATAATGATTGTTATAAGTTTTTTCTTGTGCCGTATGCGTAAGTTGTAGTTGCTTTAATTTATGGTCGCCTCTGACCTGAAATACATATTCGTTATAATTGCATATATAATGATCTATAGAGATTTACCGTCCGAGTTGGATAAAGGACAGGGTAATATAGATCAGGAACTATTACATGAATCCGAAGCTGTGGAGTAACGCCCCTCTAGATCTCTCCCGCCCCAATAGTTACCCCACTGCTGCACCTGCCTCCCTAACCCACCCTCCAACGGCCGTTATGGATCACCGCCTCTTTCCTCTAACGATGGATCAAATGTTTGCTAATCGGCTGGTTTTACCTGCTGGCCCTAATCCCTCATCATCAGTAAGCCTGGATCATCCCCCGTTCACTACACACCGCCGACATCCGCCCACGCTGCGCGCGCACATGGCTCATTGTCACGTGATCACTCTTAGCTGCGTGCGCCGATTATAAATGAGAGACCAGCCAATGTTTGTGCTAAATTTGTCAAGGTGTTGGCTGATTATGTTACTGCAAAACATTGGAAACATTGACCTTATTCTATCTAATGTAAGGGTTAGCGTGAAAATGGTTATAGAATGCCCCCACCCCATGCAAAATAAGGGACATGGCGGTACCAGTGAATGACCTGAATAATTATTATACTTTTTCCTCAATTTCGATAAATGCTGTAAGATATCGAAACAAGTCAATTCGCAACATTTCTAAAACTTGTTTAATTCCCTACTTATTCAATCACTCAGTTGTTCTTCCACCCGTATGATTGGATAATGGGTTATTCATCTAAGGTATGCCGTCTGTTCTGTATTGCCATCAATACTGAGAACAGCACCATCGCCATCGGTGACTCTATTAATGAGGGTTTTATAGGTAGCCAAAAAGCACGGTGTCATCATGCCTTTGTACCAACCCAAAGGTCTGGGCGGCATTTAGACTACTTTATTTATGTGAGACATGACTGTTTAGATCAGAGGAATTGGGTGGGAACACTCGCCGGTGAAACCACACAAATCACGTCTTCTTCCTTTGTCCCGGGGGAAATTACATTTTCACAAAAACACATACATCACCCGCAGAATCTGGGGTAAGACCAAATTCCCAGGGGCCATTATATTTTTCAGCTGTGACGCCATGCGACATCCAGGGGTCTTTTGCTGACGTCATCAGTATCTGAGGTAATATTATTTGCCTGTATTCCAGTAAAGGGAAACGATACGACGTATGACGTTAACCCTGCATGTCGTCAGACGTTGCCACATGCCCTTGCATCTATTTCATGTTGTTATGTTTAAAGGCGTTTCGTTAACTTATCATTATTCATTCAATGATCCCACAAAATAAAATAGTTTTGTTTATCCTAACTATGATCCTAACTAAGCTATTGTAGGGACTAGTGCAACTTTGTAAAGCAATAGCTTTAACCCTTACATTACCATACAAACCGGAACCCTCTAAGCAAAACCATGTTTTACTTGAAAACAGTAAATAAAAAATTTGCTGCGCCGACTCAAAAGCTTAGGGACATGTAAACAATGTCATGGACAAAAACAAAAGCGGTTTTGATTGAACATTAGGTAAGGAGAAGGAACATGTGAATTAAAATAAACACATTTATTACGATAAGGGTTTGGAGATAAATAGTCAACCAATATATCGATGGAAGAATGGGAGCATAGTTATGAGCTCCAGGTAATTATATCCAGGATGACTATAATAAGAACATTGTCACACAGTGCAGCACACACACACAACGAACAGTTTATAACGGTGCGGGCCCTTGTAGTAGCAAGAAAGTCTTTTGCAGGGTGGGCGGGCGGAAGAAAATACGTGCTTACAGCAGTGAGGAGAGTCGCCAAGTGGCGGGAAGGTCCTTTGTGAGGGGGGGCCTGTAGTGGGAAGGCCCAGTGTTTGTGTAGTCGCCAAGGGCAACTGTTGAGTGTTCCAATCAACATGTCAGTCACGGCCCAATGGCAGGCAATCCAACAGTGGTTAGATTCCTCTCCCCATTAGGTAAGGAGAAGGAACATGTGAATTAAAATAAACACATTTATTACGATAAGGGTTTGGAGATAAATAGTCAACCAATATATCGATGGAAGAATGGGAGCATAGTTATGAGCTCCAGGTAATTATATCCAGGATGACTATAATAAGAACATTGTCACACAGTGCAGCACACACACACAACGAACAGTTTATAACGGTGCGGGCCAGGACGAAGTTAGAGAGCCTTAAAGGCTGTATGTACCGTTGTAGGCTGGAGGCCCCTCGGGGCAATGTAGTCCCGGACAGCAAGGGACCTCCAGGTGCCCTGCGCCATGACATCGTTAAGGGTGGCCTTCCCGGTGTTGTAGGCATAAGAGGCCCCTCCCCTCCTTAAGCTATGGAGTGAGTAGTCTCGAGGTGAGAGTCCGATGGCTCTAAGGGCAGCAGCCCAGTTCCGATTGATGGTAGTGAGGGTGAGGGGGTTGCCGTCCATAAAGGAGATGAGGGGCTGGGACTGAGAAGTAGTTGGGAAGGCCGCTAAGTAATCGTGGTAGGCTGTAACCGGGCAGAGCTCCTTGGTGTTCGTGTACGGGAGAAGTAACGTGGTAGCGTCACACGTCTTCTGGATCGTCTTAGTCCATTTAAGGTGAAGAGTGAGGCCCGACGGGCTGAGTGAGACGTCACCTCTGGTCGGGTGGCGGGACGGATCAAAGCCCGCCACCGTTGCAGGAGCTAAGGAGCTCTGACGAAGGAGGCCCGTAAACATGATGAGGAAGGCCAAGCGACACGGGAGGCTGGCAGTCCCCGGGGGGAGGGCAGCGAGGGCCCTAAGGAGGATGTCCGGGGTGACTGGGAGCTTGGGTTGAGGTGGCCGCCGTACGGTTATGGCGACCGCCCGGAGGGCCAGATAGACCCTGTAGTGATGAAGGGGAGCCTCATCATAGGGGGACAGCTTATAAAAGGTCCGGAGGTGGGAAATGACGTTAGAGACCGTCCCCGGTGAGGAGCCCGTCTTGACGAGGTGCTCGATAAACCAACAGACGTGGGCGTAGTTGATCTTCTTATAATTAATGGACGCCTTGTGGCAGAAGGCCAGGAGGGCCCGGACCGCTGAGGCCCGGCCCTTAGTAGTTCCCGGGCGGTGGGCCTGGGTCTGGCGGGTAGAGGCATCCCGAGCGAGCTGGTCAAAGTAGGGATCTGGAATTACACAAAAGAGTCGTAATTAAAATCCTCGAGCCGAGGCGTGACCTTGGTGAGGTTCATGGCAGCTATGAGGCGGTCGGCCACGATCCTGTGGGCGGGGTCAAAGGGGGCCCTACTGAGGGCATCTGGGAGGAGCATGCCCTCCCCCGGTACGTGGGTGAAGACTAGGTCAGTGTCAGTCGCAGCGGCCTTAAACCAGAGGGCGCGGGTGCAGGCAGCAAGAACAGGGTCCCGTGCCCTTCCCGAGGAGAAGGCGTCCACCGCCGCCCTGTTGTCGCAGAACATCTCCACCGTGCCACCAGCATCTGCGGGGCGAATGAAGAGTCTGGCGGCGGCAAGGCAGTTAACGGCCTCCAACTGCGTTATGTGGTGACGCTGAGCGAAGTCCTGGCTGAAGACGTACTCATAGTAGGCGTCGCCGTCGGACGCCCCGCCGCCCTTCAGGCAGGCGTCCGCCCATACCCTCCTGACAATCCTATGGAGAGGTATGATGGCGCGGGTGTTGCAGGTCTCGAGGTGTTGATCAAACCAGGCCAGGTCCGCCTTGACGTGGGCAGTGACGGGAATATAGTCAGCCTGAGCCGCACGAAGGGCGGCGAGGAGGCGTCCTATGAACACACGAGCCGCTCTCACCACCTTAGCAAGGTGGTTGGCGAGCCCAATAAGCCTCTGAAGGTGCCGTTTAGTGATAGCCCGCCTGTGAGAGGCTGCAGCCAAGCAATCCTTAATCTGGGCGAGCTTCGGAGATGGTATGGACAACGAGTTGGTATCGGTGTCAATGCAGATGCCCAGCCAGGTAACCACTTGTGAGGGCGGCTGCAACTTGTTAGGGGCAACCTGCAGGCCCAAGTCTGCCAGGAGGCGCAGGACCTCACGATAGTCTCTATCAGCAGTGGCGGCTGTTGGGCTTATAACAAGGATGTCGTCAAGATACATGTGCGCAGAGACGCGCCTGGTGCGGAGGGCCCTGGTGATGAAGTCCGCGGCCGTCTGCATCACGTACGACGACATCCGTGAGCCAAAGGGGAGCCTGCGATCAAAGTACCAGGCAGCGTCCCAGTGGATGCCCAAGAGGGGCCAGTCGATAGGGTCGACCGGAAATTGGCGGTAGGCCCGGGAGAGGTCCACCACCGCCAGGGAGACCTCGCCCGGGCACATGCGGGCGATAGTCTGAGTAGCCGAAGCGATGGTGGGGAGATTGTGGGTAGCTTCCCTACCATTGAAGGTGTGAGGGGGAATGTGGAGGTTGATGCCCCCGTCGGGGTAGGAGAGGTCCACAATGACCCTGCGGCTGCCGCCCTCCGACTTCTCCCTTGTCATGATTGGGCTAGAGACAAACCATGGAGTAAACGGGGGTACGCTGTACGGGCCCGAGAGCGAGCCAGCGGCCGTTTCCTTTCTGACATATTCGGCCACATGTGAGGAATATGCGGTGGCTGAAGAGTGGTTGTAGGTAGCCGTAGGAACCAGCACAGGTGGACCCTGGTACTGGATCGGGAACCCGTACATGATTCCGTCCATTATGACGTCGTCGTCCGGGTGGCCGGTGGCGGCAGCGCGCCATTGGTCCAGGATAAGGGTGGTGTGAGCGTCCACCCGGGGCCGGGGCCGTCCAGGGGCCGTAGCGGCCTGTCTGGCAGCGTCATAGGTAGCAGCAGGCAGGGTGTCCATAGCCATTGTAGGGAACGGCCAGGTATGGCGGGGCCCACACTGTGTAGCCCACGCCCTCGTAGATGGTTGGGGGAAAGCCTCCCCAAGTTGAGAGATCGTACCGTCATCCCGATCGCGAGCCGAGATGTGCCGTGGAGGCCCGGCAGGGCCAACGGCAGGGTCAGGCTCAGGTTGGCAGGATAACTCGTCGTCCGCATCGTGCGGGGGTCCGTCGTACATCCAGTTAATGGGGTTGTCTCGGCGTTCATCGGACCGGCCAGGTAGGGCCGCTGCCCGAGGCTGGTCGGTGGGTTCCAACATCTCTTCGTCCCACGGAGTGTGGGGGGCCTCCAGGCAGTCGCTGCCGGGTGCCTCCCAAGAGCCCAGGGGGGGACAGATGACCCCGCGCAGTCCCTGCGGGTCAGCTGTGACGGCTCTTTGGGTCAGTGGAGCGTCGCCGGTCGCCAGGTTGACCGGATACTGCTGACCGACTTTGTAGTGAAGGGCCACTTGAGGCGTCGTCTCGGGGCCGCCCCCAGCAGGCGGGGTGAGGGCCGAGTGGGTGTAGTGGGCCGGCGCGTATGGGGCAGGCATCCCAATCACCCGACAGCCACCCACGCGAGGTGGGAGGGGGGTGCCCGCCTGGCCGCCCCCGTCCTCGTTATAGGGGCAGTCAGGCATGGCAGGTTGGGTGGGAGGGAGGAGGGGGTCTGCGTCACAGGTACCGGCCTGACAGCTGTGGGCTCCTTGATTGCCCTGCTGCAGGCCGGGGCCTAGTTTTTTGGACGGGCACCTGCTCGGGCACCTGCTCCTGCTTCCCATGTCCGTCCTTCTTGTTGGGCTGGTTAGGGAATCTTTTCTTGAACTCCTGCCGTGACTCCTCGCCTGAGAGCTTGAGGCTAGGCCTCTTCCTGCACTTCGCAGACTTGTGGGAGGGGTCATGTTTATCCAGGCCATACAGGCAGAGGGCACAATCGTGAAGGTAAGTGACCCCGCCTGCGGAGTGGTTGGCCGATTCATCACACTTAGACGTGTTGTAATAGTGGCATGGGATTTCATTGGCTTGCGTCTGACCTTTAATCCAGGAGAGGCGAGTCCTCTCCCTCTCCATTATGTCAGCGTCCAGCCACGTCACGGAGCGGCCCTCGACGTGCGCTAGGCACGCTTGGGACCACTCCCTGACGGCCGTCCACGGGCATGTGACGGCGTCTTGCGCCACCTGAGCAGCGTGCTCCAGGGCAGCGTATAGCTCCGTACCGGGGTCGAGGGACTTAAGGATCATAAACAAATAGCCACACATGTGTTCAGGGAATGTGAGGTCTCTACGGGACCTCCTAGCCCTGGCCCCTTTCTTAATATCTGGGGGAAGATTCCTGTAGGGCTCGAGTGTAAGGTGAGAGACTGGGAGAGGATTACCTTGATGGGATCCGAGCCGGGGGAACTGTGAGCCGAGGGCGCGCGCGGCGTCGTGTCGGGGCCTGGAGTCACGGCCGTCATCCCTGGGCCGAGATCGACTCCGGGAGGGGTGCCCCTGGCGCGAGGCGCTACGGTGACGTTGGTCCCGGTGTCTGCCGCGTCGTGCTGGGGACCTGCTCCCAGTCTTGCTCCTGGTAGACCTGGAGTAGCGGCGTGACGAGGATCTGTAGCGTCGTCGTGACGTTGACCTGGTACGCGAGCGCGTATCTCGCCTAGACCTCTTAAGCGATGGGCGGCGCGAAGTACGCCGCTGGCTCGCCGGGGAGTATCCGGAGTATGTAGACCTAGAGGCCCTATGTCGTCGGGAGACTGAGCGGGGCCTAGATCGAGACCGAGAGCCAGGCCTCGGGCTACGCTGTCTGCTGCGCCTGGGTGGCCGGGGGGCGCGGGAGTGAGTTGACCGCGACCTTTCCCTGGATGGCCTGGGTTTGTCCTTATACTGCCTGTAGAACTCCTCCAGGTCGCGTATGCGCTTCTCGTAATCCTGTGCTGGCGGCGGTGTCGGCTTCCCCAGGGGAGGGCTTGCAGGGGGGGCCCCCTGTTTCTCGGGCGTTTTGGCCGGAGGGTCCTGGTTGTCTGCCGACATACCTGCGTCGTCAGAGCTGTGCGGCGAGTCCGCGGCAGTGACAATGGCGGAGCCTCGGTGGCGGGAGCCGGTGAGTACGGATGTATAATCCAGGCTGAAGCTCCTCGTCCTGGGCTGTGTACTCCTGGTCGTTGGAGCAGACTTGTAACAGCGACGTAGATCTATAGTGCTCTTGCGTAGGGCTCTCGCCGACATCTCTGTTCGGGAGGCCGATAGCTGGTCACAGGACAAGAAAATACGTGCTTACAGCAGTGAGGAGAGTCGCCAAGTGGCGGGAAGGTCCTTTGTGAGGGGGGGCCTGTAGTGGGAAGGCCCAGTGTTTGTGTAGTCGCCAAGGGCAACTGTTGAGTGTTCCAATCAACATGTCAGTCACGGCCCAATGGCAGGCAATCCAACAGTGGTTAGATTCCTCTCCCATCTTTTGTTTTCAATAATGCGGTAAAACATATATTATATCCAAAGGGATTAAATCAATGTTTAAAGGAAAAGGCCATTTAAACATAACGTATCCGGAGGAAAGACGTTACGCGTAGGCCTGCATTTATTGCCACCCACGAGCAGGGGCTGAGCCTCACCCACTCCTCTCACCACCTCCTCGTTGTAACCACCCATCAGCGCGCTCCTTTACAATATTTATACATCATGTATTCCGGGACACCGCCTCCTGCGTCATACCTGCCCGCTAAGTGAGGCCTGGGCCACATGTCACAGCCTGTAGGGTGAGGTTACAGTGTTTTCAGCCTGAAGAGGGGAGATTACATGCAGTGTCACAGCCTGTAGGGTGAGGTTACAGTGTTTTAGAGAATAAAGAGGGGAGGTTACAGTGTCACAGTCTGTATAGGGTGAGGTTACAGTGTTTTAGAGAATGGAGAGGGGAGGTTACAGTGTCACAGCCTGTAGGGTAAGTTTACAGTGTTTTCAGCCTGAAGAGGGGAGGTAACAGTGTCACAGTTTGTAGGGGGTGAGGTTACAGTGTTTTAGATAATGAAAAGCGGAGGTTACAGTGTCACAGCCTGTAGGGTGAGGTTACAGTGTTTTAGAGAATGAAAAGGGGAGGTTACAGTGTCACAGTTTGTAGGGGGTGAGGTTACAGTGTTTTAGAGAATGAAAAGGGGAGGTTACAGTGTCAAAGTCTGTAGGGTGAGGTTACAGTGTTTGACAGCCTGTATGGTTAGGTTACAATGTTTTTGAACAGCCTGTAACCATGCAAGTGTTAGAACCATAGAGAGGGGTTACAGGCTTTTCAGTCTGCAAGGGTCAGGTCAGCCTGTGATTAAAATCTGTATAAATTAGGTCCAAGCGTTTTCAGCATATATACTTATATATATATGTGTGTGTGTGTGTGTGTGTGTGTGTGTGTGTGTGTGTGTGTGTGTGTGTGTGTGTGTGTGTGTGTGTGTGTGTGTGTGTGTGTGTGTGTGTGTGTGCTATAAACAAAAGTGGTTTCAGCCTATAAGGGTGAGGCTACAGTGTTTTGAGACTGATTGTCTAGTAGTTTCACCTTCCCAATGTCTATTATAAGTATACACTTTTGGGATACGAAATTTAAGGAGTTTTGGGAAACCAATACATCCTGGCTATGTCATTTTGTAGAGAAAATGACATAAGGAGCGATACAAGCTAGTGTCACTTTTTTTTACAAAGAGAGCAGCATAATTCTCATATCTTATTCTGCCAAAAGAATTTGTCTTTATTATCACATTCTGTCAGGTATTCATGGGAATCTATCAGGAGTTAACAAAGTCGCACTTCAGAAATTCACAACACATGCATGCAGGTGGTGGGAGCTCCCTCTACCACCTGCCCCCACCCGCCCTACCTGCCCCCACCTGCCCCACCCTGCCCCACCTGCTCCCCCACCTACCTCTACCACTGCCGCCGCAGGGCAGGGAAGTCAGCATGTTTAACCATTCAAATTTCAGACCATCTTAAAATATTCAGGAGCATTCTGAAGTGTGATCTAAAAATACCGTGCACTTTTTGTGGCGCGTGTTATGTTTAGTTGGAGGTGTTCATACCGCTGCCTTTGGTTACCTGTGTTTTGGGTTTCGTCGCAAAGCAGCGTTTTAAGAGAGTGTCGATGACGATTATTTATTCAGACTATGGCGCCCTAAGTGCCCGTGCTAGTTCAGTTTTATGAGATACGTCCTCGTTAGGGCCATCCGTTTTTTCAAAGCTATATGAAATATAAATGACCCTCAAAATATATAGCACATGCGAGTCATTCGTTGGAGATGATAATCGTTATAGGAAGACATTCATTTAGTCTTACGAAATAATTATCGTCTATTACCCGGATTAAATGGACAGCGTGCTTTGCATATTACCCTCTCGCGAACCAGACTTATCTATGTATGTATGAACGTGCACTACTATGTCAATAAATATGATACTTAAAACTGAATTGGTCGTGTAGAAGAGTGGGTGTGGGTCGGGTATATGATACCTGCACGTCCACCTCACCTAATCTTATCTCACTCCTATCACGTCCGCCCATGGCACGACTACCTAATGTGCAATTCTAACAGTTTCCAGGCCGATCAAAGGAGTCTTCATATCAGTTTTTCAAATACGTGTTTTGGCTTAGGATTTGATTTACAGGAGAGTCGATGTTGAAAACAAGTACCGTTACTCTCCCAAAGCCAAATACAGTGACCTATATTTGGTCAAGATAAAATCGTGACTGGTCTGTGTTAAGCCAGTAGAGTACTTCAAGTTTAACTGGAATGGAAATGAGGGCAGGCTATTGATTTTCAGCTTAGATCCTAGAACTATACTGTATAAGAAATGAATAATGATACGATATTAATAAAATATGGAATGGGTGAATAAGTCGTTCCAAGACGTTAACGTTAACGAGTCAATATCTATTTTGCAAAAATAAAAACGTAGTTTCGCTTAATTCTGCTTCTGTTCATAGTTTTAGTGCTCTTCATCAGACCAGAATTATCATTAAAACTGACACATATAAATCGTATTGATGCAGCAGTTTAAGTAAGTATTGATTCGTTAACCATTCCCTATTCCCACTTGCCTAACAGACTTCTCCTAACACCTATTTCAATAATAGATCCACCATAAATAAATATCTGCGTCCCATACATGACTATGCTCTATGACTTTGATAAATTGTGTGTGTGTGTGTGTGTGTGTGTGTGTGTGTGTGTGTGTGTGTGTGTGTGCGTGTGTACACGTGTGTGCCAGGATTCAACCAAGTTTATATTACACACCTCTTTTTATTATCAGTATTACGTATTGATATGATGTATGTAACATCTCTCTTTGTGTGTAGCAAAATATAAATTGGATAACATATTCAATCTCTTTTCAATGTATTAAATCCTGACGTTTATAGAAACAATGACGATGCCAAATAATATGTACACCCAACACATAGAGCCTACCTAGGCAGTACATTATTTGATTGTGTCCCTTCTGGCCGCCCCCAGAGTGGTGGTTCTGATGCAGGCTAGCCTAGCGAGCAGCTCTAGTGAGATAATTATAGCCCTCATATAACCCTGATTACGAGGTGCTCGCGCCACCTTTGTGCCCAGCCCTGGGTGTGCCGGAGGTGGTCTCATAACCACCGCTGACGTGCCGGTTCCCACAAAGACACAGGCCTATTCTAGGCCTCCCTGACAAAGCCATGTTGTCCCTCCTGTGTGAGGTAAAGACATGTGTGACCGGTGACAGGTAGGTGGGGCCAAAGGTGGGGTGGTGGCCAAATTGTAAATGGCAAATGTGTGGTAATCAATGCTGTCTACGTTTGGGGTAATATGACTGGTTGTAATTTTATAGACGTTGGTGAATAGTGTTTGATGATTGTGATCATGTCGCCATGTAGTCTAATATACTGAGAAGACGGCAGCCAGGAAGGGGATGGGGATTGCCGTATATCGTGGAACCTTTCTGTAATAGGTCGATTTCTCAATCTCACCATTACGAAGTTTCGTTTTTTACAATTACAAATGATAAGTTCAATTACTGTACGCATTATTATCTTGACTGCATTATTCCTTCCCTAATCATCTGCAAGCAAGGTTTCGTTGATTCAAATATCCACTATTGTAATGACAATTATCATTGTTGTCATTCTCCATAGTATCATGGAATCGCGAGCAATGTCCTTGATACGCAGTTATTAGTGATGTCATTATCATTGTCTCTATCGCTGTCGCTATCGACTTTACGACTGCGTCATTGTCGTCTCGACCTCTGGTTGCCAGGATCATCATTCATAGCGAGCAGTATTAGATAACATTTACAAACGTTAGGGGATACGCTAATAAATGATTGCACATATAATTATAGATATAGATAGATAGATTCATAATAGATGTAGATGTGTAGGACAATGCTACGTTTCTGTGTGTACATGAACATATAATGTACATAAATTAACGAAGTATAGTGTTTTATACATATAAAATCATTGTCCGGATTGGAGGGAGGGGGTTGGTGGGGTTTGTTCCCAGGCAGGCAGTCGTCGCCTGTTGAGGCCGGCCCTCTCTCCCTGTGCTGGTGGTGGTGGGGCGGTGAGTGCTGCGTGGCGTTGCAGCGGGTTTGTATATCGGGTGGGCACCTTCTCCGCTCACAGCTTGTAAACAGTCGGCCGTCCTGCTGCTGGTACCCCACGGCCTGCACCCCACCCGCCATGTTAGCCGGTGTCTGGAGACCCCGCCGACCGAATACCAGCGCATGATGTGGGACTGGAAGTGTGAGTGTGTGTGAGACCTCAGGCACGGATCTATTTTCTCTATAGACCCGAATCTCGGTTAGAGTGTGCGAGTCAGGAAGCGGCCTAATGTATGTCCCATCGACTGGTCGGGGCGGGCAGGGGCACCAGGTGGCGCCACCCTCCACTCTCCCCCCACATTCTCCCCTCTCCCCATACTCTCCCCCCAGTGTCGGTGGCCGGGCGTGTTCGTCTTCAGCGGCGAACTGCTGCTGCGCGGCGTGCCCAGGCCCAACTCGTCGATCAATACTGGCCGGGCGAACGACCATATTGTGCCAATATGGACGTCAGTAGGCCCGCTAGCTGCCCGGTTAACTTGTATTTACTATGCGCCAATAGGGCAGCCCGCACCCCCTCCCCTCTGCCGTCCCCTAGCGTTAACCCGCCACAAACGCTTTGTAGTAAGTCGACCCGGGCATTGCCTGCCGCCCGCAGCAGCCCGCTGTGTGTAGCTATGGTGATACCCGCCCGCCCGGGGTGGGTCCACGGAGCAGCTCGCCCATCGCTCAGGGGGGGGGGGGGGGCGAGCTGCTCACGCCCGTCGCCGTCCGCAGACCCCCATTCTTTGCTCCTCATCCCTCCTTCCTCCTTTAAGTAAAGCCTCTTTACATCGTCTTATTCTATTTACTTGACCGTTCTCAACCTATTTCTCCCCCTTTTTACTCCGCTCACGTGCCTGCCCCCCTCCAAATCCCAATCTCTCTATACCTGCCCCATTGCCCTCCCACCTTGCCTCTGTCCCTCCTCCTCTCCTTCCTCCCAGCCTCATTACCCCCAACCCTTACTCCACTCCACCCCCCGATTCCTCCCCTGTTGTCTCAACAGCCTCCATCCGTCTCTCCTTCCTCCTGGCCTTATTACCTCCAACCCTTACTCCATTACTCCAAAGTCATCCCTCCGTCATCTGACTGCATCCACCGTTCCCTCCTTCCTCCTGGCTTCATTACCTCCAATCCTCACTCCATTTCCCCTCAAGTCCTCCCTCTAGCAATGATATCTGAACAGCCTTCACCAGTCCATCCTTCCCTCCTTCCTCTTGGCCACATTTATCCTCTCCTCACTCCATTACCCCAGGAGTCCTCCCTCCGTCGTCTAAACAGCCTCCAACCTGCCCATGTTCACATTAGCATATCACAGTCAATCACATTAATTATTCTGTCTTTCTGTGTAAATAGCCTGCCTCACGCCATGGAGGTGGCCGGCCGGCAGACCCCCCCTGCCCCCCCCCCCCCCCCCCTCCCGCCCCGAACAGGTGGGGAGGCAGTCGAAGGCATGACTGGGATGTGCCTCTGAGAGAAGGGGGATGGGTAAAGGCTGCTGTATTTCACATGTAAACCGCACTTCCTAAGTCATCTGCAGGTGGCCATTTTAAATATTTTCTCAAATTATTACTCCCTGCAAATTTTATTAAAGAAATGACGATACGTCACTCTAGATAATCAATCATTCTGTAATGACAATGGTCAAAATACTTATTCATGAGAATAGAGCCATGGACTTCAGTTAACCATTTCATTTTTGTTCACGCCTAATATTTCAAAAACCATAATCGTAAAAGGCTTTTGGTTGTAGAGTCAGCTTTTCAGGTTGATTGCATATATTATTAATCCACACGTGTTATTAATCTCCACCTGCTGTGTGGCCATGACATGGGGGTCAGTGAACGTTAGGCCGCGTGTTATCTCTGTTATCTGTCCATGCTGAGGGCCGCTACAGATAGCACACAGATTCCCATGACAACGTGGAGTGGTCACACCACACATAAAACTACTCACACGGGCTCCGCCACTCAAGGTCAACACCCTGTGTTTGTACGGAGTTGTGGGGGCTGAAAAGGTGCGAAGCTACGTTAACGATACGCCTACAGCTTTAGTCTTACCAGTTTAACGTTTTATAGTAATACCTACAGTCAGATTACACTGTACAATGGCCACACATACATTACTTATTCATATACTTACCTACCTGTATATTAATTATATATTTATGTAACAGCAGAAGCCTCCCACGAAATCATTAATTCATTCAAATATTCATACACCTATTATATATGATTCTTCTTATATTATAAGAGTCATCGCCAAAGAATGCTTTCGTACGGCACTAATGTCCTTTGTGCAGTAAGTTACAACTAGGTTTCTGGAATTCAAGATGGCTTGTTGGCTGTAGCTATGGTCACAAGTAATAAATGTAATTAACATTGGTCTGGAGTACCTCTGTAATTAGTCCAGAATCAGGCCCATGCCGACATTCAGGGCGACAAAGGCCCCTATTCCTGGAAGGTCGTCAACATGCTCTGAGTTCTAGGAATGCTTATGCCATCGCCTTATCTGCAGCCTCATTCGAGTTGCTATGAATGGTCGGTGGCTTCCCTAGATAATTACCTGGAAATTACCCGATGTGCTGAAACTATGCATATAGCCGAACTTACTATTTAGGGGGTCAAGAAAACGTATCAACGTCATCGCTCTAGTACAATTCGACGAAAATGATTACAGGGTATGATGCAACCAGGTGATTTACATTTATGGATTCAATTCAAACAAAGTTAACTTTAGACAATGGTTTCTGCCAACGATGATACAGATCCACATATCTTAGCTTGAGAAAGAACAAATGGTTCAAAATGTAAATACACAACCATAATGTTTGTCAGAGGTTACAGAATAATGGGATGACGTCCTCTATAATTATATATACAAGGGTTTATTGCTCTGTCTTAATGTAGCAGTCCTCAAACCATTGCCATTGACACAAATAAGTGGACATGAGTCACATACCTCCCACTTGGAAATATGGGGTTAATAATGAGGCTGTTTCCACACTAAGTTTAGATATTCGTGACCTTGTGAACAGCAATTAGAGAAACGACCTACTTTGTGACTTTCATTAGGTAAGACATTAGACAATTTGAATGATATCTAGAATGTTTATGACGTCCAGCCCTTTCCCTAAAGAGACAGCAAGAATTTCTACCCGAGATAAAAGGCTAAGACTGTAAGCTGAATACAGGACTGTCTGATCTTCTGTACACCACTCGGCTGGTTGAGTTGCACTAAGTTAAAGTATGAGAGAATGTTGTCCTGTATGGTACTTGATTATTTTTTTATAATAATTCCCAGACATGACTGTAACTGTTTTATAGGATTTATCCATCTCAGCTATCGACCTACACTGTCGGCCCTTTGGTCCCCACAGTCGTCCGTCCCACCGACCTGTATTGGTCGCCCATTCAACACGAAGTCAGGCATGCATGTGATCCGGGCTTGGTCGATCAGCTAACCCAGTCGGGTATCTCCTCTCCAGGGTGCCCCCTCCCTGCCCCCAGCATCCAATCCTTTTACCATGCATTGTCAGGGGATCTTAGGAAATGTTACACTCTCCGGCTTCAGGATTTTAAAAGCAGTTTTTAGAGATACATTCCAAAACGCCAAAGGACTTTGTGGTAAACAGATCTCATTTCCTCCTCCATTTCATCGATTTGTGAAGTCTGTTTTCAATGTTATTTCATATTCTCGATTCATATGACTATATAATTTAAGGACGCACCAGATGGTGGCAATTGTGAGTGAACGTATTAAATGACCAGCTGCAGGCTGTCACCTTTTCCGATAAAAGTGACGAGGGCCTATACATAAAGTAGGTAAGTAGGTACATGTAGATGGATAATAGTGAGGGGGCGGACATTCTATTGTAACCAAAGCCATCAATATTACAGCAAACTGTTTATTACATTGTCGTTTAACATTATGTACAACAAAATAACAATAGGTTCACTTCAAGCAGATATCATCTTGAATGTGTTATGATCAGATGATTAAAAGTGTTTTTTATCTTAGCCTTTACCCTTGCCTCTTTTCAATATGATAATTGATTACTTTAACCTGTCAAAGGGAATAAAGCAATCGTACTGAATTGTTAGTTCTTTTGATGCACTTAACAGGACCAAGGACTGACAAATTTGATTCTGTGTAGATATGTTTCATATAGTTAGGCACTGGGCTTGAGGGAAACAGAGGCTTTGTCACTCTAAATGAGTAATAGGGGTGCCTGGTCCACGATAGATGGTATTCATCTACAGGTAGTGGTGGTATATACTTATGGAATGCTTTTTACGAACTATACAATTTCAGAACTGTTTGTAGTCATTGTGAAAATTCAATAAAGAATCGTCTTTTTTATGTAAAAATGTTTTATGTAAAATAAAGGTTACTTCTAATGCCTTCATCACAACAGATGGAGATGTCTTGTGTCTACCAATTTATGTTGGAAATGTTTATCCTCTATGGTCATGAGGTGGGAAGCTATATGGCAGAGATAAAATCGTATTAACTTTATAGATCATTTGCCCTATAAGCCTTTAAGGTGGAGTAGTAAATCTGGGCTTGAATGCCTCTGGTCCACTATGCCTACTCTCCCCACCCTCCGAGTGACACGGCGCACGGCCGGCCCGGGACAAATTGCCTGTCACGCCCTGAATGGGTCTACAATAGGGGGTCCATGTCTCCTCCAGTAGGTCCTGGCCCGCCCCCTGATAGGTCTACGGCCTGACCAAGCCCCTAGTTAGTAGTCCCTCCAGTAACCCACTCCCCCCAGCCTCACCCCCAAATACCCCCGGCCTATAAGAGCGCCGGTGACTGGGCCATCATTGCGCGCCAAGCCGGGGATCACATCCAACCGATTTACTCACTTTATGACCGCCCACCCCCATTCCGCCGTGGGGAAATAGTTCCCGTCACGGCAATAGGGCGGGTTTCCGGATCGGGGGCCCCGTCAATAGCCCCGTCAATATTTCAAAAGCCGGCGCCGAGACGCCCGGCCATTATTATTCCGGACGGGGTGGCGCCCCCCAACTCGCCGACGACGGGGGGCTGGGTGGGGATATCAGGCGGCGCGGGGGGTGGGCCGGTGAATCTGAGTAGGGGGATGCGCCGGGTAGGTCTGCTGTTGTGTTGGTGGCCAAGTGGGAGGTGGTTATGACTGGCGGTAATGGTAGGGCTGGGGTAGGGTTTAGGTGGTATTACAGGTTGTAAGTCGTTGCTGGGGACTCTCGATAAAGGTTACTAATAAGTATACTGTTGTAGGTGGCTGACTGTCAGTCAATGCAGGGGGCTGGCTGTCAGTAAATGATATCGCAGCCTGGTGGGTGGCTGACATGAGCCAATTGACTACAGGTTGGCAGAATGTCGGTATCGTATGACAGGTAGGCAGTAATTGAGCGCCAGTCGATTCCGGGATAGAGGGAGTCGGTTACACCGCCCCTTTGTGCTGTTAAACGCTGATTCCCTTCGAATTACAGATTAGCATTAACTGTCAGGCTCACCATCAAAACACGAAACACACACCTAAGGGAATATCATTGCGAGATGTCTCATTCAATCTGGCAAATGGTGGTAGCGCTCGGGGCTGTACGGATAAGGCCATACTCAGAGGACCCTTCGGCACCGTATGAGTAGTATGTGCGCGAGTAGTTTATGGAAATGGGGCATTGCTTCAGGCAACAACAATGTTTGTGTGTTTTGGAAACGCGGAAAACGTTTTGCTATTTATAGAATGAGTGGAGAAATTCCCTCGTGCTGAATTATTTAATTTCAAAAGTATGTGGGAAAATAACCACCTACATATTATCGATGGACTGCTAGAAATAGTTTAAAACCTAGAAAACTGGTTTTTTCTGCATTCTTTCGGGTATTCACATGATTCTTGTTTGTAATATGAAGTCAACAAAGACTACTTCTCACGTACGTATCTGATACTCGATCACATAAATCAGAAGGGCGAGTATTTATAGTCGAGCCTGTGGACCTGACTGAAATATTTGAGGAAGTAATCAGTCTCCGACTGTAAATATTTGATGCGGCGTCCTTGCCGCTGCCGGTCCCCGAGTGCTGGTAGGAGGGGGGATCGGTCCGACAAAGACGGAAGGTATAGAAGCCAGCCCCCCGGCCCGCTCCCAGCCACCAAGACGCCAGAGACAAGGTGTTGTGGTCGGGAGTGTCCCGGTACTGAGCGCGGTGCTAGGGGAAGCGGGCCTCGGGTGGAGAAAGCTGTTTGTTGCTGGCTGTGCCGGGCGGGAGGGGGTGGGGGTGAGGGGGAGACGGCTGCCATGGTAACGCTTTGACTGGTGTCAGTCCGCGTCTCCCCCGACTGCCACTCCCTCCGCTATTGATCCTACTCCTACTACCTCACCCCTCCCAGCCTCCTCCTTCTCTTAAGCCTGTGTCTGTGGCCAGTAACCGGGACAGGGCAGGGAAAGGGAGGAAGGGATGAAGGGGGGAAAACAGGGAAGAGGAGAGGGAAAACAGCCCCGGGGAAAACAGGGATAAGGTGAAGAACAAGGTAGGAGATTGTATGAAGGGGCACACACACGAATAAAGAGAGGTACGTGAGAGAGAGGAAGGTGATATTGGAAATTGTATATGGGGAAGAAAGGAACAGGAGTTGGGGAAGAGGTTAAGGGGACATGGTAAGTAAAAGGCAAAAAAAGTATATAACTGTTAGTTATGGTTAAACTACCAGTTTAAAATATCAGTCTTACCCTAATTTTGAGCCTAAGTGCCTTCCCTAGGCCTATCACTATAAACATGAGATTGCCTCTTATTAGAAACATTTTGCACCTGTAGGATTCTTTATGTGGAGATATGTGGAATAAAATGCCTGGACAAGTTTTACGCGAATGAAGGCTAATAGTCAATAAGCAAAATATAACATTATAAGCCTACTAGTAATGCCTCTTTGAGGAATGAGCTGGTTATAGGTGTAAAAATTCCCCCGAACCCGGATCCTCATGGCACTACTTTATCTCCGCAGAGTGCATTGTTCATATTCCCACTGCCCACAGGCAATTTAACATCATTGTCCTCCGCCTCTCATCGCCATCGGCTCCCGGAGTCCCATTTGGCTATGTTTATTATTGCGGGTGGGATTCTAAAACTGATTCTCCTGTGCCATGGATACATCAGATTTCGCGGAAATAGGCCTAAAAGAGAATGGATCCAATAATTTCAAGACAGCAGTTAGCAAGGTTTTCAGGTTATCTTATTTTCTCCTTATCCATTCACTTTCAGATTTGCTGTTAACTTTCGTCGGAAGAAAAATGCAATTCAAAAAGTTCTAATATATTTCCCCAAATATCACCCAATAATGATCATATTCATTAAATACCCCCCCCCCCCCCCCAGGTATACAAATAAAATGCACTAAGACAAAAACTTGGTCCCTTACTTTGATGATATCATAATTTAGATGCCTCTGGAAAATTAAACGTTACACAGGTAGTTTTTCTATATCCTATACTCGAAGGTGTAGTATCTTGGTTTCGGTTTATTTAAGAATATTTCGGAACAGAAATAATTATATTCATTATGGTATAATTCATAATTATGAGGTATTCTGCGCCTACGGCCTCACCCTGCTCTCATCCTTATCACCTGTCAGGTCGATGTTACTTCAACAGCCTTTTCACGCACCTGTCCTACGTTGATTTAAATATCCCACACCAGACATTAAAAGTTTCACGGCAAAGCCTTACATAAGTAATTGATACGAATACAGTCAAACTTTTAGCGACAGCTATTTCAGTACACTGTAGCAGATGGTACTTATATCTTTTTGATCTGGATTCAACCAAGGTTACCCAGCGGAATAATAATAGAAATAGAGTATAATGTTATTTAAAGATACTGTTACACTTCATGTCCCACGAGACCATGACACAATAGCGGTTTCAATGCCATTAATACAGATATAAGACCGTAGAGAAATCCGATTTAAAATAAATAGAGGGCCCCTACACCAGAAAATAGGACATGTATGGTTCATTATAGTATTTTGAATCTAGTATCTTACGTTTTAATCAGCACTTCTGTATTCCTGTTTCAGATATCAATGCACCAGCATGCAACTCTCCATTGTAAAGTATCTTTGGCATCGTGAATTAATCATACTAAAATATAGTTAATACGGGCTGCCATTGGTCACAAACGGAGAACAAAATTATATTGTATTGTTTGTATATGTTGATATTACCTATCCCTAGTTAAAAGGAGGGGTTTAG
Source organism: Lepidonotus clava (assembly GCA_936440205.1). Lineage (NCBI taxonomy): Eukaryota > Metazoa > Annelida > Polychaeta > Phyllodocida > Polynoidae > Lepidonotus > Lepidonotus clava. The sequence continues at coordinate 26,257,688 of OW387138.1, forward strand.
TCCACATTGAGTGTATTTGTATGTGTGTGTGTGTGTTAAAATGACATCCCTGTTGCCAAAGATACAAATTTAAAATTCAAATCGTAGCTCTTTTATTGGTTCCATTTGGCAACTGGTTAAAATGGGGTATTTTGATTACTTGGATCAGTGTTTGTTAATTGCTATATTCTCACATGTTCATCCTCCATTGTATTGCAGCTCGCACCAAGGGCAATCATTCATATGAGGTCAAAATTCCCTGTTCTCCAAAGCCAGTTAATTTATAATTTGTCTTTATTGTAAATATGGCCGTCATACATTATGTGAAACACATCCTCCGAGGACGATAGTTTAATTAAGTGGTCTTATTCTGATGTGACTGAGTCACTTACACGGAATTCCCTTTGTCCTAACAGTACATCTTAATTGAACATTGAGCAACTGTGCACTTTATACAGGGTTAGAGGAATACATCCCATGTTGTTTAAATAAAATTTGCATATAAAAAATTATGACACTTTGAAAAAGTCGCCTTGACAAAAGTAGTGATCTACTTCTATTAGAAAAACACATCAATTTATTGGCACTTTCCCCCTCTCCCAACCAGACTCACACACACCTCTCCTCCTGGACAACGCTCATCCCTCCCCCCTACACACACCCCTCTCAATCCGGGTAGTGGTCAGACTCCTGGCAGACCCTGTCCAGCCTAATTAATTGCACACTACTAGAGGTTTAATTAGTCCTAATGATCATAATGTAAGATTCGACGACCCCTCGACCCTGCCAGTAGTACGTAATGTCGCCACCAGGTCGCGTGGGCCACGCTAATTTGACTGGTCACGTGATGCCTACGTCACACAAGTCGCCAACCAATCACAAAGCAGTATTCTTGTGACGACATCACGCCCAGGCTCATTATTTAACGGAACAAAAATGAGAAAAATTGCGAACAGGCCTGTCACTAAAACAGATAAATGATCTAAGGAATTGACTAGACACCGGACCCAAAATGCTGCTTTCCATTTCGTCAAAAGCAAACGCTCTATGATTTGCACTAAATTACATGTGTATAATGATATTATGCTGGAAATCCACATTCCAAAGGAACAACCATCCACGATTATAACTGGTGGATATAATATATGTGTCACATGTTGACTCTTACGACTATAATCTCTGTGATCGGTACTATTAACTAGTCCATACCGATTGAATCGTGACCATAAAGCTCCAGTGTTTGCTCTTACAAGAAAGAAGCTTTATCAATAGAAAAAGAGGAATGTGTGCTGGGGCTGATCTACATTATTTCTGTAAAAAAAATCCATATACACGTTAATATGTTGACATCTAATGTAGGGCGGCTGCCTTTTATCTGTCATTGTTGTCAGTGTTGCTTTGTTCGACTAAGCAGGACCTCTCTCCTAAGTCGGTCTTTGTCTCATGTTCGATCAGCAGCCTTCAGGGCGTGTAAGCCTTTGGCGAGGAGATCAATAAGTTAAAATCAAGGCAGGACTAATCCAACCCTACAAACGGTTCAAATGTTTTCAAGTTTATGTAGGTCTTTCAAATTAAATTGATGTATAAATCAATTATCATCATAGTCTCTTTCATATCTTGCTTGCACACAGATGATAGATGGTTTATGTACAATCCAATATCTAAAATGATAACGGCAGATGAGCAGCGAGCGGCGAGTATATATATATCATCCTTGAGTAATCAGTGAGGTAATCTGAAAAATATATTCATCTCCCAAATGTAATGCTACATGTATGAAGTGGTGACCATGATACAATGCACATATAATGCAGAATAGCCTGGAACAGTGGCCATGGTCTTTGTATGGTATATAAAGTCCGCATATATTCGATATTTTGCTGTTGTCTTGAGCATAGAGCTTCATTGAATACCCATGGCCTTGGAGCTAAAGTACGCGTAACCTCGACAAAGAATATGTTCTAGTATGAAGGCCTAAGTATAACACCTTATACGGTGACTTTGGACTACGTTAGTTAAAGCGTAATATTGGCCTAGTGTCCATGGCCTGTGCGTACAATCAAATGCCCTACCCATGCTCTGTACATTAGTCCTGACAATATGCCCCTGGCATAAGCATAAAGCATGACATAGTGTCCATGGCCTGTGCATAAATCTAATACAATACCCATGGCCTATGTATTACTATTAGCCCCGATGAAGCATCCATGACCTTTGCATGCAATCAGATAAGGTGCCCTTGGCATTATATATAGGCCTACGTTTACTCCGACACAGTGCCCATGGTTAACTTTCTGCATTAGCTTGCTATAGCCCCCATGACTTGTGCAATGGCCCAGATACAGTGCCGTATGATCTGTGCATACAACCTGGCATGATGCTTAGCGTATGCCTTCACATCCCCACGATGTGCCCATGGTTTGACCATGTCCCATGTCAGTCGGCCCGGTGCGATGAGGGTCTCACGTGTAACAGGTAGACTCCGACTCAGGTGAGACCTGGCCCCGCCTCACTCACACCTGAACTCGGACAGCCTTCTCAGAATGACGTACGCCGGCTTCTCAGCAAAAAATGTAATGTGTTTTCTGCTGATGGTTGCCTCGATTGCACCTGGACGCATATAATCAGGTTTAAGCGAGAAGCTAGGTTTGGGGATGGGGACACGGCTCTTCTGCTGATTCAGCCCTCATGTTGGGAACTGGATTATGATTATGGAATTGAAGGATAGACAACCGGTGCACCGTGTGGTTAAAGTTATTTTCTCTAGCTTCCGAATAGCAGAATAGGCTAAGAGGTCACTATGATTGTCTCATGATCATTTTGCTCGTTGCTTCTAACAGCTGGAATGTTGTCTATATTAATTCTTGGGGGGGGGGGACTTAGGTACACAATTTTTCTAAAATGAATTAATCAAATTATTGTAAGTACCCCTACAATAGAAGCTGGTGATACCCATATAATTATGTCTATAGTTCTCTCGGTCCATCATATTCCACAGAGGCGGATCCAAGGGGGAGGGGTCCAGGGGTCTTGAACACCGCCCCCCCCCCCCCCCCCCCCCCCTATGGTGGGGACTCAACCTTAACAAAGAGAAAACAACCTTGCACACGAACATACAAATGCGTGATGACATAATACTTAGCCTATGAGCAGACCCCCCCCCCCCCCCGCCACCCACCACCCTCTTATAAGCTATCTTGTATCCGCCCCTGGTTCCACAGCTTTTACAGTGCGTGGTCTGGCAGGCGGCGGGGTCTGCGGGGTAGGTTTACCCGAGTCATCAGGTATTCCGTCTGTGGTGGGGAGGCCCGGCCCCTCTGACGCCACACCACTTCCACGGCCCCCGTCAGAAGGCGGATCAGTTGTGGCCAGGATGGACTTAACAGCCGTATGCGCACGCATTGCAACGTGTCACGTGACGACTTGGTCTGTGTCATGTGACCTAACTGTGACGTCACACATGTGAGATTACAATCAGTTAGATTGTAGTGAAAACAAATAGATCTATAAGGGAAAGAAGGAAAGGCGTTTCCAGTATTTTGTGTGTGATAGGCTTTGTGTCTTTTTTTCCCTTTCTAACATTGTCGGGGTCACTTGACGAGAACATTTGACTTACCAAAAATTATCTTCCTTCAAGGTGTATTCACTTGTCAACGGCTAACGTGATGGACCACTCGATTGACATATAATATATAATCGCTTAATATATGTACTCTCAATGCTTTATTCCACAGCCCCTGTCAATGCCCCTTAGGCCCATTCCGTCCTGTAGAATTTCAGAAATGCGTACGTCGAGCTGCCAATTGTATGGGTCAAGAGTATGTATCAAATCAACAAGCCAGAGGGTGTGGCAAAGAAGTCATATGGCTTAAGCTATAGTCTTTGACCAAGTCCAGAGGCGGTGAGTGACTCGGTCTGTAAGTGGGGGGCTCATTATCCCCTCTATACGGACGTTACGCCGCCATACACCACCAGGGGGAGGGTCAAATCAATGCTGTCGGGGCCCAGACCCAAAACGAGGTTAACCGCCCCACCTGACCACAGCCTCGGTCTCGTCCGTTGACATGGCAACCGGCGGGCTGACCCACCCAACTAATGGCCGCCAAATTGGATCTGCCTTATCAGCTTGGGCCTCTTGAGTCAAATCTCGTAAACTCTCGTGACCTGGTCATCCCACGTGATCCAAATCGAGATAACACGTGGCCGTTTACAGGAACCAGATTTCCCACGATCAAGTGGTGTTTAACTGTCCGATTTCCTCCAATCGGAAGTACCTCACTTTAAGTAGCATTAGACCTAGGCCTAAAACATGATTTCTATGTTCCTTGGTAAAGCCCTCATAGAATTCTAGTTACCAAAATGATGTCATACTAGATCTTTGGGGGATCATGAAGCCCCATATGTTTCTGCAGAACGCATGACAGTTTACAAAGCGGAGGTTGCAGTGTGCTCGTTATTAATGATTGGCCCAACGTCATTGGAGAAATGATGATGAGGTGATTTAGAGAAAACATTTTTAATCAGCAACAATGACGTCTGTTGTTGTTCTTGGAAATGCCGAAAAACAATTTATCACGACTATTAGTTCAGATATTTGATTATAAAATTAAGTATCCCTGTCAGTGAATCACTACCTGTTGGATTCAGATCAGTATCCCAAAGTCTTGAACGTGATGAACTAAGCCAATTTGATAATTTTTGATTATGCATGGACTGACAAAAGGGCCTTTAACAGTGACGTGGTGCATATCAGGCCAACAGAAATAGCACAGTTAGTTTGGTAACAGATTATTTTACAAAAGCTAGCCTGTGATTATTATACAATAAAGAGTTATTATTGTCACGTCGCCTTTAAAACTGTACATCGAAGTCTATTTTGAGAGATGATTACTAGTTCAGAAATACATATGGTTTAATAGAACTAACTATGTTCCAGATGTGTCCATTTAGCCATATAACTAATTCATTATATATCTGTCTGGATGGCTGATGTGATATATCTGTGATCATCTCAATATGTAAAAAATGAGTGAACTGAAGCTGTGAATTACCCAGAGATCTCAAGTTATACTGTAAATCTAAATAGATCTAGGCATACCCATCGTTGTAAGTTGTTTGGAAATGTTTTACGATAGACTGTATGTAGATAGTGATGAGCACAAACCCAGTTTGGCTCACCATTTCTCAATGAAAGAGTATGATTAAACATTGCTTCTCTGATTATACCTGTTTAACTGTATACTGACCTTTAGAAAAATATTTTGCCAGTACCCCTAAGCTAAATCTAAATTCATGTGACTGATACAACCTCGTCCCTAATCACAGCAGGATGGGTGGATACAATCATTATATCAGGAAAACAGGATTTAAAAAAGATAAGGTTGAGATAAGAGTGACTTACTTTAGCAGCAGTAGACGAGTACGGCTCATCAAAGAGGGCCCATATCTTGGGTTTGATCTTCTGCCAGCAGCTTAGTTCTCCTAACTGGAACTCTTCCTCTAGACCGAACTTCTTCATGATATCCTCCTCTGTGGGTTTGTCTGTGTCCAGGTCGAGGCGGTCAAGTATTTGTAAGGTCTCCTGGGTGTCCCTGTGGGTGGTGTAGGTCATCCAGCAGCAGGGCTCCACCTGGTTGGCGTCCAGTCCCCAGAACTCCAGCTCCTCCTCGAACAGAGGCCCACAGACATCCGTCGGGTAGTGCAGCTTGCCCGTGCGGTAGTAGTTCAGTATCTGGGCGAACACCCCTGGATGTCTGTCAAAGAAATACTCGTTTAGCACTGGGTCGTAGTTGGCCAGCGCCTCGGTGAGGCGGCTCAGTCGTGTGGCGGGGATTTTCTTGAGGGTGGCCTTGTACGTCTCGTGACGTATCCCACCCACGTTCAGAATGACTCGGTTCTCGGCGTCAGACATGGTGCTACTGAGGCGATGCCTCCCCCCTGCTCAGTGTCGTCCAAGTGCTGGGTGGTGGTGTTGCTGGTGGTGGCGGTCGGGGTGGTGGTGTAGTGAGAGTGGTGGCAGCGGTGGTGGTATCTCGGTTTTAGTGCAAAGGTGCCGTGATAACCAAGATAGTGGCACGTGGCACCCGCCCGCCGGTCGCACTGACGACTTGCCGCAACACCTAGCTTTTCCTGGTTCCAACTAGGTTTCTGTGGTAAAGATATGGAATAGAGAAACGGAAGGTTTTCTCGTCTCAGCTCATTTTGCTCCTGTTAGTAGCTTTGTTTTGTTTTCCAGACCAACTGAGGAAATATTCATAGGGTAAAAGGCGAAGGCCCTATCCACATAATGTTGCCGATCAGTTGTTTACCGACTTCAACAAGTATACGGTGAATGTCCTTGCCTGGTCCAGTTCAACTTTTCATTTGCCGATTAACTTCAGCATCGACTTTTAATGATGCAAGTAATGGACAAATGAAAAGAGAAGATATATACGTGTAGAAATATATATCTATGTGAAAGCTAAAGCGCGCATTGACTTAGAAGTGTAAGCAGTATACTTAAATATCTCCTTTTTGTCTGAATTATTCTCGTTGGTCATTTCTTGGAAACCCATCTAGCATTTTTTTCCCGAGGCGAATTTATTTCGAATTCCTTGTTTGATAGTTGCCAGTGAATCAGAGCGACTTGTTAGTAATATCTCATCTCATCTCATGTTACGATCATCAGTAAAATTGCTATAAAACGTCGACTGACGGTTACAAGAATATCATGCAAATTGACACAGCAACACACCGGTTATTCACTCTTTTTTCTCGTGTTGGTGGCGAGCTTTGGATCCTATGTCCGTATCCTCTTCTTCTATTCAAAAGGTATCCCGTGACATGTAGATCTGGTGGTGCTGGTGCTGGTGAAGTGGTGCCGGTGGTGGTGGTGGCGCATCAAAAGCAGATCCAAAGGTGTAAAAGTAGTGGCGTTTTTAGACTCTTGGCGTAACACAGCAAAGTGCCCCGTACAGAGTGATCCTCCTACTCTCACAGTGGAAGTAATAGTAATCCAAGGTAAGACAGTGTTTTAATAGATATAAAAATACAAACATCAAAACCGACAAATTGTGAAGGAAAGAAAGTGGTAGCGCCCCTCTCTACTATATCGACGTAATTAGAGGGGTTGTTGGGGCGCTCACTATCCAACGAGACTACAACAGGGATGCCTTGTGCAAGAATACATCATGAATATATAACGGTATACACTTGACCAATCACAAGGCAGTTTACAAACATCCTCTTGGTTTTTCTACCACCAACAAGAAGCAAGCATGACGTCATGGAAATCTCGGCTAACTTCTCGTTAAAGTCACGTGGTCATAGTCATCCTCGTAGCAGTAGCAACAATGAAGTTGTCTACATTCAATATCACACTCGTACAAAATGAGAACGGTGTCTAGAAGACGCGAATAGAGCATCTTTACACATGGAGGCCGCCGCGCCCACACCACTGCAGTGCCCCCACTTGATGCTGGACTGACCCCTGATGGTCAACATTGTACCCTAACATCACAAGCCATTCCTCTGATGACGTCACCGCCCGCGTTGTTACCCCACACCGGAAGGGGGACACTAGGTCAGTGATGTACTTCCGGTTCCGCCTCCAAAAGGCCCATTCCGATTGGGTAGAACAGGGCATGGTGGATGCGTCGCTGGGGGTCCTCGTTCAGCGTTCTCGGAGACACCGTCGTCACTTCCTGCTTAGTCTACCATCCGGGCAACAGAGCCAGGGCCGCGCCACCTGTGGGGAGAAACAGAAAAATGTAGGTTAGAACCAGGCACATGTACAGATTCATTGATGTTTTTAAGACAAAGGGGTATCAAACAATTTCTACTATGTTATTCTAGTCTAACCGAAAATACAATTGCAAGCGATATAACCTTGTATTTTCAATAAGCTGTATAGTTCTATGTTGTAATTACAATAAATGGAATTAAACACTAAGATGAAATATTCCGCCAGAATAATCACTATGAAGCCATATAACAATTCTTGAACGATGAACTGTAAGCATCAAATTGTATCGTAGATCTGTGCCTTTGTTGTAAGAATAGCGGGTCACCCGTCGATACCCTGCGCCACGCCTAGCGGCAATAGTCGATACTCTCCGCGCTCATTTCTGCATATTGTACAGGTCTTGTCATAACAATAATGGTTACCATAGAGACAGGGGTGCATTGTTCTCTTTTTGATTACCATGTGAGTACCCGAGGGTTGTTCATATATTGTTCTCGTGTGAAGTTCACTTCAAAGAGGACTTATCAATACTAAATAAAATGTTTTTTTCAAGCTTTCCGACCTTGAGTAAGAAACCGGAGATACTCCTACTGAATATGAGGTAGCTAGGCTGGTGCCTGAAACTGTGCGCCCCCCCCCCCCCCCCGCCCCCCGTACACTTCAACTATAGAAAGGTGGGAAAACGTTCCGCATATGCAAATGTGAAACGTTTTAGTGTTTTCGCCTCTATCCTGACCCCTCCCTAATTTAAAATATCCTTTATCACCCTTACAAGTATGTTTTATAATAGATATCGGCCGCTGTTACGTATGATGACGAAATCTAAGGTATCGTTCGTTCGTTTGTTGTATCAATAAACAATGTAAGTATCGAGCTCAGGTTTTTAAACATGGTGGGAGGATGCGCAGTGGCCGTATATTAAGATGGGTTTTCCCTTAGAAGAGAAGGTGTGTGGCAACAGGGCGATACTGAATTTAATATCAACCCAAGTTATCAACCCAACATGTCTAACAATCGACCTGTATGCAATACGAATTCAATTATCGCGCTAGTTATACCTCACGTGCAAATACACCATTCGCAGATCTGAAGATGATGCCACATAGGCGATGACCACGCCCTGTACCTGTATATATGTAACACACATCGGTGTTCACACGCCACTCACTCGTCGTGCGGCAGCACCAACAGCAAAAACGGTATGCCAACATGTATGTGACTGGCCTGACCTGCCATTGCAATAAAAGCAGAATTATGTACATGAAGGTCGCACGTGATGGCCCTATTAAGCATACAGATTCTACCACTTTCTACAATTATGGTTTGCCTAGGTATAATTATTATATTTGTCACAATATCCAACCAGAGATTAAAGCTTACTTTGTATCTTTAGAGAATATAATATAGTTATGACCGCGCACAATGGTTGCGTTTCCATAATTATTTCTCCCTACTTATTTGCTATTGTATGCTTAGTTTGCATTGTATGTGCCTCTCAGTGAGTGGTAGTTTTTTTACCAACACTTTTAGACAATAATAATACATGTAATTATCATGTATGGCCTAAGAGCGGCGCCACCCAATGCTTATACTGATGTAACGATGTCAAAAAGGAAAATTGCCAATGATTAACATAATATGTTCGAAAAATTCAATTGAGACCCCATCGCAGCGTCCTTTTACGGAATTTGTTCAATATATTCATAATATGCCCAACCTTTTACAACCTTGATTCCTGCCCCTAGTACCACAATAAAATGGTTGCGCAGGTGGCAGGTGAGGGGGCGGATAGGGCAGTGTGGCATATTTGCTGCGTCACTTAGTGAGACATGGCAACATGCTATGATTTCAATTCAGCAGACCCAGACTAATTGCACACGTTCATAGATAACGGTTTACAAAAAACAGAGTCTTATCTACTTGTAAATGAGTGGGTTCCTTTCCTCTCACAGCTACTACTGCTACTGCCAGGAATATGATGGGCCGATATCTAGGGAGTTACCAGATCTAGACATAACCAGAGTCTGGGTGAATCTCAATGGGTCCCAACCATAAGCTCTTATTTCGCTTTAACTAATGTGTTTCTTTAAGACAAACGTTTATTCTTATTAGAAAAATGGCACCAAAGCGATCATGTTGAATCATAAAGTCTATTATAGTGTAAAACAGCTTTTAGGAATGGTTTTGGTTAAAGCATGATTAGCATTGGCTCATTTCAGCATCAACTTTTCAGGTATCTCCCAAAGCCTAGTGCAACACGGCCTGGAGCAAAGGTCCTGACATCATTGTCTAACTTAATCATACATATATAGCATTCAGAATAACGGCCCCCATCGGGCAGGTCATGACCGATTGCCTCTACCGCCGCTGAGCCTTCACTGCTGCCGCCGCCTGGACTCGTGCAGCTGCCTGCCGCGGGGGGCTATACAGGGGAGGGGGGGGGATACCAAGGTGTGTGCTGAGGGTGGTGGGCAGTGGGGTAGTTACTTCACCTGTCCAACTCCCACTACCTCTTTGTCCCAGATCGATGACTGGCCACCTTACCGCCAAATACCCCCACCCCCACCCCCACACCTCCACCACCCCTCCTCCAGCCCCTTGTTACATTATCGATTGTTCCTGGCAAGCCTGGCATGGAAAGGCCCTTGCCAGTTGCCACCCCAACGATTGGCACAATCCGAAAACACATTTCAGAAAACAGCACTGCTCTGTGAACTATTCCTCTCTTGCTCATCCTCCGTTCATCTATGTTCAACAATCTTAAGCCTATTTTCTGCATAGATATAATGTTATACGACTTCCGTCTGTTTCAATAATTTGATTTGTCTGCCTCCCATTTATTTAAATCTATTAAAATCCATTAAGAAAAGGTAAGCGTATAAAGCGAGCTTAGTTTGTTTTTGATGCCATATTGTCTTGGGTGTGCGGTTCCCCCCACCCCCAATTCATTTAAGTATGCGTGGAGTCTTCAATTCCTTGGAGGGCGTGTTGGTGGTAGTGCCCACTGTGCCCACTCTCCTATTCACAGAGCGCTGCCCCATCAAAGCCAACTGTTGCCGCCCGGAACTACTGCCCCTTGCCCGTCCTGATCTGCCCATATTTTCCCCCTGTCCCTCCCTGCCCTGCCCTTCCCTGTCCCTACCCGCCCCTCATCTGCCCCTGTCTGCCTCTCATCCAGCCCTACTTACCCCTCTCCAGCTCTACCTGTCCTCTCTCTGGTCCTACCCAGCATTATCCAACCCCAGCCCAGCCCTGCCCAGCCCTGCCCAACCCTGCCCAGGTCTGTCCAACCCAGCCCAGCCATACCCAGCCATACCCAGCCCTGCCCAGCCCTGCCTATATAGCCCTATCTAGCCCTGGTCAGCCCTGGTCAGCCCTACCCAGCCCTGTCCAGCCCTGTCCAGCCCTGCCCAACCCTGCCCAACCCTGCCCAACCCTGCCCAGCCCTGTCCAACCCAGCCCAGCCATACCCAGCCATATCCAGCCCTGCCCAGCCCTGCCCAGCCCTGCCTATATAGCCCTATCTAGCCCTGGTCAGCTCTGGTCAGCCCTGTCCAGCCCTGTCCAGCCCTGTCCAGCCCTGTCCAGCCCTGTCCAGCCCAGCCCCTATCCTACCTACCCCTTAGTATCCTAAGGCCTACCCAGCCCTACCATGCCCTACCCAGCCCTGTCCAGCCCTGTCCAGCCCTATACCCAGCCCTGTCCTGCCCATCTCATCCCCTGTCCTACCTACCCCTTAGTATCCCAATGCCTACCCAGCCCTACCCAGCCCTACCCAGCCCTACCCAGCCCTACCCAGCCCTGTCCAGCCCTACCCAGCCCTACCCAGCCCTGTCCTGCCCTGCCCATCCCAGCCCCTGTCCTACCTACCCCTTAATATCCCAAGGCCTACCCAGCCCTACCCAGCTCTGTCCAGCCCTGCCCATCCCTGCCCATACCTACCCCTTAGTACCCCAAGGCCTACCCAGCCCTACCCAGCCCTACCCTACCTCCCCCGGCCCCACCTCCCCCGGGGACCGGACGGCGGGGGTCAATAACGCCGTGAAGAGAAAGCCCCTGGGACCACCGCAACTCTATTATGAATAATGATTTCCCCCCAGCAGAGCGGGCCGGACTTGGCCGGCCGAGGAGGGTCGGGCGGTAGGCTGCAACACGGAGATATGATGGATTGCACAGTCCTGTCTCAGATTGTGTTCTCCTTGAATCGTAAACTGACGAACATGGCTTGTATATCTAGAGTTTAGATGCCCATGCTGGTGGGGATGATGAGGTCACCAGTGAAAGGAGAAACAGATGGCTCTCTGTAGGGTATTTTTGGATATATATACATATAGTGTATATCTAATTATGCAAATATATAGGTACATGTACCTATATATTTGCATGCAGGTATATGTACATGTATGTGCATGTAGGTGTGCAATCAAACGTGAGCCCGTCGTCTATATGACAGTCAATTACTGTTATTCATATGACAAAAGGCCATCCTTAGACCAATACTTCACAGTAAGACCAATCTTACACTTTTTTAATTCAATAACATTGTTACATAAAAATTGCTATCCTCTCCTAGTTCTATACTCTTCGAATTTTTTAATCCTAATAAATCAAGAAAGGATTTAACACACCAAGCAAATACCTGATACATTCTCTTTTCTCCCTCTACATGGACGTCTTATAAGAAGTCTGACTTCTTTAAGAGGCAATCATCGATCCAGCCCCCTGTAGTACGTGTACGTGTACCTGTACGTGTGCGTGTGCGTGGGGGCCCAGTCAGCCGGGACCACGTGGTACGGAGGGAGTAGTCGGGGCGCCGCTAGGCATGTGCAGATTGGGCCTCGATTCTGCGCAGATTGCACATGATTATTTACATGATTAACAACTCGACCACCGCCACCCGACCACTGCCTCCCTCACGCCAAGCCAACCAGCCGCATTAAATATGCATCAATGATATTTTTCTTCCTCATCTCCTCGCGTTTGAAATCGATAGTGATAACCGGCGAAGAGAACGTTTGGGTGGACTGCTCCTATCACAGTCAGGCATGTGCTAGAGTTTTATGATGATAGCCTACTAAGCGTTATCAAAAGGTTTCCGATTCAAAATACATGAAGTCTTTGATATAAAGAGTGTTCTTACATTTCTGAAAGTCCTCCCCTTTTACCGTATGGTGAATGTCATCAGAAAAGACCCCATGCTTCCTTGTATACCATGCTCATTAGCACCTGCAGAATGTTAGGCTAACAAAGGCAGGCATGTGTTACATGAATATAGTTTCCTATAATACCTAAAAAAAAAAAAGATGTACCCTTAAGTGTATTCTGAGTTGGATATGAAATAAAAGTAGAAAGAACTCCCTTCCCCACCCCACCCCCAAATACCTGCTGATAATCATGCATGCATGGTCCATTCGTGAGCAATTGAGCTCCTCAGAGAAGCTCCGACTGATACACACGTAAAGCATTCCCCTCCACTTACTCTAAGCGCAGCGGCTCAGTCAAAACAATAGGACTAATTATGGCAACAGAGCCACGTTGTTGCAATAGCATCCGCTCCGAGAGAAAAAAACAGACACTCTAACCGTTGACATTTTGGCCAAATGTTGCGTTCTTGCGGCGAGCGTGGCCTACCAGAAAATTGCCACTTTTTTGACACTTTGAACTGCTTGGCCAACTAGCAAGTCAGGGGTTACTGGTGCTTGCGGGGTGGCACGTGTTTTTCTTGCAGACGTCGAATTGTCTCCAAACGAACCAATCATCTTCAAGATGTCATTGTGTTAATTTTTCTGACTGTTGGAAGAAGTCGGAGTACTAGGAAGTAATGTAAACAGTAGGTGATTTGGTAATTATTCTGCATAAATACAGGTCTGCAAAACACCTCGATAACAGAATAATTTCAAGCTGCTGGCCAATTTTTGTGGTGGAAAGGTTATTCCATAGTAAATGTCACTAAATATTGATTTAAGTGAAAGCCTATGACCAGTGGTTATTTTCTTAGTGTCAGACCTAAAGGTCATCGACCATTCTCTTTAGTGCATTTCCCAAGACCTCTTAATAACATTGAGATCCTGGTGTACTATAGCCTATATATAACGTACATTTCCTAATTCATGTACTTAATTCATTTACCTAATTCAATGGTAAGCAATTGCATAACGTTAGTTTCCTAACATACTGCCTTGCCCTATCCGTGAACTGCGAATATTTGTTGGGATTCAACAGGTGACTTTTCCCAGGTATGTTTCTCTCTGGTTACCATTCCTAGAACACCACTGTCTACCTGTTGGCACATGACCTGCTGGATCCTACAATCCATCTCTGATTACACTGGGCCGGGCCGGGCAACCTGCACCTTCCACCCACTGCAATTAATCGACTCGCTAGTTGATTGGTGGCAGTTAGGGTCAATGCAAAGTAATGAAGGCAGTCTAGTTAGCAGGAGTGGGTAGACAACCTTGTCTAATGGATACATGTGCCGCCCAGATAGAAATGGCTCTCTTTACTGTCGGAGAAGTAGGTCACTGGAAATTCTCAACACACCACTACAACCACAGTGATGTCGCACATCATCATGACAACAGGGCAAAACACCCATCAGCTAATGTTAATAAGTTTGAATACAGATTTTTTATAATGCTATAAATGTAGGTGGTGATGCTGCTGTGTCTATGTTATAATCATGCCAGGTAAAACAGCATAGTACTGCAACAAAAATAGTGATCACGTTATTGGTCATACTGGTCTTTGAGCCAAACTCTATGACAGTTGAAATATGTGGCCATTTTACTTTCACTCCTGTTTCAACATTGCAATGATATTTAATCTGTCTTTCTACGGTTTACATGCTTTCAGGGTGAGTCGTGTGTATCTAAATCAATATCATTATTGTGCCTCTTATGGTTTGCTCTTAAAGCCTGTATTACACTAGGCGATGTTGACTACGGATAATTTGATAATTCTAAACTTTTGTTATGAACATACCAGCAACCCATATCATTTCATAGGGAACCTCGAATCATTTCTAGTGATATATCACGGTGCCTGTTTGTAAATATCACTCGTTCCTACGGGTGGTTTCTTAAAATCGCCATTTAGATCAGATAGTGGAATACAGCCCTAATAGTGACTCTGTGAAGGCAGCCCCCCGAGGACCCCGGCTGTCACCGGGTCCAGAGGAGGGCTGTGTTCGGGGGAGGGGCGTGCCGACGGGCCTGTCTGAAGGCGTTGCCATAGTGATGGAATCAGGACCTAGCAGTGAGACTGTCCAAACAGCTGCCGTTACCAAGGAGACGGCCTGCTCCTCGTATTAATGATGTAATCCGGGGGAGCTGCTGCCAGCGCCATCTACCACTCGGGCCTATCTCCTCCAGGGTAGGAATAAACCCATCCAGTGGTTGGCCATGTGTGAGTATGGACCTGGAGTATGCCATTCATGATGAGCTGGGAACGTCCTACTCTATGTAGGCCAGAAACATAGCTTTGGTTATCATGGTTATCTCCCAAACAGTAAAAGAATACCTCTCATGGTATGTGAGTTACAGGGTAGTTTCAATGAACAAGAAACCATAAGGAAATTTGATTAAGCCATGGCAGCATTGTTTCTCATAATACCCACCAAAATGCAAACGTAGAAACTTTCTTTTTCAGACAAATATTTCGGGCAGCTTGCTAGCGCCAGTTGTTTCACGTTTTCCAAATAAAACGGTTATTTTCACAACTGTACTATAATCATTGATAAATTTAGCCTATCAATACACATGTGCTATGCTTCTCCAAGAACATAACATGGATATTTCATTCAAAAGAAACAGTGTGATGAGAGAAATCCAACATTCTATCCCGTATCGTCCGTGCAGTCTTCAGTGCAAGAAGGGAACCAGATTGGGATTCAGGCATCGCGAGGATTACAAGCCATCAGGGAAAGGCGTTACATAATCCGACAGTTGGCAGCCAAT
Source organism: Lepidonotus clava (assembly GCA_936440205.1). Taxonomy (NCBI): domain Eukaryota; kingdom Metazoa; phylum Annelida; class Polychaeta; order Phyllodocida; family Polynoidae; genus Lepidonotus; species Lepidonotus clava. Next base: position 26,273,345 of record OW387138.1, read on the forward strand.
GTCTGGTCAATGGTGACGTCATGGGGAGGGGCTGCTGTGCGGTAAGGCTGCCCAAAGAATGAACTGCCTAGGGCATTGAGAAGGCACTATTGTCTAATGTTGGCACTGCCTATTGATCAGTCAGACCGTTCCTAGCGTGCGTAGGTAGGGATTGTGTATTTCTTGTCATATGAATAATTCACTGATTGTCGAGGATAATATCAAGTTACAAGTAGGCCCTGTCTCTATAATACCGCTGGTTGCATCAAGGTTTCCTCCCATAGGTAAATAATGTACCTTTAGTTACATCATGCCCATGTATGGCTTCCGGCGTGTTGAGTGACTGTAGCTGCTTGCACATTACTGTTAACTCTTTTCTGACCTACTTACATAATGTCCTTCACTGAATATTTGAAGATTGCCCTTGACGTATTACTTGCACACTACCTTTCACTGACAACTTGCTGCCTCTCCATGTTTCCCTGACTTAACCCTTGCACACTGTCCTTCACTGACAACTTGCTGATTGCCCGTCTGACTGCATGGTGCTGATGCCTTCCCCCAAATATCAGTGGGAGTAGTCATATGCACTAAAAGCTGCCAAATGTATAAATTTCCCTTGCCTAGCCACTATTTCAACGACGATTTGCATACTAACCTTTGTCTCGTATATTCACATATAATTTGCCCCTATACGATGATTGCGCCCTTGTCCATTTGAACTCCTGTACCATGTGGTGGTCTAACAGCGGTCGCTGTTTGATATTCAGCCCTTGCTGTTTGATAACTGTACAATCTGTTACACTGGGGACTAAGCGTTGCCTTGTAAAATTTACTGCGCCTTGCCCAGCTGCTCTATTGATCAAAATAAAATACAGGAAATTTCTCAAATGATGCGGGCACATTGCCTCTGGTTTCTGATGGCCTGAAGTAACCTTCCAGGGCAGTCATTCCTGTGAGTGGTGTGTCATGTAACTTATTAAAACTGGTACAGTGAACATACAGGCATGATGTTAAGCTCAAAGATTAAAGTCATTCCTTCGAAATATAGCAATCTTGACAGAGATGTGACATGACTAGGCAAGAAACGTCAAAACAGGACTGACCTAGTTTTTTAAAGCTGAATATTCATCATCCTGTCATTCTCGTTTCATAGCAATGTGATCGATGACACCAGCATTCCAATCGATACGGTTTGCATCTGCATCAATTCGGCAAATACCATTGTGAATAATGTGTGTTTTTCGTTTTATAAAACGCCAAATGTATACTGCTGCAAATGGATATTTGGTTGAATTCAAAGTAAATACACACGTGTATCATCATGCCAATGTTGATTTTTGACTAGTTTTTTGAAGGCTGTGAAAATAAAGTCTATTTATGTGGCAACAATATTTCAATTCACCGAAATAAAGTGTTTTTGCCTTGTTTAAATGAAGCATATGACGAGAATTCTATAGGTTTGCATATGTGGGGTGATCTGAGGATAATAGAGAGCCTCTGGGCCAACTGGGTTCAGTCAATAACAAACAATAGATCTTAACAAAGGGACTGCTGCCTATGATTTGGTCATCGCTGTGAAGTGGTCTGTATGCAGTGGTCAGTCTGTGTGGTGGACAAAGGAAGCTTGACCAGTCCAGCCCCCAGGGCGCCTGTTGGGTATGTGCATAGATTAGCATGCTAGGGGAGGGGGCTGTACTACAGAGAACTTATATTGTGCAGGCCTGGTTACATAACCTTACTTTGATGATCACTGCGTATTATTAACGACCAAAAGGGTAAACTTAGGGAGGGATAAGCCATTGTTTAATAGTATGTATATAAACTATTATATATAAAGTCCATGAGTCCATACGTTCATAAATTCATGAGTTACCCCTAAATTTCCCAGTTGATGGTAATCAATGATCAGTCTCGAACATCAAACTAAGAATAGCTTATTAACATGTATGTAGGGCGTCCAGCCAATTTCAGTGGACTGTGACGTCATCGGCAAGAATATACTCTAGAGACCACCATTGCCTATAGCTGATGCAGCTATAGATCTTTTTCTCCTCAGTCTAGCAAATGGTTCTCTTTGTTCATAACTAGCTGATCTGTTTTTTTCTCTTTTTACAATTCTCCTCCATATTTTTGTGTGTCTAACAGAGAGATACTAATAGCAGTAGAGCACAGAGCATTACTGTCATTGTGGTTGCTCGTGTGAAAGAAATTAACGTATGGTTAAAGTTTCAACAATAAGCCTGTTGGGTCGGTCCTGTGCTATAACATTGATGTTTTTGTTGATGTGAACATCCATCTCTGTACTTCTATAACATTGTTCTAGAGTACTAGAGAAAATATGGGCAAGGGGATGGAGGATAGATAAGTCCATATAGTGGTTTAACAGTAAGATCGTATAAGGTAATGTAGCGATGATGCGATATTTCTATTTATCTAATATCGTCATATGACGGATGGTATGAAATATTACTGTTATAGTGGTGGGTCTATGATTAAACCGTATGGGCGGTGGCTTTGTGCTTTTTGTGCTTTTAGCGTATTTAACTTGGTACAAACACCAGGTATTGTCGAAGAACGCATGGTTCAAGTCCTGAAATGGCCCGTGTCCATCTGTCTATTGGTTTTATGGATACCCGCACACACGATGTACATGGTTCAGATCCAACAAACACGTCAATCATTTTGCCTTGATAGAAAAATTTAAATACGTACACGAAAGACCGAGCTATGGAACTTTCAAAGAAGGTGAGCCGGCGATAATACAGTGAATTCGTATATCATCATATTTAGTGCTGGACCAAGGTGAAAACCGTGCCTTGTTTGTGCGATCCTTTCTTCAGAAATAAAAATGTGAACACAAAAAGAAGATGAACAAGAGTTACAGGAGAACGCCCCTTCAGATTTGTACAAATCTAACAAACGCTAATAGTTAGACATGAAAGTGATAAAATTACATGGTTTGCTAATGCTAGTGAACGAGTTACAACTGGTGCTCCGGCAAGAGGCAAAAAAAGATAAAAAATTTAAATACAAATAACTTGTATATTTGATCATAAAGGGAACGCTTAAGAGGAAGGCACGACCGTTGATACCGGCCGAGCGGTGAAGCCAGGCCTATTGCATAATTACGAATGGCGTGTAAATTAAACATGTATATGTCAGGGGTTAAGTCGGGGTGTGGCAGGTCGTGCTGCAGGCCGCTGAGCTGCTCAGTAGGCAGGCCAGGGAGCAGCTCGGTAAGGGAGGAAAACACGGCCAATGGGGCTTAGGTACGGTATCCCTACTGGCCCCTGTAATCACAGGCCTAGGACCACATGCTTATCATTGCGGGTGACCTAAAGGGACGGGTGAGTGGTAACGGCGGGACTATCTAGAGCTGCTCGCAGGCCAGCCACTCGTACAACCACTGATACAAGCTCTTCATAATTTATGATAAGCAATATCAGGTCGGCGGTAGTGGCGGTGGTGGCTGTGGCGAGGGGAGGGAGGGAGGGAGGGAGGCATGAGGGGGTGAGGGGGCTGGGGGGTAACAGTCGATAAAAAAGAGCTGATAGTCAGGTGTAGTCTGGGGTAATGGGCCGAGGTGTGAGGGGGTGAGCTGCTCACGGACTGACCCACTGCTCGGCCCGCCCGCCGCTCTAACAGCCCCTCCTGATGACAGAGGTGGTGGTGGTGGCGCCGGCCCGCCCTGAACGCTGCCCATACCTTCACAGAGCCACCACCACCACCACCTCCAGCACCACCAGCAGCAGCACTAGTAGTCACAGAGGCAGCAGCAGACAGACCGGGACAGTCACAGTATTGCTTTATAGGTCGGGGGAAAAAATGAAAATGTCCATTGCTGGTTCCGTGCGTTTCATTGCATGACGCCTGCGACTAATGCAATTGTTGGATGAAAAACATTGCTGAAAGCAGCGAGCTCTCGATGAATAGAGGGGCTGTTAACTCGGGTCGCAGCGGGTGAGGGGAGAATGGAAGGTTCCGTGGAGAATCCATACAACCCTGCCAACTGTATGACTGCACCAATAGCAGGCTGTACATGGCTTTAGTCATGTACGGCAGCCGTTGGCACTAACTGAGGCAACGCTATTGCTGGGGGTAGTAGGCAAGAGGACAACGGACAGGGACAGAGAGATAAGGGATTCCCATCTGATCGTGGGACAAGTCATTAACATGCTGATCGCTGTTGTAGTGAAGCCCCAGCCTAGGATATTGTCCTGAAGTTGTACACAACGTATCCACCTGTGTACGACCATATGCACCCAACCTAAAGTATAGTCGTTCCCGGGGGTATACGAGACTGCGTTGTTGGGGGGATGAGTTAATAACTGAGATAGTAATAAAGGGGGCGTATTCTAGACCGAACAGTCCTAACTGCTGGCGCGGAGGTCGGGGCGGCGTCGCGCCGGAGTGTTGGCCGTTCGGCCGTGGAGGTGTTTGTGCCTCTGCTCCGGTCGCCGTCGCAATCGTCGTCGTTGTCGCTGTCGTTTAATGGCCGCCCGGCGCGCTTCCTCCCATCTGCCGCCCCGGCCAGCGGCTAGCGGGGGAAGGGCGGGTCTAGGACAGTCGGGGGTGGACGGACACGCTCCAATATGGCACTCACCTGACTGTAAGAAGAGCCGCCTCCCTGCCACTCCTGATTGCCGAAAACCTGCAGCGTCCGCCGACGACCACCACTAGCAGTAGGCCAGTGCGGGCTCTACCACATAAATTACGGCGGGGAGCATTGATCGCCAACTAGACCTCAACAGTAGGACTGCACGGCGGGCCTGTGGTGGTGGCTGGGGCCTGGTGGTGGCTGCCTCGGCCATGGCGTGTAGGGGTAGTGGTGGTGGACGCGGGTGGGTGGCCACCGGCCGCCCGTCGACGACGTCGTCTCAGTACGACCAGTCGGCTGTCCACGGTCGGCTTGTGGCGGTATAGGGCGGCGCCTGCTGCTAGGTAGTAGCGACCTCCTCCTCCTCCCCCAGCCCCTGGTGTCCCCGACCCACGGGGGTGGTAGTGGTAGCACTCCTCCTCTTCCTCCTCCTGCTCCTCCTTGGGGTCAGTTCGACTGCTCCTGCCTCCTGCCCGCCGCCTCCAGTACATCCCTGGTCAGCGCACAACCTCCTCCTCCTCCTGCTCCTCCCAGCGTCGGCCGCCGCTGCTCCGGCTCTGCCTGCTGTCGCTGAGGCGGCAGTCTGGGTAGGCCGACAGTGGCGACGCGGCGGGCGGCCTGGCCTCCACGGCTCCTCCTGCTGCTGCTGGTGCTGCTGCGCCGCGCGTCGCACCCTTCCCGCGCCGCACTTGGCGCGCCGACGCCGCGACGGCAAGGGGCGAGGGTGCCGACGTCGACGACGACGATGGGTCAGCCGAGACGGATCAGTCGGAGGTGTCGGGGGGGTGTAACTCAGGTCTAACTCAGGTCTAACTCAGCAGGCCGTGTCTACGGCTGGACATGCTCCACTGCCCACTGCTCCGAGCAGCTCGCCCGGTCGCCATTTTAACGTGCTTGGCTGGTTGCCGCGTGTTTGCCTCCCGTTGGAACCGGTTCGAATTCTGCCTTTTCTGCCACGACGAGCCAGCAGCAGCATTGGCAGTGGGAGCAGCAGCAGCAGTGGTAGTAGTGGCGCGCGGCCCGTGGTGGTGGACCACCCTCCTGCTGCCCGCTTCGCGCACACCCGGCCCACATAAATTACTTATAGCCACCTCCTCCACCTCCTCCTCCACCTCCTCCTCCCGGAGCGTGCTCGGCTCGCAACTCAGCCGTCTCCTCAATGACGGCCACCTGCTGCTCATCTGCTGCTTCTCCACCCAGCCTGCATGTTGTTCTTTGATCTTTGTTGTTGTTCTTGTTGTTGTCCCTTATGTTGCTGTTGCTTTTGTTGCTGATTGTGATTGCAACTACTAGGGTGATTTGCCTTCAGGACCTTTGATACTTTCAGTTGTCCTTTATGTTGTTATCCCGGTATTCTGCTACGTCTCTACTCAACCTGCTTGTTATTGTTTAGAATCTGTGTTGTTGTTGTTGTTGTTGTTGTTGTTGTTGTTGTCATTTTTTAAACTACCAGTATGATTTCTCCTCAGGACCATCGATGCTTTTATTTGTCCTTTATGTTGTTATTGTTGTATTCCACGTTGGTGAGATCAAGTTTTCCCGTTGTTTTTTTTCTTTGGTTGTATTCTTACTCGTGACGTTTGGATTTACTTGCAATTAACGAAACAGATAATATTCATGTATATTCAGCATCCCTTTTGTATTGCCAGCTTCTGCTCCATGTGTTTATATGATATCCTCAAATATGTAATCTCTTAGAAGGATTTTCACGTCGCTCTGTCATTTCAAATTCAACGTTACATAGGGCACAGACTCTTGTTCATATTACTGCATTCTAGCGTGAATGCAGTATATTCTTGCCCCTTACTGCCTCATTGTCGAACATCTAATTCCTACTATATCAGTATATGGTTAGAGTTTAATAAGTGTCGGTCTCTCTGGGGTTCTTGCCATCTTACTGGATACTACAGTGGAATCCATAATTCCTTCACTGTCATATAGAATTTAGATTTAGGCAGCATGATTTACAGATATAGGCCTACTAGAAAAACAGTGGCTCTGAGCCGTTAGTTATCACGGGTATTTGATCTATCTGATGTCAGCTATACAGCCCAATGGGCAATGATGCCCCATCAGACCCATGGATGTCTCTAATATTTCTAATGAATATCTAGAAATTATCAAATTCTCAGTAGTCAAATTGTACATTCGTATACGGCCAATGAACGTTAAGCAGAAAGTCGGCGTGAATGGGCTGTTTTGGTGTATTTTGAAGTACATTATGAATGAAACCAAAAATGGAATTCATGACTGGGATTTCTGAATACACACATTCAAATAATACTATAACAATATAATAATGTATAGCCCAAACAGCTGACATATTGTCATAAACTACAAATATTAATATAATCAGAATTATCATTACCATCTTAAATTATTTACAATGCACAAAGACAACATACGAATAATAATTCTTTTGCATCGTAGATAGGTTTCTATGGATGATGACATGTATTTTGTCCTCAGATGATATGGTCGATTCTCACGAAACGTGCCCAATTCATGGATTTCAACATTATTTCCTCATTACTAAGTTATTTAACCAAATTGATATCTGTTTTTTGTATTTCAGTATGAATACCTAATATGTCTACATTTTGCAACTTACATTTTCACCCTTAACTTAAATATTTTATGAATTTCCCCTAAAAATGTATGATTTCTGTCCCGTTTTGACTGTTTTTTCTTGTATACTCTAATTTAACGGCTTTTTTTGTAATCAATTAATTATACATACTTTCTGTTTTTTTTTTTATCAATTTGTATACATTCTTTTATTTACTATTCAATCAGTACATAAAGATATGAATAAAATATAATATTCATTCCAGTCTTTAATCACTTGTACATTTTTTTTGTCATCGTCCGTGGGGGCACTTAAAACCATTACTAACAGTACAGTACATTTTAAAAAATATCAATTTATTTCAATACTTACTTCTAAACAAATACCTATACTTATTTGCATATTATAATACTTTAAAAGTTTATAAAATTATTCAATTTGTCACCTAAATACCATAAAATAGAAAAGTGGTGTACTTTTTCCCTGTCATCGTTCGTGGGGGCATAACGTAACAATATCCATTATATCTTGCAAATTAGATATCATTATTTAATAATATTATACACCTTATAAAGCATTAACCTTCCTCAATGCACTGTTGTAAAACTGAATTTATATCAATAGTATTTATTAAAAATTTCCTTCCATAAACTCTACTGTCATCGATCGTGGGGGCTGTCATCGTTCGTGGGGGCTATTTTGTCATCGTTCGTGGGGGTATTATCGTCCGTGGGGGCACCCGTCTTAACGTTCGTGGGGGCATTATCGTCCGTGGGGGCACCTATGTCAGCGTTCGTGGGGGCCCGTGGGGGCTCATATCGTTCGTGGTGTTCCTTCTGTCAAAGCGCGCAATACCATACCTACATCTATCGTTCATATCTGGAACTAATTTGTGGCGCCATCTACCGATTTACGGAGGAAAACCATGACGTCACAGGGACGCGGAGTTCTGCAGCGTTTTCGGTGAGTAACGTCTTTCTTTATATTTCTTGTGAATCTACCACCATTATTCTTTAATTTCATAATGTCAACTATCCAAACCTATGTTAATATGATAGAATAATATGTATAGATTCTAGATATCAACTTTTTCTCATACAGTTAAGGTACACATAAACTTTTTGATCGAAAAATGCTTTCGAAATTTCGTCAAGACGTGGATCCCGCCGCCATTTTTGCCCCCACCATTCGCCCGAAGCAATAAGCCCCCACGAACCATTCCTTTAGCCCCCACGGATTATTTCGTAAGTCCCCACGAATTGTTTCAGTATCATAGAATAATGTCCATACATTTTGCAAAGTTTTGCATAGAAATGTGGTAATGATAGCTGCCGTTTATCTACTCACGATCACTCCCTCAACCACCTATCCCATCATCGCCCACCACCCACCACCTTTTATTCCGTCACTACTTTAAATTAGCCCCCACTAATCATTTCCTCACCCCCACGAATTCTATCAGTAATCTAATTTAATGGCCATTCATTTTGCAAACTTTTTTCATAGAAAATGTTGTAATAATACGTCCCGTGTATCCACCCACCATTATGGCGTCCACCACCTATCCCATCATCCCCCTCTATTCATACCCTCACCACGTCGAATAATCCTCCACGAATCAGCCCCCACGAATCATACCGTCTGCCCCCACCTATCATTTCGTCAGCCCCCACGAATTCTTGGAGTATTATAAGAAGTTGCATACATTTTGCTAAATTTTTCATAGAAATCTAATACTAAGTCCCATGTATTCACCGACTTTCATCCCCACCAATTCTTTATCTCTTAATGAATAATGTCCATATGAAATAATTCGTGGGGGCTAAACATAATACGTCGGGGCGCATCCGTTGGGGAAAACTTTTTCATAGGAAAATGAAACCCTACCTCCCGTCTAAATTTGTACCCCTGTATTGTACAACTTATTCTTCTTTGAAATTAAAATGTTCTAATTCGTTTTTTAATTGTTTTTCTTATAAATGTTTTCAGAAATGGCGAAGCGCAAGCGTAACAGCACAGCATCACCCGCACCATCATCATCATCAACACCATCTCAACCACCATCACCACCACCACCACCACCACCACCACCACCACCACCACCACCACCACCACCACCAGCACGATCCCGATCCCGACGCACACTTAAATCCCAACAACAACAACAACAACAACAACAACAACACGCAGAACAAGAGGTAGAACAACAAGTTCCCCCTAAGAAGAAAAAGAAGCGAGTCAAGAAGCCGAAATCGGCCAAAGAGAAAGCAAGTAATAAAAGGTACATGGTGGAATACCGGAAGACGCACGACACGCGCGAAAAAGACAAGAACCGGAGTCAGGTAATAATATACCTTTGCATTTAGCATTATTTTTAAATATTTCTTTTAATATTCAAATATAATTATCTATTCTATTCCTGTACCACTAATATAATAATGCTATGAAAATATGTGTATGCCCCTGTCCTCGACCACCATAAAATCCGTACCTGAAGAATTTAAATTTTGGTGGTGGTTCTTAACACCAGATAATTATTCCAAATTAACACATTAAATATTACCTCCATAATATTGTTTTGTACCTATTCTAATAGCATGTAACACTGTAAGGAATTTTCTCTATATTGTGCACACTGTAATTGTCGTTCGGTGGCTACCACAATTTTGTACAAATAATAACTTTTTTCATAACACCTTGCTAACTTCAAAATTTATCTATTTATACCTCAGCGGAGGCGTCAGCGCATAGCAGATGAGGGTGGGATGTCGGAGCACGAGAGGGGGCTGAAACAAAAACGTGAGAAAGACTACAAGCGCTCAATGCGGGCCTCCCAGACTCAAGACAGTAAGTATAAAATATATGAGTGAAATTTAAATTATATTCATTTCACTGTTTAGATATTTTATAACTTATTCTAATATAGAAATATGCAGTCTTTCATTCATAGTTTTTAACTTATTTATCTACAAAAGTAAATCTAACTTTAACCCACCAACCTTTAAGACTGCCCCTACCAAGTATAATATAATATTGCCCCCACGCACGTGCCCCCACGCACGTGCCCCCACGGACATCCCATCACGGACGTGCATCCACGGACGTGCCCCCACGGACGTGTCAAACGGATGTCCACCCACGGACGTGCCCAAACGGACAATCACAAGTAGAATTACTCCATTACTACACTTTAATACTTACCGTAGGCAGTAACCATAGCGAGCACCGAAAAACAAAAATTATATTCCCCATAATTCACTAAATATACTTAACAATGCATGTTATTTTCAAAAACAGAACCTGCAGAGGCACAGGGCCGTCCGCCTACGAGTGACAGTGACGTGCAGTGTCTGGGGTCCGACGAAGGACAGGGCACCCCGCATGACGTAAGAAGGTAAGTCGTGCTTTTCCCAATATTCTCCTTGAAACATACACAGTAAACGTCATATTATCATCATCACTTAACGGGCTTCCGCAACTTAATACTTAGTGGGGGCTTTCTCTCATTGATCGTGGTTGCACTTGTAAAAAAGAAATGCGGTTTTCACCACTGAAAAAACAGCACTTCTTAATTTGTTTTCCTTCTTTTTCCCCCTAAAATATTTTATTTCTTTTCACATAACTTGAACTTTGTTTTGTTTGTTTTAATTTACAGATCGCGCAGAGAGCAGTACGAATCGGAGGGACAAGATGGTGAAACCCAGGGGCAGGCCGCCACCTGCTCAACCCCTCACGGAAGAAGGTAAGTTGTGCTTTTCCCAATATTCCTCTTGAAACATACACACTTAACGTCATATTAGTATCATCACGTAACGGGCTTCCTCTACTTATAAATAAATCAGTACTTAGTGGTCGGTTTCTGTCATTCTTCGTGGGGGCACTTTCTCGTAATTCGTGGGGGCACTATTGCGTTCGTGGGGACACTTTAAAAGAAAAAAAAAATAGTGGGGGCTTGCACCTTGTACCTTCCGTGGCAGCACTTCTTAATTTGTTTTCCTTCTTTTTCCCCCTAAAATATTTTATTTCTTTTCACATAACTTGAACTTTGTTTTGTTTGTTTTAATTTACAGATCGCGCAGAGAGCAGTACGAATCGGAGGGACAAGATGGTGAAACCCAGGGGCAGGCCGCCACCTCCTCAACCCCTCACGGAAGAAGGTAAGTTGTGCTTTTCCCAATATTCCTCTTGAAACATACACACTTAACGTCATATTAGTATCATCACGTAACGGGCTTCCTCTACTTATAAATAAATCAGTACTTAGTGGTCGGTTTCTGTCATTGTTCGTGGGGGCACTTTCTCGTAATTCGTGGGGGCACTATGGCGTTCCTGGGGACACTTTAAAAGAAAAAAAAAATAGTGGGGGCTTGCACCTTGTACCTTCCGTGGCAGCACTTCTTAATTTGTTTTCCTTCTTTTTCCCCCTAAAATATTTTATTTCTTTTCACATAACTTGAACTTTGTTTTGTTTGTTTTAATTTACAGATCGCGCAGAGAGCAGTACGAATCGGAGGGACAAGATGGTGAAACCCAGGGGCAGGCCGCCACCTGCTCAACCCCTCACGGAAGAAGGTAAGTTGTGCTTTTCCCAATATTCCTCTTGAAACATACACACTTAACGTCATATTAGTATCATCACGTAACGGGCTTCCTCTACTTATAAATAAATCAGTACTTAGTGGTCGGTTTCTGTCATTCTTCGTGGGGGCACTTTCTCGTAATTCGTGGGGGCACTATGGCGTTCGTGGGGACACTTTAAAAGAAAAAAAAAATAGTGGGGGCTTGCACCTTGTACCTTCCGTGGCAGCACTTCTTAATTTGTTTTCCTTCTTTTTCCCCCTAAAATATTTTATTTCTTTTCACATAACTTGAACTTTGTTTTGTTTGTTTTAATTTACAGATCGCGCAGAGAGCAGTACGAATCGGAGGGACAAGATGGTGAAACCCAGGGGCAGGCCGCCACCTGCTCAACCCCTCACGGAAGAAGGTAAGTTGTGCTTTTCCCAATATTCCTCTTGAAACATACACACTTAACGTCATATTAGTATCATCACGTAACGGGCTTCCTCTACTTATAAATAAATCAGTACTTAGTGGTCGGTTTCTGTCATTCTTCGTGGGGGCACTTTCTCGTAATTCGTGGGGGCACTATTGCGTTCGTGGGGACACTTTAAAAGAAAAAAAAAATAGTGGGGGCTTGCACCTTGTACCTTCCGTGGCAGCACTTCTTAATTTGTTTTCCTTCTTTTTCCCCCTAAAATATTTTATTTCTTTTCACATAACTTGAACTTTGTTTTGTTTGTTTTAATTTACAGATCGCGCAGAGAGCAGTACGAATCGGAGGGACAAGATGGTGAAACCCAGGGGCAGGCCGCCACCTGCTCAACCCCTCACGGAAGAAGGTAAGTTGTGCTTTTCCCAATATTCCTCTTGAAACATACACACTTAACGTCATATTAGTATCATCACGTAACGGGCTTCCTCTACTTATAAATAAATCAGTACTTAGTGGTCGGTTTCTGTCATTCTTCGTGCGGGCACTTTCTCGTAATTCGTGGGGGCACTATGGCGTTCGTGGGGACACTTTAAAAGAAAAAAAAAATAGTGGGGGCTTGCACCTTGTACCTTCCGTGGCAGCACTTCTTAATTTGTTTTCCTTCTTTTTCCCCCTAAAATATTTTATTTCTTTTCACATAACTTGAACTTTGTTTTGTTTGTTTTAATTTACAGATCGCGCAGAGAGCAGTACGAATCGGAGGGACAAGATGGTGAAACCCAGGGGCAGGCCGCCACCTGCTCAACCCCTCACGGAAGAAGGTAAGTTGTGCTTTTCCCAATATTCCTCTTGAAACATACACACTTAACGTCATATTAGTATCATCACGTAACGGGCTTCCTCTACTTATAAATAAATCAGTACTTAGTGGTCGGTTTCTGTCATTCTTCGTGCGGGCACTTTCTCGTAATTCGTGGGGGCACTATGGCGTTCGTGGGGACACTTTAAAAGAAAAAAAAAATAGTGGGGGCTTGCACCTTGTACCTTCCGTGGCAGCACTTCTTAATTTGTTTTCCTTCTTTTTCCCCCTAAAATATTTTATTTCTTTTCACATAACTTGAACTTTGTTTTGTTTGTTTTAATTTACAGATCGCGCAGAGAGCAGTACGAATCGGAGGGACAAGATGGTGAAACCCAGGGGCAGGCCGCCACCTGCTCAACCCCTCACGGAAGAAGGTAAGTTGTGCTTTTCCCAATATTCCTCTTGAAACATACACACTTAACGTCATATTAGTATCATCACGTAACGGGCTTCCTCTACTTATAAATAAATCAGTACTTAGTGGTCGGTTTCTGTCATTCTTCGTGGGGGCACTTTCTCGTAATTCGTGGGGGCACTATGGCGTTCGTGGGGACACTTTAAAAGAAAAAAAAAATAGTGGGGGCTTGCACCTTGTACCTTCCGTGGCAGCACTTCTTAATTTGTTTTCCTTCTTTTTCCCCCTAAAATATTTTATTTCTTTTCACATAACTTGAACTTTGTTTTGTTTGTTTTAATTTACAGATCGCGCAGAGAGCAGTACGAATCGGAGGGACAAGATGGTGAAACCCAGGGGCAGGCCGCCACCTCCTCAACCCCTCACGGAAGAAGGTAAGTTGTGCTTTTCCCAATATTCCTCTTGAAACATACACACTTAACGTCATATTAGTATCATCACGTAACGGGCTTCCTCTACTTATAAATAAATCAGTACTTAGTGGTCGGTTTCTGTCATTGTTCGTGGGGGCACTTTCTCGTAATTCGTGGGGGCACTATGGCGTTCGTGGGGACACTTTAAAAGAAAAAAAAAATAGTGGGGGCTTGCACCTTGTACCTTCCGTGGCAGCACTTCTTAATTTGTTTTCCTTCTTTTTCTTATTTTACAGATCTTCAGGAGAGTCCACCACGACCCACTCTTTGAGGTCCAGGCGCACATGTGAAACTCTACCAGTGGAAACGTAAGTTTCCCATTTTTTTAAAATGTACTTTCAATAAAATGATTTGTATGATTTGTCCATTATTCACAAATAGTTTGTTTAATTATGTTAATGTTTGTCACAACATCTTCAAATAGGGAACGTAGTTACTTATACTATTATAGTAATGTGCAATTTTGCATTGCTTTAATTCTAAAAAATTATAATCTATTATTGGGTTAACTTTAAGAAAGGCCATTCCTGTACTGGAAATTAGAGAAAAAGATATATTGTATTTTTTTTAACCACCATCATTGTATAAAAATGGCACAAAGTTATTGGATTTATTGTACATTCCCCTTTAAAACGAAGCTTTTAAAAGAACTATACCCTCAATAGCAGATAAGGTGACATTTATTAATTAACTAATATTATTATTGTTGAAGCACATTTCTTTGAAATATTATTTTTATGCTGAACTGTTACCAAATGTCCTTAAAATTCAATTCATTCTTCGTTCGTGGGGGCACTTTCTCGTAGTTCGTGGGGGCACTTTTTGAGAGTTCGTCGTGGTCTTATTTAGACGTTACTCACAAAATTAACTAATTCAACTCATGAAATTTAAGAAATAATAATGCTAATCTATTCGTTCAATATATAGAAACAGATTATTCTTTATTTTTTTGTAACCCCAAATGATAAGTGGAATGCCATTATTTTTCCTTCACTTTACCTCTTACAGTTCGTGGGGGCACTGTCATCGTCCGTGGGGGCACTTTCTCGTAGTTAGTGGGGGCACTTTTTATACTTCGTTATTGTTTTATTTTCACGTCCCTTCTTCCCGTATCATTATTCAATATAAGGACATTTGGTAGCAATTCTGTACTTTCTATTATTTTACATTATTTATTATTTTTTTGGTTTGTTATTCTTATTCATTTTTAAAAATAGCGAGGAGGAGAGACGTGTCAGAACTGTCTGGGAAGAGGACATTGCCGACGGGGAGGCCATTTTTGGCACGTCCTTCAGGCCCCAGTTCCTTGATATAACTTCTACAACAACAGAGGATGAGCAAGAACAAGAGACTGAGGGATTATTAGATTGGGCGCGGCAAGCGTTTCGGCAAGAATCTAACCCCCCCACCTCTACCTCACAGTCCCACACCTTATCCACCCCTCATCCCCACACCCACATAGACCTGATTTCCCCTCCCTCACGCCCCCACACCCAGTCCACGCCCCATCCCCAGACGTACATAGACCTTAGATCCCCTTCCCCTGAAGCCCGCCCTCACGCCCGGTCCACCCCCCATCCCCCTACACGTCCCACCTCCCCGAAGCCCTCAACATCCCGCTCCACCTCCTCTTCCCTGAAACGTCCCCCTAAACGTCCCACCTCAACCCACCCTCCCTCCACCCGCTCCACCCCCCATCCCGACACGTACGTAGACCTTATATCCCCTGAAGCCCGCCCCCACACCCGCTCCACCCCCCATCCCGACACGTACGTAGACCTTATATCCCCTGAAGCCCGCCCCCACACCCGCTCCACCCCCCATCCCGACACCCACATAGCCCTTAGATCCCCTGAAGCCCGCCCTCACACCCGGTCCACCCCCCATCCCCCTACACGTCCCACCTCCCCGAAGCCCTCAACATCCCGCTCCACCTCCTCTTCCCTGAAACGTCCCCCTAAACATCCCACCTCAACACAGCCTCCCTCCACCCGCTCCACCCCCCATCCCGACACCCACATAGACCTTAGATCCCCTGAAGCCCGCCCTCACACCCGGTCCACCCCCCATCCCCCTACACGTCCCACCTCCCCGAAGCCCTCAACATCCCGCTCCACCTCCTCTTCCCTGAAACGTCCCCCTAAACATCCCACCTCAACACAGCCTCCCTCCACCCGCTCCACCCCCCATCCCGACACCCACATAGCCCTTAGATCCCCTGAAGCCCGCCCTCACACCCGGTCCACCCCCCATCCCCCTACACGTCCCACCTCCCCGAAGCCCTCAACATCCCGCTCCACCTCCTCTTCCCTGAAATGTCCCCCTAAACATCCCACCTCAACACAGCCTCCCTCCACCTGCTCCACCCCCCATCCCGACACCCACATAGCCCTTACATCCCCCGAAGCCCGCCCTCACACCCGGTCCACCCCCCATCCCCCTACATGTCCCACCTCCCCGAAGCCCTCAACATCCCCCCACACCTCCTCTTCCCTGAAACGTCCCCCTACACGTCCCACCTCAACACAGCCTCCCTCCACCCGCTCCACCCCCCATCCCGACACCCACATAGACGTTAGATACCCTTCCCCTGAAGCCCGCCCCCACACCCAGTCCCCCCGTCATACCTCCACCCTCTCCAAATCACGTAAACGTAAAGGTACCCCGACCCGCTCCATGCCCTGTCCACCTACATCCCCCCACACCTCCTCCTCCCAGTCACCTCCTACCCACCAACCCTTGTCCCCACTAGCATCATCATCCCCATTCCATAATTTCATGTCTCAAATTCGTGAGAATGAACAACAGGCATACCTGCACCAACTGCATTTTACATCCCGTTCCCCTTCCCCTTCCCCTTCCACTTCCCATTCCCCTTCCCATTCTATACATTTCTCTTCGGGATCGACTGAATCCCTGTAATGTAATGTTTTAACTTCAGCTTTTCACTTTAAGTTTTAACATTTGTAACGTTAGCACTTACGTGATTTTGTAAATCTATAGTAATCATTTTGTAAATTTCAATTTTATCTTTCCTAACCTAAAACGCTTGCCTCGCCCAATCTAATAAGTACTGTAGAACATTATAGAGATTTTGTAGTAATTTCATATATCTTAAACTAGTAATTTTTTGCAAGCTAAAATTCTACATTTCTTATGGTTCTGTATAATTTCTCTAACCCAAGTACATTGTGTAGGAATTTCAAATTCAAACAAAAAATGGTGGAGTACTATACTTTGTACTTTGTATTTTTCACCCTACAGTGATGAACAACCTCAGAATGTTCTAAACAACGTTATTTAACTGTGTGAGAGTTACTTGTGCCTGTAAGCATAGCATTTTAATTTCGTTAGTGGGGATATTTGTCATCGTTCGTGGGGGCACGTTCGTGGGGGCACTCGTAATAGATTTTTTTGTTCTTTAATTTGCCTCAGCTGCCAGGCATAGTGTGTGTAGCAAGCAACCCTGTAATACATAAGAAATATGTAAAACTCGTATAATAATCCTAGTAAAATAATAGTTCTTTTTTAAACAGAAGTATTTTGTAATCACCAGCGCCCCACTGGCATCTGTTATGGTTCTTTAACTGTGTGAGAGTTACTTGTGCCTGTAAGCATAGCATTTTAATTTCGTTAGTGGGGCTATTTGTCATCGTTCGTGGGGGCACGTTCGTGGGGGCACTCGTAATAGATTTTTTTGTTCTTTAATTTGCCTCAGCTGCCAGGCATAGTGTGTGTAGCAAGCAACCCTGTAATACATAAGAAATATGTAAAACTCGTATAATAATCCTAGTAAAATAATAGTTCTTTTTTAAACAGAAGTATTTTGTAATCACCAGCGCCCCACTGGCATCTGTTATGGTTCTTTAACTGTGTGAGAGTTACTTGTGACTGTAAGCATAGCATTTTAATTTCGTTAGTGGGGCTATTTTTCATCGTTCGTGGGGGCACGTTCGTGGGGGCACTCGTAATAGATTTTTTTGTTCTTTAATTTGCCTCAGCTGCCAGGCATAGTGTGTGTAGCAAGCTACCCTGTAATACATAAGAAATATGTAAAACTCGTATAATAATCCTAGTAAAATAATAGTTCTTTTTTAAACAGAAGTATTTTGTAATGACCAGAGCCCCACTGGCATCTCTTATGCCGTAATCACTGGTTGATTAGAACGGTAATATTTAACAAAAATGGTGCTACTTGATCCTGTGGTTTGGGGACAGGAACTGCATTTTTCATGTTAGTATCGTGAGTGGGCATGATAGAAGTTGGATGGTTAAGTGCTACTTGTGTATACCAAAGTTGCATGTTATCAAACACTCATTCCATTTATGTGGTGTGTCCAATTTTAAAAATTACATGGTTATAATATACTAACTGCCCATCATTTCTGGCTACGATTAAAAAAAACTATATTGTAATATGTTGTTTTACAGTTACTTCATTCAGGTTATAATATGTGTTTCATTATTGTGAATGACGAGTAAATTGTTTTGACGTGTTAAGATCATTTCAATGTCAATGTAAAGCTTGGCATGATATAAAAGTCTGCATTTGTTAAAGGTATACCATTCATTAAACCACAGTGGCTCTTCAAAATTAAACAAACCCTATTTTTATACGTATTTCAGACATTTTTCTTGGGTGTGAGTAGATAAGTTACTTGACGAGTAAATTTATATTGTGTATGAATAAATCATAATATTTGTGTAACGTAACATGCTTGAATCTATCTTTTTTTCTATCATCGTTAGTATTGCTTCTTATTGCGATTACTCAGGATTCGTTTGGGCTGTAACTGATAGTGGGGTAATTCTGTCATGGTTCGTGGGGACCGTCATCGTCCGTGGGGGCACCTCGTCAAAATTCGTGGGGGCTTTCGGCTAATTCTGTCAACTAAATATCTTTCATTACTTTTGTATTATTCAAGTCACTTCATGCAATAAGCATGGGGGCAATATTTAAAATATTTTATAGTAAAGCTTCATGTTGGTGTAAACTGGGATGGGCTCCATGGTAGGTGGGGGCACTCCCCATCTGTCATGGTCCGTGGGGGCACCTCGTCGAAATTCGTGGGGGCGGTAATGTAAAGTCGGCTAATTCTCTCTTGGTGCCTGTGTGGCGTCATGGTCCATTATGGAACTGTGAACATTCATGGGGGGTGTACATGTATACATCATATTCTTTTGGGGTAGTAAAGCTTGATGTTGGTGTAAACTGGGATGGGCTTAATGGTCCGTGGGGGCACCTCGTCGAAATTCGTGGGGGCGGTAATGTAAAGTCGGCTAATTCTCTCTTGGTGCCTGTGTGGCGTCATGGTCCATTATGGAACTGTGAACATTCATGGGGGGTGTACATGTATACATCATATTCTTTTGGGGTAGTAAAGCTTGATGTTGGTGTAAACTGGGATGGGCTTAATGGTCCGTGGGGGCACCTCGTCGAAATTCGTGGGGGCTGTAATCTAAAGTCGGCTAATTCTCTGATGGTGCCGCTCTCCCATCATGGTCCGTTATGGAACTGTAAACATTCATGGGGGGTGTATGTATACATCATATTCTTTTGGGGTATTATGTAACAGTACAATTATACTGACAAGTTATTGTATTTTATAAATAACTAATACAGATCATACTTATTATAATACATGGTAGTATTTATTTGATAACTCAGTATTTAGAAATTCATGTATTTCCAGGAATTCAAAAACACCTCACAGCCGTCATCCGAAAACCAGGGCTCTTCAACGTAAAGTGCGCATACAAGAAGACAAAATGCAGATAATGAAAGCAGAAATTAAAAAGAAAACAAAAGAACTAGAAGTAGTAAAATCACATGAGTCCTCCACCCCACCTAATAAAACAACTAAAGGAAAAAAGACGGAAACGATTACTCAAGGAAAAAACAAAACAACACCAAAAAGGGAGAATTGCTCCCCTTCGTGTCCTCCTGCTCCAAAGAAAAAGTGTACACCAAAACAAGAAACACCTTGTGAATTGAAAAAAAGGAAAACGAAAATCGGTACTGGGTCAGACAGTGACTCCTCCCCCCCAACAAAGAAGAAAACCACACCTGTTCAAGTCACAAACAAAAAGAAACATCGAAGACCAGGTTTACCGAAAACACCAAGAGGGCTCAACAAAACTAAACAAACAAATGGTGGACCTCTCACAACAAGTATTCCAACACCTTCTCGTGGAAAAACAATGGTTAAACCAAGGAAGCCACTATGGCTGGTAAAACAAGAAACAGAGATTATTCACTATCAAGCAGTCAAGGAAAAGAATGAAAATGATGTTGTCGTTATAGAGGATACGACGTGCTCCTTCTCCTCCTCCTCCTCCTCCTCCTCCTCTCCAATAAATCTGACATTTTTAAAAGAAACATCAAATAAAAATAAAGAATTGTGGGAGGAGGACCTGGAAGCAATTATTGAACCCCCATTCCAGACTGATCAACCTGAAAAGTCCTATGAGGAATGGCTGATAGAAATAGGTGTTCTACCTAAACCTATTGAGGAAAAACGCCCCAACGACGCCCCCACGGACGATGCCCCTAAAGAGGAACAGCAATCATCGTACGAAGAGTGGCTCATAGAAATAGGGGTAGGGGGAGATGAGGAGGAGAAGGAGGATGAGAAGGTGGAAAATGCCACGGACTCAACGGTGCACCCACGCCGGACCATGACAACTGCCCCCACGGACTTTATTAAAATCCAACACCACCCTATAGAGCAGAGTTATGAAGAAGACGACAGTTCCACGGTGCCCCCACGCAGGACCATGACAACTGCTCCCACGGACTTTATTAAAATCCAACACCACCCTATAGAGCAGAGTTATGAAGAAGACGAGAGTTCCACCGTGCCCCCACGCCGGACCATGACAACTGCCCCCACGGACTCTATTAAAATCCAACACCAGCCTATAGAGCAGAGTTATGAACAAGACGACAGTTCCACGGTGCCCCCACGCCGGACCATGACAACTGCCCCCACGGACTCTATTAAAATCCAACACCAGCCTATAGAGCAGAGTTATGAACAAGACGACAGTTCCACGGTGCCCCCACGCCGGACCATGACAACTGCCCCCACGGACTCTATTAAAATCCAACACCAGCCTATAGAGCAGAGTTATGAACAAGACGACAGTTCCACGGTGCACCCACGCCGGACCATGACAACTGCCCCCACGGACTCTATTAAAATCCAACACCAGCCTATAGAGCAGAGTTATGAACAAGACGACAGTTCCACGGTGCCCCCACGCCGGACCATGACAACTGCCCCCACGGACTCTATTAAAATCCAACACCACCCTATAGAGCAGAGTTATGAACAAGACGACAGTTCCACGGTGCCCCCACCCCGGACCATGACAACTGCCCCCACGGACTCTATTAAAATCCAACACCACCCTATAGAGCAGAGTCATGAAGAAGACGAGAGTTCGACGGTGCCCCCACCCCCGACCATCACAACCGCCCCCACGGACGTTCATAAAAAAGAGGGACACATTATAAAAGATAGTGAGGAACTTGAGAACAATGAAGACTCGTGGTCGTCCATGGATGAAAACGATATAATACAGACTCTCTTAAGATTAGAAGACATCGAACAGAATCAGAAGAAGGAGAAGGAGAAAAATGTGGAGATAGAGGATAAGGATAAGCAGCAGTACCATCATGACGTGTATAAGGAAGAGAAAGATGATGATGATGAAGACAGGGAAGAGGATGAGGAGAAGGAGAAGGACGGAGAGGTTCAGCAGGAGGATAAGGACGAGGATAAGTGTAATGAGAGTAGATATGAGGAAGAGAAGGGAGAGGAAGAGAAAGAAGGTAATGAGAAGGATAGGGATGAGGAAGAGAGGGAGGAGAAGGATGAGGAAGAGAGGGAGAAGAAGGATGATGATGAGGAAGAGAGGGAAGAGGATGAGGAGAAGGAGAAGGATGGAGAGGTGGAGGAGGAGGAGGATAAGGACGAGGACAAGTGTAATGAGAGTAGATATGAGGAAGAGAAGGGAGAGGAAGAGAAAGAAGGTAATGAGAAGGATAGGGATGAGGAAGAGAGGGAGGAGAAGGATGAGGAAGAGAGGGAGAAGAAGGATGATGATGAGGAAGAGAGGGAAGAGGATGAGGAGAAGGAGAAGGATGGAGAGGTGGAGGAGGAGGAGGAGAAGGACGAGGACAAGTGTAATGATAGTAGCGATGAGGAAGAGAAGGGAGAGGAAGAGACAGAAGGTAATGAGCAGTATACGGATGAGGAAGAGAGTGAGAAGAAGGATGATGATGAGGAAGAGAGGGAAGAGGATGAGGAGAAGGAGAAGGATGGAGAGGTGGAGGAGCAGGAGGAGAAGGACGAGGACAAGTGTAATGATAGTAGCGATGAGGAAGAGAAGGGAGAGGAAGAGACAGAAGGTAATGAGCAGTATACGGATGAGGAAGACAGGGATAAGAAGGATGATGATGAGGAAGAGAGGGAAGAGGATGAGGAGAAGGAGAAGGATGGAGAGGTGGAGGAGGAGGAGGAGGATAAGGACGAGGACAAGTGTAATGATAGTAGCGATGAGGAAGAGAAGGGAGAGGAAGAGACAGAAGGTAATGAGCAGTATACGGATGAGGAAGAGAGTGAGAAGAAGGATGATGATGAGGAAGAGAGGGAAGAGGATGAGGAGAAGGAGAAGGATGGAGAGGTGGAGGAGGAGGAGGAGGATAAGGACGAGGACAAGTGTAATGATAGTGGCGACGAGGAAGAGAAGGCAGAGGAAGAGACAGAAGGTAATGAGCAGTATACGGATGAGGAAGAGAGGGAGAAGAAGGATGAGGAAGAGAGGGAGAAGAAGGATGATGATCAGGAGGAGTATGATGACGAGGAGAAGGATGATGAGTATAGGGATGAGAAAGATTGTGATGAGGAAGAGAAGGAAGACGAAGATTATCATGAGGAAAAAGATCCGTATGATACTGATGAGGAGAGTGAGGTGTATGAAAAATTCGTAACATCGATAAGAAACAGAAGCGAAGCGCTAAGCGACGATGATAACAGTTGACTACTTTTGGAAACGGAGGATGAGGGAGAAGACATGAGCGATATATCTTCAGAATATGATGGGGATTTAGAAAGTGAAGAAGAAACGGACGATGATGATAAAGCCACCACGGACGAGGCCCCCACGGACGACGCCCCCACGGACGAGGCCCCCACGGACGACGCCCCCACGGACGATGCCCCCACGGACGCCGCCGCAACGGATGACGTCCCGACGGACGATGATGAAAATGCCCCCACGGACGACAACGACGACAATACCTCAACGGATAATGACGACCATGACAATTTAAAGAAAGATAAACACAGAAAAGTAAATATGAAACAGAGTTGGTCGACTCCTCAGAAAGAGGCCTTCCACCTGTGTGAGAAGTTAGAAATAACTCCCACACTAGGACGTATACGGAACATAATGCCTTTCACTGTTACTGTATCAGCGGTGAAAGGAGCCTCTACAAAGACCAAGAAGGAACTGTTCACTTCAATTCCGGAAGCAACTAAAAAAACAACAAGATGTGCTTCGGAGATAAGTAGAAAGATAGGAATATCCAGGAAACTCCTTGGAAAGCGCAAGGTTAACATCAGTCAGAGGGCGTTGAATAAAGAAAAAAACCGAGCTTCTGTTGAATCCTACATGTGCCGGCCCGAAAGCAGTTCGGTGATGCCATCGAAACGGGACCATGTCAAGGGACAACAGATTCACGGGCTCAACTACACCCTGAGCAGCCTTCACCGCAAGTACCAGGAGGAGGGAGGAAAGTTATCTTTGGCGACTTTCTGTCGGTCACGACCAAAGTATGTGAAAACCATCGCATTCACTCAGCGACGTCAGTGCCTATGCTCGCATTGTGCAAACATGACATTGCTGAGTGGGGCAGTGCCGGGCATGCCCACCTCCCCACCGGATATTGGCCAACTATCAGAAGATGAACTGGATCAGTTGTTCCACGGGATGACGAAGGACCACTACACCGTCCAGCAGTGGGCACGGACCTCCGTCACTTACAAACAGGACGACATCAAGAAGACCAAGTTGGTTGACTTTCACATGGCGAAGGAAGAAGTGCAGTCCACCATCCGTCAGAAGATGCTTTTCTTCAGGGGACACTGCCATCGCGTTGAAGTGCAGTATGCACAGATACGCACCCTGAAGGAAGCACTCATACCATTCAAGGAGGCCACACTACAGATGGACTACTCTGAGAACTGGTCGGCAGAGTTCCCATTCGAAGTTACGGCTGTGTACTTCGACAAAGCACAAACTGCACTTCACCCGATGGTGGTCCATTACCACAACGGGGTGAAGCTGCGGGTCAAAAGCTTTGTTGGAGTTACGACTGTGGGCTCACACACCATACCCACAACGTACACTTTCTTGAAGAAACTGCTGGCCAGGTTGGAAGTTCTTCTGCCGGAGTTGGAGGTTCTGCACTTCATCACGGACAGCCCCTCAAGCCAGTATAGGAACCGGACGGCTGTGCATATGATCGGTGCTTTCGCCCACATGCACAACATCAAGGCATCGTGGACGTGGTTGGAGGCAGGACACGGTAAAGGTCCTTGTGACGGGGTGGGTGGCTCACTGAAACGGAAGATGAGCAACCTCGTCAAGGGTGGACAAGTTATCCGCAACACCAGTGAGTTCATCACCGCTGCAAACAGCTCACCCCTGAACATGTACCTGCTGTCGGCATCACTGGAAGAGGTGGAGGCAACACAGAATGAAGTGAAGAGGTGGAACGTTCTGCCCATCAAGGGAATGATGAGTACGCACGCGTGTGTATCAGTCCCTACTGGTGTGGCCATACGGGACACCTCTTGCTTTGGCCCATGCTGCAAATTGTCTCCCACCTGCCCTGGATGGCGCACCGTGCCACTGGATCTACACCAACCAGAACCAGCTGTACAGCCGTCTTCGGACTCTGATGATGAGGATGATGAGGACAACATGACACTCGCACAAGTACGTGATGAGGTGTCATCCGAGTCGTGCAAGTCGTGCGACTCCGATATGGAGCCCTCGTCTGAATCAGAAGATGAAGAAAAGGTTTCTTTGCTGCGCAATGAGGATGTTCAGCTATGTGAGACGGAGCCATGGATAGCGTCGGACTCTGAAGAGGATGGGGAAGTACGTCATACGGAACCCTCGTCTGAATCGGAAGAAGACATTAAGCTGTCTGGCCTGTGGAAGACACAGAAGAGGCACGTGTCGTCGGACTCTGAAGAGGATGGGGAAGTACGTCATACGGAACCCTCGTCTGAATCGGAAGATGATGTCAAGCTGTCTCGTCTCCAGGTGTCGTCCGAGTCGTGGGACTCTGAGGATAATATGGAACTGGTAAGGGTACGTGACAAGCAACCACTCAAGGTGGGCAGCTTTGTGACAGTGATGTACCAGAAGAAGTGGTACCCGGTGCAGGTGTGCCGTAAGGTGGATGGACCGATACTTCACATGCGGTACATGAAGCATTACAACAACAAGTTCGTGTGGACTAAAGTGCAGGATGTAGGGACCGTAGAGATGGGTAACATTCTTACACGGATCCAGAAGCCAAAACCATCAGGCTCTGGAAAAGTGTTTGATGTGACGCCATCGGAGAGGAAAGAGGTGGAGACGAAGTTACAACTTTTGCTTAGTTTGTAGACTGTGGGGGGTATTGTAATATTTAGATGGTGGGGGTATTCTGTAATGGTAAGTGGGGGTATTGTTTGGTATTTTGGGTTATGTGTCATGGTTTGTGGGGGTACTCGGAATAGTTGGACATTTTTGTAATTTTAAAAATAGCATTTTAATTTAGTTCGTGGGGGTATTTGTCATAATTCGTGGGGGCACGTTCGTGGGGGCACTCGTAATAGATTTAATTTTTTTTTAATTTGCCTCAGCTGCCAGGCATAGTGTGTGTAGCAAGTAGCTTCGTCAATACCTTTGACCCAGAAGATAACTGGACTACCAACTCCTGTAACTCCTGTAAGATCTACATAACTCAACACCTGAACACCGCAACAAGACAAACTGCCTGCCATGAAGTTTGCTGTAGTCTTCACCGGTTCCATACAAGTTTAAATTCAGTTGCCTAAGCTGCCAGGCCTCATGTGTGTAGCCATATTTATTTAGAGAATTTTGCTATATTGTAAAATTAGTACTGAGACAAATCGATTTAAATATAAAGTAATACCCTATTAGGAAATGATGCAATATTTGGTACAGAACTTTTGAGATGTGATTCCCTTGGGGAAAGTTGTCATGGTCCGTGGGGGCACCGTGGGGACCGTTGACGAAATGTTATGATAAATGCAGTAATGTGAATATCATGCTCTAGTATTTAGCATAGTATTTAGAGCAAATTTATGATGGAATAATATTTTGTAAAGAACTTTTGCGATGTGATGGGGGAACTTGTGCTGTATGGTTTGCGGAGAACTTTCCGATAGTTCGTGGGGGGAGTTGTCATCGTCCGTGGGGGCACCGTGGGGGCGGTTCTGATGGATGATGGTGGCAGCTCTGATAAATGGTGGGGGAAGTTCTTAATGCATACTTAGCCGATTTTAAGAAGGAGTGTGGTTATGATTGACAAGTTGACTGTTGCGTGATAGGAAATGTGCTGTATAGCGGTGGAAGTTGTCATGGTCCGTGGGGGCACCGTGGGGGCGGTTCTTGAAGATGTAGACCGTTGACAGTATTTTCAACAGTTTTCACAAAATGTTATGATAAATGCAGTAATGTGAATATCATGCTCTAGTATTTAGCATAGTATTTAGAGCAAATTTATGATGGAATAATATTTTGTAAAGAACTTTTGCGATGTGATGGGGGAACTTGTGCTGTATGGTTTGCGGAGAACTTTCCGATAGTTCGTGGGGGCAGTTGTCATCGTCCGTGGGGGCACCGTGGGGGCGGTTATGATGGATGATGGTGGCAGCTCTGATAAATGGTGGGGGAAGTTATTAATGCATACTTAGCCGATTTTAAGAAGGAGTGTGGTTATGATTCACAAGTTGACTGTTGCGTGATAGGAAATGTGCTGTATAGCGGTGGAAGTTGTCATGGTCCGTGGGGGCACCGTGGGGGCGGTTCTTGAAGATGTAGACCGTTGACAGTATTTTCAACAGTTTTCACAAAATGTTATGATAAATGCAGTAATGTGAATATCATGCTCTAGTATTTAGCATAGTATTTAGAGCAAATTTATGATGGAATAATATTTTGTAAAGAACTTTTGCGATGTGATGGGGGAACTTGTGCTGTATGGTTTGCGGAGAACTTTCCGATAGTTCGTGGGGGCAGTTGTCATCGTCCGTGGGGGCACCGTGGGGGCGGTTATGATGGATGATGGTGGCAGCTCTGATAAATGGTGGGGGAAGTTCTTAATGCATACTTAGTCTATTTTAAGAAGGAGTGTGGTTATGATTCACAAGTTGACTGTTGCGTGATAGGAAATGTGCTGTATAGCGGTGGAAGTTGTCATGGTCCGTGGGGGCACCGTGGGGGCGGTTCTTGAAGATGTAGACCGTTGACAGTATTTTCAAGTTTTCACAAAATGTTATGATAAATGCAGTAATGTGAATATCATGCTCTAGTATTTAGCATAGTATTTAGAGCAAATTTATGATGGAATAATATTTTGTAAAGAACTTTTGCGATGTGATGGGGGAACTTGTGCTGTATGGTTTGCGGAGAACTTTCCGATAGTTCGTGGGGGCAGTTGTCATCGTCCGTGGGGGCACCGTGGGGGCGGTTCTTGAAGATGTAGACCGTTGACAGTATTTTCAACAGTTTTCACAAAATGTTATGATAAATGCAGTAATGTGAATATCATGCTCTAGTATTTAGCATAGTATTTAGAGCAAATTTATGATGGAATAATATTTTGTAAAGAACTTTTGCGATGTGATGGGGGAACTTGTGCTGTATGGTTTGCGGAGAACTTTCCGATAGTTCGTGAGGCCAGTTGTCATGGTCCGTGGGGGCACCGTGGGGGCGGTTCTTGAAGATGTAGACCGTTGACAGTATTTTCAACAGTTTTCACGAAATGTTATGATAAATGTAGTAATGTGAATATCATGCTCTAGTATATAATTTAGAACTTGTGCTGTATTGTTTGCGGAGAACTTTCCGATAGTTCGTGAGGCCAGTTGTCATCGTCCGTGGGGGCACCGTGGGGGCGGTTCTGATGGATGGTGGTGGCAGCTCTGATAAATGGTGGGGGAAGTTCTTAATGCATACTTAGTCGATTTTAAGAAGGAGTGTGGTTATGATTAACAAGTTGACTGTTGCGTGATAGAAAATGTGCTGTATAGCGGTGGAAGTTGTGACGGTGCGTGGGGGACAGTTGTCATGGTGAATGGGGGAACCGTGGGGGAAGAGTTTGGGGGGTTCTATAAGATATAGACCGTTGACAGTATTTTCAATAGTTTAAACAATATCTTATGAAATATTCAGTAATATGAATATTGTGCTATAGTATTTGGTATAGTACTCATGCAAGTTGTGATGCATACTTAGTACATTTTCAGAAGCATTCAGGTTAAAATTAAGAACTTAACTGCTTAAGAAATGTTATGAAAAATTAAGTAATCTAAAAAAATGTGCTCTAGTATTTGGTATAGTACTGATAGAATTTGTGATGGATACTCAGTGCTGCGAGATTGATGAAATGTTATAAAAAGTTTAGCAAATATTATGCTGAGTTGATAAAAGGGTAATCGAATTACTGGAAATTTAAAGTTGTGTGAGGATTAGAAATAATGAAAATATGAATGTACACATAAATAATGGTATAGATGGTGGAAAATATTTGGACAAAGTTAAAAAAATTTGAAGACCTAATGAAATCGGGAAATTATGAATTTGTAATGGAAAATAAAAGTAATTTGTACTTTAAATATGTAATTTGTATTGTATAGTTGTTAGGAGAATTGAGATTTCCTGTTCATGGAGGAAAGGAATAGAAGCAGCATAAATTTACTGTATGGGAAAATGTCTAGTATAATGTTTATTGAATTGAATTGTAATGAAGATGTATTCAAAATATATTAAATTACTATTAGAAAATGTAATAATTCGATAAAAATATGTAAATAATAAAAAATATTTCAGAAATTCTAATATACTGTATTTTTCATTGGTGTTTATTAAATATCTTTATTGATGAATGAGAATTGAATAAAAAGAAAAATAGGAAAAATAGTTTGAAACGATATTAGAAAGATGCAATATTAGTAATTTTAAGTGAAGACAATGGAATAAAACGATTAATTAAATTTATAATTAATATTTATTCAATATTTATTCAAAATTTAGGTACGGTTATATAAATTGAACAAATGTAGTATTTGTAGGTTCTTCGTATCATAGTCGGTGGGGGCTCTGTCATGATCCGTGGGGGCATTATCATCGTCCGTGGGGGCATTATCATCGTCCGTGGGGGCTTGTCATCGTTCGTGGGGGCTCTGTCATCGTTCGTGGGGGCTTGTCATCGTTCGTGGGGGCAAGGTCTAAAACAATGATATTAAAAACGTAATAGAATTGAGAAAAAACTATATTAGTGTTCCCAAATGAGTATACATAGTGTACAATACACCCTTTCAAGTATACCAGAAGATTGAAAGAATTTGAAAAAAAAAAAAAAAAATCACCCTGGAGACCCCTATTGCTGCGAATTGGGCACGTTTCGTGAGAATCGACCATATGTACACGTTCACACAGTCATCTAAGTTATGGTTGGGTAAACACCCACTTAGAACAGAACCAGGTCGGTCATAAAGAGAAAGATTAATCTGGTGACCACTTTAACTGGGATGGGACGCCCCTCGTGACGGTAGGGGAGGTATCATCAGCGTGGATTGAGGCATCAATAATTCACCCATAATACATAATAACCCCTCCCCTGTAACCTTCCATCATGAGCTGCTCCCCCCTCTCCACCATTAGACGAGCTGCTCCCGTCTAATCCCTCACAAACTCTGCCCCTCTTTAAGTGCTACCAGTACTAATTGATGCCGCTGCATTCTGCTCCGCTCACATACCTTGTGCTTTGTGATTACCGACGGAGCCGTTTGTCTAATTGACCAAAGAAACCCCTCGTGGGGTAGGCACCTGTTATATAGGTTCTCCCGAGCCGGAGAATTCCGATAGCACCCGCTGTTGTGACGAGGCATTAGGGGAATGGTATCATTAGGGGCTCACTAATTCGTGAAAAGTTCGCCACCAAAAAATATTGTTCAATGCTAGCCCCTTTTCAATTAATGGCAGAGTTACCACTGCGTTGTCGTCATGAACATGTGGGAAGTTACTACTTGGTTTCACATAGTGAAGCAACAATACGTCCATCCCAGTTTACATCAACATTAAAATTTAACGTCAAATATTTTCAAAATTACTTCCATGTTTATTCCATGAAGACAGAATGCATACTACAACAATAACCAAAGCAATATGGTTGACAGATTGCTCCTAAAATTTGTAAAATGCAGCTTTAGGCCTATATATATATTGGCCTTTTTCCCTTAGGAAGCAATGGTAAAGCCTGTCAGCCCATTCTACAATGTCCAACCCCATTTTGCCCTGAAATTTGATGTACAACATTTGATTGGCTGGCAAACTTGCAAATCTTTCAATTGATAAGATTTAAGAAATTATGACGTTTTATAAGTAGATGGGGATATAGACTTATGTTTAGCGGTCAATTTACAACTATCAAGGCCTAAATGCTAATAAGTTCATCATACCATTGCCAAATTGAGAAAATACACCATAATATAGTACAACCCAGCATCTCTAGCTTAGCACTATTATGATATTATGTGTTAAAGTTTAGCAAACGTCATTTGTTATTTCATCAGCATCGGCATTGCCTTGATTCACATTAATACTACTTTGTTTGGCAACTAAACCTAGAAGCAACATTGCAAAATTATGGGCATAGTCCACTGAACGGGCGTATTGGGGAGCCCTTTGTTAACACTTTAGCCCTTGGTTAACACTTAGGTACTGACACCGTTCTCTTTCATTCCTCATTCAAGATGCTTCTTTAAACAACTTTGGGAATTTCTATTTTGAATGGCCACGTCACTGTCTTGATCATCTATCACAACATTTGTGTTCAAATCTTCTACAACTTCAGGCTTCTATAACGCAGTGATTTAGATTTTGATATGATACTAAGTGCATTTATGGCGACAATGAAGCATGAAATCACGTTTTGTAATAAGCCCCACGGGGATTTGTGTTCAATGGTTATATAGTAGTAATTGGTGTAACATTTCAAGTGTCAAGTTAGAGTTAAGGGCGGTAGCTTAGGTAGGCAATCAACGTGAACTCAATAGAGAACACCTGTCCTCGCGTCAAGTACCATTAGGAACAATGCGGTAGTTCGGTATAGGTTTACCTAATTATGTTTTATAACTATACAGCGGAGTTCAATTGGGTTTAGATAAGTTTGCCTCTCGCGCCAAATGGAGCAGCGCTTAGGCCTAAGTCTCTATAAATTAATCAAAGGTGTATACTGTATAGTTATAACTCTACATCTGTCTAAGACATTTATTACTTTTAGGAACTCAATATCCGTTCCCAACCCAAAAGAATATCCAGCCATATTTCCGACGATTGAAAGAGTGTGGCCTTTTGAGCACTTTGACTAAAGTACGAAACTCCATATTAAAACCCATAAAATGGCATATAACCCCCCATCCAAAGGACAAAATGACCGCTTGATTAGAAGACCAAGAAAAGGAAAGGAAATGTCCCTGACTTCGGGATCAGTACCCTAATCAATTTTTCACAGTTCTTACTTGATAAGAAAATATCTTTTTACACATAATCAAAGTGCGCTGCAAGAGTAGCATCGCCCTGCAACCCAACTTTTAAAACCAACTATGAGAAAAAAATTATTTAAGGTACTAGAGCAACAATGGATAGTATTTATAATGTCTTAACTTAATCTGTTTTCAAGTAACTAAACGCAATAAAGAGACCACCAACATCAGGGAGTAGTAGAATATTGCTCTGGCCATTGGTTTAGAACTGCTCTGAGTTTAGAGCTGCTCTGAGTTTAGAACTGCTCTGAGTTTAAAGCTGCTCTGAGTGGTGAGTTCCTCTACCCCTACTCCACCCCCCGCCTCCAGGCTCCAGGCCGGGCCACCAGGTGTGGATGTGGCGGTTTGATGTAATTGACATCGATCCCTGGCCGAGGTGCCGAGGGCCGCAGTCAGCAGTGAACTCACCAACCCAGCAAACATCAATATCATATCGCCGTAAATCAAAGCTCGCCCTGCTTAGAAATTCACCAATCAATGGTCGCATTTACCCAACTGAGACGGGTAGTATACGCGAATCAAAACTGCTCTGAATAATGCAAAATGTGTTCTTGGGTTAATTACACCAGCAATAATATTTTATGAAAATATGTTGGCATCTACTGGGTATATTTTCCGTCTTGGTTTTTGTGTTTTGTCGCGCGTTCAATAGATATGTTTGGAGGTGGTGGAGCGTAATAATGTTCCGAATCAATAGCGTGTGTAGGGTTGGCCCGCCCGGGTTATGTAGGACACGTGATCGCCTCATTGATTCTGCTGCCGCCAGGTGGCGTGGTCCTGCACAAGGGTTATTATGGAGTTACTCACCTTCTCACAGCAATGCTTACTCAGAACTAACTATTCACAGTTATACTTACTCAAAACTAACCACCCACAGCCAAATTTACTCAAACTAACCACCCACAGACCCACCTAGTTATGACTTACTATTAACAGTGCTACCTACTCAGAACTAACCACTCGCAGTCATACCATAAATTTTCACCATGAATTTATTTGTTATATGAAGAGCATTTTGAATGTGATGTAGCTTTAATTGAATAAGGAAAAACCACTGACTACGAGCAAACATAACGACTAACAACTCTACTGATTCATATCACATCTGCTTCAAAGCTGCACTAAATCTATATCTACCAATGCTCAGCTCTATTGCAAAAGGATATAAATAATCATAGTTGTATCATAGACAGACATCTACACGGATTATAACTCATCATTTAGAAACCATTTATTTCCGTAATATTGCCTTTTACCTTGTGTATGATAATTATTTATAAATAGAACACACGGTCGTTGTTTAAAGCGATTTAAAGTGCCGTATTAACAGATACAATTGTTATAATCAGGATCTTACTTTCATAAAAGTCTCTCGTTAAAAGAAAATAGAATAGACGCCCCCTCCTTGATGTTGTAAAGCATTAGGACGCTCCCCTCGCCTCTCGCCACCCTGTGTAGAGTGTGAGTAGTATATGGGAATGGCGCGGTGACACGTCCCCGAGCCACTTACACAGTAAGTAGTATATGGAGAAGGCGGGTTGGTTCAGGCAACATCTGATACTATGATGACTTGATCATTGTGTACTCACCATCTAACAACGAAAATCAGTATGATTATGTTAATAAGTTACTAAGTTTAAGACAATAATGTTAATGATCATAATTATGTATGTGAATAGATAAACGCACAACCGTCGTAGTACAATAGATATACAACTAACTGTAAAGTAGGCCTATCACTCTATCATAATCATCATGACTTAAATATCATATATTGCCTTATGTTTGTTCGAGTCCGACACTCCCATACGATTTGGTGATTGTTTTATATAGAAACGGAAAACCCGACACAATGAGCAATGATTTAATTTAGTAGTGCCTATTGGGGTAAATGATCCTAAGCTGGTTATCGGTAAGATAACTCTTCTATTTTGGGATAATATATCTTGTTGGGTCATTTTTAACCTTTGTGAATCATTGTCTGTACATAATCTTTAGGTTGTATGCACAAGGCAGCAGTGCCACGGGACGGTAAGTAAGTGCAGGGTTGGTCTGGTAAAGAATTATGTAATAGTTCCTACGGACCATACCAGAGTGAAATCGGATTAAAGGCCTGGCCAAGTCCTGTATAATTGGGGCTTAGGGGGATAATCAGGAGGCACTGCACGGCCCCCTGT
This sequence comes from Lepidonotus clava, assembly GCA_936440205.1. NCBI lineage: Eukaryota > Metazoa > Annelida > Polychaeta > Phyllodocida > Polynoidae > Lepidonotus > Lepidonotus clava. The sequence continues at coordinate 26,307,217 of OW387138.1, forward strand.
GTCGTACTGACCACTCGGCCCTGGGCGGGGTTCGGTAACACAAAGATCGGAAACTGACCGTATGTGCATCCTTCATATCTGACCACAGAACTTTATAGTATCAGAATAGTTGTGAGTATTATTGACCATTATGACCCTCAGCTTTTTACCGACAATACGGGACTACTTCGTATAGCAAGATTTGGTGAAATTGTAATATCTCTTAGGGCTGGATAATTACATCTATCGAGAGGGAACTGTATGCGTATACATATATTATTATATGTTTGTGTATGTATTCATGTATGTGATGTATGAATGTATGTATGTATGCATGTATGAATGTGTGTATGTATGAATGGATATGTGAACATGCATTTATGTATGTAGTATATGTGTATACCTTAAGGAATACCTCCCGATGTGAACGAAGCAAAACGATATGCGCTGGTGACATTTGTCTTCGGTCCTAATATGAGGTGGCAAATGGCATGCACCCTGTTACTGTTTTTAGCTGAGCTGTTCCCATTAATTTAAGCATTTCGGGAAAGTGTGTGAAAGTTTGGAGGAATTAAAATCGATTGATTTACACAACATGTCAGAAATACAGACCACCGGCGGGAAATCATCACCGCTGGCTAGCAACCCCCGGCGTTTTATAAACACATGTATAATAGTTGCATGTAGTTCAGGCCTATGCTATATGAGTGCCTAGTATAGACCGCTACACGGAACACGCTGGGTCATTTCTTAGTGCAGGCAGGTTAATGTAGGCTTCCAATCAATATCTGTAGTCGCTTGCTGACACAATTTCTAATGGTTCTTAGATCGGCGTCCAGAATGGTAATCTTTAGCCATTAGATTGGGTTTGGATAGACTTTGATTACATAATGTTCCAAGCCTGGAGTTGGGCTTCGTTTATTTATGTACGCTGAGCCCTAGATTTCCCCGGGCTGTTTGGGTTCCTTCGAGTCTCTTCCCGTTTCAGGCCCTTTAGTCTTGTATTCAAATCGTTTCGTACACAAACCAATCAGCGGATTCAGGTCGACATTGTGATTTTTAAAATTCATGTTAGAAAACTTCAAATATGACGCATTGTTTTTAAAACCCTACTCGAAACCTGTAAGGCCCACCAAGGCTGATTTGTTTAGATATAGGAATGTTTACGGCTACACGAACATTTCAGTGCAGTGACACGACTAAACCTGTAAAAAGTAATCAAAGGACAGGTCATCATAGGGATTTACAAATAATTATATGAATATATTTTTGTGAATATAAACAAAACATTTGGAAGATCGTGTGTACATACATGAAAATGGGGACAAAAATTTAAGAACTTAAATTGAGGGTCTGAGGAACTGACCCCGACTATTGAATGTATGTTTTCATTACCCACCCAGTCACTACCCCGAAAACATACAAAGTTATTGAGATCTTAGGTTCCGCATACAATAGGCAGCGAGGCGTAGCCTAGGCAATTGGCGTATCCAGGGGGGGGGGGGCAAAAGGGGCAACTGCCCCCCCTAGACCAAAAATGAACTCTCGTAGTTTTGAGAAATCTGAGGAGAAATTTTGCAAGGTAAATCTTGGGGGTGGGGGGAGATATCTTGCTCCCCCCCTAGAAGACAGACCCTGGATCCGCCCCTGTAGGCTATATTAAAATGAAGGGTCATCTCTTCATTCATTTGTTGAATAACACAGCTTCAGTTAACTTATCCTCTCTTCTAACGGTGCATGGTTTGAGCTAATTTGAAGTCTGAACTGCTGCCATTCTTTAAAAGCCCCTGCCTAACATGACGTCATCAGGACGGGTTGTCGGTAACGGCGTTTACTTGTGCACCCTGACCGATGACGTCATACGAGCCGGGCTGGGTGGTGAGACGGGGAGAGGTGGGGGCTTTATTTGTTCTAAAACCAGAGCTGCAAGGACGTTTGGTGGATGCCAGCAGTCATTCGATACATCCCGGGCACCAGGGAGCATTTCAATAGTTTTCCGTTGAACCTATCTACTTCCCTGAAAACTAAAGCAGTAAAGTAGGCTATGAAGTGCCCTATACTGCCCCTTCTGTGTTATAGGGTGCTCTATACCAGTACACTGCATATGGTGTGTAATAATTGAGTGCCCTATACTGCTGATGCTGTGTTATTATGTGTCCTATACTGCACATTGTGTGTTAAAGAGTTCCCTATGCTGTGCAATGTGTGTTATAGAGTGCCCTATACTGCTCATTGTGTGTCACACGGTGCGCTATACTGCTTATTGTGTCTTCAAGGCTGTCCAATTCTGTTCATTGTGTGTCGTGAGTGCCCTATACTGATGGAGGATTCCTTGGGAGCTGCATTAACGTGTAACCCCAGCCCATGACACTACGCATGCGTCCCACGTCGGGGAGTTGGCAACAGCCGGCTTACCTAACCTGGTACTCAAAGAGTGGTGACGTAAGAGCAAATAGGTGTGACGTAGACCGTGGCCGGGGTTACTTATCGCCAAGATGGCGGCGCCTGGCGGACGTGATCGTTATTAGAGTAGGCTGATGATCTAATAACATGGCGCTGCCCGCTGTGGGATATATCGGAAATAACAAATCATGGCCAGCATCGCAGAGTGTGGGGCGTATTGTATGGAAACCTGCAAGGGGCGAGAGATCCTTTGGTACTGCTATGTCCTTTACTTATTGGTCTGACTAGTCGACGTATGAAGGAGGTACATAGTCCTAATACTGCTTGGTTTATACCATTAGAGTAGCCAGGGGGTGGAAGTTGACTAGATTTTTACCCATTTACAGAGAAGAGCATAGAGTTCAAAATGTCCATATCCCGATGATTCATTGTTGTATCAATAGATACAGAGTTTGTGTAAGCCACTCTAGTAATTTGCCTTAATATCCCCTTAATCTGTTAATACGTTGAGTATTGTACATCATTCCAATACTTATTAATATTTTCTATTAACAAAGCTTCTCTGTTTACTCCGCATTATATATAGGCCTATCAACAATTTCTAGGAATCCATAGATTCCCAAGTTGGGTTAAACCTGGTCGCTCATACTTGACATAGAGGCCGAATACATACATTCACATCGGTGTGCTCAATATTTCCCATCTGCTACAGCTATAGCTGGCGTAACACGAGCGACACGTGCATGGCCACGGTGGGCGTTACTCCACACCACCATTGAAATGGGAAGTTCCTTATGTAAGTTAATTTGATTGGCCATCGTGTGTCGGCCTGTCACTCCAAGTGTCAGGTATAGCCAATGATTGTCGCCAATCACAGTGGGAAATCATTCATTGTACACAATGTAATTAGACCAACCTGCTGTTAGGTCGCCTTTCATAATTAGAAGGTGTGCCACTCAAAGAGTACATAGTTACAAAGGAACACGGACATTGTATCATGAAATGTATATAGCCTAATGGTATACTAATAATTTGGAATTTCTCTCGTTATCAGAGTATTTCTGTCAATCATAAAGCCGTTCTTCCTTACTGTGTGATGACATATTTGACCATTCAAAGAAAATATAAAAACCATAATGATAAACATGTATAGTAATTTTGGTTTATTTTCGAATTCATAGCCTGCATGGACAGGTAATGGTTCAATTGATGAAGCCTCAAAAGGATATAATATACATACATACATACATGCATACATACATACATACATACATACATACATACATACATACATACATCCTGAACTATAGGGTTTTATATTAAGGTTAGGCATAGGGTTGCTATTTACTCTTATTCTATATTCATTATTCCAGTATGCTAGCTCATGTATATCGTAGTCTTCCTTCCTGTTTAAACCACAGGTCATCTCAGAATGTAGCACTTCATTAAGAGGTGACAGAACACTCATGTGAAAAGATAGTATTTATTAATCCAAGAAATGTATTATGTGTCACTGCACTCCCATTGACACTATCAGTCCAGAGAGGCTTGTCCACTCAACCACATACAGCCACCAAGTGAGTAACCTGAGTTCACAGTGCCGCTTTTTCCATGAGGATGTGCCTACTGGCTTACCAACTATACACTCTGAGGCCTCCAGCACTTGCACTTCTATCTATCTTAACGATGACATGGCTTCTACACTCTTGACCTAGCACACAGAGAGTCACTCTAAACCCTGATCCTTACTTTCTTGAAAGTTACCTAAGATTAGACGTAGTGGACTGAGACCCACATCAGTACAGTTATATATACACATATAATATACATATATATACTTTATCATGTAAGGTATTATAATCAGAACATTATTCATTTTATGTAATATACACCTTTATGTATATAACATTTAAATATCTATACCTGCATATATAGATATAGTTATTATTTATGTGTGTGTGTATTTACCTGTGTTGGTGAACGTCCAAGAGGTCAGGACCACAGTGCAAGGCGAGGTCTACCCCTGGATTGGTGGCGATTAATATCCGGCCTGGAGAGCGCCATGCTGGCCTCGTCTATTTATAGTACGTAACACCTGTAGTGTCTTCTTAGCAGCTCACCTTTGTCAGACGACAGGTAGGTGTGGCTCCCGACCAGGGCGCCTTCTGATGTCACAGGTAGAGGCCGCCAGTCATTGACCAATGCATACTAGCACTTCAATCTAATCGGTAGAACTTATAAGTAAACAGTATCTTGTTACCATATAATATTATTTATAATAACACTAAACAGGGTGAGTAAAGGAAGTATGGGATTTCTAGGTTACGGGTAGAAATGTCAGGCTAATTGCGAAACCTTTTTTTGGTCAAAATCCCCCCAAAACGGCCTCACAAATACAGTCTAAGACCTTCGAAGGCTGTTGAGAATCAGTCAGCAAGTGCCTGGATCCTATTTCTCATCTCGGGTGGCTTCAAAGGGGTATATTTTCTCAAGACGCTACTGCTCAATATTATTCCTTTTATGAAGGATGGCATTCTATTTATAGCCCATGGATGTGTGTGTATGTGTGCGTTTGTGTGGTGTGTGCGGATGCACATGCACATGCACGCGTGTGGTAGAAACGGTTCTAGAAGCAGAGAGCACGGATAATGTTCTCGGTTTATGGCACTTATTTGTGATGGTTTATTGCCTGGGGGGTATTTCCCAGCCGTAATCCGATTCAGGTGAAAGGATCCGGGTACAGCACAGATTCAAAGTACTCCCGGTGACTAAACCATGAATGTGTTCTCACCTGTTCCTCAGTAATGTTTATTTGGCATTTGCCTAGTCAAATTGACTGGAATTAATGGATTTATTTTTTACGGCCTCAGAATGTTGTGGTGGTGGCCAATACTACCGGGCTACACCGTATTAACAGTAAAGTTTATATGGTAGTTCGGCAATTGGAAAAAGTGCAGATACAATGTTTTAACATAGCAATTTCCTTTTACAAATTTCAACTAATAAATAACAGGATTTCGGCAAACGCCCTCGTTTAAAATTATTTTATACTCTCAACTCAAAAGGTAGCTGCATTGTTTTTTCAAACTGCGAGAGTTTTATCTGTTGTTTATCGGCATAATAGCAAGAACTGGATAGAGAGCCTTCACCAGATGTCTACTGGTACACAAAATATATAGGCAGGCATTGGTCTTTTATGATACTAATAGTGTACCGTATATGAATTAGCTTGTCTGATTTCGGGCCAGTCAGTGTTTAAGGGCTGGTCTACGACAGACTTGCATAACTTCAACTCGAGATGGAAACCCCTTACTGGAACTTATCAGTTGGTCAGCTTAAGCCCTGAGGGGGTGGGGGTAGGGGGTAGTGTACACTAGACGTCTATGGCCACATTTATTAACCATTACTCTTACCAAGTATCTGTCCATCAGCCTCAGACTGGGGAGGGTGGCCTATATCAGATATCTATAGACGTATCCACTATAGATGGACACCCCTTTATAGCAGCAGACGTTTGGCTTAGCTTAGGAGGATAGCCTATATCAGATGTCTATAGCCACGCCTTTCCTAGCACCAGTCTGTCAGTCTCTGCCTCAGGGGGGTAGTCTATACCAGAAAGCTATCCATCCACTTCCACACCAGATCTGCACGCGAGAGTTCAATGTTTCAACACTTCCCGACCGGCACGCTCTCTAATGACCACTGCCGACAAATCACAGCTAGCCTTAACACGTTTACATTCCGGATAACTCGCTCCGGAATTCAATTTGTCTGTGAGAACGAGGGGGTGAAGAACATTCCCCCCCTCCTCACCCTCAGGATCCGGAAGCGAGCTGGGAGAACGATTGGGAGTTGGTAGAAGGGCAGTCAGAGCCTGAATAATGACCTCTAAATGTCTTCGCCGCCCTCAGCCGAACGGGGGCGCCACCCCTGACCCTGTGACGTCACGCCACGTACGTGACGTCACGCGTCTCATGCACAGCCTCCAGAAGGAGAAGGGTGAAGTAGTTAAAGTGCACTCGACTTCTGGTTATGCCTTGTGCGTCAAACGTGCCGGCTGAAGTTTTTATTCAAATATGAACTCCCGCTTTACGTGGTTGATTTAATATGTTCTTCATTGTGTCAACTTATAAAACATTTTGATACAAGTTATTAATAAGAGGTTAACAGAAGGTAATGCGAGCTGTATAATTAGGCTTAGATGTTCTTGCACACCTCCAGACAAAGGGGATCAGAAATAAGGTGGTCAGACATTCCGTTGCTAAATTACCAGTCTCTGTTTCTCTTATTTCAAGTAGAGTCTTTCCATTATACGCCGCTCAGTAACTATAGTGTAAATAATCTAGACGAAGTAGCGGGAGTGTATGGTTGATAAGACAAAAATGAATAGGGAAAACTTCTGTGTCTGTATCTAAAGTATGCGTGGGTTCGTGCAAATATACGTGTGGGTATATGCATATATCTGTGGGTGACTGCCTGTGATTCTTGTGCCTGCGTTTGTACGGAGAAGAAGAAGGGGAGTCAGTGACTGACTGACTACTCCCCAGTACAACCCCCCCCCCCCCCCCCATCCGCCTCTCCGTCCATACAACTCTCCTCCAGACCGCCCAGCCATATACTGCTGACTCGGCGGAATTATCGGCGGGTAAACATAGTAAAGAGCACGCACCGGGGAGTGGCCGGGTTGCCATGGGAATGGTGCTCCTGGGGAGGCAGAATAGAGGACTAGATAGAGCCGGGGGGAGGGGCCGCCGACACGGGTGGAGGGGGGCATGGCCAAGTTACTGGGCCGGGTCGTGGGGTGGGTACTCAGTAGGATGAGTACTTTGGTTTGTTATCAATACACTCAGACTCATTTCGGTTTTATCGATTCGATACTTACGAGTTTGCTTGTTGGTTGTAATGATACTACCATGTTGATATTGAGCTATAGATTCTAATATCAGGGGGTACACTTGTGATTATGTCACTGTCAGCCATCGTTTACCACTAAATATAACTTCTGGTTACATCATTTCTGGAAGATGATTGATATGTTGAATATATCTCATTCTTATGTTGAAACATTCGGGAGGTATACGGAATCTTATAAAGGCCTACATGAGGTTAGTTCCCTCATTGGAATCAGACGGGTGACAGTGCTGAATGAAGGACAGGACAAGGAATATTGTATGATATCTAACCCATATCCCTTACATAGTATCAAATACTCTCATATAAATCTAATTGTTCATTCTATCATTTTGTAATGACAACCATTGCTTTATGGTAACTTTAGCTTCTCAACCGTCTACCTATTTCAAACTGCTTTCTCATGAAAATACATTGTGTGTGACACTCACATCTTGCCCCTAAATTCATGTAAAGAATTAACGTGGTTATCATAACAGCAGAAATGTTATATTATTCCCTTTTTGAGAACATTGTGTAGAATACATTTTTTTAACCACTGCATCTTGCATCCGCATGAAAAACAGTGAAATTCCCGCAGAGATTAGTACCTTTAGTATTGCTCTATGTGGGCTCTGTGGTCCGCGGCTGTTTGAGTAACTCACAGGGCCGGGTGTCGGTGAGCAGCTCAGCCTAGAGCCCACCCCTTTTTCCGGCCTCCTTTAATTGAGCCTGTTCTCTGTTCGCCTGTCTTTAATTGTTGTGGGGAGAGTATTTTGAGAGGCCCCGTTCTTATGAAGGTGGCGGGAGGCGAGCAGGGCCCACTCCCCATACCGCCAATATTTGGCGGGATTCGGCTTCGGCCAAATTAAAGCCAGGAGCTGCTCGCGCTGCTATAAATAGCACGACGCATTGTTGCTAAGAAACGGGAGATGGGCATTGTGAATTGACTCCATCTTATTTATGTGAGGTCGCCTGGAAGGAAAAAAACGGCTTGAATGGGGATTCATTCGGGTAGTACTAATATCGCTATAAAAATCGTTGTAACTGTTAAAATTAGTTTTCAAGCAAGATTACAATTAACTTTTTATTATGGTACCATGGGTTCTTTATGTATTGGATTCGGAGCTTACATCTTTATTGAGAATTAAATACGATATAACCCTTTGCCTTTAATTTAAAAAAAAAAACATCGGAAAAATAATGTGTATAGACAACCAATCCAGGTTAAAACCGATGTAAACCCAACATAAAATGTTGTTCTCCGAAATTATAAACACATGTAAAGAATTGGAATACGACAAATCGCTAGTTTGCCTAGGGAGTAGTAATTTGTACAAGAAAAGAAGTCATTGTAGCTCCCATCCTCCCAATCTCTCATTGTCATTGGCGGCGGGCGCCCGGCGTCTACGGCTGGATGTCACGAAGGGAAAAGGTCGTGTGATCGGAAATACAAGTTTTATGTCGGAAACGCCTCATAACAAATCAGCGCCTTACTACAGAACGCGGAAAAGGGGCTAATTACGTGAAAAAGGGGACAAGGGGAGTTCTACGGCGAGTCTTTGTGTGGGTGACGGGGGACGGAGGGGGGACAACCGACGGGCGGCAAGAAACCACCATCAAAGGGGCCAGGTTTTATGGCCTTTTTACCCAGGGCCACGTCTACAGAACAATCGGCGTGCAGACTCTGAGGAGAACGGGCCCGGGGCTGCTGTCAACAACAAGTCGTACAGCCTGGCCGGTCTGAGGACGGGCGTGGAGTATCGTATCGGTGTACTCCCAAACAACAGAGATGTGTGTATACCAATGTGTTATGTGCACATTGTTTGTCGAGATTTGTTAAAGTTTGCTTGATGCCTATCTAATCTAGAATGGAAATTCGATAGGCAGACTCGGGTGACTATTGTATATCGGCAGACAATAAACTGTGTGTTATTGACGGATTTGCCTTTTCAGCAATTCCAGTATTGTGCTAACGTCCTAAAATGGTGCAGCCAGACGTTTCGATAAGACAGCGATCCTATTACAAGAAGTACTTCTCATTGTTTACAGGTATAGACAGATTGACAATTGGGATAAATTATGGAAAAAGGACATTTGGATAGCCCATGCACGGAATTGTGCCCAAATGGTCCATAGGACTGTAGTGGAAGAACATTTAATAAAGTGAACTCAGCCTGTATAAAACGCGTCTGTGCTCTAGGTCTCATTACAGTGTTCATTCTTCATAATTAAATAGGGCGAAGCTTTACCTTCCATATCAATATTGTAATTGTGATCTTATCGCATAAATGATTGTTAACATAACCAAAATAGGACAGGTAAAATATGCATGAAATAGAAATGTGGTACACAAAAAAACTATAGACGATACCTCTACCTATATATAAGCCTATTGCTAGTAATGTGACAACACAATATAAATTATGCAGCACAACAAACATCATAAAACATGGGACGTCAGGATCACAAACATGTAAAATAACTGCCACTCCCAGTAAAATTAGCGCTGTCCTATATTACAAATCTATTTCTCAGAGTGAACAAAGGCTGAATGTAGCTGCACCTGTCTGTTTCTCGTATAGAAAACGAGAATACCACACGTGGCCCACTGAAGGGACTACTTCTGCCTGTTAAGTCGGGAATAAGAAACAGTTCCATGTGCTTTGTATTACAGTTGGACAGACGTGGGTAGTCCAGGTGCCAGTCACGGTCTTTGACTGTTTAAAGGTGGGTCATACAATCTGGACCGTTATTTGGGGCCAGCCAGTAGTATCAGTGAAACCCTGGGGTGACTTTTTTTCTGAGTGGTTTTTTATTTGTTCTAACTGGGTGTAAAAGATGATCTAAGATGCCCTCTATAAGACGGATTCGTAGTGTTCTCCTAGATATCAGCGGTTCCAATATGCCAAGCTGTTGAACCTGAAATGGTGCATTTACTGGTAATACCACTCGGACTTATCAAGAGCAAAATATTGTCCAAGACATTGTTAGTTCTGCTCAATTCATCCACGTCCTCGGATTTGGGATCATAGGTATTTGAAGGGGTTGGATCGTCAAAATGATGGGTCGTAGGGGACGAGCTCTATGCTCTACTTTTTAAAAATTGATTTTATTGATCTGCAACAATAACGACTTCTCTCTGAGTAATTTTAAAATTATAATCCAAAGTATCAAAGTATTGTAATGACTGATTCATATAGCACTTTACATGACATGAACAAATCTATATTGGATTAAAGGACCATGTATCCTTTTATTTTTGAGTTCGATTCTAGTACCTGTAGGCCTGTTCTTCACGTATTAACCATGTTTATATTCATTTTTATATGAAAATCTTATTTTCTCTTTAGTCACTTAGATATTCATATTTTTCTCTCAAAGCAGACTGACAACTTCGCCATGCAGAGGGTGGCTTATATCTTGACTCCATATATCCTTGAGTTTGTCCCTGTCCCTGACCCATGCGCCTCCTCACACACCACTATGGCAGCCCAATCTATCAGCCTCACAGATAATTCAATTGTCAACCTTCAGTTCACCCCCGCCTTTTATGGCTGTACATGTTTACCGTTATTCCCACTCGGGCATATGAGGTCACAGTCGTAAAGCCTGGCGATAGAGACAGAAATCTCGAGAAGCCCCAGAACTAGTTCACGCCTGAGAGCCCTTGATGTCACTGTCGCTGCGCAGGCCGGAAGGAGATGCGAGGTGCGCGCGCAGCGGCCTAATTTTTCCGTCCGATTGGCTACAAAACAGGAACCTTATGAAATCACGCCTGAGCAGTGATCATAACACTATCCATGAGTCCAGAATTGTCTGGAATGTCAAGGGCATAGAAAAGAATCCATTCAGATACACATTTTGTAATGGGCTGAAAAACAGAGGCAACTCTGATGTCTGTTACTGAATAAAATGTATGCACAAAAAATACACATGTATTTAATTTTTCTCAGACAATAATTTTACACTTTCAAGGAATTATGGCTACAAAGCACGACCTCGGTAGGTTTGGTCATATTCTGGCAAGTGCAATATTCCAAACAGCCAAATAAGAGGAATCCCCACCAAACCAGCCGCCCTGGTGCCTCCTCCTTCCCGTCCCCCAACAGGCGCTTGGCCTGCTCAAGTGGCGAGGTTTGGCAGCTAACACCCAGGCTCGTTCTGGGCCCTGACCTTGAGGGCTTTTGCCGGGCCCAGTAATGAGCCGAGGAGGGTGATTAGTCCACTAATCAGGTCTTTTCTTCCCCAATTAACGAAGATCTCCTTTTGGCGACTACTGAACCAGAAAGGACATTAACCTACATAAAAGGCAGAGTCAGCCTCATCCGAGTGCCATCGAGAGGGAGCTGCCCCTTGAGCTCTGGGACTTCTGGGTAAGATCTGGAACTGTTCAGTGGGTGGTGACGTGGCTTGGTGACTCTAGGTGAGCAAGGGCCCACACCCAATAAAATATTCCAAATGAATGCGTTCCATAATCGCGTTCCACACTGGAATGCCGTGTAAAGAATTATAAAATGATATCTGGAATTGTTCCTAAGTTTTGGGAACTGCTCCCTAAGATTAGGATCTGTTTGGTGGGATCTATGACTATTCAGTGAGATCTGAAGCTGTTCAGTACGTTCCATAACAGCTCAGTGTGATCTTGAACTGTTCATGAAGATCTGAAACTGTTCGATGCGATCTCGAACTGCTCAATGAGAACTCGAACTGTTTAGTGAGGTCTGGAACTGTATTTTCGGGGAAATTCAGTGAGATACAGCTCTGTATTTTCGGATTAAAAAACACAACTCTGTGAGAAAAAGCTTCCGTGAAATACAGAACAGCTCCGTAAGCTCGGAGAAACTCACACCTGCCCGAAACGGCTCTTACACCCGTCAAGGAGCTCTGATCTGTACTGGGGGATTGGATCGCCTCGGTGAGATTCGGGAACATCTTGGAACGACACTTGGAATCAAGAAGGACAGAGCTAATAGTTGAGACCTTTAGGTTTCCAAGAGATATACAGGGTGACCTGGAGAGGGATGTTAGCAGTGAGGGAATAAGGATGTGGTCAGGAGACATCCGGGTTCTCACTACCTGTGGACAGACAAGGTGGGCCAGGACCTGCAGGTTACAAGGATAGCAGTTACCATGATTAAATTGGTGCATAAAACTCTGTAGTTTGACCTAGCCATAGATACGTTCCATATAAATGGTTGATAAAAATGACTTAACTTGACGATGGTCAGACAAGGTGGACCAGAGACTGCAAACAGTACTCTAATACCGTAGTCTAACTTAGCCAAAGATACCTTCAATATGAATGTTTCATAGAAATGGCTGAACTTGACTGTGAAGAAACAGAGTGGGCCTGAAAGTCTAGATTACACAGAAAACAGTACTCTGTTACCATGATTAAATCGGCGCATGTAGTCTAACTTAGCCAAAGATACCTTCAATAATGAATGTTTCATAGAAATGACTGAATTTGACTGTGAAGAGACAGGATTGGCGAGAAAGTGTAGATTACACGGGAAAAAGTACTCTGTTACCATGATTAAATTGGTGCATAGAACTCTGTAGTCTGACTTCGCCAAAGATATCTTTCTTATGAATGGTTTATGTAAATCATTAAATGTTACTTCCCAAGTATTCTGAGGGGGAAAAAGATACTCCCTAATATAAAAGTGTGGATAAGACTCCAAACTCGACAAGCACAAAAAGATGGACGACCTGCTATTTATTAACTGTAGTGTAGACAAGTTAAACAGAGATCAACATGTTTCGACTGGTTGAGTCTTCGTCAGGATCCCTCATATAAAGTGGACTGTAAGTATATATCCTTAGTAGGTCAAAATGGCAAATGGCGAGTATGGGGGTCAGTGGTCAAGGACGGGTCAGCTGGATGTGGGTATGTTTGTTCTGGGAGCAGCTCATGATATAAGTATAGCCCGAGCCACTCCCCCAGCCCGGCCCCATCACTGAGCAAATAAATACCGCGCCCCTAGTGGCGGCCCAGTCGGGATCCGCGCGGCCCCTCCTCTTTCATCAACACCCTTAACATGCCTCATACCTTAGATACCACGCTCACGTCCACGCATAGCAATGTTTATGTGGCGAGAATAATAAAAACGAAATTTGGGGTTTGCACCTTCTTCTTCCTATATACTGATTAACGTTGTGAGGAAGTCAATGTTGGCATTTATGTGGCGGAATTTGGTGGAATCGGCCATATGGACAGCCTTGAATGGAGTGGTATTACCCTAGGGTTGTAGTGGTTTGACGTTGTAGTAGGATACATGGTGGACTCTTTATGTTGTTTATATATGGAATAGCTTACTTTTCAATGGGTATTATGAGGAAAGTAAAGCATGTTGATATGCAGAATGATTAAGGATTAATTATATACTTTGTTGTGCTCCACGTGCGCCTACATAGGATCACACTGACAGTAAACTGCTTATAATACAGTATAATAATATTATTATGAACCTTTGAAGATTGCAATAATTATGTGTATGTACACATCCAATTATGATCAATTTTATCATAAATGATAACAGACAAAATTCATTTTCTGTTATCTAGTTTTCCAATGCCTGCTGATAAGATCCCTTCATTGTCATCATCCAGACCTCTGTCCATTTTGTTTAAATATGTAACGATAACGGTATGTTAGTTCCAACGCCTCCCTGCTATTTGTAGACCTTTAGGCCGAAAGCGACAGATTCCATATACCTTCTGTTGAATCAAGGTCGTTTACCACAAGCCTATCCTTTCCTACACTACAAGTCTTCAATCTTCCAGATTTTTGTACTATACCCCTTTCTGTAAGGTTATCCTTCCACTCTTGGGGTGTATTTATTTTATGTTATACCAGTGAATGTTAACACTACACCTTAGCAATGCGTGCTTGTGTGTGAGTACATAATGTGGCGCGTGCCTGTGGGTGGTGTGTTAAAAACGTCTCACATTTGCAATGAAATAAGTCGCGCATCTTAAATTAAATAGCAAAATAACGCTCAGTAGCCTACCCAGGCAAGCCTGTGACATTATTATAATGTTTCAGCAACGTTATGTTTAGTTCTGTACTAGTTCTTGTTACGTTATTTTGATGGCTTCCAATAACGTTGCTGCAACGTACTGTTGTGACGTGTCACTGCGACATTACTATAATGTTCTGGTTACATTCTTCAACCTAATCAGGACATTCTTATAACATTCTGTTTTGGTTTAGTCCTAACCTCACCAAAAAATAACATTGTAATAACGTTCTGATTTGGTGAGGTTTCAACCTCACCAACAATAACGTAATTGTTACGTGCCATCTTAGTAAGTAACAGTAAAAAAGTATGGTTGCAGAACGTTTCTGTTACGTCGCAGCTTGGCTAAGTACTCTTTCAGTGTTGGTATCCTTACCTACATTTTAATCTAACCCGAGCCTTGGTTACGCCGCGTTTTCAATTACGTTTTTGTGTTCATTTAAATCCATCCCATGTGTCACAGAGAGACTGGCTCCGGCTTAAAAAGCGGACACCTTTTTTATCGGTGGTTTCATAGTTGTCAATATAGTGGGCGGGTAGAGGGCGGGCAGGCGGGGCGGAGGCAGGGCCCACTCATTTATTGATGCCAAGTCATCCGAACGGCCAGGCCAGAGAGGCGGGTGCTGGCTTGGATAGCTCTACTAACCCAAGGTGACTCGAGAAAATTACTGCTTACAAGTTTACATGTCTGGCCGTCAGTTATGATTGAAGCGATGGTTTTTGTGCCCTGCGTGAACAGAAATATGTTTTTGTTATATTCTAGATCAGCAGTACTAATCGCATCTACCCTCCCTGTGTTATCATTCCCTGCACCAATTAATTATTCTGCGAACCTGATATCCTGCTGACGGCCATATTAATTTGTATTATTTATGTCGCAGGTTTATTATGTTCCATAATCGTCTGGGAGGTTCTAGAGGCTCTCTTCCCCTTGTGTATAAGTGGGGCCGTTCTTATGGTAGACTTTACTGGTGTTATAATACCCCTAACTCCATCGGCCTATTCTCCCTCACTTCACCCCACCATAGCTCCAGGTGTGGTCATTTAGGATACTAAAAAGCTCTAATTGAACGATAATATTATCGTCCGCAGCCCCCTCTGTCGGGCCGCCTGTAAACCACGCCCTCTCGCGAGACCTCGCATCATCTCGCGAGGCTTGTTTTGAAAACAGGTAAATGGCTGCCTTCACAGGGGTAAAGGGCAAGTAATGAAAACCAGGTGGGTAAAAAAAAACAGCCCGACATCAAAGATCGCTGCTCAGCAAACGACATGCCCTCAAAGCACCTGGATTCTTTTTTCCCTGCCCCTTTTCTACTTGTTTTGTGGTTTGTCCCACCATGATTTTCCCCTATGGCTAGTTTCCGGAAGTGGTAGCGATTGGAGGTCTATAGACGTAGCTACTTCCGCCGAAGAATTGTGGGAATTGTGGGAAAGGGCCAGCTGTCAAATCTCGCTAACGTCGGTCACGTGATAGCGAGATGATAACATTGGCGAGACTTCGCACCTGGAAATGATATGAAACCTAGTCCTGAATGAAAATAAATGGGTGGTATGGGTGTAACGATAGTCGTTGTATTACTGCTGCCGCAGCCCCGACCTGCTGGGCCGCCATGTTTTATTCTCAATGATGAATCCACAGTGATGTATGCAATGAGTCCATCTCCGCCAATAGTTCTGAACATTTGGCAACCGTAGACAAATTTGATACGAGGAAACAGTACTGGGAAATGAGAGTAGTACTGGTGCATTCAGGCTTATGTTTGTGTAAACTTTCTGATTCCATTCAGAGGCAGATGCAGGATTTCGGGAAAATGGGGGAGGGGGTTCCGAACAGATATATGTTAGGTACTAAAACGCCAAGCATTTTCACATACACTCGAAACGTTTTTTTTTTCTTTGCCAAGTGCAAGTGTCCACCATACAAGAAGTGGGGGTGGGGGGTCAGGTCCCCTGAATCAGCCCCCGGGCCATTTTCAGAGACAACGATTAGCAATATATCAATTTAGTTAACCCAACCTTACAACTGTCCCTCTAGAAATGGATATGTCTCTGTTGTGAAGCCTGCCCAGTCCTGCCCTATATTGCGGATGGCGGAGACTGAGGAGTCCCTCCCAAAGAAGGGGAGCCGTTCACAGTGATAAAGGGACAAACAAGTCGCCAGCAGGGCCCCCTATAGTAACAGGCGGCAGCTTGTTAGCCTCAGCAGCTCCTCAGCCCCACACCCAGTCACTGCGAGCTGCTCACCAGATACTGAGCCCGTCTAGAACCCGACGTAGATTATCTGAGACTAGACAGGGGCAGTGGCGGCGTATAGGAGAGCCAACATTAAGATCACACATCCTTACAAATAGCCCCGGTTGTTGCCTCAGATCATATCTATATACAGGCCGTACGTTTTACCTTTAGTCAGTGAGACTTGTCACTTTACTTATCTCGCCTTTGAATAGATGTAAATTATCCAACTGTTGGTTATGTGCATTATGGAAATTTTGCAAAGGGCTATACATGTATATAAATGAAGGAATATACCCATATGTACTTAAGCTGTCACTTCCGTCTAACATATCCCTTTCTGATGTGTTAAGCTACCAGATTTTATCCCTTTAAAGAGAGATGCCAGTTGCTGCATCTAGTTAGCCATTTGCTATGGCTATGTCCACCTATACATAATATATATTTGATGCCCTCCTTTCGAAATATCATTGGACATCTAGTTCCTGTCCATACCTATTGCAGCGTCGGCAATGCATTTTATTTGTCG
This sequence comes from Lepidonotus clava, assembly GCA_936440205.1. Taxonomy (NCBI): domain Eukaryota; kingdom Metazoa; phylum Annelida; class Polychaeta; order Phyllodocida; family Polynoidae; genus Lepidonotus; species Lepidonotus clava. Next base: position 26,324,275 of record OW387138.1, read on the forward strand.
GTGTCTGACGTCCAGAGGTAGAATGGGTTGGGGAATTATCTTAGTATTACATCAGGAAACTAAATGTTTGGAGAAAGGATCAACGGAAATTTCATCCTGTTTTCGCATTTAACTTTGCCTTCCATACATTGAAGATCTATTTCGAGGCCTTTGCCTATAGAAGGAAGCCGTTGCAGCCTTGATCAGCCTAATACGAACCCACAGCTCACAAAGGGGAGGTATCATTAATCATAATCAGCGGGGGGCCCTGAACCTGACTTTCCTCTAATGTCGACTTCTATGCAAAGTCATTATGTCGATTATAGTCAAGAAAGCTAACAACACTTTTGCTAATCTGTCACACTCAACTGATAGTCTCCGACAAGCGCTATATATCATGTGAAGTGCAGGCTAGTATGAGGAAGGCCTCCCTACAGAGAAAGGCAATTAGAGAGGCTGTAGGCACCGTCCTGATGACCAACCCGTACCATGGGGGCACTGTCCACACTCAGCTAGGGGAGTCCACGAGCACATTCTTCAATGGTTTATCTTGGGCGTACTTATAATTACTGTAAAATACATATAGATGTCTATACATGACATGGGGTATATGAGATGCTTCAAATGTATCTGTGAATGAAGAGTTGCATTTCCATATCTTGAAAAATGTTTTAGAATTCAAGTAGGTATACCCGTAGTATGTAGAATCTGAATGTTAAAATGGTGGTCTAGAAGAAAGTTGTGTTCTTCTTCAACCTTCTGATAGTATAGGTTTTTTCTTTCTTTTTTTAAATAACAGCGTAAAAGGGACACTTCCTTTCGGCTATACACACCCAATGTGCGCTATTTACCTGGGTCCCCGGTGACCCCCATCCCCGGTGATTACCACGTACCTGGCGTCGGGCGGGCGTCCCCCGCCCACTTGACGTTGTCAGATAAGGGCGGGCCGTGGGCGGGGCAGGGGCGGGCGGGGCGGGGTAGGGGGTCGTCAGTAGCTACCTGCACTGCCCCCTACTGGACGCCCCACTAATCACTCTCAAGGGTGTGTCTGAGGCCTGTGTCATCAGGGCAAGGAGCCAGTACCTAAATAACAGTCCCCTCTATCCAAAGTAGAAGCCTATGTTGGTTTGGGAATGGGACATAATTATGAAGCACCGTTTTCCCCTCTTTTTGGAAATTCATACGTTTCGCAGTTGTGTAGAAGTGGTTACTCAATTTAATGCAAAAGAAATGCAAGTTAATCATGTAAAGGTAATTTGGCTTTTACACCGCAGATGTCTTCATGTGATGGATTGAGTGTACTAAAATGTTGAACTATAGGCATTTATAGGCGTTTCGGGAGATGTGCTGGATAATCCCTCTAAGGGAGGATCATTAAGGATTCCTAATATTTTGATATCGAATCTATGAGCAATTATGAGCTAAATCAATGATTTACGTTTTTCTGACTATACTTTGATGGAAATGTATTTGTTGCATATCACTAAATGAAATATTTGGCAAGTGTTTGTCATCAACATTACCTTTCAGCATTCGGGCTGGCCCCCTGATAATCCGGAAGGAGAACTCTGAAACAGGAGAAAAGGAGTTTTGAGGACAGAGACTCACATAAGATGTATTAAAGTAGCAGAAAGGAAATACTGAACCAAGTATTGTAGGCGACAGCTTGTAATCAAGTTTGGCTTCATATTAAAATAATTAAATTGATCGGAAAACTGATTTTGTAGAGGTACTTTGCCAGACGAATGATAACAGATTTTCATGTTTTTTTTTATACTGCAATGAATCAAACAGAAATTGTGAAATCAGGTAAAAGAAAAAAAAAGATTACAACTTTTACATAAATGAAAATACTCTATCGAAGATGAACATTTTCATTTCTTGTGTCACATATCTTCCAATGGCCAATAGCAGCTGTCCTTATCTGCTCATGGTGTTTCTTTCTTACTCTAGCTGACAAGGTAGGCTCCCGTTAAGCCTACATCTCCCACATCTCCATACTACTTTTATCCTCCTCTATGCCTACACATTGTCAGTTGTTCCCCCCCTTTTAGGCCGATGACCCTGTACCATGTTGTCTCTCAAACCCCGTGGTAAGTTCAACCTCCAGCTAGGCGTATCTTCCCATGCTACTTTGACAGACATAACCTGGTTAACTCTTAATTAGTGATGACTGGTACCCAAATTCTTCCCAAGGCACAGTTTATATACGCCTGTTCTTACAACCCCTTAATTTCTTTCTTAAGTCTATTCTTCAATACCCCCCCTCTACTTCTATCCCAACTCTACCTACAGTACTGTGTGAACCCTCCCTATGACCTTTCCCTATCTTTCGTACACTTTTCTCCCCATCTTATGAACTCTATTGCCTGTGTTATGACTTTATCACACCCTTTTCACTCTCTCTCTTGTTTATGACCTTCACACACTTCACCTTCTTCCCAATCATTTCCACCTCATAGACACTCTACTATGCTGAAGTGGCCAAACATCTAAATATATCTGATAAATTGAGTGCGGAACCAATGACTTAAATTTGCACAAATTAGATCTCGGAAGATAGTTTTCTATATCCCAAACACTGCATGGTGGCAGAAATGTGTACGTGACATTAACAAAAGTCAGAAGTAGGCCTATGTATAATGTATAATAGTTATAGACGCAAGGGTAGATCCAAGGGGGTCCATTGTGGGAAGGGGGCGATGTGTTTATCAATGTGGCTCCTGGATAACTGGCAGACAGCAAATCTGCGCACATAAAGCTGCTAAGTTGGCTGCTAACCCAGAAACACCAAGCCAGTTATAAAAACTAATGATTCAAATGGTTAACAAAGAAGTGAGGAAAACAGTGAGGAAAATAATATTTCAAAGGGCATATCATTCCAGTTCTCTGAAAATCTCTTGAACATAAACCGTTCGCACAACAATGTGCCTGCACGACGTCCGGCTGCGGCCTTGAGTCAGAGACAGTCTGGTTAAGTACCAGTCACACCACTAGGTGTCACGCCAGTCATGCCCAAATCGAGGCTGAGCTTTCACAATGGCGGCCCCCGGGTGGCATGACTGTGACATTGAAAGGACGAATTGTGCGCCATCCAGCGAGCAGGGACAAGGTTTTTATTTTATACTGACCCCCACACCTTGACACGGGACTGCCAATCAACTGCCACTTGCATGGGCTTTGTCAAACGATTTCCTTTTTAGTTGTACTTCAGCTTTCACTAGCGTGATGAAAACTTTAACCATGGTACATGATTGTGTAGTATCATTAGGCCCATTCTTAACAGGGGTGGATACAGGATTTTCGAAAGGCGCGCGCGGGGGGGTGGGGGGGGAGGGGGGGTCAGCATAAAGGCTAAGTACCAAAATGGTGTTTATTTGCATTTACAGGCGCAACATTTTCCACTCTTTTTGTAATTTAGGGTTCCACCAGAAGGGGATGGGGGATCAGGACCCCCTGGAACACCCCCCCCCCCCCCGATCCGCCCCTGCTGAATTCTATACACGTTGCATGGGTCAAAAGATTTTATGTATATCTCTTGTAATGAGACATTTTTCCTACCACCTTCAGTATGAGGTTGGTCCACCCTCATGCTAGTCACGGAATACTCTCTTTTGTCTCGTCATTCACTCTGTTCTGACGTGGACAGTTGCATTGACATATTTTTAAAATGACACGTCATGTCAGAATTGCACGCCTCATTCTTGCCACTGGTCACGCAGTTGGATGCCAGCAGTTGTTTAATACAATTGTTTGTAGGTTGTTAGATTTTATTGCAGGATACCGATGAGAACGGTCGTTACAAAAACTAAAAAGATTAGCCAAACTATTTAGAGATGCCTTGATGAAGTAATTATAGTTGCATACGGGTTGCTAAAACTCACTATGACCAAATCATTTATCGTATCCACCTTATGAATACATATAATTATACATGTTTATATAAATGCGTGTTTTCGTCAAGTTGAGAACGGGGGAAGAGATACTTGGATAATTTCATAAGTACATCACATGTTATGTTTTAAAGTCTTACTTTTAAATAACATATTATTCTTAACTGTCAATAACAATGCAATTCTTATGAAGTAATGTTTGCTGACTGACTTTTAAGGGTCTAAACGTGAGAAAGGTTTTGATACCAATTGCGATTTGTGTACCCGGGTATATGGAATTCTGAAACAGATCTCATAGACCCATTTTGAACAACTTAATTTTGTTAAATGCACATTCTGAATGGTATGTCAAAGACACACCCTAGTCAGCTATATAGTAGAGGTATCTATTAGACCCGGGGCATCATAGTTAATTATGTTGATTATAACCTTTAGATATGCCCTAAGAAACGTTATCACCGGAATCTGTAGTCGAACGTGGCAAACCCATTTAAAATTCAAATTCAGTACCTCTTAATTTGCATGTTTTACAATGATGCACAGAAAGGTAATTGACAGCCATTTAGACATACATACATGTACCTTCGGCCCATTCATGCATTCACTTGCCCCAAAAAAGGGCCCATTTCCTTCACATGTGTGCACATACAACCAGGCATGTTCAAACCAAGGTAACCTACAGGGTTATGACTTGGTGACGGTCAGTGTCATGCAACACCCACATTAGAACCTGTAACCCTTTAGACCTTTGACGTGCTACCCGCCATTTGGACAGTAATGCTTTTTGCCAGAGGAGATTGGGATCCATTTTGAGGTCTAGCCTCACCCTGCCTTCGGACTTTCAAAGGTGAACACTAAATCGGGCGGTATGACGTTGTTAATACATTCCCAATTTCCTCTAATGTGACCTGATGCTTTACTTCATTTTCCATCTGGATACTCCAAATATAGAGGTCCTGACCTTCGGTTTCTCCTTTATGCCCCACCCCTCTAGGCTTGGTTCAGGGGGAGTGAATTGGAGGTAAACCCCACGGTCAATGGGGCATATAACTACTGTGATTAGTAGTTTATTCAGCTGAACAATGGGATGACTTGTGGAGCAATTCGTTGAGCGACCAAACAGTCAAATCTTTGGTGAATTGTGTGAAAATGTCTGACATTTTCGAATTTTCAGCTAAAATACACGAATAGTGTATCCAGTTATCTCCAATCATGTCCCAACTATGCATTCAGTTGCACCCGATAATATGCAAGCAAGTTGGCAAATTGGTTTCAGTGGCAGATTCAAGGGGGGTGGGGGGGTGGGGGGGGGGCAAAGAGGGCAGCCCCCCTCCCCCCGACCGAGGGGATTTCTTTTAAATAGTCTACTTTGGTTTATTCAAACAAACCTCTCTGGATCTGCCCCTGAAGTTGCCCCGTGGAAACCAGCCTTCACATTCTCCCCTTGAACCCAAAGCCATGACAACTCATCGTTTCCGCTTTCGGCCTGTCCGTCAAACGCTAAATGGCTGACACCACATGGCCCCGATCCCACCCTGGGAAGCCCTCCTACAATACACAAGGCTGGATCCCCGGCGCTTTTTCTGCTGAGCTGACGACGCTGAACACCAGCCTTGGGCTCCTGTGGGCTCTGGTCGGGGGTTGACATTTACTGATAGGTCACCGCGGGGTCTTGGCCGCTCGTATATTTCACCCCCTCACCTCCTGTATCGCCCTTACTGCTTGCCATCCCTTACTGTCGTTGTGGGCCTACCCTGAACGCCCGCCGCCCCTCAACAGCTGCCGAGTCCTATACGGACACGACCTCGTCATCAGGTCATCACTTGTTGCTGCATATATAACTCTACCCTTCTTGAAATGTGGGACTTGAAATAAAATAATTCTTGCACCTTTTATATGGAAGAGAAGTTATTTGTTTGGGTCTGCACGCAGTGTGTATGTGATTAAATGTACTTCAGTTATTTATTATCTGTTCCTCTGATTAAATAACATGCTATGGTAAAACATGCAACAATTAACATTACATACTTATATATATATTTATATATATATATATATATATATATATATATATATATATATATACACACACTTGTTGGGTGTATAATAGCAATTTGATCCCCTACATCTGTCACCAAATGGCTGGTGACGACCGTAGGGCCTATGACGGACGGGGAGAGGTCGGCCACCTTAACTTCGGCCCTTCTGGGCCCGTCTGTCTAAGCTCCAACAGCCCTTTTCCGGAGGTTGCCGTTGGGTGGTCACCTATCATATTGGGCCTTTCTCATAGTGTAGTCCTTCTTTTCCCAGGTCCTCCAGTCCATCCAAGAGGTGGGTATCAGGTGGTCATATTGGGACTGTCTGCTATTGTAGGCCTATTTTCCTATGGCCAGTTGGTCCATCCTGGAGGTATTCATTAGTTGGTCATGGACAGTCTGGTATTAATTTTTTTAAGAAAAAATTGTGGACATCCACGATGTTTCAAAATTATATTTGTGTTTCAAGAAGTGGTTATCAAGTGCTTAAATATTGGGACTGTCTGGTAGCAAAGGCCTATCTTTCTCAGGCCCAGCAGGCCATCTAATTATAAGATGTGGGCATCAGCTGGTCATATTGGGTCACTTTTGTAGCATAGGCCTACCTTTCCAGGCCCAGTGGCCCATCCTAGATGTGGGAATCAGGTGGTTATATTGGGACACTTTTGTAGCATAGGCCTACCTTTCCAAGGCCCAGTGGCCCATCCTAGGAGTGGGAATCAGGTGGTTATATTGGGACAGTCTGAAAGCGTGGGCCTACCTTTCTCAGGCCCAGTGGCCCGTCCCAGCGGTGGACATCAGATTGTCATATTGGGACCCCGAAGAAAAGACAACTTACACGTGTTTTCCTAGTACATGTTTCACTAAGGAATAAGACGTTGGTTAAGCTGCTTTCACCGCCATTATATCCAGGTTGAAAAACTAGTGCAGTGCATTGAAGCTTCACTATAGCTTCCTATGGGAAAACGATTTTCACCTACCGAAATTTAACTTGAATGAATTTTGTGAAGAAACATGGAAAAATATTGTCTTAAGACCTGTTTTAATATAAGTCAGCAAAAGGTAAGGTGGCCTATGATACAGGACACAAAATGTTAGGCTGCTAAGATTTTCACACCATGTGGCGCCGGTGTGGTCAGTCAGAAAAATATCTTCAGCAACACTCTGCAAAGTGAGACGGTTATCGGTGTCCCCATCTCAAAATTAAAGCAGTATAATTCTACCTGGTGAATTTCCCAATATCAAAGTTTGCAGGTCATATTATGTGACGCGTGATTTTTGACATGATAGGAACGTTCTCTGCCCAGTGTTAACAGTTTGCCTGACTCTTGGTTAGAGTGCATTCCTAAGCTAAAAGTTAAGGCATGATTTAAACATTTCTCCAAGGGTGCCATTACCGGATTACAGAGAACATATTGTAAATTGCCTATCATTGTTGTTTCCTATGAACGTCATAGATATAATGGAATTACAGTTAAGTCAGAAGACTCTAATCCTCTATCTAAAGAAAAGTGTTTTCAGATAGCTCCGTGAGTCTCTCAATCTTTTAGAAAAATATTTCCGAGTCGTTGACCTTATCAATGTTTCATAGATGTGAGACCCTGGACGGGCGCCCTGGAGGTACTATCAGTGGTCCACATGGTACAGCTGATATCACCAGGGAATGTCTATCACAGCCTTCCTAGTGCGCAATATGAAACATGGATTCGTACTTAGTAAGATATTCCACTGTTATGCAAAAAGTGATGATAAAACGCTGTCCTTTCCTATTGCTATGTGAATTGTCGCCAACGAGATACAGTTTTGTACCGAGAATATCCCACCTCCCCTCCCTGGTATTCAGAATGTCTGTCTGACTATGCGTGGCTTTCCCACTGGCGCCAGACACAGACTCATTATATGACAAGATATGCAGCATATAATATAATCTTCAGGAGTTTCCTTTCCTGAAATATGTATTCAACAAACAGACCATACAGTTATGTCTCTCTTTTCTTTTTATAATCAAAGAGACAGTGTAGGTTCAGATGTTTCGCTATCGACAGGTATCAGGCAACACCTAACGTCCATATTGATGGTTGGTTGGGAGACAAGTGTGTTATAAAATGTTGTTATTTCGGTTCGAAAATACTGACATGGAAGGAAAGCATCTAGACTAGATGCCCAGGTCCTACACAGTATCTTGTGTGGCGCACCTAGAGAGGCATGATTCAATTCATATTGTGCAAATCGATAACAAAGAAAACATCCCTGACACGATGATAATTTCACTGCATGCCACATAGGTGGCAGTGTACTGCAGGCGTTGTCTCGTATAGCCCCCTCTCCATTCCCCATACCCTCCAGGCGTCCCACCTCCTCCTGATAACAATCGTTTCGTGCCGTATGTGCGGCCCGGAAACGACCAAGGAGACGCCAGGCTGCCAGTCCGACTTCCGGCGACGCGCCCCATCTCGCGAGACGCGCGCCGACCACGCGAGACGTCGTCGTGGGGCGGAACCGGAAGTGCCAAGGTAACGACGCATGCGCCTTTAATGTCGGTATCTAAGGAGAGGAGGAGGCGGCTAACGAGCGCCGCCCAGCCGTGCGCCGCCCTTTTACAAGCCAGATGCGCGCGCAACTGCCCGGAGGAGCGACACATATCGGCAACTGGTATCTTAGCAACGGGTCGATAAACAAGGGGTGAGGGTGGCGGGTGCCGGGTTCTGGGAGTCGGGAGGTATGGGAGGCGACTAGCCTATATGGGATGGTAGACGAGTCGGGCACAGCCACCACACAAAAGCCAACATGGCTGCACACGGCATTCCGATTTGTCCACCAGTGTCTTGGGTAACGCCCCCTGCAGACCAGTGCCCTCTAGTTACTCGCTGACCTTCCGTGAGAGAAGGGCCCTGGATGCCCAAGATGGGTGCCACCTCGTGCCTAGTATTTATGAACCTTAATTAATGGGTGAAGGTCGGAGAATCGTCTCGGGTGCCATTCAATGAATGCAACGTGCGTCTTTTATATAATTGTGGCATCGTCTTATTAGTTGGAAGAGGAATGGTCTATGGGCATTGCATCAACAATACAATTCTTCTGGATTAGGTAATTATTCTAAATCTCATAAACTATTATGACAGTTTTTACATACTTGTGATTTAACAGCCATAGAATACACAGAACACTATAAACAGAGATAGGTTATTCTTACAGTATCAATAGGTTTATGTAACCAGTTTTATGCAATGACCATAGTCCCAAAATGTATTATATTTGCAAGTTCTATCACAAATACTTCGTTCGTCAACTGAAAACCCGTAGGTTGAATCTCCAAATCGTAACAGACCAAATGTCTATAAAAAGAAAATACAGTGGTTGAAAGTTCAGCTTCGCAATTGATGAAAATGTTAATGTATTCTGACGCCTGTCCTTATCCCACATTATCCACAAAGTAAACCCCCTAAAACAGCAAACACAGTGTGACGCCACCCTAACTCTCCCACCCTGACCCTTAATTAATGATGTATCCTTTCATCAATAATCTCCACTCCCCAGCCATTACAAGTGTTTGCCCCCGGTGAGACCATGGGAAGAAGCCATATCCCTACTTGAAGCCACTCCCGGAGCCAACTAGTAAGGCACCCAGGTCCCTCAGTCCACCAGATAGGCCGGGCCTCTATTCGCCACCTCCCATCGGATGTGTACACGGCGGATAAGGGCGGAAACCTGGGTTTACAGGGCCCAAACTAAGGCCCTGATGATGACTCAGCACAACCACATCGGACGTGGGCATGCAGATTACATCCGGGTCTTGGTGTCTAATTTGGCCGTCCAGGTGGCGGCACCGGTCGGTCTGCAGCGCCCTCTAGGTGACCCCCGTCTTATCGGGACGTGCCGCGCGCTCCACGCTTATCTCAGATACTACCCCGTCTCGGAGAGGGGGCCAGGAGTGAGGCACGGGCTGGTGTAGGTGTGTTAATATTATACTGGCTTCTGGACTAGTTATATGTTTTAGCCACAACTGACACTTTTCAATCATTTCAAACTTATTCTTATTTTCATCAAAGTTTCTACTTCGTCATCAAATCAAATCGTATCAATTCGGGTTAAATATTAAGGTACGTATATGCCTAGAAATCCTCCAACCAGAAAACGTTGCATTTTATAGCATCGCAAATTATGAAACGGCTTTCAATTAAGATGTTTTCAAAATAGTTCTTAGTTGTCTTGTTTCCCCTCTTTCCCTCTCTTCCTGTCTACATAAATACGATAGAGGACTCTTACATGGAAAAGGGGGAAAATGAGTTTCAACGAGTAAATAGGTCTAGACTTTTACACTGTGTACCTATAGACCCCTGATACTTGAGTCAGCTCTGACAGACGTTGTCATTCAGTAGTCTATAAATCTGCTCCATCCCCCAACACCCAACGAGAAATACCTTTACGTTGAACCAGGACCCCGAGTAGTGCATCTCGCCCGAGACGGGTCAGGCTCACCTGATAGTCGCAAAGGAGTCAAATGTTCAGTGCGTGTTTGTATAAGAAATAAACAAAAACTTAAATCACCGCAAAACAGAAGAGTATAGGAACATGGCATGGAGAAATGAAAGTAACAGAGGCATTGCACTGTTAAAAAGACTTGTTTCCAGAGTCTCTGACGGACTAAATGCCATAGAAACTGAAACCAGGGTCGTATTCTCTAGACATTGTGTAAATTGATGACGTTAAATATATGCGCGAATTGCTGGTCGCCAAATTGATGATCGATTTGAGATCATTATTATTAACAATATAATATTTCTAATATATTCATGCAAAATTTCCTATAAACAAACACATGGATTGGTGATGATTATAAGATATAATTATTTAGAAGTTCAAAATGTTGCATTTGTAGATAGCAACATGTTTATGATGTACACATGGTGATCACCAAAATGTTGAAATGTAAACATTTGTGCACAAGGTCTATACGTATTGCAGAGAATGATTATGACTCTCCATTGTGTGAGTGTACACTCTTTTTTTCGGAATTAATCCCCTCGCCTGCCCCGACCCCCTCCTCCGTTCGACCACAGAACCGTAGGTACGTGTATTTGTTTGCCTTGACGTAATCATTAGTATAAAACAGGGGCGTATGTACACATGTTTTTCTCCCCAGAATGTAAAAACACACTGCTCCTCTTCGATGCGTACGTAATTAAGGGAATGCCCCTTCGCGAGTACTTGTGTGCTGGGTGATGACTAGGGCTGGTTGGCCGGGCCCTGACGACGACTCATTATTTTACCTGGCGGGGAGGGAGGTCGTTCTTCACCGGGCTGACAGCAGCCTGCGTCCCTGAGGGCCTCTCCTGACCTCTGCCGTCGTCAAGGTCATCCGTCTCTGGTCTCATCGCCCTCCAGCGGCTTTAACCCTCTCACACGGCCCTCCCAATCCAGGCCCTTTAACCCTTAATGAGCCATAGGCGTTAGAGGGGAATTACGGTTATTAGCTGAAGTAGTCATTTATAGCCAGCCTATTGTGAATGTAAGTTAGCCTTGTTACAAACAACCCCATATTATAACACTGGTAATAATGTCTCTATGTATAACAAAGATGTGTTCTAAGTAACTGGTAAACAATCCTCATAGTCCTGGACCTTTAGGCTTTTTGTGATAGCGTTCCTGGCCAGCCAAACATATTGATTGAATTCTGGTTAAATCTTTTTCTTTCCTCTACATCTTTTTGAGCTCATTGTGGGTTTCCCACTCCTATCACTGGCCATAGTTCCTTATAATTAACACATAAACCTTCGATACATCTGTAACTTCAAAGCCTTAGACCATGTCAACACTTTGACCTGGGGCATCCTATTCATAGTCGGTCCCCGGGCCCATCGTTCCTTACCAACACATTCCACCTGTCCCCTGGCCAGGTGAACCCTCCCTAACTGTTCTCACCTTATAACTCTATCTCTCCCGCACACCTGCCAAGATGGCCAACTAGTCGGTACACTAGTTGCCTAACATTTACTGTTCAACCTGTTGCCAGATCAACGTCCTTATCCATGCCAACAAACAAGAAGAGTATTCCGTGAGTTGAACTCGTATGGAAGACGTTGCATAAAGTTTAGGGTGTTTTTTTTTAGATAAATACTTGGTGTTAAGTTGCGTTTTAAAAGTTTCATGGATGTTACATAATATATCAAACAATATCGTAGAGAACATGCTTAATGTCATAATCGACGTTTGAAAAGAGGTAGTTGCTTGACAAAACTTCGTGTCTAGCACGGCTCTAGCTGTAATCTTCAGGTTTACTGAGAATCCTTTTCTGTCACAGTTGTTTGAATGTGGTCAGTTGAAGTGTTCAAAGGTGACAACATTGTAGCAAACTTAAGTGATTAAAGAAATAGATTTTAAGAATTCTGAAGTAATGTCCATGAAAACAGGATCAGATATTACAATTCAACGCTGAACAAGAAAGATGCCAACTACTCTCTGGCACAAACAACCCAATCCTACCATCTACTGTCCAGACCCCATGGGGGTACCGGGGTGGGGCTTTTGCTCATTGGAAGAATATAGTCCGCCAGTATCCCCTGCTGATTGTAAGAGGCAACGATAGGGGGACCCAGCACTGACCAAGTGGATCATTGGGTTTGTCTCCGGTGGGTGTCTGGGTTCACTAAGGGATGAGGTACAGCAAAAATGATTTCCAGGTTTTGATCCCCTGCTGTTTGCCCACCCTGTCTGATTCACCTCATAGATATGATCACCAAAGACTGACCTATTCAAAACACGTGTCTGAAAAGTCAGAATTCGCCCTGACTTGTTTTCGTCATGAAAATGACCCTGGTTGTTGGTATTTGTGAAAAACATCCATTACTCACTCACTCACTCTACTGTCCAGATTTCCCTTTAAGCTACCCCTCTCACACAATCTACTAGCCAGGTTCACTTTAAATTCACCTATCCTACCATCTACTGCACATGTACCCTCTTACGCTTCACCTCTCTATACATCTGCCCAAGTCCACATCTAAGCTCACCTCTCCTTCCGACTCCCCTTCTATCTACTGTCCAGATTCCCCTCTTCACCTCTCAATTTGTCTACTGCCCAAATTGTCCAGTCTTCATCTCTCCCATCATCTACTGCCCCAGTCGACATTTAAGCTTCACTTCTCCATCAGTGCCTATCTGCTGCCCAGCTTTAATTAAGCTTCACTTTTCATACACTTTATACTCTTCCCAGGTTCACCTCTCCATATCTCTATTGCCCACATTACCCTTTAAACTTCACCTCTACTTCTATCTGCTGCCATTATTCTCTTTAAGCTTTACCTTTCCACCAATCTACTTCCCAGGTCCCTATTTAATTAATCTCTCCGAACATCTACTTCCCAGGTTCCCCTTTGAACTTCACTTCTCACACAATCTACTACCCAGTTTCCCTTTTAATTCATCTCTCCAACCATCTACTGCCCAGGTTCCCCTTTAAGGTTCATTTCTTACACAATATACTGCCCAGATTCCTTTTAAAAGTTCACTGATTCCATCATTGACTGCCCGGATTCCCCTTTAAGCTTCACCTCTCCCAGCATCTACTGCCCAGGATCCCCATTAAGCTTCACCTCCCAAGTCGGTCTAACCTGAGGCTTGAGCCGACCGCCCACCGAGGGTTCTGTCAGCTCCTTACCCCGGTGACTGCCATATTCCCACCCTGTCCGGACGTCTAACCCTGCTTTTTGGACCGGCCACAGCCAACAGTTGGCAGTTCAAGCTGCCAACTGCCAAATCCTGCATGATGGGTGGGGCTAACTCTTAGCTCCTAACCAGCTCACACGATACGGATACCGACCACACAGCTGCTTGTCTATCATCATCGCAATTTTATACATTTTCTTTTACTAGTATTTCCTGCAGAGTAAGTTCTTTTGGGTAAGTCTAAATACATGTTTGACATTGTATGTAGTCATATAGTTGTGGTTTCAATTGAAATTATGTGATAATTTAACAATACAATGAAAACTTCTTTACCCATCGTTTATTAAAGTTAGACACTGGTGGATTTACAGTGTTGCATTATAGTGACGATTTAATTATTTTTCGTAATTGGTATGTGTGTACTGGGGTAGGTAAAGTCTGCACACATCTGTAGCAATAAAAGGCCTATCTTAGTATATAAGATATAAAAAAATAGCACAAATCGATCGAGTTATAAGGTATTCAAAATACATTTGTAGATGTCATTTATTGAGTTAAATGTTATTTTGTTCTAGCCTATTCAACTTGTTCCTATGTAAGTGGCCTGATTGTGATTTCCTAAAGGATAAATAGTTGTAGTCCACCCTCCTATAACACAAGGAATCTTTCTTCCCGGTAACTTAAGTATGAAATCTGCAGAATCATAAATCATTGCAGGCGTACTTTTCTGTAACGATGCATGTAAGAGTACAATAAGTTAATGATTCATGGATATTCCAATCCAATTAACCGTGGCTCTAAACCTTTACAGAACAGGTTTAAACTAGATATGTTCCCTTTGCGTGACTAAATAGAACCTCTGCGCCTCCTTGTACCTGTGGACTGTCTGCTTACTGCTTCTAGACCCCAAGGGCCTGCGTCTATACAATAGACAGCATCATGTAACTACACATAATATCGCCCATATCTGAGACCTGGAGCCAGTACCCTAGACAAAGGTCGGCCCCGTGTAGCCACAATGTGATGGTATGATTGGTTAATCCTGTTTTAAATTTTATATTATTTGAATGTTTGACCTTGATGGCTTTGGAATTGTGGCAAGTTATATGTAAATTGAATTGAATTTCAGCACACTAAGTTTGAGCTTATTATCACATGAATCTTAGCATGAAGAATGTTAAAACATCGAGTATCCATGCATCTAGTATATATTTTATAGTATGAACTATATTATGAGAACATCTCTTATCATTTTTTAAGCAAAGAGCAAGTGCGAAGTAATTAAAAGAATGTCATTGCGCATGTTATATTTGCCGGCGTTCGATAGGGCTCATTAATTCATTTATAATTTGTAATGTCAATAATCCCGAAACAGCTGACGGCACTCTGCAAGTTCAACGTAATAATGATGCTGAATAAAAATCACTTCCCCCCATTGTATTCATTACCTAACTCTGTAATTTGTTTGATGAATAATCAGGGTGTTTTTGTCCTTCATTTGATTTACTTAGCTTTTGAGTCTGTAATCCTTTTAATGATGGGCTTCCTCGTTATAAGTAGATTTGTGTCCTTTGATTAGGGCCTGGAAAGAGCCCTTTGAACACTCACACTCGGAGGCTTTGTCTGCTACTTTTAATCTATTGCTTATCACTCTTGTGTTTTTCCCTCTGTATTTTAGGCGAGACAGCAATTTTTTGCTGTTCCAGGGCTTGGAGGTGTAGTTGTGTCAAAGCCTTTATTGCAGTACATTAAGCTCAAGGTTTCGGATTTAATATGGGATCACCATAGAGAATGATTGAAAAAGAATTGCAAAATTAAAGTGTATGTCACTTTTTTAACCCAACAAAAAATACAATGAATGCAAATCTTCAATTGTTTCAACTGCAATGCTTCGATCGGTTAGGTAATGACATGTGGGGATTATTCATAGTGAAGCAATGCTTTCAAAGCAGGTCCAATCAGTAAATGTAGCAGTGATCTGTGCAGGGAGACCTGGGCGGGTCTAGGATTCCCAGGCCCCCGGCACTAAGGGCTCGCCTGCCAAAGGGACGTGCCGCCGCTGCATCCTAGACTAATTCCCCGCCGCCCCTAGCCCTGCCACAGGAGAGCAGCAGCCGGCCGACTGCACTGCCACCTGCTGCCGCCAGCTAATATCAACCACTCCCTGCTGCTGCTGGGACTGCTGCTGCCTGTCCTATCGAGCTGCTCCGTCTCCTCCTGCTGTCACACAGGACCTGCTCACAACTGCTCACAGCCCAGATTGCCCCAGCCCACTCGCATCATTATAAGTCATCAGGACACAAGTAGTTATTATTCGGAAATTCTACTAGGCTTTGGAAGGGGCGCTTGATGAACTTCCGAATGATATGTAGCGTGCAACCATAATCCTAGATGGCATTACTCGAAATCGACTAGTGGAAGACAGGCTTTGTAGAGCCGCTCATCTGTCTTTGCTTTGGCCAGCTTTGAATTAACCCCTTTTTCCAGAGTCACTCGTGCCACTGGGTGGCTTATTTTTGAGCTGCTCATGAATATATCGCACTTCGTTATTCCCTAACAACAACTGGTTGCTAAGCACCCGTATAATGGCAATTGTTGCTCGGCAACAAGGATACACTACCTATAAAAGGTGATGGCCGTGGCTTGTTGGCGATCTATAAGAGTTTTTACAAATAAAAAGGATACACCGTCTATGTTTAATTCACATAAATTTGGTATAATCCACCCTTTGGCACAGTGCAGTACCAAATGCTAGGTAAATCTCAAACTAGACACTTATTCTGCTAGATACCTAATTGTAGGCTTTGGAGCATAACTTCGATTTACTCAGAACCAAGATAAACCTTACTGGAACACATTTACACCTCAATGTATTTGGAAAATATCTTGTCTATCGTTATGGTATTGTGATGAATGCCTATTCATCCAAATACGTAAAGAGACCAAATAAGAGAGGATAAGGTAATATGACAAAAAGTATATATGTTCGTAAAAGGAACGAAAGTGTGAAGGAACGAATATGTAAAAGAACGAAAGTGTAAAGGGCCCGAGAAAGAGGCCCGAATATGTAAGGGAACGGGAGTGTAAAGGAACGAATATGTAAAGGAACGAAACCCGGAAAGATGTAAACCGGAAGTGGTATGTAAACCGGAAACGAGAAATGTAAACCGGAAGTGACGTCGGTTGTAGATCACGTGACCTAAAGCAGCCAATCAGAGCTGACCTCTAGGGTATATAAAGGGGCGGTGAGGCCCGAATAAACAGAGTTCTTTAACAGTTCTCCTTGTGTCCAGACGTGTCTTCTTCCCTTAAACAACCGCTGAGATGAGCCGATACGAGTTAATTAACCAGAAGTTAGAGTAAAACAGTAGAAGTTCGAGATAAATAGGCGAAAGTTAGGACGGGGGCCCGACGGCCCGAGGAACGGGAACGAGGAACGGAGGACCGAGGTAGGGCGCGAAGGCCCGAAACTGTCCCGGATGGGGTCCCGGAAGTGTAGGCGCAGAACGGCACGAAGGACCGGAACACGGAGCGGAGACCCGAAGTTCGCGGGGACGACGGCG
This sequence comes from Lepidonotus clava, assembly GCA_936440205.1. NCBI lineage: Eukaryota > Metazoa > Annelida > Polychaeta > Phyllodocida > Polynoidae > Lepidonotus > Lepidonotus clava. The sequence continues at coordinate 26,341,411 of OW387138.1, forward strand.
CAGCTGGCTCGGCCCCACGCTACCAAACAATAGGCGACCATCGGCCCGACGGCCCCGCGGACCGGAATCCGGGGTGGACCGCCCTGTCGAGGTGAACACCGGCCTGGGAGATAGAGCGAGACGAACCACGACCTCCCCTTACCCCTACCGTAATTTCCCTTCCCCGCAGTCCTCCGTCTGACATCGAGCACCGATTCCCGACCGATTCGCTCAGCCCCCCCCTCGTGCGCGAGGCACGACTCTAAAAACACATCTCGGTTCTTGGCCCGGATTCCCCGTCCGCCCGAGACCCGAACAATCCCCACGTTCCTCTGCTGTAGGAATCGGCAACCCCGACTTACCAGAGAACGTCACAGTATGATATTTCCCAACTCTAATCCCCCATCTCAATCCAAGGACTGAGTCTGCCCCTATACTACCGCCGACTCCAGGGACTGACAGCTGACTGCTGGGCACTGGGGCCTTGTCCTACCCCAGACCCCCTCCTGCTCACCTTATGCCTCTCGCAGTATGCAGCAGTTCATATATTACTCAGAGATACCCGATGGCAAAGCCGATACACCCTGACTCATTGAGAGCTTCACTCTATCTAGAAAGTGGGGATGAAGGGGGCAGAACTATGTGCAAGTATAAATTGATCTTGAATTATGTATTATCTAACATTCTTCTTCAATAATGTCATATTTTCGTAAATCCATACTGAGCATGCGGGTAGGCCTATCTAAGTCAGATGTCTTTTTGTCGCGTATATAGGCCTATCAATTGCTGTACGCTATAGGTAGCTATCTGAATATCATGGATGTTTATTTATGTTATTGAAACTCTTGTGTCAGACCACACGATCAAATTATTAACTAGTCGGATGATTATTAGGATTCTAATATACATTTGACTTAAAGGGTATTAAAATACTGTACAATGGCATTTTCCTTGCATATATGTGTCTGTCCAACAATCTACTGCCCATGTACTCCAGATTTTAACGACCAAAATTTAACTGACACAAAACCTATCCAAACATTGCCATGGATACCTGTTACTCCCTGATACATGGCAAACTAGCAAAACAATAATTTTTTTTGTATACTGTACTTTAGTAATCTTAAGTGAAACGCAACTGTCTCCAACCAACGGCTACCGCGTTATAACTAAACTCAGTGGGACCGAAAAACACCCACAAAATTAATAACCATGACCTTCTATCTCTATGTCTGCAACGCAGACCACACGTAGGCCTTCCCAAAGAATATATTCGGCCAGATGGCAGACTGGTTATGTGACGGGCACTAATATTACCTTTTTTATTTCGATGTTACTTTTGAATTTGATCTGATCTGATTAATGTGATGTATATCACTAAGTTATTCAGCCCACTCCCTGAGATCTCAATAACATCTGTGCAATTTCTATGGTGGTTCGCAAAGCTATGATTATCAGAGCAAGAGTATATCAAGAAAATTTAATATCATCTCCATGATCATATATTATCATCTCTAGCCTCTTCCGTTTATCCCAACTTGCCAGGTACATTCAGATAACCTTCCATATTTCACTATTCATATGCGTCTGTTGAAATAGGTATCTCAGTTAGGTAACTTGTTGCACACGGCAAGAGACGTAGTAACAAAACGTCTTATGAAAGATGATAGAGTCAAAATTAAGTAACACTCTCAGTAAATAAATAATTCTACTGCCTGTAATATCACTGTGGCCTCTGAAACAACACCAAGACAAACTTCCCAAAATAGTTAGCAAACTGCCCACTCCTCCAACGTTGAGCTGCTCACATCCCATGCTGTTGAGTTGCTCCCTCCTGATGCCGAGCTACTCTACAAAATGTTGAGCTTCTCTCCCAACATTGAGCTGCAGCTCCCAAAATAATGTTGAACTGTTCAATCCCAATGTTGAGCTGCTTACCCCCAATGTTGAGCTGTTCCCCCTGACTTTGTGGTGCCCCCCCCCCCCCCACCCCATCCAATGTTGAGCTGCTCCCCCCCCCCCTCCCCCGCCCCCGCCACTGACACACTCAGCAGGGGCTCACGGCGGCGGTGGCAGGTTGAGTCCCAGGCCCTATTCCTGGACACGCAAAGATCAGCAGGCCCACACTCCCTGATCACCCAACTCTCCCGTCTAATGCCCAGCGCTACCACTCCTGCTATTAATAGCCCTCCTGCATGAGTTATTTGTAGTGGACGTTAATGAGTGCATACTTTAACAGAATTGCTGAGATTTCTAGGACAGAATTCCGCCGGGTAAATTGCCTGCAGTCGCATGATGACTTTACACTGACTGAGAAAGAAAATATTGTGTTTTCCAAACAGAGAAAATTGCATGACTCCGGTGTAGGCAGAGCGTGGTTTTGCCGACTCAGCAGAGAGGGTGGTGCTGAGTGGCTGGGTGATCAGGATTGCGTCGGTGTTCAAGGGTAACAGTGTTTTTACTGATTTATTAACATCTTCACGTTACACACTATCCCCCTTATGTTACTCGCTTGGAAAACTTAGGACTATGATGAGCGGTATTATTGTCAACAGTATATTGTATATAATTATTGTCAAAAGTATATTGTATATAATAATTTGAAGGATTAAGTCCGATGCAATCATGAGCATGGTGTACTGTAAAAGTGTTTCCTTTAAACAGTTATTCATTTTAATATTTCACCTACAGTAATTATTGGCAAGGGCCTGATCAATGACTAATTAATCTACGCAAATATGTTTTAAAATACACATAGACGGTAAGCAAATGCTTGAAATTATTATTATGTTTCAGTTTGTTTTGCTTAATTAAAATTGATCTGCATGTCAAATATCTCCAGTGTCAATGTGTACATTAAAATATGCGTTGTGCCTCGACCAGCATTGTTTATTTTGGCTTCAAAACTACACGGGCATCTAGAATTGCGTGTTTCGTTCATGCCCCCATCATGATTCTACGTACATACACTTGCGTGCTTCGTCCATGACCCCATCATGTTTCCATTTATTCCTGAGAAGGCAGGTATACAGAATTAGAGAGAAATGCTGTATCAGCTTTAAAGTGCTCTATCAGAATAATATGTATCAAGTTGTAAAATTCAAACTGTTTGCCTTTGTAGCCATCAAATATGTTAACACAGTGCATGGTATTTGTTTGATAATAGAGACGTCACGTGTCACTTGGTCCTGTGTGCATGAAAGGTGTCCGGCATATGGTATATTTATACATTTAATTTATTGCCCCTTTCACAATACAAACTTGATACACTTCCACCAAACGTATTACTCATACGCAGCACACTCCCACACATTATGATGTATGACTTTGATATCATTTACCATATACCCTCCCACGTTGCCAATTGATAGTGTTGCTAGATTTCAACCATGAACTGTCATGATAAATAAGAGGAAGCGTTCTACATTCTGCATTACGAAGTGCAATCTTTAAAAGGACGGAAGTGGGCTGACATAAATGCCAGCCTCAGAAGGTGTCATAAAATTGAAGGACTTATGATTGTGTGCTCTTTCTTGCCATTGAATTTCTACTATATGAGGAAAGTTTGTAGGCCTCTTCGGCGCATTGTTTTCCCATAACTTCAGTTTAATACGACAGATCTTTTTGCATAATTTCTTTAATATTTCCACAGATATATATAAGATCTAATGTATCTCTATGAATTTCCTATGACCAAGCTTCTGGTGGTACCGCTGAATTTACCTAGAATACAATAAGTTTACTTTGCCCCCGGCAGAATGCACCTGCGCTTTCTGAACGAGTGGCCCATTCTTACAAACAGTCTGTGACGGGCCTCAGTCCTACTCCAGCAGCCCTGGGCCCGGGGCTCCTCCAGTACAGGAGACCCGCACGCCTGGGGCAGGGTCGTGAATTATCTCCTAATACGCCTGTTGATAGTGAGGAGCACTGCCGCAGGGGGGCACTGCTTTCACCTGTCGCCAGTGGCGAAGAGGTCGCCAGGTGGCTAATTTCACCAAAGGGCAGGGAGGGCGAGGGCTGTCTGTCAGGATGAGGTGTCCGACTCGTCTGCTGGGGATGGGTGTCCAGTCGGGTTATGGTTGGGGAGGCCTGGTCGGAAGTTGACCATAGCCTGGGTCCTCCAGGGTCAGCCTGGAGAGGGAGGATGGATGGGACACCAAATCAGTTAGGATTACTCACTGTGAAATCTTGGGGTCCTGACCTCCCTCCCACTTCCCCCTTCTTTATTTCTGTAAATCTAACTAAAACCTAATTCTATGTGAAACCCCATGGGATGTATTGCTGCGTGTGTCATTGGATGATTGAACACCATCTTTCCCAATGTAGGCTTTGGCATAAGTGCCAGTATAACCTACTGGATCCGCTAGTTTGGTTGGCAACGGGAAAACTGGGAGTGTTGTGCAAATATCAAGTGCCTAATATGGGTCGGGATTTATGTTTAAGCTAGAGGAAGGTTGCCAGGCATTAATTCAAGTGATTGTTTAAGTGAATCACTTCTGCCTCACTAGCAATTAACATAAGTATATATGAACAGCTTGTTATTAGGTTAAAATCTATAATGATAGAGCACGTAACAAAAAATCAGATAAACATAGAAACTAGACATGAAAATCCTTAACACGTATGGTCCAAATTTGCGGTAGGTAGATAGGTGGTTTCATGTAGACCCTCCGTAGATGGTGATAGGAACAATTAATACATTTAATGAAGAATTTATATAAATATCACGGAATGAAATAGGTATCTCCTTAGCTGAGATCAGCATTAGAAGATAACTAGGTCAAAGCGTAACGTATTATAAAAAATACAATTACACCTTAATCGATACATTGATGGAGTTAAATATAAAGGCAATATCTATTATGTCCTGCAGTCAAATTGTCCAAATGTGCCAAAGGTGTTTGTCAATGTGAGGAACTTTCAACTGAACTCTCTAATAAAATCCCAGACCCATTTAGATACAAAACCTTTGGGAAATCTAGAAGAGTTCCAGATACATCAAAACACCCACTGGTCCTTTCCCTGGCGTGTGCCGTCAAGCAGTGTACAGTAGGATCATGTGGGGAGGTCGTTAAGCTCCAGTTTCTATAATCAGTGTAGAGTCTCCGAGGTCAGTCGACTCTTCAAGTGTTTGAGTAGAACTCCATGCTCGCCACTCTTCAGCCCACACCTTCCTCGGCTGCCTTGGGTAATGGCTCAAGGCACGGGCCTCTTAAGATGTTTTCACGAATAAATTGTTTGGCTGCTAACACCTAAAACATTTGCTTTATGCCTCTCGTCATCAGAGAGAAATCCCTCCGCCTGGCAATAAGGTATGCCGTATCAAATTCACACGACTGGCCGTCTCTATTATGAAATGTACATAGTCTTTTAGAGGAAAGCCTACATTCGTTTACTTAGTCAACTTTGTTGTTTGAATTGCCGACGAATATTATTTTTCCTTGAAGGAAGATCCGTGTATAGGTGCAATGAATCGTAAGATCTCATTGGAACGTCTCCAGGTGTCAGGATTAACTCAGTTTTACACACACAGACACACACACAGACACACACAGAGAGACACAGACACACACACACATTGTATGTGTGTGGGTGTATATATATATATACGTGTGTCTGTGTGTAGCGTTATTTGCAAGTATCCTGATTAAAAGGTAACTGAGAACGACAACATAACTATAAGTATACTCCCTCATCCATTTGCCTGCCTTTCTCTTGATCTCATTGTCATAAGGGGTGTGGGCAATCCCCCCATTGTATTAGCCATGCCTGGTGCGCCCCCCTCTCCCCTCCTGCCTTTCCCCCAGCCCCTCCACTCCCTCCGGGCTGGGTCAGGTTTGGCACTCTCTTATCACGGCACCCTGTCACCGGTGACGTCACTCCATGTGGGGTGACGTCATCACAATGACAGCCTTAGGCTGGTGAGGGAAGGCCCGTCTCACATACCGTCGGCCACTTGATGAAGCCCGTGTAGCATTGCGCTCCGCTAGTTCTTTTGTCAGGTCACTCAGGACTGTATCCTAGGGGTATGTCTGTATCCAGTCAGTCTGTTTTATCGAGCTTCTGTTAAGGTATATCAGAAATATGTTAAAAAAATGCACAGGAGCTGGATATTTTTTGCTTATATTTATGGAGACTCAACCAATGACCTCGCCCCCTCCCTTCTCCACTCCCTGCTTTCCAACCAAAATGTGGGTCAATCTCTGACTTCGAACCTGCTTATTGTTTTGAAACATATATATATATATATAGGGGGAATATATTTTCTGATCTGAAATGTCTTTGATCAATTAGCTCGCTGTTGCATGTTATCCTTTCGTGTGAAAGTTTTGTATATATACATGTATTCAATTTTGCGGTTAAACCTGTGTACAGAAGTTTCTTCTCATGTAGTAATGGAAACAGTTCCCCCCCACCATGCACCACACATCTGTTTTAGACATAAAACAGGTATGAAGCTGCTTCTGTTTATCAGTCGGTTTGTAAGTTCCCAGTTGAGACCCCTCCCAGCTTGGGCACTTAACTTTATGCCAGCGAAAAAAGGGCCACCATCCCCCTTCACCTCCTCCGCTGGACCTCAACCAAAATGTGTTCCACCTTGATGTAGAGTTAATCAAAATCCTTTATAAATAGTTAAATTGTATGGCAAAGTTCCGATAAAAACCAGTAATTCCTGCTACTAGGCCTTCAAACCAATATGAGAGAAATAAATAGTGTTTGCTGATATAAAACATGAATGTTTGACACTAGGCTTTCATCAATAGAAGATAATTGAACGAGCCATTATATTACTCAATTATTATAGGGCTACTTGACATTATGATAACAAAATAAAAGAACGGTTTCACTATTTCAAGCTGCAGACACGAAGTCACACGTCCATTGTATGGCCAAAACATTCTGTGATTATAATCATTTGAAACTGTTGTTTGGAATAAAATATAACAGTTGGATAACAGTTTTATAATTTCATTTAATATATCTGATTACAGTTTAAAATGCCAGGCACACAAGGTAAACTTAAGGGCCAGAATACATCACATTCCCATTGAGGAAACTAGGGTCTGTATGCATTATAACCATAAGTGATAAGAGCTGCCTCCTTCATCGCTTTAAGTATATGACTTGTCAAGCAGCAGCCGACTTTTCATGGGGCCCATGGCTTCCCGCGCTTTCCATACGTCCTGACGGCGGAGGACAAACCGACAAGGGCATGCACTAAATCAAAACGCCGGCCAAGGAATTTATTATCCGGGGCCCTAATGCCATTCCCAGACTGCACCGCGCGTCCCTCCCCCGACCAGCATGCCTGGCGTCGACCGGAAACGCCCGATGGCACGGCTTTCCTGCCTCCTGAACGGGAGAGTAGTAAACTGTTGGGAGCTTGACGTAAATCAGGTGTGGTTTTGATCATTTGGCAGTCGAGCACGTTATAAACACGGGAAAATAAAGGCCTGCTCTGCTGCCCCTACTTTATGGTGCACACATCATTCACGTAAAACACGGGTAAACGCGTTCAGAGCCGCATCATCCTCCATTCATCCTATTCACAGGGCAATGGGGGCTGATATTCTTTCACGTTTTATTCAATTTGTTGCTGGTTTGACAAAAAGTAACTCTTTTTGCGCCGGGATCAGAAGCGTATGATTAATTGACATGTTCGGTGACTGTGGAATTGCACCGAATGGGTCGCTCCGGTTGCTAGGCGACTATTGAAGGTGGCTATGCATCGGAACATTGACAGTGACGCAGTCAAATGGCGTGGACTGATTATCAATCAATGTAAACAAGAGGCTTAATAATGTCATGTCCCCCTGTGCCAAAGCCCGCCTACTCTGTATCGGTAGTGATGGTCTACTGCTGATTCCTAGTGTTGAAAGCAGAAAAAATCCAAGCAATCACTCACCATAATGATGAAATACCAAGGCCTGTTATGTTTATCTTAAAGGGACTGGTCTAGCTATTCTAAAAGGGACTTGGCAATAACAAAATGAAAAGAACGGAAAGCAACATACCATGAAATTATTGTCTTTTAGTTTGCAACATTCCTCTGTAGTTTATGTGTGTAGCTTCGCTTGACACAACTCACTTTAGTTATCCTCTGAGGCAATGTATATACGATTACTATAAACGTTTCTGTCAGTTATTCCCAAATCAGGCCCGTTTTGATTATAATGGTACCGTAATCAGGTAATGCAATAGTCAATGCAATGAAATTCAAATGTCCAAACAGTTAAGGGAAATCCCAATGATTCTGCAATTGCAGCATGTATTGCACAAGCTAGCATACATTGGGATAAAAGAAATAATACAGTACTATAAAACATTCCTGTACTCTGGCATGTTAGCTATTATTTTGGCAGTTTTTAAACATTGCTATGCAATATCTGGCCAAATTCACAGCTTGTTTGTTGTATACTATTTATTTCTGCCATATCGTTCTCGCACGTGCTTGTAGGTTGAGAAGGGTTGAGAGTCGCTGAGACTCACCCATCGTACGGGTACAAAGCACACTGTGCATCCTTTCGAAGGCGGAGAAAAAGAGCACAAGCTGTACACAAGGTAACAGAATACATTGATAGCCTGGTGAAATGGCATGCACCACACAAGTTACAATAACATGTAGGTAGTACAGTTTTCTGTGGGAAACCCTAAAAAGAACCAACTACTTAGTACCTACAGAGAGGTGCAGGGAGCCACGGACAGTTCTATGGTAGATTCAACCTTGAACATTGCACACCTACGTGTGTAATAATGTTAACATCGAAACCTTTAATGGCCATGGCGGTACCATTAATCAATATGGAATACATAATTATATAACTAGTAAGATTCAAAGTTGAGCCAAACGGAAAATAGGGAGGTCATAAGAGAATTTCCTTTTTTTATTTTCATTTCCATATCTCAACAAAACTAATATGTATAAATTTTACACAAAATAGTTATGTAATATCCTGACAAACTATGCTGTCTCTGTGAATAGATTTATTTTCAGGTAGCCAAATAAAAAAAACTTAATCATGAAAAACAGACTGTTGACGAAATGTCTAAATGTTTCTATTTTCGTTCTAAAAAGAGTGTGCTTCGCACTGTTTAGCAGAATCCATTTGCAATACTGTACTGTATGAACCTTGTCTTCCTAAACAATACTGTTTTTATTGCAGGAAAAAGGCAATTCTCATTTTTATTTTGCACAGCATTCTAAAGTGGAAGTAATATGAAGCGTGCTCAGTCTACATAGCTTGGTAATTATGAACCATTAGAGTAGGCTATATATCCATGGGTATTACTAATGAGGCGTATCATACGATATAGTGCACTAAAGAAAGCTTCATTCTGGGGTGGGGACAACTAGTGGTGATCCCTCGAATAAAGAGAGTGCTTAGTCAGCAAAATGGTGTCCTCGGCTTTTAATTGAAACCTTTTTTGTACCCATGCAGGAGGGGTCTGATTCTGGTTGGTTCGTCAAACCCCGTAGTGTGCACTGTGTCAGAAAATGGACAAAGGGAGGTGGCAAACACCAGTGATAATAAGTATACACGCTCCCCCAACCACGCCATCCCCCTCTACTTACCCTCTTATCCTCCCCCCGTATTCCCCTTATCCCTCAACGTTTACGAACGCCCCTTTGTACTTGTCTTAAGCGTCCATCGAAGCGCGCAGGCGCACCGGAAGTGACAGGGTAACCCAAGCGCATGGAGGAGGCGCGAATACGTTATAGGAGGGGGGGGGGCATCTGACATCGACGACTGTGACGTCAGAACCTGCCGTGTGGTGAGGTTTAAACTCGGCTACCCTGAATATATGCCAGACTATATTATGGGTATTGTGTATAGGAACTCTAAAGAATATACATAATAAGTTACCTCCTAAACTGCTGTTCTTTAATTGTTTCACATTTGAAGGTTGATGCACAGTGAATGTAATAGCTGTCATACTTACGTATTAGACTAGAGTACACTACTAGGTAGAGGACATGCTGAGGCTTTTAGAAAAAAATTGCCTTGTGTCCATCAAGTTTCTAGTGGAATCCTTATTGTGTTATACAAAGTTCTTATGCAAGAGTAACATTTTGTATGGCGTATAGAATAAATGACACAAATAATGGAATTGAATGATGTTTTCGCGAAAATGTTCCTGTTTCATAGAACGTCTATCGGGGTCTGCCTTGCACCTTGTGCCTTGGATAGTACTGGATCCCGACCCACCCCTACCTCCTCCTGTAACAGATGCTGTAGGTCCGTCCGTCGCCGCCTGTTCGTACCCCTACACCTCTCCCAGTTACCCCTCCCCTCCTGAGGTCAACTAACCCTACGGGTTTCACCTGACCCGACCCGGGAAGATGCTACAGGTTCTCTCCTATCAGAAACTTTACACGTTTTAACTTTTCCATTGGGGGAAAGTAGAGGCTCTTGCATCTTTGGGAGAAGGCAGAATATTCATAATGCCAACGATTGAACGTGATCCATTCACGTAATCCATCAACCAAACCAATCCATTAAGACATGAGGACACATGAGGACATGGACGGATTTAATCTGCATTTCATTATACAAACCGATTCCTGCATGTTTCTTTTGGAACGAATATTCTATATTGCATTGGCTTTGGCACAGGGTACCCAAAGGCAATAATCCTAGTGAACAGCCAAATATGCTGAAATCTGGGAAGTTAGATTTTAGATTCCTAGAAAACCTTTTATTATAATTGAAGAGAAATAGTACCTCAAAAGATTGCAAATTCAATTATCTAAAAGGTTTCATAACCGAATCACAGCGCACTTTAAAAGAGAATTGCTATTCAGGATGTTAATTTGGAAGAAGACGAAACAACTGTAAATGCAAACCTGGTATTCATTTTGGTCTGTGCCTCAAATTATAATCAAAATGATTCAAATTGATCTACTTCCCGAAGACTGATCTTGACTTTTGCGGAAAAAAATTATGCCAAACAACCTCATAATTTTGATTGCAAATTGCTGTACCAATCTATTGAACGAGCCCAGTTACTGCTGCACTGATGTTGGGTTTCGGTGCGGTATGAGCTACCCCCATCACCACCCCATCATATCTCATGTGAACTCGGCCTGCTGGGCCCGTACCTACTGTAATGGGTTGTATCTAAAACGAGACCCTGACCTTTTAGACCCTACCCTCATCCCACCCAGATCACCTCTGGGCTACAACCCAGCTGCAATGTATATATGTATCACTCAAATCCAACTAGCGCATCCCCGGTAATATATAAAAATCTATAAGATGGTAATGTGTGTGTGTTACTCAAACCCAATACAAACCAACGCATCCCAGATGAGACAAGATGAAATAATATTACTTCAAAAAAGGAAAACATTGTTCATTTTTGCACATTGTATTCATCTAAATATTCAAGATGGTAATGTACATGTACTATTCAATTAGGACATCCTAGATAAGGCGAGTTAAAAATATATGTTTTTGAAAAGACGGAGCTAATTAGAGTCATCCATTGTTGCCACTTTAGAAATGATTGGCAGTGGCTGTCCATTAAATGGTTTTGAACCGAGTTTGATTTCAAATCATATCATATTTCAGAAAATGTGTAATTCGTTATTGTGCCTGAAAGCCAAAGTCATGTGATTGCCTATAGTTGCAAATGAATGCTATCTGAGACGATGACGCTTTTTTCATGGCAATACCCCTTTTTGGGCTTTTGGTAACTAGGTCACTTCACTTCCTATATGCCTTAACTTTGGGAAAGCCATAAAAAAAGTGTTTCCATTTGAAGCCACTAGGGGGCGCCACCTTAATGAAAAAGATGTATAGAAAACAAATCTAGAAACTAATTTTCCAAACTAATGAGATGCAAACATGGGATGCACGGGAAGTACAATGTATTACCACTTGTACATTAAAACACATCGTCACTTGCCATTTGCTTCAAATACTCTCCACTTGGCCCAGACTTTCACCACTTTTCCCCCATCATCCCGAACTTAGCACATACTACCCCCAACGTGGCCAAAAGCATCCACTACCTGGCCCCTACAGCTGCCCTATCATATAGTTAGAAAACACTTCTTGCGAATCACATCTTCTAGTCGTCAGGTAAGATCTTTCAGTGGTCGAGTAAGAGCTTCAAGTAGTCAAGCTTAAGTAGGATCTTCAAGTAGTCGAGAGACCCCACCGTACTATGCATGGCCCCCCACAATTCTGTACTTGCCCACTACCATTCCCCACCTATCCACCACAACTCCTTACCCACCAGTCTCCACTTTGTCCCCGCCATTCCCCAGTTGGACATCAACACTTCCCTCTCAGCCATCCCCCCTCCTTCTGATTCAAACAATCCCCACTAAGCCACCAATATCTTTTACTTGAACTAAACCCCTCCTCACTTGGCCACAGGCACTTCCACATTGTTCACTAATCACTACAACAAATTGGCTACCACCACTTCTCACTTCACCATCGCCTTAACCACCCCATGCACTCCTACTTGGCTACCACTATACTCCAACTTATTCGGGACCTCTTCCAAATGGCTCCCATCACCACAACCACTTCTCTAAGTTCTACCTTCTCCTCATATTGACCACCACCATCCTTAGTGCGCCGTCATCTAGGTAGCGACTCCATCATACTACTGTCATCACTTCCTACTTGGTTACTCTTTTCACCACCACCCCTCCCTTACTTTGCTTCCACTTCCCCCACTTGGTCACCATAATTTCCAAATGGCTCCAATAATTGCCCCTTATGGCCACCACTATCCCCACCTGGAGACCACCCCAACCCCACTTGGCCACCAACCCTAACCCTAAATGGTCACTACCACTGTTCCCTTGGTTCCAACTATTCCCCCTTGGCAAACACTTTCCACTGTTTTACCACAACCCTCCATTGTCCACTTCTACCCCCACCCGGCCACCTTCACTTCTCACTTGGCCACCACCCCCACTGGCCACCACCTCTTCCCACTTTTCTACCATCACCCCTATTGGTCACAACTATCCCCACCTGGCTATCACCCGCACCCCCGTCTGGCCACCACCATTACCTCGACTTGTCCACCACACCACTCCACATGGTCCCGACCACCCCCACTCCCCCCACCAGCACCCTGTGTTCCCAGCTCTTCCTGTACCTGTAGAGATGGGCAGCAAGAGGTCGAGAGGTGGTGGTAGGGCTGGGCGCCAGCAGGCTGGTCAGCCCGTCTCCTGTTACTTGGAGGGATGGGCGGCAGGAGGTGGACAGATGGTGGTAGGGCAGGGGGCCAGCAGGCTGGTCAGCCCGTCTCCTGGTACCTGTAGGGACAGGCAGCAGGAGGTTGACAGGTGGAGGTAGGGCTGGGGGCCAGCAGGCTGGTCAGCCCTTCTCCTGGTACCTGTAGAGATGGGCGGCAGGAGGTTGACAGGTGGAGGTAGGGCAGGGGGCCAGCTGGCTGGTCAGCCCATCTCCTGGTACCTGTAGAGATGGGCGGCAGCAGGTCGACAGGTGGTGGTAGGGCTGGGGGCCAGCAGGCTGGTCAGCCCGTCTCCTGTTACCTGGAGGGATGGGCGGCAGGAGGTGGACAGATGGTGGTAGGGCAGGGGGCCAGCAGGCTGGTCAGCCCGTCTCCTGGTACCTGTAGGGACAGGCAGCAGGAGGTTGACAGGTGGAGGTAGGGCAGGGGGCCAGCAGGCTGGTCAGCCCGTCTCCTGGTACCTGTAGGGACAGGCAGCAGGAGGTTGACAGGTGGAGGTAGGGCAGGGGGACCAGCTGCCTGGTCAGCCCGTCTCCTGGTACCTGTAGGGACAGGCAGCAGGAGGTTGACAGGTGGAGGTAGGGCAGGGGGACCAGCTGGCTGGTCAGCCCGTCTCCTGGTACCTGTAGGGACAGGCAGCAGGAGGTTGACAGGTGGAGGTAGGGCAGGGGGACCAGCTGGCTGGTCAGCCCGTCTCCTGGTACCTGTAGGGACAGGCAGCAGGAGGTTGACAGGTGGTGGTAGGGCAGGGGGCCAGCAGGCTGGTCAGCCCGTCTCCTGGTACCTGTAGAGACAGGCAGCAGGAGGTTGACAGGTGGAGGTAGGGCAGGGGGACCAGCTGGCTGGTCAGCCCGTCTCCTGGTACCTGTAGAGACAGGCAGCAGGAGGTTGACAGGTGGTGGTAGGGCTGGGGGCCAGCAGGCTGGTCATCCCGTCTCCTGGTACCTGTAGAGACAGGCAGCAGGAGGTTGACAGGTGGTGGTAGGGCAGGGGGCCAGCAGGCTGGTCATCCCGTCTCCTGGTACCTGTAGAGATAGGCGGCAGGAGGTCGACAGGTGGTGGTAGGGCAGGAGGCCAGCAGGCTGGTCAGCCCGTCTCCTGGTACCTGTTGAGACGGGTGGTAGGAAGTTGACAGGTATAGGTAGGGCAGGGGGCCAGCAGGCTGGTCATCCCGTCTCCTGGTACCTGTAGAGACGGGCAGCAGGAGGTCGACAGGTGGTGGTAGGGCAGGAGGCCAGCAGGCTGATCAGCCCTTCTCCTGGTACCTGTAGAGACGGGTAGTAGGAGGTTGACAGGTAGAGGTAGGGCAGGGGGGCAGCAGGCTGGTCAGCCTGTCTCCTGGTACCCTGAGAGACGGGCAGCAGGAGGCTGGGATGTGGGGGTAGGGCAGGGTGCCTACAGGCTAGTCAGCCCGTCTCCTGGTACCTGTAGGGATGGGCGGCAGGAGGTGGACAGATGGTGGTAGGGCAGGGGGCCAGCAGGCTGGTCAGCCCTTCTCCCGGTACATGTAGATACAGGCAGCAGGAGGCCGACAGGTGGTGGTAGGGCTGGGGGCCAGCAGGCTGGTCAGCCCATCTCCTGGTACCTGGAGGGATGGGCAGCAGGAGGCCGACAGGTGGTGGTAGGGCTGGGGGCCAGCAGGCTGGTCAGCCCGTCTCCTGGTACCTGGAGGGATGGGCGGCAGGAGGTGGACAGATGGTGGTAGGGCAGGGGGCCAGCATGCTGGTCAGCCCTTCTCCTGGTACCTGTAGAAACAGGCAGCAGGAGGTTGACAGGTGGTAGGGCAGAGGGCCAGTAGGCTGGTCAGCCCTTCTCCTGGTACCTGTAGAGACGGGCGGTAGGAAGTTGACAGGTAGAGGTAGGGCAGGGGGCCAGCAGGCTGGTCGTCCCGTCTCC
Source organism: Lepidonotus clava (assembly GCA_936440205.1). NCBI lineage: Eukaryota > Metazoa > Annelida > Polychaeta > Phyllodocida > Polynoidae > Lepidonotus > Lepidonotus clava. The sequence continues at coordinate 26,356,510 of OW387138.1, forward strand.
TGGTACCTGTAGAGATTGGCAGTAGGAGACTGGCAGGTGGGGGTATCGCAGGGGGCCAGCAGGCTGGTCATCCCGTCTCCTGGTACCTGTAGAGATGGGCGTCAGGAGGTCGACAGGTAGTGGTAGGGCAGGAGGCCAGCAGGCTGGTCAGCCCGTCTCCTGGTACCTGTTGAGACGGGTAGTAGGAAGTTGACAGGTATAGGTAGGGCAGGGGGCCAGCAGGCTGGTCATCCCGTCTCCTGGTACCTGTAGAGACGGGCGGCAGGAGGTCGACAGGTGGTGGTAGGGCAGGAGGCCAGCAGGCTGATCAGCCCTTCTCCTGGTACCTGTAGAGACGGGTAGTAGGAGGTTGACAGGTAGAGGTAGGGCAGGGGGCCAGCAGGCTGGTCAGCCCTTCTCCTGGTACCTGTAGAGACGGGCGGTAGGAGGTTGACAGGTAGAGGTAGGGCAGGGGGGCAGCAGGCTGGTCAGCCTGTCTCCTGGTACCCTGAGAGACGGGCAGCAGGAGGCTGGCATGTGGGGGTAGGGCAGGGGGCCTACAGGCTAGTCAGCCCATCTCCTGGTACCTGGAGGGATGGGCGGCAGGAGGTGGACAGATGGTGGTAGGGCAGGGGGCCAGCAGGCTGGTCAGCCCTTCTCCCGGTACATGTAGATACAGGCAGCAGGAGGCCGACAGGTGGTGGTAGGGCTGGGGGCCAGCAGGCTGGTCAGCCCATCTCCTGGTGCCTGGAGGGATGGGCAGCAGGAGGCCAACAGGTGGTGGTAGGGCTGGGGGCCAGCAGGCTGGTCAGCCCGTCTCCTGTTACCTGGAGGGATGGGCGGCAGGAGGTGGACAGATGGTGGTAGGGCAGGGGGCCAGCATGCTGGTCAGCCCTTCTCCTGGTACCTGTAGAAACAGGCAGCAGGAGGTCGACAGGTGGGGGTAGGGCAGGGGGCCAGCAGGCTGGTCAGCCCATCTCCTGGTACCTGTAGAGATGGGCGGCAGGAGGTCGACAGTCGGGGGTATGGCAGGGGGCCAGCAGGCTGGACAGCCCGTCTCCTGGTACCTGTAGAGACGGGCGGCAGGAGGTCGACAGTCGGGGGCCAGCAGGCTGGTCAACCTGTCTACTGGTACCTGTAGAGATGGGCGGCAGGAGGTCGACAGTCGGGGGTATGGCAGGGGGCCAGCAGGCTGGCCAGCCCATCTCCTGGTACCTGTAGGGACAGGCAGCAGGAGGTTGACAGGTGGAGGTAGGGCAGGGGGCCAGCAGGCTGGTCAGCCCGTCTCCTGGTACCTGTAGGGACAGGCAGCAGGAGGCCGACAGGTGGTGGTAGGGCAGGGGGCCAGCAGGCTGGTCAGCCCGTCTCCTGGTACCTGTAGGGACAGGCAGCAGGAGGTTGACAGGTGGAGGTAGGGCAGGGGGCCAGCAGGCTGGTCAGCCCGTCTCCTGGTACCTGTAGGGACAGGCAGCAGGAGGTTGACAGGTGGAGGTAGGGCAGGGGGCCAGCTGGCTGGTCAGCCCGTCTCCTGGTACCTGTAGAGACAGGCAGCAGGAGGTTGACAGGTGGAGGTAGGGCAGGGGGCCAGCTGGCTGGTCAGCCCGTCTCCTGGTACCTGTAGAGACAGGCAGCAGGAGGTTGACAGGTGGTGGTAGGGCAGGAGGCCAGCAGGCTGGTCAGCCCGTCTCCTGGTACCTGTAGGGACAGGCAGCAGGAGGTTGACAGGTGGAGGTAGGGCAGGGGGCCAGCTGGCTGGTCAGCCCGTCTCCTGGTACCTGTAGAGACAGGCAGCAGGAGGTTGACAGGTGGTGGTAGGGCAGGGGGCCAGCAGGCTGGTCAGCCCTTCTCCTGGTACCTGTAGAGACGGGCGGTAGGAGGTTGACAGGTAGAGGTAGGGCAGGGGGCCAGCAGGCTGGTCAGCCTGTCTCCTGGTACCCTGAGAGACGGGCAGCAGGAGGCTGGCATGTGGGGGTAGGGCAGGGGGCCTACAGGCTAGTCAGCCCATCTCCTGGTACCTGGAGGGATGGGCGGCAGGAGGTGGACAGGTGGAGGTAGGGCAGGGGGGCAGCAGGCTGGTCAGCCTGTCTCCTGGTACCCTGAGAGACGGGCAGCAGGAGGCTGGCATGTGGGGGTAGGGCAGGGGGCCTACAGGCTAGTCAGCCCATCTCCTGGTACCTGGAGGGATGGGCGGCAGGAGGTGGACAGATGGTGGTAGGGCAGGGGGCCAGCAGGCTGGTCAGCCCTTCTCCCGGTACATGTAGATACAGGCAGCAGGAGGCCGACAGGTGGTGGTAGGGCTGGGGGCCAGCAGGCTGGTCAGCCCATCTCCTGGTACCTGGAGGGATTGGCAGCAGGAGGCCAACAGGTGGTGGTAGGGCTGGGGGCCAGCAGGCTGGTCAGCCCGTCTCCTGTTACCTGGAGGGATGGGCGGCAGGAGGTGGACAGATGGTGGTAGGGCAGGGGGCCAGCATGCTGGTCAGCCCTTCTCCTGGTACCTGTAGAAACAGGCAGCAGGAGGTCGACAGGTGGGGGTAGGGCAGGGGGCCAGCAGGCTGGTCAGCCCATCTCCTGGTACCTGTAGAGATGGGCGGCAGGAGGTCGACAGTCGGGGGTAGGGCAGGGGGCCAGCAGGCTGGTCAGCCCGTCTCCTGGTACCTGTAGAGACGGGCGGCAGGAGGTCGACAGTCGGGGGCCAGCAGGCTGGTCAACCTGTCTACTGGTACCTGTAGAGATGGGCGGCAGGAGGTCGACAGTCGGGGGTATGGCAGGGGGCCAGCAGGCTGGCCAGCCCGTCTCCTGGTACCTGTAGGGACAGGCAGCAGGAGGTTGACAGGTGGAGGTAGGGCAGGGGGCCAGCAGGCTGGTCAGCCCGTCTCCTGGTACCTGTAGGGACAGGCAGCAGGAGGCCGACAGGTGGTGGTAGGGCTGGGGGCCAGCAGGCTGGTCAGCCCGTCTCCTGGTACCTGTAGGGACAGGCAGCAGGAGGTTGACAGGTGGAGGTAGGGCAGGGGGCCAGCAGGCTGGTCAGCCCGTCTCCTGGTACCTGTAGGGACAGGCAGCAGGAGGTTGACAGGTGGAGGTAGGGCAGGGGGCCAGCTGGCTGGTCAGCCCGTCTCCTGGTACCTGTAGAGACAGGCAGCAGGAGGTTGACAGGTGGAGGTAGGGCAGGGGGCCAGCTGGCTGGTCAGCCCGTCTCCTGGTACCTGTAGAGACAGGCAGCAGGAGGTTGACAGGTGGTGGTAGGGCAGGAGGCCAGCAGGCTGGTCAGCCCGTCTCCTGGTACCTGTAGGGACAGGCAGCAGGAGGTTGACAGGTGGAGGTAGGGCAGGGGGCCAGCTGGCTGGTCAGCCCGTCTCCTGGTACCTGTAGAGACAGGCAGCAGGAGGTTGACAGGTGGTGGTAGGGCAGGGGGCCAGCAGGATGGTCAGCCCGTCTCCTGGTACCTGTAGGGACAGGCAGCAGGAGGTCGACAGGGGGTGATAGGGCAGGGGGCCAGCAGGGGGCCAGCAGGCTGGTCAGCCCGTCTGCTGATACCTGTAGAGACGGACAGCAGGAGGCTGGCAGGCAAGGGTAGGGCAGGGGGCCTGTCCGCAAGCAGGCTGGTCAAGAAACTTATGGACAGAACTTTTCTGACACTTGGATAGATTCTTCTTAGCTTTTCTTTAATGTTTATTCACACTCATTTCCTGTATCAATAGCAATATAGAAGCCTTACTTTATTTGTCAATATTCCATATTACACTCAGGAAGATTCCCCTGTACCTGACGCACCTGTTGTTTTCTAGGCAAAAACAATGGAGTCCATGTATATTGGATACATCAAAACATCTAACAAAACATTATGTTTAAACTGAATGGTTTTAAACCTGCCCACAATACATGAAAGCAGATGATAATATACAACTAAAATGTATGGACATTATGCTAAAGATTTGTGCAAGAAATGCTCTGGTATTTCATTTCCATTGTCATGACAGAATGCTTCCTAGTTCAATCTGCTGATGATAGTGAAACAGTGTATGCATTGGTCAACACCCTGGCGAAACTATAAGAAATCAAAATAATTAAAAAGAATAATTAGAAAATAATATTTGTGGTGATATTTTCTTGGCAGCTGTGAAGATTTTCGGCTTCGTTGTTGCCAACAAGTGTTCCTTGATTTAGCATGTTCATAAGATTTCCCTAGAAATGTCTGAAAACCAAGAACCTAGAGCTTAATAAGCGGGAAAATAGGGTGTAAAAGATTCTCCTATCTGAACCAGGGTTCCTATTTGTTCTTTCTATACTCCGTCATGTTTATCTCTGTCATAAGATAGAAAATGCTGGTATTACAACTCTATCGTGATGAAATCTGAATAAAATCACCAAGGAAGGTGTACTTTGTTATCCCAATTCATGTTATACATGTAGCTCTCATCTGAGGTCAGGATATATTAAGACCACGTTGTACCGATGATTTGATATATAATATCATGACCACGAAGGAATTATCTAGACCAGAGGTGAAATTAACGGCCAATAATCAATTCCACCCATAATTATGTGACTTATATTCTTATATTGGCCCAGTGCAACATCATACCGTCAAAATAATATATATACTAGTGATTAACAACGACTAATAATGTCTGATATCAAAAGCTTCTACCAGTCATTAAATGTAGCTTACAGTATTTATATAACATCATATAACTTATATAACGATGATGAAGCCTACAGTACTTATAATTATATATATATATTAGAATAACGATGATGTTAAACTAACCACTTGGCGTGTGAGTCTGTGATACTCTAATATGTTTCAGATTATCATATTAATACACACAATAAGGCAGGTACAGACAGGATATATTCAGATAGTTTTCTAATGCTGCTGGAAGGTTTCCTATATCTTTGTAGAAAAAGAATCAATAATAAGAGTAATTCGACGGTAGCCCTTGGGTAGGTCGGCAACAGGCTTCTTGTCAGGGGGCACCCCTTGCCCCCGCTCTAATCACACCCAGGCCCTGGTCGACCCCCCTACCGCTGTGTGTGATCATTTATTTGGTATGTATCAGGCGCCAGACCCTCTCCTGTAAACACTACGCGATAAGCCCCAGTCCTACCGCAATTCCCGGCCTAGGAATGGGTTGTAAATTCACATAACATGCGGCATTTCATAACCTGACGTGTGAATCTGTGTGCGTGATGTCCAGTAAAATATCATGAAATGTTCATGGTTAGGGTATTCCATTATTACATATACATTACATTATAGTTATGAGATAATTAAAGTCTTCTCAAAGGTCCAAAGCCTTCATTAATCTATGATAGTAATAGTACAGCTTTACCCAGCCATCAAGTTCAGATGAAAAGCTCTGCTGACTATCATTTATGAATCTGACCAGCGGACGATTTTCAAATATAGCATTGGTAAATATGAGGACTTGTTTACGTCCATTATGTATAGAATTTGCCCTTCCCTACAGCGTAACCTTCCCAGTTACTTTTACGTCGATTTCAAGTCTATGTACAACAGAAATAGACCGGAGTCTACGGAATTCAACCGGTGTTTTCTGCCTAGGCATTCAGAAGTCATTATTCATAGTGGGAAAGAAATGATCAAAGGTGCGGAGAGGTAGGCGAAGAGTTAATCTTTGTATATATACCCACCTCCAGTAGCTGCTGCCCGGTGCCGCCGTGGTATGTAGGCGCGGCGAGCAGCTCGCGCGCCCTGCAGGGCCCACCTACCCCGCCTCGTAATACGCTCCTGTATTGCTCGCCTTCTGCTCACGTATTTCGGTTGTACCCATCCATTCCTGCTTGCATTTTCACAATAAGATATATATGTGCCACCGTCTCGTTGTGCTCCTGTCCGTTCTACATTGCTGGGGTCTGAGCTATAAAAAGCTGTGTTCTGGGGTTATGTCCTGAGCAGCTCGCGTTGAACGTACTGCTCGCGTATTGCTCGCGTCAGGAGTGTATACTGCCCCTGCTGTACTGTTTGCTGCTCCTGAATGCAGTGCGCAGGCCGGGGGTGGTACTCCTCCAATACGACTCACCTTGTGCTCGTCACGTGACCAGAGCTGCTCCTACTACTAGAAGTGGAGCAGCTCGGACAGCCCACTGGAGCTGGTACCTGATCGGCGTCTCTGATTGTGAGGGTTCCACGCCTGGTACCAGCAAAACAACTAAATCACAATGTAGTTTGACAGCAGTTTTCACAGCCTTGTTTTGCATTGATTCACACCTTGGGTCATTTCATTTTTGACAACACAGTGTTTTGCATTATAGGATATAGTCACATACAAAAACTTCACTTTCATTTTTGGTTGACCTTCTTCCAAATGAAGATCAGTCGCTGGGCTTCATTCTTGATATAGACCTGGGCTTTGTTATTCACTTCCCATAATCCTGAATGAAATAAAACGTCAGCCTGTACTGTACTCCCTGGAGCTTGGAGCGGTCAGAGGTGAGGGTAGAGGGAGACGACTCCCTGTGAAGGGTGGGGGGTTGGGGTCAGCAGACCGGATAGTGCCCCTTCACAAGGCCCGCCTGGAGGACAGGTGGGATGTGGGCGTCGCCCCGTGCCGACCGGCAGGCCCGCTCCCGCCCTAATCCAGCCGCCAGGAAATGCCAAACTTGCCGACTATGCCATGTTGACGGGTGGTGGGTTAACCCGCGTGTCGGGGCGCGCTATACCGCCGGGAGGCACTCCCTGCTCTGATGCTTCCACTTCTGCCCTCTCCCCCCTAGTCCCGCTGCTGCTGCTGTTGTTGCTCCACACACAGAGTCTTGATGCTGGGGAAAACACTGACTGAGGGCATATATAAGTGCCTGCAGTACGGCCTGGTTTGAAGACGGTGGGTTTTCCGACTGGCCGAGCAATGTGTTGTTGTTGAGGGTGGTGGTGGTGGTTCTCCAGCCGTGTTGCAGGAGGAAGGTGCGGAGGGCGGGGGAACTACTGGCAGGTGTCGGGGTGGTGGGCCGGGAGCTGCTCAACAAACTGCTCAGGTCACGGACGAGCAGTTCCTGGCTAGAAGCCCTTCCTGCCGGCCCGACCTGGAGCGCGGAAGGGCACAAGGCCGATGACAACAACTGTTCCGGTTATACTAGCCCTGGAGGAAAAGGTAGTAGAAGAGGTGCTGAAATAATAGGGGAGGGTGGAGAAGGTGCAAAGTATATATTCACAGCCAGCATGTGTTTAAGGAGTCTGAGCTGAGCTGGCACCCAAGGCGCTGGGGGCCGGCAGTGGCAGCTATCAGCGATGTGTGATCACATTAGCACTGGGCCGCCACTGCAGCCGGCTCGGGGTCGGGCGGGCCCTTCTCTTCGGCAGGTCCCTGCTGCTCCTACTGATGCTGCTGCCTCAGCTTCTGCTCACCCCCTCCACCGCCGCTGATTCCTCCTGCTGCACGTATTAACGAGCCCCGCTGTTGCTGTGACGGCTCCTCCTGTACCCCGCACCATCCCGGAGAGGGCCGCTGCTGCTGAGCTCCTTTACCTCCTGTGTATCCACACACAACAGGAGGAAAAAGGAGTAGCCCACCTGCAGGCTGTAGACCCTGTGTTGTGTCCCCCTGCCAAACCGCTACAGCCACTACATGTTCCTCCAGTGATTAGTGATCTTATGTAAGCACAGGAGGAATGTGTTCTCTGGAGGAGCAGTGAGTCGCAGTGAGCATCTGTGAGCAGGACGTGGCCGTGGAGACAGGGGCCCGGGCTGAGGGCGCAGCGGGGGTGCCCTGCAAAGGAGGAAATAACGACCATTTCTCCTGCTTTAGCCTAGGAAGGATGCAGGGATGTCCACAGGGTTGTCTTTATATTCTCATCTTTCTCAGAGAATGGACCAATTTTCGCTCAGAATGAAAGTATGGGGAATTAGAAGAAGTAAACACAGTTTACGTCCACTTATCCTGAATGCTAGACCATGCTAGGGCAAGCGTTGTAAATAAGCAATATACATCAATCAGATCCTTGAAATTCTTGATATATCTTTGTGCAACAACTGTCCTATGCTTAGCCTAATACATTGTATGGGATTCAGTACGGAGGCTTTGCTCGTTTTGTCACCGCTTCTACTCTCTACTGTCCCCTTCAGTTAGGAAACGCTATTCCAATTAGTTTGCAGCTAACATATGCGACGTGGATCCCAACATGTAGGGGATCAACCTTGAGGCAATACATTTATTATTCTACTTGTATTAAAATGGGGTTCCTTCCAATCTCATAAAAAGCACCATTCGTTTACCCCTACAGTACTTGAAGGCAGCTGTTCGTGAGCCAGAGTCAGTATATGCCATGTCCAGATAGATGATCAATTTTATGAGTTGGACAATAAACTCCCCTATAATTGGACAGCACCAGTTAAGCCCCGGCCACACTGACCAACTGACTCCAACTCGATCGTCGAGTTGAGTTGAGTTGGGCTCAGTCGCAGAGTGTGGCCGGGGAAATCGTAGCTGCACCTACGACAGTTGAGTTGAGTCTTACATGTTGAGAAGATGAAGATGTGAGACTGGATAGTCGGGTCTTAGGGGGGTGTGCAGTAGATAAGCATATATATCACATAGACCTCTGGTTAGGACAGTCGGGTCGTAGTCTATGGCCAGGTAGAGTTTCGTTGCTAAGACTAGACTGTCGTAGGTGCTGGCGCCAGCAAATGCTGCGACAGTCGAGTTGAGTTGAGTTGGTAAGTGTGGCCGGGCCTTAAACTCTCTGACTTCACAGTAGCCGTTGTGCTGACAAAATGGTCTGTCGATGTAGTGACTGGTAGTAGGTACAAAATGAGATCTACATTAACGAGTCCCAAATGCAAATCTTAAGCGAACTCTTTCTTCTGGAGACCCATTAATGCTTAATTAACCTTCGATGTTGAATTATGTTTAAATCTGGAAAACCTTTGATCTGTATTTCTATCTGCTATATGAATGAATGTATATTGCCAGATATGTCACCTACAAGGAAGAACATTATCACATGATTGTGCTTAATAAGGGTGGTAGTGGTGCTGGTGCGCCCCCCCCCCCCCCCTGGATCTGCCCATGATCGATTCATAGGCCTAGTTGACTATGCCTCCTCTAAAGCTTTCCGTTGCTCTCCCCAAAGTTGTTAGTTATGCAAAGAGTATTTTCAGTAATCATAACACCAGAAATTAAATCCCGAAGATGCTTCTTGAAAGATAAAAGTAGCACGGATCTTTTTATAAACGATTTTCTGGACCACACCACACTGTGTGGAACTCCACCAAAGAAGAGTTAGCCAGACAAGCTTGGGGTTTTTCTCTCTTTGAGCACAAATACAATAGACAGTATAATTGTTATGTTTGTGTTGCTCTTAGATATTGATTGTACTTATTTTTAGCATGCCCGACACCATCAATCAGGTTTTGAGAAAGAATATTATCCCTTTTCAAATATGTTGATTTAAATGTAGGAGGTGTGTTAAAAGCAATGTTTTCGAGTATTCCAAGAGTAATTTGTAAGTTTTAAGGGTGGAAAATGTTTCAAAATATCTCAAACTCTTTTGAAGGTTCCTTCATTCATTCTCTCTCCTAATATTATGCTGGTAACTGATTATACTTGTTTCTGTCATAGTTAATAACCTGGGAAATCTTGATATGTCAGCAGAATGTTATTTGTTGGAAAGGCCTATAATATTCAAAGTGGCAACCTTAAATGTGTTGTACCTTCTTTAAAGGTTTTCAGTTTCTCTATAAAAAGTTGTTAGTGATGTTGAGGAATTAAGAGTATTTTCAGTTATCCTTGCACCAGAATTTAAATGCCGAAGACACTTCTCAAAAGATAAAAGTAGCACAGACCCTTTATTAAACAATCTTCTGGACCATGCCACCTAGTTCAGAACTCAATCAAAGAAGGGTTAGCCAGACAAGCTTGGGGTTTTCTCTCTTTGAGCACAAATACAATAGACAGTTCAATTGTTATGTTTGTGTTGCTCTTAGATATTGATTGTAGTTATTTTTAGCATGCCCGACACCATCAATCAGGTTTTGAGAAAGAATATTATCCCTTTTCAAATATGTTAATTTCAATATAGGAGGTGTGTGGAAAGCAATGTTTTCGAGTATTCCAAGAGTAATTTGTAAGTTTTAAGGGTGGAAAATGTTTCAAAATATCTCAAACTCTCGAATTCAAAGAGATATTTGTCAGTTGTTAGTTGTAAGTTTTTCGAAGCTGCTACCTTAAATGTGTGAGGTGAGAATGCTGACCACTATACTACAGGTTCGCGCCTACCTAATATCCTGAAATGTTTTCTAAATACCTTGTGTCATCTATCGATATGGACACGTCAGATGAAAGTGGGACAACGTTCCCTCCAGTAATATGCATGGACACTAAGGTTAAATGTTATCATTTCAAAAAATATCAGCTTTGAATCTTGGCTGACAAAAGAATTATATTGGCATCTAATGTAATATAATAGCAATGGGCAAAGAACCTTTGTGAATAACAGTAGTGCCCCAAAAAATATCAGTTTGAGATTCTTGGCTGTCAAAAGAATTATATGGCATCTAATGTAATATAATAGCAATTGGTAAAGAAACTTTGTAAATAACAGTAGTGTCCCATTCATTTTACCTTTTTAGGGTATTTGGTTAGATTAGAAAACTTTCAATTCAGTATGCTTTAAAGAATGAAGTGTTTTGATTTAAACAATACATATGGTGTATGTGTTAAAATGATAAACACAATCCTATCCAACACATGTGGAAACGCCTGCATGACGGTGCAGGAGGTTGAGTCAAGGCCACCTTCTTATCTCCTCAGTAACGCCATTAACTCGTCTATTTCCGTTGACTTTATTTGCTTCCCGGAATTTCCTCTGACGCCCCAACCGACCTCTGTAATGTTTTCCCTCCCCCTAAATCTTATGCTGAGGGATATATAGCCCAATGTTAGATATAGTTGCACGTGTTTTGGTGCAGCACGCAAAATCACCATGATGCCTGAAGAATTTAACAGCATTGTATTCACAGACCATAGCCAATTGAGGTACATGCAGCTTCAGGCAAGGAATAGTCAGGCTTACCCCCTCCTCATTCCTCTCCAAGATTCATTCCTTGCCAAGATTGCAAATATTATTTACAATATTGGCATCCTTGCTAAGATTGTAAATATTACCTACAGCCTCGGTAAAGAATGCAATATAAATGTGTGTCTTCTTCATAATTCCAACGATTGCAAGGGCAGACGCAGGTCAATACAAGCACAATGTTTTTTTATTATCCTTATTTTAGATTTCGAATTCGAGAAATTTTATAGTCTTGGCCATGTCTTTATCTCTATAGATTGTCTGTTTCATGTCCCAAAACTCGGCTACTGCCATGTCATCTATCTTTTGTTCATAGTTATAAAAAACATAGGTAGGTTTCATTAGTAATACAGCCTATTTTCAGACCTCACCATCTTTACCAAATCCTTGATTCTCTTCTGGTTTCATCCATGAACAGATATCATAGTAATTCTTCAAGGAAAAACAAAGCTAAGTGCAGTTAGGCCTAGACATACGCTTAAGTTTGACTCGGGTGATTCTGAGCTCCAGATAATCGACTATGTGAGACTGCAGTTTCCAGTTCAACAATGCTGAATACCGGCTGGCGTTATAGGCCATGTCTGTTGTCTTGAGCAACCCATCGCCCAATGGGTGTCTGCAACCCTCCCTGAATTCCTGAAGGTCACCAGGGGTCCCTATGTACCATGTCCATACCCATTCCCCCTGTCGTTGTTGCTATTGAAATACTATGTCCGATATCGAAGTAAGAATGAGCCATATCACCCCGTCCATCTTCAGGAATGCTCACGTCCTGTGTCGTTCCATCTATACTACTAAAAATATACATAATATGTATATTTTTAGTATTTAATTTAGTATATTTTTAAATATTATTTTCCCTCTGCTGAAACCCAATCAGAGGATCAAATTGTACTGACGCAGATGGTCAGTCCGTACTCAAGTTTAGTCATTCTAGTGTTTACACTGAGAGAAAGTAATTCCTCTTTGTCAAAAGCGAAGAGCAAAAGGGAGGAGTCTGGTGACTTATGCTATTACATCCATATATAAGGTGCTGTATGTGCAGCACTAAGCTAGAGCTTGTTGGTTTAACATCCTGGAAAGGTTGATACTAGAAGCTAGTTCCTGGAGTTGGAATTGAAGCTGACTGAATAGTTGGCTGGAGCATTGGCTGAGTGTGGTTGAGTGGCTCCTACCCTTGGATTGTTTATTGTCACTGGAAGATCTTGTCATGAGTACACACACACACTGGATTTGATAAAGAACAGCCTTTCACACAAGTGTTATGCCTTTCATAATGTGGAACTATTATTATGTATTGGACAAACGCAGTCTGGTGGAAATAAACTGCGAAAAGGAGCTTGCTAATATCCAAGGACAAACGTATGACTTAGATGAAACCATAACTATATTGAATATTTAACCTATTATAGATCGAGATTAACCAAACATTCTTTGAGCATTTGGATATAGACCTAAGGGTATAGGTAATAAGCCTCTATCTTGCTGTAATTATCCTGCAGCAAGACAGACAATCCTCTGTCATTATAAACAAAGTCATGGCAACGCCAGGCACCAGCTTTACTGCTTACCCTGTCACGTGACCAGCCATAATCACGTGACTCTTGACTGACGTCTACAATTTGTGTGTGACGACTCTGGGCAGAGTAATAATGGACGGTTACCAAACGTTGGGCAGGGCACCGGCACTGATGGACACAGAGAGCTGCCAAGGACAGGCCACCTGGGTATTTTGGGGTGGCCCCTTACTGTCAATGAAACAAACGGTCTCAATATTTATGAGATAGCAGTCTTTTTTTATTGTAATAATACTGTAAGTACATGGTCTGCTGTTTAAATGTGCTCGATAAAAATGGGGTTCAGCTTATTAGGGGTCCCAAGCGTTTGGGGCCTTCCATTAAGAGTGTACGCATCAAGGCCTGGGGGGGGGTCTGAAATGTTTGGAAATTTTCCATACGTACTAAATGGAAGGCCCCAGGTATTGGGAGTTGGGGAGTGTGCTTAACCCCTTCCACCCCATAAGGCCATATTTGGCCTCACCACTGGTGTAGCCCATGAATATGGCTCAATTTTTATGGTTATTTGTTGATAACAAAACAGATATTTGACCTACAGCTTTAAGGAAAAGACTATTGCATTCCTTGAGTTCCAGGGATTTTCCTACCATTTGTTTCATCACATTATCTCATTTAGTTCTATTAGAATCTTATAGCCAATGCAGGCCATTATGGCACATTTTGGTCAGATTTTGGCCATATCTAAAAATCAGCCCCATAATTCTATTATTTATGAAATTATTGTGAAAAAACTAAGTTTTTATGCTGTTTTATGAAAAAATCTTACTTAAAGGAAACCTTGCACATAACTGATGGATAGTAATTTTTTGATGAATTCAATTAAGCATGTCATTTGCCACTTGTTCTAATCAGTGTAGGCAAAATGGAAGGAAAATATTTAGTCTACACACACTTATGGGACATTAAAAAAACTGGTATTTTATTGGATTTTTAAGGGAAATCCCCCAATGTGTGACGTAGCAAGGGGAGTTCTTGGGGAATCCCATCTGCCAATAAAAGGGAATCCCCATCCCTATAGAATTTGTAATAATACTTAGTCTCTCTAATCCAAATTATCTATATTTGGTGCAAAACAACTCATAATTAATTGAAATATATATCCATCTACAATCATTCATTAATCAGGGAATCACAAATTAAATTTAGAGGGAATTCCCGTAGCTGTGACGTAGCAAGGGGAGTACTAAATAGCTGAATAGTCAGGGAATTCCCATAATTAAATTCCTTTCCTGAATATCTCTAGATCACCTCAACTTTTTCACTGCTTTTCTTTTGAAATTCTTTAAGAATACTAATGTTAAGTTAAAAACAAAAAAATTAGCAACTTGCAAATTTATATGCAAGTTTTCCTTTAAATAGAATTTGTAAGAGATTTCAATGGTTTTATGACAAATAAAATAGTTTTAGTAACAATTGCATTATGGGAAATTTGCAGCGGAACGTTTTTTCAGGCAAAATCTTAGTATTTGGAAGGTTGCCAGGTTACCATGGTTACAGATAAAAGAATAAAGATATTGAAAATAATACGTTTCATGATTTCTTTAGAAGATGTCTTTATCTTTTAAAAACCGCAAACATTTACTAAAATAAACAAAACTATGTAAAGTTATTGCATTTTCAACATTTCTAATGATTAAAACACTTAATTTCTTTTTTAGTATGGTTGAGTTCAAGCTGCACATACATTGAGATATTGAAGATATATAAATTGAAGGATTTCCTAGCATAAGATGAAGTATGTAGCTTCAAAAAGCGATATCTCAGGTTCTAACCGGAATATTACAAAACAGTTTGCAGCTATTAAAAGCTGAGAACTTTTACTTTAAGAGAAATTTTCATCTGATTTTCTCAGGAATCCAGGGTTGAAGGGGTTAAGGGGACCCACTTGAAAACTGGAGGGAGAGTGTTGGGGGGGGGGGGGGGGGAGACTATGCTATTCTCATGTCATCGTTCATATATACTGTTACATAGTTGTGTTTAAATTAGAGGACTAGGTCATCTTATGGCCGCCCTTGAGGCACCTTCCAGGGGCCCACATTCAATCCTGGCCGCTCAACAGGTACTCAAGTCACCCTAGCATCTTCGTGTCCCAGCTGGAACCCATCCTCGAGTATGTGCAACCACTATAATGGACTACAATGGACCATCATGGCACAAGACAACAATAGATCAGATGCTCACAGTTGAGCGCCTTGAGTCATGCTGGTTAATTTTGGGCAAATGGTCAGCCTTTGAAAGGCTACAATTTAGTGCTAATTGGCTAAAACATATCAAGTGATATATCCCCCATAAAATTAATCTTGTGTTTACCACATAAACCTTGCGTTTCATGTTACACCTTGACTATTTTCATACTTTTGGGATATTTCACGTTTTCTGTTAATATTTTAGCATGAATTGGGTAAATGAGTTACTAAGATGAACGGTGACGAATTTAGTTAACGGTGTGCAGGCACACCCAATCGTCTTCCTTTGGCAAATTAGTATTTTAGATATAGGGACCTAATATTCTTAAATGCCAAAATTGTATCTGCTTTAAAGAACGTCATTGAACATCACTCTTTTTGAAAGCCTGGATACATCAGCGGTATGGGTTTCTGACGCAGTGAATGTCATATTGTTGTAGTAGTCAATGTCCCTGGGGAAATGTCTATACGCTTTCTCAATTTTTCAGGTTTGACACACTATGAGATGATCATAAGGGAAAATGATGCTATTTTCTGTTAATGCTCTGAAATACCAATGCTTAGGTTCATGCCGGGTAATTGCTTGCAATGGCTTTTGATGACTTGCGATGCCCCGTCAAAGGTATGCTGCAAGCAATCACAAGCAGACCCTATTGTCTCAGCAGATGGGCACGGCCTTGAAGACTTCATTGACATGCAACAGGAGCGGTAAAGGTACAAAGAAAAGAACATGACTTTTTGTCTCATAGAACATTTACCTGATGCAATAGATTCGTTCTCACTTGTTATTTGTTGAATTAGAACTCCATGCGAATCTTACTTGGGTGAATCTAGTCTTGGAATCACTTACGCAGAATGGAAGCGAGTTATGTATTCCTGTTTAAATACTTCCAATAAGCACCCATCCCATCCCAATTTACACCAAGATTAAAGTTTACGATGTAATATTCCTCCTTTCATAGGAACCAATGTTAAGGCCTGTGAAATACAGCATTTTGATTGGCTGGCAAACCTGCAAATCTCTCAATTGGTAAAGTTTAAGAAATCATACTGTTTTATTAGTACTTCGGGATATAGAAAAATACTATTCTTGCTAATTTTAGTAATCCCAGCTATAGGAGACAGCGATGGCTTATAATTATAATTATGATAATTTTGTCCAACCCTTGTCCAACTTTGAGACATACCAAATAATTATGCGATGGGCTTATTTGTTTCTGGTTCTGACCACTAAAGGCAATTGCTCCATTTTTAAATAGCCAAATTATCAAAACATCAAAGCCTTAAGGATAGACAACACCTCTCTGCTCACAATTCACAGTAATTGAAATTGCGTTCCATCTGGTAGTGGTACATTTATACAGTATATATCAACAGATTGAGCGTATTTTTCTCTATCTCTTGATATAAAGTATATAGTTTTTACTTAAGAATTAAAGAAATTACGAATTAAAATCTATTTTTTTTCACTTTTATTTTTTGAACATGGATATCTCAGCTATCGTTCAATATTTTCTTACAGAATTTTGGGTGCTTGTCATAAACATCCATTTCCAGGGAAGAATGTCTCAGATTTTTTATTTAGGGCTTAGTTTTTATTTTACACCAAAAAACGGGAAACTTTTTATTATTTTTTCCATCATTAATTTCTAGATTTTATAAAATAAAAAACCAAGACCTGAATAAAAAATCTGAGACACTCTTCCCTGTGCATGAATGTTATCTATATGCCTTGAAAGTTTCAGGTCTTTATATTGAGTAGTAAGCGAGATATCTTTGTTCAAAAAATAAAAGTAAAAAATGCGTTTTTGCAATTTCCGGTAGGGGTACACATTCATACATGTGCGTATTATAAAATGAATTGTATCAGTAGATAGGTTGATTATACATGTATATAATGATATCAGCTCATAATTGTGTTATATATACAGAATAATATATGCCTGTATAAAGAGAGTTCCGCAAAATCGCCACTGAGAGGTGTTGTCTATCCTTAAATGGTCTATTTTTTGTAGTTTGGTTAACGATGTAATATTCCTCCTTTCATAGGAACCAATGTTAAAGCCTGTGAAATACAGCATTTTGATTGGCTGGCAAACCTGCAAATCTATCAATTGGTAAAGGGAAATTATACTTTTTTGTGTCAATGCACTGAAATACCAATGCTCAGATTCATGCAGGGTAAAATGCTTGTAATGGCTTTTGAAGACTTGCGATGCTCCGTCAAAGGTATCCTGCAAGCAATCGTTATCGTTATCATAGCCAATAGCGCTAAAATGTCAATGAAAACAGGCTATTAACATAATTGTACTTTATCAATATAATAAAATTGTCTAAAAAAATATTCAAAAAAGGGCCATGTACATGGCCGCTCCCCTTCTCAGGCTGTGTGGGGAGTATCCCTCACCTAAACCTGCATTAGCAGCAATAACATTAATTTTACCCTAGAACTGAACCAGCTAGGGTCTATGTCAGAAAATCAAATATATATATCTAGTGCCCGCGGCTGACCATAGTTGTCTGGAGATGTTCAGAGGTATTGCCTGCTGCATAATTATTGATGCTAGTTGTCGCTATGGGAGTGGGCGGTCATACAGAAGTTTGTAAACCTGACCACAGTGCTGGCTGCTGCCCAGTCATTCTGGGAGCTGCCCACAGTTGGCTACAGTTTCGTGGAGCTGTTTATATAGGTTTGACAGCTGCCCAGGGTTGTTGGCTGCTGCCCATTGGTGCTGGTTACTGCCCTGATGTAGGTCTATGGTCAAAAGTGGAGGTATTCCCCCAGAAAATGTAAGGAGAGTGACGATTATCAGATGAAAAACTAATATGACCATATGATTTTGATTCCATAGAATGATCGAATCTTGACATCCCACATTTGATTAACATATTAGTTTTTTTATGTTGAAAGTTTAAACGATGATCAGTGCTCATCAGTGACCCGGAAAGGGTTCCCCAACCCCCATTATAATAATTATATCATAATTAGTAAGTCAATCTATATTATTTTGTCAGTTTTTTGTCAGTTTCAGTTTCTCAGTTTTAACCCCTTGTACCCTAGTTTTGTGTTGAAGAATAATGTCCATAAAGGGGAAATACCGGTACTAACCTTTTTGTAAACCATTTTAGAATATTCCTATTGGAAGCTGAGATATTGATATTCAAAGATCCCTAAATTGTTTATATAGAAACTCCCTAATGTCAATTATCTTCTTTGTACATGTATTATTAAAAATTTAATTAAACCATATTCAGACAATTTGATTTACAAAAGAGATGCTACAGTAAAAGGACAATAACATTTCCTATTGAACTTTCCTTCCAAAAATTAATGTAAAAACCCCTAAGACATAATGGGAAAAATAATATTGAAAAGTTCCACTTTTTGCTGCTCGCCACCCCCATTTTCAGTTTCAAATTATTGAAAATATAGGCAAAAGTTCCAAGTATTAACATTTTTGATGTGCATTTCTTAGATACGACACGAGACAATGACGATTCTTTGATGTATCAATTGGTTATTCCTGTGCATTCTATCCATTGAGTATCATCGCATCAAGACGGCCATCTGGTGAAAACCACTGACAAGAAGCAGTTGTCAGAGACACCTACTGAGAAGTCACTCGTAGGAAAAAATGGCAACCACTCAGTGATTTCAATTCTTTTACCCTGGGATATGTTACTTAATACTTTAATTTCAATTCTGTGTAAGTAGATAATAGTTGATATATTCTTTCATTGATGTGTTAAATAATCATTAAGTTCTCTTCTTTAAGGTATCTATCATAATATTATAATAGTTATACTGATCTTTGCTTTCTTATTGTTATAAAAGTATTCCTCTTAGTGTCATCATGATGTTGTGTTCCGACGAAAACCATACATGTATGAAACGAATACAGGATAATAAAACGATTAAAAAAAATATAATTATGAAGAGTATGGAAGAGTACTTAAGCAGCGAGAAAAGGTTCCCAGTTTTTCGGTTCTATGCACCTAAAGGCAAACATTGACCGGGTGGAGAGATCAAATTTGCACAAATTTCATGGCTCTTTGATTTTATACAAAGGAGAACACCCGACGGTAAAGTTTTGGTGGCCTTGGTATTCATCTCAGTGGAACAGAATAAGCCACCAAAAAGCAATCAAAATCAAAATTAATATATTAAAACTACCTTAAGAAATTTTAAATACATACGGCCACAAAGAACTGATATACTAGATCATGTATTTTGTTTACGAAGCTGTAATAAACTTGTGAAAAAAAAGGTTTAAGAGAAGATCAGATAATCCAGCCAATGGCCACGACAGCACAAGCTAAACAGTTTAGAATGATTTGTTGATGTGTTTTATTGTAAATAAACTTACAACCGAGATTTATAAATCCATTTCTCCGCGTTGATGCCATAACGAAAACTGGCATGTTTAAGCCATAAATTGAAAACCCTATTGTCCTCAGATTTCCTTTAATGATGCATTCTGTCACCACATGTGACCTCAGCCATGCAAGTGACAAAATATCATTTATAATCTGTGAAATATACACAAGAGAACAGGGAAAACGCGGCACCGCACCTTTCCTCTTACAACTAACATTGGTATATTCTTAGATTTAGCTACAGCCATTTGGAAAGTGCCAAATACACACACCCAAATTATCTATGATAATTGGACACAAAATTCTAAAAAGTGATGCATTTCGCTATCAAGAGTCCCGTCTTATAAACCCTTTATATCAAGAATATTTGCGAAACTGCGTAATTATGCAAACTTGGCATATGATGAAGAGTAACTTAAATGATTCGTTTTATCATGGGGGAGTCGCCAAATTTAAATATGAAAAAAAGACAAAAGTGCCCAGGGCTTTTTTGCAATGACATACAAAGATGAACATATCACGTCTTTATATAAGTAATATATTGTGAAGATTATAACGTACGTCGAACAGTGCACGTGGCGGACCTATGGCTGTACGTGTCTGTACAAGCGCTTTATATTCACATTCTTGATAAGAAATAATAACGTCGGAGCCCGACATCAGATTCCACTAACAGTCACTTTCCTAAGTTTTCACAATTTTTTTTTCTTACAATGTACAGCATTAACCGGATATTGCTGAGAAAAATCGACAATTTCCATGTTAACAACAGACTCTCTCACGTGGTCGTCAGACAACACCTGACCAATAAGAGCATTAAACCTAGCCTCGTCAGTATGTTTCAAAAACAACTTAATTAATGTACACAAAACGTTTTATAATGAAGAAAATCAATACCATCTTAACCAGTTTGCTGGACATAATTCGGGTGAGATAACCGAGGTGTGAGGCACATAAGGCACGGCGTGTGGTTGGAGTCAAACTAATCTCAGTCGGGAATAAAACATGAACAACCTCCGGGATATCAAACTTGAATGCACACCAGAGGTTGAGTCCTTAACCCTAGGGTCTCACTTATCAGGGATCTATTTAGTCACAGAGGGGCAGAACAGACATTGCGCAGATTACCTCAGATACCTCACATGGGCCTGACGCCATACTGGTGACCATTTGGTCGTTTTATAAAATTCAAATCAATAAGTGAAGTAACCAAAGTCTCATACATTCGGACTTAACATGCAGTTTGCAGCCGAGCTTTTTTCGCGTTATCTTGGCATCTATTTTACCATAATAAGTGGATAGCCGATTGCACGTGTCGATACAAATGTAACATTTGTTTAAGTAGATAGGAAATCATATCTAAAGACAATCTAACTGATTACTCAATATATGTAAATTATGCTTAACCTTTATTTCATTTATCCTACTGCAATATACAGCCATCAAACATGGCGATTATGACATCAGAAATAAACAATGACAGTTTATTCAACATGAGAAACATCTTAACGTTAATTGGTTTTAGTAATGAAAGTTTGTTTGTTTCTATTCATTTGTTCGTTAAGTGGGGTTACATGGTGCGTAGAGGACATTTATACGGTAGGTCAGGTGGTTTTCCCATGAGACAACCCTGCCTCGGATTAAACACTGGTGCCTCTCAAGTAATATAAGCCTCACTGAACATATCCTCATCGATCAACCAGATCTATGCTATGTAACAGCACCGTACATAATGACCCTGTTATTGTTGTACATTTAGAATGAAGTAAATGTTTACATTTTACCTCGTGTATGAAATAAGCATATTCTTTGATCTGTACTCGGCTTTTCCATTGCTTTTTTTTTTATCCTAGATGTCCCAGATGATTTGATAGATTTAATTAAAAAATGCAATCACCAGATCTGTATGGCAGCATGGTTAAGGATAGGAACCGGTGGGGCCAGGTCATTTAGATAATTTCATTGTTTTAAATCTTGATACTAGAACATTTTATGTAGCACTTATTTCTAATCGATTCTTATGTATTTTTTCAATGCCATGAATACTGGAAATAATGACTTAGATTCTAATTTAGTACCGGCAAACATGGCTAGATAAGAAATAACAATTTTGACTCAGATATTTCATTATAATCGCAATATAAAGATTCTGGCTGTGCGATAATTATGTCTTACGTAATAGAAGACTTAAAGTAATATTTCAGAAACACCAGGAAAGTCAGGTTAGACATCATATAAGAGCATACTTCAAAAGCATATTGGACAAATACGGTCCTACCTTACATATAGTTGTACATTCTCAAATTTCACCTATCATGGTAGAAAACCCGTTTTTTTTTCAATAATCCTATCGATAATTCGTCTATAATTTTCTACCATGCGTTTATCCCTGACATAGCAAAGTAGACACTTTTATTTACAAAGAAGAAAACATTTACAGAACTCTACAATTTGATCGTGAGATACCTTGGCTATCAGGGAAAAGGGCCCTCCGAATTCACTATTGTATGGAATATGGCACAGTCTTGAAATCTAAAACATTAGGTTTAATCTCTCGCATATCAGAATATACCATAATTGGACCCATTGCGGATGTACATATTTAACACCTATAACATAACAGCTTATAGCCTGTATTCCACTAGACGATATTGACTACAAGTAATTTGACAATTTCCAAGTTGTCATTAGAAATTTTACAGAAGCCCATGCATGCTACATACCATTTGAATGACAATTTAGAGTCCTTTCTAATAATATGTAACATTTTTATAGTCAACCCTTTGTCCTACCGGCGATTTCGGAAAACGGGAGTAAAATCGGATAGTGGAATACAGCCTTATGCCCCTAGGGGAGTCATCCCTAAGGTCACCTCCTACCTAACACGTGTAACAAATACCCAGAGCACCGCGAGCAGGGAGCAGGGGTGGGGACGCCCGCACTACCCATGGACCAAAGCAGACAGGGGTCAAGACGTATTTTGCTAAAGAAATATGTCCTTTCAGTATCACAGTCGATTCTTTGAAGCGTAACATGTCAAAAATAGCCGTCTTCCCCTGACGTCATAAGAAGGTGATGACGTCATCATATGTTGGTGGTGACGTCATGAGTAGAGGGTGATGACGTTATATGGAAATGTATGAAAGTGTTGACCTGCCCCTAGCGTCCCCGGTATGACGTCATAGATGACGTCGCTACACCTGCGTCCTGACGTCACAGTTGTCGTCTTATCAGTGCTTCATGGCACTGAGAGGGTCGTCAAAGATGTTGGCTGCGTCGTCGTTTTGGCCGAAGATGTCGCCATCAGCGGCGGCTGCCTTCTTTTTACTGGACGCAGTCTTCTTGGATTTCGGCTTTGCGGTCTCAGCGAAAATATCATCTGTGGGGAAAGGAGGCAAAGTGTGAGTCTCTGGATTGGGGGACGAGTCTGTGGGAAACGGAACCTACTGAGTCAACAGTGAGTCAATATCTCAGGGTTGCCACACACCGGAGACTTTAAAATTCCCTGACATTTCCCTGACCAATCTAACTTTTCCCTGAAAAAAAAGAAGACAAAATTCTTCTATTTAACAGCATTGAACAAGCCCTAGAGCCACCCTTTTCTCCCATGTAGGCAAGAACTCTTGAAACAATACCTTAAACTCTTATAAATCATTCTTGGCAACTCCAATAGCCAAGGTGATGCTTCCAGATCACAGCAAGGTCCTTTACATTTGCAGCTTTTGATGACAACCACATATAGTTCTAAATTAATTGCATGAGACATATTTGTTCACATGAAAGTATAGTCTATTTCATTTTACTTTCTTTTTAGACACACATTTTGAGTGTGTCAAAGCTGGCCAGTTCTCTGCACATAGATTTTGAAATTCCATTTTCCCTGACCAGAATCAGTTGTCCCTCACATTTTTAAAAATTCGAGTTTTCCCTGACCAATTCTAAAATTCTCTGACATTTCCCTGACCTTGAAAAAAACAACTTTTCCCTGAATTTTCCCTGACCGGTGGCAACCGTGTATAATCTGTATGTGAGAAGAGGTGGGGGTAAACATTAAAAAAAATCAAAAAAGGGTAAAACGTCAAATAATGAATTCACAATTAATTTATTTTGTACTAACCGACATCGTCATCAAAGATGCTCTTTGCCTCTGTCGCTGTTTTTTTCTTGGTTTTCTTTTCTCGCGTTTTGGAAGGGGGTAAGTCAGCAAATATGTTATCTTCAAGTAAAGAATCTTGAGTTTTTGTTGCCTTAGGCTGTTTTTTCGTTGTTGACGATTTAGCCTCTGCTGTCGCGAACAAGTCTTCTCCCTCGTCGTCCTGGAGAAGAAATTCATCATCATTTAGAACTCAAAAAGAAAATAGAAAATTTTCATTTCTGAAAAAAAAAAATCCCAGAAAACCTTAAATTCTAAAATTCAAAAATTCGATTCCGGACTGTTGAAAAATCGAACGAATTTTCCGAAGATTCGGAAATGTAGATTCCCCCCACCCCCTAATTCCATCTTAGAAGCAAGTTAGAAACAAGAAATAGATACCTTGACTTTTAATTTGCGCCATAAAGGCTGAGAACTAAAGTAGAAAAAAAGTGCCTGGTCTGACAATCTTTTTCACCAACAATACCAAGTGAATTAGATAAGGAAAATAGTTTACCCCGAACATTATTGTGGACTTTTTGCTTGCGGCAGGTTTCGCTGTGGGTGTGGCGAAGAGGTCGTCTGAGAAGAGGTCATCGTCAGGGGTGACCGTCGGCCGGGGGGCTGAAACAGATAAGTCCTGACATCAGACATCTAGAGAACATGCATGGTCTACAGCTGAAAGGCCACATAGTAAAAGTACATATTAATGAAAACCTGATTTTTCGCATTTTTGGAGACAATTTTTACGTCGTACATTCTTTGCAAAAACTCATGTTTGTATGAATCTAGGATGTGTGAGGCTTCGAGTATATGAGTGAAGTAATGGGTGGCCATATCTGATGAATGGGAAAAAAGTCCATCTGCTGCTTAGATTTAAACGAAAATTTAGCATGGAAAATACGTAGGAGAGCCAAAAAACATCCATGCGAATTCCGAAAGGTTGGAGAAGCTCCTATGTCCAGCCTTTCTGTATATTACTTAGCTGGATTTGTCACATCAAAATTTAACTAATAAGTACAATCATGCAGGTTAATACTCTGCTTTGGAAGGCGAACCAATTCATACAGATTGAGGATAAGAATCTTATTGTCCCTGTAACTGGTGGTACAATATTATTCATTTTGGAAGTATATTCGACGGAGATTACAATGTTAAAGACAAACCAAGTTGGCTTACTTGTTTTCTTTGGTTGTTGCCCTAGCTCAGAGAAGATGTCTCCGTCCGCCGCTGGTGTCGCTGCAGCAGCGGCAGGTTTGGCCGGTGCTGAAGTACTCTCTGTTGTCCGACTAGACTGAGCCGCTGAGGGCTTGGGCACTGGAGTCTCAAACAAATCATCACTGATGTCCACAATAACCTTTTTCTCAGGTTTCTTAGTGGCCCCAGAAAATAAGTCAGAGTCTTCTTGTTTGTCGTTGTCGAGCGGGCCTCGCACCTTACTCACCCCTTTGGACTTGGCGAAGGCCGCGCTGAATATGTCGCTGGTGGCTTTGGGCAGGTTGGCTGGCTGGGAGGAGGTGGGGCTGGGGTCCTTTAAGGGAGCCTTGGCCCCGGAGACGGTAGGCCCAGATCTGGTGGTCGTGGGGGCGCTGGCCACCCCAAAGTCCAGGTCATCATCTTCCCCGAACAGGTCCCTCTGGGGGTTGGGGCGGGTGGGCAGGGCGGTGTTGGCGGGTGGAGCGGTGAAGGTGTCGGGGACCGGTTCAGCTGTTGACTCTCCCTCTCCGTTCACCAGACCTTGCCCGCTGATCACACGCGACTTACGGGTAGGAGGTCGCCTACGTGTCTGGCCCCGTACTCGGTCCTGCAACATGTAGACATGTTTACAGTCAGTAAATGTACAATATGTGAAAAATACAATATGCAAAAATTTTTTATAATCGTTTTTTTCTACGGCCGTTTTATGGAGGCATATGATACCGATACCTATTGTCTTATTTCATAATCATATGATACCTAACTTTAGAGAAAATAACAGTTTTTCAGAAAATCAATTAGAATCCATTCAGAACCTTTAAAACCAATCAAATTTCTCGACTCTATCCATAATGTTAACTAACTAATGCCATGTGACAGCCCGACTTTACCGTACCTTTTGTACAGTGTGTAGGGTGGTAGCCTTGACTGGTTCGTCGAAGCCTGCCGGTGTGGGTTGGGGTGCGCGGGCTGGAGGGGCCGCTCCCGGCAACAGAGATGTGGGCCGGATGCCAAGGTTTGCCTTCAACAGCAGAAAAAAAGATATGTTAGAGTCTATTTTCCAATGGTTTCTTTCTGTAAAACTGTGAAACATTGTCAGTATCACTTCTACTTGTTAGGTCTAGTAAAGGGATGAAAAACTGCAAAGTGGCGACAAGGTGTAGGTAAAAGTCACTCAAATAAATTACTTTTCAAGGTGAGCATGCAATGAAATGTTAATCAACAACGCAAGACTTCAAAACAAGGTTAATTTAGAAAACTGTGGATTCTATTCCACGAAAAGTTTCATGTGTATAGGCTCTTTATTCGATATAAGGTGGCCAGCCTTCAGGTCCTTGACTCTCCTGAGTCGACAAACCGCAGCACCTCTTTCCTTAACCAAAGTCGTGGAGAGCCTTACTTGCAGTTTGCCTATGGAGGTGCTCCGGGTGGGTCGCACCGGTTTGGGCATGGTGCTGGGCACGGGCTTAGCCTACAACAGAGGAGGTGGGGAGCTGAGGACTGGGTGGACAGGAGAGGGTTCACAAACTACTACCGTGCAGAGTTACAGATAACGAGAAAAGTGTAGTCTGTGTAGATAGGAGCTGTAGGTTGTTATTCAAAATCAGTTCACACTTCAGAAGATGACATGATCAGCTCTTAGAAGGGTGCTTAGATTTGTATTGTAAATTGAGAACGTCTTGTACACATTTCTTTTGACATGCCTGTAAGTATGGTATTGGTAACAATCACACAAAACATTGTATTAAGCCGCGTACGGCACACTGTATTTTTGTTAGGGGTTTGTGTTTCCAAAAATCTATGCTGGTTCTATTTGCTGGTCCACCAGAGAAAAGTTAAACCGCTTCTTGTTGAATTTTAACAAAATTAAAGATCATATCTAGACAAACCTAACGAGAAGGAGTTTGTGGATTATCTAAAAACTCATAGTGAGTAAACACCTGACAATGTTCTTATAACTTTAACAGCTCAACAAAAACTTGGCAAGTGTTATCCTTCCAAAAAATATTTTGCCAGTCAATGGGGTTCAAGATCCTTAACATGGTATTTCCCTGATTATCTTCAGAAACATTGGTAATGTGCTCAGAACATTTTGGGGTGCGGTTTTGACATAATATCTTGTGTACAATCATGTAGGTACATCAGACACCAGAGATCCCAGATACTAAAACACTAGTGAGTCTAGCGGCTTAAGTAACTACAAAAGATATGACTCTAGGCCTCACCTCGGGTTTGGGAGCTGACATGAAGTTGTCGTCTGAATCAGGGCTTCCGACAGGCAGGTCTGTAGGAAGGTAAAAATAGGATTAGATTAGATAAAGCTTGATACTGACCTCACTGCCCGACTTCAGGGAAGCCTTCGGACATCGCTGGAGGACCCGCTCTTGCCCATAGATTCATATTTCTATCTATACTCATTCAGACAATAAAGGGATTACACTTCAACATTACAAGTATACAGTTTATGCTGTGTCAGTCTCACTAGCCTTAATTCCCCACTGCCATCTCGATTATATGAACTTTGCAAGGCGTTTTACCATAATTTGTCGAGTGCACCTTACTACGGTACATCCGTAAATAATTTAATGTTATCAACTTATGGAAATAACAACTTAAATTCACTCAAGTATGAATGATTATTATGAGATAACTGTCTGGTCTTGATTACCAAAGTCAAGGCAAAGCAGAAAGCAAAACTAGAACAGTATCGATCCTGCAACTTTCAGTCATACAGACATCCCTGTGGTCGCCCTACCTGGGGGTTGTGGTTTGTCGTCTTCAGGTGTGGAGGCTGCTGAGTGGGACCCGGCCCGCTTTTTGAGCATGGTGGTGGGATCCATACCTCCGAACATGGACACCCCGCCGACTGGCTTCTTCTTCGCCTGAAAACAGATAAACAAGGTGGTGAGGGTATAAATACAAGTACAACTATTATCTTACACTTAGAGCGCTGCACTTCTACTGCAAAGGAAAATTGATCTAGCTTGCTAAAATTTATATTATCTTAAATGCTGTTTTTCATACAATTTCAGAAGACGGTGGGAAATTCTTTAAACATTTTCTTTTGTGTAGTTTACAGCATTATTTCCGTAGTTGACAGTAGTATTTCCTCCAGTAATCATAGTTTACATACTGATGGTTCATCGAGCCTATTAAGGGGACCAGAGTGCCCTACCTTAGCTGACTTGTCAGTGGATGACTCAGACACCGTCGCTCCCTTCACCTCTAGCTTCGGGTCCTGCTGAAAACCAAATGATGGGTAATATAACCAATCACCATATTATTGACGATTCTCAAGAGGCCTTGTACATTTAGGTTCAATGATCTGCAGAAACTGGTGCACATTATGTTTTAACGCCTATAAATGTTACACAGATTTGACGCTGCGTGTATCAGAAACATGGCCTGTTTCTTTTGTTCTATTAAATATAATACAATTATTTTAGCATTTTCTATTGCAACTTTAACATCTGTGGACACGGTCGCCTCTTTTTGGTTTTAGAGTACCACTGAGCATATTGTGTAACACAATCTATGTCTAGCACTCCAATGTTGTCAAGAATTAAATCACACTATTAGATTGTACAGAAAGCAGAGAATTAACAATTATCTCCTTCCAATTAATGCCAAGGCCAGCCATCAGGTGTGGCAGCCTGTCCAAGCCCGTTACCTGCTTGGTGGGTGGGGTGAAGACGTCGGCCCCGGTGAACAGGTCGGTGCTGGACGCGCTGGTCGTCGCGCCCTTCACCTCCACCTTGTCCTTCAGACTGCCCGGAGGGGAGGTGGCCGGGGACGAGGGCGGGGAGGTGGGCGGCGGGAAGGGCTTGGACTCCTTACTCGGGGAGAGGGGACTGCTGGCCCCAAACAGGTCTACAGCAGGGTCCTCCTCAGCAGACCCCCCGAACAACACGTCCTCATCAGCGAAGAGACTGCGGGTACGAGGCTTGGTTCCCTGTAACGAAGATATTTAAGATAAGAAACGAATTAAGGTACTGGTAGCATAGTGCTGAGTTTATATCATTTTAACAAAATCTGTTATATCTTAAATATAGAGACTAAATGGTGACAAGGTAAGCCAGAATTCAGTGCCTATTCGTCTGGCTAATGCATTTCTAAAATGTAATTTTCATAATGTAGCTGTCGATTTAAACTGAGCCACAACAGGGAACTTTACAGGATTGATTGCTCTCTCCCCATATTTCCCTACAGTCTTCCTGCCTTGCCTCCTGTATGGAGACCAACGTGTGTATCATACTGAATTCAGCTGATAATTCAAACTAATAGTATACACCATCTCTCTCTCAGAGATGTCAGTACGTTTCTGACGACATTCTCTATACTCAGGGATGTAAGTCAGGGACAATGAAACAATCTGAAACCCAACAAAGGAAATCTGAAATCATCTTGAAATGCTTTAAAAAGTGATGTGAGAAATTAATTTTGAAAATAATTTTTCGAGGTGATGATGTGAAAAAATCTGTAATCAGACAAAAATCTGAAAACTTGTATTCCTGTATACTTGACCATGAACCTCACCTTTGTACTGTTGGTTGTTTCAGTGGAAGGAGGGGGAGGGGGCGTGCGCCCGAATAGGTCGTCCTCATCGTCGTCGTCAAACAGGGACAGGGTGGTGGCGGTGCGGGGCCGGTCAGGGGCAGGCTTGGTGTCAGCCACCTGGGACAAACCATGCTTGTTAGTCAAAGGTTCATAGGGAGCCAAAAGTGGTGCTTAAAAGTGATACGATTTTAAGGAGCTAAAATCGCTATACGTTCACAATATAAGAGTCTGTTTTAGATTTTGTTAGTTCGCATTTATCAATGGGACACTATTATAATAAGGGTATTTTAAGATGCTGAAGCGATTTTTCGCTGTCTATATTTTACAACAGGACTGACTTAAACTCATACGGTATTTCTCTAGCTGTTTGAGCGTTCCATTGAGCACCACATTACTTTCAGTCCACTTAAACATGGAGGGAAATACCAATAAAATTCAAAACATAGGTGAACGTGGAACATGCAGTAGAAACAAAGTTTCTTTGAGTAGGCGGTAATTTTTGGATTCAGTCCCACATCAACTGGGGGCCATTTGATGTAGTCCAATCAGACAACAATTTTTTCTCAACAATTTTATCTCATGAAAGTATATGTTAAATTTGATGATGGCATTAGTAAAGGGGGTCAGGGGCTAGGTAAATAATTATCATACTTAAGAAACATGTATACCTTTGGCGCTGGTTCTTTCTTTGGTGGTGGTGGTGGTTGATCTTTGACCTCGCCAAAGAGGTCATCGTTGAAGAGGTCCCCGGGCGGGGCGGGTTTCTTCTTGTCGGTCGGTGGTACCGTACTGGCAGGTTTAGCACCGAACAGGCCTCCGTCTCCCTCATCCTCATCGTCCAGGAACAGGCTGGTCGCCCGCGCCTTCCCCTTACCAGCCGCCTGAAGACAAGCAAATAGGCTTGGTTATTGAATTTATATTTAAATAGCAAAAAAGAAAGAAAAATAACACAAAAACATATGAACATTGACAGAGTTGTGTTAACTGCATTGCATGAACTTTGAAAGTATAACGGAGGAGGTTAGAATGAGTATTTTTTCTCAAATTCTGTTGGCTACAAAAATTCTTATATATCACATACTAATACTAGTAACATCATATCATAACGTTCAATAGACGAACAAACGTGTGTAATCTTACTTTATCCATCTTTGGTAATGATAACCTTAAATTATCCTTGAACAGAATGACAGCAAGACTGTACCTCGGTGGTTTTTGGTTTTGTTGTAGTGGCGAAGAGATCCTCCTCTTCGCTGTCCTCCCCGAAGAGACCCTTAGCTGGGGCTTTGGAGACGGCCGGCTTCGGCTTACTGAAAATACAGAGACAACAGGGAATGAGACGTAAATAAAACTTCTCACTCAAACACAATTATACAGACCTTTGGTTTCAAGGTCTGGGTATAGGCAATAGCATAATAGCTCTGGTCATTCATGCGGTTGCTGTCAACACACCACCTAGCTACGTCTTCAATAGTTATATAGATCAATAAGCAGTATGTCCGACTTATCGTCCAGTTGTCAGTTTAAAGCAGCTGGTGTGTAAGGTAGAGAAATATAGTTCTTTGCGCTGTTGTGGACATTTTACAGGTACTTGAATATCAAACGACCGACCGTGGGAAACGTATTTCTGTTTAACAATATTTAATACGGGAGGCATTCGAGAGGTGCGTTTGGCATTCATGTTGAATTATTTTTTAAACATACAAGGTTCAATAGTATGTTATACTTCAAATGCAACCATTTTTACCTATTCATCAGTATATAGGTCTCAATTGAAATATTACCAGGTCACCTGACATGACCATACAGAGCAAGATGTTCGGCCATTTCAGAAACAAGAGAAAATATTTTTTTCAGTCCTCTGGACTGAAAAACCTTGCTTTGGTGGCGAAATATAATCATCTATATTGATCAATGACTTGTGACTCCACCCTTCCTACCCCCTGTGACAAAGTATTAGCTATAGATCTGGTCAGCAAGAAACAGCTCATTTTGTGTTCCTTTTATTGTGACATGGCAAAAGTTAAGAGTTCTGGCTAGATTTTTTAAATGTTATTTTATATGAAGTGCTGTACATTAACAGGACACATTATTGTCATTACACTTCAAATGTGTCATTAGAGTTGCATTTTGGTGAATTAACAAGAACATAGGAAAAGACAACCTAACAGGAGGTGACGGAGAATGTTAAAGTTTTTCAGTTCTTTCTTGTGTCCCAGATCTATAGGCGGTCTGGCCTATGTGGCTCCACTATAGGGGGGAGTGGGAGGGGTAGTAGGGGAAGAGTTAAGAGGGAGTTTTAGATATTGGTTCGATGAACGCCAACCTGTAAGTGTGTCGTCACTGGATCCTAAAGATAGATCAGGATTAGGGGAGCAGCCCTCTCAGGTCATAGGGCCCTCAGGTAAGGGCCCATCAGACCAGTTTAGGCCCCACCACCTGAAGGGCCACAACAAACGCCTGGCACTGTGCCTAACTGAAATAACTGAGGGTAGTGTACATGACCCAGGGCCAGGCAGGTCTACACTCAAGGGGGGGGGGGGGGGCGTGAGGGCGGGGCGGGGGGGGGGGGGGTGTGTGGGGGTCACACTACCTGTTGCTTCTGATTGCTACGAAATCATATTATGGTGCGGAAAGGGTCTCTGTAGTACAGTTTTGGGTGGAGGTGGGGGGTGGGGGAGGCTGCCTGCCGTGCCCTACCTGTCAATCATCCTTCTTGCCCCTCCTATACTTCTAATAATACAACCACCACCACTGGCACCAGTGACCAATGAGAGAATACCCGTGGTCAGAGGGGGTTGGAGTGAGGGGAGGGTGGAGGGGTCCAATTAGTACCAATTTCATGCCTCTTGACTCTACACAATGGAAAAACATCCGACAGTAAGGCTTTGGGGGCGGACTCGCCCCAAACCAAAAATGACAATGGAATACCAGGATATGTGACAAGGCAATACCTGGTCATCTCATACCAGGAAATGTCACACGACCATAAAAGGTCTCTCAACTATGCTAGGATACCTTACTAGGCTATTTTATACCGTCTGATATTGCCATACTATTACACCACAATGAGCCCTCTCAAAATACCATACCAGGCCATCCCAAATGATTATAGCAGGCCATCTCAAAAGCCCATATGAGGTCATCTCACAAGGCTGTACCAGGCAAAGACATACCTGACCATCGAGGCCTACGAGCATATTCTATGACATAATGATAAGGCCATACCCTTCTTTAAAAAAAAAAAAAAAAAAAACAGACAATGTCATAAAAGGTCGTCCAGGACACCTCAAAATGCATAGGTGCCTTCCGTTAAGTAGGTACATCAGGGGGGGGGGGGGGGGTTATCACATTTTTAAAAATTTGCGAACGTTCTTGTACAAATCTAATGCGTACACTGAACAGATTGATCATGACCTATATATTTCACAGTAGCTAGAGGGCCCAGACCATCCAAACAAAGTGATGTGTTGTTACCTCCTTCATCTTACTGCCAGCCAAATGGCACCTCTGACCCCTGACCTCTAACCTTTGACCTGCCTACTTACCTGTCAGGGTGACAGTTGGTGCTCTCCAGGTCTCGCCGCTTAAAGCCCTTCGGTTTACTCAGGTTTAGAGAGGCAATGTATTTGCGGAACTTGTCAAAGGTCTTTTTGTGTTTTGAGGTTTGTTTCTTGCAGCACTGTCTATCCTGCCAATCACAGTGGCAGTGGGTTTGACTCCACTGGTCATCTGATAGGGGGGCCATGGTCAGCTGAGGTGGACCCTCACCTAAAGCGGCAGTGGTAGAAGCCTCAATGGGGCCTTGACCACTGGTCGACTGACCAACAGGGGAGGGTAACCCAGAGTCACAGGGTCTAGGATCACAGTCCTGACTGACAGTGTCAGAAGTCAAAGAGCCATTAGAGCTGTAAAGGGAGGAGGGGCGGACTGGGCGGCTCTTTGTTGTGGGGATGTCCTTCGATCTCTCATTTCCCAATACAGAGCAGTTTTTGTTGTGGTACTGACAAGTGTCTTTGACCTGCTCCTTTCCGTGTCTACATTCGTGGCCATGGCCAGCCTTACATTGTTCTTTGAAGTACTTACAGTCCTTGCTATGGGCTGCTTGTTTATTATCCTTGTTGTGGCCGTCCTTAACCTGGTCAATAGTACCTCTACAGTCCTTATCATGGCTCTCCTTAGCCTGGTCTTTAAACCCCTTACAGTCCTTATTATAGCTCTCCTTGGCTTGATGTTTCACCCCTTTACAATCCTTACTGTAATTCTTCCTACCATGTAGTTTGTTTCGTGTAGAACTCATTGACTTTAGCATAGAGTCTAGGAAGGAAGCTTTACGGTCCTTAGATGGAGGGCGAGACGTGCGTCCGGGGTCTGTGGAGAAGTCTCCCCGCGGTAGGGCATCTACAGTGAGATAACTATTTGTGGGACAGGAGGAGGAGAGGGGTTGACTGTCCACCTCCTGACCCACCCCTGCCCCTACATGTTCCTCTGACCGAGCCATTGGCCTGCGCCCTCTCAGCCCTGGAGACAGGTCCGACAGACTAGGGAGGTCGGTCGGTAGCAGGTCGGGGAGGTCCCTGGACCCCTCCCCGGGCAGCGCTTCCAGCCGCCCCGGGAGGCAGGTCTCGGATAAGGTCTTGTTAAAGGTGGGCTGGGCCACCTCGCTGATGGACCGCTGTAGGATCGGGATGGTGGAAGACCGCGGTAGGCCACCTACCCTACCGGTACTCTCTGCTGGACACTGGTCACCCCCCTGGTCAACATCTAGAGGGTTGGCCCAAAGTTCCACGGCTGACCGGCGTTTGCTGGGCGCAGGGCGATGCCCCGAGTCGCCCGCTTTACTGATCCGCCTATACATCTCTATAGGTGACTGGTCGTCAACTGAACATTGTTATCCCAGATTCAAAGGTCCTGAAAGACTAGTAGGTGCCTTAACAAAGGATCCAGGTTCATCCGCTGAGAGTCAGCTACTACTACATTGGGTTGCTGCTCTCATATTCACAAAGTTAACTACTATCTTATCCATTCGATGTCACACTTTCATCTATGACCGTATATGTACGTAAATAGAAACTGCTTGTAGATGTGCTATTAAAGTACAAAATAAAAGAACAACATTGTCGTTACTCCCTACATAAGTTTGTCCAACGCTGAAGTGTATTCAAATTGTTATCCAATATTCACAGTGCTTGAAAAAGCTAGAAGGTGCCTTAACATAGAAACCTGGTTTCAGACACTATTCCATTATTGAATTGGTAGTACCATCCATAGGTTTATAATATAACCAGCAGTTCCTATGCAAGCTGCATTAATCCAGGTATGTACCAGAAGCATTGTGTGGGTCAGCTCTCGGCAGCTGGTGGGGTCAGAAGACCTCTATCTAACACATCAACGGTCAACATCCAAACTAATAGGCGTGGAGAATTAACCATAAGAAAACCAGGCCAGATACTTCCCGTGTACGTAAATAAGTAGGCCTTAAGACAGTAGAAATTGCCACTTAGTTTGAGCGTGCTGGTACATTTCACACTGCAAATCAGCCCGGATTTGGTGTGCTACAGGTTGTTTCCGCCTGTACCAGTCCTGTGTGTATCCATCGGCCAAAAAGCTGACCTCACACACGGGAACCAGCATTCCCGGGCTGCGCCGGGCACCAGCTGCGTCTAATGACGTCGTCTCCATGGTAACCACGTCGGCCTGACGACCCCTTATTGATTAGACCACCATGCTGGTATACGGCTATATCGGTATAACTTATACATACAAACACGGCCCCGTCGACTCACAGTATAGGTATTTAGTGAGATGTTTGTATTACAAGTCCCTGTACACGGACGTTGTTGGGTAAATTTTACATATCATAAGTATTTAAGGACTTTTTCTTATGTTTCCGAAACGGAGAGGGGTGGAGAGTTTACTAGTTTGCTACCGACACTATGACCTGTGTCAACATGCACGTGAAAATAATTATAGACTAAATATCTTTTCTTCATTATTTAAGCCTACTGAAACTGTTTGTTACAGACGTACCTTTCCCTATGATACAGCAAGATATTTGTCCCATTACAGTATTTAAACCGACCACGTCTTTTCCCGCTATTGACAATCTTCTCAACTTATACAGTTCCGCTATGGG
Source organism: Lepidonotus clava (assembly GCA_936440205.1). Classification (NCBI taxonomy): domain Eukaryota; kingdom Metazoa; phylum Annelida; class Polychaeta; order Phyllodocida; family Polynoidae; genus Lepidonotus; species Lepidonotus clava. The sequence goes on from OW387138.1 coordinate 26,391,685, forward strand.
TAGCCCCCCTCGCACCCCCTCCTCTCATATATTAGACAGACCTTTGAAGGTTTTTTTCTAAAAAAAAAAGAAGCTTATGACACGCCGCCAATATCCCGCCAATTACATGCACTAAGTACGTGAGGTATGGGCATTTCTCAAATATTACAAGCAAAAATATGGATAGTAAGAAAAAGGTAAATACCGACAATGCCATTTTGATTTGTATACAATATCATCGCAAGGACGATACCTCTAATATCCTAAACCGTGCTTAAACGTACTCCGGGTACATCGTTAGGGGCATCAGCGGAGGGACACCTGAGGGAAGGGCACTTGTGAAGGGCATCAGTGTAGAGTTTCTCAAACAGAGGCACCGAGACAGTGGCACCGGAGGAGTGGCACCAAGAATAGGAGCACTGAGATATGGCATTTAAAGAGGGGCAGCGGCACTAGGGACAAAGGAGGAAGGTAACTCAGGGGCGGATCCAGAGCCAGTGCTCTGAGGGGGGGAGGGGGGTAAACCCTGACCCCTGTTTAGTGTTATAATAATGAAAATCAAAAACACCACATTACACAGATCTTAAACAGATTTTAACCATCGAGACCCCAGATCGTGACCATGAATCTCTGGATTTTCACTGGATTTCCCTCCAGAATTCCAGAGATTCTTTTTAATTAGCGTTGTTCAAGGCTTGACCCAAGCTCATTGATTAAATTTATAGACATATGGTTTGTGGCATTTGTTAGGGAATTTATTCAGCTTTAAAACGATATATTGGTTGGTTTTGAATGTTGAATACTTATGAAAGTGTTAACATTGGAAAATTATGGAAAAGTTAGGGGAAAATCGGGCGTTTTTTCGGGCGGCTATGGCCGGATTGTGCAGTACACCCTCGGGCGGCCATGGCCGGATTGGGGGCTAAAGGATTAAGATGCCAAAATTGTCTCCATTTGGACTAGAGGGGGCAGTTGCCCCTATCCCCCCCCCCATCCTTGGATCCGCCACTGTCACTGACACAAGGGCACTAGGACAGGGACATTACGGAAGGGTCACTAAGAAAGGCGGACGCAGACGGAAAATACCGAGGAAAGGCCAAGGGGCCTTCCATAAAGTATGTACGCATCAAAGAGGGAGGGGAGTCTGAGATTTTTGAAAAATGTGCGTACGTCCCTCAAAAATCGAATGTGTACTTTAACTCAAGAGGGGTGGGGGGGGGGGGGTCTGAAAACTTAGTAGGAGGCAACAAGGAGGGTGTGTAGGATGGGAGCAGGGTTCATTGGGAAGCAAGGCCGGGGATGTGGGGGGCCCTTACCGGAGGTGGGACAGTGATGGGGACAGACCAGGCAGAGAGACCCGGATAAAGGGGGCGCCACCTGGTGGGCGGAATGTGGCCGCACCACGTGGTACTGACACGTGACTCGGCGGTGGCCAAATAACGGAGATTTATGGGATCTTGGCGGGCCCCAACCCAGCGGTCAGTACATGTATTTAGATGGAGACGATACATAACGCGGGTAGCACAGATATGAACGGGGGTGGGACATTATGTATCAGGGGGACGAGGGTTAATAGGTGCTCAGGGTTTTACACTTGTGATCCATTTAGTGTAATGTATGGCAGATTATGTGAGGAAAAGTATGGATCACATGTCATATGCCACCAGCCGTTAGCCTTCTGCAAACAAACTGTGATGCGAGACAGGTATTTCTAAGGACCATGACCACCCACAGCGGGAGAACGAAGCATTGTTCCAGTATCGATCTGGTACATGTCCTTTGTTATAATAAACATGAATACACACAGTACAGGTTGAAACGATGTTCAAAAGGCATACTATTTAGTGTACAAAATGTAATCTAGTCGTTTAAAAATTTTCTTCTGCTAAAATTATACCAATAGAAATCAATGACTTGTGACACCACCCTTGCAGACAGGTATTATTGGTAGGGCAAAATACTTGTCAACCTGAGTACAAAGCCCCTCCCCACAAGCATACTGCTACTGCAATGGCACACAGGTAAGCAGGTAGGGAGGGGGTACTTCTCAATAAGAGTATATGGCCAGTCTCTATAGGAATGGTGCAACTGACTGGTGTTAAAATTATATGAGTCTGTCTCACCTTGTTGCAGTCGCGAACAGGTCGTCTTGTGGTTCCTCGGCAAAGAGGGAGTTGCTGGAGGCGGAGGGGCTGACATCCTTCTTGACAGCCCCGGCCGGCGCGGCGGGTCGGAGGCCAGTGGCCGAGGCCCCTGACCGCCCGCTCGACTGGGACGCCTTGTCCTGATCCTCCCACTCATCCTCCGACTCCTGCACACAAAAAAGGCAGAAATTTAAAGGCTTATCAAATATTCATGTATATCTATTCATTTTGAAAGGCGTCACGTTAGCAGGTGTCCTGGTTAATGGGTCGGAATGTTGCTTACCAATGTAGAATTTTTTAATTAGACTTTTATGAAACCAATTCAAGGTCACACTTTTACAAATGTAAGACCTCTATATACATACTTATTCCACAAAGACAAAGTGTTTCTAAAATTATTTTACTATCAACAAAATTTGGCATCTGTTCCTCTTTCACAAGCACGTACTCTGGTACTTAACAAATACATGCATGTAAAATATGGAAAAAAAAATTAAAGGGAGAAAATAAAAAGAGAAAGCAAATCCGCCAATCACCAATCACCAAAGTACACTGATTCAATCATTAAAGAAAATCGTCATATTCTTAATATTCTTAATAGTCTTCTTTGAAATGCCTTTCCCAAGTTATGACCCTTCGACCCCTTTCCGAATAACGTACCTCTTTGTCTGAGGGTGGTCGCTGGGCCTTGATGGCGGCGGCGAGTGGGTTACTGTTGGTCCCGAACATGGACACGGCACCTGGGGGCAGCTGGTATAAAGAAGATAACAAGTTTTTTTTGTTATTCATTTCAAAGTGAATCTTTCAAGAGAAAACTCTCGGATCTTCCAAAATGGCCAATCTTGGTACAACGTAGCCGAGGTACATGAAAAAAGATGCTACCATCGACCATGTATAGCTGCGAAAAGTTTACATTAAATTTTCGTTGCAACAGTGAGTAATGTTTCATACAGCTACAACTCACAAAATATATATGGTCAACTAATACATATTCAACATTTTCCATTACAAATTACTGATATTATGAGTTGATGTAGTAGGAATTTATGCAACTACTGTTAACTTTCTGGTTAGTCCTAGAATCTGACCCACCTTTTTCTTGGGCTTGTCATCCTTCTGAGGCGGTGGTGCTTTGGCAGTGGGGGCGGCGGCCGCGAATAGGTCATCGTCATCATCGTTAAACAGACCCGACTGGTGGTTCACCTCGGGGGCTGGAGAAAGGAGCAGGAACGTTAATGTACACATAGGTGAATACATAAAAACTTTGCCTTATTATACCAAAGTGTGTTATTTCTTCTAAGGTTATTGGTAATGATCGAAATATCGAAACCTACTTTACAAGTACCCTGAGACCAAAAACTGCCGTGATATATTTTTGAACTACAAAAAACTGTTCTTCTGTATCACTCTTCAGGCACTCACATATAGTGAAACAAAATTATTTAATTAAATATACTTAAGAGGGACTTAATTAACAGGCTCAAAAATATCTTTGTCAGTATAGTAAATGTAGCACAGCTGTGCAGTTGCTGAACTGGAAATATAATTATATCCTGACTAACGTTGGTTGAGTAAACCTGGGACAAAATTTCGCGTTCATGCAATAATATCAGACCCACACGATTTCAGCAGGTGATCTTGAGGAAACAAATCTTTATTACAAATGCTGCAGGTTCCTATCAATTACTTTGGAGAAAAATATTGTAATCTTTACCTTTCTTCGGCGCCTCCTTCTTGGGCGGTACAGCGGCGAACAGGTCGTCCTCGTCGTCGTCAAAGAGCCCCCCACTCGGGGCGGTGGTGGCGGGGGCGGGTTGGGTGGTCCGGGTCTTCTCCGCTACAGCAGACTTGGCCGGTTCGGTTAAGTCCTCGTCCTCCGTCGTCTGTGTGTTACCCCCAAACAGATCGTCGTCACCCCCTGGAGTAAACGGGAGTAGGGACGAAATAAAAAGGTTATCAGTCAAATTTCACGCTCGAGTTGCCTTTACATTTCCCGAATTTCCCCAGCCTTACGATGCATTTCCCCTCACATGTTTTCACAAATTAAGAGTGTACTTGGACCTTGAAGGACTCAAGCACAACATTATTGTTACAGACAACTGGCGGGGAAAAAAGAGATTATTCAATGGATTTCCGTGTCCTAATATTTTAGAACCATGAAACAATATTAACCCAGAAAACTAAATTCCTTGTTTCCATCAATACTAAGCAACCGATTCAATAAACACGCTACATCCAGTGCCCTATCCGACAGTTACTCATTACAGAGCTCTTTGAAATATGGGGAAAAACAGGTTTGTTGGAGAACAATCTGTGGACTATCCTAATATTTTTTCTATCATTGCCGTTTGAAACTTTGAAGACAAAGCAAAATATAGGATATGAAATAGCACACCTTATCGAGCCTCGATTTACAAATCAGTGCAAGCCTTCGTTGAAGACTTGGATCAATATACCTAACCAATTCAAGAAAACGTATGACTTACCACCGAATATCGAGACGCCCCCTACGGGTACTTTCCGCCCACTCTTAGTACGCGGTCGGGACGCGGGCTCTGCAACATAGGAGAACACACAGGTAACAACAAATGGCACATACGAACGGCCACACATAGGAAACGGTCTACATCACCAGCTGATACTGATACTGATAGCTGTTTGTATACTGTACTTTGGTGGTATGCTGCTTTTTAATGTGGTCTCTTTTTGCAGGACAAATCATTTTTTTGAACAATACATGATTATTTTTATCGCATTAATAAGTTTTAAAACTATTTAAATGTATAACAGTAATCTATTCTAATTTTTGCTATTACGTGCTGTGGTGAGCTCCCATGGGGGGCCTGCCATTACCACAATAACGTGAATGCCGATGAGAGTTAGCGGACTCAAGAGAAAATTCTCACATTTGAAAAAAAACTCACCTTTTGGTTTGGGCTCCTCCTCCTGTTCCGACCCCGACGTCGTCTCCCTCCGCGGACGGGCGGCCTGCGGTCGGGGCTTCTCCTCTATGACGTCATCAAACAGTCCTCCCTATCCGTACAAATGTGGGACGATGCAACAGCAAGTCAAAAATCCTGAGTATATCTGTCTACGTTTAGGTAAATAGCTGACCAATATTGAACAGATCAGACTTTCTTTTATAGTAACTGAATTATTTAAACGTCTGTGGATGGAGCAATTTTTGTTGCTATACTGAGATGTCGATTATATTGACAATTACTCTATTTTCACATCTTATTAATTTTTCAGTCAGTGGTTTTATCATTTATTAATCAGATTTTGTTATAGCTTTGGGGGCGGTAATGTGACATTAGTAGCATTATTCTGATATATTCTAACTGACAATAAAGTTTAATTTATGAAGTGCTTGTTTTTTTTCTAATAATACGGTTATGTTAAACCTAACTGTACCGACCTCGTTCTCGTCGTCGTCGAAGAGGCCGCCCCCTGACGAGGAGAAGAGACCACCCTTTTTACCGAACGGCGAGTCCTCGTCCTCCATGGGTGGGGGGCCGAACAGGTCCTCGTCTGAAACAGGGTATATATGTATCATAATGTGTAAGTTACGACGGTTTGAATATCCGATGTGTTTTTGCATTAAGGTAAGTGTATCAATCCGGATTCCAATTCGTCCATTGATAATTATTCAGCCTGTTTTCTGAATCGCCCTACAATGATCCAGACTGACTGTTATTAATTCTGATTACCACCTATCGCCACCCATCGCCCTACAATGATCCAGACTGACCGTTATTAATTCTGATTACCACCTATCGCCACCCATCGCCCTACAATGATCCAGACTGACCGTTATTAATTCTGATTACCACCTATCCCCACCCATCGCCCTACAATGATCCAGACTGACCGTTATTAATTCTGATTACCACCTATCGCCACCCATCGCCCTACAATGATCCAGACTGACCGTTATTAATTCTGATTACCACCTATCGCCACCCATCGCCCTACAATGATCCAGACTGACCGTTATTAATTCTGATTACCACCTTCAAGTCTTTAAAATGTTTCAGGGAAACTTCAGTCCAGGGAAAGGGGTACGGGGATCCCTGTCTGTGTGAAACATGAGATTTGTGTGGTATTTTTTTAAAGAAAAATAAGCATTTCTCTCTGTTAATAAGTGGCTTCTATGCTCAGCTTAAAGCGATTGTAACCTACTTCAACGTACATGTTATTCTTGAGGACAGCTTTTACTTGTAAATAGAAAAAAACTCTTATCTTAGGTCACTCACCGTCCTCCTCTTTGGGTATTTTCGGTTTACTCGAGCTCCGCTCCTTCCGCTCCTTCTTCTCTTTCACCTCTGTAATAAGTGAATTTATTCTTGGAGTTGTCATATGTTGTGAATCTTCTTCCAGATTCTTATTTTTATAAGATGAACATTGATGAGCAAAATATCTAAACGGTTTTAGACTGGATCGCAAGAAACCTATTTTCAAATTTCTAATATCTTTATCAAATGAAATCTAAATCATATTTACAAAGTTGTTTTACTTTCTAAATATGCAGGGTACAGACTTTGTTTGCTATTTTTGAAGCTACTGTATATTTTTCTTTTATCTATATTATGTTTAATGCAAGACCACAAGTCAAGCTCCGCCACTTACCACTGGAACCAGGAGCGCCGAGTTTGGCTGACAGTTCGTTCGCAAAGCTGGGTTTCCCTGCTGACGGCTGAAGTTAAAGTCAAAAATATAGTTTTAATTAAATGTATTTGCTAGACGATTTGAATTTATGTTTTGGGGACATTGGAAATATCACAGACAGAATTCAAGTTCAAACGTTTTGCACATTTCATCAAAAGATAGAAATGTCGCATTTTGCATAAAATGACATAATTTTGTCTACTAAGTACTGGGTAACCTACTTGTTTGTAAAATGAAGTACATGTCTTATTACAAGAATTGAATTAAATCATTTACTTGGTGTATTTGCTCCTCCTCAGACTGGGGTTCGGCGTCAGAATCGTCATCTTTTGTTCCGAAGATTTCGCTGTCCGTCTGGAGAAGGATACAACTTTATATGATAACAGTAAACGAAATCTATATCTAACTGAATTAAGTTCTGCTCATACTTTAATCAATATTCTAACCAGTACACCTCAGTACATGTCAATCCCTAAATTTAAAATGTATCAGCATGCTGTAAGTATATCAATTAGCATGAATTTCCCTCTTGGGACACTGTAGCCCTGTGAACCATACATCGGGAAAGTGCACATCTAAGTCATGAATATGATATGAAGATCCCAGAAATAATGACCCGATTAAAACATTTGGGCAAAGCTATCCAAAGTTTCCATTCTACCATAAAATGTGTTAATTATCAAACACCAGCATGAGACTGCTGATGCTCTATCACTCCTCAGCTTACCTCTGACTCGCTTGCAGAGTCGCTATCGGAGGTGATGATGGTGGGTTTACGGGTTGGTTTTCTCTCCTCTTCTGACTCTGACTCGTCGTCGGTGCTGCTGTCAGACGCACTCAGTGACCCGCGGTCCGACTGGTCCTCCTCTGACAGCACGTCGTTCAGACCCACGTCATCGTCAGTCATGAAGGCCTGGCTGCCGATCAGGTAGGGCAGGGCGCGCGACAAGTATGGGTCCTGGACCACATGAAAAGGGGGTTAAAGGTTATTTAGGACGTTTCAAAAACCAAGTTAGGACTGTGATATTACTATTTTGTAGTGTTTCCATAATTCAAACACCTCTTAAAAGATTCTTGCTTTTAGACACTGAAACGGACTAGCTGTCTTGTGACAGTCGAAACTACAACCTTTTGAAACCTTATAATTTTCAATACAAACATTTCTTAAAATACATTGAACTGTATCAAACCAAACTTCATAAGTTTGGTGGACAATTAATTCATTTGAGGATCATTTTGTGTTTTACATCAACATGTTTCGATTCTTTCGAACCTTCATCAGGAGACAATGTTTTAAGTGAGGCAGTGCGTACCTTAGGTTCAAGTATGGTGTCTGTTTGGTAGTTCGACTCCTCCTCATCCTCAGAATCAGAGTTGATGTCATTGACATCGAGTTTCTCAAAGGCTGTGTCTATAACGTTGAACCCTAACTTCATGGCGTCTACGATCTTGGGGATAAGTGCGGCCTCGCGCTCTTCTCGCGTTTTTTCCTTTTCGTCCTTTTTCTCAGAATTCTCTTCAGTTTCTGTATTGACATCCTCATCATAGACGCGCTACAGGGAGAAACACTCATGAACTAAATAACCAAAATACTATATCGTAGATTCCTCAAAAGAAGTACAGCGTTGTAGATGTTTACTCTCTGTTGTATCGAATAGCGAGTCCCTTAATTTCTAATTCCAATTTTCAGGTGGGAGATAACCATTTACTCCAAAACTGCCTTTTATTAAACATGTATTCAATTTCAAATATCACATACATAGAGTATTAGAAAACACCGTGTGTTATTGCAATATACACAGGATAAATGTGTTAATTAGTAGGATTACTGATAGCAGCTGGTTTTCGGCATACGTACGTTTTCTACGAACTGAGTGTTGGCCAGCATTATAAAGTCATTAAAGGCGCCCTGTACACGGATTCCCGTCAGCTGAAAACAATGCGATGAAAAAGTATTCAGTTAACCAGGTTCCTACACAACATCCTCCTCATTGATATTATATTTTGATAAAGACTGTCCGTTGCCTTATTCATACGGAAGCAGAACATGAATTTCTATATAAATTCAATGGTTTATTAAAGAATATTTATTGCTCATCTTAGGTACTGCTTAAATATTATATATTTAATAGATTTCACCCGAAACAATATTACACATAAGATAAAACCTAAATTTTGAAAGATTATAAGATTAAAACAACTGTTTTTACAATATCATATCAGTTATTCATGTTCGTTTACGTCCCCGCAATGTAACAGTGCTGACCTTTGACTCGTGGACCAGGCCGTTCACCTGTTCCTGAATGTCGTGTGTCCTGGAGATGATGCGCTGGGAGAAGTCCTGAAGGTACTGTAACATCTGTCAAAGAAAACAGTTCATATTGGTGAATCAGTGTACTTGAACATTGCAACATCTGAGATTCTGATTCAAATGTCTGAAATAAATTAATTTTGCAGATGTGTGTAGGAATAGTCCTTGCGTATTCGGAAATGCACCTAGGCCTCGTATAGAAAATGTTTGCCATAGGAATTTATTAGGTAATAAGCATCAGGGTTATCTCTGGTTTTCACGTGTATTACATGATATAATGCTATATAACAGATCAAAGATGTAAACAAATAATTATATGCATGTGCACACATTATAGTGCATCAGTCTAAAAAATATAATGATTTTGCATAATCAATAGATGCTCATGTTTTCTGAACAAGGGTTTAACTAACGATTTGGACATACACCTACTACATCACTTCAAAGTATTGTACCCTTGTAAACGGGACTTTTTAAGTATATTACACTGATAATATATCAATATTCAACTACATTATGGATCAGTAGCAAACACCCTTTTCAATGAACCCCTAGGGGATCTTAAAAGCTTAATTTTATAGCTAATACAATGAAGATCTAATTCAACACAAATTACAATAATCTCATCAGGATCACTTACACCAGCGTCCCCGGCGAGTGACCAGTCATTGGCGGCCTGCCTCATCTCGTCCACCGTCCAGGGCCGCTCCCACACGTTCACCGCCTCCACCCCGCCCGCCGCCTGAGGTCATTATGTGAGACAAGAAATTAATTGAAGGAAGCAAGAATATTGTAGCAAGCAATTTGCGATGAACATAACTGGTAATGCTTCACACGGGTAGTGGTAATCAAAACACGAGTATGTGTTTAATGAACAAACTTTATGGTTGTTATAATGACATATACGTCTAAATACACGTTTGGTCTGGCCCTAGATTTGTAATCAATTTGGAAATGAAGAATCACAGGCCTGATACTGATGGGTCCCACCCTCGGGGGCTGCAAAGTTTGTTGATCTACATATCCCCAAGAACGACTCAAATGCAGGCATTGGGGTAGGGGGGGGGGGGATGGCAAGCTTGGCCTTGGCTCACCGTTTACTTTTCAAACTAAAGTGTCATGTTGTGTGCAAGAAGCGGATGACAGTGGTAAAGTAAAAATTTCAAATTCCCTTTTTTTAAGGGCAGACTTTAATCTACATGTACTTGTATTTCCCAACCACATCCCTCTTTGCCAAGTTTGGGACCCAAAAGGTTGGTTGTAGATCTACTGGCAATCAGGTATGAGAGTTTCAGCCTTTAGCCTAGTCTGCATTATGTTAGCTGTAGAATAACGCCCAGTGTGATGACTGAATCCTAGACTCCTATTGCCCAAATGTGAAAAGGTGTCAAACCCCTGCCACCACCTTTCCCATAGAACAGACTGTAATATCCCTACTAGTTCACCTAATCCCGGGGATTATGTGAACATGTAAGGATATTACAGTCTGGGACATGTGAACATGAAGGGATATTACAGGGGACCCCTGATGATGGCAAGACTTGGCAATGGCACACAGGAAGGAGTTCAAATTATTGTAAAAACGTGTCTCGTAGATCTATAGACTATATCTGATTGTACCGGGGTAGTCTGAAGATGATCAATCAAGATCTCGTCTATTCTATGTGTAGAAATGGAACAGACCCATCGCCATATCTGTCAAACCATGGTTCAATGATCAATAAAAGCATTATCATCATCAAATTGCGCCAAGATCGCCTACCAGTAGGGTTAGTCCTAGACCTAGTTCTACCACTTCCACATCTAAAATTTGATAACAGACCCACTCAAAAACTACATAAAAGTTTGTTTTTCTCTTGATTCATGACACCCATAGCTAATTAGTCACTTGTATATAAAAGATAACGTTGGTAATATTATCCTGGCACTTCCTTACCGCGGATTGTCCCGTTTCTGGCGCGTTATTTTCCATTTTCGATTGCGGGTCTGGGGGCGGTGGCTTGGCCTCTTGTGTTGTGAGCGCCATATTGACGTGATCATGTGACAAGTCGTAAAAGGCCTGGTCATCGTTTTATATGTTAGTTGAGTATGCTTCATTAAGCTTTACTGCTTTTTATTTCGATTAATTAATTACAATATGATCATATGTTTGGTTTTTCTTATGTTCTTTTTATCTGTAATAATGTATTTATGGAGAAAAATGATGATATGCGAATAAATTCGCAAATAACTTTAGTTCCAAAAGTATTCTTCAGAGGGCGCCACAAGTCAAAACATCATGTGCCAGACGAAAACATGCATAGAAAACAACGATAAGTCTTTAAAAACAAGACGCGGGAATCCACGATGACGTTAAAAACAGTGTGGAAAGTGTTACAGAAGTGGCAGAGAAACTTTAACGCCGTTCAGAGGTGTATATTATTGAGTGTGTTGACGATTGCGTTAGGGGTGGTGGTCGGTTGGTGGGGTCCGGCCGCCGCCCTCCACTCGGCCCTGCCCCTCGCACTGTTCACGGCCCACCAACTCACCGCCCCCCGCCGCCTCTCCTACCTCACATCACTCGTAGTCGGCGCCCACAGCTATATCGTTACTAATGTCCGTGCTCTGTTGAGAATCCCCCCCTTGAGACGGACAGAACATGTATCTGAGAGGAGAGAAGGAGAGGGAAGCGTTCCTGAAGTTGAACTAAGTCGATGCCTGGAATACATGTATCGGGACTTTGTCCAATCATGGTACACCCACATCAGCGACGAGCTGGAGTTCTTAGACGAAGCTGAACAGATATTGGGGGAAACCTCATTGTTGATTGTTGACCGTGTACAAAACATTGATATTCATGGCCTTGTGCCTGATTATGTCAATTTGATACACAAGCACATTGTGGACTATCAGGAAGCTGATAAACATCTTCATATTCAACCTAATTTTAGGCATAAAAAAGACAGGTCTAAGGAATTTAAGAAAGTAAAAACAATTGTTGAATCTTTTAACAGATTAGGAAAATGCCATCTTGCTGTGAAAAATGAGGGAGAGTTAGAGTTATCGTACTTGCGTATGTTAGTGGAGAGTATAGTGAAGGTGTTGATGCCCAGTAAATTGTACAGGTGCCCAGCAGCTAAAGATCTAATCCTTGAGATTCTGACATGTCAGGTTTTCCTCCAACTTGTTGATATGTTCAGTAGGCCCGAATTTCTACATGAAGTCATGGTACTCATACTATCTGATGAAACGACAGTATTTCCTGACCCTGCCCCAGACGTTGGTCAGATCAGTGCTGTCAGTACAGAACAAACTCCTTCCACCTCTATCTGTGATAATTCCAGTCCTTCTCACATTCCAAAAGAAACATCATCCACACCGGATGCTGGGTTGGATGATTCCACTAAAACACACATTATAGCCGACACAGCGTTACCTGTGCATGTTGTACGCAATACAGACAGTCACACAAACCCACCTGGCCAAGAGAATGATGCCATAATTGATCAAAACCAGGATCCAGAACCGCATAATCATCAAATTAATCATGTAACAGGCGTTAGTCATCAGATAGGAAAATGCTCCTCTAGTAATGACCTTAGATCAAACTCATCCACGCCACCTCGGGCTTCACCTTCGCAAAAGTTGTCGACTGAGGCATTGGGCGTTGGAGCTCAGGACATGTACGTCAGTGACGCCTTGTCAAAATACTTCAGAATCAGTACCTCCAATATGGACGATGTCAAAGTGGTTGAAACACTGAGAACTCCACAGCATCCCAACGACTCCACAATAAAGGACAATGTTTCAGCAGCACCTTTATCAGGCAGTCGGTCCCTGTCGCCCTCTCCGTCCCCATCTCGGTCGCTCTCTGAATCACCCGTCCTACCGCTACCCCTCATCGGTACTCCGCCCTTCTCTGACACAGACAACCCCCCAACAGACATGAGCTTCAGACCATCCTTCTTTATTCCCAGTGACGATGAGATGTCGATCCACTCTAACAGCAGCTCTGTGAGTGGGGACCAGAGCTTGGTCTTAGAGGACTCTGTGCAATCAAACTCAGAGCCCATCTCACACAGAGACACTCAAAGTGTGAGGGTAGATGAGGCACCAACCAATCAAAACAGCCATAGCAACTTCACACGTGACGTCACAGATAGTAGTCGTGCGCCTCCTGGTAGCAGACATGCTCAACTCATCCTCCATGAGAAGAAAAGACAGTTAAAACACATCCGTAACAACAGTGCCGATATACTCATGTCACATAGCTTGATGATTAACTCCCCATCTTCATTAAGAAAAGTGGCCAGTTCAGAGGCCCTCACTTCCTACAGGACTAACTCCCCTTCTCCGCCCAGCCTCCCTCAGTCGCGCCCCACTTCAGGTCTGGTCAGTACTGCTGCACTCTCCAAGACAGAACCAAAGTCGATGCCTTCATGGAGTGATCCAACCTACCAAGCTCCAGTCCCAACTCCTGTGGTCCCAGATCCCATCCCGGTATCAGTCCCTCCAGTGTCCAGTGGTCTCGCTCAGCGCGGCCCGTCCCCCGGGCCCGGTCTACCGCCCCCTCCCACCGAGCCGCTGGCTGAGGGCCCCATAGAGGCCTCCACTCCAAACATGCCAGACTTCCTCTTTGAGGAGGTCCACATAGACTCTACGGAGAAAGTGCGTGACCCGTCAGGGTCCAACTACGTCATCTACCTCATCAAGGTACTGAGTATATTTGATAGCAGGGTGCCCACGCAGGTCTTATAAGGTCTTGAAAGGTCTTATTTTGGATTTGCAATTTATAAGGCTATTAGAAAGGACTTATTTTCAGTTTGAATTCATTACAAGATAGAATTCTTCTGCCTGTAATTTTGAAAAGGTAAAAAGTTGTTCATTAAAAAATGTCATGAAAAGGTCTTATTTCGGTACCCAATAAGGTATTATAAAGGTCTTATTTAGGTCTAATTTTGATTTCTGAAAAAGCGTGGGCACCCTGGATAGGTAAAAAAGAAAAAAGAAATATGGCAGTGTTGCACTTATTGCGGAAGCTTAAACCATATCCAAATGAGAATAAGCCAGCCTCTATGATCTATCGTAATGTAACCGTCTCATTTTACCAAAATGTTTAATTTGCATCAATTTTCTTTGTTTTAATCCTTTATTAATCTGATGAGGGCTACTCAGTTGCCCCACTAGCCCCCACACCTTGACTCTTTATTTCGACCCGGAACTGACCCTGATAATATATAGTTTTACATTGGTCCCATTGTTAGATCTATAAACTGTGCCTAACCCCGGCGGTGTGCGACCTTTCAGTACCGGGCGTGGCACCTAGAGGACGACACGTGGAACCTGCGGCGGGGGGCCGCCCACCGCCGCTACCGGGAGTTTGTCACCCTACAGGAGCGGCTCGAGGAGCACCCGATATACAAGAAGAAAATTAGAGGTAAGTGCATGCGCAATTAATCTTCTACATCCATCTACACGACTTAGGAATAGGAACGTACAGAAAAATGACATTTTAGATCTTACATTTACATTAAAGTTTTCTTCGGTGTTTTTTTCAATTATTAAATGCCGTCAAAAATCGCCAATCCTAGAGGCATAATTCACGCATATGGTCCTACGCACCTGCCTGACTTACAGAATAAGAAGTTAATTTTGAACCCTAGGAGTACAATTTACAAACAACGTATAAAAAAGAAAATTAGCAACATGTAGTGGAAGTTTTGCTTCACGTCATCTCCGGGAGATGGCGTGAACATAGAGAGAGCGGACAGGGTCACGTGACCTGGACAGCCAATGAACAAGCAGTTCGCGCCATGTTGCCGGACTCCATGAGCACCGGAGTTTTTGCTCCCGGTTTTTGTTAGATTTCTCCTCTCCTGTGTGAGATATTTGAGAAATTTGTGCTGTTTAAGCACAGTGGAGCACCGCTCAACCTACCAAACCTAGTTTTGGCGGGTTATTTGCCGCTTTTGGCGGTTTTCGAGTGGTTTTTCCTACCGGAATCTGCTTTGTCAAAGCAAGCCGGTGGCGGAGGCTCCCGGGGCTGCTGTCCAGCGCCTTTCATCCTCTTTCCTCGTATATTTGTTAATATTACGTGGATATTTACGTGTCTGGAGGACATTCACGTGCTTTGAGGTGAGTATTTACGAGTTTCGGAATCTTTTCATGTTGTTTGAATCGATATTCTTGTAGATATGGCTTTTCCGCCTTTCCGCCTGTCCGCTTGTGACAGCGGTAAGTTTGTCAAGCTTTTGCTTTGACTCGGGCGGTTATTTCACGTGAAATAGCTCCAGAATTGTATTATTTTGGAGGAAAACATGTGTATTTACGTGTTTTCTGATATATTTACGTGTTATTAGTATTCCTCGTCGGGCCATCATACTTCGTCCTCGTCGGGCACGACCGCCCAATGAAGTTCGCCGCCTGCCACCCTCGTGGGTCCCAAACCAGGGGCTTTCACCAACCCTCAGGTTAATCCCCCTCCCAACCTTGGTTTTTCTCAGGTAGTAGCTGAGTTAAAGGGCTTAGGGAAAAATTTTTGTACTGAATTTAGAGGTCTAAATTCCAATGTGGAGACATTGAATACAAATTTACATGAGGGGTTTGAGTCTACTAGGCGTTTATTGACTCAACAAGCTTCAAGTTCTGAAGATGAAGGGGGTGAGAATCTTGGGGATTCTTCAGAGAACGATGATTTAGCTCAGGTTAGTGAGCCTGAACAGTCAGACCAAATTGATCCGTTGTTGGTAGTTAACCCGGGTGAGTCTGGGGGGACCGAGAAGGATGATTCAGAGGAGGTTCCCTCCATTTATGCGGCAAAAGCTGCTAAACTGAAACCCCCAAAGGTTTTAGGCGACCCTCTCAAAGACCCGCATTTAGCGGAGTATATTCAGGGGTTGTTTAAAACACCTATGACGGAAGACGCTTTTACCGAGGCTAAAAAAGTAGTTTTGGTTCCGTCTAATTTACCTTGTTTAATCCCTCCTAGAATACCCGAAGCGGCTTATAAAAAGCTGGATAGTTCAGCCAAGTTTAATGACGGGTTGTATTCAGGGTTCCAGGCTGGCTTAAGCATGATTGGGTCGAAGCTTGCTGTGGCGATGCAGGAGCTTTGTAGTCTTACTACAAAGTGTCCTGAAAACCAATCAGTGCTCGAGCAACTGGATGACACGATGCAATTGGTTGGGTACTTTTTCACCCAGAAGGGCACCGAGAAGCGTAGAAAGAATTTAAAAACAAAATTCCCAACGCATCTTAAAAAGTTAGTGTCCGATAAATTTCCCGCAACTAGCGACAGTCTTCTGGGGGATATAGAAGAAAATGTGAAAAATTTGACAGAGTTATCAAAACTTCAGACCCAAATGGCGAAGACCAAAAAGTCCTCCCAAAAGACAGGGCCCAAAGGGGGGGTCCAAAAGAAAAAGACCTGGAAAAAGAAGGACAAGGGAAAAGGGGGTGGCAAGGGCCGCTCTTCAAACTCCTCCTCGTGGTACGCTAAGAAGCGACAAAACGCCAAAGGGGACGACAAAAAGTCCAACAAGCAGGGTTTTCGGAAGAAGGCGCAGCAGGACTAACCCCGGTGAGTGATGGTGGTAACATTGAGTCCTCACATTCTGCTAGTGCGTGTATCTTGCCCCCTGTTCCGATTTTTGTTGCGGGGAATACTAAGAACTTTTTGAGCCGTTGGAGGGAGCTTACCTCTAATGAGGAAATTCTGCAAATTGTGTCCGGGATTAAGTTAGAATTTGACGATGATCCAGTTTTGGGCGTTTGGCCGCGTGAATATAAATTCAATAGTGATCTCGATTCCATGGTCAATGCAGAAATTCTTGAGCTCCTACAAAAGGGTGTGATAGTACCTCAAAAGTATGGAAACGACCTTTTTATTTCTAACATTTTCCTTAGGCCGAAGCCTAATGGGAAATTTAGGATGATTCTCGACTTGTCTTTTTTAAACGAGAACGTCTCCAAGAAACATTTCAAAATGCAGCATTTAGATGTGGCTATTGACATGCTTCAAAAAGGGGACTTTATGACGTCAATCGATTTGAAAGATGCCTATTATACTTTTCCAATTCATGAAGATTATCAGAGATTTCTGTGTTTCTCATGGAAAGGGGAACTGTATAAATATAAGGCGCTTCCGTTTGGTTTGACGTCCACGCCCAGATTGTTCACTAAAGGGCTGGTACCGATTTTTTCTGTATTTCGAGAGACTGGGTATATGGGGTTTGGTTATATCGATGATTCCTTTATCATCGACAGCTCGAGAGAAAGATGCGCTCAAGGCGCTTCTTTTCTAGCGAAGTTGTTCGGTGAACTGGGTTTCGTTGTACACCCCGATAAATCACAGTTCGAGCCATCCACCTCATTGGTGTTTTTGGGTTATGTTCTCGTCTCGGAAAAAATGACGGTATCTCCCACTCAAGAGAAAAGAGACAAAGCAGTTAACAAAATCAATCAGGTTCTTAAACAAAAAAGAGTCAAAATCAGAGAAGTGGCTTCGCTGTTAGGACTTCTGAATGATTTATGTAAGGGAACGGACTATGGTCTGTCTCATCTTAAAAATCTCGAAATGGATAAGATTTCAGCTCTACGTAGAGTAGGCAAAGTTCAATTCGAAGGTTTCATGAAATTAACTGCGATCAGCAAGCAAGACCTACAGTGGTGGTTAGTTAACGTCCCTTGGCGTGTCAGACTTATTCGTTCTAAAGCCCCTGAAATTCAGCTGGTAACTGATGCATCCATGGATGGGTGGGGTGCGGTTACGGGGTCACAACACTCAGGCGGTAGGTGGAACTCTGAGGAAGCTTCGTGGCACATTAATGCTCTAGAAGTTAGAGCAATATTTTTGGGCTTACGAACTTTTTTCAAAGAGGCCACTAACGTTCATATCCAAATTTTATGCGATAATACAACCGCAGTGGCTTTCGTTAACCACGGGGGTGGTACAAGGTCTGTAAGGTGTAACGAACAGGCAAAAGAGATTTGGAATTTTTGTGAGCAGCGTAACATTTGGGTTTCGGTTTCTCACATTCCTGGGGTGGAAAATGTAGACGCGGATCATGAGAGTAGGCAATTTACGGAGAACACGGAATGGGAACTCAACCCAAATATTTTTGACATGATTTGTAACAAATGGGGTCTACCTGATGTAGATCTATTTGCTTCACGTTTAAATCGTAAAGTTGAAAAGTTTGCGAGTTGGATTCCCGATCCAGATGCTTCCTTTATTGATGCGTTCTCTGTTGATTGGTCGAAATTTAATTTGTGCTACATTTTCCCTCCTTTCAGACTAGTGAACCGCTGCGTCCGGAAAGTTCGGGCGGAGGGTGCATCGGCCGTGATAGTGGCCCCGGCTTGGCCGGGACAGCCGTGGTTTAGCGCCCTGAAGGGCCGAGGCAACGAAACGGTTCGAGTTCCACCGGGACCCGACAACCTCCTGAACCACCATCCGTCGTCATCACAAAATCTTCGAAAAAGCGCACTCCTGGTGACAATCTTCTTTTAAGGCAGACCAAAGGTTTGAAGTTGTCAGAGGGAACCAAGGATCTATTTTTAGATTCTTGGCGCCCCGGTACGCGTGTTCAGTATAATGTTTATCACAAGAAGTGGTTGCTGTATGCTTGCGAGAGGGGCGTTGCTCCTTTTAACCCTTCTTTAGAGCAAGCCTTAGAGTTTATAACCTTTTTGTACAACCAAGGCTTTGCTTACAGTACTGTCAACGCGGCCAGGAGTGCCCTTTCTCAAATACTACCTCTTTATGATGGCGTTCGTTTTGGTTCACATAACGTAGTTTGTCGGGTCCTGCGTGGGGTTTATGTAAACAGACCTCCCATTTCTAGATATCAGTCAACGTGGGACGTGGATGTTGTTTTACAATATCTTCGTACTTTGTCACCCGTTAAGAAATTGACTCTTAAAGATTTAACCTTTAAAGTAGTCATGCTTACTTTGTTGATTTCTTGTCAGAGGGTTCAGACTTTACACACGTTGAAAAGATCGTCTATTAAATGGGGATCTGATAACTCGTCAGTAACCTTCGTTTTAACTGAGGTTTTGAAACACTCTCGCAGGGGCACGCTGGGTTTTATTCACCTTAAGAGCTTTGTAGAAAAAAGTTTGTGCGTGGTCCGGGCGATAAAAGAGTACTTGGATAGAACAGAAAATCTAGTGCCTGAAGGCACTGACAGATTTTTTGTTTCTTATCTAAAACCGCATGGGCCTATTTCCAAAGACAGATTGGCCGGGTGGGTCCGCGCTGTCCTGGCCCGTTCTGGGGTAGATACGGCGGCGTTTAAGGCACATAGTGTACGGGGGGCGAGTACGTCAAAACTAGCTTCGCTAAATTTGCCCGTCAAAGCTATCATGCAGAAGGCCTCGTGGTCCTGCGAGAGTACGTTTCAAAAATATTATCACAAAGACATTCTTCCAGATCAGGAAGTTTCAAACCAAATTTTGACCGAATTTGTGAATCGTACTAATGGGCCGTAGGTTATTTGGTAGTTACGGTTTCCTGGTCCTACAGGGCCCTTGACCATTTTGTGGTTAGTTGTGATAACGACAAGTTATAACGAAATTTCTTAATTTCGTTCGTGATAACTTTTCTTTGTACGAGATTTGGCGTTCGTTATTTATGGGTTTACTATACCTATGGTAATTTTCACAATTCTGATGTGAAAAGGGTTATCTATCGTTGTTACCCAATGTGTTCGACACGCTAATGTCCTATCTTGTAACGTAATTACGATGTTAGTCATTTCCACTAAGAAATGACGTCGTGTGTTGTTAGGATTAGGATTTAATGCTGGGATTATTCTCAGGAGATCTAGTAATAGGATTTGGTCTGAATCTTTCTAAAAAATTCAGCAACAGTCTGTTCCTTACGGGTTCAGTTTATTACTTAAGATTTGTTCTGACCTCAGGTCAGTTATTTGTGTGAGATTTGCTGACGGCTCAGAATGCTGTGCAAATCGTTTGTACCTTTTTGTAACGCGAATTTACAAAAAATTGTCGCGAGTTGGAGGTACGGTTTGGTATATTACAAATCGGAGTTATATCTCGTACTATTTAGTCTCGAGTAATCGAAGGATTTTGAATTCTTCCGATTATAATATGGTCAGATTGTTCACATCGTTCGGACATTTGGTACAACCGAAGTAGGAGATCTAATCTCTACGCTTGAAATTCCATCCAGATGTGATAGAATTAAGGACTGATTAAAAGGATTGTTAATTTAATCGTTAATCTGGTCTTCAAGTGCTTCTTTACTAGAATAGTAATTCATACCGATATATTTCGAATAGGTTCGGTCAAATGTGGTTAATGATAACACATTTGGAATTGTTTATAGTCGTGCTATAACAGACTAGTACAAGTCTGAGGCTTATTTTCATTAAATGAAAATTCAATGCTTCAAATTCACAAGCGATTCGTTTTACGAATTCGTTGGAATTAAGTTTCCGGTTAAACTTTGAGTCCGTAACATGGGGGTCGATTTCCCTCGGTCCAAGTCTTTAAAGTCTCTATGTTCACGCCATCTCCCGGAGATGACGTGAAGCAAAATCATAGATTAAACGAGACTTACTTGGAAGTTGAAGTTTAATCGGGATTTTGCAAGCGTCTTCGACGTGGAGATGGGGTGAACCATTACCCACCTCATCCCACCCGGTTTCACTTGCACATCCCTAGCTTGGTGTAACTGGCCTCGATCACAAAGGTGAACAGGCCACTCACCATTATATGGTGAGACTTACCAAGTTATTGGTAAGTGTTTTAGGCCTCAGGGAAATTCTCCCTGGCTTTAAACACTGCTTGCTCATTGGCTGTCCAGGTCACGTGACCCTGTCCGCTCTCTCTATGTTCACCCCATCTCCACGTCGAAGACGCTTGCAAAATCCCGATTAAACTTCAACTTCCAAGTAAGTCTTGTTTAATCTATGATTTTGGCGGGTCCATAACAATGTGTATAATGTTATTTATGAGGAAATATTCTAGCTCATTGGAAAATGTCTTAAACTTTAAAGCAATACATGTTTGTCTTTTATCACCAGACATCAAAGGGCCTCAGAGATGGAAAGTTCTCCCCTTTGGACAGATTGAGATTCACGGTATTGAGGCCAGGCGCAAGTTCTTGGAGGGGTACCTGCAGGTAAAGCCGTAAAGCTCATGAACTTTTTTTATTTCTATTTCCGGAGTACTAGTAACAGGTCCACAGTCAGACAACATCGACTTCTTCCTCAAGTAATAATATTATGGCTTGTGTGTGAAGAAACCATGAAAAAGGGGAAATGACCATGCAAATCTAGCTTACGTCACGACTAGCAATAGTTTACGTGTTTGCGCCTGTTTTGGGGTGTCAAATTTACAATATCGATTTACCAAATTAGGTGTAAGTTATATTTTAGTAGTAAGCTAGCAAACTAGAAAACTTTCTCTGAATTTTTGGCCATTAGATTGCTTCTTATATGATGCGTGTTCGTACTATGATATAGCTTTGGCATGTATTGACCATATCACATCTCTGTATATATACCTTTGTAACTATGTACCTTGTGGACTCGTGTTTTAGACCCTGGTGAAGAGGGACCAGGTCGGCAACAGTCTGGCTGCCCGTGAGTTCCTGGCATACGAGGGCGATGCACGACTTGCCTTCGTGAAGAAGGCGACTGAGGTGCCCCGCCTTGACAAGGTGAGGCACTCTGAGGAAAAACGGTGCAACAGATTTTATGTAACATTTTATAATACTGTATTTTGTGAAAGAATGTTTTCTAAAAAAGACATAATCTGCAAAAAATTGTCATGACGCTCCATTGGAGCTTGCGGAATACCAGCTCTTGACCTGCCAGTTTCAATATAAAAAGAAATATTCTAGGAAAAAGACAGAGCGGTGTGTCAGCATTTATTTTTAAACATTTGCTATTATAGGGGTTGCATTAAATACTACAACAGGCAGATGACTTTTGAATGTGCATCTTTCTGCCAACTGGCCTAGCAGCGCCATCTACAGTTACTTGTTTTAAATTGAATACCTCTAACCTATGTGTGCGAACAGTTGCCTCTATCTTTCTATGTTGAAGGTTTACTTCACTAACTCAAATATCCCTAACCATTGAGTGATGACATTTGCCTCTATGTTGAAGGTTTACTCCATTCACGCAAATATCTCTGGTTTTAAATACATATTGGCGACGGTTTTGATTACAAAATGCAGGTGCGACTGTATTTAGATTTTAGAGGAAAGGTCTTAGAGTGAAGTTAATCATTCGATATCACAACACGATTTTCCAAAAGAATGGTATACTTCCAACTGCGTTACTATGGCGATTCCTTTCCATTAATATAATGACAGACCATGACAGTTTTGCCCTTTACTTCACCAGGTGATTGCACGTACATTCAGTGGAGTCATCAACAAGTTGACGACCACGCGTCCCTCCACCGGTGCCCCAGGGGAGGGCGGTTCACGGCGGGGGTCGCTGTACACAAGGGGTCCACCGGCCCCTCGGAGACTCAGCCTGGTGGACGGGGAACAACTGGTGGACCAGGACGACTTAGACCTTGACATCACCTTCAGCCACAGTGACCAGGTACTTTATACCCTAATCTCCAATCACCTTCAGCCACAGTGACAACCAGTTGTGACTTGTTACTTAGCTGGTTGCTAGGTAAATGGATACTGTTTCGAGGGTCACTTTTCAAGCATCATTTAGTGTTTATAGTACCATTAATAACCAAACGAATGTCTCTTATAAGATAATGTAGATTCAAGCCAATTTGTTGCACTGTTTTATCATTGGGTACGTACTACCTTCCCCAATTACGATCTAGTCAAAAATTTCAAATTCGAAATAAGCTGAAGTTTATCATAATAGTATACTCATTTTGTAATAAACTGTTATAGCGCACACTCTCATCCGGTGAATTCAGTAACCACTGTAGTCCCATACTAACCTAACACTGTTTGACCTCACAGAAGGAGTACCCAGTGCAGACCATGGAGAACATGCTGAGTAAGCACATCCACGACCAGGAGGTGTCGTCGGCCGTGGAGTTCTTCAACGTGGAGGACAGTGGGAGTGACGGAGGGGGATCTGGGGATGAGGAGGGCTTTAAAGACGCCATAGAGGAGAGCTTCACACCGCACATCCCGCCTCAGCTACAGGGTAAGGAAAAAGGTAGGAATTCCCGGACTTGTACAATTTGTTTGTTTTAATAAACATTTATTATCATTAATGCAAGTAATAGTAGATACCACACTTTTTTTTCAAAAGTAGCGAGAGCGTCTTTAAAACAAGAAATACATAGCCTAGATCAAATGACATTACAAATTCTTAGTTCGTCTTCTATTCGGTCATTGGAACGCGAGTATAAACCTAAATTGATATGATTGAAAGATGGGCCAAGTCAATAAGTGAGATTCCAGACCACGTCACCTAGCGTGGAACTCAGCTCCAGAGGGTTGGTCAGACAAGCCAGGGGTACTTTCCTCTTTGAGCTTATTTAAATATAGTTTCAGACCTGGTTTATCGACTTCGATAGCCATATCCAGCCAAACCAAGTATCTTGTGGGTAGTATCAATCAGGACAAAGTCATGGGATCAATCTATCTTGGGTTTGCCAAAGCATTTGATTCTATTAACCATGATATATTATTACTCGATAAGATGTTAGATGTGGGCTTTTCAAACCAAATACGGACTTATCCGACTTGGGTAAAAGGCTATCTTAAAAATAGATTAGTCTTTATAGCTTGAGGTTCCAAATCAGTCACTATAATAGTATCAGTTTGATCTGTAACAACTGTAAGCTAAAGTCATGCAATAAATACTGTTATCTATAAATATAACAATGGACTGTCATTTTGATGCAGTCTTTGAAAAGATATCTTGCAAAATATTTCAATTGGAAAAATCAAAAGATTAATAGATGTTGATACCCATTTACCGATTTACAAGTAATCGGTTCTACTTTTTGTTGAATTTGTTAGTTACATGCTAAATTTCTGTAAGCAATAGGACCTTAATAAATTACAGCAACTTCAAAGTAGGGCATTAAAGCTATGTTTTGATATTAATTGTCCAAGATATATCAAGGAGGTGCACGTGAGGTGATCTAGTGGGTATGGTGTTGGCATGGCAAGTGGGCAGCCCAGGTTCTACCCTTGGTGCTCCCTGCTAGACTACCTTACCTTGCCGTCATTCCCACCCCCATAGATTCGATCATAGTAATTGTATGACTCAAACCCCATGGGGGTTTCAAAGAAGAACATAGGCCCCAGTATCCCCTGCTGATCGTATAACTATAAGGCAACGATAGGGGGGACCCAGTGCTGACCAAGTGGTTCTTTGGGCTCAATTCCCGGTTGGTGCTGGGTTCACTAAGGGATAAGGTACAGCAAAAATGATTTCCTGGTTTTGATCTGCTGTTTGCTTGCCCTGTCACCTACATCTCAGATACGATCACCAAAGACAAAATTCGTCCCAACATGTTTTAGCTATGAAAATGACCCTGGCTGTTGGTACAGTGTAAAACACCCAACACTCACTCACTGTACGACTCAAAAACTGTGAGTTGGTCTCACCGTATAGCAGAAAGATTGCTGAGTAGACCTTAAACTCCAACATATCATCAACATCATCCAAGATATATCAATTTGATTGATTTACATAGCAATGCCAAACTCAAATTCCTAGATGTGCGTCATGATAATCAATTGCTATCATTAATGTTTCATTACAGAGAACATGATGAATTCTTGATCGTGGGTAATAGAAATATGCGACAAGCAGATTTGAAAGTATTTAGATCAGATATGATTAACACTATGGTTTATGGTAGATCGCCATATAATTACAGAGGTGCAAAAAAACTCCCTGCTTGACAATATTCAAGCATTTGCCTCAAAATATGAAATTAGAATAGCAATTAACCATTTATGATATGATTTGCTATGATTGACCGTGGTACTATTGGTCTATACTACATTGTCTAATATTATGCTATATGTAATTGTGCTACAAGGACTTGCAAAAAATTGTGTTTATGTGACGGTACTCATACCATTATTGCTTCCTTCTTATTGACAGTTGACAACTATCTTCAATTTTATCATAATTTAAAGTGTATTACTAAGCTATTAACTGACGCTTAAACTAGCTAGGTAAGGATAATAGTTTGGAGCCTACTCATTGTGTACTATTTCGTGTGAAAAACGTTGTTGTCAATAATACAACATATACTGAAGATCAATTCATAAAATTGAATATAGTTTAGTAATAAAAAAGGTGACGTTTAAGCACCTGCAACTTTGTATACATACAAGGTAATACAATGCCTTAACAATGAGTGCATAGTGCAGAACTTTCTTTTTTCATTAATTTATGAATTATTACTGTGAGTGTAAGCCTTGTATTTCATCAACATTTTTCAATATTAAAAGTTTGAATTAAATTGTTGGCCATTGAAAGCACTTCTCATACCCTTAT
Organism: Lepidonotus clava; assembly: GCA_936440205.1. Classification (NCBI taxonomy): domain Eukaryota; kingdom Metazoa; phylum Annelida; class Polychaeta; order Phyllodocida; family Polynoidae; genus Lepidonotus; species Lepidonotus clava. Next base: position 26,417,253 of record OW387138.1, read on the forward strand.
CAACATAATGTAATGGACCTCCAACAAATCGGGTGTCGTGCTACTCCCACCATATAGCTTTATTTGTCCTACCTTCACTGGACCGTGATTCGGTGTCCAAGGTCTGGAATGGAGTCTATAGTCCAAGCGTGAGTTGTCCCAAAGGGGCTGCCATTATCGGGGGACACAAGGGTCAAGGCGGCAAGAAGCCAGACTGATAACACTTGTCATAATGCAATTAATGAAAGAAAATTTTAAATTTTGTATTAAGTTGGACGAGGAAATAATCTTCACATTTAAGGGTCTTTTTTCCAGATTTTTCCTGCCATGAAATAAATATTAATGATTTTCTGAAGTTTGACAAAGTTTAAGAGGAACCTGAGTTGCGCTACTAACCAATGACAATGGCAATGATGAGTTTTGACAGCGAGTTTTTATTCACAACCTCACATAATGTGTGGCGCAGTGTGTCCCCCAGTCATGGTGAACTCACGCACGGCCTATTGGCTGTGCTCACATTGATAGTGTTTCTCATTCAAGTCACCAGGTGGGGTATGAGAGTGAATCTGGATGGAGTGTGCCCCTCAGGGGAGCATCTGTCAGAGTGTCTATATTTTTTCTTCTGGTAGCAAGGTGCTATGCTGTATCTTTTGAACATTACGTCTTATGGTTGATAACTGGAAGAAGCATACAGGTTAGATTTAATTATAAACGCCTTAGTCCTTGCTGGACATGTGCTGTCGTTTCAACATGTATAGATATTTGGGGAGAGAAGAACATTTTCTGGGCACAACTATACTTTTAACACAACATTGATATAACATTGGATTTCCGTAATAGACAAAATCCACTTTAATCTAATAATCTACCTTTGCCGTCAGACCCTGCTGAGCCTTTTGACCCGCTCCGATTCACGACGGCCGTGCTGGACTTGGCCGTACAGCTGGTGAAGGGTCGTAACTGCTGGGTCACCCGCGACAAGGTCATCGCCAGCCTCAAGACCACCGTCGGCCCACTGCTAGACAGGTCCTCTGCCATCTATTTATCTTTTGGAATCCCATGTATTCAATTGTCCCTATTTATAATCCAATATTTACAAACGTATCTTTGATTTAAATCAAACATTTAAAATATTTATTAACGTCACACACAAACATTGTAAAATATATCAGATTTATGGATTTTTCAACGCAGTCTCATTCAACACCCTTTGTTGGGAGTGTAGACGGGGGACCTCATGTCGCCCTATCGGATTTAAGAAATTGTGATAACATGTCATCATGTCGAATTTAAAAATTGGGATGCCCTGTCTAATTATATATATATATATATATATAAATCATGAATGTTGCATGTCACCCAGCCAAAAAATGGCTGTCGCCATGTAGATTTTAGGGAGTTCTAAATCCTTTTTCAATCTTCTCATTTGAAATGAAATGAGATGCTTGATGCCCTGTTCCACCACCAAATTATAATCCCAGCTCTCTGATCTGCATGCAGCTTCTTACATCGGTCCATAGACGAGCTGACAACCCGCGAGCGGTGGTCTCACTATGTCCGTCTTCTAACCGAGGCCCTTTGGCCAGGGGGCACACTCGGCCCCTCCGAGTCCCCGCCAGGTGGACAATCCACATACACCCAACAACATGCACGAACCTGCCTAGCCGAATTCTTCCCAAGTAAGAAATCCTCTTATTGTTCCATGATATACTGTTCCAGGAAATATCTCCTACAATGTCTGCTTCTAAGGTTTCCTTTTTGTCCTCGTGGACATCCTCGAACATAGGGGGCAGTTAACTTCCTCAACACCTGTACACAAACATTTTCTGGAAGATCTTTTATTTGCTTCACAAAAATGAAAGCAGTATTCATACTCTTGACAAAATTCTGTTATCTGATCATCTACTGAATATCCCTGTGGAGTAGTTTGGTCATTGTGGAGAAGTTTGTTTTGGGGCATTAAAAATCTTTATGTGTCAATTAAACCATAAATCTATAATTTTTTTAGGAAGAAAGGGTGCTTATATAGCTACATTGAGTACAAGGCAAAAAATAAAACTATATAGAAATATTTACCATACATTTGTCTCCTTCCCGCATTAGGTTTCCTGCCTCCAGTGGTGGGTGAGGAGGACTTTGACTACGCAGTGGACCTGGTGATGGAGGTGATCAGCCACACGACCCTCAACAGGCACCTCATATACTGTTTACTAGATGCAATCGTTGAGACAGCCTTCCCCGAGGTATGTACAGCCGACATACAGCAACAACTTCTGATGGCTGTGGTCAGTGCTGGGAGTGAGGGACAGTAGAGACGGCCTTCCCCGAGGTGTGTACAGCCGACCTACAGCAACAACTTCTGATGGCCGTGGTCAGTGCTGGGAGTGAGGGACAGTAGAGACGGCCTTCCCCGAGGTGTGTACAGCCGACCTACAGCAACAACTTCTGATGGCCGTGGTCAGTGCTGGGAGTGAGGGACAGTAGAGAAGGCCTTCCCCGAGGTGTGTACAGCCGACCTACAGCAACAACTTCTGATGGCCGTGGTCAGTGCTGGGAGTGAGGGACAGTAGAGACGGCCTTCCCCGAGGTGTGTACAGCCGACCTACAGCAACAACTTCTGATGGCTGTGGTCAGTGCTGGGAGTGAGGGACAGTAGAGACGGCCTTCCCCGAGGTGTGTACAACCAACCTACAGCAACAACTTCTGATGGCCGTGACTTTACAGGACCTGCATGGAAATGAAAATACACTGAGAGACTATCTTAACCAAACTGTGATGAGACTTAGAATATGAGGAAAGTCTTTATCCAAATGTCACTTTTCCTTCCATTTTATGTATGGCACATGTCAAACCATCGTTTCCAAATCATGTATCACAAGTGTTACTGGGCTAAACTCATTGAAATTAAGGGTGATGATTTGTTGTATTGTGTGGGTTTTGGTCTGAAAGAAATAGTACTTTTATAGAAAGGTATTAAATAATAGAAAGCCTGTTAGTATCATAAATAGTGTCGATGTTATTTGCCAAAATAGGTAGCAAACAGAGAACTAGCTAGATAGAATTGACAAACAAGATGTATTAAGGTAAACATAATTACTCAGATCAGATTTGCTCACGTTGCCCGTGTAGTAGGTGTTATTCTCAATTGGGCTCAAAGTCCACAAATAAGAGCTTCATAGTCGGTTTGTGGCTTTTACGTTAGTTGACTGAGTGTTGATTTATTACAAAGTTGTGGTGCTACACGTTTCTCAGCATATTGCTTGTTATTCCGTAGTTCAGTGTCCTGCTGAGGACAAACAGATTATCATCGCCGATGATTCATTGTTTCGTTTGAAAGCTGTTAGTGAAATTTTTCAACCCCAATTAGATATGCATATCAGCTTTTATCTTTTATCGACATCAGCTCATTACGTCACTCTTTTCTGTGCTTTCGCTTCTATTTAAAATGCAAGGACCGTGAAATAAGGATACAGGTACTTCTTATTTCAAATATCTAGGTGCTTCCTATCCACAGAGGAAGGGGTTTTCTTATCAGAGAATTTGTTGGTCCCCCAAGTGACAGGGAGCACATATATATGTGACGTGTGAAATCTATGTATTTTAAGAACTTACAGGAAGTCAAAATGGACTAGGTGTAACAAATAGAAGATATAAAGTTGAACAGTCAAGAAACACCTTCAACTGCTCTCTACTTATTCATTAAATAGAATTGCATAGAACAAAATCCATGTAATGGTTTATATTCATAATGTTCCGACTTCATCTGCCAGCGTTCTAGATCGGTAGATGTTGATTTTGGTAAAAGTGATATTAACGTGCCATAGCCTAAACAGTGTGTAATACACTGTTATGAGCATAATATGCAATTAGATTAATAACTAATCATTTTAAATCATGTTGGTTAATGAGTTCAAGTTCGACTTCATAGGGTTCGGATTTCTGTTGTTACAGTCCCTGAGTAAAAGAACAATGCTTGCGGATTCTTGAATAAACGAGGTATCTCAGTGTGTTGGACACAGCAGGAATATGTACTTTTATAACCACACATGGACATGGTCGTTTTTTTCGTTGAGCTTATGAGGGAGGCAAAGATGCCAATTTTCTTTACTTTTTCCGGATTTTAAGTACCGGGTAACCCCAGATTAAAAACAGACGACGGCAAACCCTTCTTTTCTTGTTGATATGAGTACACGAGTGACATTGTGATGGTACCACATGAACTGTCTATTACTATTCCTTTTGTATCTGAAAATTAACTTTCCTTATCTAATAATCTCATTTTACTACCACAAGACAATTATGTAGACTGACATTAAGTGCCCGGTTATTTTTTTTTTTTTTTTTTTTTTTTTATTAATCCGATTCCTGTACATTACAAGTTCTTCCACCGGATGTCAATTTATAGTAGATAACACAAATAATATATACTGTTTGATAATTTACAGTCAACTTTATCAATTATAACTCAAATCTCATCAGTCCAATATCATATATAAGAATAGTGTCATAGAAGTATGAGATATATCCAATCTCCTTTGGTGTGTAGTGATAAACAACATTGACATTTGTAATTTCTAGTCTCTGTACAACCTTTCATTACATAATGTTAGAGTTAAATAAAACTCATTCCATACGATTTACAATATTTTACATTCATAAATTTAGAGTTTATAGAACTCATTCTATACATCAAAGTTTTGACACCTAGAGGTCATCTAGCTACTTAGTTTCAAGAACATTCACCCCAAAGAATGACATGGTTAATATATACATATTTTAGGTCATAGATTACCAGACCTACACTCGTGATACATTTACATAGCAATTTGTATATCAAAATTCATATGCTTTATGAGATTACCAAATCTCTTCCTATCAGATATATGATGTAAATCTTCACATAATAAATCCCATTCTTTAAGCCCCCTCACATAAGGGCTTTTCTGTATTTTTGTTAACCTGGTAAAGGTATGCTTCATTTTATATTTCTTTGTGCTTCTTAGATTTCTACTATGACTAGGTTCATAGATGTTCACCGCCACTCTGCTCTGATCATACATAATTTTCAATAGGCTTCTCCTCCTACGTGTTTTAAGAGGTTCTAAATTATATTTACTATAGAGGTCACCTATAGGTGTTCGTAAAAGTGAGTTTTTGCTGTATTCAATTACCCTTACAGCTCTTGAATGTAACCTGTCTAGTTTCTTAATTTTATCAGCAGTACCAGAGTCTACCAAAAAATCACCATAATCAAAGTGGCACATAATCATGGTTTTATAGATTTTAGCCGCTGTTTTTTCAGTTAAAAATCGTCTTAATTTCGAAAAAATACATAACTTGCACTGTACCTTTTTGATAACATGATCAATATGACTGTTCATATTAAGCTTGTCATCTAGATAAATACCCAGGTACTCGTATACCTCAACTTGTTTTAATTTCACCTCTCCTATGAATAAAGCATAGTCTTGATCAAGAGGCCGCTTCACATGACTCACAACCATATATTTAGTTTTTTCCTCATTTATAGTTAACTTGTTACGTGAACACCAATGAATCAACTTATCAAGTTTATACTGCGCATTAAAAAAAGACAGTTCTGGGGTACTACCATTGCCTAATAACATAGTGTCATCAGCGTACATTACACATGAATTTCTATCAACACTATTAAAAATATCATTTACATATATTATGAAAATTAATGGCCCCAGAATAGACCCTTGGGCAGTGCCATATGTCAATGGTAGGCTGTCTGATTTAAAACTATTTATATAAGTACACTGAAACCTACCCTTTATGTATGATTTCATTAAAGCTATTGCTTCCTGCTTAAACCCATACAATTTTAGTTTTTCAATTAATATATCCTGGTCTATTGAGTCGAAGGCGCGTGAAAAATCTATAAATACACAAGTACTATATATCTGTCTATTCCAATTATCATATAAACTTTTCAAAAGTTCAAATACTGCTAATGAGGTACTTTTGCAAGGTCGAAATCCAAACTGGGACTCAGAAATTAATTTATTTTCCTCAAAATAATTTAAAATTTGCCTATGCATAAGGCGTTCAAGAATTTTACCCGGTAAACATATTTGGGTTATCGGCCTCCAATCTTTAGCATTCCCACTTTTGTACTTAGTTTTAGGGATAGGAGTCACATATCCCATGCACCATTTGTTTGGAAAATAACCTGTGGTAATACAGACATTATACAACCTCGTCAGCGCCGAAATACATACAATAAATGCGTCTTTTAAAATACGGGAGCTAATAGTCCCACAAGCAGACGATTTACTTATAGTAATATTTTTCACCAGTTCAAGCACCTGGTCTTCAGTTACCATTACAAAATCAAAACTTGTGTCAACACCAAAATCCGTAGGATACCAAGTATCTTTGAATTTTTCTGCCAGTTTAGGACCTGCGTTAACATAGAATGTATTCATATAGTCCGCTAATTCTTTACCCCTTACAGTATCACCATCTATCAGAAGTTCAGTTAGATTACTAGATTTTACAGATTTACCTAGGCCCGAAATAGCATTAACTTCACGCCAAAATTTCCTAGGATTATTCTGACATGATTCAAGGTGTTCTACAACATAGTTTTCCTTAGCAGACATCAATAATTTTCGTACAGAATTTTTCTTTCTCTTAAAAATCAACCAATCATCGGGATTACCAGTTAATAATGCTCTTTTATACAATGACTCCTTATGGTGTAATTCCTCTAGTATCTCGCGATTGAACCACACTGGACAATCAAGTCTCACCTTGATATCAATTTCAGGACAATGTACATCAGCACAGGTATTAATGATATAATATATAACATCCCACATTTCGTCAGGCGTCAAGTTTTCACCCCAAAAATCCTCCCAATATGGACTATTGATGATTGATTCTTGAAAGGCATCCCTATCATAATATTTGTAACTCCTCCCTTTAATGTATGAGTAGTCTTTGCATAGTCTTTCTTTCTTTTTAATCATAAAAATGGGTAAATGATCACTAATTGCTAAATCCATTTTACCAGATGAGGCAATATTATCAAAATTTGTAAATATTAAGTCAATTCGACTCTTTGAATTAACAGTTACTCGAGTATTATCATCAATAATCTGTTTTAACAAAAAATCACGTTCAAGATCTTTTAACAAGTCAAAATGCTGGGTATGCCTTTTATTATAGTCTATATTAAAGTCACCGAGAATTGCCAATTCAGATCTGTAAGAATGGGGTAAACTCTCTAGGCTATTTCTCAACTCATTTAAACCATCCTTTATATTGCCTGTCGGAGGCCTATAAATACATCCAATATATTTTGCCTTTACATTGGGCACTCTAATGTCAATCCACAACTGTTCAAAATGCTCAGAAATCCTACTATGATCCTGCAAAATAGTTGTATAATGACCATATTTTTCCTTTACAAATATACAAATTCCTCCACCTCGTTTATCCCCTATATTAGCACATCTATCTAGCCTAAACAGTGAAAAACCGGGAATATCAACCATGGCATCAGTAATTGCAAAATTTAGCCAGGTCTCGCATAGGCATATAATGTCATAATCATTGAAATAGTATTTTACCTCGTCAATATTCGGCCAGAGGCTACGCACATTTAACATCACAATTTTGAAACCTTTCAGTACCATTACATACCATCTATATAAACATTGAAATAAATTTCAATAAGTACATATGTACACTGTCAATAGCTGCTTTGAACCAAGGAACTAAAGACCCAAAAGGCACTTGATATAATACACAATAAGAGAACCTCTTGACACAATACCTTGTGATCGATCTATTTGAAAAACGCTACCGGGCAAACAGAACAATAATACATTTGAGTCGTACTTTAAACCCACTTAGAGCTATATAAGCACTTATAGCTCTTTACAAGTATTTTACCCACGCTCCAACTCTTCAATAAAGAATGCCCGTAGTTTCATTAGTAAAACACCTAAGTGATTCTGTCCAGTCCATATACCCTCCTCGATAGCTATTGACCCTAGCTTACATCCTGTACCCCAATAATCATCTAACGTTCCCTCATATAGATTTTGCGGGCGTGTATTCACTAGTTTATAGAAAAGCTCCCGATTCTGTTTAAACTTGCAGTACAGAAGTTCTTCCATAACAAAGAGCTTAATACGATTCCACTCATCACCTGTAGATATTGTCTTACCAATACGTTTTGCCTCGGCAGGAGACACACACTGCATAATCAATATATATTGTTGCTCTGCCTTGTTAATCTTGGCCTTAATGGCTTAATGGTTATGGTATGAAAAAAAGAAGACATAATGTATCTTAATCTACACTTCCCCGCGCATTCTTCAATGTGATAACTGATATAACGTGTTTTGGTGAGAAAATGAAATGAATGTTTCTATTTTTTTTTTTTATCTATGGAAAGAATCTTAAGAATAATTTACCACCCCGTCCTTGCCCACGGCCAGCAATAATTGTACATATGTATGCATAATAGAACATTCAGAGGTACTATTTTTCCTTCTTTTTCTGCATTTCCGGATTTTTGCCCGTTCAGTATGAACATAAAATTACAATTTTTCTTAACCCAAGTCACTAATTTTGTATTTCAAAACTTTCCTATAGCGGTTCTAATCCATTTAAACTTGACTTCTTTAATTTTCTTGTGCATATTTCCTCCATTAGTTTCTTATCTGAAAATCCTTTTATTTGATTCCTACTTTTCATGAATGGTATCTCTGAATATTATTTTACAGAATCTGACTACTTAGTTGCGGGGGAAGTTTCAACATTCCACAATGATAATGCCACAATCGTTCTGAATTAATGCCTTAATTTATTATCAGCATGTTGCAGAAATGACAATAGTGTGTTTGGTTAACAAGTTAGGATTAATAAACATTTTTGATTTGATCAATCTTAGTATGTCTGTATTTTGTCGTCGTTGTTGTTGTTTTTGGGTTGTTTTTGGGTTGTTTTTTTTTGTAATAGAATATAGCGTTTATTATACCCTGTTTCAAGGAGGTTATGTAAAACATGTTATGTTTTTGGTAGTCCTCATTAATTCTTACATTCTATAACAACAGAATTAGGTCTTTATTGAAAAGGTTGACTTCCATGCGATACGACGTTTCTAAGATGCAAAGATTTAGATAATATAGAAATATATTATACTTCGACTAGACAGCAATACACCCAACTCTGAAAAAGAATAGTTATAATCGTGTTCTGATATTTGAACTTCAGTTACTCTGCAAATTGTCATCTCGTTGTACCTTTTTTTTTTTTCTAATATTCATATATGCATCAATTATGAATATAATGAATGCAACTATTACGAATCACGCAAAAACCACTACCTTCTATCCTTACGAAATAGGATGTCGGATAATCATAAACTATTATGAATAAAAATTCTATGCTCTCTCTGGCTGGTTAAAGCTCATGTGCAGATCCTTATGAAGCAAATCATAAAATAAGGTTCCTCAACTTAAGGATAGACACCAGTGGTCAACGGCCATTTCAGAAAATCATCAATGAATTCTTTAATACTGATCTGATCTCAACAAACTTTATATCATTTAAAAGCTCACTTTTGTCTCTATCTATTGATTCCACAAGGATTATAAAATAATGAAAAATTCAGATGTCATCAATTTTAAACTAATTTTTTCACTTTTATTTTTTGAACATCGATATCTTGGTTATCACTTAACATACAGGAATAAGATTTCACGTACACCTTCACAACAATCATATGCAGGGAAGCGTGTCTCAGATTTTTGATTTAGGCTTTAGATTTGATTTTATGGTCAAAAACGTCCAAAAACGGGAAACTTTTTTAGATTTTTATGCATTTTCATTTTCTACATTTCATAAAAACCTAACTAAGACCTATATCAAAATTTTGAGACACGCTTCCCTCCCTTTATATATCAAAAAGATGTACTAAAAATCTCAGAGTCCTAGGTTAAATATTAAGTGAGATATCAATGTTCAAAAAATACATTTGAAATTTATGATTTTCAAGTTTTCTTCCATATTCTATGGCCATTTTTCTGCCTATTCTTATATAAGTTATATCAATAAATGTGACTGTTTATTGGCTATTGAATGATGTTGTCTATTAAGTGATTTTATTTGAAACAAATCTTGTGATTTTGATCAAAGAGATATGCGCCATTCACACCTCAACCACTGGTGTCTATCCTTAAATCAGTACAGAAGCAGAATTCAAAGACCAAGAACTCTTTCTTCAACCTCATTTTACCTGCCTACTTTTCTTACACCTAATTCACATCTATCATAATATTACAAATAAATATGTATTTAGATCGATCAACCTATCGCGAATGTTCTGATTGTTATTAGAAAAATATTTGAAGACACTTAATTGTGTGCTGGTAAATCAATACAAAAACTCATGATTAATAAAGATCAATTTAACAAACATCAAAGTGATCAAGCCTTCCTGAAAAGAATCCAGTAGATTGCTTTAATTTTCAATTCAATGTTAGTCACCAGCCCCCTCCCCCTCCTTGTACCTTTAAACCCATACACTCAGACCATAGGTGACGTGATGGGCGATGACCCGACCTACTCCCCTCCGAACTCGGACAAGACACCATAACTTATAGAGATTAGTCACGCTGTCTTTGTTGCTATGACGTGATTAATCTCTAGCTGCTGATAATACGATTTGGGACCAAAGGTTGGACATTTCTGGTGGTGGTAATCTTGGAGGATTGCAACGACACAATTAGCAGGGGCAGATCCCGGAATTTTTAGGGGGTCGGCCAAGATTTAAAAAAAAGATGTGTCAGTATTATATGAGGGCCCAATTTGTGGACGGCTCCCCTGTCCACGGTGAGAGCATAGGAGGGATTTCCCCTCCTATTGGGGGGGGGGGGGGGTATGGGGGGCGGGCCACCCCCAGGAAATTCTGAAATTATGACTTGTCATTCATGCAATCTTAGGCTGTCATTAGTACTTTGGTGACCTGAATTAATAATAGTTTTTTCACTAATATTTTGAATTTCTCTGTGTATGGGATTGAGGATAAGGGTGGGGTTCCCCTCCCATTCTGGGTAGGGTATAGGGGCCACCCCCAGGAAAATTCTGAAAATATGACCTGTCATTCATACAATCTAAGGAATTCTAAGATACAGGGAGGGAAAGAACAGGGCCAGGAGGGGAAGCACATGGTATGGAGGAGAAAGAAAGGGCCCGGAGGCTCATCTTTCTCTTTCGTTCTTTTATCCCCTTCCTCCCTTTTCCCCCTCTTTCTACAGGACCAGGAGGGGAAAGAAAGTACTAGGAGGATATGGCCAGGAGGGGAGAGAAATGGCTGGGAAGGGCCCCACAGGGCTAGAAGCGGGGGGGAGAAGGAGAAAGGGCTGGGAGGGGAAACAAAGAGCTGAGATTTGAAAGAGAAGGCTAGGAGGCACATCTTTCTCTTTACTTCTTTTCTCCTCCCTTCTTTTTTTCTTTTACCACAGGGCCAGGAGGGGAAAGAGAGGGCCGGGAAGGGAAGTAAGGGCCAGGAGGGGAAAGAAAGGCCGGGAGAGGAGAGGAAGGGTCGGGAGGAAAAAGAAAAGGCCAGGAGGGGAAAGAAAGGGTCAGGAGGGGAAGAAAGAGCTGAGATTTGAAAGAGAGGGCCGAGAGGCACATCTTTCTCTTTCTTTTCTCCTCCCTTCCCTTTTCCTTTTACCACAGGACCTAGAGAGTAAAGAAAGGACCGGGAGGTGAAAGAAAGGGCCTGGAGAGGAAAGAAAGGGCCGGGAGGGGAAGTAAGGGCCACGAGGGGAACTAAGGACTCTGTCCTTCTTTTCTCCCCTTTCCTCCCTTTTTTCTTTTCCCCCCTTTTTTTGAGGGGGGAGGGGAGGAGGAAAGGGCCGTCTGCCGCTCCTCCCCCCCCCCCCCAAAAAAAAAAAAAAAAAATCCGCCACTGATTAGATCTAGTTACACACAACACTTATCCCCAATTTTGATCATACTATCACCCGGGTGGCATATTAGAAAACTAAAACAGGCAAAACCCTTCAGTGCCCATTCTTCCTGATCTAAGTTCTTTTCCCAGACACAGATCAATACACAGATATAGACACCAACAGGTCATAATTATGTTGCTCTTTGTCAAATTCAAACAATGACGTATGTATTGGCACACTTTAGTTGTTGAACTTTAACCAGGTCGATCACGTTTCCCTCATGAACGTCACTGACAATAAAAACAAATAGGCCTACAGAAGATGTGTAAACAAAGAAGGTTGCTATCGAAGAGGGATAATTGTGACCAGGAGTAGATATGGGTGTGTTACACGGATGTCAAGTTAAATAATCTACATGTCATCTATCTCCCGGGTCTATCTCCAGCTGGCAGGGGGTGGCAACGTTCTCATAATTGATAGCAGATACTGGATTATCATTCTAACAGGACATTTAGAATAAGATATTAGTTCTTGGAAATTATAACACTTAAGCAAAGTGTGTATTCATTATAAAAGACTCATTTTGGTGAAGATGATTTAAGTCCATGGAGCTATGGTCTCCATGTCATACACAAAGGTTTTTGGAATGTTCTTAGTTTTATGGTTACGTTCTGCTCGTTACACTAGATAAAACAATTGTTGTAGGTCAAATCCATGAAACTATTTAATCACATTGATCATTTTAGGTCAGACTTCTCTGGGCCTTTAGAGATTATACACAGATGTACATCCTTTGTCACTTAGCAACCGGAAACAGTGCTGTTACATGATAAAATTGGGCGTTGTAACCTTTTTTCCCGCAACCATGACAAAGTATAACTGCGTCAGCATGGTCCTTGGACATGTGCTATTTGATTAATGTAATATATAGCATTGACCTCGTGCGCATACGACCTATGCCTCTCTGATACTAACCATGGCACCCTTGCCAAGGAATGTAGGAGTAGACATTGAATGTCATGATATTCCGTGACTTTTTAAATGGGCATAACATCGAAGGTTATAAAAGTTTCGCAACATTTCTGTAATTAACATAACTAATTAATTTTGTTTTTCTTCAGAAGATCATTTTCAATCCATGTATGTAAAGGTGTGGTAAAAATCATGCATGTATCGACTCAATGATGTTAAGAATACAGGGATAATTCAGTAGAACAACGGCACAAAGACTGAAACGACTGGGCCCATCATGCCCTGTTTGCATAGTCAGTCAAGCACGAAAATCCTTCCCCCCTCCCTTTTATCTGAAGGTCACCGAAGCCCTTTTCGGCTACCCTCAACAATGACCCATCTGACCACCCTTGTGCAAGAAGCACGACTCATGACCTCTCTTGGCACCCCTGTGCTTGGCCTCCAATCCTGCAGCCCAGCCTGAGTCTCTTGTGACTTGAGGCCGGACTCAAAATGAAAAAAAAAATCCCATTTTCTATCACAACCCTAAGCCTTTTGAACTGAATGCATTTCGTACTAGAGTATTTTTCTCATTATAAATAATATATCATAAACACATATATTCAGCAATGAGCAACTCATTGTGCGAATGTTTTTTTTTGAGAGCTTTACCGTTTAATGATTAATTCTATGATTTAATATCGATATCAGCGTGATAGATGCACGATATCAATATAAGCATTAAATTCGCGATATGCAGACAGAAAATAGACAATCACTTTATTATTTACCATTCACTAAGGAACAAAGATACTAAATAACCGTGCTACATTCACCTCGCCTGGCCTATGACCCAAGCCAAGGATGTGACGTCGAAGAACGTTCTAATAACGTCGCAGAACGTCATTAGAACGTCGCAGAACGTGACCGTTACGTCGCACCTTGGCTGGGTGAATATGATTCCTGATTGGCCAAAAGCAGTAGATAGCGATACTGTATAACCTTTCTAGGAACATCAACCGGGTTATGATGATATGATACCAGAGTGGCCAATCGCAGTAACTTGAAGAAGTGGAAAATGATGGGTTGTGTTATATGATACGCAATATACCCCTTTTTACCCCTACATATTCTATAAAAAAAAGTAACATTAATTGCTGTACTGGTTTTGATACAAATTGATTTCCTTATTTTTGATAACTGAAATACTATAATATAGTTACTACATGCTTCAACATATTAAAGACATATTGCAGATAGGTCCTGCTATATCATGATAACCAGGTGAGAAAATCAACAAAGTTATGATCAAAAAAGCATTCTTGTAGGTTACCCTGTGGAATGGAAATTAATAAACTAATATTAACAGCGCTTACGTGTATATTGTTTCCATTAATCGGACCCATCCCAGTGACAACTGTTACCTAATGGGTCGGCTGGTATCTGCACACACCCCTCTCACCGCAACCGGCGATTGGTCAGTCACAGGGTCAGCTGGTCAGTGGTCGAGCATAACTTACGTTCAATAAGCCCTTTGCAAGTGCATGTAGATCATATGTAAGCATCATTATCTGACAGATGCGTGTGAATGACAGAGAAACAATTGATCATGGGTGCGTTTGTGAATATTACATTTTGAAAATAAGTCAAACAGCATTTCTCTTATGCGGCCAGTATCTATGCAGCACCACATTTATGCATAGCAAATACAATTATGATGAAAGTCTGTATTCTGTAACAAGTTACATTTTGTTCTGATTGCCCTATGTAAAATTATTCTTAGCATGTGCTTTTTCAAATTAAATTTTGTGTTTATTCTACAGTACTATGATATTGTGTGTAACTTCGAATGAGATAAACTAAAAAAATGAATCTTCATAATAGTGATTTACTAAAGACTGAAATCATGATTCTTGAATCCCCGAACTTTATGTGTTTTCAATACTCCCCTCTTGATGTCATAAGCATGGGGATTTCTTCTTGAAGATACTAGGGTTTCCAGCCTTATGAAACCAATTTACTTTATAAAAGCCAAATAGAAGGTCTAATTATGGAAAGCTCTAAGTGCTTGAGATGAATGGCTTGTTCAATAAGTTACATTGGAAAACGACCATGATGTAATTATGTGCAAGGTCTGATTTAGGTTTAAGATATCTTAATTAAAACACTATAAGACATTATTCGAATAACCGTCCTTAAAAACGACCTCTACAATTACTCTCCTTTCTTCTCATTTGTAATACCTTATTAATCTTTGTCATGTTAAAGGAATTTCCGACTGATCACATCAGTGCCATAAGGTGAGAAAATTCTTAGACCCTAAAACTTATGATGATCATGTATAAATACCATAGGTTTTTAAAGAAAAGGCAACTTTTAACTAAAAGTGCAAAAAATGAGATTGTAAAGGAAATCTTTCACAAAGAAATATATAGGAACTGCAAACTTTTCTTGTTTCATTAGGTCTAACTCTCTTATTTCAACAGTAACCCCCAATTTTCTTTGCTAAAATATATTGGTATAGGTCCAGAGGAGATATTCAACAATGTTTGATTAAAATATGCTGGTTAATTTTTTCAAAGGGTGAAAAACTATTGCTTGCCCCATTGAAATCTATCTTAACAGCTCATTTCCTCCAACCCACTTATCTTGAAAAGTAACAATGGTGACATATCTTTTGTTTTTATTACTATAGTAGTGGCGTTACATCACAAATTGTCTCATGGCTATATGCTGGTGCGTTCAGGATCGTCCTAAATCCATTTAATAGATACCTTTCACAATAAACATCACACATGAATATGAAGATCTTCGAGAGAATTTAAACAGAGATACTTCATTACTCGAGTATTAGGTATGATTTTGTATATCGACAAGCTCTATGCAGAAAGTTATTCCCAATTCTAAATACCTAAACTGAGAGCAAGAGGGCATGGCCAAAGTGCAGTAACTTAATTCACCCTTTTTACCTTTACCTGCAGCTTAGCCTTGATCAGGGTGCATGCAGGGTAATATGTCAACATATTACAAGGCTTTAGCACCGGGCTTTAGCATAGGAATCTCATGAATCATGTCACAATTAATTTTCTAGTTTGTTATGAAGACAACCTAGAGATTACTTTATTTATTTTGTATCTATAAACATAACATACTATCCAAGTTCATTTATTGTAGGTGGAAATATCACAATTATTCATGATTTTTCTATAGTTTTTCTAGGGGTTTTGTCGAAAAATTGGTGAAAATTAGCCTGCATGTGCTTAAATGACTATAAATCAGCTATCCGTGGTAGGGTGAATTACACTTAGACTTCTATGTTTTCTATCGCAAGGATGTCTAGCTGACCGCTAACCTTCATCCTCGGTGAAATAGCGGTTCCAAACTATAATAGTTACGCCACAATGGAAAACTGCCTATTGAGAACAATAAGAGATTCCTTCTCCGATCACGACCTTCGCGGCGGGTGGTCAGGGGCGGATTAGGTTGTTGTTGAGTTGTGCGGACAATGCGGTTGGAATGTGATAGGGGAATACCTACAGGGGGAGGGGGTGGTTACATCAGAGCCTCACCTCACTGGGAAAGTACTCTTATTCTCCTCTCCATGGATTCCCCAGCGAAGATGCCTAAATCACTCGAAAACATTGGAAATAAACTTCAATTCCTAGCATCCAAGATATAAATGATGTATACAGTCTTACTAATTATGTAACCATGAAATTATCCATTTCAAAATATTTTACCATATTTCTAGTTAATCTAAATATAGTAAAAGGTTCTGCATCTAATACTGATGCTTCAAAACGGTTTGTATTTATGAACAGAGATGCTAGTCAGGGGAGGCGAGAAATCCGGAAAAAAAGGAAGGACATTTCCGGATTTTCAGTTTTAGATACAATAGGGTCAAATTATCCAAGAGAAAACGTAAATTTATGCATTAAATGGAATAGAAACCATAAATGTACAATTTGAAAAGCTAATTTTTTGAGACAAGTAAAGCAAACTGTAAATTCCATTTTTATATTGAACTTGCAAAAATCCGAAAATCCGGAAAAAGAAGGAAAAATGGCATCTCTGTTCTGAAGAAGGGCGGATATTGGTTTAACCAGAAAAGTGAATGTCAGGCGCTCAAGCGAGTTAGATAACCAACCAACTCGTTCAATCTGTGTTAAGGATAGACACCAGTGATAAGGGCGTGAATTGGGGGGGCTCCCTTTAAACACATTCATAAGATTTGATTGCTGTTATATAGCTGAATAGAATACATCATTGATAGCCAAGAAATAACCCTATCGATCGCCATAATTTATATGAAAATGACTATAAAATCGGCTGTGTCAGCAAGTTGCAAAACTAAAAATGATAATTTTCAAGTATATTGTTTGAACATAAATATCTCACTAAATATTTAACATAACGCTTTGAAAATTTTGGTAGATGAGCATGACATATAGACAGAGGGAAGTGTGTCTCAAAATTTTGATATAGGTCTTAGTTAAGTTTTTATGAAATGTAGAAAATGATGTTGCATAAAAATCTCAAAATATTTCCTGTTTTTTGCCGTTTTTTATCATAAAATCAATTCTAGACCCTACATCAAAAATTTGAGACACGCTTCCCTGCATATGAATGTTATAAAGCTGTCTGTGAAAACTTATTCATGACAGTCAAATATTAACTGAGATATCAATGTTCAAAAAATAAAAGTGGAAAAATCGATTTAAAATTCACATAATTTCAGTTTCTTATTTCTTTACGAATTTATTAGTATCAATAGATAGAGAAAAATATGAGCTTTAAAATGATATATGATATGTAAGGATCGGAGCACTATCAAGTAATTTATTAGTAATTTTCTCAGATGGCCGCTGACCACTGGTGTCTATCCTTAAGACTTTGTAACATGCTCATGGATGTACCTAGTCCATAAACGCCTTCCATCGTCGGAATTAAGAAATGTCTCTCTATTTAATCTCTATAGAACCGTGTAATGATTATGATGTATTCCGTACTGTACAACACACCAGGTCCAGACCAACTGCCAGACCTTTCATGGAAGTTAGCAGTAAACATACTGTTTTTCCATGAAAAGACCACTTGAAATTATCTCTGACATCTTTTCTAACCGATTAAATCTTTAAGGATCAATTTTATTACTTTTAAAATGATACAGACCTATTTGATAAAACTTGATAAATATTTACGAGTTCCAGGCTAAGATAAGGGGGATTGAAGCTCAGATCTGCCTGGTCAATACCTTATAGATAAGGCGATTGTGATGTCACCCGGCCATGAGGCGAGGTGCGCATATAAAAGTGAACGAGCTCTGGCGCTCTCAGTATAACAGGCTTCCCGAGCGACCTAATCACTTCTCCAAGTTTACCTCCGCTACCCCCGACTTCAGGTAAGCTAACATTCTTTTTGCCGGACGTATCACTAAAAGCAGAATATAGTAGTCTTTCAAGTGAAAAACCAATAGCCATCATAATGTTGAATTGGTTATTTGAACTATTAATTTAACAAAATACAAACTAAAAACTAGATGTTCATTAATTTTCAAACTGGGACATCTCGATTACTATTCCATTCACAGTTTTCAAACTATTCAGTCCGTTTACAAACATGGTCTTGTCTTTGGAACTAACCAATTGAATATATTTTAGAGTGAACTAAATTGAATGCACTTTTCTGTCTTGTGAAAGTTGTGACACTTTGCCAAAATGATTGCTTATGTAACAGATGTATGACTCAATACAAATCAAAAGCAGGAATCTAGGGATGGAACACAATTAGGGAATACTCACTTTGGATGATCGACCAAGGGATTACCATTTTATTTTATGTATGCAATTTATTCGCCATTATGATAATCAGCTGTAGATGAAGTTTGGTCGCAGCTTGGATCTTTCTTAAGGCCCGGTCGCACATGGAGTCTGAACTCAACTCAAAGGCCTTAAGGCCCTGCCAAATATATAGAGACTGAACCCAACTCAGTGGTCCTAAGGATATGGGACAGGGCAGTTACAAACTGACCAGACTTAATGAAAAACTGACCAGTGGTCACATATAAAGACTGGATAGTCTTAAGTCTTCCTTCCTCCACCTATAAACACAATGACATATATAAACAAAGAGGTGTGTCTATTTATGTATATCTGATTGGACTCGAGACAGTTGCATTACGTTTTAACCTATGTGATATAGATACTAGGCCTTAAAATTGATTGAGACTGAAGACTAACTAGTTCATCCATCTCAAGATTCGAGACCAGACTGATCAGTCTTGAGAAAACCTAAAACTCAAGTTTTAACCGAATATCACATAATTATCAAGACTATCAGAGACCCAACCTAATGGTTGAGTGGAGTTCAGCCTCTAAATATGTGACTGGGTCTTTAGTGCTCTGTGGTTATGAGAAATCTCGGGATTTGGGGGGGTGGTTATAACTATGCTGTCTGAAGCAGAACCATCATATTGTTTTTCTTTATATCGTGGCCTATTTCTATTTCCCTTTACACAATTCTTTCTAATAGAGTAAGATTAAAGTGCAGGATTAAAGTTTTTTTTGTAAAAACGATTTGTGGTCACGAACTTATATTTCTCTCACAGTTAATGATTTTAATACAACTATGTTTTTTGTCCTGTTTTTAGTAAGATGGCGTCTATGCCGTTTGCGGCCTACAAGGCAGGTACCTTCCATGACAACCTCAGGAAGCAATGTGCTGGTGACCGGCCGAGCTCCAGCAGTATGAGGGAAATGAGTACTGGGGACAGTGGGAACAAACCAGCTCTGAGCCCTCTCAGCATCCCCAGCTGCAGCTCAGCTACTGAGTCACCTGTAGGTGAGTACTGATCTGTCCCCTACCCAAGCCCTCAACTTCAATTCAATAGACCCAATGGCCCTCTACCTGTTCAACGTTTCAGGAGACAATGGTGTGGGTGATTAATGACAGTCATGTTATAGGATGCTATACAGTTTCAATTTAATAGATATTTTTGGTGACAGCTTAATTGCCAATATCACGTTTTACATTGTCTTCCTATTGGACAGTTGATATGATGTATGAAGTATGTGATAAGTAATCATAACATTGTATTCCCTTATCAAAGGATGCTTTATGGTACAACAGTAAAATCATTGTCTTGTGCTGTATCATGTAATACACTACTCGCAATTATCAATATAATATTATCTGTCTTGAACTTCACCTGTTCAATATGCTGTTCAATACGCAGCAAATTTTGTTCAGTACAAAAGAGCTAGAATACGCTTTCTAAAAGTAGTCTGTACTTGGTTGGAATTAGTCCTATATATTCTTTCATCAGAATATTAAAACATTGTTTGCAGGCAGCGGTCCCTCGACACCAAACCAGTGGAGCCTGTCTGCACTGGGCTTTAACTTTCAGCGGCCGCGCTCCAGCAGTATGAGGGAAATGAGTACTGAGGACAGTGGGAACAAGCCAGCTCTAGATCTGAGCCCTCTCACCATCCCCATTTCTGGTTCAGCTAGCGAGTCACCTGTAGGTGAGTACTGATCTGTCCCCTACCCTCCAAACCCCCGGCCCCCTCACCATCTCCAGCTCTAGTGAGTCGCCTGTAGGTGAGAAGCATGCTGTCCCCTCCTGCCCTCAGCTTCAATTCATGGATCCAATAGCTTTTTCACTGTTCAATGTCTCAAGGTTAATGGCATGGGTGACTAATGACACAGTAACATTTCAGGATGCTATACATTTCCAAGTTAATAGGTACACAGATAGATACTCTGTTGAATACACAGCATAATAATTATTACGTTTTCAGAACAAAATAGCTACTATAATAAGAAGGCCCGGGGAGGCCGTCCGAGGGGGGCTGGACGGCCCAGCCACCCGGTGAAAACCCTCGCCCTCCGGGCTCGGGCCGTCACCAGGTGCTAGGGCTGCCAGACCACCCGAGGACAGCCTCTGAGGACCGTCTTTATTTTATTACCCGAATCTAATGTAAAACATTGTAAAATATTGTGAATTTTCGTTAACAAATTGAGTAAAAACCAACTGGAAATGAAGCAGGGCGTATGGCTTGGCAATACGCCCGGCACACAATACGCCCCGCTCATCGATCCAGAGGGTAATAAAATCCCCTTTGCAAGAGTAGTCTGTAGATGGTATTCAGTTACACTACTTAGTCTTATTTTGTATATTCTTTCATCAGAATATCAAAACATTATTTGCAGGCAGCCGTCCCTCGACACCGACCCAGTGGAGCCTGTCTGCACTCGGCTTTAACTTCCAGCCACTGAGGGCCCGCTCCAGCACCTGGTCAGAAGGCAACAACTCATTGCTCAAGTAAGTAATAGCTACCCTCCAGGGTCGCGGTCTTCTGGTCTGGAGGACGTGAAGCCCGGCGCATGGGTGGATACAGAGGGGAGGGCGGAGGGTTGGAATTGCATGGCCTTTAAGAGCTAATTATTTCTTATCGTGGTCGGGGAATGGATACTACTTATACGGGAAACCTTGAATCTGTAAGGACTGATCGCTCCGTCTTTGCGGCTGTGTGGTAACCTCCCTGGTTGTGGTATGATCAAACCAGTGGTGTAATGAAAAAGGCTTGCATTAAACTATGCAGGAATGTTGGGAGTATTCAAAGTAAACCCAACTGGGACTATGCCTATATACGACCTAATCTTGATCATACTGGTAACGCTCATTCTTCCAAGAGTAAGGTATTTGCCTAAACTGCTTGTCATCTCATTAGTTTGCTAAATTAACGAAAATATGAAAAAAATGATAAAGAGAGTACATTTATAGCCCGATGATATCAACCGTTTTTCATTTCATGCAACTTTATGCTTACGTAGTCTTAATGTGCTGCTGCCTCAACCTGTCACCTTGACCAAGCCTTTCATTGGCCTCGGCTTGACCCATCGCATACCTATTTTGCTTTCGTGCTAATATCCCCCATTCCTGTTTTCAGCAGCTTCATCTAAAATGACCGCTACATTGGAATTAATTTGCAACAACGTAAGTGCAGCAGGCTTTATCCTTTAAGTATAATTCTCATGGCAGTTCAGGTATATATCTTTCTCAAGAAAATGGGTGGCTAGTTTCTGAAACAAGGCAGTGGGTTACTCATTTATATAACCTCTAACTTTCCTCTTGCTACATTTGGCACTTCTATGTTGGGGTGTTGCAGTGCAAGAGCTAATGAAGTGAAAGGTGTCCTAATGTGTAAAAGGCTAATAAGTTTAATTTACCCTGCTGGCCCCTAAATATCGATATTTGAGGGTAAGCACACTCCATATGCGAGCTCATGAAGCATATATATGCAATATATATTTTAATCAAAATAACAATATCAAATTCAGTCGGAAAGTTATACTGCATTAATGGTATGATTCCTAATTCTCAACCCATTTCCTCTATTACTATACGTAGATTTTGATAATCCCTTAAAATATAGAACGTCATCAGTACAAAGATAAAATGACGTGCGAGATACTAAAACATGATGCAACGGGGCCCCAGTATTGGCAACTTTTCTATGACAAATATTACTTAAATAAGATAGAGTCAGGTCAACGTAGCCATGCATAACCTTCTGATGATCTTCAAATCCTCTATGATTATATATGCCCGTGGTCCTAGACCCGTTTAAATCGGAAGTAGCATAAAAGAAAGAATATAATAATATGTTACAAAGCTGAACAATAATCATCTAAGCCAAACTTGTATGTGGAAAATTCCTATCACTATGTTTTATGTATATTATTTCCCTTTTGTTGCAGACAAGAGACGAAGCCCAAGGCTGATAGCTAAACGACGGCCTGTCGCCGCATGGACGGCCCTATCAAACTGACAGACGGTCAAGTCAGACAGACGGCCGGCCCTGTCGAACGGACGCACCCAACGACGGAAGGGACGGGTGGCATAGGGAGGTCCAGGTGACGACATAAGGCTGACTGAAGTCCAGACATGGAAATATTTATTGTGACAGTTACAACGAATGTAAATATGTATATAATCCCTTCCTCCAGCCTAGTCCTTCCAACACGTCACCCCCTCTTCCCGTCAGTAGTTCACCTTACTCACTGTAAAACAGCGGCTTCACGGCCCAGCTATAGTCCTTGATGATTGTCGATGAAAAAATGTATTATTTAGATAATTATTTTGATTATAGTTCTATTTGATTTTATTTTCTCTGTAGACATGGTCCGGAGAGGCTTAAATAGTTGATTTTGCATATTTCTATTTAATTTTGTTTTCTCCGTAGACAGGGTCCGGAGAGACTTAAATAGTTGATTTTGCATATTTCTATTTCATTTTGTTTTCTCTGTAGACATGGTCCAGAGAGGCTTAAATAGCTTGTTTCACTCATTTCTATTTCATCATATTTTTCTCTGTAGACATGGTCCAGAGAGGCTTACATAGTCAATTTCTCACATTTCTATTTAATTTCATTAACTCTGTAGACATGGTCCAGAGGGGCTTACATAGTCAACTTTTCACATTTCTTTTTTAATCTTATTTTCTCTGTAGACATGGTCCAGAGAGTCTTACATAGTCAACTTCTCACAATTCTTTTTAATCTTATTTTCTCTGTTGACATGGTCCGGAGAGGCTTACGTAGTCCATTTCGCACACTTCTACTTATTTTTATTTCCTCTGTAGACATGGTCCAGAGCGGCTTGCATTGTCGATTTCATGTTTTTATTTAATTTTATTTTCTCTGTAGACATAGTCCAGAGAGGTTTGCCTAGTCGTTTTCAAACGTTTCTACCTCTTGAACATATATTTTTATTACGAATGTAACCTGTAATAACCAGATTGACTTGGACAAATATGTGCACATCGGACCACCTAGTATGTTACCTACTGTTGCACCTTCAAGATAATCCCCGTCCAAAAACTACCACACCCACACAGACACGCACCTCCCAGGCTCCGAACGTGGGCACCAACTTTTCACTGACATACTGGATCATTTCCAAGTGTAGCGCACAAACATGACTCAAGTCAGATTCATCTAGCGGTCTATCGTAAGCAGATATTGGTCATTTCAGTGTTCTACAAAGAAACGTTTAGATTCATGATTTATGGCTGATCCAAATGATCAGGATACAAAGACCCGCCTTTAGAATTGATATATGACTTAACATTGATTGTACAACTGCTTAGATAACCTCTGCTGAACCTGAACTTGTCTTTATAAGATAGCACTGATCACACACTAACCCTTTATTACTGGTAAGCTGGCCCACTGATTAATGAGCCAATGATTTATTGATCGGACACCTTCCGTGAAGGTCCGCAATTGATAAACTGTGGATGTATGGTGTTCGTTGGTGTTCCTGTAGACGTCAGGACCGTTTTATAAAGTCATCCCAAAAGTTAGCCACACGCCGTACTTAAAACCATTGCATTTGTTAATTAACGTACGGTTGCATTTTCTGCATGGTGAAATTAGCTATTGCTTTTGTTAATTAAAGTAGTTGCATTTTCTGGTGAAATGACCCGAACTTGTCATCTAACCAGCTTACAGATAACCCATACTACAAAGTTATAGGGACACTAGACCAGTGGAAATATTGATGACATAACTGGCCTCCGTCTCGTGTCTTTTTACATTCTACAAGACAATTAACGTTAGTGCTTAATATTTTCTAGCGCAAGTTACAAATGGTCAGAGATGAACTAAAGTACTATTCCAGTACCAACATCTCAAAATGGGCGTTTTATGGAAGTGCTTGACCGTGTTTAATTACACTGACAATGGAATTATGTAAATCGCAAGGATGTACTTTATATAGTTATTGATAAACATATTATTTCAGGTTACTGTTAGGTACATGAAGGTTGTAGGGACGGGTGACACCCGTCAGTAGCGCAGGGTTTGACAAATATGTATAGACTTCTAACTGTATACGGGTATATATATAATGTGTTCAACGTTGTGATCTTTTTTTAAATTATAGGGAACAAAAAAGTCTATAAACTCAAAAAAGTAAAAACTATTCAGAGAAATATTGAAATATATAGCAAAAACGTGTTAGACCAGCTATCCCGGTCGGTATCAAATTGTTTATGATTCTATTGTAATACTTTGCATGGGTGGTACTTACTCTACATCCATATCAGTAGGCAATATGCCGATATTTTTGCCCACTCAGTTATTACATGTCCAATCTGATCCCAGAGCTACTATAGTAATCAGGATGTTAAGAAGTAAGCATAGATAAGAAATCATGTATTGTTTGCTCACACAAAAGAAATGGTTTTCATAAGAGCGTGCTCTTCCAGTGATAGACGGTTGCATGTAAAATAGATTGTCCTGATTAGATTAATGCACGGAACGCATAGAAAGAAGTGACCGGCCCGAGCACTCTCCATATTTCCATTCTCCATATCTTTCTTATCAAATGGTATACCTATTACATTATTTGCCTCCATAGTTCTTTTTCATGAGAAGAACGCACAGATAAGAACTCCTTTTTGTTGTGAAGCACATGGCATGCCGCATGACCATGACATTAATATACTCTCACCTGATGGTAAACCTGTGGCGATGTGATAGAAGCTGATAAGGCCCCACAAACAACGCCATTTTCTTATCACCTTCCCTACCAAGTACGTCTTGCGCAACCTTTCCATCGGGACAAATGCACCCACTGGTGCTTACACAATTGCATGTATTATATGTGACTGCTTCTACGTTTAAATATTATCATATAAGGACGTGCTTACAGACATTCAAACGTAATAATTACAACGATACTTATTGAGCACTAGCTGTTCTCTTGGTAATAATGCGTTCGATTTCTATGTTGGTAATTGTACTTGCTTCTTTGTATAAATGTGCCATTGGATCGCAAAATCTTAATGTGCTATTCAAGTGTGAACTCTTTCCTGTCCCTCGGTACTCACTTTTTGGGGCCTTTGCAGCTGAGTCAGAAGGCTTTTCAATTATTCATTTGATGCGTGATATGCAAAGTTTGTCAGGAAAAATATGTGTGTGTGAACTACTACTTGTAGAGTGGTAGAATAGTAAAAAGAGTATATTTGTCGTTATTCCGCGCAAAGACTGAATAAATCATAACTTCACTCAAACTGTGTTGATTGTTTGTGAATTGATAATGATCTCTTAAGAAATTGAATTAAAATATCGTTTCTGAAAAACAGTCAGTTTGTGTGTAAACTTCTAATACCCGCAACAAGACATTCACCTTTTATAGTTGATTTGCAACACAAGGTAAACATGAGGGAAATTTGCCCGTCAAAGCTTTATTACTCTATTTGACCATATTATGGTCAATTCTCACGAAACCTGCCCAATTCAGGGATTTCAACATTATTTCCTCATTACTGAGTTATTTAACCAAATTGAAATCCGTTTTTTGCATTTGATTATCAATACCTGATATGTCTTCATTTTGCAACTCACATTTTCATCCATAAATAAAATAGTTGACAAATTTTCCCTAAAAATGTATGATTTCTGTGCCGTTTTTACTTTTTTTTAATACTCTAAAGAGTGAGCGTTGGGTGTTTTGCGCCATACCAACACAAGGGTCATTTTCACGGTGAAAACCAGTTGGGACGAATTCTGTCTTTGGTGATCGAATCTATGAGATGAAGGTGACAGGGCGGGCAAACAGCAGGGGATCAAAACCCAGCGATCATTTTTGCTGTACCTCATCCCTTAGTGAACCAAGCACTGACCGGGAATTGAACCCAAAAACCACTTGGTCAGTGCAGGGTTCCCCCTATCGTCGCCTCTTACAATCAGCAGGGGCTACTGAGGGCCTATTCTTCAGCTTTTTTGGGGGTGAATTAATTATACATGCTTTTTCTTCTTATCACTTTCCATACATTATTTTAATTACAAGAAAAATCTAATATTTATTCCAGTGTTTAATCACCTGTACATTTTTTTTGTCATTGTTCGTGGGGGCACTTTAAACCATTACTAACAACACAGTACATTTTAAAAATCATGAATTAATTTCAATACTCACTTTAAGTAACTAGTTCTACTTATATTCATATAATTATACCTTAAAAGTTTATAAAAATTATTCAATTTCTCACCTAAATACCATAAAATACAAAAGTGGTGTAGTTTACCCCTGACATCGTTCGTGGGGGCATAACCTCACAATATCCATTATATCTTACAAATTATATTGTAACAACTGTAAGAGACTAAACAGTCGTTTCACCCCTACCATATTTTTCAGGCCACTTTTGTGGTTTGTTTGTGGAGTTAATTTGATGTCCGGCCAACCCGTCAGGGTTCTTTTACCAGACTGCACAAGGTAAAGCTTCTCAGCTAGTTTTACGCCACAGGGGCGGTGACCGAATCTATGATATGAGGTGCCTATTTGTAGCATTGGGACCCAATGACCTCTTTATAGTGCTGCCACACTGAGATATCATGTCATGGGCCCACACCTACCCAGTCACATTATACTGACAGCAGGCCGACCAGTTATGTTTTGTGGTTTTTACTTTATACTGAGTGCCAGGCAAGCAGTAACCACTACCATTGTTAAAGTCTTTGGTGTGACTCAGCCAGGGATAAATCCCAAGACCTCCCAGACTCAAAGCGGGCACTCCACCAATTGCGTTACCGAGTCTGGTCTCCCCATTTGTCGCCTTCTATGAACAGCAAGGGGCTGTTGGGGACACATTCTTCCCAGGAGGCTCCCGAAGGAACCCCCACCCCGGATCCTCACGGGGGACACTTTGGTGGATTCCACGCCTGCTTTCCAAGCCTGGATTCCACACCTGGGATCCAAGCCTGACATGCCTGGGATCCAGGCCTGACATGCCTGGATTCCACGCCTGACACGGCTGGATCCACGCCTGACTGATGCATTCTGGATAACTGTTTTCCTATAAAAGGCTGAATCACTGTACTCATTGTCATTTTGACCAATAAACCTTGGAATGTCAAGATCATGCCTCCTGTTTTCTGTACCAGCTACCAGATCCAGTAGTGGCACGCCTGCCATGGCGCTCTATACTTAAGGCAAGTCTGCCACAGCGCTCTATACTTTAGACCCGTCTGCCATAGCCCTCTATACTTAAGGCACGTCTGCCATAGTGCTCTTTAATGAAGAACACCCGAAGAAAGTAATGATTAAAGAAACACTATAGTTGAGTCTTTATTCCAGTAACTTATCATCCGTCTCTCAGTCGCTTCGTAATGATATATGGGGGGAAATACTGTCCACATCATCAATTATTAACCTTCCTAAATCCGCTCTGGTAAAACTGAATTTCAATCAAAAGTGTTTATTAAACATTTCCTTCAATAAAGTCTGTCATCGATTGTGGGGGCTGTTATCGCTCGTGGGGGCTACTTTGTCATCGTCCATCAGGGCACCTATGTCAACGTTCTTGGGGGTTTTCATTGTTCGTGGGGGTGCAAATGGTGCAATACCATATAGACATCTAAAGTTTATATCTGGAACTAATGTGTGGCACCATCTACTAATTTTCGGAGGCAAACCGTGACGTCACAGGCCCCACAAATCATGCCATCATACCCCACAAATTATGCCCTCAGCCCCCACGAATTGTGACGAACCATACTAATTACTGATGCATTCTTTCACAAGAAATACTTTGAATTTTCCTAATGTGGATTCCCACTGTGCTGAACAGTGATGTAGAACAGAACAAACGTCCTTGACCTTTATCATGGGGGCTTATCGTCAGGTGTCATCATTGGTGGGGGCGGCAACACATGTTAGGGGATTAAACGGTAGCCCCCACGAACAGTCACATACAATGACAATTTGAAGAATATTCTATTGTACACTTTATTGTTTGTTAAACTTTGATGGGCTTATTCATTTTTATTCTTTTTTTTCAGATTCTCTTCTCTGATTTTATTCACACTTCACACTCACCACAATGCTGAAGTTTGTTTGTTGGGTTAGTTTAACATCCCGCCAACTCTTTAGGGTTCTTTTACCAGACTGCACAAGGTAAAGCTTTTCAGCTAGTTTTATGCCACAAGAGCAGTGACCGAATCTATGATATGGTTTAGGAGAAAACTGCTACCAGGTTCGAAACCCTTCTCTTTTAGAAGAGTGGCAAGGGGTCTTTAATGTGTGATGTCCCATAGAAGGCACACCACACATCTGGCCTTTGATGACCCTGTTGGGGGCACAGGGATCCCCTTTTAGTCGCCTCCTATGACAAGCAGGGGATACTAAGGAAACATTCTTCCCAGGGAGTTCCAACAGGAGCCCCCACCCCGGTCCCCCACTACAAACATATATGACATTGAATTTGTATCTAAATAATATCAAAATGCAATCAGTGTATATCATAGGCGATTCTCATCCGATGGGTATGCAACCTAAGATAGATTGGTTGAATGACAATAATCTACCGATATATGTCACTACGATCTATACAACTTTCTAATGAAAGACTACTTTCAGTAACCTATAAATATTCAGGAGTTTTATTAGATAATCACTAAACTTTTGAATTACACTTAAATGAAACTGTTAAACAATTTTCTTTTAAATTATATCTATACAGGAGGATACGTAATTATCTGACTGATCAAGCAGCAAAGACTGTGCTGAAAAGCATGGTCCTATCTTACTTAGATTATGGGAATATATTTTTTGTAGCACGCCCCTATCATGATCTTCAGAGTCTACAAGTATTGCAAAATAATGCACTACGTTCTTGCTTAAGAATAAAAAATAAAAGGGAAGTACCTGTATACTATCTTCATCAACAACTTGATGTACAACTGTTTGATAAAAGGATGCAATACTTTTCCCTTTGCTGTATTTATAGAATTATTAAAAATGGTAATCTGAGACAAATGGTACTACGACGCCATATTAGATTACATAATGCACCTGCATTATTTTTACCTATACCAAATTCTAATTGGTATGCTAAATCAGTAGGGTATTTTGGTCCGAAAACCTGGAATATCTTGCCAACCAGAATAAAAAATAGTGACAATTTGGAAACATTTAAAAAAGAAATCAAGAGTTATTTAGATATAATATAAAGTCAATACTGTCTGTTTGAGGTTGTCTTGCTCGCGGTTGCATCAGACAGCTAAAAATGAAATAATAGGTAATCAAGGTAAAACTCATCCCAATACATGCCTTGGCAAATTGAAGAATTGTTCTCAACTGTAATGAGTATTATAATGTTTGTTGTTGGGGTAGTTTAACGTCCGGCCAACCCTTATGGGTTCTTTCCAGACTGTATTATAATGATATGATTTTGAATTATCATTCCATCTCATCACATTTATCATCAATGGGATTTCACTGGCATATGTATAGAAAATAACTATTATCCACAACCTATAGGTTATGCTGTGGTTTGGAGCTACTCTCAGTATCTATTTTAGAACATTGTTTGTTTGTGGGATTAGTTTAACATCCGACCAACCCTTTAGGGTTCTTTTACCAGACTGTACAGGGTAAAGCTTTTCAGCTAGTTTTATGCCACAGGGGCGGTGACCCAATATATGATATGAGGTGCCTATTTGTAGCAGTGGGACCCAATGCCCTCTTTATAGTGCTGCCACACTAAGATATCATGTCATAGGCCCACACAATACCCTACCCAGTCACATTATACTGACACCGGGCTGACCAGTCATGTTTCGTGGTTCTTACTTTATACCGAGTGCCAGGCAAGCAGTGACCACTACCATTGTTAAAGTCTTTGGTGTGACTCGGCCAGGGATAAATCCCAAGACCTCCCAGATTCAGAGCGGGCACTCTACTAATTGAGCTACCAAGTCTGGTTTCCCCATTTGTCGCCTTCTACGAACAGCAAGGGGCTGCTGGGGACACATTCTTCCCAGGAGGCTCCCGAAAGAACCGCCACCCCGGATCCCCATGGGGGTACTTATCTAGAAATTCCGCAGCCTCGAAGTTCAATTAACTTAATCAACAAGCCATAACTAGCCACAAGTATATATTTCATTGCCGTACAGGTTTTCCATGGCACGACATATGTTTCATAAATGCATTGCCATACACATTTCCCCACACATCAAAAGATGATAATATGCAATGCCGTACAGGTTTACAATACATATTTCATATACTGATAATTGACCTTCTGCAGCATTCATCATGTACCGGGGCGGTC
Organism: Lepidonotus clava; assembly: GCA_936440205.1. Taxonomy (NCBI): domain Eukaryota; kingdom Metazoa; phylum Annelida; class Polychaeta; order Phyllodocida; family Polynoidae; genus Lepidonotus; species Lepidonotus clava. Next base: position 26,448,249 of record OW387138.1, read on the forward strand.
TCACTTGAGAACAATACAACGGACGGAACAGGGCATATCAGATTCCCTACAGAGCCAACCCCGCCATGCAGGCAGCTGCTGTTGTGCGTGCACAGGTAACATTTGAATCCATTACCATTGCTTGACTTAATCACATGTACAAAAAAGATTGTGCCATTTTTATACAATGGTACTGAACAAGCTGTACATTTTTGGAGTATATTTATGAAGTGCTAAACATTTTCTAAATATGTCACTGCACAGCTCATACTTTCAAATTGCAGTGGTTATACTTGTCTTGAACCTTACAGCAACATCGAGATACCAACAAGGGCAAAAAGAAAAACTGCCGAAGGAACAAAAAGAGGAGTGGTTAAGAAGGGGGAGAGAGTCCCTGGAGCGGACGAGGCAAAGATGTAGTAAGTAACCAGGAACGCCTCAATGCCATAGTTTTTTTTATTGTGTTAGATTAATATTAGATTAATATTTTATTATATTAATGAAATGTATACCGCAATGCATTTTGCACCACTTGACACATTAATATCTTACAATCTGACCATCTTATCTTGTCATTAATTTTTCAAGGGGAACAAGGCCTGAACGCCCAGGGAAAGCCATATAAGCGGAAGCCCGCTGACATCCCTGCACCTGCTTACGTCCCCGCACCTGGTGCAGCTGTGGCTCCGCGGGCATCGGGCAGGATTGCCGGGGAAGAAGCAGCTCCGATTGCGATTGCGCCAAGGGTTCGACGGGCAGCAGCCGGAGAGCCTGCAAAGTATGTACCGGTATACGTGTTTATTATATATATTACGATTTATATATGTATGCAGTCACTATGAGCTAAATCCGGTAAATACAATGCCGTACATATTAAATTGTTTTAAGGTAAATGTGATAATTGCGTTGCCGTACGCTTTGTCTGCAGTTATCGGCTGAACCCGGTGAATGCATAGCCGTACACATTGAATTATTTTAAGGTACACAGCCTATGTTGAATCTCAGTGTCATAGAATGAGCAGAAATCTGGGAAAGAGTAAATGAGTTTTAACAACGGTATGATATAGTTGCAAAACTGTCCTTCTTCAAAAATTTACAAAATGAGCAAATTTTATATTAAGCGACATTAATCATGTACCAACTTACCCCCAATGCTTTCCAGGTTGGTGGTGCCTCTTCCGAGCTTCAGCCGTCAACCCAAGGTGTAGTCGCTCAAGCGGGAGCTGGAAACAACGAAAGCAACCCTAGAAAAGACAAGAGCTACCCTGACTGCAAGGAATAAGGAGGTTAAGAACCTCATGAGGCAGTTTGTTTGTTTGTTTGTTGGGGTAGTTTAACGTCCGGCCAACCCTTATGGGTTCTTTCCAGACTGCAAAAAGGTAGAACTTTTCAGCTTATTTTACGCCACAAAGGCGGTGACCGAATATATGATATGGTTTAGGAGAAACCCGCCACCGGGTGCGATACCCTACTCGTTGCGAAGAGTGGCAAGGGGTCTTTAGTGTGCAATGTCCCATAGAAAGGACACCACACACCCGGCCTTTGCAGCTTGCGGAAGCGCTGGGATGCCAGGGAAGTCGGGACCAGGAGGTACAAGCCACGCCTCCCTCGCACGCAGCTGCCGAGTCTGATGTGCCGGCAGCCCAGGTAAAGTACTTTGGCAGTAAAAAACTCACATTGTAATGTGATATGGGTATACATGACATATGCAGTTGTTATCAGCTAAACTTGGTAAATGCATTGCTTATAATTGTTTTAAGGTATGCGCGTGCCGTACTCTTTGCCATACACTTTGTCTGTAGATAGCAGCTGAACTCAGTAAATGCTCTTGTTTGTGGGATTAGTTTAACGTCCGGCCAACCCTTTAGGGTTCTTTTACCAGATGCATAAGGTAAAGCCTTTCAGCTTGTTTTACGCCACAGGGGCGGTGACTGAATCTATGAAATGAGGTGCCTATTTGTAGCATTGGGACCCAATGCCCTCTTTATAGTGCTGCCACACTGAGATACCATGTCTGACACCAGGCTGACCAGTTATGTTTTGTGATTCTTACTTTATACCGAGTGCCAGGCAAGCAGTGACCACTACCATTGTTTAAAGTCTTTGGTGTGACTCGGCCGGAGATAAATCCCAAGACCTCCCAGACTCAGGGAGGGCAACCTACCAAAGAGCTACTGTGTCTGGTCCCCCCATTTGTCGTCCTTCTACGAACAGCAAGGGGCTGCTGGGGACCGATTCTTTCCAGGAGACTCCCGAAGGAACCCCTACCGATTCCCATGGGGGAACTTGCAGGGAATATCAATAATGGTCTTAGCAACATTCCCTAGAAGTTTTATCAATATGTGAACAATTTTTCATTCTTCACACTTTTACCCCCCTGTGGTCACAATTGGTGATAATCGACCAGATACAATGCTGACGAAAGTGGGTTTTTCTTACAACCAAAAGCTTCTCGTATTTTGGCAGAAAAAGGCAGCAAAGTAGTATCCCACTTCTCAGGGGATAACAGGGCTCAGATCACGGTCCTAGCCTGCAGAGTGAGTGAGTGACTGTTGGGTGTTGAACGCAATACCGACAGCCGAGGTCATTTTCACGGCAAAAACCAGTTGGGACGAATTCTGGCTTTGGTGATCGAATCTATGAGATGAAGGTGACAGGATGGGAAAACAGCAAGGGATCAAAACCTGGAAATTGTTTTTGCTGTACCTCATCCCTTAGTGAACCACAGCACTGACCGGGAATTGAACCCAAAGATCCACTTGGTCAATGCTGGGTCCCCCCTATTGTCGCCTCTTACGATCAGCAGGGGCTACTGGGGGCCTCTTCTTACCCAGACCCTCATGGGGTATATGTCTGCAGATGGGGGCCTTACTAAACCACTGATTGTAATGCAGGGAAAACAGTTTGGGTACAATCCTTTGGAAAGGTTTCCTGAAGCTCACTTGGGATGATCAGATAATGGGTGGATGGATGGAGTTCTATTTCTGTCTTGGTTTCAGCAAGTCTTTCAGCCCCATCTTGAGCAGAACAGTCTAGATCGGCCAGTCCTCTTATTGGTAGACTGTCATATCTCCCATACAACCCTTGAGGCAGGAGACTTTCGCTCACAGAACGGGATAATTCTCTACTGTCTACTGCCTCATGCATCACATTTGATGCAACCCTGTGATAGGGGGATGTTTGGCCCTCTGAAGTCAGCTTGGAGAGAATGTGTACTTCATGAATGCAAACCCAGGGTCGTCTGTGACGAAACAGAGCTTTGCAGGTGTTTTCAAGAAGGCATGGACAAAGGTAGATTATAAGAGAAGATTTAATTTTTCATGCTTGTTTGTTTGTTGGGGTAGTTTAACGTTTGGCCAAGCCTTATGGGTTCTTTCCAGACTACACAAGGTAATGCTTTACAGCTTGTTTTACGCCACAAGGGCGGTGAGCGAATATATGATATGGTTTAGAAGAAACCCGCCACCGGGTGCAATCACTTGATTCCTTCAGCCTTCCCTTATGTCATAAGACATGGTGGGCTGCAGCCTGAGTTGGAATCCTTTCCAGCCTTAAGGCCCTCTCAGAGCCATAAGGCTCCCTCAGCTTCCCAGGATGTTCTTTTCAAACTATTCTGATCACAGAGAGCATTGCTCAACTAAGCCCACAAAATCCAATGGCCGGGTATTGCATCATTTATCACATCAGCTGATATGTCTAACAAAATAAATTACCAAAATGTGTCAAAACTGAGGACACTTCGTCAAAACTGAGGACTTAACATACCATTTTTAACTGTAAGCTACTCACTAAGGGTAGGGACCTCTGATATTTTATTTGTCACATATAATAACTTGGGTTATAGTATATCAACTAAAATAGATTGAAGGAAACTTGATTCTTTCTATAAAAGAAATTACCTCAACATTTATTTTTTGCCTTGAGTGAGTCAAAACCGGCTCCTCTACTCTAATTGATCTCCTTATATATACATTGCTTTGTATGTCTAGTGAATATTAAGCCACATGTCGATATTAAAAGTGAGATTAAAAACAATCAGTTAAAAATAGATATTTTAATGAGTTAAAAAGAAATAATTTCATCTTCACTCTAAGTGAGTGAGTGTTGGGTGTTTTATGCCATACCGACAGCCAGGGTCATTTTCATGGCAAAAACCAGTTGGGACGAATTCTGTCTTTGGTGATCGTATCTGAGATGAAGGTGACAGGGCGGGCAAACAGCAGGGGATCAAAAACTAGCAATCATTTTTGCTGTACCTCATCCCTTAGTGAACCAAGCACAGACCAGGAATTGAACCCAAAGAACCCCTTGGCCAGTGCAGGGTCCCCTCTATCATCGCCTCGTACGAGTGAGTGAGTGTTGGGTGTTTTGCGCCATACTGACAGCCAGGGTCATTTTCACGGCGAAAACCAGTTGGGACGAATTCTGTCTTTGGTGATCGAATCTATGAGATGAATTTTTTTTTTTTTTTTTTACTTTTGAACCTGAGACCCCTGCTTAACCTTTCCTTTTGGTTAGCACTCCTACTCAGAGTAACAGACACCATGTTCACTCTTTTGACTTGTCTTCCAGGACCCCCCAAGGGGCCCTTTCTCCTCCAAACCTTTGAGTAGGCTACCAACTGCCACCTTGGGTTCTTCCTGACACAAGTCAGGTACCGTGTTTTTGATGCCTGAAGAGATACAATTCGAAACCGCTGAATGGGTTTGAGCTTCCATAGCCAACCCACTGACTGAGGTTTTTCCTAGTTTTCCTCCCCAGGAATCAGGTTCAACCTACAGCCTTTTGGATCACCCTATACTGGACCCTCACTTCCCAACCTGGGCCCAATTTTGCTCTCCCCAGAATTTTCCAGACCCCCATGGTCAGGCATTCTGGGTTTTGAGCTCCACACTTCACCAACCCTCTTTTTTCTCATACCCTCTTCTTCTAGAAGATATGAACATTTTGGGTGGTCTCTCCCCATTTGGGGACCTTTTGGTTACCTTGGGACCTTTTTTAAGGACCCCCTTTGGTTTCCATGGAGACTTTGTTTGTTTGTTTGTGGGATTAGTTTAACGTCCGGCCAACCCTTTAGGGTTCTTTTACCAGACTGCACAAGGTAAAGCTTTTCAGCTAGTTTTACGCCACAGGGGCGGTGACCGAATTTATGAAATGAGGTGCCTATTTGTAGCAGTGGGACCCAATGCCCTCTTTATAGTGCTGCCACACTGAGATATCATGTCATAGGCCCACACAATACCCCACCCAGTCACATTATACTGACACCGGGCCGACCAGTCATGTTTCGTGGTTCTTACTTTTTACCGAGTGCCAAGCAAGCAGTGACCACTACCACTGTTAAAGTCTTTGGTGTGACTCGGCCAGGGATAAATCCCAAGACCTCCCAGACTCAGAGCGGGCACTCTACCAAAGAGCTACTGAGTCTGGTCTCCCCATTTGTCGCCTCCTACGAACAGCAAGGGGCTGCTGGGGACCTATTCTTCCCAAGAGGCTCCCGAAGGAACCCCCACCCCGGATCCCCAGGGGGGTTCCATGGAGACGTTGACAAGTCACTATATATAGCCGGTTCCCCCATGGCACTGGCCTCTCACGCGGTAGCATCACACCTCTGAGCTCTTGAGCCACGTTTCTTCGAATCTATGAGATGAAGGTGACAGGGCGGGCAAACAGCAGGGGATCAAAACCCAGCAATCATTTTTGCTGTACCTCATCCCTTAGTGAACCAAGCACTGACCGGGAATTGAACCCAAAAACCACTCGGTCAGTGCAGGGTTCCCCCTATCGTCGTCTCTTACGATCAGCAGGGGCTACTGAGGGCCTATATTTTCCCGGACCCCCACGGGGTCGCCTCGTACGATCAGCAGGGGCTACTGAGGGCCTATTCTTACCCGGACCCCCACGGGGCTCACTCTAAGTTGGCCATAGCAAAGTATATACAACTAATACTATAAGAGTTTTTTTTTTCTATTTATTCAGATAGATGAGGAGGCGAGGTACCCCGAGTTTAAGAAGTTAGGTATAAGCAAGCTCGTAAAGGACATGAAAATACTAGATCACATCGACGTCATTAAACTCACACTATGGGACTGTGCCACGGCCTATGTAACTGCTGACTTTGGGGATAATGTAAAAATATTTTACACGAGATTCGTTCACAACAAGCACTTCGATGAAGACGAGATGGTAGTGAACTTCCCTGATCAGGTTATGGTAAGCATCTGTTATACCGTGAGTAGGGAAAAAAAGAATCCGTGTAGGAACTATATATTCATTTATACATCAATGGTTCATGATTCAATAAAACAAATAAAATTAGACTCTTACATGAAGTTGCTATATTCCATCATAAAGCAATTTGTTAATGTTTAGTTACGACTTTTTTAATTCAATATTTTCCTTATTCAATGAATTTTCCTAATTAAATACTTACAATAAACAGATTATAAAAATAGTATTAGCATTTCCTATCTAATATATTTTTTTACGTAAATTCTTTCTGATTCTAAACAATATATTAAAGTAGATTAGAGTAGTTAGTAAATGTGTTAGTATGAGCAAGAACTTAGTGGGTTTACCAGTTCAAGTACATGAATCCACTGCTGAGATCTTATACTATTATACTTGTAACTGCAGGTGTTCAAGGCTGAGGTGAAAAAACACTTCATAACTGTGCGGTCAGCTGCTCTCTCAGATGTTCCCAACACTATCGCAGCCATTGCCGACTTGGGTAATCATTCAGATAATTTGGATCTGCCACTACATGACCTTTGTGAGCTGCTCAGTGTGCCACAACATCTCCACGGGATCGATCCAATCTTGGTATATATGCCGATTGAACTGTCTGCCAGATTAAAGGGAAAGACATTCTGCAAATGGAGTTGGTCGACCAAACCACCATTGAGATTTAACAGGAAAGTGGTGACTTGCCGACTGCCTCCACAGTGAATATGAGCTCCTTGAAACTGAATTCATCACAGGAATCAGTTGCTACTGGCAACTTGGCTACTGGCCACTGAGCTGAGCCAATTGAATTGGAAGAGAAAGACAACGATGAACTTGAAAAAAATGACAAATATGACTAAATATGTCAGTTTATTTGTTTGTGGGATTAGTTTAACATCCGGCCAACCCTTTAGGGTTCTTTTACCAGACTGCACAAGGTTAAGCTTTTCAGCTTGTTTTACGCCACAGGGGCGGTGACGGGATATGCAGTATAGATACCACTGGTTGGAAATGGGGTGGCCAACCCCATTTCACGGTCAACCCTTGGACACAGATGATACACAATGACATGGGTGATCAAATGCCTGAAAGAGTGGTGTTCAACAGCTGTGGGCTGCTACAGAATAAGCAGCCTAATTCCGTGGTTTACACAGAAGAGCATGGGTGACCTTTGTTGAGGTAGTTTAACGTCCGGCCAACCACATAGGGTTCTTTCCAGACTGAGCAAGGTAATGCTTTTCAGGTCATGGATGATCGTATCTATGATATGGTTTAGGAGAAACCCGCCACCGGGTTCAATACCCTACTCTTGCCAATGAAGAAGAAAGGGGATTTTTTGCAAAATAATTTCCCCAGCACTGTCTCCAAAAGCCCCTTTCGTTTATCTTGGCCGGGACAAATGACGCTTACCCCTGTATGGGTCATTTTGACCCTCACGTTTTCTGCCAACTATAAGAATATAGTTCAGTCAGTTATCACTGCAGAAATGTATCCGGTTCCCATCCTTATCCCTCCCATAAAGGATGATGCTCTTGACCGTATGGACACCTTAAATAGCACCACTGTAAACATCACAACAGAGTTCAGCTTATACACAATAGATGCCTACACTCCCATAGTAAGATGAAAGAGGAATGGCAGTGGCCTAAAACATGATGGGGTACACCTGAAACGACAATCTAAGGTGCAAGTATTGGACACAAATGAGTAAGTGATGGAGATCTTACGCAGTACTGACAACTAGGGTCATTTTCACGGTGAAAAACAAGTCTGGACAAATTCTGTCTTAGTGAACCCCGCACCATTTGTTTGTGGGGTTAGTTTAACGTCTGGCCAAAAGGGTTCTTTTACCACACCGCACAAGGTAAAGCTTTTCAACTAGTTTTACACCACAAGGGCAGTGACTGAATCTATGATGTGATTTAAGAGAAACCCACCACCGGGTTCGATACCCTACTCTTTTTGAAGAGTGGTAAGGAGTCTTCAATGTGCAATGTCCCATAGAAAGCACACCACACACCCAGCCTTTGATGACCCTGTTGGGGGCACAGGGTTCCCCTTTTAGTCGCCTCCTACGACAAGCAGGGGATACTGAGGAAACATTCAGCAGGGGCTACTGGAGGCCTTTTCTTATCCAGACCCCCACGGGAGAGCACACAAAGACCCAGGCTCCAGAATTAAGGTCCATCAAAGTGGAGGGACCTATGAAAATGGTTGAAATGGACCTGATAGGACCCCTCACTCAAACAAAATCAGGAAACAAGTATGTACTGACTCTAAGCGACTACTTTACCAAATTTGTAGATTTCTTCGCCACACCTGATAAGACAGCTGCCTCCATATGTCGACGAATCGGGTCTTTTATCTTCAGGTCAGTAAATTCATCTTTATCTTCGTTTCCTCAACAACATTTTACTCTCCTACTATATGCAGTTAAAATGGATACCAAAAGAGTTACATGCAAAAGATTAAAAAAAAAAGGCCCTGGCAGACGCCAACTCCCCTGGACATGGTGGGGTTTGTTTGTTGGGGTAGTTTAACATCCGGCCAACCCTTATGGGTTCTTTCCAGACTGCACAAGGTAATGCTTTTCAGCTTATGGGTGATCGTATCTATGATATGGTTTAGAAGATCCTGTTAGCGATTGCAACCACTTGATTCCTTCAGCCTTCCCTTATGTCACGAGACATGGTGGGCTGCAGCCTGAGCTGGAATCCTTTCCAGCCTTTAGGCCCTCACGGGGTCCAGAAGTGGAGAAATTACTTTGATAATCTTGAGGAGTCACTGGAGGGAATACCTTCTGAAAACATAATGAGCTATGATGAAACCAATTTAACTGATTGCTCTGGTTTGTTTGTTTGTTGGGGTAGTTTAACGTCCGGCCAACCCTTATGGGTTCTTTCCGGACTGCACAAGGTAATACTTTTCAGCTTATTTTAAGCCACAAGGGCGGTGACCGAATATATGATATGGTTTAGGAGAAACACGCCACCGGGTGCAATACCCTACTTGTTGCGAAGAGTGGCAAGGGGTCTTTAGTGTGCAATGTCCCATAGAAAGGACACCACACACCTAGCCTTTGATGATCCTGTCGGGAGCACAGGGTGGCCCATGGATCCCAGACTCTTGGATCCTTTGTTAGATTTTATCTATCAGTTGGCATTCCCGAAGGAATTGCAGGATCTTTTTACTTCCGTTGTTGTTAAACACGTCCTTCATCGATGTTCTGTTTTGGAGATGCCGCTTGCGACTGTCATCCGTCTTCTTACACTTCAATATGATGTGCTCCACCGTTAGTTTGGTGTTACACTGTTGACAAATAGGAGCAACTTCACCTTTCAAGAGGTGTTAATGTGTTAGCCTGGTGTGGCCTATCCAAAGACGGGCCACTTTCACCTATTTTGATCTTGTCAGGCACTCTCTTTTGCTTTTGTCACTTTTCTCTTCTAATTTGGGTTGGACAGAGTGTAGAAGATTGTTCTCCTGTTTGTTCCAGTCGCTTTGCCACTTAGATCGCAAATGTGGTTTGCTTAGTGGCAGTAAGTCTGTGTGTGGGATTCTAGCAACCTCAGGATCTAGGGCCAAGGCCCCCTTGGCTGCTTGGTCTGCCTTTTCATCATTACCAGAGATTCCAATGTGGCTAGGTAGCCAGCAGAAAATCACTTCTTTGCCAACCGATTTCAGGTTGGTGTGACTTTGCTGGATATCTCTGATTATGGGATTGTTAGGCTGATGTTGTAGGATAGTTTGTAAACAGGACTTTGAGTCTGAGAGGATGATACCCTGCCCAGCAACAGCGCCCTTCCCAGCACCAGCGCAGCGCCCTGGGCAGCTCCTGCACAACGCCCAGCACCAGCGCCACAGGCAGCTCCAGCGCAACCCCCAGCACCTGCGCAATGCCCAGCACGATATCCTGCGCCAGATTTTAAGCCTCCAATATGGGCACAAAAATGAAACAGCAATGAATTTCTTTTTTCTTTAGTTTGACTGAAAGTTGACTTTTATTTTCTGAGGATATGTGATCTGTTATCTCATTCATATGCTTAATGCAACTTCTGACTATCTGTTATCTCATTCATAAGCTAAAGGCAACGCCTGACTACTAGCAGTAAAAGATATCTTAATTGAAAGTAATATATGTATTGTTCATACTGTTTCTGTCTAGCCAATGTTGCCTATCCAAACTAAATGGAATTCTATTTGTCAATTACCTACTTGTAGCTAGAGTTACTGAACATTTAAGTTCACTGATATCTTCAACTCTCAATATTGAATCGGAAACAGACAAACTATACGAGTCCTTTCTTACTTGTTTGTTTGTTGGGGTAGTTTAACGTCCGGCCAACCCTTATGGGTTCTTTCCAGACTGCACAAGGTAAAACTTTTCAGCTTATTTTACGCCACAAGGGGGGTGACTGAATATATGATATGGTTTAGGAGAAACCCGCCACCAGGTGCGATACCCTACTCGTTGCGAAGAGTGGCAAGGGGTCTTTAGTGTGCAATGTCCCATAGAAAGGAGACCACACACCCGGCCTTTGATGACCCTGTCGGGGGCACAGGGTGGCCCCTGGATCCCAGACTCTTGGATCCTTTCTTAGATTTTATCTATCAGTTGGCATTCTCGAAGGAATTGCAGGATCTTTTTACTTCTGTTGTTGTTAAACACGTCCTTCATCGATGTTCTGTTTTGGAGATGCCGCTTGCGACTATCATCCGTCTTCTTACACTTCAATATGATGTGCTCCACCGTTAGTTTGGTGTTACACTGTTGACAAATAGGAGCACCTTCACCTTTCAACAGGTGTTCATGTGTCAGCCTGGTGTGGCCTATCCGAAGACGGGCCACTTTCACCTATTTTGATCTTGTCAGGCACTCTCTTTTGCTTTTGTCACTTTTCTCTTCTAATTTGGGTTGGACAGAGTGTAGAAGATTGTTCTCCTGTTTGTTCCAGTCGCTTTGCCACTTAGACCGCAAATGTGTTTTGCTTAGTGGCAGTAAGTCTGTGTGTGGGATTCTAGCAACCTCAGGATCTAGGGCCAAGGCCCCCTTGGCTGCTTGGTCTGCCTTTTCATTACCAGAGATTCCAATGTGGCTAGGTAGCCAGCAGAAAATCACTTCTTTGCCAACCGATTTCAGGTTGGTGTGACTTTGCTGGATATCTCTGATTATGGGATTGTTAGGCTGATGTTGTAGGATAGTTTGTAAACAGGACTTTGAGTCTGAGAAGATGATAAACTTTCTGTGTCCTGATACTTTGATCCAGTCTAGTGCACGCGCCAGAGCACGTGCTTCAGCAGTAAAAATGCTGGCTTGGCCGTGAAGGGCACCGGTCAGGTCCCCATATGCTGTATGTACTGCATAACCCACTCTAAACCCCAATACATTAATTGCAAAGGGGAACATCCGGCATACTCCAGGAAATGCCCGCATTTCATTGAAGAGAAAGAGGTTCAATCTGTCCGTGTCAAAAGGAAGATCTCTTTCTCTGAAGCCCGAAGGATCGTAAGAGTATCCCGTGCTCCAGTGCTCGCAAGAAGCTTCGCTTCAGTGGTCAGGTCAAAAAAAGATGCAGGTTGCCAAACACCTGACTGGCCTGACCATGCTGTTAAGCCACAGCAATATCAAAAGGCTCCTCACCATGAGTCCTTTCTTACAACCTAAACAATGTACATATTTTCCTTAATCTGAATCAACATACAACTGAGAAGTACCTACGAGTTGGAATGTAGACCAGTGGTTTCATTGATGTCATAGTTAAGAACTTCAACAGTAAATGTAAATGCATATGCTCTTATATTTGTGCTAACAATTTTGATATGTGTGAATTTGATTAATATATGTAGATGATTGATATTCTATTCCAAGGTGCAGGTGCTAACAACAAAGCTAACCCTTGTGCCTTCAGAATCAAGGCATCTTTTTCTGTTCTATGAAGGAAGGTCACAAAGACCTACATCCAACTAACATACTTGAAACAGCTAAATATCTTCTATTAAGTATATTGATAAAATCATTGTTAATGAGCATGCCTGTATGAGTCTGTTTACCAATGTTTTTTATGATAAGAGTTGTACATATTGGCCAAAAGCAATTTTCTAAAGGACAGAAGATTAGCAAGCATTTACAATATCTTGTAAAATAGAAAGAACAGAGAGGATGTCTTTGACCTAAAAGCAGTGCATAACCTTGCTAAGTAAAAGCAATTCTAACATTGAAAATGTCTTATTTTTGTATTGATGTAATCAACCTGACAAACAAGTTCTCTCAATAATAGAAAAATAAAACAGCAATAAAATTGGTATAACTAATTCCCTGTCAGAACAGCTTTTATATCTTTTTATCGGGTAGTTTTTTTCATTACTTTGCCATGGTAACCAAGGCCCATTGATGGTAAAGAAGCTCAATTTTGTAGATTTCAGAACTCCGTTGCCATAGCAACCCAAATCAGACAGTTTGACTGGCTCTAATTCATCCCCTATTTGATTGTAAATTTAGTTTGCTTTCATGTGATATGCCATTTGCCAAGCCTATTTTGACAGAAGTCTTTAAATTCTGACTTGATGTAATCCTAGTACTTGCCTACTAGTTTCTGAATTGTCAGTGTCAGCAAATGTCACCAAAGAGATGTTGCTATGCTGATAAACAAAAAAAATACCAACACTAAAACTGGTGTAACTGCCTCAATTTACCTCAGAACTCACCAATTTTTGGAATTCTGAGAGAAGAGATGGATGTCCTTCCCAATCCTATTCATGTGGAATGTCTTTTTCATTCCGTTGCCATGGTAACCAAGGCTCATTGATGGTAAACAAGCTCAATTTTGTAGATTTCGGAATTCTGTTGCCATAGCAACACAAGAAATGCAATCTGATTGGTCAAAACAGATACATTTTTTTGTTTTCAATTTTACATCCTACCTTTTGATGTGATTTTGGCATAGCTGAATAAATAAAAAGCCTTGAATAGCTGAACTAGATAATGAATTCCCTTTTCAGTAAGAGATAAGAATGTGCCGTCAAGTACATTCTAGAATTTATAATTCATTATACTGTATGACAGATGTTCCATTACAAAAATTGAGATATCTCAGCAAATAATCAACAGATTTCAGTTTTGTAAAAAGTTTTAGAAAGAGGAAGCCCTATTCTATTGAAATAAATAAAAAATTAAAATAAAAAATTCGATTTTTTGGTCCATAAGGCTGCTTTTTGCAGAGCCTGTCACATATAGCCAGTTCCCCCTTGGCACTGGCCTCTCACGCGGTAGCATCACACCCATGAGCTCTTGAGCAACGTTTCATCGATTTTTTCATACTCCATAATAGTGTCTTCTTATTATAATAGTATATCAACTAAAATAGTTTTGAATGAAACTTGATTCTTTCTATAAAAGAAAATACCCCAACATTTATTTTTTGCCTTAAAGCCAGTGTATCGTCTGTGAAACGGACGTAATTTGACGCATTGTAACTGTCTCAGGGTGGCGCCAAATTTGTGACGTGACCAATAATGTTGCGGGATTACGTTCCAACAGTGTTTGTTTGTTTGTGGGATTAGTTTAACATCTGGCCAACCCTTTGGGTTCTTTTACCAGACTGCACAAGGTAAAGCTTTTCAGCTAGTTTTACGCCACAGGGGCGATGACCGAATTATGAAATGAGGTGCCTATTTGTAGCAGTGGGACCCAATGCCCTCTTTATAGTGCTGCCACACTTAGATATCATGTCATAGGCCCACACAATACCCCACCGAGTCACATTATACTGACACCAGGCTGACCAGTCATATTTCATGGTTCTTATATTATACCGAGTGCCAGGCAAGCAGTGACCACTACCATTGTTAAAGTCTTTGGTATGACTCGGCCAGGGATAAATCCCAAGACCTCCCAGACTCAGAGCGGGCACTCTACCAAAGAGCTACTGAGTCTGGTCTCCCATTTGTCGCCTTCTACGAACAGCAAGGGGCTGATGGGGACACATTCTTCCCAGGAGGCTCCCAAAGTCGCCTCTACAAGTGAATGCCGGTGTGGGGAGACGGACTCCTCCTCCTCCCATAACTACTGACCATGTGATAACAAGCAAGCTCATTGGGGCCTACACGCTTACACCATTGGCCCGTACAGATCACAGCCTACATCAGAACTCTATTCATCTCACTCCAGGGACCCCTGTGCTACACTTGTGAGGTTACAGCTAAGTGACAAACATTCATATATATAGTGTTTTATAAGCTGTTTATGCACAAGTAACACATAATGATGTCCCAGTCAAAACTAACTCTGATAGTCACCGATTCTAGAGGAAAAGAACTGCAGTCTACAATTGATAAGATCAAACCTAAATGTTGTGTGGTAAATGTATATCCCGGTGCAGGTTACGATAGGCTATTTAGAAATGCAAATTTCATTCTAGACAATGGTAAGTTTGATTCAGTGGTTATTATGGGAGGTATTTGTGATGTAACCAAACTAGTTGGTAACAATAGGCAGCAGCTCTTAGGGACCTGACTATTGATGGCAACACCAACAAAATGAAAAGTATGATCACCAAAGGATTAAAATTGTTGGATAAAAACTTCCCACATATAAAGAAAATCATGACCCCAATCATCGGCATAGACTTACTCAAGTACAGCACAGAATCCATTGCAGATCAACAGCAGATACTCCTTAATCATATTATTACTTCCATTAACCAAGTGATTACTGAAATGAATGTCTCACGCGATATGCCAACTCCTTGGATTGCAAGAACAGTTCATAGGTGCAAAGGAAATGGCAAATGGTCCGTTCGTTATAAATATCTAAGTGACGGTTGTCATTTCAGTGAAGAACTAATGATTTTTTGTGCAAAGCAGATTTGCTTAATACTTACGTGAACCAGTGGCACTATAAAACTACGGATACCTTTTTGTTAAGGAGGATCCGGTTGTGATATATAACTGATACCTTTTCGTTGAGGAGGACCAGTTAGATAGAACATTTATATTGTCACCTATCCCGAGAAATTTTGTCCATATTCAAAATGTAGTTTATTCAATAAATTCCTGTTCTGTCTGTATATACTATAAGGTTTATACTGGTCGCTCTCACATACCCTTGACTAGACGCTAGTTTGTTTGTTTGTTTCTGGGATTAGTTTAAAGTCCGGCCAACCCTTAAGGGTTCTTTTACCAGACTGCACAAGGTAAAGCTTCTCAGCTAGTTTTACGCCACAGGGGCGGTGACCGAATCTATGAAATGAGGTGCCTATTTGTAGCAGTGGGACCCAATGCCCTCTTTATAGTGCTGCCACACAGAGATATCATGTCATAGGCCCACACAATACCCCACCCAGTCACATTATACTGACACCAGGCTGACCAGTCATGTTTCGTGGTTCTTACTTTATACCGAGTGCCAAGGAAGCAGTGACCACTACCATTGTTAAAGTCTTTGGTATGACTCGGCCAGGGATAAATCCCAAGACCTCCCAGACTCAGGGCGGGCACTCTACCAAAGAGCTACTGAGTCTGGTCCCCCCCATTTGTCACCTTCTACGAACAGCAAGGGGCTGCTGGGGAGACACTTCCCAGGAGGCTCCCGAAGGAACCCCCACCCCGGATCCGCAAGGGGGATCTGGAATGGAATCTGTGATGGTTTTAGAATAGTGGACGAGGTTGAAGTGAAACTGTACGAGCGTAAAATTCTAAATCAATCTTAACCGAAAATGAACACCAAAAATTGCCAAAAATTCTAAGATCAGATTTAGAAGAAGGTAGAATTTCACAGAGTACAACTAAACCTGATTGTATACATGCATTAGGCGCAGTAGATAAGCCAAATGGAGACATTCATCCCATCAAAGATTGCAGTATGCCAGAAGGGTTGAGCATTAATAATTTTGTGTACAACATGCGAAAAATTCTCTTACAAGTACACTCAAGGAAAGACTGGGGAAGCTGGTTAACCAAGAACAAAACAACTGGGACGAGTACTTGCAGGAGTTGACTTTCTCCATAAGGCAGCAGGTCCAAACCTCAACCAAGTAGAGTAGATTTGTTTGTTTGTGGGATTAGTTTAACGTCCGGCCAACCCTTCAGGGTTCTTTTACCAGACTGCACAAGGTAAAGCCTTTCAGCTCGTTTTACGCCACAGGGGCGGTGACCGAATAATGAAATGAGGTGCCTATTTGTAGCAGTGGGACCCAATGCCCTCTTTATAGTGCTGCCACACTGAGATATCATGTCATAGGCCCACACAATACCCCACCCAGTCACATTATACTGACACCGGGCTGACCAGTCATGTGCCGGTTTTCGCGCACTAAGGAGGTTTTAATCAATATAAATAGAATAAATATAGAAACAATCAATATATTCACCGTTAGGTATCTACGCTAAGTGAAATAGAATCGGTGAACATATTTATGCAAAAAACATATATCAAAATTCGATTTTTTTTTGGTGATATCATGTTCATATACTTTAAGAGGCCCTGCAGCCAGTTTTCGCGCACTGTAGCCTATTTTCGCGCATTCTGTAGCCAGTTTTCGCATGTTTGAACAGATTTTATATAGAAAATATATTAAACATTGAAAATTTGGGGGGGGGGGGAAATGTAAAGGTCACTTCAGAATCATATTTTCAATTATTATCTATCAATGGAATGACAATTGGCTATCTACATCTTTAATATAATGGACCTCATGAGGACTATGTTGTTTCCGAAATTCTAATACGAGAATAAATGCATATTTAGTAAATAATGCACCGTTTTGTGTATTTTCAGATTGTGACAAAAGAATTAATTCCTTTAAAAAAACAGACAAAACGTAATATGGATCAATTCTTTGATACTATATTTCCAGGAATGCCTCTTGACGATACACTGCATCCATTTTAAATTGAAATCCATGTTATGATGAAAAAAAGATGAAGTAAAAATTGAAAATTCCGGAAAAATATGAGCTAGAAATGCACGAAAACTGGCAACAGCCTGTGTTCTTTGTATTTAGTTTTCACGCGTGGGTTCAAAAATACAGATGAAATCCAAAGTTTCTGATATCTAAATGATGAGATATCACTTTAAACTAATATCTATGATATCAATTTTATTCTAGTCTAATTTTTCATAGAAAAAAATGATCTGATGGTAATTATTTCAGAAAATATCAACTTTTTAAGGCTACCGCCGTGTTACCAAAAAATATGCAACGAGGAGCACGTTTTTGCCTATAAAACCCATAAATATTCATAAAATAACATAAAAATGTCATAATATATTCCATAATATTTTTCTTTTGCATCTGAGAGTAAAAAAATGCCCATGTGATATCTGTAGAAAAAAGGCGTACAAAAAAATGCGTAAAACTAGCAATGCGCGAAAACTGGCAACTCTACTCTACACCCCATTTTTTCTCATGTTCCACAGAGAGTAAATAAGTGTTGGGTGTTTAGCACCAGACAGCCAAGGCCATTCTCACGGTGAAAACCAGTTGAGACGAATTCTGTCTTTGGTGATCGAATCTATGAAATGAAGGTGACAGGGCAGGCACACAGCAGGGGATCAAAACCTAGCAATCATTTTTGCTGTACCTCATCCCTTAGTGAACCACAGCACTAACCAGGAATTGAACCCAAAAAAAACCACTTGGTCAGTGCAGGGGCCCCCCTATCGTGGCCTCTTATGATCAGCAGGGGCTACTTGCGGCCTATTCTAATTTTAAACCGGACCCCTATGGGGTCAATGTCCCATAGAGAGCACTGTGAAAACCCTACCGATGAAGAATCAGTGCTAATGTATGACAGCAGCGAAGAAGAGAGCCCCGAAGACAAGGATATGCTCATGACAACTGTATGTTGGGGTAGTTTAACATCCGGCCAACCCTTATGGGTTCTTTCTAGACTGCACAAGGTAATACTTTTCAGCTTATTTTACGCCACAAGGGGGTGACCGAATATATGATATGGTTTAGGAGAAACCCGCCACCGGGTGCAATACCCTACTCGTTGCGAAGAGTGGCAAGGGGTCTTTAGTGTACAATGTCCCATAGAAAGGACACCACACACCCGGCCTTTGAGTGAGTGAGCCAGGGTCATTTTCACGGCGAAAACCAGTTGGGACGAATTCTGTCTTTGGTGATCGAGTGAGTGAGTGAGTGTTAGGTGTTTTACACCGTGCCGACAGCCAGGGTCATTTTCACGGCGAAAACCAGTTGGGACGAATTCTGTCTTTGGTGATCGAATCTATGAGATGAAGGTGACAGGGTGGGAATGCAGCAGGGGATCAAAACCTGGCAATCATTTTTGCTGCACCTCACCCCTTAGTGAACCAAGCACTGACCGGGAATTGAACCCAAAAACCACTTGGTTAGTGCAGGGTCCCCCCTATCGTCGCCTCATACGATCAGCAGGGGCTACTGAGGGCCTATTCTTACCCGGACCCCCACGGGGCCCCGGCCTTTGATGACCCTGTCGGGAGCACAGGGTGGCCCCTGGATCCCAGACTCTTGGATCCTTTTTGTAGATTTTATCTATCAGTTGGCATTCTCGAAGGAATTGCAGGATCTTTTTACTTTTGTTGTCATAAGATCAGCAGGGGCTTCTGAGGGCTTAGTCTTATACGGACCCCCACGGGGCCTCTGGATACTTATCATGCAGCCACAACTTAGAAAACTGGAACCAAAAATTAGTGAGAAAATCCTAACAAGCTTTGCCGGTACCCATCATGCTGGTTAAAAGAAAGAATCAATTGCTAGGAACCAGCAGCCAAAAAATTACTGTAGAGAAGGTCATCGGACTTAGGACTATCAACACGACGCCCCAAACACGACACAATGTCAGGGCCCTTGATGGGGGGGTCCCCATGTCGGATGTCGAATTTACCCATAATGTCTCTTTCTTACGAAGAGGAGGAGTTGCTTGTCAGCGCAGCGATGGCAATGGGCATCAGAGATGAGGGGGAGTGGGGGGAGGAGAGGAGATGCGTTTCGGTTGGTGGGAGGAAGAAAAGGAAGACGGCAGCGGCAGCAACTTCCATGATAGCAGACATGGTAGAGAGCGGAGAAATGGACATGGATCTCTCCGAAACGTCCGAGTGTAAGTGTAAGTGAGTGAGTGTTGAACCAGTTGGGACAAATTCTGTCATTGATGATTGTATCTATGAGATGAAGGTGACAGGGTGGGCAAACAGCAGGGGATCAAAACAGTGTGTGGGATGTCAGACTCACGACTTCATTGTCAGTGGTTTGTCACTGATTTTCCGCCTATGTCAAAAGGTGCCATCGGTTTTTGGTCTAATAGAACCCTGGCGCCATCTAGAGGTGATGTCTGCGCCAGGCAGTGGCACGCCATGTTGAAAGAAACCATTCCCACTGTGACTGTCACTATCGACTTTCGTAAGACGGGCCGCCAAGTGCAGAGCCCCATACACCACAGTGTTGGCGAAGTAGACTCTGGTATTCGGCTCAGTATTGTATAATGCCAACAGATCATGCTTACGTCGTTTCATCAGCCAAAATTTAGGAAATTCTTTTGTCTCTGACTCTGGTTGCCTTCAAAGTTACCCGCCGTCTGACGTCACGCCGTAAACCGGCAAGGGACCTGCGAAACTGACGACTACTTCCGGTCGTAAAAAAGTAGTGAGTGGTAATGACCCGCTAAAATATCCAGATTTATCTCTTTAAAACAGAACATGAGCATTCTAAGTTAATCTAAATATCTTGACAGACGTGTAAATTTGTGAAATTTTGCTCTTACCTTCGAATGTATCCATTTTCCCTTAGGGGTGTCTCGAAACCGCAGAACCTCCTTTTGTGAGAGTTCTCAAAGATGGCGGAATTTAGTGCAAGATGAGGAGAGAAGATGCTGACAACTTTTCCACATCTGAGGATTAATACTGGATACCGGTAGCCCGGACTCTATGTACGATACATGCAGACCCGGCGGTGTCCATGCAGGCCAAAAAGCGGTATTTCACGGCGGCTGTATTTGTGTTGACGCTGCTGTTTTGTTACTTAGCCGTACAGCGCTCTCAAAATGGCGATTCTCGTCCGTTCTCAGAACAAGAACTCCTGTCTTTCTTGGAGGAAAATGACATACGGGCCGAGAGGGATTTACACGCGTCTGCTAAGCAGAGGCGAGAGACCCGGACGCCAAGTTTCAACCAAAGAAATTGTCGCATGGAAACATGCTTTGACTTTTCGCGGTGCCGCAATGGATTCAAGGTGTATGTGTACCCCATTGAGGAGAAGGTGTCACAAATTTATGGAGAGATCTTGGCAGCTCTCAAGAACTCACGCTTCTACACGCAGGACCCTCACGAAGCATGTATATTCATTCTTTCCATTGATACACTTGACAGAGACGTCCTCAGTTCTGAGTATGTAAAAAAGATAAAGGATAAATTGGACAAATTAATATGGTGGATGAATGGCCAAAACCACATAATTTTTAACTCTTACTCTGGGACGTGGCCGGATTATGCCGAGGACGACCTAGGGTTTGATATTGGTAAAGCAATATTAGCAAAAGCAAGTATTTCAGAGTCACAATATAGACCACATTTTGACATTTCATTCCCCTTGTTCCATAAAGAGCATGACTCCAAGGGGGGACAGAGTGGATACCTACAAGCAAACAATGTGCCTCCTATTCGGAAGTACACCCTAGTCTTCAAGGGAAAGCGTTACTTGGTGGGAATAGGCTCAGAGACGAGGAACTCCTTGTATCACATTCACAACGGGGAGGACATCGTATTGCTCACTACATGCAAGCATGGGAGGGGCTGGAAAAATGTTCAAGATGAACGATGTGAGAGGGACAACCTTGAATATGACAAGTAAGTACCAGAAGTTTTTTTTTATCATTCAAATACTTGAAATACGGTTAATAGACGAGTTAGACTGGCAGAGACCTTTTGCAATACACCATTTTTACATTACGTACCTACACTAGAGGCTAGATCACTCAACATTGAGGTTACATAAATCATATTCAATGCATCCCTCAGATTCCCTGCAACACATTTTAATTGTATAACTAACAAAGTTAGAAGACACACTTAATTTTATTAACCAGTCACTCAGGTGTTAACAAATCATTTTCTGACCTGGTCCCCCGTGGGGATCTGGGGTGGGGGTTCCTTAGGGAGCCTCCTGGGAAGAATGTGTCCTCAGCAGCCCCTTGCTGTTCGTAGGAGGCGACAAATGCCTGAAATGGGGAGATCAGACTCAATAGCCCAGTTAGTAGAGTGCCCGCTTTGAGTCTGGGAGGTCTTGGGATTTATCCCTGGCCGAGTCACACCAAAGACTTTAACAATGGTAGTGGTCCCTGCTTGCCTGGCACTTGGTATAAAGTAACAGTGTCCGAAATTAAGGGTGCACCCTGCACCCGGGGTGCATGATTTTGCAGCAGGGTGCATGAATTTTTATACTGTGCACCCGGCAGGTGCACACATTTTTGGTTGAATAGATAACCTTATATCACTGAGGGTGCACTGAAAGCCTTGCCGGGTGCACACATTTCAAAGCTATGCACCCGGCGAGTGCACAGAATTAAACCTTAATTTCGGACACTGAGTAAGAACCACGAAACATGACTGGTCGGCCCAGTGTCAGTATAATGTGACTGGGTGGGGTATTGTGTGGGCCTATGACATGATATCTCAGTGTGGCAGTACTATAAAGAGGGCATTGGGTCCCACTGCTACAAATAGGCACCTCATTTCATAAATTCGGTCATCGCCCCTGTGGCGTAAAACTAGCTGAAAAGCTTTACCTTGTGCAGTCTGGTAAAAGAACCCTAAAGGGTTGGCCGGACGTTAAACTAATCCCACAAACAAACAAACTGACCTGGTTGCCCAGTGGGTAACCAATACACCAGAGTTAGTTGTCCAGCTCCAAAACGTGGTGACCCATGTATTGATGGCACAACACTTGACAAATTTTCAGTAGTTTCCCACCATGTAACTGAGATGCTCAGCTCAGTTGCCCAGTAGCGTTTTCTGGTGGTCCTCGGCCACTGGACGAATATTGGAGATCTCGGTCCGCTGGAGAACTGGGTCCGCAGGAGAACTCGGTCCAGGAGAACTGGGTCCGCAGGAGAACTCTGTCCAGGAGAACTCGGTCCGCAGGAGAACTCGGTCCAATGATGCTGGAACAGTCAGTCTAATGGAAAGCAAACTAAATATATATCCCTCTCTTCTATTAGATCACTATGATTCATATCTAAAAGGCTAACTCGTCCCTAATTCATAGTTTGTCGATTGGGAAGGGCCAAAATATCATTGGACCGAGTTCTCCTGCGAACCAAGTTCGCCAGTTACCCACTGGACACCTGAATTGTCAAACCCTGATCAGTGATATCACCAACTGTTGATTCTCAAAGTTAAACTTAATTCTGTCAAAATGATTGATAGGATCATCAAAAAATCCCCATGTGTAGGGGATTTCCCTCATGCTTCACGGATATCCGAGGAAGGGCATTATGTGTCAAGCTGAGAGGGATATTCCTAGGCATGCAGGATAGGCCATTCCCGCACCAGGAACTTAATCCTCACACAGAGGATACTCCGTCCCACATTACACATTTTCAAAAAACTGAAGCAGAATGTCATTGTCAAATGACCACTGTTTTCAAGAAAATTGCACAATGGACATTTTTCTGAGGGGTCTTTTGATACTAAGTTTTTGTTTATTTCAATTGAAAATAATTGTAATCATAATCATACATGAATAATCTCTAATTTGGCATCTGGTGAGCTGGTACTTCCCTTGGCATGTTACTGATGAAAATCGCCCATGTTTCTGTAACTATTATTCAAGGATTTACACCAGTTGGTCAAAACTTATAGCATGAATAGTTCAGCAGTGTTCGAAATTAAGGGTGCACCCTGCACCCGGTGTGCACAATTTGGCTACAGGGTGCATGGTTTTTGAGAGCTTTGCACCCTGTGTGTGCATACATTTTTGATATGATAAACACCTTGAAATACTGATGTACACATGATAAATGTCCCGGGTGCATGCTTTTAGACAGGCATGCACCCGGCGTGTGCACAGAATAAATCCTTAATTTCGAACACTGTTCAGTTTTTGTTGATCAATGTCCTTTTTCTTTAAGCAATTGCTTTCATTTAAGTTAAGGAGTGTACAGCAGTAGTACATGTTTAAATGATTAACGTGCACTAGACGCTCTGCATACGATAGCGAGGTCATGGCTGTGTAACACTGAGCAGGCATGATTTTACACAAACAATTACATCAAGATTTCTCCTTGGAGTAAATTACATTGACATGTGTCATAGATCTTTGCCGTAGATAATACCAAACCTTTCTAAACAGTTAACATGTACTTGTGCATTAGTAAACCGTTTCTTACTATAATCATATTTATTTTTGTATTTATTTCTGCATTTGGCTTACTGTCTTGAGATAATAATATATGAGACAATAATGAGTAATGATATTACAATTAATTAAGGCAAACAGATTGCACATAACGAACGTCCTTGCGGTGTTACTCAAACTATTTTAAACTTTATCGACTAAGGCTGTTACACAATCCAGACTATAGAGTGTATTGTTAAAATAATGTGAGGAAGACTTCTCTGAGTTACATTTTAAGGTGAATTTGGGTAGTGTCTGCCTGCAGGGTCGGCGTTGATTGAGGCGTGTGGGGGAGGCGGCCGTTTGTTTAAGGTAGCCGTGCCCAGGTTTATAAACCTGAGCCGATCTGGGCTGTGTCAACGCCGTGACGGCATCCAAGTGATGCTTGTGACCAGTGTGCACTCTCTACCCTCACTTCAGCGGTCGGCCACAAGCCTGCGTCTGTCACAGCGCCATTCGGCTAAAACACTAGACAAATTGAGGAGTGATGGCCGCTATAAATACTGTGAGCAATATCTTATATTCGGTAAAAGGAGAAGAAAAGAAAAAGAAAAAAACAGCAGCAACTAGAAAAAGGAAACTGAGGAATGATGGTGTCAGAGATATCATTGATATTGTTTTATCTTTACATGATGTTCAGACAGCTTTAACTCACCTCATGAAATCGTTACTGACATTAAATTTCCATGGAAGCTAGCATTAATCTAACATCATTGACCACATGAAAGTAAAACATATTCATTGTTCCTTTCTTTTAATTACCCGTTCCTTGATATATAGGTACTACACTGCGTCTTTTGTCGTTGTACCAATTTTAATCAGATTATCTCCATCTATATTTGATAAACAGATCATAGTGAGTCGAGAGGTTTTCCGATGGGATATACGATCTTACCTGAGATTGAGCTTAGGGAACTCAACCCACTTCTATATAAAGACGTGCGGCTTAAGGTCGTCCTTTGAACTCCAGAGGTGATCTTTTAAACTGAGGGACTGGTATTTTCAGCAACCATCTGACTCAGGCAAAATTTCAATCACGAAAACACCAAGGATGCCATGGTCTTGCTAATTCGGTAACTTGCCCCTCACAAATTAAGAAATATATGCTGTGCCACAGTACACCACATCGCTACGTATCCATAAATCAATAATTCATTCATGATTGCTTAAAACTTGAAGTAGGACAGGCAAATACTGACAATGTGACATCCATCTGCCCGAGGGGCAGTTGGAATTTCAGTCAGACATATAATGGTCCAGTAAAGATGGACAGGTGAATTTTAGGGTTAGGCAGGTAAAAATACGAAAAACCTTTCCGACAGACAGCAAAGGGGAAAAGACTAGAGTAGGCTGGTAGAGAGATCTATTTAGAGGGTGTGAAGCTATACTAGCTATTTTAGGTGTATTGAAGCCGATGAATAGGGAGTGGATACCATGTAGGGCTCTTGCGGAGTGTTGGCTGCAATAGCAGTAAAACCAAGCTAATTTAGGGAATGGACTAAGCTGAAATCTAGGAATTAAAGGGAGCCAAAACCAATAAAATTGACAAAATTTTCAAAACTCAGATAAGTATAGAAATATGTTAGAAGAGTCTAGTTAAGGTCAGTGGTAAAGTATTAGCTGTGAAAATTAGCTCAAACTGATGTAGAATTCCACAAGAGATGGTGATAATTCCATTTGTTAGTAAACAAACCCCATTTTTGCGGACCCACATTAATTGAGTTGAGCAAGAAAAATGTATTTTCAATGATTTTCTACCATATTTCATGGTTTAGATTTTAACATGGGCCAGAAATAGGCTCAAGGAATGGATTTCCATGATTATTTGAGTTTGGAAAATTTTGTTGAATTTATTGGTTTTGGCTCCCTTTAAGGCCATATTATGGGGCAGAGGGAGTCCGGGGCAAGGGGAGAGAGTCTCTGTTATGGGGCAGAGAGAGGCAATGTTATGGGATAGAGGGAGGACAATATTATGATAAATCATGGTGCAGAGAGCGGCCATATTATGAGGCAGGGAGAAGCGGTGTTGTGGGCCAGAAGGAGTCTTGTTTTATGGAGCAGAGGGAGGCCATGTTGCCCTGTTAGGATGCCTCTGTTATGGCGCAGGGGGAGGCCATGTTATGGAGCAGGGGGAGGCCAAGTTATGGCGCAGAGGGAGGCCAACTTATGGGGCAGAGGAAGAGGCCAACGGGAAGCTCGCTGTGTCAGGGGACATGAGGAGTCTATGTACTAAGACACGGGGGAAGCAGCCTTCATGGCCGACCTGTCGGTAAAACTGCCAGTCTGACTGGCCAAGATAAATGACCTTGACATTTGGGTAACCGTATGTTTGATCCCGACCCAAATAGATGCCTGAGTCGTTACTCAGCCGACTGGCTGCACCTGTTACAGCCCTGGAGGGGCGGGCAGGGCAGACGGGGCGAGGGGCACCGAGCTGCAGAGTAGTGATACCTGCGCTACATGTGGCCACATAACACTCTCTACCAGGATACTAGCCCGAGCACACCTCCCCGATTCGAACCAAGACTCAGCTCAGGACCAGAGTGTACACAACTACTGCTAGTGTACTCGTGGTGTGGAGTAGAGTTCACCTAGTTATCAAAACCAATTCACAGTAGTATCTAGAAGGTTAACGTTATACATTTCAATGCGGATGTCTTTCGTTTTGTACTTTGTCTGACATGACCAGGTTATGACAGTGTACTCAAAAGGGCCACCACCTAACGATATAGCTGGGCGTTTTGTGGTCTGGTGTATAAAATGTTTAGATTTAATGACCTGGCTTGTTTATCATGTAAATTCATTTAACACAAGAAATTCATGTCATTTTAAAACACAAGAAAATCACTCTAATAATAGACTATACCGACCATGGATTTCCGAAAGACGTCGAGAAGCATATCTGCCATATCTTTTTTTAACAAAAAAAAAAAAAAAAAAAAAGTACTCTTTGTGACACTACCGAAGTTGTGAGGGGGGTTGGCGCAAAAAAATAATTAATTAATTATTGATTGATTATTTCCAGATGTGATTTGCCATCCGTCGGCTGTATTTAGACAAACCCCAACGGTTCTTAAGTCTGTTGGGAAAATATAACATAGGGGGGTATCTGCTTCACCCAGTTGTATCACCTGGTTTCCATTACCTCCTCGGTCCCACAACTAGTAGTGCAGCAGCAGACTGGTCTAAAATAGGGAAGACCCATGACGAAAAAGTAACAAAGGTTGACATATATCAAAATTTTCCTTAGACCCTGGGCTTTTTAAAACCACTTGATGCCAATCTGGGCAACTATTACAAATGGAAGGGTCAAAGGTCAAAGGTCAAAGGTCACCATAAAAAGTGAAAATCTGAAAAATACAGTTTTTATCTTATAGCTTCGCATTGATAATAGGTGGAGCTTAGTTACTTGGCATATATTTAGGCACTTATGGGGCCTAACTGTGATTTTCATATTGGTGACCTTGACCAAGGTCAAGGTCATCAATCTCAAGGTCAAACTTCAAAAATGAGCATGAATGAGGATCTAACCTTCTATCAACTCTTATAAAAGTATCAATATAGCCTATATCAAACATTATTATTGAACTGTTTGACAGGGGAGGTCATGAGCTTTCTTTTGATACCTCAGTTGTTGCAATGGGGCTTCGATTTCCATGGTAACTGAGCTATCGTTTGTCACAACCACATTTTCAGAAAGACATCAAAATAGGGGAAACACCACCAGAAAACCACAAATCTCTAGAGCATCCATTCTCAAAAAGATCCTTTCTTACGGAAAATCACCGACCAGAGACATAACAAAGCATGCCATAAATGTCTCAAATTCATGGGATGATAGTTTGTACTGAAAAATATTTGCTGCAGCATATAGTAAATGGCTGGTTTCCATGGCAACCATCCAAAAATCGGGCAATTCCAAAATCAATAGGTTTTTTGGACATATCTTCCTTAATATTCGAGGTAGAAGCACAAATGAGACATCAAAATTAAGCATTCCTAGAGTTCTATGAGATACAAGGTTCAAATGGGTTGTCTTGGTTACTGGGTTGCCATGGTTACCAAAAATATCTCTAAAATTGACCATAATTTCATGTTTTTTCTGTTCCTGTTACCGTAGCAGCCACAAATATGGGTCTTTGAAGGTACAACCTATCTTATCTCAGACTTACATATCCCTTCTACATTAATTCATGTGTTTATGTCCGAACAGTCATTTGGAATTCAGTAAATGAGTGGTTTCCATGGAAACCACTCAAAATTCATGTTATTTCAAAATCGATTGGTGTTTTGGATGTATCTCTCTTAATATACACGATGGAAACACAAATGATACATCATACTGATGCACTTTGAGAGTTCTTTTGGATAAAAGACTGAATTTGGCTGTTTCTTCAGTTTGGTTGCCATGGTAACTAAAACAACCTGAGTATTGACTGTTATTTACTCAGTTTACCACTTATTTCTGTTAACATAGCAACTATGAACATCAATTCAAAGGTATAACAGTACAATCTCTTATCTGAA
The DNA here is from genome assembly GCA_936440205.1 of Lepidonotus clava. NCBI lineage: Eukaryota > Metazoa > Annelida > Polychaeta > Phyllodocida > Polynoidae > Lepidonotus > Lepidonotus clava. The sequence continues at coordinate 26,476,352 of OW387138.1, forward strand.
GTGTATAAGTCTCTAATTCACAGATTTGGGGATTGTACTGAAATATCTTGAGTATCGAATATAGTAAAAGACCACCTTAAACAAGAAAATGGGGCAATCACCTCGGAAAAGTTTAATCACCCCAGAAAGTGTCACTGAGTGATTGTGTTTCATACATGTAAGCACATTATCAAAAATATGGGACCCCCCATTGGAAAAAAAGCGCATTCAGTATGTTCAAAACGTATGCACATTTTCATAATCTCAGACCTTCTCCCCTTGTTGATAAGTGTGAAGCTATCAAAAATATTATAGCTACACATTTTGGAGGCTCGTTGTAGCTATTCTGTTATGGTGAGTTGCGCCTCATAGTCATGTAGCGTAGGGAGTAGAAAATCAATCATTTCAACATTTTGGATTTGGCTAGTGTTAGGCCAGCATGAATTTCATTTTCACTTTTGATTGTTACAATTTGTTACCCTATCAATTTAGTCATTAGGGAAACATAACTTAGCAACCTAACATAAAATTCGGCACTGTGACCTGCCTCTGTAACTGTGCCTGCACCGGCCGTTGCTACGTTGTGGTTGCTATGTTACCATTCCTAGTTGATGGATGTCGTCTTGCGGGAATTCGCTGTTGCCGACATTCGGAATCTTGTTTACAACATAGGAATACAATAAATCTGCGACTGAATACAAATTCTTTTAAATTTGATTGTAAATAATGACTTAAAATATGGTTTATTGAATATGTAACACAAAAGTTCGCTCAAGACTGGTTATTTATCGCTTTTCCTTAAGAAAGTCCAGCAGGGCCGTCGTAATCAACCATGTAAAGTGACTACGGCATAACCACCCCCACCACGGCCCTGACTGGCCGTTGGCCGCTTCGTGGCAGGGGTGATTAAAAAAATACAAGTGTTCCTTAAAATGTACGCTAAAAGTGTCATATTAACCTTAATATTCAAGATACATAAAAGTAATGCACTTTGAGAGTTCTATTGAATATGAGATCCAAAGTGTTTGTCCTGGACACTCTGTCTCAAATTCAGTTTTTGGGTTGTACCTTTCTCAATATAGAAGTTAAAATAAACAAAAAAACTTTGACACCCACTAGGATGCACCTCTCTAAGATGTGCTTAAGATGCAGTTCTCCTAGCCCTATACTAGCTGCATCTTGAGGGTTCATAGGTGCACCTTTAAGGATAATGCCCACTAACTAAATGAAATATGGAAATGCATTGCAACTTGGCATGATTGATCTCCAGGTGATGCAAAGCCAACATATAAAAAGAAAAGTGGGGATCCCGGGGCTAATTCAAGAGTTATGAGATGACACCTTGGGAAATTTTCTGAGAATTCTAGATATCAAATACTGATGAAATTAAGGTACAGGCCTAGGATTTATATGTTATTAATGTGTCTTGCATGGAATGAATCAAGCATGTCCTCTAGATTTATTCTGTGGCTAATTATGGTATTGGCTACATTTTTTATATGACAGAAAAAGTGTTAAATGTGCAATTAGGCTCTTTTGGCAGCACTTATTTTGCCTAAAATCTGTTATAAATATATCTAGACATGAAACTTTTCTAAAAAATCACTATATGTATACTTACATGATTATGTTGTGAACATAATAGAATCAAAATAAGCATATGTCCGGCAATGATGTACTGTAGTACTGAGTTAAGTGAATGAATATGTATGGCAAAGTGGAAAAAATCAGACCTTTTTTTGCATGTTTTACACTGCAGTGATAGAAAAGGACACAAAATAAATGAACCATCAAATATTTTCTAAATCAGCTAAACCTAACACATTATAACACCAGTTTGTTTATAAAAAATATTGTATATCAAGAAATCTATTTTTAAAAGGTAATTCCCTGGAAAATTAATAAAAATGTTCTTGTGTATTTGGTTCAATTGATGTAAAACCTCACTCTTTTCAAATCTTACAAATAGCATAATCTTATGAAAGTATGAAAAAGAGTTGCCCTCAAACTATGTAATTTTGATAGATCTATGATTTTTCAAAAATATCTGTTGTGACAAATTCAGACCAAATTACGACCAACAGACATCCAAATGATGTCATTTTGATGGGCAGCCAATGTCCTCAGTACGTCCTGCTGAGCAAGTTACTGACCATTTGCAGATGTTTTTGGGCCATTTGCCAACATCGTTTTGACGTAATACTACTACCTGGGCTCATTTGATGCAGATCAAGATACTTTTTCTCAAGATCTTGATAAACAAAGAATATTTGAATCCTCATAAATATTTTAAAGCCCTAATTACACTATGTGTCTGGTATGCAGACGTGTAGGGTCGCATTGCCCAACATGTCTGATGCGCATTATTAAGCGTAATATATCCTGCATTGAGGGTATATTACAGTATGAATTCACCCAGTACCACCCAACGCGAAGCATATTATATTACGCATTTGGGGTCGCGTTGGGATGCCTTGGGTTGCGTTGGACACACGTTGGGTTGCGTTGGGCACGTGTTGGGTCACATTGGGATGCTTTTTTTTTTTAAACATGTTGGTAAAACAACGGGAATCAGACATGTTGGGCAACGCGATCCAACGCAAATGTGATCTGACACGTAGTATATTATGGCCTTAAGTTGAACCCTGTGGACCCTGAAGACACAAATCTGACCCTTTAGACCCTATAGACCCCAATCTGGCCAGACCTGCATGAGAGATTACTTCTCATACTAGCCATAGCTGTCTGGTAAAACAGTCAATTTTTCCATATTTTTCCATATTTTTCTAATGAGAACAAATCAAATAAAAAATCTCAGAGTTACGCTGGATGAGGCAAATAGAAGCTGGTTGAAACATTTACAAAAAGCAAGAGTCCTATATTTTTATCATTTTATTATAGGGTTCACTTTTGAGGAAGTTTCCATGGAAATCAACTATGTGCTATAAGAAATGAGGGGTCTAAACGGTTGAAATCATCACTAACATACCTTTGTAAGGCAGTTGGGGCCAAAGAAAATAATACTCTCACATAGTTTGGACTCTGATGAGAGCCAAACAGGTTTCTGTTAGGGATATCTCATGTATGTAGGGGTAAGGGTGAAAAGGGCTATATGGATATAAGGTGTTTTGGGAGCATGTTAGGGGAATATTCGGGCCTGCCAACCTGTAAGCTCCAAATTTCGGGACACCTCTCCCTCCTCCCCCAAAAAAGGACTATATTTTTATGCATTTCCATGAATTGTGAGAAATGTTTTAACTCATCAGGGTGGGAAATTCAGGACACTTGGCAGGCCTGAATATAAGGGGCATCTTAGGCACATCTGAGGAAGATCTTTGAGGCGTCTTTTTAAGGTCTTAGGTGATTTTTAGGCACAACATGGGGGCACCATAGCCACATCTGAATACCAGTATCGATGCTGATTTCCTTGACAACTACCTGAAACAAGTAGGGCATGTCCAGGCAAATAGCGGTGCACAAGGATGTATACAGATGGGAGACCCTGACCAGCAGCCACTGGGACCTGAAATCTGTGTAATAAAGCATTTCACCAGCAGTCCCCACTGGTACCTGTAATTTACACAGTGGGCAGTCTTTGGATGCTAGAAAAAATCTTCACGTGGCATTTGTTCTACTGCTACATTATCGTACATTATCGATGCCCTTGTGGGACCTCGCATTTATTGAAATGTGTGGGGACATCGTTTTTGACTGTTTTTTTGTGATGCTACTTACGTCTACATTTTATCTTGAGTTTCGTTTGTGGAACATATTGTTTCTTGCATGTTTTGCACTCACTACAATATATCAAGTGACATTGTTTTTCGTGACATGTTTTCTGCCTTTGGTGTTTGACACTATGATGCCTGATCTTTTCCAGCCATATTTTATTTTGCAATTTATCTTTTTGCAATTGTTTATTGTAGATATGCTTGTTTTTGGTGGCCCATTTGGGTCAGCCCCTTCTTGGAAGTTAACCCTGGCTTAGACTAGATGTTCTTTGATGTCTTTTGTAACATTTGACAAGTTTTTTTGTGTATAGGTTTTTCATAGTGATTGACCTCCCCAGCATTTCCCAGTTGCATTCGACTATCTTTGGAAGTTCCAAGCGTCTTTTTTTCTATATGTGTTCATTAGAAACAGTTTACCTGTTCCCCTGAATTTTCCATTTTTTTTGCTTTTCTTGAGTAGTTCTGTTTATTCTATATCACATGCGTTCATTTTTGCTGTACGATGCACCTAAGATCTCTCTAAGATTACCCCATAGTATCCCCCTACTATACCCCTGAGATCAGGCCCGTATCCAGGGTCTGCTGTGGGGGGGTGGCGAGGTTTCACAAGTGGAACTTCTGACTATATTTTCAATAATTTGAATTTGAAAAGGGGGGTGGCGAGGTTCCATAAGAGGAACTTTTCAAGATGTTCCTTCTAATTTTAGGGGTTTTTACATTATGTTTTGGAAGGGAAGGTCGAACTTTTGGAAAAATTTCCTTTGTGGGGGGTGGCTCGCCACCAGCGCCACCCCCCTAGTTACGGGCCTGGCGATACAATTGAGATGCATCTGAGATGCATCTTAAATGTGACCTAAGATGTACCTAAGATGCCCCTAACACGTACCTAATATACCACAACGATGTGCCTAAGGTCCCTAAGATGTGCCTAAGGTCCCCTAATGTAGGGAGGCAGGACAGTTTAGTGTGTTAGGTGCTTTGCTCTCACTCGGCTGAACTGGGTTTGAGCCTGGGCTTCACCCAATATACTACCTTGCCTTTCCATAGTTCTCCCCCCTCCCTTGCTGTACCTCGTGCAACCCAAAAGCCACAAGCTGATCCTGATATAGCTGGAATATTGTTGAGTGTACATAAAACTCCAATAATCATCCTCATCATGTAATGTATAACTAAAGTGTACCTAAGATGCCCCAAGATGCATTTGACTGGGGCAGGCATGGCGAAGTGGTTAGCACAACCATCTCTGCTTCCCCAGTGGCAACAACTTGGTTATCAAAGGGCTTTAGAGCCACGCACATCAAAGAACACCTGCCTTGGTAAATGTGTAGGGGTATGGTCTCTCCTTCTCACTGATTCAATCATCATCACCCTGAATATGACCCTGGTAGTTAATCAGAGCATAAGCAAACAATAAGCAACTAACCCAATGTATGCCTAAGATGACCAAAAGATGTGCCAAAGATGCTCCTAAGATGTGCCTAACATTGGATCCTCCTAAGAGGAAAGATCTCCTTAAAATGCCCCATAATGCAATCAAGATACATCTAAGATCCTACAAGAATCCCCAATAAGGTGCCGCAAAGATGCAGATAAGATGCTCCTAAGATCCCCTTTGATGCACCTAGGATCCTACAACGATTCCCCAAAGATGCACGCAAAGAATACCTTAAAATGTACTCAAGCTGCACATATGATGTGCCCCAGATACACCTAAGATTTCACAAAGATTCATCCTAAGGTCCAGCAAAGATCTCAACTAAGATTCGATAAAGATGCACTTTAGATCTTAAAATAGATCCCCTAAATTTGCTCTAAATATGCATCTAAGTTGCACGAGTTCCTTCAAGAAATGTTTTATATGCACCTAGGATGTCATGAAGATGCCCTTTTGATCATACAAAGATAACCCTCAAGATGCACACAAGAGGTATCTAAGATCTCCTTGAGATGTACCAAAAATTTTCATAGACCCTCTGGCCCATATTCTATATAAAACCAATAGAATTCCCTTTAGACCCCACAGGATGAATACATGAATTGCTTGATTTCTCCGGGATTTCCCTGGATTTCCTTCCAGAATTCCCTTAATTCCTTGTATTTAAGCAAGTTCACAGACTGATCTTACCCTATCAATGAACATTATTGTAATGAAACTTGTAGCATTGGAAAGGAAATTAAATCAGCTTTTCAATGATATATTGGTCAATTTTGTCTCCTGAAAACTCATAAAAGTGTTTGCCTTGGAAAAACATTGAAAAATATTGAAAAAACCGCCATTTTTCGGTCAGATTGGGGAGTACACCCTCGGGCGGCCATGGCCGGATTAAGGTCTAAAGGGTTAAGCACACCTAAGGCACCTGTACATTTTAGGGGCATTATAGGGGCATCTTAGGTACATCTTAGGCAAGCATTAGCGGGATCTTAGGCACATATTAGGTACATGGCTGTGGCATATTAGGCACATCTAAGGGACATTTTTAGGGTCATTGGGACATTAAGGTGCATCTTTTGGTCATCTTTGGGGCATCTTATGAGCATCACAGGCACATTTTAGATGCTCTGCAGGTTCATCTTAGGTGCATCTAACTTCTAAGGCACATCTAAGGTGTCTCTTAAAAGTATTGTGGGGGTTTAGGTTCATCTGAGAGGGACCATAGGCTCATCTTACACTAAGTTCGCATAGGATTCTGAGGGATGCTCAAACAATTTTGGTATAACAGTATTTACAGGTAGATTCATTCATACAGGTTCGTTTTGACTCCTGAATTCTATTTATGATCTTCTTTAGATATTTCTTGTTGAAAGGGACATTAATTAGTTTAAGTCGTTTGTGAATGAAACCTAGGGGCTGGATGAGTGGAACTCAACGTGGCTACAGCTACTCGACCACAAATGACCAGGCAGTGGGTTGATTTTCTCTCCTGTGCCTTTGTGTTGTACCATGTGACCCTGTTTTTTTTCTGTGCTGTGTAATATAGTCTTAGCAACCCAAAGAAATTGACTAAGTTCTACCAATACTCACACAAAGGGGAAATTTTACAAAATGAGATCTGGGGGCATTTCAATTAGTACAAATAAAGGATGAGGTTGAATGGAAAATATCATGGTGAAATTTAAGATATGATGTTTGTCGTAAGATTTCATTGGAATGCCCTACAGGCATCTATACTAGTTATTTGTCATATCATTTTGAAAGTTAGCCTTCAGCACTTTATCTTCAGACTATAGATGAAATTTATACAACTACAGATGAATCGTTCTTTGTTGGATCTGAAAAGCCATATCTGTGGTTCTTACGTTGAAATAAATAAGGGGAAAATCTAAATTCTAAGCAATTTTGAGGTCACCTTTAGTTTCTATGCCAACTGGGTAACCAAAACAATCAATTTCAGTCTTTTATGCCATAGAACATTTTGAGTGTATTCTTTTGCCATGTCATGTGTACTTCTATCTTCTTTATTAAGAAAGGTACAGCCCAAAATACTGATGAATTTAAGATTTTTTCGATGGTTTCCATGGAGTATCTAGGACAACCAATTTTAATCTCCTATTCAATAGAACTCTCAAAGTGCATCACTTTGATGTTTCACTTGTACTTTTATCTTGTATATCAAGGATGATCTGACAATTTTGGTGTTTATTTTTAGTTCAATCCCAAAAATCTACACATTAGAGACTAATACACTTTGGATAAGAGATTGTACTCTGTTATACCTGATGTTCATAGTTGCTATGTTAACAGAAATAAGTGGTAAACTGATTAAATAACAGTCAATACTCAGGTTGTTTTAGTTACCATGAACTCTCAAAGTGCATCAGTATGATGTATCATTTGTGTTTCCATTGTGTATATTAAGAGAGATACATCCAAAACACCAATCGATTTTGAAATAACATGAATTACTGAATTCCAAATGACTGTTCGGACATAAACACATGAATTAATGTAGAAGGGATATGTAAGTCTGAGATAAGATAGGTTGTACCTTCAAAGACCCATATTTGTGGCTGCTACGGTAACAGGAACAGAAAAAACATGAAATTATGGTCAATTTTAGAGATATTTTTGGTAACCATGGCAACCCAGTAACCAAGACAACCCATTTGAACCTTGTATTTCATAGAACTCTAGGAATGCTTAATTTTGATGTCTCATTTGTGCTTCTACCTCGAGTATTAAGGAAGATATGTCCAAAAAACCTATTGATTTTGGAATTGCCCGATTTTTGGATGGTTGCCATGGAAACCAGCCATTTACTATATGCTGCAGCAATTATTTTTCAGTACAAACTATCGTCCCATGAATTTGAGACATTCATGGCATGCTTTGTTATGTCTCTGGTCGGTGATTTTCCTTAAGAAAGGATCTTTTTGAGAATGGATGCTCTACTATCAAGAGATTTGTGGTTTTCTGGTGGTGTTTCCCCTATTTTAATGTCTTTCTGAAAATGTGGTTGTGACAAACGATAGCTCAGTTACCATGGAAATCGAAGCCCCATTGCAACAACTGAGGTATCAAAAGAAAGCTCATGACCTCCCCTGTCAAACAGTTCAATAATAATGTTTGATATAGGCTATATTGATACTTTTATAAGAGTTGATAGAAGGTTAGATCCTCATTCATGCTCATTTTTGAAGTTTGACCTTGAGATTGATGACCTTGACCTTGGTCAAGGTCACCAATATGAAAATCGCAGTTAGGCCCCATAAGTGCCTAAATATATGCCAAGTAACTAAGCTCCACCTATTATCAATGCGAAGCTATAAGATAAAAACTGTATTTTTCAGATTTTCACTTTTTATGGTGACCTTTGACCTTTGACCTTTGACCTTTCCATTTGTAATAGTTGCCCAGATTGGCATCAAGTGGTTTTGAAAAGCCCAGGGTCTAAGGAAAATTTTGATATATGTCAACCTTTGTTACTTTTTCGTCATGGGTTGTCTCAGAAATAAGCCCCTTTTTAGCCTTCTGCTGCAGCACTATAGCCACCAAAGTAACGAGTCATGACTTTGATATGAAATGGAGCCTGCAATTTATTAGGCATATAAATCACCGAATCTGATAAGACATAACCACCTCTAATTCTTAAAGGAATAGGCGGAAATGTCTATAGTTCAGCACTGAGCAGTGTTCGAAATTAATGGTATTCTCTGAGCCCGGTGTGCATATCTTTTCAGCAGTATTCGTCCAGTGGGTGCACATATTTTCCCTTGATTTACATACCTATATAGAATTATTAGAAGTGTGCATTGCAGATGTCCCGGACACACTATTGGAGCCTGTGCATCCGGATGGTGCACGAAATAAATCCTTAATTTTGAACACTGTTCAGAATCACTACCCCCAGCATCCCCATCCTCTTGAATTCCCACAGTCTTCCACAAAGGGCAGTCCTTCGATCCCACTGCCAATGTCTCAATTCAGTGTAAGAAATTAAGCTTATATCTTGTGCACCCAGCGGGTGCACAATTTCTCAAACTGTGCACCCGAAATTTGGTCGTTGCACCCTCCAGATACGTAACTATTTTATAAATCATTAAAAGTGTGCACATTGTGGGTGCATACCCAAAGAAAACCATGCACCCGGCCGCGAAAATGTGCACGCCGGGTGCAGAGGGGCCCGCTTAATTTCCGACACTGCTCATCAATCATCACATGGCCTACCCCTGTCCCCTAACATGGCCTTAACTGGCAGCTAGTCTGCTCGATCCTGATGATCTAACCGTTTAAATCAGACACAACTCTTAACAAGCAGTTCTCTCCTTCCACCCAAACCTCGGTATAAATGGGTAGTGCACTCCGACTCATGTCACTGTATATAATGGACAGATCCCTTCCACTCATGCTACTGTATGATGGGCAGTCCCCTCCAAGTCATGCCACTGTTAAAGAAGAGCAGTACTCTCTCCCCAACCCAAGCCATTGATTAAGGGGTCGTACATTCACCCTGATCACAAAACTACTTAAAGAGCAGTACTTTGCTTCCATCTTTGCCACTATCTAAGAGGCAATCCACTCCACTCACAGTCACTGAATATTATAAAAGGGCAGTTCACTCGTCATACCAAAGCCACGCTGACACCTCAGTTAAAAAGGGCAGTCCCCTACCCAAATTCACACAACAGTTAAAAAGAGCAGTCCCCTACTCCTACCCACACCACAGTTCAAATGGACAGTCCCTCCCCCTATTGATACCCAATTTAAAAGGCCAGTCCCCTACTCATGCCCACACCAATTTAAAAGGGCAGTCCCCTTGTTCCATCCACACCACAGTTTAAAAGGACAGTCCCCTAGTTCCATCCACACCACAGTTTAAAAGGACAGTCCCCTAGTTCCATCCACACCACAGTTAAAAAGGGCAGTCCCCTCCTCCCACCCACACCACAGTTAAAAAGGGCAGTCCCCTACTCCTGCCCACACCACAGTTTAAAAGGGAAGTCCTTTCTTCTCAGCCACACCACAGTTTAAAAGGGCAGTCCCCTCCTTCCACCCACACTACGGTTTAAAAGGGCAGTCCCCTCCTCCCGCCCACACCATGGTTTAAAAGGGCAGTCCCCTAGTTCCATCCACACCACAGTTTAAAAGGGCAGTCCCCTCCTCCCGCTCACACCACAGTTTAAAAGGGCAGTCCCCTCCCCCTGCTCACACCACAGTTTAAAAGGGCAGTCCCCTCTTCACGCCCGCACCACGGTTTAATAGGGCAGTTCCCTCCTCTGGCCCTAACCGTAGTTTAAAAGGGCAGTCCCCTTCTCCCACCCACACCACAGTTTAAAAGGGCAGTCCCCTCCTCCCATCCACACCACAGTTTAAAAGGGCAGTCCCCACCTCACGCCCACACCTCTCTTTAAAAGGGGCAGTCCCCTGGCCACCTCCCAGTCCTAGTTTGAAGGGTAGTTTGCCTCGTGCTACACGTAGCGGCTGAAGTCCCCAGCGCGGCCCATTAGTGGATGTACAGGTCCACTTAGCCCTGGTGATCAAGTGCCCCGCGACGTGACACTCTCAAAGAACCTGGTTTGTTTGTATAACTGAGAGAATGGCCCGGCTTGACAGAGTCCAAGTCACCCGCAACTGAGTGGCGTGACGGGGAGACGGCTCGGAGCCAGGCTTGGGCCTCCACTGCTACAATCAGGGAAAAAATGAGAATTAAATAAATTTCAAAAACTGAAATGAAGTAGTATTACCGGCGGTTTCTTTCAAATATCAAAATTAAACTAAAGATATCTATAAGTGAGTTTCACCTTGAGCAATATGAAATGTGGAAAGTGGTAGTCCATATTTTTAATCCGCATATTCATTGCATCACCTTCAATGTAAGGGGACCATCTTCACGTGGACTAAGCAGATGATCGAGAAGTAATTTGTTTGTTACGATATCATATAAATAACATCTTAAGAATCTAGTAATACCTATATTTTCCCACAGAAATTGTGAGTGTATCATGATATCGAATATGATTATAATCACTGAATTTTAGGGACAATTTCATAGTGTCAACACAAGTTTAAGATTTTCAATTCCTAACCATTGAGGAATTGTGATATAAAAAAAATGCCAGTTTGCAAACTTAATGTCTTGGACTGATCTTTAAGGAAAGGTATGGTATTAGTTATTATAACTTTTAAATCAGTAACTTATGGTAATACCAGAGATTACAGTTAAGGGAAGACATGATTATTGCAATTCAACTCGTCACCCAGCAATATATGTCTACGTTTCGTGTTCCCTACATCCGTCCCTGCTTCCCAGAACGAGTAACATTCACTAAAAAAAGCCAGTCATAAACATTCGAGCAAATAAAAGAAATTGACAGCGTACTATGTCTCACGGATACGTTTTTGGAACAGTTTATTATCAACATCACATACAAACATTGTCTCCTAGTTGATTTAGATAATTACAATGAATGACGATGAAAGGATGTAACACGGTTCGCATTACTATCTCAGATAGTATTTCAACTTGTGTCTTAAGCCACAGTCTATCCAGCGCGATCTACATGTCAGCAGAGCGCAGAGAACGGCCCCATTTCTGAGGAGATGTCAACATATGTTATCTGTATACATGATGCTGGGACTCTCGGCTACACGACCAGGGTCTGGGGCAGTGTTTTTTTGTCGGGGGAGGGAGGGGGGCAGACAGGGGCGGGGGTCACATTCCCGTCCCTGTCTGCTCCGACACAACAAGATCTGGCGACAGACATAACACCCCACTCTTCCATACAACCACCCCCCCCCCCTCACCTCAAACCTCCCCGTGTCACCAGGACGGTCACAGCCCATAAAGTGAACGTCTAGGACCGTCTACCTTTAGCTGTGGCCTTGTAATGTAAGCACCTACTACATTATCAGGGATCCAACGGCTTAGATTTAACTCCAATTTGAGATTTCTGTGTAGTCCAAAAACCTGGTTGTAAGCCGGAAAGATTCTTTTGTAAATGAAATTGGTGAACTTGAGATACATGGACTTTTCTTCCCCAATGTGACTATCATATTTCATTCTAGTGTGATCTTCTCTGTAGACCGTTTAATCCCCCCCTCCCCCGACCTACTGTGCTCATCCCCCGGGCTGAGATATATTTCCGCCGGTCTGACCCCTGATCCGTGACCTCTAGACGACCCGTTAATCCTCTTACCCTGTCCCTTTTCTGCTACTATTGTGGGAAGGTATAGGTCCCGGGCTCCATTGAAGCTAGAGTGAGGTACGTGGACGAGCAAACATCACCTGTGTCAAGTTCGAGGCAAGGTCGTGGATTTGTTGATGGCAATCTGACAGGACTTAACGAATCGGGTGTCTCTAAAGTCAATTAACCCCTGGGCAAAAAGAAAAACTATACTATTACTTATTACTATGCAACTCTGTGCTGCAGTTTCCCTGTCATTTAAAACCAGGGATGTAAGTTTTTCGATTTAGTCGGATTTCCTATTTTTCCCTCCAACACCTTCGAAAATCTGTTTCAAAATGTAATGTTTAGAACAAGTTTGACAATATTTAAGGCTACATTAAGAATTTCTTAATGCTATTCCGATTTTTGTGAGCCCTTAATTATAGTTTTTAGTATTGTAGCTTATGGGAAGGGCTCACTCAATCAGTCATGTCTTTTGTAGGTATTTGGGCTTTGATCTGATTGCCCGGTTACACAATCTTACATACAAGTAGTTACAGGCCTTTGTCCACCGGCATGCATTTGTAAGCAGGACAATTAGTGTGCATCAAGTGTAATTTAGTGGGCAGGCCTCTCCCTTGCACCCTCCCCCACCCCCACTCCTTGAACTCAGTTCAAGGAGTGGGGGTGGGGCAGGGTGCAGTTTGAGAAGCCAGAAGTGGGTTACATAACCAGTACTTGAGCCACAGTCACCTGCATGTGGGTGGGTGCAGGGGACCGGGGCATTGACAGTCCACTCAACATAGTGGGGGGGGGGGGGGGGGGGTGTGTGAGGCAGTCAGGGTCTAGGCAGTCAGTGTATGCAAGGCCTGGTAGGGGGAGGAGGAGAGGGGGGGGGGGGGGGGGTCATGGTTGCTTGGGCGCATGGACAGTGATATAGGAGGGAGTCCTATTGGTCAATCAGGTTGACCAATGAGTGTACAGCTGCCCGGGACAGCTGCACTGCCCAATGGACACTACTGGGACCCCCACCTCTATGATGAGATTTCTGATTTCTAGTTAAGGGCGAACATCGATCGTTCCAACGATCGGAACTTTGATAGTCATTTGCTTCTTGTTTATTGTCCCCAACTTACATCCATGTGGAACACAGACACATATTTGACAGTTCTTGTTCGGGATCATGTGATAATTGAATTCCCCTGGTGGTCGGGTGGGTCAAATCAGTGACCCGTGACAACTGGGCTGGTCGTTACTTCTGCATTTTGCTAGACCAATAGTACTGTCAGGTGGCACGTATGATACGTTTTACACAAGTCGTCCGAGGGGGTTGGCTTTACAATGTCAGGCATCTTTCTATTTTCACAGCCCCGGTAAGTTGGAAATCGATATGAAAAATCAAACACTATCTGGCCAGATTAATGGATAATGCCATTTCATTCTTAATATTTTTCGATTTTGCCATCGATGGAACCTGCTCTTTCCAAACTAGGGCCATGAGCCTGTAGACGTTAACGCTGCTTCGGCAAAACCTTTGCATTCTTTGCCCATCAGAAATACTCCTCATGAGTGGACAAGTCAACGTTAAAACCTCCACTCGTTAGGCAGGTGCTTTCTACGCGTAATGCTGCCCTTTGCAGACCTGACTGACCGACAGAGACTGAGCTCACTCTTACTCCCTCCTCCAGTACATTGAAGGGCCGAGCGCTACCTGCAGCTACTAGCATGTGCCCCCGGCGCCCGGAGCGCTGCTATACCAGATGGCCGTTTATCTCCGAAGGGGGTTGGCCCAACCCCCATGACTTTTGACATTTCATTCTCAAAATACCCCCCAACATTCCCAGAAATCCCTTAGCTTCCTTGAGACATACTGGTCTAATATTACACGTGAGGGCCGAATCGGAATATGCTACCAAAGGTTTTGGACTTCATATTCGTTAGGCCGATGGTCTGAGGTAGTTCGGGGATGGGTGCGAGGGGCAGGGTTAGGTGTCAGTATGTAGGACGTGGGAGGGCGCAGAGTTCGCCTGATGCAGGTGTTTAATTTACAAGCAGCTTGTTAAAACGCAATCTTCTGCCAAGTCAGGTCGTTTTTTCCCCAAACTTACAACTTGCTGACCGAAAACGAATAGAGTGTAGTTGTATTCATGGGAATATATCGACCAAAGAACAGTATTAGATAGCCAGGACCTACTAAAAACAGAAAGTGTTTTTAAGAATTTGTGCACGTGTACTTTTATTCTCTGGAAGGTCATTTTGATGGATATGTGTATTTTTTCCCGAATTTACCTTTTGATTATTTTTCCATAACCAGAAGAAATAAATGCAGTGAATTCCACTGGCATTCCTAAGGTAAACAACTTATGGAACTAATGACCCCCACCCCCTACACCAGGGGCCAGGGGACCAGGGGCGTTGGTTGGTCTCCGACTCTCTCGCAGAAAGGACCCCATTCCCCGAGGTGGTAGCTGTCCACAGGGCCATTGTCCGGCCCACAGAGGGGGTGTGGGCCATATTAGTGTGGTTGCCATGGTAATGGAGATGTCAGGCAGAGGGGGGCTGACCACAAGGGGTGGCGCTGACCACTCCTATGAGAAATGGTATCGGGCCGACCGCGCATGCGCCGGGGATCGAAGGGGAGCGATGCGGCGTCTCGGTGGGCCAATATCCGGCTGGTCACATGACCTCCATGTCGACGGGGTAAAATTGGACAAAATGGTCTATGTCGACCCTGGGAAGGGGCGGGTATGGGACGCCGTACGTCTCAGGGAGGTCGGGGGGGTGGGGGGGGAGGTCTGCGGTAAGCAGTCTCAGACTGAGACTCAACACACACCAAGGTCTGCCCACCACCTGGGCCCACATCTGTCAGAGCCTTTGGGAAAATCACGATTAAAAAAGAAACAGGTGATTGTTTTCTCCCAAAATATTTATTTTTGAGGGTAAAATAGCAAACGGTTCATTTCGCTCCAAAGACTCCGTGTCTTAAGGTTGTATTCCAATATGCTACGTTTTCCTTGCTTTGCTATTTGCTGTCGATATACTTCCCTGGGTATTACGTGTAAAATTCACCATCATTTTGGTAGATATGTCACGGCGATTATGTGGTGGTAAGCGATATGAATATATGCCTCTTGCTAACCCCTGAAATCGACATCTGGCATTTTGGCATTATCCAAATTGGCAATTATCGACGAAATTGCTTGTAACTGAATTGCATTTATCATCACGTACAAACGTATGTCGTATGGTAATTTCACTACAAGGTATATGGGCCATATTTAAGAATAGACAACTATTGATGACGCGTCTCACAGCATTTAAATTTTCTCAAATGTTACTCAAGTACGCTGACAATTATCCATCAAATAAAATGTACATTTCTCTTCATCTAATATCAATATTACAGTAAAGCTCCAACAAAAGCTACCATTTTTTTTAAACTTGGATAGAACATACAAATTTTAATCTACAAAAGTATTTCAGGTATCAATAATATTCATAAGGAGGAAATCGTCAGTAGCTCTCAAATTTTGTATATTTAAGACCTCCTTTTTAGTTCATATCAAAAACAAGGGTAACTCTTGCGCATTTTTAAAACATTATCTACGTTTCATAAAGCGCTATCTGAGACAGAATTCGCTCCTCGGTGGCTTAAGAAATGATTAGGAACGGATATCTGAGATATCCTTGTTCAAGAACTGTAATTGGAAACAGGGTAGGAAAATCTGCGTGTCCTCGACAACCAGAAAGTCGTTGTGGACGACCAGAAAATAATTTCTGGTCGTCCTCCTGACGACCAGATATTTTGTAAAAGTTACAGTATTTTTCCCCTTAAAAACCTATAATTTACTCATTTCTAAACTATCCTAATAATCAGGACGACCTGTAACTGCATGTGGACTACCAGGTTTTCATTATTGGTCGTCCTCGGACGACCAGAAAATTGGACGAATTTTCCTAGCCTGGGAAAATAGTGTTTGTTTTTTCAATATGATTTACATCAGTAGTAAACGTTGTTAATTGGCCTACCACCAGTGGGCAGAATGCCATTGTGAACGGTTGTCTATCCGTAGGAACTTTGCTCCATACCACGAGGTCGTTGTGGCTCTCAAATGAATATTACTTTTCTCACGACAACCACGTATTCCAAAACATCATGGCCTTAAAATTAAAGCAGCTTATTACATGAAAAGTTATAAGTGTCCTGACCTAGCTGGCACCTTACTGGTGGTGAGTTCTCAACCGGCCGGCATCTGTCCCTGTGTATCACCAGAGCCGCTGTAGTGTAATCACTCTTCTGTGGATTCTAAATGCTACACAAAGTTTTTTTTTGCCTCTAATAAACTGCTGAACCTAAGCCAAAATACATGACCTAATTAAAACCTCCTGCTTGTTATGCTGACGCATTGAATAACCAGCATGGAACTTGTATAGCCTGCCCTCATTGGAGACTCTTGAAAAAGTCCCATACTTGAGCGCATATCTTCCCGACCATACCCTCCTCTAATACCTCTGGGACAGGCTTGGTTCAATTACAGGGACCGACAGGGTATAGGGCAAGAAGATCTGAGGCAGCTGCTAAAATACTCCCAAGTCCCAACGTTTGGTAATCGTTTGTATGCTGAAGGGGTAGTGGAGGGAATCTAAATAGAAACTTTGATAAAGACAGAATAAATGGGATTCCATTCTTGCACCTTTTAATGTAAATTTAACGTGTTTTATTTTTCACAATTTATAGGAAACCAGATGATTGCATGGTAAACGTTGGTTATGCTACATTTTCAGCCTCGATTGATATGAAAGTTTGGGGATACTACGTGCCGACTCCCACTAAGACATCTGGATCCCATTTCAAACCTCTGAAGGAGGGTGGGGATGGGTGGGCTGTGGGTGCCATGGGGTACCCTAGGGAACCTCAATATAGGCAGGGTATGTAGTGGACTGCTCTGGGAACGGTATTTGCATAGTGGTTAACAGATCAGTGGTTGGAAATCTATGGAAATTGGGATTATGAATAATATAACCTGTTCTGTATGCAGTCTACTGTCATAATATCATAACCAACATTGATAGGATTTATTTCTATTTAAGGAGGGATCCTTGATTATGTCAAAGTTAAACCTCAGTGACTGTATGATAAGTCAATTAGCAGCCGCAGCTAGGTCAAGGGCCTTTTCAATCGACCCTACAACTAACTGAACATCAGAAAGTTACCGGCATGATTGAGTCCTATTTACAGTCAAGGAGAAAGGTCGAATGTCCCAGACAGTTATTGGTAACTTGATTTTAGAATGTAGGCCAGCTGTTTTAGGGGAGCCATTATCTAGATGCTGCAGAAAAGACTTTCTGGCTTTTCCCCCCATTTCTGAATTTTCGGTTATTTCAGATGGAAAAAAAACAGGCTCTACTTATTTCCAAAGTTTCTAATTTATCAGTTCTAAAATATTGCGTACATTTAACGAATGAATACAATAAAGTATAGGACATAACGAAAATATATATTTACGGAAGTGTAGGAAAGAAACACTTAAATTTTGAATTTCCTATTCTAGAATAGGAAATTCAAAATTTAACATGTACCTCTCATCCTAGAGGCGTCTCCTTCCCTGAGAAAATGAATGGCAAAAAGAGAAAGAAGAGAATTTCTTGTTGGCCGTATGTTTGAATTTATGGGGCCTTCGCCCCATGCCTGTATGGGCCCCACATGGAGCCCGCATGGCCCCACGGCCTACCATTACACCCCTATCGTAGGGGAGAGGTCGTCGTGTGCTGTTAATTAAACGTGTCCGCCCCTATGGGTCAGCCCGCCGTGTTGCTCATATTGATTGCCATGAGGGCAAATTAAGGGTGCGCCCGGCTATGTCTTCAAGTTTACGTGAATTTATTTTCAACGCAAGGCTAAATCAAAGCAATTTTCCAGTTTTATTGACAAACAATTCAGCGTCGAAGACAAAATATCATCATGAAATGTGAATCTCAAAAAGTTTCGATGACTACCTCGTCTTAGCTCGACAGCTCCATAATCTGGTTTTATTTCACCTTCTCCCCTGGACCTTCACATCTGGTGAAATCATGCCCCCGGAATGGGTTACGTGTTTCTCCATATAACGGCGTGTTGAAATTGATGGAAAATTGGCGCAGGCATCGGCTGCAGTCAGGTTTCAAAATGTGTGCACGTGGCAGTAGAAATGTGCACGCCAAATGCACCTATAATATCCAACACTGCTAACTTATAACCAGCTGGTTATAACGAACGTGTATGTAATTGCATAAATGATAATGATAAAGACTGACTGCTAAGTATATATATCCTTCCCATTCATTTTAAGATTGGAAAGTTTATTTTTAGCGCATTTTGTTCTTATTTTTCTATCCATAATGGGAGCTTTGATGTCGCCGTTGGTAATACTAATAGGGGACATGGACCTATGCATGTCGTTGACATGGTTCAAATGGGGCGTTCTGCAGACGCCCTTCTTTTTAGGCCTTGGGCCATATAAACAAGTCTGAGGAGAGGGTACTACTGAACTCGTGTACATTTTACGCGGTCCAGGAGTGCCCACTGAATTTACAGCGATGAAAGATAGAGTATTTCAGGAGACACAGGTCCTGCTTTGAACACTCTTTAGTTGATAAGCCAGTCTGTCCTAACTCGAACATAGTACTTACTGCCAACGTAGTTTTCGTCACCCTGTCACACCTCGGCGATATACCTCCGCTTCTCAGACTCTACTGTAATCACTATTACATGTACAAGGGAATCTGAAGCGAGAAAGGAGTATGAGTTTTCGTTTCTGCTGAGACTGCAAAATAGTTACTCTATGATAAGAGGCAGGATGAGTTTTACAAGTGTTTGCTTGTAACGAACCGCTGATGTGTTTGTTTTTTCTCCTGACAATAGAGCACTCGACAAGCAGTGAAAACTGATTATATTATGCAGCTGTGTACAGCAATATATATATATATATATATATATATATATATATATATATATATATATATATATATATATATATAAATATATGCGCGGCCTGCATTAATTGTCTTATCTGGATAATTACGCTTGCTCGTCGCATAAAGTCAGCTCTGTTCTCTTTAGTCTGTCGGCCCAGACTTCTCCTTTGTGGCCACAACCTCCTTTGAGGTTGGCTTCTTAGAATGTGTTCTCTGATGCACAAATTCGAGTACCAGTTATCATGAGTTCGTTGTCTGCAGTCACTTTATGATAAAGTAACCCCCTCCCTCGGCAGACCCCGGTGGCGTTTTCTGCGCGGGCCGAGATGATTGTAAATTATACATCCCCAGTAATAATAGTGCCAACAGTGTATTAGTTGGCCCACGTAGGGGACGGCCCACGTGGTTGTGGTAACACACCATTTACAGCTAAGACTCGTTAGGCCAGCCTGAAAAAAGGCTGTTTCCGGTCGGCCGCCGGACTGGGTGCAAAACTGCCGGCTGGAAGAAAACAAATCCTGAAAAAGTAATTTCCCTACCAAAAGAATAATAATAATAATAAACAAAAATCCCGACCGCCCGACGGGCCCTTTTAAACAATTTTTTGCGAAGGATGGCCTTATACACTGGTGATTGGGTGGGGAGGGGGGTACGTTGTGGGCATTGACAGAAGCTGAACTGTCAGAGTACAGTGCGTGCCCGAGTACATGGTTAAGTGGTATGCATGTTTTGTTGCCTTGGTATCTGTAATGATGACCAAGACGTTGCTAAGAGAACTGGCACACCAACACTTTGATTTCTTTGGTCACTCCATTCAGAGAGAGTAAAGTTAAAACTTTACTCTCTGCTTCAATCCATTTAGAACGAGCATTGAGGGGCCTTCCATTAAGTATGTAAGCACCAAGGGGGGGGGGGGGTCTGATATTTTTGAAAATCTGCGTATGTTCCCATACAAATCCAATGCGTATTTTAAGCCAAGGGGGGCTGGGGGGGTCTAAAATCTGAGAAATTTTGCGTACGTACTAAATGGAAGGCCCCTGAGTGTAATGCTGTTCTGACAAAAGGTTAGAATGTAACGGTATTAGAATTCTTATCATATGATGGTATGTCTTATTCAGACTACCGGTAGACCTTAATCATGCATATTGGCAGACTTAAAACATCTGAGGCCAGTCTATAATGGGTAACAATGTGTACACGCGTGAAACACAAGCGGAACATACAATCGATTTGACCTGGGCCTAATGGATGACGTAGGCTTTATGTTTAACCACCGACACTGTAGTTGAGAAATGAGCTGTCAATATCTCATTAATCATGTAGATCGATGGTTAGGGCCAGCGGGGTTGAATATCATTTCAACTTAGTTGTTATCTTTCTGATAATCTATCCTCTCAATAACTGCCAAATCAATGCGAGTACTGATTATGATAGAACTCCACACGCCATTGGCAGATTAAGAGGGGTCCTGGGGGTGATCGAGTGCCCCTCCTCTTTTTAGAGTAAATGTAAATTTTGGACCAAAACCCATTAATGTGAAAATTTCCCAAAAGCGCCCCCGCCCCTCTTTCGAAATTCCTAGATCCGCCACTGGACACAGGATGTACCTTTGGCATTGTCCTCTCTCCCAGAATCATGATCAACCTTCCTAGTCGCCTGACCTAAACCAGGATCTGGGAAGTCCGACTCCATGCAGATAACGGGCCCGTGTTCCCCCAATCCGCCTTGGGGGCCCTGAGAATGGCCACATTACCATTAACGTGTTAAAGTGGGTCGTTTTAGACGGCCCTCATTTAACCAGCCCCCTTCAGTCACTGGATGGTGATCGACGGGGTGACGTCACGCCGCCGCGATCTAATCATGTCACTTAATATTGAGTTACAGTCGGAAGCAGAAATACACATTGCCATCAGTCTTCGGGTGGTTAGGGAAAGACTAGTTGATTCCAGCGGCTGAGTGCTATCACTTTTACCCGGAAGAAGGCAGCTGTTCTTAGATTACCTTGGATTAGCTTGCTGGTTTTTGTCCCGTTTGATTTGTACAGACCTTGAACTTTTAGATGGTAGAAATAACTTCCAATTATCCCTCAGGTGTCAAGCCTTATTCAAAATGATCCACGATATAAGTTTGAATTAGGTTGATTATTCAAGAAAAAAACAAGAATAGGGGAGGTTGGATTTTTCAAAGAAAAGAAAAAAGATACAACTTTAATTCCGCCCCGCCCACCTTCTTAAACCCCCTGGAATTTGAATAAAGTGTATCAACACTAATAGGAAGCCTTATTGCCTTTACTATGAAAGTGAGAAAATATACAGTCTGTGTGTGCGGAGAAGGCTCTGTTGACGTGGCTTGAGTCGGCTGGCTTTCTTTTTTCAACACAACCAAAATATCAGTAGATCCATGAGATCATATCAATACTGTAGGCAATTTGAAATAAAAATGTCTACAAATAATATGTAGTTCAACTGATAAAATCCATGTAAAATTGCCATAGCTATGGGTAGCTGTTTGACGAGCTACACGTAAAAGAGGACGTGGTTGGTGCTAGGTACGTATACGCCCTCCTGTAGGTACGTCCACACCAGGCCTGGGCCGTGAGGGATCGCTGACAGGGCACCCTGCACGGCCCGACAACACCAAAAAAAGAGGGGGAAAAGAAACAAAGTCTGGGGCCTGATCATGTGCGTGGGGAGTGGTCGGAGGATCCAGTGACACTGGGGCAACATGGAAAAAGTAGTCACCGTCTGACATTCGCTGGTCATATATGTATAGCGGTTTGGGTGTCATGTCACCGAGTGCTTAGTCCTTTTGGAGCGAAGGGCACGGGGACATACAACGCACAATTTGTAGAATCTTCAGCCTGCATAACATATACCGATTTTGATACCTCCGATTTAGTTTTTTTTTTTATTTTTGTTTGTTTGAGGATTATGGTATGTAACGTTAGATTCTTGACATGCGAAAGAGAACTGAAACACCGTTCATCTATAGCATGTCTATATTCAACCTTGGTTCCCACTCCCGATTTTAAAAGCTGGCAGCAAAATCGGCATGTGGAATATAGGCTTTCATGCAGGCTGGTGTTGAAAGGTCGTCAGTGACAAAAATGCTGAATGTCAGTGGTAAAGATACCGACAAGCCATGGCCACTACCCAAACGGGAGCCATAAGTGGCTTGAAATGGCACGTTAACCAATTCATCTAATTAGTCGTTAGGAAATAATAGAAAATATAGTTCTTGCCACGACCTCTGTTTCCAACTTTTTAGCAAGACTCAATAAGATCCGTATCAGAATATTCGTTCTTTACTTTTGATACATTTTGGTACAATTTAAATGTCAAGAGTTCCATCTAATAAAGTCACTTTTACTGTTTTAGCTTTCATTTTACTGTTCATATTGTTATGCTTACTGTCCAGTGTTTATCCCCATTTGACCATATAAAGTTACATACGTACTAACGCTGTGTATTTCTTTTTCAGGTAAGTTCATGTCTGTTCCCTCTTAGGGTGGGTGAGTAGAGAGACCATGGAAAAACGAAACCTGTGTGACTTCTTTCATTAATCCGGCATGCTCGTGTTAATGTAGATCGAGAAGGAGCATAGTCGAAAAAGACAGGCGGAAGTTTTTGCTCTTCTCCAACAGAAAATTATAGGGAAATGACAAATGTAATCCTTTACACTGGATCATAGAACCGTGCAAACTAATTCAATGTACTCTGTATGCAGTGGGTTGATAAAATTGATAGCCCTTTGAAAAAAATATCTTGACGCCAAGATGTATATGTCCAAGTGTGTTATGCAATATCTAAAAAAGGAAATTCCCAGTAAACCACTAGAGCCGTTGAGTAGCTCAAGCAAAATTGTAGGAAATTTCAGTTACTTAATTTATAATATTCACGGACTGCTTCGTACTATACATACTGCACATATTCCAAGAAATCGTTTATCTTACATACATGGCCTATCATCCTCACCAAACCGTCCATTGTATTAACTAAAACATTCAGTCCATGCGCCATCTGAAAAATGTAACGAGATAATATTTTTGAAAAGAATTGCCCATTTTGGTAAGACCACCTTTGGTAGGTATCGGAAGAATTCCCCAAGAAGATCAAAATGAAAAAAACAACTGCCATCGCATCATTTTTTTTATATTGAAAATGTTGCCATGCGACAAAC
The DNA here is from genome assembly GCA_936440205.1 of Lepidonotus clava. Classification (NCBI taxonomy): domain Eukaryota; kingdom Metazoa; phylum Annelida; class Polychaeta; order Phyllodocida; family Polynoidae; genus Lepidonotus; species Lepidonotus clava. Next base: position 26,499,799 of record OW387138.1, read on the forward strand.
TCCTGTTTGTCGAAGGCACTGACTCGAACATTTACAGGGATGTAAGTTTTCAGATTTTAATCTGATTTCAGATCTTATCACATCATCACCTGAAAATAAAAAAATTGAACTTCAATTCCTTACATGACGTTTCATAGCATTCTAAGATTATTCTCTCTGGGGTTTCAGATTTTTTCATGAACCCTGACTTACATCCCTCGAACAAGAAAAGTAGATTTCATCCTATCTGTAGCGCACCGGCCCAGACATATAGCATCCAGTCACCAAAAAGTCAGGTTGGACACATATTCACAACACTGGGCTTCCTTTTACCGGGAACTCGATGTTGTGACATGCGCGTGGTATCGGGTCGGTCGAATCATAATGTGATTAAAGTCCTTATCAAAATACACAGATAGGGACTGGTCGTAGGATAACATTGAGATAGGGTCACGTCGAACATTTTACTGGTGCCTCAAACAGTGTGCGTGGATCACAAGGTGTTGGAGGACATACAGTGGTTAGACTAAACACTCCATGTCCGGGACACTAAAGTGCGAGTCGGGGTGCGAGTGGACTCAAATAGAACCATACACTGACAATACTTTGTTCTGACAGTTCACAGACCAGGGCTTGCATGTATAATGGGAACTGTTGCCCCGGGCCCCTTCCAACGGCTCTACCAACTAGCTGTAATTCTGAACGTATTATTTGATGCTTATCAATTTGACGGTAACCGGTTTTAATGTTCACAGACTGATTATAGTGTCAGCGTAAAAAAGTAAAAGTTAAGTACGTGATGACATGTCACATGTAAATAAATATTTTCTTTTGTGTCATAGTATATCCTTGAATAATCCAAACCGACAGTGTAACCGTTAGATGTAAACAGTGGAGCTGTCAAATTGTCATGGTAGGAAAGTTACTTAAACATGCCTCTGGTCCTGCACCTCGAGGTCTCATTGTCCAGGATGTAACATGGAGGGCTCCCAGCCGTTAGGGGTAGAGAAGCAGGAGGGAGGGGGGACTTATGGGGGGAGGGCGGCTTGAACAATGCCGGATCTACATAACTGGGATCCAACAATAGGCGTGTTTTGAATAGCTCTTTCTTATTCAGACTATACTCAAATATCCCTCAGCACTTCAATTTGATTTATGCTTTTCAAATAAGTGCCACTCGGCTGGCTCTTAATTTAAATGGTTTCTCACTGAATATTATACCATACATGTGCCTGATACCAAAATGCGGCCATATAGTATGTTAATTTGACTCGTATGAGAGCATCCATTCATTTGGGCGTGTTAACAACAACACGAGCAGGTGTGAGCTACGTTTTACCTGCCCGCCCAGAATATTAACACACCCAAAATGTACACCTAGAGTACAATACATAGAAGTATATTCTATACGCCTGACTATTGATTGAAATTTTACCTGCCCGTTCGCTCATTAAGGCTAGCGGATCCCTATATTTGCCTGCCCCACTCCGGGGCGCCGCTCCCCCCGACTGGCGGGCAGTGCCCATTACGTTGACCCCTGCAGGGTACTAGGCAGGGTGACATACTGCACGGTGCTCCAGGAGATGGCAGGTCAGGTGATGAATGGGTATATTCCCCACACAGACGGAGACGTTTGAGGGGCGTAGGAATTCATCACGTACCTTGGAGTTGGTTTACTGAGGCCATCTGCCCAGCACGCCATACCAGGGGTCTACCCCCTACTCCATACCCCCTCACCAGACACGGGGTGGGAAGGTATTTGGCGGGGGGGGGGGGGGGGGGGGGTCGAAGGCTGTAGGTGAGGGTGGGGTTACTTAGGCCCCATGACCGCTAAGCGAATTTGACGAAGTCGGCCGACTGAGCACCGTAATAAGCACCGATTCACATCAAACGCTTACATTTTAATGTCACATACTGATTGGTGATCACAATCGGCGCAAAAATCGGCTCATTCTTTTGGTAGCAATCGGTTGATTTATGCGCCGATTCAGCCTAGTGATGATGGGGTTCTAGAGGCCATGGGGCTCGTTAGGATGAGGAGAGCAGCACTGGGTGTAACTTTCAGCCTCAGGGATGCCAGCTTTCAGGTTTTAGACTCGACTGATTTTATAGTTTAGATAATCATACATAAACCATCACTATAGAATTTTGTGACTACCGTGCACTGTTCCCTTTGATAACCCTCCGATCCAAAACCAGTCGAGAATCAAGCATTACTAATATTCATGTGCTGCCCGTGCCAACTGAACGGAAATGCTCCGAGCTGCTGAATACCACTAGGTAAATAATACATTCAGATTGACCGATATTCCGATGCTGCATTAAATCTTAATCACGTACCCCGTTTACAGCCCCCATAGTGGGTGGGGCGGTCCGAGGGTTACGGTTGGGACGGGCGGGGTCAGGGTACTGGAGGGGCCGGGAGGTAGGGCCGGGAGGTGGGTACCGGTAACACAGATGTATGTAGTCGTGTGGCCGCTGACAGTAACATGTACTTATGTCTGTACGGCACGCCCCCCAGATCCCTCATCCCCACCTGACCCCTGCCCGCCGCCACCTCCTGCGGTCCCCACGGCCAGCACACAGGAAAACCCTGGGTCGACTTCACTCACTCGCACCGCAGCCATAGGACTGAGGCCCCACTGCACTCCAATACACGCTTAGGGAGAGGCACTATGGCAATGTTACGACATCTAAGGCTTTCCCTTGCAAATTAATCAACAACCAAGCAAAGTATATATTTTCTGAGCAAAAAATAAACAGCTATTCTATTGATACACATCAACAACCAAGCAAGTATACATTTTCTGAGCAAAAAATAAACAGCTATTCTATTGATACACATCTGAATATTTTCCGGTGTGAGCTGTGACAATGGAAAAGTCTGTTGCTTCGTAAAACGTAATGACCTGTAACGCACTGGCAACAGATCCTCTTTTATGTGATGAATAAAACTAATTTTAGAGATAAAAACTATGTATGATTGGCTTTGAATGTATCTCCGTGAAATACAACTACGATTGTGCATGTAGGGGCTGGCGCACTCACGGTGAAAAACGTGCTCAATTGAAAAGCCATACGCCATATGGTGGAGCCATTCAGAAATACAGGAAAATATCGTCCTCTAGTAATGGTGATAAGTACAGTAAGCTCTAAATGCAGTATACGCGTATCTCCGTGAGAGATGCACTAAACAACATACAGGCGACCGTGCCACATACTGTACTATCGTAACAGTATGGGCAATGCAGTGAATCCTAGTCACAGTATAAGCTCATCGCTCATGTCACAAAACGTAAAGATCTATCACCATCAAGATCTGTAGAAAATAAGAAGGCTTTAACGTCAACAGGTTAGGAGTTAATGACAAAGAAATGTGAGTGCAATTGCATAGTCCCCTTGTCTGCAGAAACCATTTCCCGGATTTGTGACTAGCAAGTATGTACAAATAAACGAAACATAAAGGAGTGTATTATTCATCAATATTGATCAAATATTTCGCCATAAATCTTACACTGTTTAATCCCATATTACGCTCATGATGAATTGAAAAGCGTGATTGTATGTGTTTGACGGTCGGGGTATAACGGTTTTGAGCAAAGCCATCAAAGCAAGCAAAAACAAAAATAGTATGATAAAACTAGGTACGCCAATGGGTCTCAGAAATGTTCCAGACAGACATGGATAATCTCTGACCGACATAGTCAGCGACAGCACCATCAAGTGTTCTCCCACAACGATATACTTACATCCCACCACTCCTTTCGGGATAGTGATGGGTCCCGAGTGGATATACAAAGTCTTACTTTGGCTCCAATATTTTATCATTTGGCTCTGTACTTTGGGGACGGGGTTAACGGCTCTTCTTGAGCACTCTCTTATTTATGGTGCAAGTAGTATATGGCAATGCGGCTTTGTATCGGGCACTTAGTGTATGAAAACCCCCATCAAGTAATCGCCAACCAAAGAGACTGGCAAAGTGCGGGGTTCCCCGAGAGCAAGGGTAGGGTGTGTAAAGAGTGGGTGCACCTATATAGCAGTAAAACTATGTGTAATGTGATAAAGAGTCAGTGAAAATGTTAGGGCCGCGCCATGCGCCCTGGGCGCATCAAAATTATAAATGTCACATTAATTTTGAGATCAATGCGCCCATGGAACATTAGGAATTTTAATTTAATCAAAATGAACCAAAAATGGTGCATTAGAATGTAAATGTCTCCCTAAAATTAATAGGGAGTGCGCCATTGTCACATGCAAAATTTTTCTAACATTATCACTGAAGAGTACATCAAAATACATGCACAAGTCGGATATGGGGTGCACTGAGAAGGTGGGGTACGCGTGTAGGAGCAAGGAAACACACATTTTTCACTAGCATAATAGCTAGGCTTAAACCAATGTGTTAAGATATTGATTCCTATGGGCCCAGGCTAAATGTGTTGGGATCAAGGCGCCTATGGGACAGTTCAATTCACAGGCTCGTGTAAAATGTGGACGGTCCAATTCGCAGACTCATGAAAAAAGTGCCAATAGGGACTAGTGGGAAAACAGGTGCATTGAGTGCACGGAATTGGGAGTGATTCACCAGAGCCATAGGTCAGGTACGGTGCATTTAGCCTTTACAAACTGCGTGCCTATTTTGAGCTGTCACATAATGGTCCTGTTTAGGTATGATTAATTCGCAGATGGGAGAGAAAAACAGACAAAAAGGTTTCTGTAAGTATGAAGACGCCCACGCCCACTGTAAACATTAAAACCTGGCCCCGTAATCCTGTACCCTATGCACATGAACCCTCCAGCATCCGGTCATCTGACCCTCACCGAGCTCCATGGCTGACATCATGTCACCTCTCAAGCCTGCAATCCCCCGCCTATCTGACCCTCACCTGTCCGTCTCTATGGCCGACAACACATCACCCCTAACGTCTCCCACCTCCTGCACATTAGATGTTCACCTAGCCACCTATATGGCCGACAACACATCACCCCTAACATCTCCCACCTCCTGCCCATCAGACGTTCACCTAGCCACCTATATGGCCGACAACACATCACCCCTAACATCTCCCACCTCCTGCCCATCAGACGTTCACCTAGCCACCTATATGGCCAACAACATGTCACTCCTCACGTCTCCCAACCCCGCCCATCAGACCCTCACCTGCCCACCTCCATGGCCGACAACACATCACCTCTCACGTCGTCCAACCCCCACCCATCTGACCCTCACCTGCCCACCTCCATGGCCAACAACACGTCACCTCTCACGTCTTCCAATCCCCACCCATCTTAGCCTCACCTGCCCACCTCCATGGCCAACAACACGTCACCTCTCACGTCTTCCAATCCCCACCCATCTGACCCTCACCTGCCCACCTCCATGGCCAACAACACGTCACCTCTCACGTCTTCCAATCCCCACCCATCAGACCCCCACCTGCCCACCTCCATGGCCAACAACACGTCACCTGACACGTCTTCCAATCCCCACCCATCAGACCCTCACCTGCCCACCTCCATGGCCAACAACACGTCACCTCTCACGTCTTCCAATCCCCACCCATCAGACCCTCACCTGCCCACCTCCATGGCCAACAACACGTCACCTCACACGTCTTCCAACCCCCACCCATCTGACCCTCACCTGCCCCCCTCCATGGCCAACAACACGTCACCTCTCACGTCTTCCGATCCCCACCCATCAGACCCTCACCTGCCCAACTCCATGGTCAACAACACGTCACCTCACACGTCTTCCGATCCCCACCCATCAGACCCTCACCTGCCCACCTCCATGGCCAACAACACGTCACCTCTCACATCTTCCAATCCCCACCCATCTGACCCTCACCTGCCCCCCTCCATGGCCAACAACACGTCACCTCTCACGTCTTCCAACCCCCACCCATCTGACCCTCACCTGCCCCCCTCCATGGCTGACAACATACCACCTCTCACGTCTTCCAACCCCAACACCCTCACGTGTCCATGCAACTCCATGGCCCACAACACATCACCCGTCATATCTCCCCTCACCCACATCCCCTAGACCCTCACCTGCCCACCTCCATGACCAACAACACGTCACCTTTCACGTCTCCCAACCCCCACCCATCTGACTCTCACGTGCCCATGCAACTCCATGGCCGACAACACACCACCCCTCATGTCTCCCCCCACCCCCACCCATCTGACCCTCACCTGCCCACCTCCATGGCCGACAACACACACCCGTCATGTCTCCCCTCACCCACACCCCCTAGACCCTCACCTGCCCACCTCCATGGCCGACAACACACACCCGTCATGTCTCCCCCCACCCACACCCCCTAGACCCTCACCTGCCTACCTCCATGGCCGACAACACATCACCTCTCACGCCCCCCTACCCCATCGACGTGCCCCTCATTGCCGTGACCAGGGTGAGGGTGTAGGCCGATCAGTGGTTACCAACCAGCCAGCTTTAAGCCGGGCTCAGCAGGGATCAATCGGTGAGACGGGCCGGCCAATTGACAGCCAATATGGGCCGGGCTGCGGCCCAGATCTAATTAGTGATTACAGATGGCCACACCGCCCGGCACACCCGCAATTATGCAAAACGAGATACTGCGGCTAGGACCGTCGTGTCAATTACGACAAGGGGACACAGTAGTGCAATTTGAAAATTTGACCGTGTTGTTGAGTAGGCATTGAGGGATCAGGGGAAGCCGTATTCAGGACCAGGGCAGGGACAGGAGGAGACACCAAGGTCGTTACCTCCAGATCGGGGTGTCGGGGCGGTGGACAGGTGCTAATAGCCTACTTCACGGTAGGTGGCGCTACCGGAGCCCATGCATGAGAACGAGGCCAAATGGAAAAACACCAAAGTGTGACCAACTGCAGAAAAAAGTCAAGGGAAAAAAACTTGACTCTGTCGCTGGGGAAACCAGCCCTTCTATTGCCCTGTTATAAGTCCGGGAGATGGCATCTCAAAGGTCAAGTAATAACATTTTTATCGGTCTGAAAAAAAGATCAAGGTAATAACTCATAGTGATAAATCAAACCATACGCAGAAACTGACGGGGCTGTCCCGAGTTATACATTTGCCTTCTTTTCTCCTTACCGTCTCCCCGAGACCACGGTTCCCCCGATGTGCTGCCCCCTACACCCCCTATCGTCTTGGCGCCCCCGCAACCCACCCTGGAGGAGAGGGGGCTCAGCCCGGGCAGCAGGACGGAGACGGGCCGTATTAGCCGGCGGGCGGCGGCTTGGAGGGGCCGCATGATGGATGGCGAGGAGATGAGGCGCTTTTTACCCCTCCTGGAGAAAGGCCGCAAACAATACAGTCAGGGTAGGCCCCAATATCCAGTGAATATCGGATCGCCAGGCCGCCGGCCCCACCAGGCCTGCAGGTAAAAACAGGCCGGCTTCAAATGCATGAAGTAGCTACCACTTCACCAGAAGGACTCTAAAAACAGCAGGCGCCGCACTGATTTAGAATATCTACCCAGCCTGTGATGGAGCGCTATGGGAGGGGAGGAGAAAAACCCGATTAACGTTAAGTATAGGGCGTTATGTGTGGTTAGTAAAACCTACCCTGTAACTAAAGTGGGACCACCGCCTTCCTCCCGGCCCTTTCAGGCTGTAGTGTATCTACTTGGAGATAATGTGGGCAGGGGTTGATTCAGGACCTTTATGGTGGGGGAAAGAAGGCCAGCGCAACAATTTTCCGCAAACGCCTTTCCGACGTCTATTCTATATCAAAGAGGAATTCAAACGATCAGAAATAAGGCGCATGTGTTTTTAACCCCAGCGTTATACTGACGTGGAGCTGACAGGACCTGCTTGGTTCTCGACTATTGGGAAAAAAAAACCTTCTCGCTTCGCAATTGAAACTGTCAATTGATAAGTCTAATGGCCTCAACCAGGAACATTTTCTCATCTGAATTTCAAGTATTTCGTATTCTTGCATGTAGTGGGAATAGCATCTATCCATTGACAAAATAAGGCTTAGTTCCATGGACATTGAGCATGCACAATACCTTTTTTTCAAACTTCTGTTGGTACTTATCCCTATTCGTTCTTAGTCTATTGTTCTCCGATGAGATGATCCAAAGTGCTCCCCTTCACGTCACGTGACTGCTGGCATCACGTGACCCTGTGCGCTGGTTCCTCACGTGACTGCAGGGCCTGGCGTCACACGAAGGTCTCGGTCGGCGTCCTCCGTATAAAACCCACGTCTGGGATGAAACGTGGACGGTTTGAGCTAATCAGTAACCTTCAGAGCTCATCTTTGTAATGGATTTGACTTTCAGCACATGGAAATGCATGCATGAAGGGTTGATGCAAATTCATGAATACATTTTTTCAAATGAAACGTGGGGGGGGGGGGGGGGGGCAGAACATCTATATATATTTTTTTTCAATTGAAGGTAGGACGATGATACAAGGTTGTAGAGATGTACAAAAGGCATATTGTAGAGATGTACAAGACGTATTGTTAAGGTAGACACAGAACATGGTAAAACCCCAGAGGCCTACATCAAAGTTCATATAATGTCTGGCCTTTAGTGGCCATGTGCCTTAAGTAGTGTTCTGGAGGAGACGCAGGGCCCTCACGTCTGCCGCCTGTCTCTGACCCTCCCCCCTGGAGGAAACCAGGCCAACAGGAGGAGGTTTTTGGCGCCCTCCTTCGGGGCCGCCGCTGACCCTGGAGGCGGAGGAAGAAGACTGTCGGCCTTAGTTTCCTCCCCAGTCACTTTACCCCAGGTCCGACGATACGAAAATTAGGTTAGGCTAAGACATTTTTTTTACAGGTTACACGGGGGAGGAGACATGCCTACCGTACCACCATACTAAGGGGTGGACAACCCAGTTGGCCATTGGGCAACCACCATCCTATAGAGCCGACTGCCGGCTTTACAGCTTCTAACTATCATTACCATGGCACTGCTTATACCAGTATTCTGTAGATGATGATAAAATAACTCTCATGACAATATTCTGGCAACGTTAGGTGTCTATGTTGAGGTCTGCATACTGATTAACATCCTACGCTTACAAGGAAGAGACTTATGCTGAATATTAATAAATACGTCTCGAGTTCCCACGCAGTTTTGAAGTGTAGGCCTAATAATTGCAAGTTATAATTACAATTTACACAAATTATTCAAACTAGTTCTACTTTCGCAGATAGCCATCGTTGGAAGCGCTGTTTAATCTCCTCACCCATCAAATAACATCCTTAATTCCGACAGTGCCCCCGACCCCTCCCTTTGCCCCCAGCCCCCCTGGTCCGCCCGGCCTGTGCCCGTCGGCCACCACCACCGCCCGACCACCTTCACCAAGGTGGCTGATTGATTTCTGGGCGCAAATCGACAAGAAACACGCCTTGTTACACACCAAATGTGGATTTCTTGTGGTGTTGTTGGCTCGTTCACCAGTCAGGCCTGGAGTCGACGCCTCTGACAAATGGCGCGGTCAGTGGGGGTGGTGGGGGTCGTGAGGGGCGGGAAAAGATGGGTACAGGAACTGGGGCATTCTGAATGACGGCCGGGGCTGAATAGGGCATTTGGGGTAAAGGAAGGCAAATAGGCTATTGTGGGTAAAGAAGGGTAAAGCGGGCATTGTGGATAAAAGCAGTTGAATGGGACATTGCGGGATATAAAGAACGGTGATTAGGACATTTGGAACGGAATAATGAAAAGTGAATTGTGAGAAAAGAAGGATGAATGGTGTAATAATTATACAGAGGGGTGAATATGGCTTTTTTCCCCTTTTTTTTCTAAAAAGGGGAATAGGGCATTTTGGGTGAATGGGAAATGGGGGTAATCAAAAGTGAATAGGGCATATTTTTAGACACCCAAGAGTGAAAAATATTGAATTGTTTGTAAATTTAGAAACGTGAACAGCGAAGTGTTAGTAAAGAAGGGTTAGTGGGGCATCGCGGATAAAGATGGGTGCCACTGCCACATTTAACCATCATATAAATGGTATTTCTTCAGTTGCCACTTTAAAAGATGCGTTTTCATTGGCTAGTAAACGAGTCTTGGCCCAGAGAGTTAATATTTTGATTAACCCGTCCGTTGGGTCAGTGGAAATCATCCCAATTTCACAGCCTGTCTGAGCCTGCCTTGTTCGGACTGTGTACCATGACGGGCTGGGCCGTGCCTGTCCGTCGTACGTGCCCACTTTAATCAGGGCAACAGACCCTGCGGTCAGACCCCTCCAGCCCCACGTTTACATGTCCAGACTGCGTGTGTTGTAACGTGACAGCTCCATATGAGGGTACATAGGGCTGATCCACCCCTCCCCCCTTTCCAGAGTGCCTCTTCAGTGCAGCTACTGGTCTTTTTTTGTCTTTTCCCCCTTTTTTTAAAAGAAAAACGTAAAATGTTAAAATGTTCATTACATATTAAATGATCATAAATTTAATAAATGTTATTTTTTTTAGATAACATAACATGTTAAATGTTCGCTACATGTTAAAATGTTCATAACTTTAAAATGTTGTCACGCTCCGTGTGCAACAATTGAGACAGAAGAAATGCTGTCATCCCCAGCTCTTCTGTTTTACAGAAAAGCGATGCTATTACACCAAGCATCGTCGATTTCTGCCTCGGATCTTATTCTTATTGATTTCGCCACATGCAAACGTATCATTCTTATTTTCAATATTGTATATGCCAACTGAAAATCATTTCATCTGAGGCTGTTACGTGGGCCCTTGAATTGGCGGTTGTCCTTTGATGGGGCCTTAGTAGTGTGTGTACCTGGTGGTGGTGGCCCATCAGCCCGCCCGCCGGCCGTGGGACCCTCAGCGCATCATGACCCATCCACACCCATCAAGGCCGGCCAAGGAGGCGGCGAGGAGGGCGTAGACGAGGGGCACAGGCAATAATACCCACTGATGACTGGGTAGAAGTGGGCACAGTCAATACAGCCAGTGTGACTGGAATCAGCCCACCCTGGGACTCTCGGTCCTCGCCTCTTAAAGACCTGCGGCAACCAGCCCCCCCCCCCCCCCCCCCCCCGCTTTTTTTTTTTTTTTTTTTAACTATGTATGTTCTGTAAATTAGGTATAAGCATTATTAGTTAATAGACAAATAGTCCTCCCTTTCCTTGAATAATTGGAAATATTAGTTGATAGTGGAGGAAATATCTTATGACTGGACTACAAGAACTACAGTGTTGTGGTCTAATGATAATATGTAATGATATGTAGTAAAGGGCCATACCCACTAGGCGACTTTAGCGGGGACGGACGACTGGGAGAATCACTGGTGAATTTGCCAGGGGACAGTGGATCGCCGGGCGACTCCACGTGAGTATGGTTTGTTTTCTGGGCGACGGGATCGCCGGGAAAATCACCTCCAAAATATCAAACTTCCTAGATATTACAGTCGCTTGGCGACTTTACCGGCCATTTGCCCAGGCGCCCGTCAATAGTCAAATCGCTTTGTGGGTATGGGGCTTTAGGTCATCCAATAAATGATGACAACGAGGAAAATATACATCATGTTATGTAAAGTTGCAATCTTATCAATTAGAAATACGAGAAGGTTAATATATATAATGTTATACAGAAGGAGAACGTAGATGTACAAGTGAAAAAACAAATGACACTACAGAGTGATACGTGAAGAAAGATGCAAATGGAGAAACCTGATCTTGAGTCATTACGAAAAGGCATTCTATGCAGAGCAAATTAAGAATTACATGTATTGGAAAATAAAGCCCTTTCATGTTCAATTATACCAGTAAAACATGAGTTCACTAAAAGCCTAACAATTAAATTTGAACAATCATAGACACAATGTAAACAAGTCCGAATTTAAGGGTGTGTCCAGCTGCATCCGACGTGCATGTTTTTGCAGACGGGTACATAAGTTTTAAAAGCATGCAACAGGAAGATGCAGCTTATGTTTTTGAGAGAATAAATAGCCTCATATCATTGAGCGTGCAGAGAAGGGCTCCCAGGCCCATACTTGTCAAATTGGCTATGCACCCGGGTAGTGCATGAATTTAAACCTTAATATCGGAAACAAATAAAACTATACAGGATTAATATTAGTATCTCAGAAAAGCCGTTGTTTTATGGTACATTGTGAGATGAGTCATCGGCAAAAGAAGCATCAACGGTATCACTATAATTAATGACACCAATGAAAGCCATCGATCCTAATTTGTTCCAGTCTATCCCAAGAGGTTGATGGATTATAACACCTTAGGTCTCTTCTCATGGAACAGGCATAAGATTTAAAGAGGGAGGGTGAATCCTGGGTGTTTTATTGTGATCACGTTCGATGTTAAGAATGTGTGCTGTCAGTAGTGTTTTCGATATAGTTTGCTCAGTATTAGTACGTTCTCAGTGTCCAGATTATACTCTGACTGATCAGCATTTGTTGTACTCTTAGCTTCTCAATGTGTTCAGGGGCGTATCCAGCCCTAAATTCCGAGGGGGTTCCAGATAACTCTGAATGGGTTCCATGTAAAACTGAGGGGTTCCAGATTGTTATTTTGATAGAATTTCCTATATTTTCATTTTCAATGTATAAACTTTGAGAAATATGAGGGGGTTCCAGACACCCCAGAACCCCCCCCCCCCCCCCCCCGGGTACGCCACTGGTGTTCTGTCAGCATGCACCAGTCTGTACTCGCTGTGTCAACGCATACTCTTCCGAATGAGCGTCTACTCTCATCATCAGTGTGTTCTCTCACTGTCAGTCAATATCCTTAGCATCAGTGTGTATATTTTCACTGTCAATATGTGCTCTTATCGTCAGTGTACACTCACTGCATCAATAGTATGAACTCAAATGGTCAGCATGTACTTTCAAATGATCAGTGTGTACTCTCAAGGATCAGAATCATCAGAGTATACTTTCACTATCATCACTGTGTACTTTCAATGTCAGTGCTAATGTCATCCTCTTAGTATCAGTATGTACTTTCAAAATTATAGCATGTCTCCTAACTGACATTCTGTATTTGGTGTGTCAGTTTGTACTATAATTGTGTCTATGTATGACATGTACTATTAATGGCAGTGTGCACTATGGGTAACAGTGTGTACTCTCTGTGTGTCAGTATGTACTATCAGTGTCAGTATGTATTCAGCTTGTGTCAGTATGTACTATCAGTGTCGGTATGTACTCTGAGCGTGACCATGCATTCTCGGGGTGAGTTTGTACTGTGCATCGGCCCATAGCAGCACTCGTCCGGCAGACGGCGCGGCAAACCGGCCCCCAATCCTCCCCACATTAACCGCAATCAATAAGCGCCGCCCGCCCCGTCCGCTCAACGCCCGCCATCAGTCTTCTGCACGGATTCCGGCGAGGCCCATTGAGAAAAATGAGCCGGGCGCTGGTCAAATAAGGCCTGGGCCACCTGACCGACGGGCCGCCCGGGGGGTGGGCGGGGGGCCGGGGTGAATAGGCCAGGTGGGGGCGGGGGGTTAGGAGTCAGGAAAACATGCTTAGAAAACATGGACCACCTGTCTGCCCCCCGCCTCCACCCACCGGCCGAGTCAATCAATGGGCGGGGCGGCGCGTAGAGTGGTCCTTGGTGGAGTATTCATACGGCCAGAGTTATAGCCCATCAGGCCCCGTAATGGTGGACATATGGTTCAATCCCGTCTCTAAATGACGGAGAGATATAGATGATGTTTTGGTTGCGTGACAAAACGCCCGGTTTAGTTAGAGATGAGCCCTAGATGAGCGTAGTCTGGGAGGGTAAAGGGATTTACATGTGGATGTGATGGGATAGAGGCATGTAGCAGCAATGATGTACCGATATCCACTGCCCTCCCATTAGTCCAGCACACAGCCCTGCTTATGGGAAACACACAGCCCTACTTAGGGCATACATCCCCACTTGGGGGCACTAGCCACCTCAGATAAAATACCACCAGCACACATCCCTACTGGAGAATTTGTCACCTCAAAACAAGCACATATAGGAGTCACCTCCCCATATTGTCCAATAGTTTCACAACCGCCATGGTATTTTCGAAATAATAAATGTCGAAAGCTGTAAATCTGAAGCTATTCCCTCACACTCTAGCCTACTAGAAAGGGTTATTATGTGTAGTCACCCGAATACATCTTACGTTTTTACCACCGATCTATGAATGAAAACATTGAAAACTTTAACTAGAAACTACAAGACAACTCCCAATACGGGACAAGTTGAGAAGTCGTTGATACAAGAGAGCCCCTCCTTAGCCGCCCCTCCCACCCCGCCCCTCCCTCCCCAGCCCTAACCGGCCGATAACGACGCCTTTTCCCCTCAACTGGCATAACGCCGCCCTCCGAAATAGGCGGCTAATTTGGGGTGGGCGCGGGCGGCCGCCGTCTGAGAGGGGCGCGGCCGGAGGCGGTGAGATGTGATGGAAATCCTACAATATTTAAGAGAGCCAATTTACGTGCTTGATGGAAACGTAATGCGCATCTGTATCTGGGCCCGGCGGGCGGGGTGGGCGGGCCGAGGGGGGCGGGCGGGGGGCGGGGGGACAGACCGGGGAGACGGCCCCTCTAAGATGACTAGTATTGAGGAGGAGATTAGCCAAGACACCGATCCAGGTATTTTCCGACTGGTTGCACAGAAATGGAATGAAGTTATGATGGCCTGTCATCCGCTGGTCGGCGTGGCCTAATAGATGGGGACCAAACGTGTGTCGCCTGAAGGGTCAGGCCTGTCTGAACACTGAAATAAACCGACAAGTCAGCCAAGTAGAAGGCTTTGTGAAATAAGAAGGAATTACTAGTTGAAATTGACAGTCAACAGGGTCTTCGAGTGGCTCGATATGGCAAAAGAGATTGGCTATGCATCGAAGTTTAACGTTGAGTACCGGAAGAGATGCACTTACCCTCGTATATTTACCAATGCATTTCTCAGTAGTTTGTATACTTATGATTATAATCATATTTTATCTTATATCTTTACCAATTACTACCACTTACGTAACCAACAAAGGCGACATTGTTCAAAAAAGGTGTGTGGTCATTAAGATAAAAAAGATTAAATATTCTATAGAGCATCCCCTCATTATCTGTCAGTCATCATATTTTCACATAAAGGTCACATTATTCACCGGCTGATATCCAATTAATCATCTATTATTTCATTCATGCATAAGAAGAAAAGTTGACAGCGATGAAGCCCATGATTTCACATAATGCCACAGTTTTATGATGATTGCCAAGAAGATAGCTTTATCATCAAAGTTAATGATTTAGTGGGACGACAACATAAATGAAAGCTGGTATTACTGTAGACTGTGTGGAGGTGTCAGGGAAGTCAGTGGGCGGATGTCGTATTTGAGGGTGGGTATTAATTACCATGGGTTATCTTGAGGTGTGGGGGCGAGTCAAGAGGAGGACGTCACATATGAGGGGTGGTGTTACCATGGGCTATATGGAGGTGTGGGGGTGAGTCAATAGGAGGATGTCACATATGAGGGGTGGTGTTACTGTACCGCGCGAAGTACGGCCTTGCACCAAGCCATACTCTGTGCTGACCCAAGTACGGCAGGTGTTGCGCGACGGCCCCAGCCACACTTGGGCGCACAAAGTACGGCCTTGGTTGATGTCTGAGGGGCAGGATATCATCATTATCGCATTAGTGTAATAGGATAAATCAGAGTGGGATATGATATAAAAATTGTGAAATTTCTCATTGTAGTCGTGTCGTAGAGATTTCTCAAGCCACGATTATCATATGACTTGATTAATCATGTTGTAGAGATAAATTGCAAATACCTTGTATTGCAGTACATGTCACATGTCTCATGTCGTAGAAGATTTTTTTCAAGTAGGCCTAGTAAAATATCACTGTGTAGTGTAATACCGCCAAAAGTGTGATTTAGCTAAGATAATGCTGCGACATACACATACAAGGATAGACAACACCTAAGCCAGATTTAGCGCAGGTATATGCCAGCCCCCCAGTCCATACTCTGTGCAGCCAAGTGCGGTCACACCTCCTGCCACACTTGGGTCTGCACAAAGCCTGGCTCTGTGCAGCGACCACACTTTGTGCGTTACATTACCATGGGCTATATGGAGGTGTGGGGGTGAGTCAATAGGAGGATGTCACATATGAGGGGTGGTGTTACCATGGACTATATGGAGGTGTGGGGGTGAGTCAATAGGAGGATGTCACATATGAGGAGTGGTGTTACCATGGGCTATATGGAGGTGTGGGGGTGAGTCAGTAGCAGGACGTCACATATGAGGGGTGGTGTTACCATGGGCTATGTGGAGGTGTGGGGGTGAGTCAGTAGGAGGACGTCACAATATGAGGGGTGGTGTTACCATGGGCTATGTGGCAGTGTTGGGGTGAATCAATAAGAGGACATCACATATGAGGGGTGGTGTCACCATGGGCTATATGGAGGTGTGGGGGTAAGTCAATAAGAGGACGTCACATATATGGGGGATGGCATTACACTAGGCCTGTAGGGGCTCAGTGTGCCATGTTAGTCAGGGGTGGCCTGGGTTGATCCGTCACAGAGCTGATAGGCGTTGGGGCAGTGAGAGAGGCGGGCTGGCAGTAAGGGGCGGCACTGAGGGATGTAGCCGAGCCCAGACCCCCTTCTCGGCGAGCGGGGCCGTATTGATGGCTACTTGTAGGTGCAGCTTCTATCACACGCATACACAAACACGGCTGGCCATGGCCGCCCGCCCCGCCTATCTCCGCCTGTCCGTCTTAGTCCCGCACACCGCCGCCACGGGCTGATAGCGCCCGGCCTTTTTATGTAGCCGTGCCAGGCCCAGGCAGATAGCGCTGAAATATGTAGCCAGGGCCCTATCAGCGAGCAGGCTGCTCACAAGACGACGTCCCCGCTGTGGGCATGCATCCGCAGATTGTAGCCTCCGCCTGCCAGAAGCTGCCAGCAGTCTCCGTCATGACGTACTGTCAAGACCTTCTGTCAGGGCCTTTCTTAGATACCGCTGTTAGTACAGTACTGTCAGTTGAAAGGGTTTAATTATTGAAAGCCACAGTTGCCATTGGAGGTAACTGCCAGACCCCCTTCCATGTCAATACATTGTCAATTGCAAGATTCTATTATGGGAGCCCGCTGTTGGAAGTGATTATGAAGACCTGTTGTACATTCACAGTATATTCGAGACAAGTAGTCAGTACAACTGGCAGGTCACATTGTAAGACAAACTAAGATTAAATTCAGAATCTTTGATCTTGTTCTCGCCGCAATGTGACCTCATTTATCTTACTCTACCGAACCCGGGTATACAACGAACAATTTCATCCCTCCCCATCCATACTTTCAGCGTCTCCATGAATCTCTAACCAGGCATGGTCAAAATGTTAAAGAAAATGACCCATTCTGCACTGTGGCATTGCCCCTTGCAGCTCCAGCGATAAGTATTGAGCAAGCATATCCACCGACAGTGGTATAATAAAACAGTGTCGCGTGCAAACACATTAGGTCGTCTATCATTTTCTCCAAAGCCTACTTCATGGCAGCACATTGCCCATTTCTTTCATTCCTGACTCGTGCAAACTGTTGAAGTCCTCCGCCAAAAATCATTAGGCATGTACCGGTGGACTGGGGGGGCGGGGCCTCAAAGGGCGTGTAGATATTGACAGTGTGAGGTGATGGGGCCGATTGTGGACCGAGTGCACCCTCCTCCTCCGCACGGCCTCCAGGCAGGACGGCCGCACTAGGACGGAACGCCAGTTCACCCAATATCTCAGCCAAAGGATATTCTTATCTTTCTTCTCTTCTTTTTTTTTCTCCAAAATTTGAAAATATCGTTCATCCGTTCATTATCGTATTCATTAATTGTATATATCAATACACTGTGTAGGATTTTTTCCCCTGGAAATTGGTACTGATTTAAAAAAAAAAAAATACATTATCGGGATGTATTTGTACTTCAGTTTTCCCGAGATGGTGCGTTCAGAGCTCGTCCATAGGTTTAGAGATAGTAACCAGAAATCAGTCATTTGTTTGTTTTTGCATCCTACAAAAAATTAATAAAGTAGGGCATTAGTTTTTTTTATGTCCAAATATTACATTTGAACATGTGGGTTGAGCTACATTCAACACAGGGCTTACAAGGAGGTTGATGGGGTGATTTTACATTGGCATGTCGTGTAACACCCCTCCCCCGCCCCAGCCCTCCATCTTAGTTCACACGCCGCCCGTCACCTCCCGGAGAAAGCCCCCAGCCTGCATCATGCAGCCCGCCCCCATTAGGTCTTATCAGACTGGTAGAGGGGCGCTCCCAGAGGGCCCCGACAATGCCGTCCTATCGCCCCATCACGGCATGTCATCGAAAGCCGGGATGGGACCAAGCCGTCAAATAGTGCCCAAGTGCTGTCTGCTCGGGTAAGCCCGCCTGGCCGGGGGAGACTCGGGTGGAGGCACCGGGCGGTAAGCCCCTCTCAGACACATTGCTACCCTAACATGGGCTCTGGGGACAGGGGCCAAGTGTCCACCCACAGAACGTCGTCGGTGTGTTTGGTATTCAAGGCACTATGGCCACAAACTGCAAAATTCAAGAACCATCTACCCTGTGGGGGCTCTGGGGAAGAATATAGGCCCCCAGTAGCCCCTGCTGATTGTATAAAGCGACGATAGGGGGGACCCAGCACTGACCAAATGGTTCTTTGGGTTCAATTCCTGGTTGGTGCTGGGTTCACTAAGGGATGAGGTACAGCCGAAAATTATTTCCAGGTTTGTTTTCAGGGTCATTTTGAAATTACCCTGGCTGTCGGTAAGGCGTAAAACCTCCATCACTCACTCACTCACTCACTCACTCACTCACTCACTCACTCACTCACTCACTCACTCACTCACTCACTCATTCAAGAACCATCTTTTATCCATTGATTGAAATAGGGATTACAAGTTCTTTATTTGTTACGTCTGCACATGTACTCTGAAAATAAGGACCTCTGTTTTTAAGGGCTGTACTCGAGGCTTCCCAAGCCCTTTGCCCAAGGCCACGTAGACTGATTTACCCTAAAGTCCTCCTAGTTCAAGCAGGAATAATGGGCAGAACCCCTTTAAACCCTCAGGACACGGCCTTTGCGACCTGTAGGTGTGAGGTGAATATTCAGCATGATGGCGTGGCATTTTTCATTTTAAACCAAGTAGAACAGCTAAGATTAGTTCACACAGAGGCTAGAAATCTTGAGGAAAACATTGTACACAGATGTTGTAATGGAAAATACATGGAATCTGAAAACTAGTGACAGAGAATCATAGAAATTTGTAAAAGTCATTGAATTTTAGTGCTCGTTCTTCAAGAGTTTTGTTTGTGTGCATGATATTTACTAATTCTGCTTCTGTCGACAAGTTCTAAAAGAAAATCAAATTGTAAGTCATGGGCAATTCTCTATTTTTACCAACGTCCGTAGGAATCCTTATGTTAAGAATAGATATAGGGTCATAGAACCCAAAGAAACAGCCATCAACACCTATAGTAAGACAGATGAGTTACTAACCGCGTGTATGAAAGAAAGTCACCTGTGTCCAATCTAGAAGACTTTGTGCATGTTTCGTCTGATCACACTGCTCATGGATTCCCCGTTTGAAAATGATCATGATCCCTTGTGATTGTTCGCAACCCGCAATATTTGTGAGCATATTTGAAGATCTACAGATGATAGGAATCCTGGAAAAATTAACTCAGGGAATTTGAAAAAGGTGCTTGAAGAATTTGAGTATAGGCACTCAGTATGTGAAGCCATACCAGTAAGCTTGTCTCTTAAATCGCAGAGTAAGTGGAACTGCATGTTTGGGATGCGATTGTATGCAGTTATTTAGAGAATTATCACGGCTGGGTTCACGACTAAAAACTCGCAATGTTTCGGAGTGAATCCATTCGAGTGCTTTAAGAGGAATGGGTTTGAGGGATAACCTGTCAGTAGTTAATTAAAGGGATTAAGAGGCAGAATAATTGTGATTCGCTGAGTGTGAACATTTGCATTGTAAGGGCGAAGAGGTTGAGCTTTCAGGGACAGCATTGTGGTACATTTGGAGGGGATTAAGAACCAAAGATTGTCACTAGGCCTTCACCGGGAGTCACTAACAGTCATACAACAGCTCTGGACGAGTACAAGTCTGCTGGGTCATTTTATTAGCAATTAGCTCGGTGGACAGAGGAAAAACTCGGACAGCAACTTGATGGTGACTGTTTGGCTTGGAGGAGTGCACAGAGACCACCCCTGGCACTGTGGGCTAGTTGGCATATTAGTATAGAAAAACCCCTCTATATCATAACTAAGATACTGAAATTGGTTCTTTTGTCTTGTATGCTCAAAGGAAATCTAGTCTCTTGTCGACTTTGATCTACGGTTGTCCACAAAAGGAGTCCCAAGTAGAATGACAGGTCAAAGGTCACAGAGCCACTAATGTCAGAGCAGTATGGGACATCAAGGTTGCTATGTCACCAGTGTCAGAGCAGTGTGGAAGGTCAATGGTCCCTATGTCACCAGAGCAGTGTGGGAGGTCAGAGGTTGGCATGTCACCAATGTCAGAGCAGTTTGGGAGTCAGAGGTTGGCACGTCACCAATATCAGAGTAGTTTGGGAGGTCAGAAGTTGGCATGTCACCAATATCAGAGCAGTGTGGGAGGTCAATGGTCCCCAATGTCAGACGAGTGTGGGAGGCAAAAGGTCCCTGAATCGCCAACAATAGAGGCGTGTGGGAGGTCAACAGTCGTTGAGCTGTGTCAGCAGTATTGTAGATCAGAGGATGATATGTCATCAATGTCGGACTGATATGAGGATTGAGCCATGTGCTAAGTCTTTCAACTTACAACAGATACCGCCCACACTTTCTATAAGGTTAGTTTCTTAAGTAAAAGTTTGAAACAACATGTTATTTGGAGGCACGCAGGCAGGGGAAAGCCTGGAGTGTGATGCGGGCTCACAGTCAGTTAAGCCCCTCAGCCGGCCGCTCATACCCCCATCCCTGCTTGGCGGCATCCATTATCAGGCCTCCGGTGATAAAGTAGCCTACAGGATTAATAATCTGTCGGTGGTGGCTCTAAGTGTTGTACGTCGGGTGACCAGGGTGACCGCTGTCTCATGAGTCTCTGTCTGATGACGTCATTACCTAGCCACGTCACGTTCTGGTCCTGACCTCTCCCCCCACCTCCTTCCGTCCAACCATGACGGTACTGCCCCGGACCCCCACTGTGTTCCACGAGCCGATTTTTGCTCACAATTTCAAAAATCGGCAATGTCGATATCGGTTAACCATAGACATGTTATACATTATAAAGGGTTTCTCATACATAATTATGATATAAGTTTTTGCCATATAATTGGTGAAAAGTCACAATTTGACAAATTAACGCTGGTCTAAATCGGCTAGTGGAATACAGCCTTTGGAGCCCCTCACCACAGCCCGTCTTAATCTCACAACCCAGGAGAATGACAAACCCTCCTCTCCGGAGGGATCATAATATTGGGGATGTTTAGCGCGCGCGGGTCGCATTTGCATGTTGTGGATTACAGACCAGAGTGGTGGAATGGAGAAATTATGGGCATTGCATCGATAATTTGCTTTCCCGAAAACCAGAAACTGAATCGGTTCTCATCCATTCTTCTTTTCAAACTTGGAGGAGCTGTCGAGAAAATTGATCGCTGAAACGAAAACGGATTGTGTGCAATAATGCCAACTACGATGCCCACATTTATTTATTTTTCACATTGGCTAAGCCACTCCCCCAGAAACTGACAATATAATTCTGCTTTGATCAAAATTAGAAGAATTGTAGTCCTCAAAGTTGAAGACACGGTAACCACTCATGGTCAGACCATGGACCTGACCATCACCGACTCCCCTGCTGAACCCACAACCCCTCCCCAATACCCACACCCTAAGCGTTACCTTCCCCTCAGAGGCGGCACTAACCCGCCTCAAACACTGAATCACGCCAGCAAAGCTCTACATTAGTAGGCAAAATGCTCACTTTATGTCTCCGGTATTGAACGTATGGGCGCCCAAATTAGATTGGTGCGAGCCCTGTGAGTTAGTAGGTTTACGGGGAAGGTGCGATTGATCCTGTGGCCAGGATAAATCTGGATTATCGCCGCTGCAGCTGGCGCTTTGATGTGGTGTAACACGGGGCGCGGCGGGGTAGTGGTTTACGTACGTGACGCCGACTCCCCCGGACGGGGTTTGGGTCCAGTATGGCTGCTATGATCCAGGGGGCCAGTATTCAATACGTTCACTGGGACGTGACCAACGCTGGTTTATGTGGTGTGTGGCCCTAATGCGGACCACCCTCCAGCATGTAACGACATGATAGCCTTAAGCAGAGAGGGTAGGAGGGAATAAAGCAAAGTAATTGTACCAATAAAGTTGATCAGTTGATTAGTAAGCAAGGCAGTTTGGAGTTGGTTTCATAGTCTTACGGCATGGTGCCATAGCGCCACCTACCAAAGATAACTAAGCTTTAACCATATCAATCTCATTGTGGGTATATTCACACTGTGAGGATGTATGAACGATGTATATTTAACTGACGAACAGGTTTTAAGGGTTTAGAGAACGAAGAAGGGGGTGAAAGCAGTCCGTGGTTAGCCGCACTTTGCCTGTGAATAGATTTTGGTTGTCGCCCTTTGGAAGAACTCCCCAATGTAACTCTTCAAACCTGTAATATAAACCACGGATTTTTTAATGTCAACGTTTATCACTTTACCGTCACTGAATCTGGTGGTTTATCCGCCATCCGTTATGTTGTCATTCCTACTAACGCGTGCTGTTTGTCTGTTTCAGATTTGATTACAAAACACTGCTGCACAACTCAACGTTCTGCCTGGTGCCGCGGGGCCGCCGGCTCGGCTCCTACAGGTAGGTCCCCACCCCGGCAATGTAAACATTCATTGTTTAGATTGCCTTAATGATACTTACGTTAAAAGCTTGCCACCGAAAACAAAAGCTTTATCGTAAACTCTCGAGGCTCTATAAGCTCCAAGAAAGTATGAAATACAGGGATGCAAGTTTTCAGATTTTTGTCTGATTTCAGATTTTTTCATGGCACCAACTCAAATAATAATTTTCAAAATTAATTTCTTTCATCACGTTTTATAGCATCTTAAGATAATTTCAAATTTCATTTCTGGGATTTCAGATTTTTTCATTTACCCTGACTTACATCCCTGCAAATAGTGCAAAGTTTAAGAATACCCTTGCGTGCCTGCTGTCTATTGGGCCAAATCTGATTACCACGGCAAAAGATTTGCCAAATGTTGGCGATTATGCACATGTAATTTTGCATATGATATTGTTTTTATATGCCTGTGTGAATCTCCTTGTCAAAATATCGGAAGTGCGAAGTTCTACATTGCAGACTTGACCATAATTATGAAAGTGAATATACAAATTAATCAAGACTTAGTATATTAATGTTTGATGAAACAAACACTTTTTAGGCACTTTCCTTTCTTCCACTAACAAAGGAACTCACCATTATATACTACACGTCTGTGTAGATTGATTTTCTTTTTACCAAAAGCTAAATAAAAACAAACAAAACGTTAAATACTAAACTTAAAGGATAGTAACCTTATTACCTTATAATAAAGACCCATAAGCATGAAAAGAATAACATTTTTTTTAAAGAATAAACTTCTTAAAGGTTAGTATCGTGGTAACCTATGAAACCCCGACCATCTGCCTATCCCAGTAGATTGACGTGTGTGTGTTGGCTGTCCGCAGGTTCCTGGAGTCGCTGCAGGCGGCGTGCGTGCCGGTGCTGCTGAGTAACGGCTGGGTGCTGCCCTTCAGCGAGGTCATCGACTGGAACAAGGCCGTCGTCTGGGGCGACGAGCGGCTCCTCCTCCAGGTCGGTGTTTAATATATACCGCCCCTCTGTAGGTCTGTAGACGGGGGCGCTGCCTCTCACCTCTACAGCTGACTGCCCATATGAGCAAAGAACCTTAGCCTGCCGTTTTGGTAACTTCATATGACATATCGGTGTAGATTGTAACTTAGAAGTGAACATATTCATCACTAATATAGATCCAATTCCAATATAGAGCACGTTATAAATAGGTGTAGCATTTTCTTGAGGATGGCCTTGGATATTAGCCATGTAGTTGTGTAGGTGTACCTGGCTGATCCTTCTGGCGTCGGTGTCCTCTTTTTATCGCTGCATGAGGACACTTAGGGCAAAGTTCCCATGTATCACTCAAAATGAGAATTGCCTCAAACACCTGATTTAATAAAAAGTAAAACAGCAGGCCCTTAAAAATGTACCAGCCAGAGTTGTGTGTATAATAAACAAGGTTTTACTTCGTAAATTTTACCATCATCTGAGACTCTTGTTTACTTTCCTTCCAGATCCCTTCTATCGTAAGGTCCACAAGTCATGCGGACATCCTTCTGCTACGGCAACAGACCCAGTTCCTCTGGGAAACATACTTTTCTTCCATAGATAAAATTGTAGGAACTACCTTAGAGGTAAGTGCGATGCGGATGTTTGAAGAGTTTGAATGAATTGAGGCGAATCGAATACCATGAATTCGATTTGGTTAAATCACCAAGTGAAAAAACTAGAGAATACGAATTCAAGAAATGTGTTAAATGATAAACAATGCCCTTAAATTATTACATTTATGATAAATACGAAAAAAAAAAAACTTCACGATTTCCGGACGTAAACATGTACGTGTATCATTAATCCTTCAAACTTTCTAAGGCCCAGTTGGACCCATTATGTAGAGATATTACGAGGTACAGATCATGAAAGGCCAAGTTAAAATGTGACCCCTGCTGATATACTTTGTCCAGTAAAAATTTGACCCCTACTGATATGATACTTTGCCCAGTAAAATTTTGACCCCTGCTGATATACTTTGCCCAGTAAAAATGTGACCCCTGCTGATATGATACTTTGCCCACTCCTTCAGATTGTCAAGGACCGTGTGGTGGCGTACATGGCGCGCACGGCCTTCGTGTGGAACTCGGTGCCCGGGGCGCACGCTGTACAGCCCGAGTACGCGGCCGACGTGGGGCGATTCCCGTTCTTCTACCGCCAGCTGGGCACCGAGCCCGCCCCGCGCTTCACCGCCGTCATCTACGCCACCGCCCCCTCGGTCCTCGCCTCAGCACCGGTTGTGCGCCTCATACGCAGCCTTGCCAAGTCCAAGTATCTAGATAGGGTGAGTGCAAGCGTCAGTAGGTTTTGTGGTGAAACACAGGTAGTTTTTCCTGAGAAGGTTTTCTGTAAGGGCCAATCCAAAGCCTCAAAAGGTCCCATATTTAGTAAGTCATATCTGGGAGCGTCTAGGGGCTCTCCCTGGTCCTGTTTCATCTGTGAAAAGGTTAAGACAACAGTATAACAAATTTAGTTATATTAGGTACATCTGATCAGAACAAAGATGAGGGATAATGGTGTCCCAAGTTCAACATAATTTCTTGTCATTGCAGATATTAATATTGTGGCACTGTGATACGCCGCCCCCGATCGACCGGCGGTGGCCCGTGCCGCGACACGTGTCCCTGCTCATCAAACAGATCACCGTGAGTCTACTGCCCCTACCTCCCCCTATTCCTAAACTTGGACAAAAATTGTATTAAAAGTCAATATGGTGGAACCCACACAGTCGTTTGTGCAGGGTACCACAGTAGATTAGCTGTAGAATTTAAAAGTAAAATTGTCAATTAGTAATTTCGTTTACCAACTGTTGTTGAAAAGGGATTTTACCAATGTGGGCGGTACTCATACTAGTGTACACTAAACCTGAATGGTCTTAAAGCGCAGTATGGTACACAAGGAACTAACATGAACAGAAAAAAATAAAAATTATCTTAACCAGAAAAATTAAGATTAAGGTTTGAATCACAATCTACTGGTTAACATGAAGTTATCATAGACCCAATTAGAACACCATTACTCAGAACCAGTAAAGAACCCATTTTGTAGAGTCCCTGACTAATCTAACCATGTATTGTGCTTCAGTCGCTGTCAGCCCGGTTCCACCCGTACGATGAGATCCGGACGGACGCCGTGCTGGGTCTGGATGAGGACGCGCTACTCACCACTGACGAGGTACCTTCATCTTCGTTGAAAACTCTTTGAAAATTGTAAAGTTGGTTCCATGAATAGCCTTGATAATGTACTAGGTTCAGTGCTGCGTTTGGCCGGATAAACAGTTTGACCGTCCCGGCACTTTATTTATCAACTATTAAAAAACGATATTATCAAATATTAAAAAGATGAGGAAAGTATTGCAAGTTTCTCTATTAAATCTTGTATAAACCAGTAATGATACGACAACGATAAATAAGATTAATTCTTAGTTGTAGAACAGAAATATTGGTATGTAATTGTAATTTAATTCAGACCTACCGTAATTGATTTACCATCAAATTATCCAAGATTGTTTCAAGTTAATTTGATCAACCCCCATGTTGACCATTTGACTACAAAGTTGCCCGGTTCCCTGATGTAAGCATGTCTCCTCCCCAGGTGGACTTTGCCTTCTCCGTGTGGCGCCAGTTCCCGGCCCGCCTGGTCGGCTACCCGGCCAGGAACCACTTCTGGGACGAGAGCCAGGCGCGGTGGGGCTACACCTCCAAGTGGACCAATGACTACTCCATGGTGCTCACCAGTGCAGCTTTTTACCACAGGTAATACCCAGCGACAAAGTCGAGAGATGCCATTTCCCATTCTTTTTCAAGATATCAGGATTTGTCTATCTTAGAATTGATCACTGACAAACCAAGCAACCAAAGCAAAGTTGTATGCATATATGTAATCGTTTGGTTTAACATGACGCATTGAAAATGTAAATACGGTCGCTTTTGCACTTGATGTCTTAGAAATATCTAAGATGAATTTGATACTAAAGATACCTTAGAAAACATTTCCAGCCAGAAATACACTGAAAATTGCAAGGCTGTTCGAACGTTCAAGGGATAACTGAATAGCCAAAAGAATGGACATGAGTTTTAGCTATTTTAATCTATATGAGGACCTCGAGTATATTAACACTTTACTGCTATGCCCCACACATGATAGATATTAAAGAAGTTGACGGGTTCTTCTCGTTTCAGGTATTATCTACACATGTACAGTTTCTACCTTGGCCCCGAGTTACGACATATAGTCGACGCTACACAGAACTGTGAAGACATACTCATGAACTTTCTCGTTACCCACATAGTCAAGTCTCCACCCATTAAAGTTACCCAGAGGAAGATCTACAAAGATTCCATGTTGCCGGGCGGGGACACAACAGCCGCCTGGATACAGCCCGAACACCTGCGTCAGCGACAGACCTGTATCAACAAGTTCGCCGAGTCGTTCGGCTACCTTCCCCTCATCCGCTCTAGTCTGCGACTAGACCCAGTATTGTTTAAGGACCCAGTGTCTATGTCGAGGAAACGGTACCGACAAATAGAGAATGTATGAGTGTGGTTTCCACTGCCACACCTGCTGTGCTAGACGGCTGGACCAGACCAGGGCTCACGATACTCACTCTCACTTGCCAACTCCCACATGTATATCTGTTTTGTGGCCTAAGAAAACTGTTGTTTCTATTTCTACAACATCAAAATTATTAAATTTAACAAATATCTTAAATATATTAAATTTAACAAATATCCATGCTATTTGAGATGTACATCATTTTTATATCTTTAAAGTTTTACCATAAATTTGATTAGAAACAGACGTGAAGTGAGTACCGTGGGCCCCAGTGTAAGTGTCTTGTACCTGGCGCATGGTGTGGTGGGGGAGTCCACGAGTCGGACTGTTCTTTCACCATTATTGTGATGCCTAAAGTGACATAATATTCTCATAATGTGTACATACATACATACATACATAGCGCGGTAGTAGTAACAGTTTTCTGTTTTTATTTTTATTAGGTGTGACAGTATGATAGTTTTGTTTGGACAATCATGAGGGCTAATTGGTTTGACAGTTAAGACATGAAAGCATCGAAGGCTTATTCCTTCAGGATCCAATTGATTCAATGAAGTGCATAATAATATTCAGTTGTGTGTGTGTTTAGATCCTTTCCTTGACTGCGTCATGTGAGTAGAACTCGTCGGTCTGCCCCGTGTATTATACATAGAGCGGTGACCGAGGGGCAGTGCCCACCGCACATATTCCTGTACATAGAGTAGGGAGTTCACTTCTCCGAGTTAATCATGTATACGTGACCTGGACACGCGATGTCTTGAACAATGCCTTGCTCAAATCAGACTGTTGTCAATCATGATAAGCTATAAGACTTCGACGTTGGCCCGCCCGGGGTATGACAGCTCTGCGGGGTCGAACGGTCCTCGGGGACTTTCATCGTAATCTGTGTTAGTCAGGGCTCAGTATTGCCAAGGTTGTCATTAGAGGAGACTAAATATATCAACGAGTTATCCGTAGTGTTTACTCCAGTAAGTCCAGTTGGTATGTTCGGCCGTACCCTAGATGGAACATCGGTTTGTAGTCGTATCACCAACTCGAAGTTGTATATCTTACCTTCTCTGTATGGTTTGACTACAGTCTTAACAGATCATTACAATAATACGTATATTTAAAAGAGTTGAAACAACTCTGACATATCGCTATAAGATTTAAATTGTTCACATTCGAATATATATTTAGGATTTAATGTGTTTAATTTTTGGTATTTCATTTTAAAAAATCAATTCAAGGAAGTTCCTACAACATTGCAAAGTAGTATTACTGAGAGTTGCACAGTTTTAGCCAAAGTCTTGTACGAAATTATAGAAATAATACGGGGAAATATGTGAAAAGGTGAGAGGTACTTTAGTGCTGTTGAATCTCCCTACAGTTATTATATTGACAAGAGACATGTCGTGTTACCATTTACTGCCATAATCAAGATTACGATGAAAGGCGCCCGTACAGTCACAAAGTCAGAACCATGGTGCATGTCGAACCGTTATGACTTCATAATATATATCCTATACCGTGAGTTAGGTCGGGCCGGGCTGCCCTACCGCCCCCATATGTTATAACTGCATGTCAATCTGTAAATACATGTATAAATGCGTGTGTGTGTATTATACTCCCATTAAGAAAGCAATGTGATATCCCCCTCTATCAGGGGCTGGTGACATACGCCATGTTTGTCAGTTTGCGTCGCTTGAATGATGGCCCACCACTGTATACCGACGACTCATTATTGTACAGACTGTGTCTCATTATTACACTGTACAGACGAGTCAGCGTGACTCATTACAACTGTACAGGTTGTTATTATACTATTGGAATCGCTAATAATCTTGTATTGACTTCTGCCAAATGTATGCATGTAGGTAGCAGCGCCGAGGTGTTGGGAGTGACAGGCCGTGTGTCATTTGTATTTTTTTGGTGTGTGTGTGTAGGGGTAGGGGGTGAGAATAAGGGACAACTATTTTAGGACATGTACTTGTTTTGAGTGATAGCACATAACAACCGAGAAACCCACCGCGTAATCCCACTGACACCAAAGCGAACGGGCACAAATTTAATTTTGTCTACACCAAAAAAGAGGTTGCATATTATTCATCTCATTATTTGCTCACCAATAACATTTTAGTTTGCATAAGACTACAGACTATCGCCAAAGTAACACAACTGAGTGTGACAATTGGTTGCTCTTCTTGGGCTATTTAAGAAAGTCAGTAGAAGAATAAGTTGCCGATCATGTAGTGTGTTTGAAAATGTAGGCATAGTTAGGGATGCTGGATTCATTGTTAGGTATTCAGATATTAAGTTATACCTTTAATGCTTCTTAGGAAGACCAACCACCGACAAGCAGGGTCTATGATCATCCAAGCTCCACCGTTGTTAACCTTGCTTTGAACTGGGACGTATCCAGACTAGTGAAAAATTCAAAAATGCCCTTCCTACTTTTCCGGATCTTCCACATCTCCTGAGTGGCACATCCAGGCTGGTAGTGTAACCATGGTTCCCTTAGTCTGTAACCGAAACCCTTGGTATAACCATGGTTCCCTTGGACTGTAACCGAAATAAGACGAAGGTGTTACTATGAATCTGGGCCGTAACCCAGGGAGCTTATCTTGTTCCCAGAGCCATCATGACACGAGATGTTATAAGGGACAGATGGAACCGATGGCGCCACCTGGTGTTTCAGGGTCGAGTTAGTCATACTAGGTCTTCGCTAACGGTAAAAATGTATATTAAGGCATCAACCCTGAATCATGATAGATTTCATTTATATTTTAGTTTCATTGCACGTGTGATAGAATATTTTGAAATTAGTTTACAGGGTCCAATCATATGAGATATGTTTTGTTTGTCTATGTGGGTCATGAAGGGAGATTGACATAAATGAGTCACTTTGATGTGAACTTCGAAGTTTCCAGATAGTCACATTATTGTGTATTATTGTGCTTTTTTTCGTGTGTTTCTTTTTTTTCGTTTTTATTTTTTGTTCATGTTTAAGTAATAAAAGGCTTTATGTGCTCATGGATATAGACAGGCGGCGACGTCAAGGACAGTCGTATAAACCACCAGGATTGGGGCAATAATGATACACATAACCCCGACAATATTGTCAGTCTAACGAACCCGTCTTAATACTGTTTTTCCTATCGGACTTAATACACGTGTGCAGTATTAATCTTTTATCAACATATACTAAGTTCAGTTGCTATATACAGAGTGCCCACACACAATGTACCACGTCAGACTAGGGTAACAATTCCGGGGGCAGAGTGCTTACTTTTGATGCTAAGAATCTAAAATTTAATATGAAATATCAATGTCAACGTAACTTAAAATGGCATTGAATTTTGATAATACTTTTCAACAAGCAAATGTTTTCCCCTTAAATGACTTGTTTAACCTCAAATTGTATCCATATACTATTATTCGAATATATAAGAATTAGGGGGGGGGGGGGGAACAGAGGTTAAATTGGTCAGCACTCTGGCTCATCGAGTCATGTTACCTACCTGTATAGATGTTAAGTGAAGCACGCTCACAGTTTCCAAGCTAGAGTCGTCCTGACAATTTAGCAACTCGTCCCAAAAGGCTTGTAACAGTTCTACCTTCCCAACTTTTAGTTGAATTATGTTCTATCCTGCCATGACATCAAAGTGAGTAACTGTCAGCTAGGCTGAAAAAAAATAATTAAGGGGTAAGGAACATTGGTTTGATATGTTTTGGTGTAAACTTCTGTGTGGTTCATGACTGATTGTCTCGGGTTTTCACTAAGTGTTTCCAGAAAAACGTTGACGTTTTACACATATACAACCAACTGTTTATTGACTTACAAAAAAGCATGCACGCAGTCAGTTCAAAATGACAAGTATTTATTTAAATCAAGACTTAATATCAATGAACTGTCGGCGCTATTGGGTCTGTCTCTGTTCTGTGTGAATCTAACCTTAACCTTACCTGAGAGTGATGACTGCCAGCATAACGTATAGAGTTCTGTCAGAGTATTTTTCTACTTGGTTCGGCCGCCGACTGTTCTCGTTTCAGAGGACGTTTATGTTTGCTACTCACCTCATACTTATACCGGTAAACAGAGTGTGGTACCATACCGCGCAGCCCGCTGAGTTAGGTCTCGGTCCCACTGGTACTAGTGCTAGGCCCCAGTAGTGGCGGGAGGCAGGGCTCACTAACCCCAGGTACATGCGGACATAGAGGTTACCGGCGGTCTCAGTGAGTGGGACCCCACTGGTCAGCTGGACCTGATTCTCCCTTCTACTGGGGACCCCTCCCCCTGCTCTTGGCCATTACTTCTAATCTTGAAAAAAAAAGCATGATTATCAAGTTAGGCTCAAAGTAAGACTAACATTTTGAACATTTCGCCATATATTATGAATAAACGCCAGATATAAATCGAGAAGAGAATACTATTGAAAATAGCAAAGGAAAGCAATAGGTGGCTGGTCTTGTATGAGTTGCGCAGGGGCGTCGCATCTCGTTTTCTGATTCCTGATTTCTTTTATATAAAATGAAACCATTCTCTAAATTCGTCGTGAGAAATTTCATGTTGCATACCCTTTTCAACTTTGATTCGTCAATGTAAAATGCCATACCTAGTTTGAGAGATCCTAAGTGAAGGCCAAGACTAGTGGTCAAGGGGTCCCCAGCGACAGGTTCCACTGGTCGCCTGTTCTACAATGTAAACTACCGCCGACTGTAATCCTGTAGTCAGTTACAGCAGGCGGGGGGCTGGTGTAGCATGGTTAGCTCCCTGCACCCCAGACACAGGGGTCCAAGTTCTATGCCACCAGTAAACCTCCCCACTGACCACAAATGGGACCCTTTATCAACTTAAACATACTTTATCTCCAAAATACTCAATTTGTGCCACAAAGAGCAACAAGGGATCCGTACTACCATGCGCAATATTACTAAGTTATTGGCGTCGGTTTAGGAGGTGGGAACGGCGGCTAGGATTCTGTGTACTAAGTAACGAAGCCCATTTTATTTAGGAAATTGATTTCTTGATTGGAAAGTATGGATCAATTGCGTACCGGTATATATACAGCAACGTCTTGAACTTGTTAATGCAATATTAAAAGATTCTATTTTTAGGATGATATTAATCCATGGCGGTGATGTGTAGTGCTAACGTACAGAATGCATTATTTATTTCATAATCAAATTATTACTAAGCGATTCTTTTGCCATCTCAAACGTTTTTGTATCCATGAAGATTATGAATCATAATACTGATAATAAAATGACAATTTTAATATAGCATGGTTGTTTTTGTTATTGTATGATTAACACTTCTTGAGCTGAGTAGCCAACTGTTACTTAAGTTGGTTAAATTATCTCTAAGTAGTAGAGGCAAACCGTATACTGGGACGGTGTAGGATTTTAGGGGGAAGAACAATTTAACACTACCAAAGTGATTCATTTCTTAGTGCGTACAACAGTGTTTGATATACTTAATTAGGCTTCCATACTTTTAGATATGCAGTTCACACATACAATTATCGCACTACATGTATCAGGTTTGGAACACCTCTGATCTTAACAGTACATGTCCCTTAGAAAATATTAGGCATTGAAATCCAGTAATTATGGAGTAATGTCATTTTCTCAACTTCCTCTCGTTGATCAGTTCAGTAAATGAAATTCACTGTTCTTTCTCACAATTTTCACATTTAAAGTATTTCTGTACCAATTCTAAGCATTTGAAAACGAAATGAAACATTCTTATTTGATTATTCACCCTTACAGTTTTAAAAGGAAAAATATGAAAATTTCTGTAGGCCTACTTTTTCATTTTTCATCTCCCCTGACCGGCACATCTGTTATAAGCGTCCATGATGACAAGTTCCATTGATTAGACTTCAGTAAGTAATAACGTTGGGGTGAAGAGATTTTTATACAAGTACAGTGTTCTTTCATCAATTAGCATATCTGAAAAAGGTCTCGTAGGGTCTTTTGGTTTGCTATGAAAATTAAGGAGACGGGAATACAAAACATGAAAACCCATATTGTGACTTCTTTAAAAAATGCAAAAAATGTAATATCATCCCTTGTTTACGTAAGTGGATATCGAGGGTTTACAAAATGAAGCGGTGCCACAGCCTGACATTTTGCATCTCCGTTCAGAGGGAGACAAACCCCCTATTGAATCAAAGATCGATAGTTTGGAGGTACCCCCGGGCATGATGTTCAAGGTTCGTAGTAGTGTGTTCCTACAGATGGCGCCACGTTTGCTGCTTTGGCTACTCCTCAAGCAGACAATACCATTATATATACAAAAATATTCAGAAAGAGTGTTTGCCCAAAATTCATTCAGGACGCATTTAGTTCCCTTAAACCTGTAATTACTCTTTTTTTTCTTTTCCTTGAAGACATTTTTCATTTTACAACCACTGGCATGTTTTTACTCAAAACCCATGGTTTCAATACAATAGGGATAGTCTTTCTCACAAAAATTTTCATTTTGCCAAACCTCTACACATAGGAAATCCAATGGTCGAGCACTGACATTTCTACCGTTGAAAATGATACCACCTGAATGATTACATGGTTTTGAGCAAATTTCTAAGGCAGGGACACTAAACTTAGCAGACTCATTATAGAGACCTGCCTCAATTAGGAACCAGTCCCATTTAGTTCATTCCAGCCACAGCATTGTTGAAAAAATGCAAAAGTATGGAATCTGAGTTTCAAAACCCCCCCAAATTGGCAAAAAGTCTAATTCACCTATATCAGTTATATAAAGCCATCAAAAGAAGGCATCCTAATGGTTATATCCTAGTTCCTACGTGCATGCGTAGATGACACTTCCTGCCACTTTGGGAGTCGGCCATTCCCGCTCTAAAATTCACCTATGAATTATTTCCTTGATTTTGTTTTTTGGGATGTGAAAACGTGAAACGAAAAGTGCGAAATAAACCAACTTTTGCCTACTTTGAACAAATGTCATGCCATCCTGAACAAGTGTTGTTTCTTTTTTGCAATAAACTTCACAAAGTGGAACTGACAAAACAGTATTCAACAATATTACAACACCAAGTGGGAGCATAGACATTGTAACACAACATAGCACATATAATCAATATAGATTGTGGGAACTCAGTGCATACACATACAGTCATTGTATCAATACTAGAGCAAATCTTGATAATCTTGACACACACATTTTTTATTTGAAGGATTCCCTACTTACAGAGTGTTGTGTATCCGCACTCAAATTATTCCAGTAGTTCACCCCTATATAGAAAGGGCTTAATATTATGTTGACTATCGTATATGGGGAATAAACAGAAAATTATTTATCATTATTTATTATTATATCATCTGGTATTCTTTAGGGGCTGTCCACAAATGACGTCATGCAGCAGGGGGGGGGTTTCCAGGTTCCATGACCAAACATGACAAGGGGGGGAGGGGGGGGGGGGGTCAAGTCCAGCATGACATCATGTTTCAGATTTTGCAGTGGGCAGTCAAAAAACTTAGATAACGGAAGATTTTTATGAATGTCTTTACATATCAGGTTATCATTTAGTGCATAGTATAATGGAATAAGGAAGAAGAATCATATTGAAAAAGAAATAAACTATCAACCCTAAAATCAGTAGATCTAGATCTATAGATGTTGTGCAGATGATGTCACAACACTGAAAATGGACTGGCTGCCATATTGGTGATCACGTTATAATATTTATTATCCCCAATTCTACTCGATTTATAAAACATATTAATTTTATGCTAAATTGTACTTAGACATACTCCCTGACACATGGTCAACAATTTTTATCTTTTAGAATTCATAAATATAGAACTTATATATGGCCACGTGGTCATGATCACCACGTGGTGATCACCAAATTGGGATCACGTGATCACGTCTGCACAAGGTCTATTGCATTTGGTTCATTAATCAATAAGGGTTAGGGCTAGAGAAAAAAAGCAATGTATGTCACACTTTCTGAATCAAAAAATAAATATCTGATTTCAGATCTATCAGCATGATAAAGAAACTAATGTCTTTCTTACTAATGCTGCGATAATAATGTGCTATACATCAATTAACCCTTTAGGCCCCTATCTGGCCATGGGCGCCCGACGGTTTGCTCCCCGATCTGACCGTGGCCACTCAGAAAAACAGTCATTTTCCCATAATTTTTCCATATTTTTCAAAAAGGGAACACTTTAATATCTGTTTACAGAAATGGCAAATACATCGTTTAAAGGCTGATTTAATTCCTCATTCCATGCTTCAAACCATAACTCAATAATTCTAATGTTAAAGGGTGGGTAACAATCTGAACTTTATCAATTGAAACAAATTTAAGGGATTTCTGAGGGAAATCCTGGGGAAATCCAGCAATTCATCCTCCCAATTGATAGGGTCTAAAGGGTTAAACGCTCAGATTTTTCTCTATTGATATATATAAAGTTAAAATGTATTTAGAATTTGAGATTTTATCAATTAAAAACTGATATTTTTACTTTTATTTTTTGAATGTCGATATCTTGGTTGATATTAGACTGGCAGGTATAATAATTATCAAATTTTTATACACATGTTTATAGCATTCATATGTAGGGAACCATGTCTCAGATTTTCTATTAAGGCCCTAGCTATTATTCTATGACCAAAAATGGCAAAAAATGGGTAATTCTTTTTTAGATATCATTGTTCCACCATATTCTACATTTCATGAAAATGGAAGTAAGGCCTATATCAAAAATCTGAGACACGGTTCCCTCTGTATATATATCATGAGAAGATATGTTGAAAATTTCAAATGTTTAAGTTCAAAATTAAGTGAGATATTGAAGTTTAAAAATTAAATTTGAAAATGACAATTTTCAGGTTTGCAACCTGCTTGCGGAGCTACTGCCCTATGCATTTTTATATAAATTGTATTAATAGATAATGTTATCTATTGATGTTTTTTTTTGTTTCATGATACTTTAAGAAACAAATATACCAATCATGATTAAAGGCAGCAACACCTTTCACACCCCCATCGCTGGGGTCTATCCTTAAATTTTCAAACTAAAATCAAACTTATACCACATGTGACATAGTTGCTCTCAGAAAATGTCAACATTGCTAGATGAAACAAAAATTGTGGGTCAATTGTTATAAGTAGAAATGTCAATTAGAGTATATTGCTTGTATGCAAATCTCCACTTTGATAGGGGGGGGGGGGGGTCTCCAATATGACATCATTTTTAGAGGGGGGGGGGGGGGGTTCAAGGGTTGCATGACAAAACATGACAAGGGGGGGGGAGGGGGGGGGGGTCAAAAAATGCCAAAAAAAATCATGACGTCATTTATGGATGGCTCCCTACTCAGGGTGTTCAAGTCCAACTAAAGACATTAATTTTAATGGGCGATCTTACGAAAATTATAACATAGATGATTTTAGACAATATTTACGAGAAGTAGACTGGGCTGATTTTGATAATCAAATGGATATAGATTTGAAATGGGATATAATTGTTAATGTAATACTGAAATACCTAGATAATAGTTGTCCAGTTAAAGAATTCAAAATAGCTAAAACGAAAGAACCATGGCTTAAGGCCGTATTCCACGTACCGAAAATGCATTACCGATTTGACGCCGATACAATTTCGCTACTGTAGCGCTCCCTGGGTCAGGTTAGGCCCGGGGAGTCAATTTAAACCAGGTTGATCACTAGGATTGGAAGTGTGACAAATGACCAAACAGCAGTAACTTAAGTTGAACAAAGTTTATTAAAACAATCTCTCTAGATATTTACAAAGTAAAGTACAAAGCCAGAATGTACAAACAGTAACACAAAGTTACAAATGAGGTTTCCAAAAATAAGTTACACAAATAAAGGTTCCACAAATACCCTTTTCACAAAAAGGTAAACAAAGTCTGTACTTAGAAAAATACAAAATATAAACAAAGTCTGTAATTTGGAAAACAGGCCCAAATAAGCAAAGTCTTAATCTAGAACAGGCCAAACTAAGCAAGTCTGAAACTTTAGGGGAAAACTATTAAGTCAAAATATACTTGTGGGGCAAAACCATTAACTAAAAGTTAATAAAACAACCTAGTCTAACAGACATAGGCAAAACAACCACCACAAAGTATAACAAAAACCAGCCTAAAACTAGGCTATGCCAGTAACAGTCCCCTAGAGCCAAACAGGCCTTCTAAGTCTCACAAGTCAGGGTTACCTACCAAGGTCTGAACCCTACAGCAACAAAACACAGAGTGAGCAGAGCCCCAGGAGAGCCCCACTTATCTAGCCTGGGCACTGAAAGCACAGACCTCAGAGAGAGCACCCTACTCCAGACTCTCCAGTGCCCCAAACCCACTCCCCTGGAGCTCCCCTGGAGTAAACAATGCTGTGCTCTGATTGGTCAGTCAAGGAGGGGAGAGCAGCCCTCCCATTGGCCAGAAAGGGAGCACTGTGATTGGCTTGTTCAGACCGTCCGTCCGGTCGCGGGGCCGGAGTAAGCCCTCGAGACGGGCCGCGTGGTCCGCCCCCGGCCGCCCAGCCTCCGCAGGCCGCCCCCCGTCGCTCGGCCCGGCCCGTCCTCGAGGAGCGCCACACTACTACCGATAGGAAATCAGCGGTACTACCGATAAAATTAACAAAACATGTTGGTAAATTTTTCCTGCCGATAACGCACTTTCGGCCGCCGATAACGCACTTTCGGCCGCCGATAACGCACTTTCGGCCGCCGATAACGCACTTTCGGCCGCCGATAACGCACTTTCGGCCGCCGATAACGCACTTTCGGCCGCCGATAACGCACTTTCGGCCGCCGATAACGCACTTTCGGCCGCCGATAACGCACTTTCGGCCGCCGATAACGCACTTTCGGCCGCCGATAACGCACTTTCGGCCGCCGAAAGTGTGACGAAAGTACGGGCTGCTGGTAAAGAACGTTGCCATGGAGAGACTCCAAATCGGCGGCCCGCACTTTCGGTATGTGGAATACGGCCTTTACCCCGGGATTGATAGAATTAATATAAGACATGTACAAGGATAGAGTTTTAAATAAAGCTAAAAAAAAAAAAAAAAAAAAAAAAAGCCAAAAGACTGCGAAACCAATGTACCAATAGAATACGAAGGGCTAGAGCAGAATACATACAAGACAATTTAGGCATTAATGCCAATAATCCAAAATAATTCTGGAAAGATATTAATTCTGTATTGCCTAATAACAAGTTCGGTACTAAAGTATTTACTTTAAAGGATACAGAGACAGGCCAATTGATTGAACCTGAGAATATCCCTGATTTTATAAATAATTATTTTATTGATATTGGTAGAAAACTTATAGAAAACTACCAGGATAATTGGACTTATGATGGTGCTCCAAATCTTAATTTACTATCACAAATTGTTACAAATGCTGATGAGATTGCTAACTTTAGTAAAACAATTAGTGTAGATAAGTCATCTGGAATACAAAATATCTCGGCTTTTGTTATAAAAGATGCGCTTACACTATGTGCTAAAAAGTGGCGGGATTGTTTAACTATACAGGTAAGATCCAAAAATTAGGAAAAAGGCTAGAGTAACCCCACTACAGAAACAAGGTGATAAATACATGATTAATAACCTCAGACCTGTATCTAATTTACCTGTGATAACCAAAATAGTTGAAAAAATTGTACATAGCCGTCTATTGAATCATCTTAATCAGGGCAATAGAATAGACAAACGTCAAGGTGGTTTTAGTCCTGGGCATTCAACTACAGGTACCTCGGCAACCTTATTAAATGGTTTTTATGAAGCTGATAAAAATCAATGATAAAAGGATAACAGTGCAGGGGCGGATACAGAATTTTCTAAAGGTGGGGGGGTCAGCATACAGACTAAGTACTAAAACCGCGTGCAATCACGCATACACGCGAGGCATTTCCCCCTCTTTTTCTAGTTTATGGGTCCAACAAAAAAAAAAAAAGGGGGGGGGGGGATCAGGACCCCCTGGATCCCCCCCCCCCCTGGATCGGCCCCTGCAGTGGCTCTATATCTCGACCTAACTAAAACATTTGAAATGGTAAATCACGCTATATTATTGGCAAAATTAAAACTAAATGGGATTTGTGATAAGAGAATTGGTTGGGAGAATTATGTAACCAAGTTTCTTCGAGTAAAAATATTAAAGAAATAGATGAAATTAGAAATATTGAGGACAGACAATTGTTTGAAAAAGAGCAAAAATTGTTACTAAAAGTTTGAGATACATATTCAGATTTACATTGTAAAATTTACTTGGCGATAACAAATTGCTTTTATTCTCTTGTCTATACATTATATGGTTTTTTAATGCTATTCTAATGAATAATTATTATTGTATTTTACATTAGATAATTATTGTGTATTAACCACTTATGCTTTAAACGTAACTAAAATTATATGTATTATGACCTTCTTAAATGTCATTTTACTGAACTTTTGTGCAATCAATGTTATACTTAAGGAACTATATTAGTTATACTCGATACAAATGATAAGTGTATCAACAATGGTTATTGCTATTAGTATGCAGGCAGAAAAGTGAGAAAAGTTTTGTGAAACTTATTTTTTGTCTGGTTGAATAAAAGAAATTAAAAAAAGAAAAAAGGTACAAACTTTTATTTAAAAAGATCCTTCAAAGCCAGATAGTACAGTAGAGTTTGTTCACATTATAGTGCGCAGCCAATCAACCATGAAACGCTTATAGATGTACTTCATATAAGCTCTTTCCTGCTCAAGCTCAACCCCTTCTCCATTAGGACTCTGTACAATATCTATTCCTTAGTTCCTTTTGATATCTCAGCCTAAAGATAAGTCCAACGCTACCTAACACAAGTTGTCCTAAAGTACTCCAAGAATATTCACCATAGAATGCGCCCAGCACCAACGTACTATCCTACCAGCTCCTGTATAGTTTCAGCTTTTGTATTACTCTCTGGCTGTTCCTGTCTTAACTTTTCCTTATAATCACTCTTTTATTGATTTTATATGTATCCCCAGTTAGCATACACAGGCAGGTGGTACCACCGCCCACACACTCCCGAGCTGGATTTATGATGGTGGTCTCATCTCCCTTAGCTGCTGCAGTCTACATAATTATGTTACTTTGACTTTAACGTTATGTTTTATCAGTCTTATTGTGCTGCTAACATAGGCTGGTGACCATCATCCTCTTTCAGCCCAACTCTACTCTCAACTTTGTTTTTAATTCTCCCAACGGTGACTAGGATTAAAATAAATAATTTTAGCTGCAAAGCAAACTAATTCTACTTCCAAAGAGTATTGCACTGCCCTCTTCTAAAAAGCATAATAACTATTACTAGCGTACAATTCATGCATAAGGTAGCTAACCTCGGTGCAATCATACCATCAAAATCAGTTTTGGTATATGCAAAGTCGTTGAGACCCATTTTGACTATTTCAATATAGGTCTCTGGGGACTGAATATTTTCCGGTATGCTTTAATACAGCACAATGTGTGACAACAAATATTCAGAAAGAGAAAGCCCCTCTCCCCTGGCATTCCTGCAGATGACCTTATTTTCATTTGAAAGAATTACACATTTCCTTTTCAAAAAGGCATAATAAATTCAAAGTAAACCATATGATATTATTAGGTACATGGTGCATGGTATAATTCAACAAGATTCAAGGTTGTTCTGATAATGTGCAGATATTAAGTGAAGATGTATTACTTAACATATAAGATGTATCACTTATCATATAATTATGTCAATAATTATTGATAATACTTTTTCCCATCACATTTCAAAACCTTTAAAAAACTTAACATGTCCTTTGACTACTATTTGCTGCAATGATATCTTTTTACATATACAAAGGTGTGAAACGAAAACCAAATTTAAGATTTTAATGAATCGTCAATGCACAAATGTATGATAGTATATATGTCCATATTATATACATGTATATGTTCAACTACATGTACTCCTCACCAGTCCGATGGAAGAGCTGTTGTATAGACAGAAACGGATTTCTTGAATGAAAAATAAATTGTATCAACATTTATGTGAGATAATAATATTATTCCTGGGCATTTCAACTTGTACGATCAAGCAACAGACTTAATTGGTATAATATGTAATGAATGAACTCGCGGTTCTGATGGCTCAAATACTTATCATTGTAATTGTCATCATTATTATAAAATATCAAGTGATAATAATTATTTGATACTGTTTAATTTCCCCTACATCCATGCAAATATAATATCGGTTTAGTGGATTAGATTACTTGGAAGCAGGATCATAATTAGGCTCTCACATTTCCAACGAAAAAAACCCCATGAATTCTAATAAAGTACTGAACACGAAAATCCATTCAAGAATATGTCTCGTTACACCCAAATTTCCTCTTCTTCCTATTATAGAGCCCATTAAATAATATCCTCATTCCTTTAGTGTATTTACAGCCTACTCACTTACAAAAGGTTTTGTTCCCGTGAACTTGGGTGCGTTTAGGTCTGGGGATCTATTGTACTTCCGTCGATGCCAGACCAGTATTAGAATACCATTAGCACTAGGGGTCGGTGACGGGTGGATGGGAGTCACTGTGACGTCAACACAGCTGGAGCTGCTCCGTCACCAGCTCGGTGAATGAGGATGTGTTCCTCTCTGGGGCCCTTGATGGGGTGTCCCCAATGTCGCAAGTCGAATATAAGAATTAGCCATGTCAACTGTCACTTAATTCTCCATGTCCTGTGTCGCCTCTTATAGGGACCCTCATGTACCATGTCGAATTAAGAAATAGTCCATGTCATGTCGTTTATTCTTTTCTTCATATCACCCCATGTCGCTTGTTGATTTTAAGAAATGGCCATGCCGCCGTGTCGAATTTAGGGGTGTATAGGGCCATCTCTCTGGGATGGGTGTCAAACTAACAAAACAACATGTTAAAAACGTTTTGGAACGACAAACAATGGGACAGGCTCATCATTATTTTAAAATTCTTGTTACAATTTTCATCCTGAACGCGGGTGAGAAGACGGAGGGTCTTTTTTTCTTAGCTTTTGTGTGTGGAAGGAATTGTTTTATCACACGTTTTTTCAGTGTATAGAATGGCACACTTTGAGTGAACCTTATGAATAAGTCATACTCCAGAAACGAAGAAATATGGATGTATGACTAATCAGCAACCTACCTTTTGACCAACGGTACCGTCTAATACTAGTAATAGAGAAACAACCAACCTGTAGGACAGGGAAGCTTTCTGCACCAGCTTTTACCGTGAAATCATTTCGTTGCAATGATACATCAAATCGTTTGTTTTCTAATTTGTACCTAATTCAATATAATTTATGATAATAATATTATTCCTGGGCATTTCAAATGGAAATCAAATGGAAACCCGATTAAAATGGTAAGATTGCTAAAATCAAAAATAA
Source organism: Lepidonotus clava (assembly GCA_936440205.1). NCBI lineage: Eukaryota > Metazoa > Annelida > Polychaeta > Phyllodocida > Polynoidae > Lepidonotus > Lepidonotus clava. The sequence goes on from OW387138.1 coordinate 26,542,574, forward strand.
TATCCTATGAAAGACCCAATTCTTGCTTTTAATTTTGATCAAGGCATTTGCAAATTTATCGTTGCATTCATTTTAAACTCATTTTTACTTTTTAAAAGTTTATCTTTATTGATAAAACTGCACTGTGATGACAACCCGTACTGAAATAACAGGATGGTCGGGTGGCCTGGAATCACAGAACGCTCCAGATAGATTTATAGGCAGACTTTTTACAACTATTAATATTTTATGTAAGCTTTTTTCAATGCTACCATTAGCAGTTATCTATTTTTCTTAAAATATAATATTTTGAGATTTAAGCATGATATTGGAATGTGCCTTAATGTGATTCAATCCAGGACGTCTTGAAATATCAGAGCAAAACATTATCAAGGAAACATACAAGCATGTTGGATGAAGACAATATAAACAAAATGTCCAATATACATGTCTCCGTGCACATCCTCCTTTGCCCTGCCTGTGGGTCAGAGAGGGGGAGGCAGGGAAGTCCGGTTATAAGCTAAAAGGATGTAAGACCAACCTGAATCAGGGAGAAGCAGCTCGACCAGTCAGTCCACGGCTACCGGCATACAGGGAGCGGCACACACTCCACTCTGAGAATTACCACATTATCGGCCAACGTTCACTTGTTTTCTGCTTTAAAGGTGAGTTTTCTTCTGCATTTCATATACATAATGAACATATTATTTATTGCGGATTCATATGACTTACTGATTGGGTTGTGGTTACGGCCGGAGTTGGAGGTGATATAATTATACAGTCGTTGTTTTTTTAATAAGAGGTGATGGGTTAGATTCTGTCAGCAGGATGCTCTAGAGTTTAAGATGTTAAGATAATATTTCTATAGGGCCTGTATTTATTTTAGAAGTTGAAGCTAAGGGCTTTGATATAGTACCGGTATGGTATTTGTTGAATAGACCTCACGATCTCTACATTATGTTCTCGTGCACATTAAGGAAGACTATTTGATTTAAGACCAATGTTGCCATATGGAATTCTATGTCCCGACGGATGATTTGCCATTCATCTATAGAATAGTTAAAACAGAAGTTCCATATGACATAAAAGATCAATTTTATATTTGAAACCATATATAAGAAAAACACAGACCATGCATACTAACTTGTTTTAAACTGGTAAATGTGAACAGAAATGGCGGAGCAAACTATAGTAAAAATTGTCTAATAGAATCAATTAACAGAATACTTAATTAAACGACATTCAATCCAGTAAATCGCATTTCGTTTCCGTATATCAATGAACTCTACCTTGCCCAAATAAGAAAAAAACGATTAGTGTTATAAGTTAGTGGCCACTCTCCCAAAGTAATAATGACCATGCCCTGCTGCCGACTTTGGGCATCCAGAGCCCAATACTTCACAGAGGTTGTCCGGGTCTCATCTTGGGGCACCGCAACCCACATATCTGGGCTAAGGGGGCATCCAGGGGGTCCTGACCCCTCCTTCACACTTTTAGTAGGCACTTAAACTTGATTTCCAAATAGAAAGATAGAAAAAATGATATGCGTGTGTGGCAATTTAGTACCTAGCCTATATCACTGTATAATAATATGCCCCCCCCCCCGCCCGTTCCGAAATCCCGTATCTGCCCCCGCTGAGGACGATCTGTGCGTGTATGTGGTGTGTAGATACATGGGGTGGGGGGCCGGGGAGGTCAGTGCAGTAGGATACTGACCTTTTGCAACAGCATGTTAGAATCTGTCTATCGCACCTCACAATTGACGTGAGCACCCAGACTTACATGTTTTGAAGGGTTCAATGATTGTAACATTATACGGTTAACTGTATAATTATGTTTTTAGATTGGCCTTTTAGGTACCAGGACACCTCATTACTGACTCAACCTTATTTATGGTGACTGTCCAAGCAGATCGCTTCACTATGTTTTGTATCTCTGCCAAAACGTCTCACAATTTTGGCCTCAACAGGGGCGGATCCAGGATTTGGAGAAAAAGAAAGGAGGGGGTCATGCTATAGTAATTTTCACCTTACATTAGAAAAATTATATTTGGCCCAAAATGAGAAGGGGGGGGGGGGGGGCGTGTGCCTGGCCCCTAAATCCGCTACTGCTCACTTGCATAGGTTCAACTTTTTTCTCCAAATGGGTTAAAAACATCGGTTTGGTGCTCCTTATTTGTGTAATTTGGCATAGACACATTTTCTGTATGTCTTACCTCTCACTTAAAACAACGTTAGTCCTTCCCAAATCTCTCTACCCTTCACAGCTATGTGTAAGTCGAGACCCCTAATATATCTAGAAGATCAGAGCACCATGCAGCAATGCATTACTCATGAGGCTATCGGTTTTATTTGATTTTAGCAAGTAAATATAACAGTTTATTGTTCTGACAAGACAATGTGGGAGCTAATTGAAAGGAATGTTGCCGCTGGGAGACACAATGATAACCAGAATTCTCCGCCTGGCAGATATTAATTAGGTCGTTGCAAGTATCGAGCAATTATATTTTTTTCCAAATGCCAATAAAACCAGAACAGAGATGAAATAAATTGATACAATGTTATTCTCGAATCATTAGGACATTCAGAGCCATTGTATTTAGTACCATCATCATTGCCATTCAATGATTTCAACATGTTTTCCTTTGCATGTAAGATGAGACTTAGTGTGCTGACCACTAGACCAAAAGGACAGGTGTTCATTACCCTACAGAGTGATAGAGAAGAAACTCTATCACACTGGCTAAGATATCAGTCTACAGAAAATAGTTCTAAAGAATCGATGGGTTAGGAAATCCCCAATTTCATGACGTCACTTGCTGACAATTTAGGTGACCTCCTCTTTGCATAAAATGGAATCGCTCAAATTAAAAAAAATGTCCGTATTTTTGTCATTTTAAATTCGTAATGACAACGCTGTGAATTTAGAAAATAATTGCAATAGCCCTACAACCACAATCCAGGTCCGTTTTCATGTTCCTGGGTATACATCCATCTGGGCTATCCTATAACTAAAGTGCTAACATTCTTTACCATATCACTACACCAATGTAGGATATAGTGACGCACTTGCCCTCGTTCTTGTGGTTTGCGTTATTTGGGATAGTCCAGTCAATCTATAAGTTGACCTTAGGCAAGCCGCTGAGTTTATTTCAGAACGATGCATTCTAGAAATGTATTCCTAATAAGTAACATATAAAAAAAATCCTCAGTTTTATCTTGCGGATAGTGTGGGAATTTTCCATTAAGTTTTAGCTGAATTACTGTCGATATGGTACCTAAGATATCACTTTGTGAGCTTAGGTCACTGAGATAATTATACTAGGGAGTTTTAGCAACCACAACGTTTCTCAATACGTTGACGTACCTCAAACGTTTCAATACACATTACAACTACAAGCTACCATTACAAGATCTATGAAAAGCAAACATCTATTTATTCATAATATATTATAGGCAAATGTTCCTCCAGTTCTTTTGACATGACCCTTGTCAGCAGAGAAAAGGAACACATTGCGTTTGTGTTATGGGATGGTTTGGAGTTGCTAAAGGGGAGAATTACCTTTAAAAGGAGCCAAAACCAATATTGGGTCAAAATTTGGCAAAATGTATCAACTATTGAAATACATTCTATGACCATAACCGAGGCCCATGATAAAATATAGACTTGAAAACAGGCTATAAATTCATTAGAATACAATAAAACATGTCCCTCACGAATTTTGGTGACCCACCAAAATAGGATTGTTTACAAACATTGCTGTCCACAGACAGGAAAGTCAGCAGTTTTATGGAATTCAATATAAATTAGAGTTAGTTTTCATGGTTTTAAATTTTCCACTAGCTAAGGTTAGACTCTTGGAATGTATTTCTATAGCTATTTAAGTTTGCAAAATTTTGTCATATTTTAGCACAACATTGCTTTTGGCTCCCTTTAATTAGATATATCAGACATGCATATAAATCGACTCAATTTTCATAGGAACACAGTGTGTTTAATAATACCATCAGAAGAGCGGCTACTTTGATTATGCTCTTATCACTTGGCACATGATTTCTGACCAAAACATTTGCTTTTTGACTATTTCTTAGCTCTCCGCAACATTCCCCTCTTTCTAGGTCTTTTTGTTTGATTGAATACGCGTCTGTTTTTAATCTTCTCGATTCAAAGTCACTCACGGTGTCCTATTATGTTACACGTCTGTATTTAGTCTTTTCAATAAAAAATCACTCACGGTATCTTATATGTCATAAACAACTCGATGTAACTGACATATTTCCATCTTTGGGGAACAAAATGATCTCTAAAAAAAGAGATGGAAATGTTGCAGGCGTGTGCACGAATTAGCAGAGCTTTATCCACACACTACCCTCTGCCTCGGAGAGATGATCTTATCCTGATTATCCAATATAGGATTCAATAGCGGATCCGGCCTTTTGGAAAAAGTGGGGGCGTGCTAATAGAAGGGGGGAAGCATCCCCCTATTTTTCGGGGAGTTTTACATTAAAACAACACATTATTGATGTACTTAATATCTCTCCCCTCCCTCCCTTTTCATTATTTAATAATGAAAAGGGAGGGAATGGGCACGCGCCCCACGGCACTATCCCCCGCCCCACTTAAATCCGCCACTCGAATATAAGGTTATTTGCAAATCTGAAGGCACTTTTTCAAAATTAAAACCAACTGGCAATGGACAGAATTGGACCAAAAACATCAATGATCACATCCTTGCCAAGCATCATTCAGCCGTTATTTTTTATTTAGCCTGTCCGTGTATGAGGTGAGCAAAGCCCACATCCTGACACCCAGTGAGGTGCCCTCCTTCCCCTACTTCGGGGTTGGCCGCCAGGGGAGCCACCAGAATGTCAATCTGCGTCCCTGCGACCTACTTAATCCAGACCCCGGATATAAACCACTTTGTTGACGGGCACAGTAGAAGGATATACGTTTGTGGGAAACTGTTGATGCATTTTGCATACCAAACTGCCATAACGGTATCTTCAGCACTGCTTGAGAATGTACATATCTTAATACAATTTATGGACATTTCTTTTTTGCAAACCATTACAGCACAATCTTGTCTTTTCTTTCCTTTGTCAAAAATGTGATTGGATAACCCCCCCCCCCTTTTTTTTTTTTTTACAGAAATGTCAAGAATTTTAGTTGAACCCATGTGGCGTTTTATATCATAATCCTTAATATTATTCATTATGGGACCATCTTTACAATGCATGTGTTGGATTTCTTGTGTCAATTAGTTTCATCTGTAGGCCTATATCATCCTCGGTGAAGGTCATATGGAAACTGCTCTTGTCATGCCTATAGGACGGACTCCAACATCATGTGGTGACATTTGTAGGAAAGTCTTCTTCATAAGGAATATACGGGCTGGGGAAAAGTAATAAGAACAATTCTGCTTGATCACTGAGTATTGTATTACTACTTGACAACACTATAACATACCGTTCCTGTATTTCCAGACCACAGACAGAAGCCATGCAGGTCCTAACTGTTTACCTAACGGCATGTCTATACACCGCATTACACGCAGCCCCGGACGGTGAGTACACACAGGTTTACCCTAAAGTCTTTTTTTTTTCTAGAATTGGTCACATTGGTGAATGCTATAGCTCCATGTAGCAACCCATAGTATTATAACGAAATTTTAAGCAAAAAAACTATCCATTTTAGAAAGTCTCCTCCTATGTTAGGATCAGTGTTCACTTTTACAAATGTTTATCGTATAATAATTATTCGATACATGTATACATTTATTGTACATTTTCCTATTCAATTCATTATGTGGATGAATATCCAGAAGAATAACACCAATTCTCACAGTTAATCTTCACGTTTTTCCTTGCTATCTCATTTCTATTTAGTGCTTCTTGTGATTTTTAGTCCGGGAACCACCAGGAGTTCGGACGCCCGATCCTATATCCATTCCAGAGAAGTACTTTAAATCAGATGCCAGTTTCACACTCCCTTGCTCAGCCGCAGGTACACCGACCCCAGAGTAAGTAAAACCCAGAAGTACACCGACCCCAGAATAAGTGAAACCCAGAGGTACAACAGCTCTAGGGCAGATACATAAAACCCAGAAGGACACTGACTCAAGAGTACATAAAACCCAGAAGGACACAAACCCCAGAGTTAGAAACACCCTGAGGTACACCAGCCCCAGAGTATTTAAAACCATGAGGCACCGACCCCCGAGTAAGACCCTGAGGTGCACCAGATCCAGAGTAGCTAGGTAAAAGCATGAGGTACACTGACCCCAGAGTAATAACACCCTCAGGTACGCCAACTGCAGAGTGAATAAGACGCCGAGGTAAACCTCAGCCCTACAGTGAATACAAGCCTGAGGAACCCAGTACAGAGCAAGTACAAAACTAAGGTACACCAGCCCCAAAGTAAGTAAAAGCCTCAGGTACACCAACCAAAGTGTACACTGAAATAAGTGAAAAGTAAAGAACTAAGTCAAATCTGGCTTTTACTTACAATATTCTGGGAAGACATTCTAGCTGTCTAACTTATCTATACATACAAGTATGTATAAGTGACTAGTATTTTTTCTCAAGCAGTGTCTCTGTAGTGTAATTGTTATGATTTTTGCTTCATATGTGAGCGGCCAGGGATCTATCCCCATATATGCTGCGACCATTTTTGTTATCAATGACTGGCCTCTTTGAGCTTGGGTTAGTCAAACTGCATATATATATATATGTTAGTCAAAAGAAAATTAGAAAGGAACTGCACCATCAAGATTAATGTCTTACTGTTATGTACCTCGAAGAAATTACATGTTTAGGTTTTACTGTAGGGCTTCCACTTGTCAACACAAAACGTGGCAGTGATATAGAAACGGGTTAGCAACAACTTCTCTGAATTGTTGATGACTGTGTCCCATGAAAATTACATTACCCAGCTGTTGCTGAGAGTGACAAGAAATCAAACATGGTAATTCTAATGGAAGCAGTTCAATACAGCAATAATAATATTTTGTATTTAGTGGGTGATTGTGCAATTCACCTTTGTTTCCCATTGTTGCCTGTAGAATTTTATCAATTTGTTGCCAGTTGGAGTCCACACTTAGCTGTTAGAAAATATTGTTGCGGTGTTCAACTGCTCATATTAGATTAACCATGTTTGATTGCTTTTATCTTCCTTGGCAATAGCTGAGCAACTTCAGTTTTTTTCGGCAACAAGATAGCAACAAATTAGCAAGGCTTTTGCCAACCTGTTGTTGACTCATTGCTGGGTTTTTGTTGCAATGTGAAATGCCCCTAAAAGGTAGATTCCACATGGCAACAAAATCACAACAAAAGTAGTGACAGTTGGCAACAACCTTTCTGAATTGTTGCCATTGTGTTGCCCATGGGAAGTACATTGCCTAGCTATACAGGTGAGGGCAACACAATCACTCACATATGGTAAATCTAATTGAAACACTTCAACACAGCAATCATATCTTTTAATATTAGGTGGGCAAAATTTTGTGCAATTCTTCTGAGTTTCCCAGTGTTGCCCAATTACCTTTGTTATTTTGTCCCCACGTGAAACCCACCCTTATAGCAGAGATTCCAGATGGTGACAAATACACAGCAATAGTCTAGCAATAGGTCAACAACAACTTTTCTGAATTGTGGCTGTTCTGTTGCCCATAGTTATTCAATTGCTTAGCTGTTGCTGAGGGCAACAGAGGAATCAAACATGGTAAATCTTATAGATGCGCTTCAACACAGCAATAACACTTTTTAATGCTAGTTTGGCAATTGTAAGCCTTTGTTTGCCAGTGTTGCCTAATGAACCTTATAGATTTGTTGCAACGTGGAATCCATCCTTTATTATTGAGTTTTAACATATTTCATGCATATAAAGGTACACGTGGTACCTTGACGGGAAGGTGCTGGACCTGAACGATGACCGCATAGAGAGAGAGGCAGCAGGGCAGATCAAGATCAACCACGCCATGACCTTTGACGAGGGCGACTACCAGTGTGTGGCGGTCAACCGCTGGGGCAAGTCCATGTCACAAATCTTCAGTCTGCAGAGAGCCAGTAAGTACTAAAAATTAGAGGTGATCAATTATGTGGAAGGTACATCAAACTCAAAATCTGTACATCCATTTTTTTCATAGACCTGAATAACGCTTAATAAGGCGATGTGCCATGTTTCGGTGTTTCATTGCCTTTGTGATGAATGTCCATTCATCAGTGTCAGAGTTAGGTATCAAAAAGTAATGGAATAATAGATTAAAAGTATATTTTATAAAAGGACCCGAAAGCCCGAAAGCCCGAAAGCCTGAAAACCTGAAAACAATATAAACCCGTGTGACGTCAGTATGATCACGTGACTTGAGATGGCCAATCAGAGCTGAGTATGAGGGTATAAAAAGGGGCGATGAGTCCCGGAATAAACAGTTGCTTATTGGTACTCCTTATGTTCACATGTGTCTTCTTCTATTAGAATAGCCCTCGAAGGGGTTAAAGTCCATAAGATGGTCGAATAACACATAGTTCCCTAGAAAAGCGAAGTAATTAAGGTAAAGTTCACAAGTAATTAGAAGTAGAAGGAAACAAGGGCCCGAGAACCCGAAGGACCAAAACATGGTATGGCGGCCCGAAACAATCCAAGAGGCGACCTGGAATAGGAAAACCAGACAAGTGCGAAAGTCCGAAATAGTCAGCGGCCGTCCCGTGACCGTGGGTACAAAGGCGCGACCAGCTCGGCCTTTAGGCGAGCGTCAGCCCTACACCCCACGGGAGATTGGAAGTGTATTCCCATCCTCCGGACTAGTGAACAATCCATCCGGTCCTCTCGGGCCCATCCCCACCATTTTTCCATTATCCTCCACCTGGTAGCAGAGACCCCTGGTCTACTGTGCCCGATATCCGGAACACCCCAGGCCCGACCGACTGATGCTCACCCCCCCCCCCCCCCCTCAACCAATACTGATTTCCAAACCGATCCACTCGTCCCCCCTCGTGTGCGAGGCACGGCTCTTGACCTCACACCTCGGCTTCTTGCTCAGGCTTTTTGCCCGACTCGAAACCAAAATAACTCCCATGTCGTCTTAGAAATCAGGAACCCTGAACTAGCGAGGAACGTCACACCTCCATTATAGCCTAATAATAATAGGTTTACATCTATTATGCAGACAGTAAGACAAGGCCAAGTTTGGAATTGATTTGACTTAGCCAAAAACATTTAAAATGACAATGAATAGAATAGAATCGTATAAAGATACATAAAAGAAAGACTCTCGGTCAAGGATGTAACTATCCGAAATATGTCAATTCCCACAAAATGTCTACAATAAACATAAAGTCAACAAAGTCATTTTGTGACGAATAGGATAGGCTTCTACACGGGTGTATGCAAAGACCTCTAGGATAAGAGAAAACATGTTCGTGTACATTACATAATGTTCAATGCCTCTTGCCAACCGTGCTAAGTGTACTGTAATTTAAGATGAATTGACTTGGAAAATTATGTAGGGAGGTTCTTGCAAATTCTATTCTATCAAATGTAAATGACACAGATTTAAAGTGGGAAGTCGTCGGAGAACAATGAATTGCTGAAATAAAGGGTGGAAAGGCGAAACAGAATTTCATGCAAATCCTAGGATGAGCATGAGAAAGGCAAAACTAAAGCTCTTAGCGCATCAATGGCCCAGAAAATTGATTTTCCAACTCACCCCGAACGGACTGACAGAGATGGGCTGATCCAGCCATAGGCCTACTCTCGTATGTAATTGTTTAAACTTAACCCCGATTATACTGACGCCCTATTGGGAGGATGTTTTACATACATGTTTCTCTACATTGTCATTTTTTTTAAATATCTCACGTAAATACTTCAGTTATCAATTTTGACCTTGAACACCCCATAGAAAGAATGGTTGCCTCATTAAAATGAAACATATGTTCTAAACGTTTCGGCCCATTTATATCAACATTGAAGGGCAAAAATAGATAGAATATCAGAGAATGTCATAATATTTGAGAAAAAAATGCACAAAACCAGTTTTTAATGCCCAGAAACATGGTAGCATTGATTACCTTAACTTTTGATGCATTATCTATGAAAACTGTAGTTTACATGGTAAGAGAATAATGACAAATTACCAAATTTGTTGATTTTAATGCCATGGCAACCAAAAAAGAACTTTGTAGTTCAGTATTCAAAATCAAAAAGTAGGTAAGTCCAGGTGATTAATAATCAAATGTAATTAACTTCATATAATTTGACCAAAAAGAACCAAATATATATCATTATGATCTTCGGCATAATATCAGGACATCATAATATATTATATGGTTATGAGGTCATAACTCAGTAAGTAATAAATATAGGCATTTCCATGATATTTTACATTCCTTTCATAACAATTTGCTTAATTATGATAATTCAGGCTGTAACATGAATATTTAAAAACTCATTTCAGATTCTGAGAGCTTAGTTCTTTTGCAAGAGGTTAAAATTCACCAAAAGCCACTTCCTATAATCTGGGAAGGGTCTGTCACACGTTATCAGACGTTGTGTGTAGTTCGTTTGCGCTTCACTTGCGATTTTCTTGCGATTCAATTTAGAGACATTCGTCATATCAAACATTTTGGTCTTGGTTAATCAGATAGCTCTAGAAATTCTTAAGCGGTTTTCAAACAGCTTACACAAAGAAATAAGAAATTAAATAACATATAATCAGATAATTTGGTATAATTATGTCCTGCATATTACTATCATACCAACAGAAATTGCGAGCAGTCAATCGCAAGTGATTATCGCGAGTACGAGGCATGTCAGTCATTGTAAAAATTTGAGAACTTCGTGATTCTTGATCGTGACAGGAACATTAGACATGTACAGGGAAGTGAATAATTGATGGCGAGTATATCATATCAATTGGCGGGTATCCTATGGACGATGTCACATAATCCATTCAGGACTATACTTTTTGTTGTGTTGCGAAATATACTTGGTTGTTCGTCGCTGCTTGAAAAATATATCGGCAGTGTTCATACATGTACAGAAGTATGAAGCAATTTTCTATAGTTTTAGTCTGTATAATGCTGAATGACTTGTGATTTTCCCAAGCGCTTATGCTACTCAAATAGGCAGCAGTTTGAATGCATATATACATAAAATGATTGCATTTGCGTCTTATATTCCATTCCGTATAAGCATAATGATTAATAGTCTGGCGGCCAAAGCAGGAAATTAACACTTGTGTTTGCCATGAAAGGTTTATACCTGAAACCATTCTAGGGTTGTAGTGGGGTCCTCTGGGAACCATGTATAACTGGTAGTCACTCTGTAGAGGTGTGCATGACTGTGACAACCGCCATTTTGTTTTGCGGTATCTAGGGAAATTCAACATGAAAAAAAAAGACTAATCTTGAACTGACACATTCAATTTTGTGCCAATCTATTTCATATTGTATATTCTAATAGTTATTAGAACAGGTTATTTCTATGTCAAATGACTTTGACCTTCATGGAGGTCAAGGTAACTAAATTTGACCTCAAAATCTGAAAAATATGACAAAATCAAAGTTGAACTTGAAGCAAACAGTGCTACTCATTATATTGTCCTTAAATTTAAGTGAACATATCTCAATCTGGCTCTTGTGATATTCAGAAAAGCAGAAAAATTGGTTAGATGAAGAAATTTGGTCACCAAATTACACATTATGTGACAGAAATCGAAAAAAATCTTAATTTCCAAAGATTGAGGAAAATGAATTTTCTTTCAATTCCTATCTCAATATGGCAGGTATTTGTTCTATACTAAGTACATACATAGCTATTATTAGGTCAAATATATTAGCTATTTAGTTTGTCCCTAAAAGGGTCAAGGTCATCAAATTTAAAGGTTTACACATTTTTACACATTATGTATAAACAATTGTTAAATAACCTTATAAAGTACGTTTCTCATGCTCAAATTGTGGGAAAGACTGATACCCAATTCTTTGACTCGATTCAAAAGCAGTGATTAGCTTTATCAAAGAGCTACTAGTTAAATGAATAACTGCAAAGGACATCAAATGTGTAATTGGAATGAGCAAAATGTCTGTAAAACAATGTCCAAGGGGATCTTCCAAGGTATATCAGTATGTTTCAGTTGGGATGAACTATTAAAGAAAGATTACTGGGATATAAGATATTATTGGATGTGAGTGTATGCCTCTATGGGGAAAGTGCATCTTCTGGCATTCATGATACACTTCTACCCTACTATAACCCTCCAATTATTGCATGTTTTTTTTTTTTTCAGATTCCTTCCTAAATGTCATTAAGATTATTTTTTATAGATTTACTTGAGTAAATGGGTGAATGTCAAGAACCTATCTCATGGTGTACACTAGTAGACAAATGCTGTTAGACATGAGATAGATCAAGAACATTTGTCTGTATTGTTGTTGATGCTAGGGGAACAATATCCAAACTGTATTTACCTACTACATTTTTTGGCCAAAATCATCAAGAATTAGAAATCAAGGACTGTTTATGAACTACTTTTAAGTATTTAGCTGTATTTCTCATTTCATTAACTTACTGGATTAAATGTAATTGTTACCATGAAGAGACATCAAATAAAAAGAGAATTGACAGCAAGTTTTGGGAAAAGAATGTCCAATGAAAACAAATTACTGCTGAAGTTCTATCTAATTTCCAGAATCATATTATCTATGCCAATGAGTTGCTTTTGTTGATTGTCTCTATGATATGATTTGATTTAGGAGAAACCCACCACAGGGTGCAATACCCTACTCCTTTCAAAGAGAGGCAAGGGGTCTTTTATGTGCAATGTCCCATAAAAAGGACACCACACACGCGGCCTTTGATGACCCTGTTGGGAGCACAGGGTGGCCCATGGACCCCAGACTCTTGAATCCTTTCTTAGATTTTATCTATCAGTTGTCATTCTTGACAGAAATGCAGGATCTTTTCACTTTTGGTGTTGTTAAACATGTCCTTCACTGATGTTCTGTTTTGGAGATGCCTCTTGTGACTATCTTCCATCTTCTAACACTTCAATATGATGTGCTCTACCCTAAGTTTGGTAATATAGATGACAGATATAATGAATGCACCAAACATTTGCTTGGTAAGGTATTTTTTGACTATAATGTCCCTCAAGTATACATTGTACAAATCTAAAATAATTATCACAATGAAATACTGTTAAAATTGATAGAGCTCCTAAACACAGTGCTATAGCCTGGTTCAAGCCAGGTAAATTGACTGAAGCTATGCATATAACCTTAGTTCAGGCTAAAACTAAAGACTTTAACAATATCTTCCCTGTCATTATTATAATCCCTCATCCATCAAGATCCCCCCAAAATTATTAGAATATGAAAATACACTCTCTTTTCTATTGATTTATTCTTTATTTTCTAGGCTATCAAATTTAGTGTCTATATATTTTAAAGGTCAAGATACATCCTTTTTGTGTTCATTTAAGTAAGGACTAAACACGCACATTGCCAAAAGTGAAAAAAGCAGATTGATCAGAGATTGATATCTATTATGATTAGAGTAATTTTTGTCAAACCTTGAGATCAAATTTAGAAATAATATTATTATATCTGTCACCAAATATGTAACTTTTACAGCCACAATTCTACATTAAAGTAGGTGTCTGTTGTTGTTTTTTACATTGGTATTGATAGAGTAAAATATAGTCTTTTATATCAAAGCATAATTTCAAGGGCAGGGCAGTTTGTTTGAAGTTATATTCCCATTGTTTTACAGACATTTTGCTCATTCTAATTACACATTTGGTGTCCTTTGCAGTTATTCATTTAACTAGTAGCTCTTTGATAAGGCTTCCCAGCCAAGATGCGACATAATAGAAACGTTCTGCAACCATACTTTTTTAGTCAGTCTGTCACTTACTAAGATGGCACATAACAATTACGTTATTGATGGTGAGTTTGAAACCTCACCAAATCAGAACATTATTACAATGTTATTTTTTGGTGAGGTTAGGACGAAACCAAAACAGAATGTTATAAGAACGTCCTGATTAGATTGAAGAACATAACCAGAACGTTATAATAACGTTGCAGTGACACGTCACAGCAGTACGTTGCAGCAACATTATTGGAAGCCATCAAAATAACGTAACAAGAACCAGTACAGAACCAAACAGAACGTTGCTGCAACGATTTAATAACATCACATGCTTGCCTAGGTTATCACTGCTTTTGAATCGAGTCAAAGAATTGAGTATCAGTCTTTCCCACAATTTGAGCATGAGAAACGTACTTTATTAGGTTACTTTACAATTGTTTATAAATAATGTGTAAAAATTTGTAAACCTTTAAATTTGATGACCTTGACCTTTTTAGGGACAAACTAAATAGCTAATATACTTAACCTAATAATAGCTATGTATGTACTTAGTATAGAACAAATACCTGCCATATTGAGATAGGAATTGAAAGAAAATTCATTTTCCTCAATCTTTGGAAATTAAGATATTTTTTCGATTTCTGTCACATAATGTGTAATTTGGTGACCAAATTTCTTCATCTAACCAATTTTTCTGCTTTTCTGAATATCACAAGAGCCAGATTGAGACATGTTCACTTAAATTAAAGGACAATGTAAAGAGTAGCACTGTTTGCTTCAAGTTCAACTTTGATTTTGTCATATATTTCAGATTTTGAGGTCAAATTTAGTGACCTTGACCTCCATGAAGGTCAAAGTCATTTGACATAGAAATTACCTGTTCTAATAACTATTAGAATATGCAATATGAAATTAATCAGTACAAAATTGAATGTGTCAGTTCGAGATTAGTCTTTTTCTTTCATGTTGAATTTCCCTGGATACCGCAAAACAAAATGGCAGTTGTCACAGTCATGCACACCTCTACAGAGTGACTACCGGTTAGACATGGTTCCCAGAGGACCCCACTACAACCCTAGAATGGTTTCAGGTATAAACCTTTTATGGCATACCGACTCCTAAAATAAGCTACTTTCTTGAACTCGGCCGCCAGACTATAATGGTAAAGCTTTATCGTGTCATTTGATTAATTTTAAAGAGTTCACATTATTTCATAAGAGTGCATATCCTTCTCAAATGTTTAACCTATTTCAGAAATTGGGGACTTTCCTGCAACAAAGGATATCTTGCCGTTTTATGGCAAGGAGGGTGAGCCCCTCAAGGTGGAGCGTATCCAGATTAAAAGTGTGCCCAACCCGTCCTTCGCCTGGAAGAAGGTGGAGGACGTGGACGACCGCTTCCCCCAACCGGTGGTGCGCAGTAGGCGCATACTCCAGGACATAGACGGTAAGTACTGGAAAATTGGTAGGGGGCAGTGGTTATTCCCAAGAATTTATTTTAGATTGTGAGATATTTTGGTTCAAAAGCTCCCATCCTATAGTCATAATAATCAACTTCGGAGCCACATGTCCAGATTTAGAGGACTTCTTATCTTTGTAAATGGGTTTCTATAGAGCTTAGTAGGAACGTAGGATGACATTGAAATGAACATATTTTAGGATTATCTTATTACGAAATTAAAGATATAAAGATTGACATAAGATTACACTGCAATTCCCTACCAATCTGTAAACTTTCACCTATATGTGGTATAAGGTATAAGGTATAACTTAATATCATTGCCCCTACCCCCTACAGGGAATCTGTACTTCACGTTCCTCAAAAAGGCCGACGCCCTGGACGCATCTCATTTCTACAAGGTGGACGTCTTTAACAACGTGCTCGACCAAACCACCGGCGGCAGTTACTCCAGAGTCGTCGTAGAAGAGGGTAAGTAGTAGCCATTGGATCATGTGATTGATGGTATCGGTAGATGTGCTCTGTGTCTAAGTCCAGGCAAATTAGATATCCAGCCTCAACTAAAATAAAACAACGTATGGTTGAAGATTTCGGGGATTCCTAACTTCGATATGGTTAACAAACAATATTATATCAAAAATCTTCAAGTGTCCCCTGTTTACTTCATAAAAATGAGGGAGCGATGGTGGAGGACCTACTACTCAATTTAAGTTTAATGCTGTTAGAATTGGTTAAATTTGTATTTTTCAGATGTCAATTTCATTATTCTTCTCTGTCTTTAGTGTTCGTACAATCTACACCAGCACATTCAATACACATAGCTGAGCATGCAACAATGATTTTGTGGCAACCGCATCTGTGCATATTACACCTCTATTGCATTTGTAGCTGATCATTACTGAAACTGATCATCACCGAAAGCAGCTTATTGGGGGGTGGAGGGGGGCGGCGTTGAAGTCTGGATGAAATATTGAGGGTCAATGATCGATGTGCAATCATGGCGTGGTTGTAACAGGTTACATGTTTACATCAACCAAAAGACGTGTCGTTTTGTGGAACAAAATCATGTGATAAAGGTCTGTTTGATAATGCTTCAACGGAAGTATTGTGTGATTTTCATAATTGTCTCTGGTTGTGTCCTTAGGGTCAGGGGGCCGTCCACCACTGCAACTGCTGTACCCTGAAAGCAACCCATCAACAGTAGTGGTGCTGGAGGGGGCGGAGCTGAAGATACAGTGTATATTTGGGGGACAGTAAGTATCTTACTTATACTTAGAAAAATATAATTAGAAAGATAACAAGCCCTGATCAATTAGTAAATAATTGCGCAAGTAACACCGCACCATATATAGGCTTCTTTATGGGAAAATGTGTGCGAGACAGGTTTATTCTTACATCAGAATCTAAACAAAAGAAGAAAGGAAAATGTACATATTCCTAGTACAATACATCTTTTTCATTAAGAGTAGCGCTGCCCTAGTGGATTAAATTTGAAACAACTTTTTGGGGTTTACCAAGTTAACCTATATGAACCTATATGAAGTGAAGGGACCCATGCAGTCACCAAAGCCCCAAAAGGAAGGCGAGGTCATGGACGTTACAGGTTCAAGGGAAAGGTTTATATGTTAAAACATGTAAATGTAAAAGAATGGAATCACAAGTGGGAGAAGAGTAGGCCGGATGGGATACCTTCAAACGCCCCCCTAAAAAGTAAAAATAGAATATATAAACAAGAAAAAAAAAACTAAAAGAAAAGAAAAAATCATTTATTGCAAACTTAAATCAAAACCAAAGTTACATTTGTCTTCAGCGAGGACATATCGGTGACGTGGTCGGCGGTGGATGAGAACTATGAACCACTGGAGTACGGCACCCTCCTGAGGGTGGCCCAGGCCTCCCGGGCCAACGAGGGCCGGTACACGTGCACCGGGTCGGTGCCCCAGTCCGACGGCCGCCCCAGTGTCGTCGGCCACATCGACGTCGACGTCCAGAGTAAGTAGAGCTCACTCCAATGGTCGGCCCCATATTTTCAGAACTAATTAAGGGGATGATCCACGATGCGATTTTGGGCCGATTTTGAAATTATTTTGACAATTGGTTGGTTAAATAAAAGTTTTTCTTATGAAATAATTCTACACAATTTTCCAAAGAGTTTTGAATAAATTAAATAATAATTGATCCACAGAAAAAAAAAAGATATTGTCACTGGGAAATATCATTCCAAATATGTGCCCGAGACCAGGAGGCTGCAAGGAAACTAGCATTCAATGGAAATACCTATAAACCATAAAAAGATCCATTTTAATCAGTTTGGAACCACTATACCATAACAATTTGTTCCCCTTCCGATGACAACAATTTTAACATGATCAAAAATCTTGGGTATCAATTCACACTAAGTCCAATGAAACCGCTCATGACGTCTAGACGTACTTCTTTATGCGGACAGTTGTTTGTGTTTGTAGCTCCCCCCAAGTTCTCCCCCAAAGGCCGGCCGGGGCGGCAGACCCTGTCGGAGGGCGACACGGCTGTCTTCGTGTGTCAGACGACGGAGGACACGGAGCCCGCCGCCACCGTCACCTGGATGATCAACACCGAGCCCATCGACGGTGAGTCAAGGCATACTGAAAGCTAGGCTTAAAGTCTGTATTCCACTAGGCGATTCTGAATAACGGGAGTTTGGTAGTTTAGACGTGTTCATTAGGATTATTACAGGAACCTATGCATGTCACATATCATTTGAAAGAGAATTTAAAAGCCATGGGTCATGGGTTTACGTTTCTTATGATGATTCATGGGTAGACACCGGTTTAGGCTTAATAAAGGGCGCGCCTTTGCACACACACGCGGTGCATTTTCCTCTCATTTTGTTATTTAGCAGTCCACAAAAAAAACAAAAATGGGAGAGGGGAATGCGTCCATTCCCAGCCCAGTTTCTTTCTAAGTTCATAATAACCAGGTGTGTTTCATACATCACATTGCTGGTTATCTAAAAGTTACCAGATTCCTATTATCATTTACAAAAACTTGGGAAAACCTAGGGACACTGATCTCTCACCTGAGGAAAAGATGGTAGTGCATTACCCCGAGAATGTGCGGAAGACGGACTCTGCCAAAAACACACTAGTTACAGGGGTGGATCAAGAGATTTTCCAAAGGGAGGGCACTCTTATGTAAATTTCTTCACCACCACCTCTGGGCAGATAGTTTTGTATTATAAAAATAAATATTTGGTCCAAAATATATGGCCCCCCCTATGCCCCTAAATCCACCTTAGAATTGGTAAGCCATATATATTCGCAAAAGATAATTTGACCAAACCACTCTCTTGGCATCCACAGAACGGATACCGGGGCCCCGCACGGAGGTAGAGGCCATCAAGAACGGCAAGAAGATAACCATCGTCGACCTCAAGAGGCAGGACATTAAGGTCATCCAGTGCAAGATAGCCAACGTCCACAAGACGCTGTACGCCGACGCCCCTCTCAACGTCCTCCGTGAGTTAACCTGGCTTATATATATATGTAGAGCCATAAAACCCGTTACATCCTATTATACATTTGAAAAAATAACGCCATATTTTGTGAAAAACTTCCTGTAATGGTTATGCATGGAAAAGTATACCTGCAATACTTCTAATTGAAAAATACTTCCTGCAATTGTTTTTATTGGAAAAGGCTTCCTGTAATGATTGTCCCTTTGTCTCGTAGTGCGGACGACGCTGACGTCCTTCCCACCTGACCAGCAGCTGGAGCCCAACTCCACTCTGGTCACCTTGAACTGTACGGCGACCACTGACCCCAGCACTACGGTCACCCTCTCCTGGACCCGGGACGGCAAGCCCCTCACCTACTACGACGTAAGGCCACGGGGTCTATGAACTCTGGTTTTTTTTTATGTACATTCTTTTGTTATGTTACTGATGAATATAATATTAATGCAGTAATTTTCATTCTATGGCTGCTATTGCTGTGTGACTGTGGAGGTGAAATGGTGTAATACAGTCCTGTGTCACATTGAACATTATTCAAATGTAGTCCTGTGTCACATTGAGTATTTTCAAAACATAACAATTCTTTCTTTTGCATAATTTTCTGTCTGTTCAAATTTGTCCCATAGCTAAATGGGGATAATTTCTTTTGGATCCTTGCATTCAAATGATGAACGCAATCCATGATGTAGGCCTACAGGGCGACTTCCCAGCTAAGCCATCAAGAATTGCTATTGTAAGTGTTTTGATTTTTCCTTTATTCTTGATTTATTGTATTTTTCCAGGACCCTAACATGAGGGAAGACAATGGCTTACTCTACATCAACCTGGAGAAGCTAAGCCAGGATCAGATCGATGAGTACTCCGGAGATTACACGTGTAACGCCTCCAACACCTTCAGCTTCGACACCCACACCACCAAGCTGACCTACAGCTCCGGCAATGGCACCAATACAGGAGGTAAGGTTGGAGGCATCAGTTATAACAAGCCTGTGATGCGACCAAAGGCTAGCAGGTTTTGTTTTCATGCTTTTTCGTATAATTGATTATTAATATTATTTTCCGATCAAAATGTCATTGTTCAAGGTATTGTTCATTCTGTCAACGATGGGTTCTGAGTATTTTCAATGCTTATTTTGTCACCATTTTGACAAATTATCCAGGTTAAAATGCTCCAGAAAACCCCTTATGCTCCTATGTGCGCAAGTATAATAATAACTAAAACTGGACAGTATAATATTATCATTAGTTATTCGGGCCGGCAGGGTGACACCAAGGTATAGAATCCTACTATTTAGTATAATTCTCTCTGCCAATGTATAGAGCCTTCCCTTGATGATGTGCGGATTGTGAGATTGAGTCTTAACAATAGTTAATGTATAGAGGTTGGAATTCTAATATAAAATGAACTATAAATGTGACTTATGTTAAATAATATGTAACACACCATCTCCCCGCCAGGTCTGATCTCGGAGGCGTCCTCGCTGTGGCTCATAATCCTTATCATCGTCCTGCTCCTCCTGCTCCTCATCATCTTCCTTATCTGCTGTATCTGTATGCAGAGGAACAAGGGCGACTCCTACCCGGGTAAGTGTCAATCGGGGCGTTTGTGGGTATCCGATATATTCGGTTATGTATATTTTTAGAAGCCAATATCTGGGATACACTGCGTAGCGGTAAGGATTTCAAACATAATTCATTAGTAGGGCAGCCTTTCCTGGATTCCCCAAACGTTTTTAAGTGCAGTTGCAATCGTAGCAACCCCGACGTACATTTTAAGGTTAACATATTGTATCTATGATGTTATCTGGCAAATACTGTTTGGAATGTGATCATTGTAATTTTAGATTGGTGTACGTATTTGCAATACCCCCCCCCCCCTTTTTAAAGCAAACTTTTCGAATCCGCCACTGTATAACAACCATTCCCATGTTTATTACATAGCAGTGCAGCTAACAAAAACACATTCAATAGATCTTTGAAGATAATTTATAGGTTAGAAGTGGCAATAACTACAAGCAAATGAGTTATGTTTCTGTATTCTGATCTCAGTGGATGAGAAGGAGCGGGCTAACGGTAACGACCCCCTTACTGAGCTGGACCACGCCGGCTTCCACGACTACCAACGCCCGTGAGTTAACCATACCAACACATAATTGATATTTTCTTTATTCACTTCCTTAACCAATGACTAAAGAACTATCTAAGTAAACCATCAGTGCTTGTGTCTATGTTCACGTTGTGGAAAATGAAAATCTTACATTAAAAATCTGTAAATGAATATGGACTTCCTTAATCAGTAACTAAAGAACTATCTAAGTAAATCATCAGTACTTGTGTCCATGTTCACGTTGTGGGAAATGAAAATCTTAAATTCATAATCTATAAATGAATATGGGAATAGGATGATTTTATTCATATCTCTAAGAATTAGATCTGAACAGTTTAAAATGGTACTTTTTAGTTTCAATGTTTCACACAATTGCTATTCCATTCGATTGGTCCCGGCTATAAAAATGAAACCATGTAACGATCCACTGATGTCACTTCCCACACATTTGAGACACTAAACTTTAAGAATCTGCTCTGTACGTAACACGCACCGTAGCAGCACCAAACTTCATACTTTCACACCGTGTGTTTTCAGCCCGGAAGCCAAGCGGAAGGACTCCCGGGCCTCCCTGACCAGCACGGTGATGATGGGCAGTCAGTCGTCACTGGATGCCTTCGGCGACTTCTCTGAAGGAGGGATGAGTGAGGACGGCTCCTTCATCGGCCACTACGTCAGCGACCAGCAGCGCCGTAAGATCAACCTCTCCTCATCGGAGGCCTGAAGAGACGCAGGACCAATCTCTTCTGATATGAGGTCAAATTTGATGCAAGATCAATCTCCCCTCATACGAGGCCAAATTTGATGCAATGTCATTCTCCCCTCATAAGAGGCCTCATGTGATGCAATGTCAATCCCCCCTCGTAAGAGGCCTAATGTGATGCAAGATCAACCTTTCCTCATCAGAGTCCTGAAGTGACACAAGATCAATCTCTCCTCATACAATGCCAAATTTGATGCAAGATCATTCTCTCCTCAAAAGAGGCCCAATGTAATGAAAGATTAAACATTGAGAGGCTTAATGTGATGCAAGCTCAACCTCTCCTCCTCAGAGGCCTAACATGATGTAAGATCAACCTTTCCTAATCGGAGGCCAAACGTAATGCAAGATCAACTTCCCCTTACCAGAGGCCTGAAGTGACGCAAGATTAATCTCTCCTCATACGAGGCCAAATTTGATGCAAGATCAATCTCCCCTCATAAGAGGCCTAATGTGATGCAAGATCAACCTCTCCTCCTCAGAGGCCTAACGTGAAACAGGGTTAACCTCTAATCCCTGAGGCCTACCGTAATGCACAATCAATCTCTCCTCATCAGAGGCCTAACCTCGTGCAAGATCAACCTCTAATCCCTTGAGGCTTATCATGATGCAAGATCAACCTTTCCTCCTCAGAGCCCTAACGTGATACAAGATGCAAGCAATGTCTAGTACTTAACATTAAAACGTTTCATAACTGTTGCAAACGGAAATATAGTAAAAATATTGAAACAATGATGTCCAAGTCAGAAGAGAGTTTCAACCCCTACTATTCAAACAGTATGGCATGAAGAATTTACATAACTATATACAGCTTTCTAAAATGCAAGGCTTATCGTCTTAATGATGACTAATGATTTGGTGTTGTCAAGATTCCCAAATATATTATACTGACACTTAAATATCTGTCCAGATAATCACGTTATATTCCTGGACCACTGTAAATGACTTTTGTACAAATACAATACATTCTCATTGTTACCTATTCTGTGTTGTATGATAATGGCAGCGAGCATACGAGCGAATGTTTATAGCGTGTGTATCGAGCGACTATGCGAGGGTTTTCCCTGGATAGTTTATTTTAGACTTCCAGGGGTGTGTCCGAATGTTTGCAAAAAAGAAAACCCTCTTTAGTTAACATCCTTCATAGAATATTGTTTATAATTGCACACTACAATAACGTGATAACCTATTGTTGACGCAGAATTTTCGTCATGATTTTGGCTATTGAATATGAGTCATTCTTCATTAATTTTGTTGTACACCATTCATTTGTCGTTATTTTTTTTAACATGTACCGCTTTGCCATTTCGAAGTCTGTTTGATTTCACGCTTATAGATGAGTCTTTCTTTTCAAAACAGTTCATACTGTTTGCTTGACGTACAGTCGAAGGCAAATGTCCCTTTAACGGACGCTTTATTGAATCTTTTTATTCGTAGTCATTTTCATCATACTCTTCGGCAAGCACACCATGTATTTGAAAAATTAACTTCTTCGGAAATCAGACTATGCGTGAGTATTGTTGAGAATAAATAATGTGGAGTATGCAAGTAAAACACTTATAAACGCATGGTAAGTCGCATCACAGTTCTTTATTTAGGATGATTTCAATGAGATGTTTATGTACAGATTTTGCCTAGGATGCAGGAATGCTGTTTATGATGATCCGCTTCAGATATGAGACTCTAAATTAATGGTAAGACAATGTACATTGGTGACCAAAAAGATGAACGAACAAATAACACATGTCATTGATGACTATATACATAGATAATAAACACACAAAGAGCCAATACCATAATGATCTGTACAGGAAGCTGAATACATTTATATAATAAATATCACAGACTGTTTTTGGGGCTGAGTTTTTCCTTACTTAATACTATAATCATGTACGTATGAAGTCCTAAGATGAAGCATAGTAGAGTTTACAATGCTCCTTCGAGGCCCTTGCTACTATTAGTCTCCTCTAACCTTTTATACTGGTTTGATAAATTTACTTTGAGAGGTGGGATGGCCTACTGCTCTGGTAACATAATGGACCACTTAGTTATAAAGTAAGCAAAGGCCTCACATTGCCTGTCAAATATGGTAATCAATGTATTTTCGGTGATATATCTATCTTGCATGAAAAATCAAATCGAATGAGCAAAAATTGAAAAATCTATTAATGTTGGTATTTTAAATTTCCCCTTGCTATTACTTTAGGTTTGGTTGAAAAACGCGATTTCAAACTTTAAATTTCTTTGAGTAATATTGATTACTTCTCTGAGGCAGCGATTTAAAGTATACATGATATGACATTACACTTATATTCCCTTTTCATTCTAGGGTTTGTACACAAATATTTGTATATTTTTGAGTGTGTCCTATTGAGCAAAGAAATGTCTTTCATATTGCTACTCCAACATGAACGGGCGCGCCTCCATGGTAATGATTATGTTTCAGAGGCAACTACTGAATAAGTACAACATGTCACGTAAAGTGTGACCCGCCATTAGGTTTCAGTTTCCTAATGAGACAGCATTTCGTTGACATCTGAAACACCTAATTAGGCTGGTTCCGTTTGAACTTAGTTTCATACAATAATGATCATAGAACATCCGCCATAGGGAAGAAACATTTTCTGATATTTATGTCACTGAACCCATACAAGGCTGTAGCATCACATCGTCATAACAATGTAATTATAATAATATTATCACCAAAGTAGATGTATAAAGTGTGAACCCCTCTTACCGACGTGGTAATACACGGTAATTATTATCATACCTTTATAAAGTTAGGCTTACAACTGAGTGAAACAATTGAGCTTCTGATGTGTTTCGTATTGTAATTTAAGAAAGTGTCAATCAAAAGCACATGTTTGGGTGGGAGCTTTAAGCGGAGGTTGGGTGTATATTTGTCTTGTATCTTGTCTTGTATTTTGGCATCTTATTTGAGGATAATCTGGGAGGACTCATGAGTAAGTGTAATTCAGGTAATACAAACAGTCTGGAGATGGTTGTAAAGGCCCTCTTCACAAATCTCACCTTAGACACGCACATCGACGGGAATTGACAGAGGCACGTGTTGGATATTTGTTAGGACGCAGTTTGCGGCATATATCCATGGCAAGTAATCATTTACAAGAACATTGTTAGGACGCTAACCCACAAATGGATGCTATCCCACAAAGTTTCAGTATTTGTGGGACAGCATCTACTTCATGACACTATCCCACAAACAGATGCTATCCTTTAAACTGGTTTGTGGGATAGCAGCACCATGAAGACACTATCTCACAAACAGCTACTATCCGACAAATTGACCTATCCCTCAAATGGCTTCCTCAGGATTCAAGAAGAACTATTTTCCAATGTTGAAGATGAGTTTATATATTCAATGACTAGGTGAATATCAAAATAATTACTTTTGATATTTTTACATTAAGAAAAATGCTCAAAAATGGCAACCCTGAATATTGGATCAAATAGGTTGAAAGTGGTGAAGATTGTCTGATATTAGTCACATAAAATTCCTTACCAAAATGTAGTCACCCTACCAGGCATCACCCCATTGGATGTTAAGCATTACATCATCAAAAATAATATATAAGCTTTGTCCCCCCAAATCATGTCTAGGCTCAAACAGACATAGATCAGATTGATTTTGAGTTATGTCATTGAAATGAACATAATTTTAGAGTTGCAATTTTGAATAATTTCTTTTGTATAAACATGATTGTTAACAATTGACAAAATTATATTTGTAGCATCCATTCCATTGTAGATGCTATCCCTCAAATATTTGTGACATAGCATCTGTTTGTATCTTAGTGTCTTGTAGTGATGCTATCCAACAAACAGCTGCTAAATTACAAATATTTGTGACTTAGTATCAGTTAGACTGCAGATGCTTATCCCCTAAATAT
Organism: Lepidonotus clava; assembly: GCA_936440205.1. NCBI lineage: Eukaryota > Metazoa > Annelida > Polychaeta > Phyllodocida > Polynoidae > Lepidonotus > Lepidonotus clava. The sequence continues at coordinate 26,568,154 of OW387138.1, forward strand.
TTGTGACTTAGCAACTGTTTGTGGGTTAGCATCTTGTAGTGATGCTATCTCACAAACACGCAAATATTTGTAGGATTGTGCCTGTTTGTGGGATAGTGTCCTAACAAATGTTGTGCCAATTGCATTGTATGAATAGCTTTTCTCTCAGTTGTCGAGATTCAACGTTTATTTCTTTTCAAGACTGTCGGTAGGTCTCTACCTGGTCGGTCAAGCCAATCCACAGTTTCCAAAACGACATTTTCAGGGTCGTGGCGGAGTAGTCTTTATCAGGGGTATGAACCGTAAAACCGGTTTATCTCTAAGAAAACATGGCACAAAGACTGAGGCACCGGTATAAAAGTAAGGCACCAATGTTCCGTCAGATCCCAAAGTTTCCCTCCCTCCGCTTTTTGGATAGATATACAACTGTTGCGTATCAAAACCGATGTATCAATTTTCCATAGGAACACCCCAGAAATGTTAGTCAAATGGGATGACCATCATAAGTTATGACCTCAGTTCTTGTCATCTGTCATTATTTCCAGGCTGCGGTAAGCAGTGGACTTTTGTCACCTCATCTGGGACATGACCCGCACTAAGACACTCTTGGTCTGCACTAAGACACTGCTGGCTGGCACTAGGACACTCTTGGTCTGCACTAAGACACTGCTGGCTGGCACTAGGACACTCTTGGTATGCACTAAGACACTGCTGGCTCTCACTAGGACACTCTTGGTATGCACTAAGACACTGCTGGCTCTCACTAGGACACTCTTGGTCTGCACTGAGACACTGCTGGCTGAGACCAATACAGTGCTTGTCGACACTAAGCCTCTGCTTGTCGACATCCTGATAAGTACTGCTGGCCGGTACTTAACGGCTGCTGGCCAGCACTATGACACTGCTGGTATGCACTAATACACTGTTTGTCCACACTAAGACACTGCTTATTGGCACTAACATCTTGATGGCTGGCACTAGATACAGGTCCATCATTACCCACCTCAGACGGTGTATATAGAGGGGCCAGCAGTCCACTTCTGTGGTAACCAGAAGGCAGACCTGAGCAAGTCGTCTCCTGTTCTTTACCATTATCAACTCCCATTTCTTGTGTACCTTCAGCTCCCTGGCCTTTAAGACAAATTCCCCGAATGGCCTTTAGATGCAGTCTCTCTTCTGACCCCTGAATGCTGAGTCCCTCTCCTGACCCTACAAGGCTGCGCCTTTGGAGTGAGGTGGGTCCAATCGTGGTGACGGTCGGGCCTGGGCAGCTCATGATCAGAGGTCCCCCCACGCCAGAGAGGTCAGGCCCCTGCCGTGGGGTCAGGACCCCAGGGCTCTTCTGACGACCCCTGGTGAGGACGTGGGGAACCTCCAGTACGACCCCAACCTCCGTGGCGTGGTCATGTATGACCTCAGCTCCGTCTTCCAGGGTTGTTTCGGGAGCGGAGTTCGCGTCCTCGCGATTTGTTCCAAGACAAGAAATGGCGTCCTGATTTTCGTTGTTCATTTTAGCATTGCTGTCCTGGCTGGTGTTGGAGTCCAGACTGATTCCAATGTTAGGTGCAGTCCCTGAAGGTGCATCTTGGCCCTCTTCGGGTTGAGTAGTCGGTGAGATTAGAAGGTCCTGTCTGTGTCCCTCCCTGGGGTTTGTATTAAGGCCCTTAACGCACAGGTCATCCGGGTCGTTAATGAGTATTATGGGATGTGAGTGCTTGCTTCGCGGAGGGACGTCTGTTCTGAGAGAGGAGTGGGTGCGTAGTGTTGAACTGGAACCAAAAACCACAGAAATTAAAGAGTTTTCTGCCTGAAGAATTGCCTGAACAATCACAAAAAGGTCATTCATAGTAATGATACTTCTTTGGTAAGTGTAGTCTTAGACAAGTATAGAGTTGTCATTCATATCATAGCTGTCCATAGATACCTTCAAGTTTGTTTTATTAGTTTCAGGGCAAATGCCAAGAAAATCATATCATATTATGGACACACAGCTCGAAAATATTATTTCAAATTGAAAAAGATGAAATATAGTAAATGTTTAAGATTTAAGAGAGCTTGCATAGAAACATTCTATGTATACATGTTTTGATGTGAGGGCACCAAAAGCATTGCTTATATAGTTTTTAAATCATTAGGACTATATGGAAGGATTGATCTACCACAATTACTAAACTGCAAGTCTTACTTAGGAAGTTAGAAAAGAGTTTAATTTCAATCAGTTGAATGGACTGCAATGTATTTTATAATTATAGAAGGCTGTACACGTGTTGTGAAATATAGTCAACCTGGTACCCGAATTGTGAGTATTTCTATACACGGTTAGTTCATGTGTTCGCCGAAGAAGGGTATTAGGAGGTGGTTTATTAAGAACTTTATGATCATAGTTCACATATTTAATGACGAAAGAAACTAAACGTGCATGTCATACGACAATACTGTTTAATCAAAATGATTATGGGACGTTTCACATGAGAAACAAAAAGGTATATTTGGCAGGAGTATAGATTCGGCTACGTTACGGAAATAGTTTACAACATCGAAAAGGACATATTTTGTAAAGTATGAAATTCTCATTTCTTAAGTAGTTAAAACTGTCTAACGCCCATCGGACGACAAAATGACATCTAAAATATATTTGCTTTTTATGACATTGTTTATGAGAATTTCATAGTTTACCGCAGGCGCATAACTCTATAGAGCAATGATGAAAATGTCTTTAAAATGTGTCATAAAATATTTGGTCATATTAGCATTAATTGATCGGTTTTGCTAGTTTGGGGTGAATTTTGTCACGTTAACTTTTCACGATTGCTCTGTAAGATTGCATGCTTTAGGGAATTGTCTACTCTAACAACCTTTCTCACCACTGGATAAACTTTTCTGTAATCAAATACAAGGTTTAAATATGAACATGGCTTTTAAAAAGACTCCCACAAATAAGCATATTTTAATGGCAATAGAAATAACCAATTGACATAAAGGATAGAACAGTACAGGGAAAATTCCAAACAAATAAATTACAATTCCATAGCAAACATGTTGAAAGTCAAATCTTTTGTTGAGAGAAGAGAAAAAGAATTAGTTATATGAAATTATATCGTGCGGCTTCAACAATCATTTTCAATTCAAAAGTAAGGAGACAATAAAACACAAAGTGAAAATTGAAAGCGATTTCTGTTTTCAGCGATACAAAAGTCAGAATCTATGTACACTACCTTCTTAGGACCAAAGCTTTAGCCTAAGATTTTAAAGGTTGAAAGAGGGAAATTTATATACATACTTATTGTAATGGAAACGGTATTATTCAAAATCTCAGGCTTAAATATTTCGGAGTTGAAAGTAACAAATAATGGATAATGACTCAGTAATTACTGTTTACGCTTTCTTCGCATAAAATAAGATATAACAAACTAAAACCTTTAAGTTTAAGTGACACTCCACGACCTTTAATACATGGACCTATTTCATTCGAGAAAATACTTGGCTAATTGGTAATAAGTGCAATTTAAAGGATCTAGGTCTAAAGCCCTAAAGTTAAGTAATGTTTATGATAAGACTTGAGAGCTCGAAGGTCATATATACAATTAGACATTATATCTCATCATAATCTTGTGTTGATTATATCCCTTTTTGAGGTTGGGCTATCTCTTCCCCTAATCCAATGAGACTTGAATAACACCAAAATACATTAATTATTGTTCAAGTAGAAACTAACATGACCCAAATAGTTCCGATCCCAGTGTAAAAGGCCCTGTGTCCGGGGACTGACCTGAAACCAGGGCTATAACTAGAGGTAGCGGGCAGTGGGCGGAGGTGTGGGGCCTACACTTACCGGTGAGTTTTTGTGCATCCTCAGTTTGTCCAGTAGAAGGTCCGTGTATTCCCGACTCAACAGGGGCGGCTGGTGTTTCCGACGGTCCTTGTCGTCCTTGGAGCCGGACTCCTCGGACACCTGCAGGGTTAACAACAATGAATGGTTGCAAACTGCTGTAAATGGGGTACATTTCTTCAGATCAGTTGTTTTGTTTATCGCACATATCCGCTTCTCTCGTTTCAAAGATTTCCTCAGTTTGCAAGTTGGCAAATAGTTATGATATTTCCATAGGGTGGGCCCACAATCATTAGCGTCTGATTATTTAAATATTAGGCCTATCTCTTAAGGTAGATGTTGTATTCCATATCCTAACCCTTTTTATCCGCTGATGCTTTAAATCGTACATATCCCGCTGTGTCTGTGAATAGCAGCTCTTAAAAGCTTTTTTTATGATATGGCATCTACACTCCAATGCGTATCAGTCATCTAACACCATTGCATTACCTAACTGGTCATCACAGACACTTTTTGGGGAGATGACAGACCGATGATTAATTATATCAGGTCATCTTCAATATGCCTAATCCCTTTATTATACTAATTTGTCTGCCTATCCGACTGACGGGGCGGGGTTTGGGATGATGAACAGATAACTGATATTAACAGATCATCTGTAATACAGTTAAAACCTTCAGCCTACTTACTTGTGTGCCTGTCCGACTGACGGGGCGGGGTTTGGGCAGGTGACGGACAGATGACGTGGGCGCCATGACGTCACTGGCTGCCTTGGTGACCGGGGCGACCATGATGTTGGAGGCGGTGCGCGGAATGGGGATGGAGTGGGCACTGTTAGCCTGCCTGCCGAAACCTCCTCTGTGGGACGACAAGAATGAAAGTCAACATTGTGAATAGAAATATGTAAATTTAAATGGGTTAATTTTTTAATCTATCAAATCTGCCCCTGAGGAACAAAAACTCTAATGTTCAAGTTAAATTTGTGACATAAGAAATATAAACTTTAGAGGAAGAGGGAAGGGCGCACTAAAAATGAAGTGGGGAAAGATTACGTCCACCAGAGCAAAAGTATGAGGCAAAATGGCGGCATGAAGGCTGCTTTGATACAAAATCGTTAGAACTAGAAAGCAACATAATGATCAGGATAATGAATTGTTTGTAAATAAGTCACAATTCGTCATAGACTCAACTGCATATATGTATAGGTTACACTGGTACGTTTTAAGAATTTTAAGAAAAACAACAAAACAAATGAAAAGTAATAACTGACACGAGCAATACACTAATACACAAAACAGGTAAAGCAAAACCGAAGATGAAAATCAAACCGCATCTTGGGATAAACGTCATCATTCAATAAATCAAACAAAACATAATTTCAGGTTTATATATATACAAGTGGTCTTATAATTAAAATTTATTCCCGATCAATCTTAACTGTTCTTTAAATAAATATATCAAAGGCAAGGTATGTTATCAATTCTGGTCAGCAAATTAAAAGAAAATCACAAAGGTATTTAAATTGTTCTCCATATACGTGATACTATCATCATTTTGCATTGGTATTGAGAAGAACAAGTAAATGAATGGGATTGAAGTGTTTATCATTGATAATATATCAGTCTGTGGACGGAAATATAGTCAGTAATGTTGTATGCCTAAATAGACTTTCTCAGTGATCCCATTAAAGGAATTAATCCCATTAATCAGTGAAAATCTGTCAGCCTGCAGAAGGCATTAATTAATGACAATGTATTGATTTTTGGCCCTTGTAAATCAGTATTGACCTGATAGAGGCATTAATCGCATTAATCAGTGCTCATGTATTGGCCTGTGGACATTTATAAGTCAAGCATCATGTATTAAGTATATGTCATCAATCAGAAAACTTGTATCTGCTTATTGAAGGCATTTCATAGGGATCGTGTTTCAGCCATGGGTTGATTTGAGAGGATTGTGGGGAAGGGGTCACATAGGTTCATTGTACAAGTTACTTCGGAGTTCCATGTGAGTAGCGAATGGCCACGGATAGGCGACTCTTCATTGGGGTGAGTAGGCCTGCTGCTCTGAAACCAGATATCTACCTTATAACTCTTTACTGTTGTAGCGAATAAATAGCTTGCACACAAATTCAGTGTTGCGTCATTTGACGGAATTCCAAACAAATATTAATGATGAAGCGATATCATTGAATCCATAAAACGTTCAGTAGATGTCGTATTTGGATTATTGTTTCCTATTTATGTTGTATCTATGAGAAGAAAGTGTCCCAATGGAGTTTTGGCAAATTGTATAATGTTTTGGGGGGACTTCAATATTCATTTGACTTTATATTCATTTGACTTTATAGTGTGACGTGGTTGGGGGTAAAGTGGGAAATGAATCTGTCACCGAAACGCCGTTTAGGTTTTAAATGTCAACTGAATCAAATGTTAGTAAAAGCAAGCTAAAAAGAATGCACGATATTTCTGATTATCAAAACGGATTTGAGCAAGACCTACCGATGAATAGTTCTTGTTAGGTTAAATTTTCTGAAAATTGATCAATTCAACGCTCCTTTGTGAGTATATTATTGGGAAAATTTCGCTATATCTAACAATAACTAATTGATAAGTCATGATCAGTGCTTTTAAAACCCTTGGTAATGCGGCCCAGATGTTATCCAAAACAAAGCCTTCACAATTGGCGATCAAGACGACATTATTGTGCAATTAAGTAACAGCCCTTGTACGAGAATATTTGATCTGAGGTCGTTCCATAAAACAGCTCTTCAGATATAATCGATGTAAAATAATAGAACCACCTTAGTATATCTTTTGAGTAAAAGGATCCTAAACCCTATCACCCCCTCTCTATATCCAATTCAATAGAAGTTGTAACCGAGAACTCTACATTAGTGATACCTCGACAGGTATCATGCAAGGAGGCCTTAAACCTGCTCCAATCTTCATACAACAAGTGAGAAAAGTTTTGGAATTGACCCCATACAGGCCTCGCAATTGTACAATGTGTTCTCATACGCTCAGGTTTTCTAGAATCGCTTGGATTCTCATTTCCTCCATAGGCCCGGATGCTAGAGACAATTGGAGCCCAGCTTTTTATTGCACAATTCCTGAAATGCCGGGTGTTGAACAGGGGCGGATCAAGAGATAGTGTTCGGGGGGGGGGGGGGGGGGCAGACCCTGACTCCCCGCTTTTAGAAATAAAAAATAAAAACACCAGATTTACACATATATTCCAAGTTAAGCATTCCAAAATGTTCTCCCTTGAGTCGGGGGGCGGGGGGCGGGCAATTGCCCTTTTACCCCCCCCCCCCCCTCCCCTCCCTTGGATCCGCCCCTGGGTTCCCTTCGAACCCCAAACCCACTGGCTCCGTATATTATAGCAGACTGGGCCCGTACCTGGTGGCCTTGGGCGGGGAGTGGTGGTAGGCCGTGGTGTTGGGGTGGGCGGGCGGCAGGCCCGACGTCGGGTACGGCCCGGGCAGCCCCGAGATGTGCCGAGACCGTGAGTCGACCTCGTCGTCCGACGACTCCACCGACGAACTGCTGAAACACACAAACCATTGTACAGTTTAGTCCAACTTGGCAAGAGTGAGCACTTAGAGGGTATGTCAAACATATTTTAGAATAAATTCTAATATAGTGAGAAATTAACAGGTACAGGAAGAATTCGGATCCGTGTTACAGAGTGGGAGAAAAACTAAGTATGTAAGTAGTATAGGCAAGTTGGTGTTTATTTCAGGTTATAGCTCAAGAAGTGTATGGAAAGTTATGAAAAACGACTTCGGATCTGGGATTTGAAGTGGAAGGGAAATTTAAAGATGTTGTAAGAAGTATAGGTAATTTGGTGTTTCGTCGAGGTAATCGATTAAGTAGTATATGGAAAGAGGTATGAAAAGACTTGGTAGCCGCGATTTAGAGTGGGAAGGAGACTTTTAAGAGAGAGGTTAATAGTATGAGAAATTCTCAAGTAGTATATAGAAAAGGGGTTCTGAAGACGATGTCTAATCTTCCCACCTTACGGCTCAAGTAGTACATAGAAAGGGGTATTCACGTTAGTTAAGACTCAAGTAGTAGCCTATATGGCAATAGGTAGCCTATTGACAATGATTTCAGGTTAAGACTCAAGTAGTATATTGAAAATGTCTATCTTCTCAGGTAATATATGGAAAAAGGTATTGACGATGATGTGAATCTTCTCAGCTTATGGCTCAAATAGTATACTGAAAGGGGTGTTGATGACCATGCATATATCTTCTCAAGTTACGGCTCAAGTAGTATATGGAAAAAAGGTATTGACGACGATATCTTTCTCAGGTTATGACTTAAGTAGTATATGAAAAGGGGTATTGACGATGATGTCTATCGTCCCACTTGATATCGCAGGTGTCAGTCTTATGTAAGAAACCTCAATGTTAAATGTGTTCTCAGCACTACCCTTCGTTAGAAAATATTTTAGAGAGGCCTAGGGGGAGTCCCAATATTTCATCATATCTAGGCGTCCTCTCTCAATCATGATAGGGTCTAGATGGGGGGGTGCTTTTCGTCTAATGTTACAAATAAAGCTACCTGTCATCGGGTTGGTGTCCTGTGTGGGACCTCGGTAGCCGGTAGCCCTCCATGGGCCCATTCATGGAGCTTTGAAGGTGCCGCAACATGCTGCCGTTCATGGGTCCACTCAAGTGGCCGTTCATGCTGCCGTTCATGGAACTATTAAAATGTCCGTTCATGGAGCCATTCATGGACCCATTGAAATTCCCGCTCTGGCTGCCATTCATTGACCCAGAAAACTGTCCGTTTATGCTACCGTTCATAGATCCATGTAGGTGACCGTTCATGCTGCCGTTCATGGGCCCATGTAAGTGTCCGTTCATGCTGCCGTTGAGCGGGCCGTTGGCGCCGCCGTTGCCGTCAGCGTGGACGTAACCGGTCCGTATGTTGAGGGGGGAGGCGTTGAGGGCTTGGTGGAACTGTTGCCGCAGTTCCAGGTGTACCTAAGACGAACAGAGGTTAATGAAGGTCAACGGGGGTGGTCAAGAGGGTACTTCAATGGCACGTTTGGGTTTATTTATAAGCCCTAAATGCAAAGGTTGAATGGCATATTGCATTATGATTGACATTGAAAAGGAAAGGTTCTGATTCTGGTTATCTTTAACAAGTAGGCCTAATGACTATACTGAAACTATGAAGGGCCTTACTGAACTGGGAGCCAGCCGAAGGATATTTGAATAAAATCCCACATCTCGAGTATTTTCCAAAATGAAATCTAACTAGAGAATGCTAAATATGTGTTTGTTCAACAGGCATTATATAATCGACGTTAAGGTGAGCTTCTATGTTGTAATCTAAAAAACGTCTCTTACAATTCTTGCAATTGCAAAATATTGAACAAGCTATAGATGCAAAAGCAATTCAATCCATAAGAAATAAAATCATAGAACATTCAATTGGTGTAGTCAATAGGTCTAGCTAACATACTTAATCAAAAGTCCACACAACATGCAGGATTTAGTACTTATTATAAACCAAACATTGCTACAATTTCCGATTTAGAAAGCACTCTGAGGACTGACAAAAGCATGCATAGGCTACATGAGCAATATCAAGAAATTCCAAATGCCAAAAGATAATAATGTAGTAGAACTTTCCAACTGAAATAAACCAAATATTACAGGATATATTGCAGAAAAGGAGTTAAGGTGAAAAAAACACTAAAATAATTATGGTGATATGCTTCAGGAATCCGTCTGATTTTCGTATAAATGCATATTAAGCGGTATGCTCTACTTCTTTTAACATGATTCAATATTCAGACTTCACTAAAACAATCTTTCAATTATCAGTTGATAAGGCCAGCTCTAACTTTAAGACATTGGTTTAGAGAGGCAGACATGCATGCACCAACACCATTTTAGGTAGGTGTCGTATATTGATCAAGCTATAATTAAGCCAGTATAAGGAAACTCCACTACGTATTCTATATCACACACCGTCTACCCATTCTCCCTGTCAGGACATGACAAATGTACACTCGCTGTTCATGGCCTATCATTTCCCACAATACCTATCCTTTAGTGCGCGACCACTCTGTTATGATGTGTTATTCTGTTAGGTTAGTCTGGGTGGTGTTATGTACCTGGACGCGCTGCATGGGCTGTTGGTCACCGCTGACCCTCTGGGTGGGCAGCTGGGTAGGGGGCAGGGGGAGGGCACCCGGGGGGTGGTCAAGGTCAAACTGAAAGTGACCAAGGTCAGGTCAGGTGAAAGGTCATTACTCACTTGAGCGCCACACCCACTAGGCTGAATCGGTCAATTACTAATAAAAGAATCAGCCGATTTCTGTGCCGATTTAGTTCACCAATCAGTATGTGATTTTGAAATATACATGTTTGATATAGATCAGTGCTATATTCGGCCAATAATCCTTGCCAATTTTAGCACCGATCAGTTGGCTGACCTGGTCAAAATAGCCTAGTGGGTATGGGGCTTTACTCCCCTGACTGTAGCCCAATAGGGGCTTTGCGAGGTCGGAATTAGTATAAGGGTTTGTTGAAGCAATGGGCTTTGAAGAACCTGATCTTGGCTATCAAATACCCGTTTGGGTAGATGTTTCAATGTACACCAAGGAAAACCACGTTGTTGTTCCTAAAATAATCTTCCATCTTTTCTGTTCAATAAATGAATTTGTCTCTTGTTTCAGAATACAATGAAATGCCTTGTAGAATATTATTTAAAAAATTCAAAATCCTGTTTCAATAAAGAAATTAGGAAATGATCTTACCAGTAATACTTTTGCTTTAATGATTAGAGACTAAAGGACACGTTCTACAAAACTGACAACATGTACATGCTTCCTCAGATCGTTACTCAAGTGTCAGTGTGCTTAAAAGATACAGGTTGGTTTGTATATGCTTGTCAGAGAAAAATGAAAATTCGAAATGGTCTTGAAGCTGGAGGAAGCCGAGGAAAGTGTACTGAGACAAGGTGTGCGCCTGGGCTGTTCGGACTTACAGACTCAGAGAGGCGGAACGGGCGCCGCATTAACTGTGGGCACCGCCGGCAGCAAGAGCAAAACAACACTTTATACGAAGAAATGCTTTTTTAAAAGAATAAAACCCCCAAAATCGATCAAAATTGATAACATTGCAATAAGTTAATAGAATTTTAAATTATGTGATTGCTTCTGTGTTCGAGTGGGATTCCATCTTTGCAGCGAAAGACGGATCTAGCGAAGAGGTTTTTGCCAGATTTATTTAACATTATGAAAATGTTGTTTAGTAACAAATACAATATCATCACTAAATTACTATTAAGGCCATCACAATCAGCCTTTTTGATACATTTATGGGATACAATCTAATGTCAACTTTATACACATACACAGGGGATTCAAATTCTAACGTGTTTTAAGTAGGTATAACCGACATAATTATTGTTATACACTTCTCTGCAGGTGATAAAACGCGGGGTGTAATAGATACAAGGACTGTAAGTATCTCTGTACAACTGGTCCTACTGGCCCCAGCTAGGTGCGCACAGTACCGGCAGCATGGGGTTTGACACTTACCCCGACGTAGAACATGGCGTCCCGCTGCTTCTGCTCGTCGTCCATACGTTTCTTCATCTCCTGCATTTTCTGCAAAAAACACACCTCTGTGCTAATTATAATAATTAAAGGCGGCATTAGACTGCATGTCTCGAGCTGCGATATAACTGTCACAGAGAAGTTGCACAAAGTAGAGACAACATTCTTTGTTATACGTATATGTGTAAACTACTCCAAATTGTGAATGTCAAACAGTTATATTGCTCCCGTGTTTGAATTGTTCGTGATATCCTCATATTACTTTAATGTTGCACCTCTAGTCGTGTAGCGTAATAGGGCCTTCATACGACATTGAAAAGCAATTATGAGTATCTCGAAATATTGCGGATGCCCCTAATCATGACTGTTGAAACACAGTCTTGATGGAATTATGAATAGTCTCTCATTTGTATCAATTCTGTCAATCAAAATAACAACACCTAACAATCCCTTTTCAATGTTATTTTGAAATAATATTCCTTATTTTGGTGACAGACAATATGAGGCATTGTGAGACACTAACCAAAATTTTAATTTCAGCTGATTAGCCTAATCACGAAAATCAGTTACAAAGATATGGTCCCTATTATAAATGCAGAATTAAGTATGAACATGCTTGGTTTATACAACATGGGTTTTTAAACAAAACCGTTAAACTAAAGTTTCGTCTGATCTTGTCCTACAAACGCGTGATTTGTAATGAATAAAGCAAACACATTATGTCATATGTTATGTGCGTTCTTAAGGGTACTGCTACAATTATTCATCCAAGGATTAATGCATTCATTATTAAATATAAATCATTTTGGTGGAACTTGTCCTGTTACAAAGTCGTTTCAAAATACGCATTTCTGATTGGTGATGGTAAAATCTTTACCAAAATAAAAGTGGCATCTATTGGCAGTGAATCTCAACAAAGTACCACCGACAAAATCTTAATACAATAGATCACATGCCTTTGAAAAGGGTGCAAATTCTGCCTGTTCGATCAACTTCAAAATGTTCAAAATACGACGAGATACCACACGATGATTAAAAGGACCCATGTGGAGTACAGGCTTGTGACAAATACGAACACAATACACTATAACATCTTCAATTTTGGATTATAAAAGATATGACTGGAGTAAAATCCAAGACAGCTTATTGAAATCCATGAAAGCCCTTTCAAATAATAAGAAATATGATTATATCTTTTTCTAAATACATTTGATATCATGCATGCCTATATAAAATGTATATAATGAGGCGGCACCTTTCAGTTATATAATCGGGCACCATTTCCATATTCTATTTCACTATTTCTGTACTTATGCCAACTAAAGTCGCAAACATTTCACTAATATTAGGCAAAGGTAATGAAATAGGCCTAGTGTTCGCACAGTGTGTCACTTCACCTTATACAGCCACAGTCCTGGGATACGCTAAGGCCCACCTACCTGGAACGATGTGGCAAGGGCACAAGCCTTCCTGTTCTATAGATACAAAGTTAACACACCTCAGACAGGGGCAAGCCAAACAACTCACAGCACTGACATGGGCTGGTTGGAAGAGGACATGGGAAGCGTAAAGATAAAGGTGTTTTACCACTATCCTATGCGTAACTTGAGATAAGTAATTGCTATTCATTATTACTTTGATTTGGAACAGCTAGAACTGACGTCAGTATCTTGAACTTATCGAAAGGTCATATTCAAACTAATTATTTGTCTTGCCTGCAAAAGATGTTTGAATAATATGTGTGCCTGGGCTACAGTTTAGAATGATACTTATTATACTGCATACAAAAAAGGGGGAAATAATTGTTTTTGTAATTTTGTGTCTTCCAAAGTCTCATCTACCACCCGCATTTTTGTAATAAATACTCGTCCGAGATACACAAGGATGCTCTAATGTAAAAAAAAGTTATGGACGTGAAACATTTTCCTAATGGTTGATTTTTATGAAAAGCACAGTTACCATTAGATCATCTTTGCCTATACGGTGGTCTATATCGCTTTTGTTACAAATAATTAGATGTGTAAATTATTTTGATGTTGAATAAAATTCCATCCTTTTTCTCAATATTACATTTTAATTTGTGTATTGCGGACATAATTTATATTTACATGTGACGTCACATCATCACTTTGTAACACACCAAAGGAAAGTATCTTACAAAGAATAAATTATTCTGCAAATATCTCTCTTATCATATCTAGTGGAATCTTGCCTAATTGCGTTTACATAGTTGTGATGTAACTCTAAATTATTCAGAACCCAGTGATATTTCCGTTTATTTTGTTAATGTTTTCTGTCTTTATTTAGCTACTAGTGAAGCTCAGTTTGATATTTCAGAAGCGATCTAAAGGCTTTCAGCAACTACTTTAGAGGTATTGTGAAACTGAAATGTTGTCACGGCTTTTATTATGTAATTCATACCCTATGTATCTTACAGGGTTTTCACCACGTCCAGCATTCTTTTCTAGACGGTAGTGTATACATGAAGGAGAAGAAGGAAATAGATACATGTACATGTAGAAGGTAGAGTAAACAAAGAGCTGGACGCATGTACCGACGCAGTACTCACCCGTTCTGCCCGCTCTATGAGCCGCTCCTCCGAGAAGCAGGGGATACCGCCGTTACTCCGCTTGTCATACTTATTGACGAAGGCCGGGTACGACTTGACGTAGGTCTTAACGTACTTCCCCATACTACCGGCACTCTGAAAAACAACGCAGCATTCTAGAATAGTCTGAAAATGTACACATAAAAGGTGACTGCCCTTTAAAACCAATAGAAACAGAGTATGTAATACGAACAATTTGAATCACTTATGCCCTTATATTGTAATCATTAACAGTTGACGATCAAAGATCAATGGTGTGCTTGAGTGCAAGGTGTAAATCCACGCGCCTGTTTAAGCGTGTTAGAAAGTCAGAAACTTGAATTGAAAATACAGTTCTAATGCATTGTCTTATGTGATGATACAGTTGTGTCTATTGCTGTGGTAATTGCTTGTTCCTTTTGTAAATGCGAGGTTCTCTAACTTTTATCAATCAACACAAGGGCATTTTGGGTATATCTATGTTGTGGGCGATGATGGACACATTCACAGCAAGAAAATAACACAACTGTAGTAAACACTATACTGCCACACCACACATTGACACTTTTTACACTGCAAGGGCCATGGGGCACCAGGGATATGGGATATGGCATGGGGGTTTGCATTCAAAGGAAGAGGGAGGTCTTCTATCTGATCTATTCTCACAATCTTACCAAATGTCCATCAAAGGTTGTCTCTGTTAAGAAATACATTCCTTTTCATCATCCGCAGAACTGAGATATCCTTTTTATGTATGGTAGTCTGGAGTTAGCCCTTTAGACTCCACAGATATTGCGATCATCAATTGCTTGATTTCTCAGGATCTCCATGAATTTTCCTCAGTAATTCTTTACATTTGAGGAAGTGTAAAGGTTGACCAAACTCCATCAATAAGAAATGTAGAAATTAGGGAATTCAATCTGCATTTAACGATACTATTAACCGTTTGTTTATGTTGAAAACCAATCGGAGGGTTCTCAATTATGGAAAAACTGCCGTTTTCGGGGCGGTTATATTTACATACATGATAAATTATGTATATTCCTGTCAAATGACTTATATCAAACAACTACTTTAAACTAAGACATTGTTTTCACTAAAACTTCTTCTAGATTTCAGGAATATGTCCAGTCACTGAATCAACGCGTAGATTTGGTTGTGTCTTTGAGCGTCCAAGTCTGGGCTTTGAAACAGGTCGGCTGTCTTTTGAATTTGAACCACTGAAATTCATATTGACTGTGCTTATTGCTTTTGTTCTCCAATAGTCTGTTAGCTCCAGAAGTAAGGAAGGGCTTGCGAGTGGCAGTTTTTGACATGTTAACGGGCTCACGTCCCCGCTCTGTGTCACTTTCTGATGGCTTAAAGAGTCCATGTCCTGCCCCTGCGGCAGTTTTCGGTGGGTTAAAGGGCTCATGTCCTTTCCTATGGGCAGTTTTCGGTAGGGAGCAGAGCTCATATCCTGACCCTGTAGTACTTTTCTGTGGGTCAAAGGGCTCATGTCCTGTGCCAGTGGCAGCTTCCGGTTAGCTAAAGGGCTTATGTCCTGTCCTAGAGGCCCTTTCCAGTCTAACACAGGGCTGTTTCGCTCCTCACGTACCGGCCTCCGGTTTGGGATAGGCCCAACGTCCATCTCCCACTCCACTGACCGGTAGGCCCTCGTCCTCTGTAGGCGCCCTGCCCGGCTGTAGTCCGGCCGGTCAAACGTCGACAGGGAGGTGGTCAGTTTGGGCGGGTCCCGGTGGGGGCGGGGGTCAGGGGGCCGGTGGGTCAGTCTCAGCACCGGCCCGCACCGCTCCGGGAACATACGGTACATCTGGGCACACACCATAGACATACTCTTGGTCTGGCGCTTATCACTCTTCAGCCGCCGAAGTAAACAGAAAACAGACATCTTGCATTGCTCAAATTCCATTTAGAAGAAATAAATATTAATAAGTCAAGGTAAAGATACGCTTTAAAAATTCATGGAAGCTTGTCTATATATATGAGCAAAAGATTCACAGGGGACAGGGTGGTAGACGGGCATGGGTCATTTTCGAGGGTGATACAGACAGAAGTATTGAATGCCGTTTTTTTCTGACATTCACTCATTCATAGGATTGAAATAATGTTGCGTGGAAGGCGGTGTTTGGAGGTGATGCACTTTGGTAATTCAGGAATCAACTCATGCCATAGCTACTAAATAGCTGAACTATCAACTTAACAAATAAGTCAATAAATCACGAGCCATAAGGCCAATCAACCAGGGTGAGACATTTGGTATAATGTTGGAGACAATCGTACGTAACCCAAAGCGGGATCCATTATGATTCCAGTTACACTGATCTTCAAGATATCCTCTTTGCGAGCTTACTTAATCCTCGGCGAATTCCTAAAAGATTTTACAGATTCACACTATTTTTGCGATTACATTTACAAGTGAGATGTTACCAGATTGTAAGTTAGCTATCCAATTCCTAATAGTAGGTGTAATTTTACAGATGGCAAACATTTCACCTGTAAGTTTGTAACCGGCTTCCTTACAACAATGAAAATAGGCAAAGAATTATAGTTTCTCCAAATTTGGGATATTCCAGTGCTTGATCTATTTCATAAGACAAGCTAAGTACCTGTAAAATCTGAAGCAACTTAAAAATTGTGAAAACAAGGGCCATAGATAATGATTTCTTGAAATACACAACTCTCCCTGGTAACTTGGAAGTATTTACATATCTGCAAATAAAAGTTACAAGAGGATTCCATTCCTAAATATCTAGGTAGGTTACCAATTGTAACTTTTGGCGCCAAAACACCCTGCAATCTTCACTTCTCTGGAACTCCATGGCAACCCCCAAAATGGAATCACACACAATAGTGCAGTGAAAAATGATAATTAGTACTATTCTTTTCAATTTAAAATACAGAAATACAAGAAAAATGTTGAGATAGATGTTGCAGAAAAAAGTTACAGGTGCCAAGACCACCTGTAAAAAATCCTTGTAACTTTTTCAGATACGATGGGTAAATCTAAAGAAAGTTATGTTTTAGGAATGACTTATACATTTTACAGAGTAATTTTACCAAACCTAGCCTCTTTTTAGACAAAGTGACATCATTTTCTCGTATTCCATGATATTTTTTACCAACTTGGCAACTTTTAGGAATGATGTAGGTCAAAACCTTCATTTGCTGGCATCTTACAAGTTTTGCAACCCATATAACCTTTATTGTAACTTTTACATACTGGTAAAGTCAAGTTAGGAATTCGGCGCCTATGTGGTAATCAAAAGGGAAACACTTGTGTTACCTGTTTTACATAAATGGTAGCATAGGAGGTGGGCACACTAACATTATACATATGTGTTGTTGTTCTTTTTTGTATTCACTATAGCTTATCTTCCATATATTCATAAGCTGTTCTCTTAAACATATTATTCACTAGAGATAACACTATCATGTAGCCACATCAGTCACCAGCTGTACAAAGGGATCACTTATATACAGGAAAATCCCTGATCAATTCTTAAATAACAGATAATGGTTCGATAAATACCCTACAGCAAAGCAGGCATTAATGTACACAGAAAATGTTTCTTATATGCATGGTATTTCTTCCTGTTGTAATAGTAGAAACCCCCTACACCTCTAGAATATATATACGTCTGTGAATGTATGGTAAAGGATTTACACAAGGACAGGAGGAAGGGGAAGCTCTCATCAAACACTTATAACAGACGGTGGGCCCTTCACGTCATCTAAGAGAGAAGGGAGGGCATTTTGAAAAGCAATATCTGCCCTCCATGCAAAACACTTCTTCATTGTTCAA
Organism: Lepidonotus clava; assembly: GCA_936440205.1. Classification (NCBI taxonomy): domain Eukaryota; kingdom Metazoa; phylum Annelida; class Polychaeta; order Phyllodocida; family Polynoidae; genus Lepidonotus; species Lepidonotus clava. Next base: position 26,585,941 of record OW387138.1, read on the forward strand.
AGTTCTAATCGTTTGCAACGATATTACAAACTGAGTACTTTTTTCAAAATACGAAAGAAAATAAGAATAGGAATCTGGAATTAAATCAGGGTTGTGATTACTTTTTGACAATTATCTTTTCCTCAAGTTACACATGTAGTGGCGGATGCATGTTTCAAGAAGGGAGAGGGGGGCATTCATGCACACATGTGTGGCGCTTTTCTCTCTTTGCCAAACTTGAGTTCTCACCAAAAGGGAGGGGGGCTACATGCCCCTCCCCCCATATGATTCCGCCCTAGAGCTTTGTTTCAATTAAAAAGTGATAAAGACGACGTGAAGGGCCCACTTTTCTCGCGGAGTGATCTGAGACTCACTTGTCCCCCGTCAGGTGGCGGGCCGACCCGGTAGGGCAGGGTGCCCGGGGTGGGGGCACTCAGGGACGCCTGTTTCCGGTACCGCCGGACGTCCCCAGCCTGCGGGAGGCCAACACGGGGGTTACACTTAGACACCAAGGGGGAGCACTATACACAGGCTGGGAACTATTGAGGAGGTATTACTAGGGCAATCTCCCTGCTTACGGAATAAGAGAATCAAGTGTTGGATTAATTACGTTTGAATCCCCGCCCTTCAGTGTACATGATTGCATCTTGCTAGGCCTATATTAGGACATAGACATACATAACATGTATCTCTATGATTAGGAGGAGGAACTCTAATTAAACGTCCTAACTTATTTCTTCCGTACCCATTTCATCCTTAATCAACTTTACTGCTAGGGATTTTACTTATAATATAATTATGTAATCGTACATCTCATACTGCAGGGACTACTTTCTGTATCGACTTGAATTAGATTTACCTCAATAACTTTAATTACCAAAAGGACTTTATCACCCCAGGGTATAGTGGAAGGGACAGGGATTAGGGTAACCGCAGAAAACGTTAAGGGCAGTTGGGGTTGCCAATAGGTTATCATATGGCTTATACTACAAAATAGTGAGAAAGAGGCAAATAGGCAATTGTGAACGGGCAGAAATGACTGGAACTACGTACATACCATTTAAATACACATAGTATAAAACCAGGAGGGGTAGATGCTATTTTATATTGGGGGGGTTCCAAGAGGGTAACCTTTTGTAATGGAACAAAACGTAAATAGTAACACTAATGTGCGGATTGATTGAGAATTTCTTGAAGTGACACGCGGTGGATAAGGTTAGAATTGGTGTATGTTCAAAGATATTGCGAAAATAGGACACATGGCAAGCAGGGAGAAGTTTCATGATTGATGAAGATCATGAATAATTATCAAAAAACATATCGTTTTAGGAATCATTCGCAAGGTACAACCTATTGTACATTGATTTATTGCGAATAGCATATAGGATAGTTTTAAGGGTTCTTTAGAACAACAATATGTTCCTTTTAAGTAAAGTAGGCCTAAATTGGCCCTTTTTTCTAAAGCTGACACGGTGACAAACATTGTGATGTAGGTGTAGGAGTAATGCTGTAAGAAAAAGTTGTTAGTTTCAAAATGAAGCAAGTCAGCGGTTAAGGTGGGCGTGGTAGGGCTAGGCTGAATTTACCTGTTTTTTGTGTCTGTCTTTGTCTGTACTTTGTATTGCAGGAAGTCCCTGTATGAGCAAAACACAGAAATGGAGAAAAAGATAAGAGTGAGGAGGAGGAAACTTTGTAGATTGACTAATGAGGTATTTATTTAACATGTGTCTGGCGAAGTTCCTATGATGTTGATTTTGTGAATACACTTTAAAATAATAAGAGTTCTAATACTCAAATAACAGGTTAGCTAATATGCTGTTATCTATTTAATGTGAAAAGTATGATAGGGATTACACATGATAACAACTATAGGCATCGGTAATGCTTCATATAAGATCATATGAAAATTGGAGACATCAAATGCTAGGACGAAATATAGTTAAATCTTAATTCAATCTTGTGTGAGCATAAATTTTCATACATACACCAAAGGTATACAATATTATGGGGCAAACACGTGAAAACACGTGAAGACAACCAACACCAGTGATAACACCTTGACACCAGTGAATTCCCATGACCACAGGAGGTCCTCTCATGCTCCAACAACACGGCAATGAAACTCAATCAGATTCCAACTTAAAGAACCTCCACTGTGAAACCTTAAACCAGAACCTAAACCCCTAAAGTAAATATACCGAAACCAAAAGGAACTCTCATGCCAAACTTGGTTTGCTGTAAACATGTAGCTTCCCTTGTAGAGAGGTATTCTTCTCACCCTTGGTCTGCACAACAGTCTTAGCAGATTTATCAAAATGATGCCAAAATAGTTACTAGTTTGCATAAACTATGAATGGAGCTCGTTGAAATATGATAACAAATTAAAAATCAAGAAACCATCATCATGTTTGGATATCTAATTAACGATCAAAAGCGTATGATTCTCAATGAGAAAATACCATTAATTGGGGGTAAATAAATACATTCAGTATATTTTAAACATTCAGTCTTTGACAGCCCCCCCTCCCCCACTACATGTTCACACGTACCAGTTCGGGCGGTGGCAGGGCGGGGGGCCCGGGGTCGGGGGCCGGGGGGTCCACCTTTTTAACGTTAGACGCGCTGTCACGGTCCTTGTTCCGTTGTTTCTTCTTCTTTTTCTTCTTCTTCCTGGCCCGAGGCTCCACCCACTTCATCTCGGGCTCCGACTCACTGTCACTGTCACTAGAGCTGGAGTACAAAGGGCAGAGGTCTTTTCTATAACACGTCAGGGGTGTTCGGAAAAGAATAGGGGATTAAAAGAGTAGAGGATTAGAAACGAATAGGGGATTAGAAAAGAATAGAGGATTAGAAAGAATATAGTATTTAGTTCATATTTATATTGATAATGGATTTGCAACAGTTGTGATGGCAAATCGATATTATGTGACTGGCAATCGGGTTCCAACCCTTTACGTATAAATGGTTAGATGAGGATTTGAAGGATTGTTCCGTATACACCCCATACAAAACATAACATAACCCCTTATTCTGTTCATAGTCTATGCTTTTTATGATAGGAACAAACTTTAATTTGTGACACCACATCTATTGATTATGCTTTCTCGTCTTTGGGTTGTTCTATGTAGACTAAACCTGCAACCAACAAAAGGGAGGGTTTTGATGTACTATGAATGGTAAGGTACTTATAGTGAGGGCAGGTTTTGGGAGGGGGTGGGGAGCTAAACAACGTCGAGTTTTTCGTCAGGGTAACACTAAAGGGTTTCTATTTTCTCCTTTACCTTGCTGTACTTCCAACACTGGTAGCGTTTTTCAAATGAACATAATCGGATTGGAACCATTACAAATACAATAAGGTCTACATCATACTGCGTTTGATTTTTTTCCATTCACTGGCTCTGTTTCCCTCATGTATGAATACTAACTTGAGAACACATAAAGGAGGTTAGTAAACGCAAACTCGAAAGGGTAGTCAGTATTCTTTGGATAAAATAAGCTTAAGTAACAGACCTTGTATACTTCAAGTAAGTATCATTTCTCTAACGTAATCAAAGGTTTAACGCTTCCGAGATAAATCTTTTACATCTAGTTGTAGTCTACACGACATGGAAAGTGCTTTCAACAAGAACTGTGTTTCAATCTAATGTGTATAGGCCTATGCATAGTTTAGGATATCCTTGTAATGACACCCTGGGACTTATTTACTGAATGACCTTAGCATTGATACTCAAAGTCTTCAGAGGGCAGACTCATTTCGGTCATAAAAGCAATGAGTATTCTGTTACATGATTATACGGATGTACTACTAGAGGCTGATATGATGCAATGGCAATAATTATCATCGTTGTTGTAAAAAACCTTCTCTATCATCATTATATTATTACTGGTATCTATAGTGTTCTAGTACCTGTGAAAACCAGGGGAAACACTGAAGATTAAAAGGAAAAGGAAATTTTAAGAACATTTTTCTGAGCGAGTAGTATAATCAAAGTGGGGTGATAACTCACTCCGACTCTAGGGCGCTCTCGGCGATCTGCAGCTGCTCCAGTATTCGCACACAGCCGTCTATGGTCTTCTCGGACAGCTTGTTTAACACCTGGTTCATGGCCTGACCCCGGCTGACCTCGGGCTGACCCCGGCTGACCTCACTCTCCCCCCGAGGCTGGGTGTCGGCGGGCGAGGCGTGCTGCTCGATGAGGTTGACGAAGTTCTGGGTCACCTTCTCCGGGGAGTTGGGTAAAGGTTTGTGGGCGTCTACCTGTTTCACCTCCCCGCACTCCACCATTTCTGTAAGGGCAAACACGGAGCGCGGTGTCATGGAGGGTATAGGGGGAGGGAGGGACGATGAGATAGAGACATAGTCAACGAAAATCTTTAACATGGATTTTGATCAAAAAGGGATTATGATAAAAAATAATAATCATAAGATTAAGAGGCCTATTATTTACATGTTATAATTGAATTCCTATTCAATTGGAGAAATTATCTTTACATGGTTAAATTGAATTTTGGATCAATTTCCCCGTTAGATGTTCCTCATGCAGCTCCTCATTATTTTTCTCCGCCCTCGGAAATTATTCAATCATTGCATTTATTGTATAATTTACGCAGGCATACGACGTCTCAGTGTCCTAGGGGTCCAGATCAGTCTGACTCAGCATACCTTTAAGTTTGTCCCGCCCCAGCTGGGTGGCCAGGCATGGCAGGTTGGGGGGCAGTAACCCGCGGGCCTCCAGGATCTGCTGGGTGATGGCCCGGGTCAGGTCCAGGATCACCTCCGACATCTTACTACAGTTAAAAGAAACCCCATTACATTCTTTGTTTTGACAATTATAGCTAAAGTTGCAGCAGAACAGAAAATAACGATGTGACTAAAGTATACACTTTAGATTTTACTTGATGAATAACATTATGCAGTGTATGCCTACTTAAAACGATATCGATGCGCAAAGAAATGTAGAAATTGCAAGAAAAGTGTATACATGTATACAATCAACAAATATTTTGATATATCACGTTTGTTTTCGTTCTGGAACCACATTATTTCTATCATGTGCCTCTGCATTTTCTACTAGATACTGAGCTGTGCCTCACGCTTTGTCGGCCTGTGCCCGCTGGTACTCGAGGACCACGTCACAGAAGGCCCGCCCCATGTCCTCCAGGTCCCGCGTGTTGAAGTGACGTTTGGTACCCCTGTAACACAGAAAGTTACCTCCATAGGGTATACATGCATAGCAAGAGCAACAAGTATGGACGTGAGGTAATCGGGTCACCCTGGGTCTGTTAACTAGGATAACGATGTAAACCAAAGCATGCTGATTTCCACCATTATTAATTCAGTAAGATATTCATGTGAATGTTAAGTGATCACCATGTGATCAGCTCTTACACCCTTATTGAATAATGTCACATGCATACTATATTATTCTCAACTTTTATTGACCTTCATTTGCAAATTATATCCTATCAAATGATAAACTGATCAACGTCATCGCGTCCATCTGCACACCTGAAGTCAACGACTAGTCCAATACTTGTAATGGTCTCAGTTGCCAAGCACCCCTACACCAAGTGTCAGTTACGCTTAGAAAGTGCCGACATTGCAAGGAGGAAAGGAGATGACTGCAAAGGTTATCAAACATAACTCTCCAGGGTCTAAATTTCATGGATGAATTCCAGGCAAGGCTATATTGTTTCAGACCGTGTAAGATAGTCAAACACTTATGAATAGAGTAATTCATGTAAGTAGCAGCACTGTTGTACGGATCGGAGGGACGGGGGTGGATTCTACTCACTTGCAGATGGTGGAGCCGCAGAAGGTGGCCTCCATGGTGAAGGAGTTGTCGATCTTCATCTGGCGGAACATGACCACCCGTCCCGTCGACTCCTTACACCGCTTGATCTGGAACTTACACCCGTTAAAGTTGAACTTGTCCGGCGCCTGAAAGGTACAGACATGAACGACTGGGTAAACATAAGTTTAAACAGTTCAAATTATATAGGTGCTGACATTGCCTAATTAAAATGACAACACAATTGATTTTCTAATATTTGTTTGTGATCACCCTCTCTTCTGATTTAAAGTAAGTAGTCGCCTCAGGGCAGTAGGATTGCACTTCTGTTCCGCTGACGGTACGAAATACTTATAAGATTGATAGCACAGGTGACGGATTATCTTATTTATATCCTGGCAGGGTTCAGTGGTCAATTCAGTTAAAGATAGATCAGGAGGCCAACAATTTATTCTCTGTGTGAGACACAATAGAACACTCATATCTCTGTTGCAAGACCAACTACATGTATCTTGATATAAGATATGCCAAAATGACCGAATATTATATCTTTTCATGCATATAAGTAACGGAAGTATGAGGTTCAAATCATGTATGACAAAGAAGTTCACATTTCAATACTTTTTAAACATGGGTATCTTACTGAGCCCTAATCCATTGGTTATGAATTATTTTAAGCATGTTAAACATTCTATTACAATTCTATAATAACATTATCAATAAGGGTTATATGCCATATTGGTATTAATAACATTGACCTGAGGCTTGCTATACGCCTTTGCAATGAATCTGGACCCTCCAACAGACACCAGGACCCCAACTCTTTTAGTGTGGAACCCATACCCCAACTCATTGGTTCAATCTTGACCTCTAGCAGGGCTTTACACTAATGAAAAAGGGTTATAGTCTACCTTTTGTGACATGAGCCAGGGGAAGAGCCGCTCCTGGAGGAAGGCCTGCGCCGAGTTGGCTCCGTTTAGGGTGTTGCCGCTGACGTTACACCCGTACATGAACACGTTCTGCTTCCGACTGTGGCCGTGCAGGTCGCAGTACACCAACACCTGGAGGGAGGGGGGAGAAGGGGGGGACTGGATTAGGGGGTTGTATAAAGATTTCTAAACTTAGCCTTATGTAATAACTACGTATCAGTTACATTACAGGTATGCATAGTTTATCTTTGAAAAATACCTTGATTAATCGGTATTACACATAGATTTTAAAAATTGGACTCACAAGGTAATTACCTATCACTAAGGTAGTTTTTCAGCATGAATCTTTAAAGATGGCCTTATGTTGCAATTGCACTAACATGACAACGACTGGTATGTACGCCTAGATTGTTAACTTACTAGTAATTACATAGATTAATGAAACTAGCCTTATGTGAGCCTTTTCTTTCAGATTTTGAAAGATAGCCGTGTGTGGTGATCAATCAGTACTTTTTTACGGATGACTATGCATTCATTACACCTAGATTTCTCAGGCTGGTCTGGTAAATACACCTAGCGTACGAAGGCTGTCCTTACGTCGTTCCACCTGAGCATGTTCTCCATCATCTGCTTGGTGTGCCAGATGGTCGGGAAGCTCTCCTTCCGGGGGTGGCGGTAGTTACGGTTCAGGTCCCGCCCGGCCAGGCTGCACCGGTAGTTGCCCACGATCACCCCGTCAGGGTTTAACATGGGCACGATCTTAAACACGAACTGGTTCCGCAGGTCCTAAAACAGAGAATTTTACAGAAGGATTGAGAGACAAATAATTATGTATTCTTTAGTATAGGAAGGTGAAATTGTCCCATGAGTCATGCCTAAGAAATGATTCATCGGTCAAGGACACAACACCTACACTTCAGTTCAAAGCGGAAGTCGATTGTCACTGCCATAATATGGCAGTGGCAATTAGATTTCAGTCGATTTAATGGTCGTCATGTTAAGGCTACGTTGCTCTTTCAACAATAAAAGTGATGGATTTTATTTGTTTATAATATCTACACAACCGTAGTGGGCAATATTTTCCTATGTGAATTAATCAATTTTTAGTAAATTTGGATACCATGGCAACCAAAAGGTAAATACTTGTTATTTTTCCATTATCTTCCATTTTCTATCATCATCATCACTTTAACTGTCTAAAAGTGAACTAATTCATAAGAAGGTGTCCTATTACATACAATAGATAAATGGAATTAAAAGTTAGAAGCTTAAAGTTCAATTAGTCAAAACAAATTATGTACAAGAATCCTAACTATAGATCCTATACCATTACATTTTTTGTTTTGTTTTCTATCCTTTTACTGTTTACCTTGGCGGTCTGGGAGGGCCCTGAGATGTAGTCGAGCAGGCCCCTCATCATCCAGGACGAGTTGGTCTCCCCGGGGTGCACCCTGCCCGTCACGATCACCGCCTTCTTCGTCTTCTGGTCGCCCGAGTCTATGGCGAGAGGTGCAAGCACAGATATATGCCAAGCAATTAGTAAAAATATGCCTCTCAACTGAACCTGTTCTATGATACTGTGCCAACAGAGAACGAGCTATTTCAGGTGTTTACTAGTTATCAATCGTTGAAAGTCAATTTAAAAAGAACAATCCATGAAGTTAAATTCAAAGTTATTATAACAAAACCTCAATTTATCCAAAATTATACTTACAGGATCAAAGATTCTTAAGATAATAATCGCCCCTGTGTCGACCTTAAAGTTCGGTTTGGAGAAAATAATTTTAGGCTCTGTTGCAAACTATGTTTTTTTTGTCAAATTTTGCTAAAACTGTCAGAATAAGAGTTATAAAAAGCTACAGTGTTTACCAAAGTTAGTAACTGTGAGAAGGAAACAACTGTTTCCTGCCCGCGTTTCACACATCACCTCCCTCTGCATGACCTTTGACCTCTCAGGGTCACTGAGCAGTGTCTCCAGGTCATCCTTGAGGTCGGAGTATGTGTAGGGGTAGCAGTGGGCCAGGTAGCACGTGTCGTCGGCGTTGGGAAATTCCTGAAATACACCAAGTGATACATATATAGTAATCAGCCAGGCAAAATCTTTTGTCAGCATTCGTGATCGGGATTTCTCTTTTTTGGGAAATAATAATAGTAAGTGCCTGTATCGACAGGGAAAATGTATACTTTGTGGGTGGATTTATTGAACACATTTATCAATAGTAATATTTTATAAATAGGTTTTTAGTTCTGCATAACACAACTGTGAATAAACTATCAACAACAATTGAAATACAATAAGTACAAGTCGGCTCATAGATAATTGTATGTATCGTCCATATGTGGGATGTCCTAAATTTACACATTTATCACATGAATATAACTGGACAGAGTATAATATTGAGAGAAATGGGAACTTACAAAATAGAAATGAAAAAGAGGAGATGTATTATGAGACTGTATGCATTCACGGGGAAGTTGTTAACCATTACCGCATCTGCAGCTCATTGCAGTCACAAGTCAACCCTTATTGGTGGACCTTCATAACACTTATTGCTCCCTACAAACGGTTCAGCATAGTACAATAACGGTCAGTATGATAAACTCTCAAATGCATGTGCTCAAGTGGGCGGTCTGTGGTCAAGAAGTAGTTAATTGGTGACTTTCTATTGACTAACAGGCAAATATGCTGCGACTAACAGGAGACTAATGGTGTAATGGCCGACAGAAGGTGGCGACTAATTGGTACTCACCATCTGCCACTCCAGCATGTAGTAGGCCATGTCACGTGACAACAGGGGGCACTGCAGGTTGATGAAGTTCCGGGAATAACTGAAAGAGGAAAGTAAGTCAACCGTGACATAATTATATGAACTCCCAGATTAGTCAGTGCGAATGTATGGATAACCTGTATGTATTAAAGAACTACGGTAAACGTATTGATTTTCGCGCTGTACATATTTTCGCGCATTTCGCGCACCACTATAAATATGACATGCGTGAATATTAGGATCATAATAGGGCAAATAGACTTAACTATTAAATGCGCGAAATCATGAATGCGCGAAAATGTGACTTATTTCTAGGTGCGCGAAAATATAGCAGCGCGAAAATATATACGTTCACAGTATACATTAATATGCACTACACAACTCGTTGATGATAATAACTACAGCAACAACAATCTTTTTTGATAAGGGCAACATTGAACTATTCAAATATAACATGACATAATGCAATTGATCATGAGACATAATTAATAATAAAACACGCAGGCAATACACATGAAACAGTATGTGAGATGTGTTTTTACAGCGATTAAGGAATATTATTTCGCAATGAAAATGGATATAAAATGATAACTTGATTCGGCTGTATCAGTATGACACTGTCTTAAGGATATATTATATATATACAAGTTAGCATTGCGAAAGTCCCTAACCCTGAGATTGAGGAGGCTCATAATTGAAAACATCGGTAACAAGGCAATGTATTGAATGTGGCACCTTGTGATAAACACAGCAACCGTTTAAACAGTAAAAACGACGGTTTGTCTGCATAATGATGACATTGATATGCATCTCACTCAGCTACAAAAAAAAGTGTGACACATAACCTGAAGTGAAAGCATATGCACATAATTCTATTAACGGATTATCAGGTGTAAAGGTGATTTTCAATATCAGGTCGGATTTATTTTAAGGAGCATGGGACATATTTGATGATAGCGTCATTCAATATTCCACCGTCTAGATCATCAACCTGAAATTGAATTAATCAGTTGCTCTACATGCACAATACTTTCAAGATCTACTCACTTTCTCATTTCGTCGATAAGATTTCTCTCATGACTGGATCAAGAACATTACATAATTGATGCATAAGGATGGGTTAGTATTCTGGGGTAATAGCATGTACAGAATACCGAATTGTTTGGAGCTTCTACGCTTTTGCAATAATTATGGACTTTAGACGTAACTATGGTTAGTGTGCACTGACCAAAAATAATAACGTAGACTTTATTCCAGCCCCATGAGCTAACGGGACAGTTAAACTCTCACTGGAATGAGGTGCGGGATCTGAAATTTGAAATTTCGCTTTGGACGCGGTGTCGCCATAGGTTTAGCACTGAAACGTCGCGTCAAAAGTATACAGATGATATATCGCGTCATTCCGGCCATAAAAGGCTGAATAGTCGTCGGCAACCTGGTATGCATTCCATAAAACTTTGGCGATAATTATCGCCAGTTAAAGCACTTCCATAAAAGATTGGCGATACTCAATATATTATCGCCAAGGCCTCAAATCAGTATCGCGGCGATAATTACAAAATATCGCCGTTTTAAAAATATATTTTTTCACAAATATTAATATATCAAAATATGTATATGTGAGCAAGGAAGAAGTCTGTAAAATTTAAGTTTGATCCAAAAAAAATTTGAACAAAAAAAATGTAAAACAAAAATTTTATGTGGCGATAACATTTGTTGGTATCGTGGTGTTTCTTCAACCTGGATTATCGCCATTTTTTTATGGAATGCCCTCCAGATCTGGTTATTTCCCCAGGAATATTTGTATGTACATAGCTAGCACTGTTCTCAATTTTACCATCACGTTTACTATAAGTTTTTTTTAAATTTAATTGAGAGTACTCACGTAATATGATGCCCCGTCCGAGCCCAACCCACGCCCTTCTTGGCGTTCTTCTCCGTGTATAACAAAGGACGCATACCTATAATGAACAAAAGATATCAATAATTATTGACGACATTGGATGGAAACAAAGTTAAAATATAGGTACTAGCGCATTCACCTGAGGCGATGCTAAAATACTATTTTGTTAATATTATTGTCACTTTCTTTTGTCATTAGAGAGTCGTGCGAAGTCATAAACAAGAAAACGCATAATCTTATGCTTTCATTGTATATTAACTCCTTATGATACAACTATAAGGTTTAAGATATGAATATAAGAAAGAATCAGTTACCATGGTTATAGAGACTGTCCTTTTTCAGCAGGTTGACCACTCTGAACTTGTAGGTGATTCCAGGTAAGGCGTTCTTTACCCGGAAGTAGTACCATTGGGTGTGACGTTTGGTGTAGAGGTCAGTCTTTAGCACCAGTTCATATTCAAACTGACCACTGCGTTAGAAAAAAACAACAGTAGAGTTGGATACGAAGTTACGCGTACACTAATGTTACAAAAACCATATCACTCTAAATACGAAGAGTATAGTCATATGACACTTTGACCTTCATGTTGTGTGGAATTAAGTGGTTAAGAACCGATCTATAATCCTAGTCACCAAACATGCTTTTGACCATTACCTTATTACAATGTTCTATCAATATTTGCTTCATTAGGTGACAATCTTTCTTAGAACCCCTTCTCTAATCCCTTAAAACGATGTGAGGAAAATAACCTCTTTTGACCCATTCCTTACCCGGATTTCAAGTGACTACAGGGTCATGAATGAATGGCCAATAGTTTGTTGTTGATGCAGATCTACCATTTATCAGTCCAAAAAGAGTTAAGAAATAATTATGCAAACAGCAGGAATGATGATGGTCCCATCCAGAAAGGTCCAACTGCCATTACTAAGACCACAATGGGTTGTAGGCATTTGCATAATGTATAATAAGAAAACCATAGGAAAACTAGATTCTGATCCATAACTAAGGATGCTACAAGACCACTGAAATAACCATGTTCATGAAAAAGCTTAGTCCAATCTCACTACTCGTTACTTTGTAACCTCATAATGGTAACCTACACTCGTCGGGCCTGACGGAGGTTGCCGCACTCAAACCGCGACTCGAAGACGAGGCTGGGACAGACGCCGTCCGGTAGAGGGGGCGGCGTGTAGTCTTTACTGCTCCTCTCCGAGTCGTACAAGATCTGTACCCCTCGCCACTTGTGTGTGTACTGGGTGTGCTGAGTGTCGATTGTCTTCTTACACGTCTCTGTGGAAAGAGAAAGAGGAGAGAGGTTACTAAAGGCATGCATTGTACGTTGCAGTAATATGATATAATTGTTGTAACCTAAATCGCTTGCGTGTACAACACGTTTTGTCCACATCTTTGGATGAGAAGGGAAAGAATGTATCATAGTTCAGTAAATAAATCCATGCGTCTCTGTGGGAAGAAGAGGTTAATAACATTTGTTATAGGCCTATTAATATTGGATCCATGTAATATTTCACGTGTGTGTAGGGCAATTATTTGTTGTCAATCGTCCTCTTTCTTGTCTCTGGAGGGAGCGCAGGAAGTGAGGTTAATTACAGTCTAGTGTATTCTTCTCAGACAGGATCTGTACCCCAAAAGTGTGTGGTTGTGTGAGTAGGCGGATGGGCTTTGGGTCGTTGACCGTCCTTTGAGCCTACATGAATCCCTCTGTAGAGGAAAGGAATAAGATGGAGCGACGGAGTAACACATAGCTTAAGCAGGCCTTCTCGGTTACAATTTCACTGTTATGTATGCCTATGGTCTCAGGTAAATGTGTCATACATTCCAATTTATGGTCAAAGGATTACCATAATCCGATCACGAATGCATCCGAGTCCCATAATCTAAATGTCAAATACAATATTTAGATGCCTATATTGATTCTAAGGAAAATATCTTTGACCATAAGGGACACGTAACATGGTCACACGAGGGCAAAGTGATGTGACTCACGATGGTCTATGAGGACACAGATACCTCTAACTCTAACTCTAACAATAAGGGACTCACCAACCATGCATGGGCATAAGGGGGCACCTACCTCGTACCGGAAGTGCACACTTACCATGGACCCTGAGGGGGCACACTTACCATGGACCCTGAGGGGGCACACTTTCCATGGACCCTGAGCGGGCACACTTTCCATGGACCTTGAGGGGCCACACTTACCATGGACCCTGAGGGGGCTCACTTACCATGGACCCTGAGGGGGCACACTTACCAATCCATGGACCCTGAAGGGGCACACTTACCATGGACCCTGAAGGGGCACACTTACCATGGACCCTGAGGAGACACACTTACCATGGACCCTGAGGGGCTCGGGGTAGGTGGGGGCCGTCTTGATGTGGACGGGGGTGGCCAGTAGCGGGCCGTAGTAGTGGCGGGGCCAGTAGGGACCGTACGGCCAGAACTTGATGTCAGCTGGCCGCGTCTTGTACTTGTGGATGAACTCCTCCAGTACCTCCTTGTACCGGATGTACGTCCGGGTATAGGCCAGCATACTCATTGTAACTGCGGCAGCCAGCAGCACAAAATCAGTCTCAGAGTTGGGTTACCTTATGGTAATATTCAGAGACATTACAGTCTGGAACTACGATCTCCATTGATATGTATAGGCCTCTTGTAGGTGCCATCTTACACTGGGTCTAGATGTAGGTGCGCAGTTTTATGTGTAGCCCTACCCTGGAGTGATCCTCAACTTATCAAAGATGGTGAAACTGAAGTAAGATCCTACACTGAGTGAAGCAAATAATCCCAGAACCACATTGGCCCACCATTAAATCCAAGTGTGAGACAGAGCAGAAAGGCCGTTTAGACAGTATACTCAAACACTAAGTTACTGGTGTCTGTGTCATATTCCCAGGTGAGGTTATATCCAGGCCCTGGCCATCATAAAAGGCAGGGTCCAAGGACCAGCAGGTTGTCCCTTTGATCCAGTTGTACCTAGGTTACCTTTGATATAGCATATTTTCACACCTGTTAACGTTGCTTCAACCATCCGACCGCAAACACGATGTAATCTACCAAGCTGCCTTCGATAAGGAGTTGATAGTATACTTCCTGTTAGGAATTAATCCCTAAGACCCCACCTCTGAGTGTCACTTAATTAGGTTGTCAGTTTGTGTATGACTACATCATACTGTACACTGACCGTGAACGGCAGTTAGCACCACTTGTCAAGCCACAGTGTTAAAATCACGGATGTCATAAATACCTAGCTTTACGCCCAACGTCAATATCAAGCCATAAGTCTTGTCGAATTGGTCCTGAGAATTCATCTAAACTTCATCAGATCATCGTTATTCCGTGCGTTATTGTCATGTAGCTTTTACTTTAGTAATAGCGTATGGCAGCGGGACTACTTTTAATCTTACTGAATTTGATAAGAAAACAATAACCAGATAACTGTCCTTATATTTCAAGTTGACGGGTCTTCAGAGCTCACTTCTCACGTAGGTAGCTCATTAAACCCAGTGACATGAGCTAATCTTGAGGTCCTTGATCGAATGGATGCTCATCTATTGGCCATTTATGTAAGCAAATTCACGAGTGTCGATACGTGCTGTAAGGTATGGATTATGTTGTTTCAGCAAAGTGAAACTTCGCTTTTCAATGCACATAGTATGTTCCTGCCTATATCAATGGTTATAGGTTTGTTTGCATATCTGAAGATATGACCATGGCCACTAGTGTAGGGATATGAATAGCAGAAGTAGTTGTGCTGAGGTATACTCACGATACGTGAATATTTCAGTCCTATGGTGTATTCAATGACATATATATTTTAGTGATAGTGCATTATTTTATTTCTATAGCAGTGCATATTCCATTGTTATTGTGTATTCAAAAACAATGAATTTGAATACACAACCTGGTTTTATGGTATTTAAATGTTGTTACTCTGATACTTATGATAACTCAGTTCAGGGTATACGCGCTTCAATTTTGACAGGACACTATATTTATTTATAGAATAATGCGCATAAATATTATGATTAACCTTGTCGTCTCAGTCAGGTAGAAGGTGTAGTGCGGGGCACCACCCTCAGTTTCCTCACTCTCCTTAGGTCCATGGTCCGTTCGGTGAACTCTACCCTCGGCGACCTGCCGCCACCCCGGGCCCCACCCGGGATCTCGGGCAGGGCGGGCCTGCCGAACGCCCCCGAGAGGAAGCGGTCCACCTGAAGGGCAATGGACGCTGTGTGGGGTCTGGACCCCCGCCCTGACCCCCGAGGGGTCGCAGTGACGCTGCAGGTTTCTCTAGGGGTTCCTCTTGGAGTCACTCTTTTCTCTTCATCCAGCCCTTTGGTATTTACATAATCCTCTGATGACCTATCGTCTGAATGGGTTGGCTCATCTGCCAAAGAGGACTGAGATGCATTGCACTTTTTGAGGCATAGTGTAGTTTTAGGTCGGAGTCTGGTGACTATTAAGGCCTTATTATCGTCTTCCTTTAACGAATCAGCCCTCGGGCTGGGTAGCAAAGCTCTCCTTGTGTTTGGTATCACCCCGTCCTTAGTCCTTGGGCTCAGCAGCAGCGTCCTAGGACTTGATAAGGATCCGTCGGCCCTATGAGTAACTAATTCCACGTTAGACCTAGGGCTTGGTAAAGACCCATCAGCCCTAGGGCTTGGTAAAGGCCCATCAGTTCTAGGGCTTGATAACCCCCCCGCGGTTTTGGGTCTCGCGAGACTAGAGCCGGGACGAGAAAAGGCTGCGCTGCGCAGATAGAGGTGCGCAACGGTCATCCTCTTCCGGTGGGTGTAGCGGACGCTGCTGACGTCATCGTTGTCTATTTCCGGTATGTTCTGGACTATTATGGTCTGTTTCTTAGTCTCTGACGGTTGGTCCAAGTCGTCGCTGAGCCTTAGCTCCTCCTGGGGTGGGAGCAAATGGTGTGAGATATATGCCAGTATTATACTTTAATTGTATCAAGTTTAATCTGAATTAGTTTACTTATCACTACTTCATTATCATAAAAAGTATTTTTTCCTACTACATGTACTTTTAAACCCCATTGGCAGCTTTGGTGAAAACATTACTTCATTATTTACTGTGTATTCTTACGAATGAAAGTGTGTCCTTTTATATGTAGACAGACTTCAACAATAGGAGTAATTCTTTAAATCATTGATTCCACATCACACTTTTATAATTTGTAACATGAAGATAAGTCATGTATTTGATTTGCGCAAAGACATTTGATCTTATCTAAGACAAAGTACATGTTCTAGCACACTATATTTTATCTTCCTTCTTAATAATATGTTGTTATCTGACTCAAAGACTTCTCTCATTCCTGGGTTGCTAACACTCCTGTTACATTTTGTAAACTATGAAGACTAAGTAAACTGATATCTCAATCCATATGTTTGATTCACACAAAGAATGACACATCTTTTGAAAATTATGTTAAACCTTATAAAAGTTTATAGTTGTAATAAGGATGTGCTAATACATTTGTCAATAAAGCAATTTACTCTTACTATGTCAAGTCAATACTGATGTAGTTCCTAAAGACCTAGTCCTAGAAATACATACACGTTTACTATAGTTTTTGGATTTCAGGAATATGGCTAGTGTGTCGTTCAAATTCTAATAGGAGATTAGATTTATGACAAAATATACTCACCATACTGAAGTAAGTTTGATTCTAAACCTTGCGTTCGGGGATTACAACGGAAGTGTTAGCCCAGATAACTCAACGGCTAACACACATATTCGTCGTTATTTTTCTCTGGTTAAACTGGCCTAAGCGCTGCCCGAAGTTGAGTGTTGGAGGGGTCCAGTGCCACTAAGCAGAGACTAAACACCTGGGGACATGTAGTCACTATCTCAGAGTGTCAAGTGAGTGTAGGCCTCAATTCCAAAGTCAGATCAATCTGTGAGTATTACCTCCCAAGGGTAAGATATACCTCGGACGGATCATAATCACTGCCTGTCCCTGCTCCCACATCCCATGTCCCTCCAGGCTCTCTCAGATATCCTGACTCTCACCAAGCCTCGCGCCTTCTCGTTACCTCGAGATTTAAGGCCCACCTGACGTTTGGCCCGGTGCCAAGTCCCCATTCTAACCCGTCGGTGAACAACCCCAGGCCGGCTGACCCCCGCCAAAAGCCTTCCGCGGCAAATTTGTAACGTCAACATTGTTACAAGAGCAGCGGCCAGTGTGTGGACACAGGACGTTTATAAATACAGGGAGCCCTTAGAAAACACCTTTTGACCAGAAGCGTTTATGAAGCTATGCCAACACCTACAACTAGAACAGAAAATCTTAAAAGAATAGAATTAGTTCGACATAGCTGGAAATGGCACGTTTATTAAAGAAAATGATATAATAATTAAAGCACAATTATTTGAATATAAATTATTCAAGGACACACAACATGTACAATTTGTGTGGCCTCTCCTGCTGTTTGCCGCGGAGTTAAGGGGCGTTCAGAAGTGTCCAGGGCCTTACACAGAAGTGGTAGTGGTCAGTGCTCATTACACACCTGTTTGACTTGACCAGGGATGTTGACCCACGGCGCCTCGACCCCTCACCACCCCAGCCTACTGACCACTAATCTCATGTGAATATTTGTGATGCTCTGTTTTTACACATGGACCACGCGCTCATTGTCCGGGCTAACTTTTCACGCCCTTAGTGCCGTTAACATGGCCACACTCTACGACCACCACTTTCATGCTCAAACAGATTGCATTTGTGCTGATTTTTATGCTGATTGCATATGAAAAGATCACACTAAGGGAAAGGTATTGATTATATGAGGCAATAATAACCTTTCCTCCACACTGCACGCAGCCTGGTTGCATAATTGGCAGTCCTAAATTATCAATGCCACTTAAGGAATCATTTATGGCGAAAAAAGTAGTGATGCTCCTGATAGCCATTTCCAAAAAATAAGATATTCATTGTCTTAAAGTACATTAAATTAGACAGGAAAGGCCTGAGCTGCCGCAGAATATCACTCTATGTACATGCCATACTTGATTTTGACAACATACTGGTGTCTTTTTTTCCACGTTGTCTGCACTATTTCTAGCAGGAAACAGCAGTGCCTGTGATAAAGACCTTTGCTTGACAGCTTTGATTACAAATTATAAGTTCTAGAAATTTTCCCTTCAACCTCAACATTATTCTGTACAATGCGAGGTAATTTGAAGATAAATATCTCACGAACTGCACATCGTTTGTCAGTGATCTTTGAGTATATTAGAAACTATCTGTCTATAAATGCAATTTATTGGCATTGGAATGTTGTGGGGATTAGCCCCATAAAATAGTTTTATGCTGGCTTATGTGGATAAAAAACATGTGTGCAAAATGCATAATAATAAATCAAGGGTTCAAAGTCTGCCTTAATTTCTAATAGAAGTAAATATATTCCGAAGAAAATTACTTTGCTGCTGCTGCTGCTGATCTATGATCTATGTGAAACTCCTGTTAATACCTAATCATTCTTTCTGCATTTTTATTGAAAGCTCTTGCTCCCATTCGGAGTAAGGGTCGCTAATACTCGTCGTTTTATAGTGCCTCCTGATTTTATTAGTCAATCACCCATGGCAGTTAATCTTATGTGAGTAAACTAGACCAGTGGCGCTTCCTGTTGAATATAATGTAAAGGCCGCATGTATTTTATGACATTAACCCACGAACCCCGCATACACAGCTGGTTCATCAAATAAAAAATCTTATTTCTATGCTAAACTCCACAAAGTGTAATTGCACATGTTGTTTATATTAACGCTGTTGATTGATTATTCAAAATATCTGTAAGCATGACAGTCAAACATAATTTGAGCTTCTGTTTAAGGGCCTAGCAACACGAGTGGAATCAGAAATCACTATTTTTTTTATGATTAAGTATATTGAAAGTTTATGATTGAAAGCTGCTGGATTACAACGGAAACCGGGTGCTATATAATCCCGATTTTAACCAGAATAAATAGCTTTGAAATAATAAACTTTGAAATAATAAAAAACAGACTTCAATGTTAATAGGTTGCATTCATCACAACAAATTTCCTGAGTAAATTTGGGTTTCTTAAAATGGAAAATACTACTGTTATTTTTCGTTAGCCCAAAATCTATGTTGCTTCGGTGTAATAGTTCTGAACTGAGTATATAGCCATTCAGGTTGTGAGTGCATCGAGGTCCACTGACGATAATATGGCCTCCCACTCTACCCTGTCGGAGGAACTCCTCCATAGTTGACCAATCTTTCCTCAAAATTGTGTAGCAGAGTACTGTCTTTAACAGCCAAGGTAAGAATTTGAAGCCGTGCCCAATGGCAGGCAATTGAGGAAGCAGGACTAGACAGGAGTGAAGAGAAGGCATCAATAGCAATTGGTATCATTCCCATCGTAACACATTAACCCTTTCCTGACGGCCCCATAGGAAATCGATCATATATGATCGATGGTCATTAATTAGGCTTCAGTTTCTAGAATTTTCAAAGCTCAATGTTAATTTTTGGATTATGTATACTAGATATCTTGAGAAATATATATGTAATCATGTTATGGTCATAAATACTTCAAAATCAATATTCTGACACTTTGATACATGGTATATTGGGCAAATTTGACATTTTATTAAAAGGGCCACCTTTATTCTCCCATAAAAGATTAGAATATTTAAGATTAAAAAGCCTTTATAATAATTCTAAACATATTATTTTAATTCTAAATTATCATAACTTGCTCACAATTTTCATAGGTAAAGACTTTGTAAACTTGAGCAACGTTTTCTTTAATTTGCTTTAGGCTTATTTCAAAATTATTCAACCCATTTATTCTGAAAAAATGGTCATAAATCAGCCATATTCATGCAAATTCAAGACGGCCGCCCATTAGATTATCCATTTTTATAGTTTTGAACTTTATTTTCAGAATTTGCTGAAGCTATGATCATTTGATAATTTAATACGGTGCATAACCATTCAGTAAACAGATGTTATTGATAAATTTGAAAATTTTTCTTTTATTATTTGCATTTTCACTACTTTAATTACAATTATTGTTATGAATAACTGTGAATAATGAAAATTTCATGACTTTTTGAGTATGACAAGCCCAGCATCCTGTTTACATTTGGAACATAAAAAATAAGCAAGTTATAAAAATAGGATACCAATTGAGAGAGAATAATCTGGAGAACAACTTATCAATTCACTTTTTTTCTCTAAAACAAATATTTCTTGTGATTTTGGGGCATTTTTAAGAAAATTGACTTAAAATTACAGATTTTCTCAGAAATTTCATTACTACTTAATACGTTCTATGGTTACCATGGCAACGGAAATTAAATATTTGAATATATTTTCTAAACCCTGTTATTATTTGTAATATAATGACATAAAACATTATGGTCAAATGCTCTTCTAGAATATCATGATCAAGAAGTAAAATTGTGTGTGTACATTGTCTTTCATAAAATCCGTTTTGGTGCCGTCAGCAAAGGGTTAATGATTGAAATCAACCAACTGCCTTTCAGCATTTCTATCCGAGATTATCTGGTATTATATATCAATTCGTTCATATTTTTTGCCAAGCACTAGAATTGAATGCTCCGCTCATTTTTCCGTGATTCCACACTGTCCTGTTATAGTATATTATTGTACTGATGCGGGTGTCAGTTCATTAGTTAATTTTAGCCATCTTGTGGAGAAAGCAATCTCAGGGCTAAGAGTGTAACTCTGTGTAGAAGATGGAGAGTGTAGGCTGCATCATAGGACTGGTTTGAAATAGTGTTAGGGGCCGGGAATGGCCAGAGTGTATAGTGCATAAACACATAGCTAACATCTCAGATAAGGTAGCAAGGCCACAGGCTCTGGTTACTGTTGTGGGAGTCAGTGGACCAGCAGGCAGGAAAGTTAGGAGCATTGGATGTGTGGGTTGAGTAGACAATAGCCTCTTTGACAATATTGTGATTGTCAATGGGAGTGTAGTGACACAATCAAATGTTTAGATTAATAACTACTATCCTTTCACATGAGTGTTTGTCACCTCTTAATGGTGATCTATATTTCAAGATGACCTACAGTTAAGATGAAAGGAAGACTGCGATTGGAAAGAGCTAGCATATTGGAATAATTAACAAGACATAATAATTAAAGCAACCCTACGATTAACAGTAAATTAAAACCATATAGTTCAGTATCATGTATCATAGAAATGAGATTTGACTTCCCAGTTTTGTTCCCTTGTCTTATCAATCTGAACTGGATTCTGGGATCTTATACTACCTTACTTATCAATCTGAACTGGATTCTGGGATCTTATACTACCTGTCAAGTTCATAATAAAAGGGATTGCGTGTAGAGCAAGGCGCGGGGGGGGGGCAATAAGCAGCTGTCATATTGTGTCCGTCTGATCAGATTTCCATGTCTGAACAATTATGTGATTTTTGAAAAGCATGAAAATATGTTTCAGTCAGGCAATAGCTTCAAACCAATCAACCCATGTCTGTTTCTAGAACAAGATTGTTATTCAAATAGTAACATTTTAAACCAGACACATGCACAAACCTTCGGAGCATGTGTTTCTGGGATAGCCTGAGGCTACATTCTGCCTGTAGGGAAATGTGCATGAAATTGTTCCAGGATCCAGACATGTCCTTGCATCTAGAGAACTATTACAAGGCAACATGTCCTGTATAGTGGGGAAGGGACATGGAGCACACCAAGTACTAGTAAACTTGACTAATCTAATATATCTAGGCGTTTAATCTCCCCCACTCCAACCTTGCTTAACGTTGTTTAACATTCAGTCCAACATATTTGTATAAGGAGAAAACACCGGGTCGACTGTACTAAGGGCCTGATCCTGCCTGCTAATTGTTCAGTATGGTGAGAATGTTTTGACTAAATTTAAAGAACTATTTTTTCATGAACTTGTTCGGTAATAATGAATATTTTAGCGATATTTCTAAATAAATATAGTGGATTTTTGTTAACATTCCCGAAACTGTGTGTAAATGCAGAAGAAACCTTTCAACAGGTAAAGTGTGATGTGGAACAATGATGATTTGTGTTTGTCGTTATGGTCTCTGAAGAAATATCCCCTCATTCCCTGAGGGTAGGCCTTACCTTCATAAACGTCTAGTCCAGTCAAGTGTAAACATGGTTAGTAAAACATTAATCAAAATTCTCCTCTTGTTGCTATTGGGTCTCTTGTCAATAGGGTATTCCAGGTCTTTTGTATTTCCTCAAAAACTCCTCCGAGGATTCAAAGTTAAGCGAGTGGCCTTATGATTTCTCCCGTGAGATCCTTGGTAGCGATAATGACCTTTCCTCCTGTAGATAGTTGTTGCCACTAACGTCCCTCCATGCAAGGAAAAAACTGTGTTAGGTCCACAGAGGAGGGGGTTCCGGTTCCTTCGCGCATGCGTTGTTGGTTCATGTTGGCCCTAGCGGGGAACAAACGCTGTGTTTGTTGGCCTCCAGTGTTTGGGCAAACAGCCGACGGAGGCACATAACGACTCGGGCCAAAGGGCCAAAGTCTATGTATCATTACATGCACAGATATTGGCATTGCTTAATTAGCATCCTATCATGTATGCTGAGTACAGGGTTAGCAAAATGTGCAAAGAGAAATAATGATAAAGAAAGACTGAAGAAATAGTAATGCAAATTAGCATATATATCTGCATGGTTATAAATATTAATTTGTTAAACAGTGCATTGTAAAAATGTCTCCAACATAGCTTCAACAATAATTCTATTATAAGTAATGGGTTATTCATTTCCCTTTGATATCTCAAAGTAGTAATGAATAAAATGGTAGTAATAAAAGCAAGGCAGTAATAATTAAAATGCTTTTCTGAAGAATGATCCGCCATGGATTTAAATCATCAAACACGGTTGGATCATTTATACAGCTGGTAATCCCGGCTGGGCTAATCGCATTCACTCGACAAATCAACTCGTATGTTTACCCCTGCCGGGCCAGGCGGTGTCCTTCTCCGCGGTAAATCACAAGAAAACATCATCAAAATGCGTGGCCAAACAGAGCGGCCTGGCCGTGAGTTTATCGCCCTTGTTCCGCCCTGACCACGGGCCAAGACCAACACCCCGGGCTGGCGGCCTTTTGTCCGGGCCGGGGCTCCCGTGTTCGGGTCGGGGCCCTGTTATTTCGGACCTGGGCGGGGGTGGCGGAGTGGGCAGTAGGGCTCAGGGGTTGGTTTATAGCGGGTAGGTGTGATATATACAAACTGCACACTGAAGGTGTTATATTTTTTTAAATATGGAACTTTTGTGGACTAGCTCGGAAGACTAACATCTTTAAAGATTGGGGATCTGTGTGAAAGATGATGCATTAGAAACAAGAAGTAAAAAGGTAGCATTTTCAGATAGAAGTTACGTAATGTTGTAATAAGTGCAATCAATCCATCTGTGATGTTAAATATACACGTTTTGAGGATAAATCTTTCTGTTCCACAAAACCAATACACAGTTCTTCTATTGAGGACGATGGTATTGTAAATCAATGAGCGTATATAAAGGGACCTTTTATAAGTATAGGGAAATCTCCTTTTGTCGGTACTTATATCAAACGTTGTAGTCAGGAAAATACCCCAAATGTGGGATTCGGGGCAAGACTTATTGCATGGCATTCTCTCGCGTTTTAATTAACACAAAACCTTTTTGATGAGTGGTACCAATTAAGAGTGTTATGTGTCCCCTAGTGGCAGTTTTTAAGAGACGGTGGCGCACCCTGAAGCTTTGAGTGTATACTTTCCTCGATGGGTATTTCGGTCAAGACGGAACAATTCTATTCTTGGTCAGGTGAGG
This sequence comes from Lepidonotus clava, assembly GCA_936440205.1. Taxonomy (NCBI): domain Eukaryota; kingdom Metazoa; phylum Annelida; class Polychaeta; order Phyllodocida; family Polynoidae; genus Lepidonotus; species Lepidonotus clava. Next base: position 26,610,164 of record OW387138.1, read on the forward strand.
AAAGACCTTGGAATACTTTTTCTGATAAGGGATTCCAGAATCTGAATGATTACCACTTACCAGTCAATTTAGTTTTAACTGAATATGTATATCTCACTTAGGATTCTTCCTACTAGTCTCGATTCCAGCTTGACGCGTTTGTAGGAGTGAACTTAGGTGTTTCAAATTTTAGCCATGTACACGGTTTCAAGACTAACGATGCAATGTACGCAATGTAATTTTTTTAAAAAAGGATTCTTAAAGCAACGGTTCTATTATTTCAATAACAGACCTAAATTTGATCATCAAGTTTTGAAATAATGCCGCCACTGCGTCCGCATATTCAACATAAATATCATAGACATAAATATACTTTAGTCAATCTTAAATATTATATGTCATCATGTTTTGCCGCATGTATAGATAAGCAAAGGGGCGATGACGCCTTGCGCGTGACGTCGGACCGAGACGGTTGAAATTTGAAATTTTTGAAAATCGCGCAGACGCGGCGTATTAGTGTTAAACCTACGGCGTCACCGCGTCCGCACGGAATTTCAAAATTTGAAACTTCATTTCTTCAAAATTTGAAATTTCGCGCGGACGCGTGGTTTTAGTGTTAAACCTACTGCGTCACCGCGTCCGCACGAAATTTCAAAATTTGAAATTTCATATCTTTTCAAATTTTGAAATTTCGCGCGGACGCGGGATATCAGTGTTAAACCTATGGCGTCACCGCGTCCGCACGAAATTTCAAAATTTGAATTTTTTTATATCTTCACAATGCTTATTTTTGAATGGCTATGATTCGCGTAGACAGGTATTCTATTGCATATTGACATAGTTGATATAGTGAAATAATGTCTCGTTATCAATTTTAGTTGTTTATAGCCCAATGTTTTAATCTGTAACAGTGGGCGATATACCTGCAAATCCTCACACAATATCCAATTGAACTTTTGTATTCGTGCGTTTCTTCCTGGCTAATACAACGCCTTTTATAATTGTAACTCTGGTTACTTCCGTCAGGACGACATTCACAAAGCGGAAGCATGACATATTAAATTAAGTCTCGGACGATGCCGCCAGGAGGACTAAGGGGCTGCAGTTCCGGATTTGACCTGAAACTGAAACATTTTTGGGGGGCTATCTTTTTGAGAGAGCTCTGCATCAGAAAATTTGTTAATGTACGGAGAAAACCTGAAATTAAAAAGAACATTTTGTGGGGATGTGGACATCAATCTACACATCCCAAGACATTTACCATGTGGATAAAGAGTATGGGGTTTGACGTCATTTGGAATGAGTATTTTAACAACGATGTCAATAATCTTGTTTCAATTATACCAGACAAAAAAAAAGCCCACGATGCATTTTCATATGGCATGCAGACAAATACATATAACTCAAGGTCAACAACTGTGAGGGTGCACACGACCTACATAAAACGTGGGCGCTAATTCCTCACATGCTATTTAGTGACTATCAATTGAACTGTTGAACTGACAAAGACAACATTTTCCTGTATCACGTATCTGATATCTTACTTACTATTTTGAAATTGCGAAATATTCAATCGTGAGTTAAATTGCTCACTCTACAGTCGTGGATCCGGCTTTTTTAAACAGGTGGGGCCACGCTAATAGACAAGAGGGGCTCATCCCCCTTTTTCATCTTTTGAATTTTACATTAAACTACAAATTTACATTTACTAAATTTGGCAAAAAAAGAGTGTTACTCCTTTACTTTAGACCGTGTCTTAATACCTTAAAACTGTCCTTACCTTGTCCGTAGACGTAGAAGTGCTCGGCGGCCGTCTCCAGGCCCCTCTTCAACACGGGGGTGGGGTGCAGCGGGCCGTAGTCGGCCGGCCAGAAGGGGCCGTGCTCGTCGCGCACGATGCCGTACCTGTCTGTGTACTTGCCCCCGCCCAGGGCCGTCACCGCCGACCCATCAGGTAACCGCCCCGTGCGTAACGCGTCCGTGAAGGCGCGCCGCGTGAAGGCGTAGTAAAACTCGTGTTTCTCCAGCTCCGACAGCGCGCCGAAGTTGGACAGTGCCTTGGTGGCCACGCGGGCGTAGTGGGTGTGGTTCTTGCCCGCCCCCCAGGCCCCGCCCCCGGTGGGCGGGGGTGAGGAGGGCGGAGAGGGCGGAGAGGGGTCCGTGTAGAGCTGGTCCAGGCCGAACCTGCTGCCCCCCGCCCCCAGCCGGTCCAGGCTGTACGTCGACTCGGTCATCAGCTCGGCCATCCTCTTCTTGGCCTGTAACACTCTCCACCGTTGGTTCTTGACGTACTCCCGCTCCCGCTCCGTCAGGTCGCGCTCCACGTGGGCGTTGAGCGCCTCCAGTTCCTCCAGGTCCCGGTAGGAGGCGCCGGGGGCCGGGTCGCCGCCCCCCCTGGCGGCCTGCGGAGGAGGCGTCTCCAGGGCCTCCCTTACTCTCCGCTCCAGGTCCTCCTCCATCTGACGACGGATCGCCTCCCGCCATGCGTCCTCGTCTGTGGGGGGAGAGTAGAAAATGAATTTAGAGATTAGGATTTTGATGTGACACAATGATTTGGTTGGTTGGTTATTGGGGTTTAATGCCATAGCAACATCTAGAGTAATATCACGACAAGAACAAGGTTTGACAATTCTGTTGTTGATGATAGTATCTCTGGAATGAACGAATCTATGAGAAGATAGAGACCATATCCCTACACATTTACCGAGGCAGGTGTTCTTTAATGTGCAGGGTCCCATAGGTAGGGCCCTGCACACAACAGCCGGTGGCCCACTAGGAGCTTTTGATGACCCTGTTGTTGTCACAGGGAGACATGCAGAGGGGAGTAGCAGCCAGCCCACCTCAGCCCAGCCTTGAACCCGGGCCGCCCGCACAACAGACGGACACTCTAACCACTACACCACCCCGCATGCCTTGTGACACAATAATGTCAGTTAACTAATGTTATTGTGCTGAACATTTCTGGGCACAGTAGACATAGTCATGGACGACTGACTATGTTACTGTGATGGCAAATGAGGTGTTAGTTTCCGTTTTCCTTTTAGGGTCGGCGTCTAGCCGCAGTCCGACCATTCCCAATGGTACGAGAGAACAGACCAGACAGACACGTGCACTTACTTAAATCATAGAGATACATAAGATGTCTATGCTCAAATTCAAGACACGGTCGCAGGGCTGCGAATCGGGCATGGAGGAACGATCGAGGAAGTGAGGGTCTCAGAGTTGTGCCACGCGCATGAAGGTGGATAAACCATGAGGATAGCATGAGGATAAGCCTAGCATGAGCTCTCTGGTTCTATGCCAAAGCAGACTGGGGTGGGGTGCAGGGGCATGCTTGGTCACAACAAAGGGAAGTGTCACCGGGTTTCATGCTATTGTGCGGTTGATTTCTAGGGGCTTGGCATTGGGGGGTGTCTGACGGACTGTTGCGAAAAATAAAGGGGTGGTAGTGTGCTTGCCAGCAGCCTGTGATGATCGCCTAATTTGTGTTCTCTTTCTTGTGCCCCGAGGATCCCATTCTCGTACCTTTATTTCCTAACTTCTTAATTAATTTGGAAGCCCTAACTTGGTCATCATCGAACCATTTGCATCTATGAAGCCAAAATTCTTGATCCCTTAAGTCTCATGTTCATGCCCAGAAGAAAGAGGTGTGAATACAGTGAGTATCATAAAAGGACTGTTTATATTGTGTAATCTCACTCTTTAAACAGGTACATTTTGATACATTTTCGTTTGATCATTGGTTGATTTGGTACATGGCTTTTTGTGACACCACTTCCAGCTGCATGTTATTTTGTTCATTGAACCAATTACCTTAACTCTTGTGTTGACACGATGACATGACCACATATGCAAAACATGTCATTCACCTTATGATAAGACATTAACTCATTGTTCTGCCTGCTATTATTCTTTAACTCTTGTGTCGATACATGAATCACTTCATGGATTCATCACATTACTATAGTCAAATTGTGTTAGTCATCCTGACTAGTTTGAATTGTGGCATAGTCATCAAATTTAGTCAGATTCATTGACAATGATAGTCAAACTGACTAGGTTTTTGACAGGAAGGTTCATTATAACGTTCAAGTAAACATGTGGTTGTATATGCATAATATTATTGTGTAAAGTGCTTTATGAAGAAATGGTACATTACTGGAACTAGTTTTACACCTTACAAATTTGTAGTTTGTTTGTGAAGAGAAACACATATCTATGTGAAGAGGGTTTCAGGAAAATGAGTCAATACGTTAGAATAAAAATTCCAACCTAAGTCAAATGTGATTATCTATATAATTAACCTTAGTCAGAACTGACTTGGACAATTGAGTTGATTTAGGCCACAGCAATTTAACTAACAAAATTAGCAACACTTGACTAAAACATTTCAACCCATAAGGTTCTCAGTGTATGTTGATATGCTATTGGAGAAATAGCGGATTAGTTGAGCATTGGTTGCTTTATGTCCTATTTCACTGCCAGGGTCATATAAAGGATGGGGACGGTGATCATATCTAGGCCTAAATGTGGAGGTAGACACCCTGCCTGTACTATCTTACTGAGGCGGCATTCCTTTACTTCTCCTACTTTATAGCCACAGTGTAATAAGGACAGGCCTGTGAAATAACTGTATATCCTTACTGGTGAGAAATATGAAGTGATTAGTGGGGGTATGGAGGTAGTTGATGAGAATGACGCACTATTCTTTCGAATGTCATTTTGAGGTGATCGGAGAGGGGGAGGATATCCATAAGTAACCAATCTAAAGTCGGTATTCGGGATATGACGGAATGATAATGGAAGGAGGGATTCAATCAGCTTTGGGACAACTTGCAAAGGCGGTGTTGCAACAAGTAACAAGTATAACCATGGATTTACAATTACGATTGAGCTAATAAGGAACCTTTGATACATTACTCCAATTTACCTATTGTAAACCCACAATTATTTGGGCATAGATAGTATAAGCGTGGAAATAAGTAGTATAGGGAAAGGGAACGTCCTCCCAGTCTACCCTCCACTCATTTTGCCATCTTTTCACTTCCCCGCCTACATAATCTGATGGAGGTCGTAAAAGCTCTCGTAACTGATCCTCCTTGCCCATAGATCAGTTAATATCCCCAACATAGGACCCCAGGCAATGATTCTGAGTTTTATTGACAACACCTATAAAACATGGGGGAAACATGTGCTACCCTTATGAATGTAGTCCTGCACGTTAAAGAGTTTGCTATATAAAGCTATACGGAAATCCTGCTCAACTGGCACTAAACCTTTTACCATAGCAACTTCTACATAACTCTCCTCTTTCCCAATACGTAGGCATTACCTTGGCCGGCACGATGTAATGCCTTGTGCCCCCGCATGGGGCACGCTATGTGCCAGAGATATCTGAAAATCTTAAACAAACTAAAATTATGATACTTCTCAATTATATAAAAAAAAAGCTGAACTTTCTCATCTTAAAAGGAATAAAGAACCACGGTTCACCCTTGCAAAATGTTGTGTCAAGGTAATAAAAAGTGCCCATATTGGTTATTGGTGTTTTTTAAAACAACGTTCTAGTTCAAAAGTGCCCATATATTTTTAACAATGTTGTAGATTGAGGTGGTGGTCAAGAGAATGACGATTAGACGGTGTCCCGCATTAGTGCCTCAGACCCGTGCTCTATCACAGTCCCAATGACAACAGTAGATAAAACACGCGGGTGTGGACGACCCCACGTGGTGGGTTACTCACACGACCTTTGTGCGTAAATGACCCTGCATATATACCTGCGTACTGCATGTGTTCATACCTAAAGGGTTCTTCGTGTATATATTGGAGCTCCGATGCAGTAATCTTCACCCTAAATACTTATTTGGGTAAGATTTCCCTTGTTATGAACGTGTTTAATGTGTTTTGCGCATCATATCAGAAGTAGAAGTATATATATATGCTAGTTGAATAAGAATCCCTTCCAAACTACAGGAATCCATTTTTTTTTAAAAATTAAACTACATTTTACAAACAATTTTATAAAAATCTTTTATGAGTGTTCATAAAAAATAACATTTTACAAACAATATTAAAATGAATGTTATCATTACTTGCGCATTCATGCTCCTTTCATTGGTGAAATATCTACGGTGAACACGGAATTTTATAGGACCATGTATAGTGACCATACAAGCAACGGCCCATTTTGATACAGTGTACTGGCCAGTCGCTTCAAACTATAAATTGTTAACTCTGGTGTAAAAAAGGTTCTTGATAGTTGCGAATCTTTTTCAAGTAGGAAGAACGTTTACTTGCAGCTAGAAATATTCAAATTCTATAGCTATTCATAATTGTTAAGAAGGGTTGACTAAAATATCTGCAAGAAATATAAGAAATGTCATTGCTATAATTCTTCATGTAAAGAAGGAAATGAGAAATCTTCACATTGAAGAAAAAATATGGACTATCCGTTAGGACATCCTTTAAGGATTAAGGATGCACTTTTTGTTTGAGTGAGTGTGTAATGGTTGTTTTATGTTGTTCCAAAAACTATGGTCAAATTCACAACAAGAATAGTTGAAATGATGAAATAACTTAAGAGGATGAATGACAGAGTAATGTAGCAGTCAATTGAACCTTAACTCGAGTTTTGTCACCTGTCATGGACCTTTGGAATAGAATAAAGAGCAGTAGGGAATAGAACTAAGACTGGCTTTGCTGCCATTAAGCAGAAACAATGCCATGCTTGACAGCAGGGGCACAGGACATATTGTAAGGGTGAATACCTGTGAGATCATAGACAACTTGTCTACTCCAACCCCTATCATCTCACTCTTTTTACGATCATCAGGTGATACTGAAGACCTATTCTTCCCTATGGAGGTAATATAAAAATTATTTGATACATATCTATCTGTAATGAATGAATTTTCAAACCGTCGAGAAAAAATGTTAGATTTAGACTGGTAGGGTATGAAAAAGTCATAAATGCTGTTTTCCATCATGGTAAACCGTGATTTATCTCAGGATTACTCTAAATTTCTATAGCTAGGCCTTGTGATTTGTCGACACATTTCTTAGCAAGCATCCTTATCTAGGCTAACCTGCAAGTAAAACTTAAGTCATTGACTATCCGTGGTTGCGAGAATTGATATTCATTTTATCAGTTTGATTTCCAAATACATCTCTATCCCGCATGGATGCTTATGAAATAGCTCATTAATATAATGGTCTTCATTTAATTAAGCACCAAATTATTATATTTTAAACAGTGGATTCATGCCTACCTACGAGCCGGTACACCCTGGAGCATGTCGCTCCTCCCGGTCTTAACATGGTGATGAACCATCAGAGACCCAGGTGAGGGTTCGGACAGTATCTGAAGCTCTCTAAATCTGTAGAGATCCCGCCGGTATTCGTGTCATATCCATGGGTTGTTTTGTACTTAATTCCATCGATGACTGCGAAATACACGTGCAATTGAATTTCTTGGAAAACCAAAATTCCTTGCAATGACAACGTCATCGATTCAGTAAGGGGTATTCCAAACATTAAGGATGAGCTCACTTCGAAAAAAGGTAGGGCAATTGAACGCAGTCGTTTGCACTGGTTGATCGCTTTCTAAATACTCTCAGGTAGGTAGGTATACGGTAGGCCGGGACAGGTCCGTCAGGTGAGTGTTGACAGGTAAACCAGGAGATAACCACCTCTTAAGCTCACCTCCAGTGTGATCTATAGCACTGTAGCACGTCCGTCCACGCTGCGTGTCCTTCAGATCATTCCCCAAAACGAGGAGTTTCTCCCTTCTCAACCAGGCAACGAGTGAGTATATGTTGGATCATGTACTGAAGCGTGAGATCCAATATCTCATTTATAGGGTTCCCACGAATGCTTTAGGGTCTACCATTCGTGCTCCCGCCCCGACAGGTCTTGCAGGTGAGGTAAACGGTTCAGCAGGGTAGGAATGGATTTCACTGTAATCTGGGGATAATCAACGGGTAATACCCCTTGATGGACGCCCCAGGGTGTCTTAAGCAGACGCCTGGGTATAGTAGCCGTTGATCCAGTTGATAATACAGAGACTCCAGTAAGCCGTTCCCTGGTGGCAAGGTGTACATACGAACTAGATCCCGTAGACTAAATGCTTTTCCAAAGGGGATAAGTGCGTTCGTTCTGACATACAGTGAACATAGGTATAGAGATTATGTATATATATTGTATCCAGTCAACAAATTCCTATCAGACTTGTGTCCCAGGCACAGCTAATTTATATACTCTGGCCGATCATTCAGTGAATCTTGTAAAATTAAATGATAAGATCGTACTAAACGATGGCAATGACAATCGTTTATATCACATTATATAACACACTATATCCATAATTAGTCTACTAAAATTCTATGTCCAGAATGGATGATTTAGGCGGTTTGATAAAGCTGAATAGTACTCCATAGATCCGACCTCACTCCAACACGTGCATTAAGATGGCACTTGTTCTATGATCGTCCACTGATAGGTGTATACTCCAAGCCCTACTTGACACGGGCGGTGGGTCTCTGGGTCTGTACTCACGGCCTAGGCCTGGGTCTGAGGACCTCTTATCTATAACCACTAGTCCACTGATATCTATAAATGTAAGCAAAGGCCTTGGGTCATAGCACTAACGGATAGTGTTTTTCATTCAAAAAATATTAAACAGAGGCTATTTCTTGTCCAAAGCTCCCATGGTCTTATCCTTAGAGTGAATGATTGTAGAGACTAGGTGAACGCGGACTTGGTGTTAGGTGAATCCCTGTGGGATCCTGATCGAGATAGGCGCAGGTATTATTTCAAGCAGTCTGATTGCTATTCACCTGATTAAATTGACCCATTGTAATTTGATGTTGATTCTTGTTCTGGTTTGATTGTTCATGTTGATAACACGCCCTTGTTCGTTTTTCCTAGGTGTTTTCTCTGGTCAACTATCTCACAGTCAGCTTTTCCACGTACAGAATATCTTTTGCCAAACTGTACCACCAAGAAGCTTCCCGCACTGATTTCGTAGCAATCAGAGGTTAGGGGTGACACCTAACCTATCGCTGTACCAAGAGTCGTGGTCGGGAAAAGAAGATGAAAACGACAGAGATGCTAGAACACGAACCTTGGGCTCTGGTTACCTGCTCAGGATTGTTCCTCGAACCTTGTCTAAACAAATTACTTCTACATCTGTTCACAGAAAGAATCGATGAGGTTCTGGCTACCTGCAGTGTTTACTGTGTCTCTCCCTGATCACCAGAGTTAATACGATGCTCCACCTCTCACTCCTCTGTTTGTCAGGGCTCTCATCTTTGAGGGGGAAATCATTGTCCATGGTGTAATTAATTCCTCTGGTCAAATATCCTCGCCGAATGCCAAAAATCGTTTACTAAGCTGAACTAGTTAACCAGTTATGGTTTGCCTGCAACCCGTTGGACATAAAACAGCCAGGTGACCAACATAATCCGAAATATTCCATATATAATCATGTGTTGATTTTCATTTACGACTTGTTGCTGTCGGTTTATCTCCTCAGGTGATCTCCACCCTGGCAGGGTTCTTCCCAGTCTCTTGTGGACAGGCCGTTGTAAGCAGGTAAGGCATGTCGTACTGGACCGGTAACCCCCCCACACCTGCCCAACAGGTGTGTACGAGGTGTGTAAGTTACGTGTGGACCAGGTGGGCACCTACCTGTGATGGCCGGGGGGTAGGTAGGTAGGGGGCACTTACCGTGATAATGTTTGTTTCTACTAGTCAACACCATAGTTGTATGGCATTACCAGATACTTCAATAATTATTGTTTTATATCCGAATCATTGTTAAGTTACTTAAGCTAAGCTTTTCTAATAGTAGTAGCTTATATAATTTGGTGTTTCATCGTCCTGTGATTTAATGGATACCAATCATTCAATCAACGAGTCTATGACAGTTTAACCGCTATTTCCATAACATTACTCATAATTTCCAAAATATTAGTCCTGGGACAGAGGAGGAATATCATAGTTAGATAAGTAAGACCTTAGTATTAACTGACCCTTCCTGACATTAGCCATTAGCCTACACTTTACTGAGGCTGGCGTTCTTTCTTAGTATACCTTAGGGCTATACAAGTTTAGTAGTTAAGAGTTTAACACAGGGCGATACAAACCTGGGTGATAACCAGCCTTGTATCGCCTGCAGGGTGATACAGAAACTTTATATTTTTCTAAAATTCATAAAAAAAAGAAATCATTAAGAAATAAAAAATCTAACTAATATATTATCTGCACAACGTTCCTAGCTACATTTTATTTCTTACTGTTTGTGGATTTGATGGATATCAAAAGAGTTATATGAATAAACATAAAAATGTGCAACATCACAGCCCCACCATCACTGATTGCTGTGCATCCTTCCTTGGGAGCTCAGATCTAACAGAAAAGGTATAATAAATCCATAACCAACCTCGAAGGGAGTACTTGGGCAGTTATCACCCCTCGCTAGGGTTTCTCGTTGGTTGGTTATATGTATAAATGCAGTGTCCCATAGGCAGGGCACCACATACAGCAGCCAATGGCACTACGTCTTTGATAACCCTCTTATTGACCACGAGGAGAATGTCTAATACCATAGCAACACGACAGAGACTTGAACCGCCAACCTTTGAAAGACAAAGCCAAGACCCAACCACTGTACCACCAGAACACCAACTCTGGGTGTTTTGGCCGTCGTGTCCTTTTGAGGTCCCAGTACCCCCTTCGTCTTCTCATTTAGCTGGGCCTTGTTTAACATAGGGGTAGGACGCGGCGGTTAAAGCTCGTTATTCCAACAGCCTGGAGAGGCTTCCCCTTCAAGCCGGCACTAATGATACATTGAACCTACCTCCCGACCGCCACTGTTAAACATTCAAACAACCACCATTCAGAGAAAAGAAGGACTCATTTGTTTTCAGAATGGGAAAAAAATCGGCGTAAAAAGGAACACTAACCTTCTCGAATAGATGGGACTTCCACCTATTCTTGGGCAGTGAGGGCATTTACCGAAAAAGTATATTTCATCTGTAAATCGCACAACTCCCTTGTTTAGTTTACTTCTTTGAAAAGAGTTAAGTTAAAGTGTAGACTTGGGTCTCTAACAATTGACCCAATAGACGGCGAAGTGGCGCCCGAGGCGCGGTTAGGTCTTAACCCTGTTAGGACGGAATTTTACACATTCAGTTCCATGCTCAACATCAAGGTTTATATCTACATCAAAACAATTTGTTTTAGTAAATATCTGATGTGTCAAATTCAAGTCTCATTAAAAAAAGACCGGAATTGTTAAGCCATGCGTGTACATCGAAAATATGTATAAGATTTCGATTTCTACTCAAAGCGTAGAGACTACAGAAGTGGTGTTGAATGGGTTGTTGGCGTTAAGTTAGCGCCCACCACCCTAGCGGGTAAGGCAGATAGCAGTCTGCACACGGGTGGGACTACCAATGCACTACTGATCTGTTATCCCACGACTAAACCGACAAACAGCAGCACCAAGTTAGTTCTTGATAGATCTAGATACATGGTATATACAGAATCAAACGTCCAGGATCCGAAAGGCCCCTGTCTGTTGGGTTTGTTGGTTCAGGTTGAGCCGATTATTTGCAATTTATGAATGGTTGGTTAAGGGAATAGACATCATATTTTTTAGGGACAGAGTGGACATAGGGAGATGGGAAACGTTATATGTCATTGACCTCCAGATAATGGACCTGTCTTAAAGCTCATAAATCAACATATATAGAGTCTTCCCACTTGTGATAATATTAAAATTATTGTTTCTGCAACCCTAACTTTGTCAATTGTTGTCGATTGACTGTTGTTCTTTTCACCAGGTGGAGCCCAGTTAGTGCTGAGTCGTTTAAAGAACCCTCACCCCAAATTCTCATTCTGATTAGGTTGGCCAACTACAGACTCCCAAACAAATACAGAGGACCTAACACAAACTGCAGTCACCATTTTTCATTTTTAGACCGCCCACATCTGTGTGCAAAAGCCAGCATTATTTGTTTGAAATCCATATTTCCATTTGAAAGCTCCAATGCCCGCTACAAAAATAAACATGGCATGATTTCACTCTGGGCAGTAGGCCCCCTGGTTACATTGCCAAAGCCATCCACTGAAATATTTAAAAAGCGACCATTTTACTATGGATGTAATCTATGGAATAACCTACCTGTAAATTGTAGATTAATAGTCTCACTTGACGAGTTCAAAAATACTGTTAAAAATATGTTGGAACTTGACAATCTTGTCCTGTAAATATTGTTTTTTCTACCCCTTAACTTTATTATAAAACCTGTTGAAATCCATTATTGTAATCCCTCGAAATTATAAGAAACACCACTGTATTGTCAATGTATAGTCCCAAGTATTGTTGTTGTATAGTCCTGTCCTGGTAAATCATTGTTAAACATCACTGTATTGTCCATGTATAGTCCCATGTATTGTTATTGTATAGTCCTGTCCTTGGTAAATCGATGTTAATTAAGAAATGAATATGTACATCAAGAATTAGTTGTATGTATGTTAACGCTGAAGGTGGGGGGAGAACAGGCGAAAGCTTGACCCCTTTCAGGGTAATGCTGAATAAAAAAAAAAAAAAAAAAGTGTATGTTATTTCAATGCAAACCCCGTCACCCCAGGCCATCCGTTCATACCCCCTTAACATCTAATACACTACACTATTTTCAGCTGGGATAGCGGTGCGATGTGATGATATTACCAAAAATTCGCATGCAGGAGTCATATAATTGTTTGAAATGGGAAATTTGGAGTATTTCACATATTTATAACAAAGATTTTGTCTCTGATATGTGTGATTTCTCTGTAACATCGTCAAATCGCAGCGCACGTCGTGTAGTGTAATAGTACCACCTTATGTCGGAGGCCCTTCTGGCCGGGCCCCTCTGTTGACTTAACTAATGGCCAACACACTGCGCCCCTTTGACGGTCCTAGGCCGGTTGCTATCATTGAAAGCAGTCACTGGAGGTCTGGGATGGAGGCCAAGAAGTCAAGAGGGTATTGGGGATTGCCCAGGGGGATACCTGCAGGTCCCATATTGAACTGGTTAAACTGAGGGGTGGGTGTTACTAGTCTGTATCCTAACGACACACAGAGAAAGTTAGTTTCTAAATTTGTAATGATCATGCGGGATTTGATTAACAAACATTTTTATATTTATTTGGAGTAACACATTCGATAGTTTCCTTTTGAACTCAGATGTTAAGATTATTAGTCACGTTCATGTTAGGACTACAAGATCTGGGATAATTAACAAAGGGGGGGGGGGGGGGGACTACACTTCGGATAATCATTCATTGAAAAAACCCGCAAAAAAATCTTCCTATGAAATTGCTCTATGGAAATTATTTATATGTAACATTAATCACAATTCGCTCCTTTCTTTTTGATTGCCCAAAATATACGCTGTGCGGACAGTGACACCCTTGTAGTCGAGGTCAATTCCCGGGTTGGCTCCTCTAGAATCTATGTTAATATGATTCACAGGAACATTTGCTTTGGATTTGATTGGGTTTGGCAGACATTCGATTCTTTTGAATACATGTAATATTGTGAATGATTACTCACATAACCTTCATGTCCATGATATATCATAGATATCGATGTTTTCTGGGCAGGATTTTTTTTATCGTGGGCTTGAAAAGACCGTAGCGTTATATTGGGGATGTTTTTTGGTCTGCGCTCCAGCTGCAGGGCCGCCAACCAAATTTTTAAAGATATATTTTGTGAGATAGAATCCGTTTGTGGGATAGCGTCCTAACAAGGTGCACAAACCTATAGAATGAGCCAGTCCAACAGACTATCAATCGAGATGGGCAAAAGTACATGATAATACATATGTCCATAATTATCTAATCATACATCACAATATGAATGATTGTGCCACATTGGGTTTACATGCAATAGTAAAAGCATGCCCACACATGCATGTGTGAAAAGGTATACTCCGATTTTTATCTTGATGTCCTTTGTACTAGTTTAGTTATAGAGTATAATGGAAGTGGAGGCAATGCTCCCAAGACCTGTAGTAATATATAGTTATTAGCTGTATTCCATTGGGCTATCCGAGGGAGTAGAACTACAGGCCCGTGTCCAGAACTTTTCAGGGGGGGATGACCGTTTCTACAAAGTGGACTATGTAGAGGTAAAATAGCTTAAAGCCATGGTATTGTCCATATATTGTGAAGGTTAGGGGCTCCATCCCTTAGTGTAGTGACATATTATCTGGTGATGTATTTTGCAATGTTTGAGCATAATCCAGCAACAGTATTGGTCACATCGTGAATCTGGCATGCTCATCAGAGAGCTGTAAAGGACAAGAGACATATTTTACAGGGCTAGCAGAGGGCCAGCAGGGGTAAGAGAGATTTTAAGGGGAGGAGGGAAAACTAAAATTTTGGTTTTTCAAAGAGTGGACCTGGCCCAACTGGGGGGGGGGGGGGGGGGGGTGACCCATACCCCCCCCCCCCCCCCCCCCCCCGGATATGGGCTTGAAGTAGTAGATGCATTTACATTTCTAGATATTCTTTTCAGTCATCTATGAATGCATGCAACAACGGAATCGAGATAGTTAGGATTCAGTTAAACTTTATCAGAGTATAACACAATCCTCTGAAACCTATTGTTGCCCTTAGATGACAAGTCAAAGGACTGTTACTGGGAAATTTTGAAGAAATGAACAGAAACTTGTGTGTCAGATACTGACGGAGCCATTTTCGTTACCGTTAGCTATTGGAGTTCGGTTCCTTAACGGAACTTTTATGGTAATCTACTTAACGAAAGTGTTGGGTCTGCTAACGGATGTTCTGGGGTACCTAACGGACGGTTGGTATCCTAACTTTCACTACTTTAACAGACATGTTCGTACAAAACACTGTAAAGATAGTATGAATCTCCGAATTGACTATTGTGTTTATGAAGCAAGCCGCATGTTTTGGTACTAAACAACAATCAGCCTTAGGACGACTTATCATTTATTCCATAATGGGATTATGTTTATCCTGTCGAGGGGGCCTATAACATAAGTTAATCCTAATCTTAGTCCATAACTAGCCGTCAGTCACATGCACGTATAACTTATTTAACCGTCCGACCGTTAAATTTCCAACTCTGTATTATATTCATAACCCTCTATTCTCTAGATAAATTTAACCGCTCGTTTCAAATACTAAAGTAAAATCTCGCCCTAACGTGATAAAGGATATATATTTGGTTCAGGTACTAATCCTCCATTAGCCTACCATCCGTATACCAAGTGCCCATGGTGTAGCAGTACCACGGTATACGTTAATAAAGTCTTGACTGTCCATATTGCAAACCCCTTTGAATTATATTTCGAATACCATAGAAACCGGGTGGATTATGTCAATATCGGGCATACAGCTAATTTTTAAAATTTACAATCATTACACTGCAGTTAATTCTGCCAATTAATTTGAAGGGCAAATCGCGGCAGGGGTCGAAAATAAACCAGACAAACTTGATGCGATATGAGAATACGCCCCTGAGAAAATATAATTTGCTCTTCACAATCGGGCAACCCTTACCATGATCCATTAAATAATGAATGCAGCATTAACAAGTCCACATTCATATACTACCAGTATAGATGGAATAAAACCTGCTGGACAAGACTTGACAATGCTGTCCGGTGTGAGTGCTTACCTCGGAGTCTCCTCGCCCTATGCCCGGGCATGGTAAATCTGCCCGTCAACATGGTGAAGGGGTCCCTCTACCTCCAGAACATCAAATGGTAAGTCCTCCTCTGGTATCCTTAGCTTATTGAGAGGCCTCCAATATTTCCGCATGTCCACTCCAAGACATACCACATTTCATATCAAATCTCCTATATGGTCATTATTCCACAAGTGTCCTTTAGCAGATCATCCTAGCCCAAAGGTGTTATTTCGATTAATAGTATTTGACCATATCCTCGCCGTTCTTAGTTAACTGACTGGGTAGTTATAAGTTAACTTACTGGGTCGTCCCTCTCCGTACACTCCATAGTTACACGGCTCTAGGGGAGGGCTGTGGTAGTTAATAATGATTATTGTAGTCGTCCATACAGACCTGGCCACATTGTGCCGACTGTCAGACCGACTGCTGGCACCCACCACACCTTTATATAACCACTAAGTCCCGGCCGCAGACCCAATGTAACGGCCACCACCAACCAAGCCACTAATCGGGATTTTCACGCCGTGCATCAATAATTCTTTTCTACCAATAATCGATATGTAGGGACGAAATCTGGTGTAAATTGAGACTGCCCAATCACATATGACTTCGTTGTGCCATATCTAAGGACATTATAATCTTGACTGGGGATATAACAGTATGTTCCGGGTTTAAAAAAGCTTGTAGTGCATACATACTGCGGCTGTATAGTTATGAATTCGCATTAATCTACAGAGTATACCTGTTTACAGATTAGAGACCCGTTCATCAAAGAGAAGGTAGCGGTAGTATTTAGTCTAAGCGGATCACGACCTACCTGTGGTCCCCGCGTCCATGCTGGCGGTCAGTACGTACGTTTCTCATCGGTCAGTGCCGCAGTGGTCAGCCCCACCCCAGCACTGACCACCCACTACACCCCGGCACCCCCCTAACTAATTACTTGTCATCTAATCCCCAGGTTAATCAACTCAACTAGCAGACCCTGAAATGCTCTAACTGCACTCAGGAACTGCTATGTTGTACGAGATACCATTTATATGCTATAAAATTAATGCGGAAAGTCAAGATTGGAATTTATCATGCATATTTATTTTCGCGGTATCTTTAATTATGTAGGAGGTGATTTGAGCGCCGGAGGTTCCATGAGAGGCGACTCTGGCTCCTCCAGTACTACCGCTGTTAACCTGGCTATTCAGAGAACTCAATACGCTGCGGGCTAAGAACCTATAACAATTATACAGAGAGGTCCTAAGTCCGCCCACTGCACCCCCCTGGAGGGCTCTAAGTCCCGGCCCACTCTCCCTACCCTTTATTCAAACATTATTGTACCCTGTAATCACAGGAGAATAACTCGGCCTTTCTCCGGGCATTCAGACCCGGGTTTTGAATGGGGCCCGGTGCAGCTCTCCTCCAGGGCGGGCCGGACCCCCGAGTTAAGGGGGCCTGAGCGTGGAGTTGGCTGGGGGCCGATACGTACCTGCCATGTGGGTCTGTAAGTGTTTTAATACGGACTTAATGCGGGCTCCAAGGGGGGTCTGGGCCACAGGGAAATGGTATGAGATCTAAATACCACATGTATTATGTATATATTATATGTATCGGCCCGCCTCCTACTGAAATAAAGGGAATGTCTTAGCATTGGTAATTATAAGAATGCAGAGATTCAAGTTCCAATCTGTGGCGCCTTTCCCCCAGGCACGAATTGTGTCACATTGTGAACATCTACAAGAATTGGAGCCGGCCATTAAGGAGGCCGTCTGGTACAGGAGGCAGTCTTATGCAGGAGGCCGTTTTAAGCAGAAAGGCTAAGGCATAGTTTTGAAAAAGGGGAGGCAAGTCTTTTTTTTTTTAATTATGAGCTTCGACTAAATTTTACATTAAAAGCACAAATTTAACTAGAAAAATGGAGGGGCACACACCTCCACGACATCCCCATGGATCCACATGTGAGGCCACCTCATGCAGGAGGGGGTCTCATTGAGGAGGGGGTCTCATGGAGGAGGGGGTCTCATAGAGGAGGGGTCTCATGGAGGAGGGGGTCTCATGGAGGAGGGGGTCCCATGGAGGAGGGGGTCTCATGGAGGAGGGGGTTTCATGGAGGAGGGGGGTCTCATATAAGATGCTGTTTCATGAAGGAGGCTGTCTCATGCAGGAGGCATTCTCATGAAGGAGGAGGTATCATTTGGAGGGTGGTCTCATGCAGAACGCCCCCTTATGCAGAAGGCCACCTGATGCAGAAGGCAACCTGATGCAGAAGGCCACCTGATGCAGGAGGCTGCCTGATGCAGGAGGCCACCTGATGCAGAAGGCCACCTGATGCAGAAGGCCACCTAATGCAGAAGGCCACCTGATGCAGGAGGCTGCCTGATGCAGGAGGCCACCTGATGCAGAAGGCCACCTGATGCAGGAGGCCACCTGATGCAGGAGGCCCCCTGATGCAGGAGGCCCCCTGATGCAGGAGGCCCCCTGATGCAGGAGGCCCCCTGATGCAGGAGGCCCCCTGATGCAGGAGGCCCCCTGATGCAGGAGGCCCCCTGATGCAGGAGGCCCCCTGATGCAGGAGGCCCCCTGATGCAGGAGGCCCCCTGATGCAGGAGGCCCCCTGATGCAGGAGGCCCCCTGATGCAGGAGGCCCCCTGATGCAGGAGGCCCCCTGATGCAGGAGGCCCCCTGATGCAGGAGGCCCCCTGATGCAGGAAGGCCCCTGATGCAGGAGGCCATCTCATGCGGGAGGCCTCTCATAAAGAATGCTGTCTCATAGAGCAGACTGCCTCATTCAGGAGGACACCTTATACAGGAGGTCTGTAGTATGTCAGTATGATCTATATATAAGCAATAGTACATGCATTAATATTGCTTTCGTTGACATGGACTCTGGAATGAAATAACAATCTGAAGTTTTCCTAAAGTGTAGGGTCAGGACAGCTGAATAGCTACCAAAATTAACCACTGGAATAACCGTTCAAACTGTTCCTGTGTCTACCCTTGATGTAACCGATTAGGACCATATCCTTGGTGTAGACCCATTCCGATTATTCTTCTTTCAATATAAGTTTTATGATTAATTTAGAGCTAGGTATTTTTTAATTCTATCTTAATCGATGCAATGTTGGCCAACATCCGCAATGTTTACTTACGGATATAATGTGAAACACTCGTTTGGTCATCGTTAAGTCTAAATTTCCCTACATTCACATTTTTTACTCGAATGTTGCCCTTTTATGTGTTTTTTAGAATCGTCTCTTGGTTCTGATTGATGTTTAACGTTTTAAGTCAAGTACGTAACTGCTCACACTCCAGCGCATGGAGCCAACTTCATGTATTACAATCCCGCTGTACAATCGCTCGTTTTCTCATAGTGGGGAATTCCACAAGGTCTACTGGTCAACTGAAGGAATGTTGTTACACATGGCATAGGGACAAAAAATGAGTATACCATACTACAACATGGACATCATAAAGAAAATAAAGAACCTAGAACGATGCAATAAATATCTTGAAAGTTTCTCTCTCATCCCTACTTCTAAACTGATTTTCAAGTATCATTGCCTGAATTTGGGTACTTCACTTTTGTCTTCAATAATTTCGTAAAGATAATCACTCGAAGTTTCTTTCCCACAAAAATGTCTATATAACTCTAGATCTAAAAGACTATTAATTCCGGATTAGGAAATATAGCGAATCTCTAAAAGCGCTCCCGCGAGTGTGAGTGGCGTAGGAAAAATAATGGACCAACTTCAGAAGTTTGGGCCCTGCTAACTAGGTAGCAGCACTGTCACCATTATTACCAGTTGCAAGGCTAATAACATAACTATTTCTACAGATTAGACTGCTCATATATCTAGTTTTCACAAATATAGAGTGATTCTGATATATATAGGCCTAAAATGGTAAACCGATATCAAAATATAAAGGTTCGAGGATGTTGGCCCAATCACGGGTTGTGTGCTTGTTTGGGTTCATGTGTGCGCACTTTAGATGTCACAGCAAGAGGATACAACTTCTTGAAGAAACTAACAGACGTAAATGGCACGGTGTACAATACGAGATGTTGACAGGGGGTCCCTATGTTGCATGTCGAATTTAATAATTGGCCATGTTCTATTTCCATGTCCATTATAAGAACTTTCAATATATACCCATAAAACAAAATTAATAGTGTGCGTGCTAATGTCTTAAATTCTTATGAGTTTGATTTTTAAAAAAATTAAAGAAAGATATGGCGAGGGGGGGGGGGGGCTTGTAACTTACCGGCCTCCCCGACGATCTGCCTCTTCTTCTCCTCGGCGAAGCGCGCCACCTCGTCGGTGAGGGGGAAGGTGAACATCCGGTCACCATGGTAACCGCCAACGCCGGGCGGGTAGCCGTTGCTAGGGACGCCGCCCTGGTCGTGCAGCACGTTGCTAGGGACGTCGGGGACGCTGAGGCCGTGTCCATGGTGACGGGGGCCGTGCAGGGGGAAGGACGCCTCCCCGAGGGAGGGTACCGAGCCCTCCGACATCATGGCCCCTGGAGAGAAAAGGGAGATGATATTGATCAAACATCAAATTTTCTTCATTGAGATAATTGATCAAACTTCTAATTTTTAGCTAATTGGGCTTCCTCTAGGAGTATGTATTGTGTGCAGATGGCGTTTTACTTTTAGTAGTCAAAATGGGATGGGTCAATTTATATGATTAAATGTTATGTTGGTGTTCTTCGGGCATCCATAAATCATATTTCTAATGATGGATATCCCATGGTGAACACCAAAATCTGGTCACCTGACCCTGCCTGCACGGGGCCTATTGCTGCGCCAAAAGACCAAATGGTCGTCTCAGCTAGGGTTGCCCCTCACTTGCTCTTTGTTTAAATTTGAACAAAAATCTAATCTTGGACATCCGCGTCTCTTTCTATTTGATACCATTATACATGCAGGTAAGGTTTCCATTGTTCCACAATATATTCTCAAATACAAGGATAAAAATCAGCCTATGGTCATGGATCAGTGGCTCGGATCTATCACGCCACTAGGGAAGTGATCGCATAGGCATAAAGAGAATTTTTCCCGTCGAGATCTATACAATAATTATGATTAAATGCCACA
The DNA here is from genome assembly GCA_936440205.1 of Lepidonotus clava. NCBI lineage: Eukaryota > Metazoa > Annelida > Polychaeta > Phyllodocida > Polynoidae > Lepidonotus > Lepidonotus clava. The sequence goes on from OW387138.1 coordinate 26,630,941, forward strand.
GCGCCCCCGGCGGCCTGTCTCTTTTTTTTGTCTTGTTTTGCGATGTATGGAGACTGCGTAATTTGGAGTTTAATGTACAAGGTAGATACGTGCTCGGTATGCATGGACTTGTGGATCTGCGTAAAGGAAGAGCTACCTTATTACACAATAGTTCGCAAGACTATTACAATAACAAATAATTACCTATTACACATGCTCCCACACCTGACTATGACCAAACACAAACATCTTAACCAAATTAATGGTAAACAAACGAAAGGTCAGCTATAGAGATTATGCCAAGGTATGGTGTAAGTAATTACCCAAATGTGTTCCACACAATGGACAAGTGGATGAAGACATAATCATGTAGCGCACGATACCAATGATAATTTCAGTAGTTGTTATTTCACTGTCCCTACGGTCCTTTCCTTTGACGTTATCCTGTCTTGGCCCCACATTTTGTGAAAATAGCAGAACTTTTGAACTAATGTTGCGTTTTCAACACAACACAACTGAGAGGGATAAATCGGTATCGATTCAATGGGCTCTAACCTATTTGGGGCGAGCTAGGCAACAGTATTTTCATGTTTTTAGAACACATTATACAATATTCATTAGTGCACTCCACCATGAGAACTTTCTTATAGCTTCACGACTGTCTCTTGGTTTGAATGTTTAAAATAGCTATGGATGTTTTACAACGACCTAAGACTATTATATTTATCATGTTTTTCTCGATGAAGCAGACATTCATTTCATGCATCTAATAAATTTGTGACCCACCAGGGGGAAAGGATGCTCCAGGTGGAAATTTAACATTTAAGAGGATGGAATAAGCTTTCATATGATACCAAATATGTGAAATTGTGTTGAATATCAAAGAAATTTCAGGTTAAAGAATATAGTAACAACAATGTTACTGAAAATGACAAAAACATGAATTATTCAGTATTTACCGAGTAATTTGATAACAAAACATAATTCTTGAAAAACGTAAATGGCTATTTATAAAATACTATTGTGATCATAACTCTTGATCTAAAAATGGTATTGTTTATCTGTTTGAAGCAGGAATATTTTCAAGTAATATTACAATATGATGTCACAATTTTGTTAATGATTCACTAAAATTATTGTCTCCATGCCAACAAATTACATGTACTATTGTTTGGTAAATTTTGGGACTAAAACTTTTCATTGACATTCCAAATAAGGATATTTTGGAATGAAATAGAATCTTTTCAGTAGGTCAGCTGAATTATATGCAAAAAGTTAGTCTAAGACAGTTTTAACACTATTTTTCAGCAAAATTACTCATATCTCCTTAAATATTAGTTCTAGGGCATCCTTTCCCACTGTTGAGTCACCTATATTGATTCAAATAGAATTGTATTTACACAGATGATTCTTTTCACAGAATTAACTGTGAATGATCGGCATTGAACCTTTGGGGCACTCGCATAATTGGTACTTGTCAGCTTCCTTTATCTTTATTATCATCCCAAATGGAGGGCCAATAGAACATTTTGTTCTTTACCCTTCATCGCGTATGGCTATAGAAAACGTCTTTGAAATAATGTAAATTAGTAAGAGACTGAGTCGCATATTGTATACAATAGGTTTAGATCTTTTTTTATTTGTGAATTGACAAGCAAGAAGATGATTTCCCATGATCATATGAACTAACACAACAATTTGAAAACATAGTGCTTTCAGATACGCATCGTATAAGTGTGGCATAATGAAGATATCCTAAAAAGAATCTTACCCCTAAAGTATACCAGACAGAGCTGGAGCTACTCACGGCTCATTGAATTACTTGTACACTAACTAGGTTACAGAGAAACTGATAACCTCTATACAGTTTCTCCAGGTATACCTACCATTGTCGGCGGCCTGAAGCTTAGGCAGTCGGAACGGCTTCTTAGATGGGGGGTTCGCTCTCTGTTTGGTCATTGTGACACTGGTATATCTCCACAAAGGATGCCTTTAGTTAATATAACCATCCAAGCCTACAGAATCTCTAAAACAGCTGTGCTGTGGTGTCATCTTTAGACCCAGGTGTGCCGACATCGTCCCAGACCTGAGGCTCCTACAGGTGCCCCGTCCACACGTTGTGTACCTGCCGGCCCTTGACGTGGAGACTAATGTTTCCACTGGTGGGCTAATAGGCCTATTGTTCCGGCCGACTCTAGGCCTAATGGGGCGGCAGGCCTGAATCAATAGGCTTGTGTAGGCGGCGCTCGTTGAGGCCTATGTTAACTGCTTGGTTAATTCTCTAGCCATCTGAAGTGGTGGGCACACAAATGTAACTATCGGACAGACCTCTTCTCCTGTACAAGGGTGGGGGCGGGGGGGGGGGGGGTCCAGTCTAAAGATTGACACAGTCCAGGATATTCCTTTTGTTCTATTAAATATTTTCACTTGTGATTCTTGTCCAGTGTTTAAGTTAAAAGAACAGTTATTCACTGACGTACCTCTTCTCCTATACAGGGAGGGAGGGGGGTGGATTAAGTCTAAAGATTGACATAGTACATGGTATTCCTTTTTTATTGAATATATATTTGTCCAATTGTAATTCTCGTTCAATGTCTACGACAAAATAGCATGGCCCAAATCGCCAGTTTTACTGATGAACAGTACTCGTAGGACATACAAGAATTCGTCCTGAGCCGATGGAAGTCCAAGGACATCCGTATGCGGGGTGGAATCAAAGGTGGCTGAACAGAGTCCTTAGACATGAATCCACTCATAGACGTCGACATACATATAATATGTATCTCTATGGTCCACTAGGTCTATGACAATGTAGCACATTGAAAACTATCTACACAAAAAGTGAAAATAACGAGCTCATAATGTAATCCACCCAGCTCTTTTCACGTGGGAAGTTAGTTCAACTTTCAGCAGTCTTTTAGTCTTAACGTTCCGAGTACCATCCATGGACATGTACAACGATTTTCAAGATAGTGTTCTTTCAAATGTACCTCTTACTTTGGTTAAGGAATATCCTATGCGTGCGTCATTGTTATAAAGATCTGCATTATAATAATAGTGTATTATATATCCTATACGGTATTCGCTTAACGTGTGGATTGGGCATATCACTCCAGGCGTATAAGTCACAGATTGAACCACTTAATGTTGTAAGGTCCGTTGTCAGGAGACGTATAATGATATGGGATTACATTGATACTGAGGGATTATGTAGTAACGTCAGGGAAATGGATCAGTTAACATGGACAAACTGATTTAACCTTTAACCTACCGGTCTGTTATGTCGATATAGTTACTATTGGTGTCTAAAAAGTAGGAAATAACGGTTCTTTGCGCATTTAAAGCGGGGAACCAGAATATATTCAATATTTGTATAACACTTTTTAGATATTTCAAATTTCTTCTTGAATAAATACTACTTAACAAATAGGCCTAGTAAGAATGATCCCGAGAATATCCCACTTTGGAATATAAGTTCAAACCCTCAACATGCATCCTTTCCTTAGTTTTAGAGGTACATGCGCGGGCTTTGTCATGTTTTGTGATTTAGTTGTATCCTGTTAGCAAATCTGTGGCGACTTTGACCTGAATATTGGCTAGCTGTCATCCATAAAACACAACGAGGCATGGGCAGTAATAGTTGTCCTAGGTAAAGTTTTTCTAAATCGATCCAAGTGGGCCTTTCATGATCCGCGGAATCAATAAATATAGCACGTTGACTCTCCTCTGATCACTGAAATATAAACCACCTAACAGCACGTATATGACTGTAAGCTTGATAACAGTAATTTACAGTGACAATCCAAATAAACATCGACAAAATCTTCCACAGTTCCTAGCGATATTGTTAACATATCCGAGACAGTATTGTAGACAATGTGTAGGCTCCAAGTTGCGGTCACGTATAGTTTTTCCACAATATATGGGCCTGGTTCATGTTCTAGCCTCCAGAGGGGTCGTTGCTTCTCCTATGTATAGACACATAAAAACATCTGTATAGACACCTGTAAAGACATCTGTCAAGACACCAGAACAGGCACCTGTCAGGTGGATATTTGTCAAGGACTTTGACACTTCTCCTTGCCCACCAGCTCTCACAATGTTACCTCGCCTTCAAGGGGTGGGATTATGGGGCGCCATATGTACACAGTTTGTAATATGGATAGAATATTATGTACAACTTTGTTTATATCTAATTGATTAATCGGTTCAAGTACAGTGATGTTAGGCATAAAACCCAAACAAAGTTGCATAGGGCCATATAATAAATGTTGTCCAATGTATCCTCCTGTATTGGTATAGTTTCCAAATCTGGTCAGAGTGAGTGCCTTAGAGTGAGTGCCTCAGAGTGACTCAATGGTAGCTCCTTTCCCCCTGTCAGAGTACGGGCTATAACTCAATGGTAGTTCCACACACAGCAGGTAATAAAAACGTCTCCTAGCTTACCCCTGGTCAGATTGCTATAACTCAGTGGTAGTACACTGCCACTTCTCTTGGCAGGTCATAAAAAAGTTCTTTTCCCTTGGTCAGAGTGAGTATTATAATTCAATGGTAGTTCAACAATTGCCAGGTCATAAAAAGGCCCTCTTCTCCGATCAGTGTGAGTGATAATATAAATGAATGGTAGTTCTACTCTTCGCAGGTCATAAAAAGGCCCCTTACCTCTGAGTCAGTACTATAAGTATAACTGAAAGTTAGTTCTAAACTCAGCAGGTCCTAAAAAGGTCCTTTCCCCCCCTCGTCAGAATGAGTGCTATAACTCAATGACAGGTCTACACTTGGCATGTCCTAAAAAAGGTCCTTTCCCCCCTGTCAGAGTGAGTGCCATAACTCAATGGTTCATACCACCACTCACTCAGGTGGCAGCAACACCCTTTGTCTCCCCTATTGACTCAGCCCTTGGCACGCGGGCACCAGCCAATGATCACCAGCCTAACCTTGCCCTGAATATTAGGCCTACCCAGTACCCACAGTTAAGCCTATATCAGGCTAAATACTACACACACTCATAGTAGGCAGCCCGGACCATTGTCCACCCCAATGGACCAATGCGCAAAAACACATCAATATTTTCATTTCTGATTGCATCATCGTCCCGGACGGCCGTGGTATGTTGACGTGCCCCGGGCGGTCTGAGGGGCCGTGAATGGCCGACATGTCCAGCAGTTCGGTAATTATTCCTCCATAATGGATCCTGGGCAAAGTCGAGGCGCGGGGCCATTAGGTTTTTATTGCTCCGAGATAAAGTTACGGCCGCGTTGTGGGTGACGGCAGGCGCCCGTCGCCATGGGCGCCTGCTTTAATGGGAGGGGAGGGGCGCCTTAGATAAAGGTAACTGCTATGGGCATTATAACCCTTATTTACCTCCATACATTCCTTACTAATGTTGAATCATTGCCCCTTGTTTTAACCTAGACAAACCAATACAACAGAAAACCCCACAAAAACACACCCAAAAAGCATGTAAATGAAAAAATTACACTGACTCTGATGCCTGCAAAATCTGTGCCAGGAATGTACATTCCGCGATTAACTCACCTCATCAGAACATCAGAAGCATATGATTAGGGTAACATAAACGTTTCAAGCTTAATAAGCTTTTCTTTTTGTTATTTCCACTTGAAGTCGTGGGTTAAAGAAGCATACTTCAATGATATGCATAGTTCTCTTTTTTCCGCCAGAGAATTAATACAATCTCACCTAATATTTTGTTATAATATATAGATACCCAGTGCTGAAGCCTGTCAGCATGTCCTGTCTCTATGATCTCCAACCCTTTATTTCTTTACTCTTTGAAACACGGCATTTTAAGAGGATGGCAAAACCCTAAATATGTCAATTATTGATAAAATCGAAGAGATCGTGAATTTAAGGACTTTGTTTTAGAAAAACAAAATCATTGCCATTCCTGTGACCCAACTTGGTGAGACTTAGATGGCGTACATGATGTCGTCCGACCCTGGTTGTGTGTTGGGCTTATTCTTCCCCAAACACGTTTCATCAATTTCTTCCAAATGAGTAAATTTAGAACCAAGGCATTAGGTAGGGACATTGATACCACAATAATAATGGCTGCATCTTTTCCTCCTTCATTCTACATTTTATATGATTTTATAACATTAACATAAAATAAACGAGGAAATCTATAACAATAACTGTTGTACTTTTGAATAGTATCTATAACGAGCTTCTTACACAAACAGCAATGAACCAGAAGATCCAGAAGATCTCGGTACCTAATTCTCCCTACCACAGATAGCTGAATTCTAGCATCTTAAGCACCTGCAGGTTAATTTTGACTAATTTTGTTGACAAAGTCACTGGAAAAACTATAGAAAATAAACAAATAATTGTTATAAATCCCTCTATAATGAATTATTTTTCAAACAACTTAAAAATTATATACTGTACATGGAAACAAATTAAAAAATATTGATTACTAGTTTTTCATCATGATAAACTACACATAATTATATTTTTCATGAAAATTCCTATAGTAAAACCTGGTGGTTTGTCGACATATTACCCAGCATGTACCCTAATTAAGGCTAACCTGCAGGTAAAAGTCAAGAGATGGGCTATCCGTGGTAGGGTGAATTGTGAGAAAGCTAGATACTGTGACGTAACGTGACCGTTCTGGTGACGTCACAACTATGTTGTTAGTTTGAATGAGAGGTTGGGCCCGTTTGAAGTCGCCGCCATACGCGGGTGACCCCGGGGCTCTAGATCAGCTAGATATAAGGACTCAGAGGGTCTCTTGTTCATTGCTGTGTTTACAAAATTACCTTGATAATTGAAAAGCAACATGATTACATCAAAATCTGTATTATACAGTAGGCGATTATAATATTATGCGCAAATATTGAATAAACATAGAAAAAGGTTTAATTCATGAAGAATGTTCAAATATGACTGATTAAAACTTCATTTTTTTGTGTGATTTGAGTCACAGTGAAATAATCTGATCATGATTCTTTGACTGGAATCATGGTAGAAACAATACATTTAACGGTCCTACAGGTTAGAAGTCTAGATATGTGGTCCTAGCAGATTTAGATAGAGTAGTTAGTAGGTAACTAAATTAATTCCCTGTAGCCTAAAATACTGGACTACTGGAATAATGTGAACGCTGCCTGATAACGGAGCGCCATCTAACAGAATAGAGTAGAATTGCAACTGTAGTGGGAATAGGGCCAGCATATTGAGTGTGATCAAATGTATGGTCATAGGAAAGAGGCGTCACCTGCACTTTGGCTAACTACAGAAAAAGTCTGTTTCGAATATAGCCCTTTCCACATAATGAATACACGCATTTGTAAAGGTGATTATTGCATAATACACATCAGAGTTTCCAATGATTATTTCTTTTGTGATAAAACACCCACTGTTTGAGTGAAATGATCATATAGTAAAGGAAGTTTGTATTGACTGCCTTCAGAATACATCTGAACCTCCAGACAGCCCTATGGTCAACGCAATAAATACCCAGGGTAGAGGGACACAGAGGGAGAGGGGAGAGGGTGTGGACAAAGGGAGGTGTCAGGATGCCAAGACACTATTCTTTATAACGCAACCATTTATGTGCTATTTTAAATACAGATTATTTTAGGCCAAATTCCAAGGTTGCCCTTTTCGAAAGAATATCGATCACTATCACAAAAAAAGTTTCTGTAAGGGTAGTTGTTCAAAGGAGTCCTTTTTCTTTCATCATTACTCAAGGGTGAAAAACATGCCTTAAAGATACAATCATAATAAAAAAACAAAATAAAATCAAAAGGCTGCAATCATCAAATATGGCATACTTTACTGCAAAAAATGTTTCTTGTTATGTTACATTGTAATGTTGTATGTTAGTTTGATGACTCCCAAACATCACTGCAAGCAACTGTTGTAACGTCATATTGTGATATTCTTGTAACATTCTTGTAATGTTATTATTAGGTTGAAAGAATGTCACAAGAAGGTGTTTTTAGGTGTGGTTGATACCTTACTCAAATAAAATGTCACATTCATGTTCTGTTTAGGTTAGGATGACATCCGGAGGCTGTACCATAAAGATCACCAGTCAATCTCTGCCCATAAAACTTTCACAATACTCCATAAATTATCATAAAGGCCTCAAGATGATAGCGTAATGATTTTTCACAATATCACAATTTCAAAAATATGTTTCTTCACAAAGAGTAACATATGAAAATGTATGTATGTGACCAAGGAAATATCCTATATAGTTCAAGTTTGATTAAAAAAAGATAATGGCAAAAACTAATTCTAGTTGGCAATAACACTTTCTGGTATCATATTGTACCTTAGACATGATTATCACAATATTTTTTATGGAATGCCCTCCTGGCTTAATAAGATAGTTACATTAACTTTTTGTTTAGGTAAGGTAAAGATCTGACCTAATAAGAATGCCACAAAAACATCCTATTTAGGTAAGGTTGGAATCTCCCTTGGTTGCAAAGTCACAACACTGTTTCGTTACAAGTATACATAAGAGAAGTTTTACTTCTGTGTTTTACTGAAGGAAACAACTGGGACTGTGATGATCAGGGAAACTACAGTGACAGTTTGGGGCCTCAGGAGGAGTTCTACGGCTGTTCTGACATCATCATTGTGTAGACAAGACAACAACAATCAATCTCACAGCGCTATCACTTTTGCATTAGGTACATACAAAATGTCCGAACGACTACTCTGGGGTCGCGCTAGGATTCAAAATGCCCTAGCCACTGTGGCGAATTTGCTCATGAGTATTATGATACATTAATATAAATATGATTACACACTACAAGGCATGATCACAAATGTTTACATTATGTGGAATAAATATTATCATTTACAAAAAACTTATGTAAACATGTATATTTTGAATGGCCCCACAGGGGCGTCCGAAATTTTTGATAATGTGCGTATGTTCTAGTGCAAATCCAATGCATACTTTTGCCCAAGGCAGTGGGTGGGGGGGGGGGGGGGGGGGGAGGTCTGAGAGAATGTGCTTAACGCACTAAGAGGAAGGCCCCTTACTGTTGCTTATTTATCTTATACTAGTACACCAAGTCGAAATACAGTATGTTACTTTTATATTTCAAAAATTAAATTTATCAATTTTAGGTTTATCTACTACCACAATATGATAAGCATATGGTGATCACCAAAACGTGGTCACATCTGCACAAGGTCTATTGAAGAACATGTATATACAATGATCACAAATATAATAATACACATTAGCAGAGGCTCCAATCTGGGTCAGTCAAAAATCGGGAGATCTCCCTCTTGAGATAAAAATAATCAGGAGGTTATGTCTAATGAATACAATGCAAAGATTTTGATTCTATTCTTCGAATTTCATGTAGCATTTTATGGAGAATATCTAAATAGATTTGCTGAAATTATGTAAATTTGTCATCAGTATAAGAGAGCAGTGATCTATGTATCAGGGACGGATTTAGACTCAGAAGGGTGCCTGAGGCGCCTTCCCGCTAATTTTTGCTAATTTTTGATTTTTTAAAGTAAAATTCTTGACCTTGGATAGTGCGCCTCCAATTTATACATAAGGGCGCCCCTTGCCCCCCCCCCTTTTTTTGGTGAAATTTCTGGGTCCGTCCCTTTATTGGAACGCCTAAGAAAAGATGTATTGTACAGTCAAATGTGCCCATAAATTAAGTGAAGTCATGATGGTTTTGTATACATTAAAGGGGATATATCAAGTTCTCAAAAATTAGGAGATTTCTGAGAAAAATCGGGAGATCAGGAGACTTTCGAAAATGCAACAGAAGTCGGGAGATCTCACGGAAAATTGAGAGCTGTTGCCTGTGCATTAGCCTGCGTAGGACACTATAATATATTAATCATCAATATAAATGCCTCCTAAAGTAAAGTTTTTATCGATTTACTCCTGATGCATTTAAAAAAATTTAATGTTATGATATCAATGAAAAACCTTTTGATCCTAAGAACTTGCAAATATTGATAAATCTGCGTAAGAAATAAATAAAATATAAGCTTACATATGAAAGACTAAGAATTATGGACAAATTTGGATTTTTGTCATTACGAAAGATGAGTTTTCATGGATTTTGGGACATGCAGGATGTTCAAATAAGAGATTTGCAGTGTGGCGAATCTAAGGGCTATTTGTCCTCACCACATAGTGTTTGGACTCGCAAATGCGAGGGTGGTGAGTGGCTAGCGCGAGCTGAGACTACTGTTCTTCCTAGAAAAGGGAAAATATGCTTTTCTAATCAACCCGTTATTTTTTCCCAAATAAAAATGATTAACATAAACTCATCATTCACTTGTGTTACAATCTGTTAAGTTATATACATCAAAATTTTGATCTCAGTGCTCATCACCCATGACTGGTAGACCTATCTTACAATGTCAGATTTTTTTTTAGAGTGATTTACCCTTTTCTGATGATTTTCTGGTCGTACTGCCTAATGGGCACACCATTTCTGGTTTAATTTATCAGTTCTGAGACCAGTTTAAATGAAGTGGAATTTTCATTATCAATAACAGCGTTCTAGAAACAGCTCTACATTTGCGTGTGATTAGCCAGCTGCTTATCAACAAAGCACATCACGAACATTGACCACATGACACACTCGGTTCCTATATATATGAGGCCTTAGTGTCTCACACCACCTTTTGGTTAATTACCCCTTCATACAGAAACATGAGGCTGGTAGTTGTGAGTGTGCTGGTGCTGGTAGCCTGCCTCCAGCTGCAGGGGGTGCTGGGACATGGCCGCCTCCAGAACCCCCCCAGCAGGTCCTCTTGCTGGCGCTATGGGCACAAGGGGTGCGCCGTCAACTACGATGACACTGAGCATTTCTGTGGTGGCTATACTGTAGGTGATTCTTTCTTTCAACAGAAATGTATTTAGTCTTCACGCTTATAATACTCTTCCGGGATATTCATATGTAATATTTTCAAATATGAATAGATAGCCCTTTGGTTCTACACATGCTTAAGTAATTTGGCTGCTGATCTACACTTTTTGAAGACATAGGATTTGTGTTGTTAAAAATTTAATTTCAGTTTCTGCAGCTTATTCAAACAAAACGTGGACAATATAAAAGTAATCACCAATTAAAATCATAGACATGTTTTATTATTAGCAAACTCTATATTACACATCACAAATTTCAATCATTTGAAATTTTTGCTTGCATATATCTAAAGAATAGCTCATGATACATCCGAACATCTGATGACATATTTCTTTCCCTTTTCTGCTTTAAATATCCTACATCACTGGATTTTTAGTTCTTTAAAAAATGTGATGGTTAATCTGAAGTGTACTAAGACTTTTGATAATCACTTTTTAAAGCGTCAATGGATAAAGAATGGCGGAAAGTGTGGAGTTTGTGGAGATGCCTGGGACCTTCCCCAGCCCAGGGATAATGAGGTAAGTCAAGCATCTTCTATCAATGTAAAAGACTCTACCAATGAATAAATCTCTTACAGATACTGTATATTAGATTATCCCTCAACACATTTTACATGTGTAGAAAAGTATAACTGTAGCTATAGTACATTTTCAATGTGCGTATCTAGCTCACTTTTTTTATGTTCACTTATGAGGGGAATACTTTTCAGGTTTCTGATTTAGACATAGATCTCAATGTTGTCAAAATGATTATTTTGTACTCCATTAAAAAGGTACAAACATAAAAAAGCACTGCTTTTTCTCTTTGGATTCCTCAAAACTAAGGGACAAGATGTAAGGATAGACAACACCTCTCAGAGGCAAATTCACAGGACTCTATTCTATTATCTGTAGCATGATTATAAGTGTTATACCATTAAATACCCATTTTAGAACCCTATCTACCCACATAACTCATATTACAATGTGTAGATATTTGCCTGTATGGAAAACATTCATTGGGAGGGAAGAGTGTCTCAACATTTTTAATCAGGTCCTAGTTTTTGTTTTATGAAATCAAGAAAATAGTTATTTAAAAAAAAATTGTAAAAAGTTTCTTGTTTCTATCAATAAAACAAAAACTGGGCCCTAAATAAAAAATCTGAGATGCCCTTCCCTCCATACAAACGTTATGGACATGCACTCCAAATTTTGTAATGAAACCTTAAGCGGTAACTGAGATATCCATGTTCAAAAAATTAAAAGTAAAAAAAAAAGTTTTTTGCCTTTTTTGCCTCTAATTTCAAAGTTATAATAAAATAATTTGTATGAAAAGATAGAGAACAATATGCTTCTTCTTTTGGTGTATCATACATAACCATACCAAAGTTAGGGAGAGTGCCATTTGAATTGTTGTAAATGGAGCCCTGTGAGGTGTTGTCTATCGTTAAAGAAACACTATTATTTATATTTGAACAATTGTCTACCCTTAGATTTCATCACTACTATACAAGATATTCATTTATATTTTCTATTTTCATTAAAATGCTATAGCAGTTTTGAGTATTTTTTCCAACCCAAAATGTATTCCCTAAGGTAAGATTCCAAATGAGAGGCATTCATACGTATGTAAATTAAAAATAATTATTTGTATTTTTAAAATCAAATATTTGTTTGCTTGGCAAATTTCAAAGTGAAACAAACAGTTAATACATGTTCCTTTTTGTAGGCAGGAGGGAAGTATGCTAAGGGTGTGATTGTGGCTACATATAAATCAGGTCAGATGATTGATATTAGCGTCAACCTGACGCAATCACATCTTGGATGGTTTGAGTTCAGGCTCTGCAAGAATGACAATATCAACAAGTGAGCTTCTCTTATTTTTGTTTTATATCTATATTGAAGGGGTACTGACTGTGATAGCATTATGAGTATATCAAACAATTGTACATTATAGGACACTGATGAAAAAGATGCCAATCTTAATTGGCCTGAAATGTGCATTGGATTGGTGCTTATATAAATTTTAAGCACTGGGTGAATGTTCGAGTGTGTACCTCTCCCAATGAACCAGGTTAGGGACGGCCTACTATTCTTGCACTAATGCAGCATCGTGCAACAATGCAAGATATGACAATATTGCTAATTTGCTATCAGATTTGTTTAGTAGCTGTGTTTATGGTTATATTAACATATAAAACACTAAAAAAACTAAGGTACATAATTTTTGTTAAAAAATATTTAATTATATAACTCTAATACAAGAAAATGCATTCAAAATGCTCAAGAATAAGGACTGACTCAGCAAAGAAATTAGCCATCTTGCTTTCATTAATTTTGTTTACATCACGTGGTATAAATACTGTAGCCCTATTGGTCAAGAATACTTAAACAATGATTTAAAAAAAATCTATATGGTAAAAATTTGTCTCATGATCAAGTACTATCTAAATCTTGTTATTCATTACTTGCATACATTTGTTAGAATTCGGCAACAAAGATTTAGATAATTTTTTTCAATATTTCAATATTCATTTACATCACGTGGTATAAATACTGCAACCCATTGGTCAAAAATGCTTAAACATTTGTATGGTGAAAATCTGTCTAATCATCAAATATTATCTAAATCATATCATTCTTTATTTTGATTCATTTGTTAGAATTCGGCAACAAAAATTAGGTGAATTATTTCAATTAGAAATTAAGATGCCTGTGGTGATGCAAGATAACATTGCGTTTGTGGTGCAATGATGCAAGATATGGCCATGTTGCTACTTTCAGTCTTGTCCCGAACCTGTTAACCACTCCACTTGCTATGTGTATAACAAAGAAAAGAACCAATATTTTCCAGTATTTGTTTACACTTGATCTATATGCTCATAATGGAAATTACCGTATCTTTTTACTTCTTTTTACAATTTTGGGAAAATTGTCAATTTTCATAATCTTTCCAGTATTAAGCCAAGTAACTAATGTTTATGATAGTTAAACAATAGGGACCTTTTTCTTTCTTTGTGACCATCTTTCAAACATTGTCTTCAAGCATTTAATCTATGTCGTCATTTGTGCACATGATATTTGAGATATATTTCAAGCTTCAAGAGTTATGAATCAGAACAATGTGAATAATGAGAGTGATGTACATAATTTGGATGGGCAAAGGTTGAGACAAATTTCAAGTAACCAGATACATATCAAGTCATTGCTGTATTGTCTTACAGATTTACTCAATCATTTCAATGTGCTTGTGTATCCTCTGAAATAGTGTCCCCTTAAATATCTACTGCTCAAAAAGGATCACTAAGGTATTTGATGAAGATAGGTCGTAAAAGTGTTATTTTAAAATGTATCCCTCTTGCAGGATCATTACCCATGAGTGCCTAAATCAGAACCTTTTGGTCTTGGCTGATGGGACAACAAGATTCAAGGGCCCTGTCAACAAAGTCAAACTTTACGTCATCAGGGCCAGCCTTCCTGCTGGTCTCACCTGTTCCCAGTGTGTCCTTCAGTGGAAGTACCACTCAGGTAGGGCAATGGCACAAAGATGAAAGACATGTCTTAGAGATACAATCATGATAAACGGCAGAAAAAAATCAGAAGCTTGCAATTATCAAATATGGCATACTTAACTGCATAAAACGTTTCTTGTTATGTTACATTGTAACATTGTAGCAATGTTATTTACATTATGATATTCTGATAACATTCTTGTAATGTTAGTATTAAGTTAATATTGTACCATTGTCTAATAAGAATGTCATGAGAAGGTGTGGTTAGGTGTGCTTGAGACCTTCCTCAAATAAAATATCACAATCATGTTCTGTTTAATTAGGTTGACACCAGGAGACTGTACCATAAAAAAATCATGATAACTATTGCTAGTCAAAACCCGTCTTTAAAACTTTCACGATACTCCATAAATTACCATGAAGGCCTCATGATGATACTGTGATGATTTTTCACAATATCGTAATCTTAAAACATATAATTTCTTCACAAAGAATAACATATGAAAATATGGAAGTTTGATTAAAAAAAGAAATGAAAAAAAAAAAAATCCAGTTGGCAATAACACTTTTTGGTATCATATAGGACCTTCCATGGGAACTTGGGCATTATTGAGATATACTTTGATAGGTTTATAATCAATATATACATAGGAAATTACCAAAAATAGTAAAATAAGCTAAGATTTGTCTAAAAATGAACCTTTGTTTAGTTTTATATAATAGGTAACATTTTCAACAATTTTGCATTTTGTTGCCATGGTTACCAGAATGTTGAAAGAAGATCAAAACGTACATAGGGTGCTAAGATGAAGGACTTGATTGCTATGGAAACGGGGTCATGTGACAAAAATGCTAACATTAGGAAAACAGAAAAAGAGGACTTTCAAGCTAGATTGTGCAAAAAAACAGCTTTAAGACCTCTTAATTAGAACAAAAATAAAGCAATCAGTTCTAGTTATGCATCATACTACTTGCATTTTGCCCATATTTAATAACCCTTTGTACCTCGCTTGGTACTCTTTGCTATGTATTTTTAAGGTAGTCACAGTAGCCTTCTGTTTAGGTAAGGTAAGACCTGACCTAATAAGAATGTCACAATAACATTCTATTTAGGTGAGGTTGGGAGCTCCCTTAGTTGTGATGTCACAACACTGTTTTGTTACAAGTATATACATATTAAATGTTTTACTCCTGTATTTTCTTGAAGGAAACAACTGGGACTGTGATGATCAGGGAAACTGCGGTGACGGTTTGGGACCTCAGGAGGAGTTCTACGGCTGCTCTGACATCACCGTTGTGTAGACAAGACAATCTCAATCAATCTCACAGCGCTATCACTTTTGTATTAGATACATACAAAATGTCCGAAAAGCTACTGTTCTTCCTAGATAAGGGAAAATATGCTATTTTAATCGACCTGTTATTTTTTCCTGAATAAAAATGATTAACATAAACTCATCATTCACTTGTGTTTCAATCTGTTAAGTTATATACATGAAAATTTGAATGATATGTTTAATAATGTATATCAGAAGAGGCAGTTTGATGGCTGACTGGGCCCACTTGTGAACACTTTTGATGAAAACTTGCTATTTCGAGAGACAAAGTTAATTAAAGTGCATAAAGTTATAACCATCCTGCACTACCCATGATAGCCAATCGAGATGGCTATTACTATCATATTAGTCTGTTTACTTGATCATTGATGTGGTATTCTCTGTCTAATAATGATCACATTGAATATGAAAGTTCCTTATGAGCCATAAAGTTTGGTTTGTGTGAAAGCAATATACAAACCCAGTTCTGAAAATAAGTATAAATGTATAGGCCTATAAAGCTTTGCACTGCCTCTCAACCCATCATCCTACGATTCTGAATACTTACCTTTATTATGTGACTACAAGTTACAAAAATGTTAGCACCAAAAGATTCTGTGCTAATTGGAAGCAAGGTACGTTGAATTTAAGTGAATATATGTCAATGAAAATAAATGGCAGCATTGTATATTTTATTGAAATTAATTATATGTCTGTGATTTACAGCTTGAGCAATCAAACATTACAATAGATACATACCAGCAAAATATTACAGTGGATGAATAGATCACCATGGAAACTTGGTTTGACCTCATGTTTTAGAACAAAACCAAATTCTGATGACTATATCATCAACAACCATCACTTCACAGAGAATACCGGTTACGGGTTGTAATGTTTATGCTGTCCAGTCATATCTCCATAGACAATATTTCCTATTGAATGTGGTTCAATAGCGAGAAATCCTTTATCAACTTCAAATAAATCATCAATCGACTTCAATCTAAAACTTTTATATAGAACATAGATTATAACACCCTTTTTTTGCATGGAAAAATTGAAGTACTGTATTAATTTTGTTTTGATTTAAGGTAAGGTTGAATAAAAAAAAGGTACTTTTTTATAATGAAATGCCATCTCTTATTTCCCAATGTCTTTCCTGAACTGCAATAGTGGGTGAGTGAGTAATGGTTGTGTTATGCCATTTCAACAGCATTGGTCATATTCACGGTGAGAAAAGTTTAGATGAAAAACTGGGTCAGGCAATAGCAAATTGAACCACAAATCTGAATTTGCTACCTGTCTTTGACCGTCGAAAGTTAATAAAGAGCAGTAGGGAAGTGAACCCTAATACTGATTTTGCTGCTATACTAGGCTCGGCAGATGGGGTAAAAGACATAAGGTAAGGTTGAACACACAAATAAAGAAAAATTGGGTCAGGCAATAGCAAATTGAACCACAAATCTGAATTTGCTACCTGTCTTTGACCGTCGAAAGTTAATAAAGAGCAGTAGGGAAGTGAACCCTAATACTGATTTTGCTGCTATACTAGGCTCGGCAGATGGGGTAAAAGACATAAGGTAAGGTTGAACACACAAATAAAGAAAAATTGGGTCAGGCAATAGCAAATTGAACCACAAATCTGAATTTGCTACCTGTCTTTGACCCTCAAAAGTTAATAAAGAGCAGTAGGGAAGTGAACCCTAATACTGATTTTGCTGCTATACTAGGCTTGGCAGATGGGGTAAAAGACATAAGGTAAGGTTGAACACCTGTGAAATCATATAGACAAACTGTCTACCATAACCCCTAGAATAGGCGTTCCCGCCTTGGACTATGACAGTCACCTTTTATGATCAGCAGTGGATACTGAAGGGAGTGCCAAAGGGAACTCCCACCCTGGATCCCCACAGTGGAAACAGTAACATAATGAAGACAGATATCACAGTCAAACCCTTTTTGGATAACCTTTGGATTTATTATTAAAATTAGGCAACATTTTCTGAAAAATGCATGAACTGGCCTGTGGGCCCTTGTATTGGTTGACATATTTGTAATAAATACATGTATAGGTTATATATAATGATATCTCTATATGAGTAAAAAATTTGCAACATAAAAAGAATCTCATTGCCTATAAATTCTGCCCTTTCTATCATTGAGGTTAGAGAATATTATGGAACTGTTGCCTATAGATTTATTGGCGGACAACAAATAGAAATGTTTTAAAAGAAGAATTAAGACGTTTTTAGGCATTATAATGATTCTTTTTGTATAATCAAGAAGAACACAATATTTTGAAGCTAAATTTGGAAATAAACCAAATTTAAATTGGTCTGTCTGGTTGCACTGGTCATCAGTACTCTCCATGCTAGCTCATGTAAACAAAAACACATGACGTCACTGGAGACTTCAGTTCTAGTTGGTGCATGGCTGTGAGTCATCTTTGAAAATTCATAACACTGACACTGTTGCTTGATGAAAATTAGGTGAAGATTTAGGGAGTTTACAAACATGTGTACCATTGTATTCTCAAGATAGCATTTGCCTTTGAACCATATGATTATTCTGAATACCAAACAATTTTTATTTTCTTATTAATTTTGTAACAATGGTGTTTATGTGGCGCCCATCACGTAGCCAGTCGTTTTAGACTGGCTTCACAATTAAGAAAATAGACCTTAACTAATCTTTGAGATTGCAGGTCGCACATGCCCCTGCCTAGTTTAATATAGATTGTGATATAACAATATATTAGGTTACCTGACTCTTGAAATATTTCATTTCGCATGAGCTTTAAGGCATGGCCTAACGAAACATACCCAAATAACTAATCAGTTATAAGTTCTGAATGCCTATTCCGTCACTGAAAACCAAACAAGCTTTTGTGATACAATTGTAAATGTGATTCGCTGTTCATTTCATTTCACCTAGTTTCAACTAAAATATGTATTTTTTGGAATCACTGTTAGTCGATTTTTATATCAATGCTGGATATAATATATTGTACCATCCCAAATGTCCCCTGAGAAATGAGGGAGGCCAGACCTAGGTCTAAGATTCTTCTAGATCAATAATGAATTGCTGCTATCCATTTGGTCGAACCATTCCTATAGATGCCCAGTTCGCTTTGGAGAGTGTGGGCAAAAGAGTATGGATAAAGGCTATAGATTAATTCTATTAAATGAGAAAGTGTATATATATTTCATGAGAAAGTGTCGATATATGAAATAAAAAAGCCGTACCCTGTATCTTGCGTCTTGGGATCTTTGGGAAAATCTTTTCTGTGTATTTTATAGCAAATTCATAGAATAGTAAATAAGCAAAGACGCAGCTAATTGATTTAGAAATAAGACTAAGCGCTGGAATGAATTCTTTTTGATTTATTATTGAAGTATTTCTCAATTTGACATCAAGATCTCCCAGTACATGATAATGGTAAAAAAGGAAATGATAGTAAATATGGTAGTGGTTATAATTATAAAGATTTAATTAGTGATGAAAAGTAACTGTATGATGATGTTATGAGATGAGGATGTCATATTCAATAACAACCATGTCAATAAATTATTATGTTTTTTTAGGTACAAGTATATCACAAAATCAGCATACTCACGAGTTGAGCAGCAGCGTTCGTGAGAACAACCAGATGGTCTATTCTCACAACACGACGCGAATTCAGAAATAGGACCTCTGATATGTATTTTTGATAACAAAAGTAATGGAAGCATTTATCATTAAGGGTAGAAACGCGACATGACATTCTGGATAATTAAAGTTTATTGAGATACCAAAAAAAAAAAGATTTAAGAAGCTTGGTTTAAGTTGCTATAGGTTAATGATGTTTTTAATATCTATAGTTTTACGGAAAATTACTCTTTCTATCTCATAATAATTGAAAAAAGTTGATACTACTGAATCACTGGCTCTACTCTGCTATGAGCCCCTGAAATGCTAGGGTAGGTAAACATATATGAATACAAGTTATGTTATGTGATTTTTCTCACCAGTCCTTGTGGAGAGTTGGCAATATAGGACTTTAAATGAGACAGGTATATATGATGTGATGGCACCTGTAGATATGTCTAACTTTTAGACCTCAAATCCAAGTCCCCTATAATCACTCATTTAGTTCTTATCACCTTATCTTAAACCCGTTCCAGCTGCTGGCAATTTGGCTTTGCTGGCTGTGTGAAGAATTACAATGACAATGAGCTCTTCTGTGGTGGCAAGGGGGTAACATTTAATTAATAAATATTTACAAAGAAAAGAACAGTCTTGCCTTTGGGCATATAAATCATGATTGGATGATAATAGGTCCAATTAGATGTCCAGTGAATGGTGTAATGGCCGGCAATGGCACAACAGTTCCATGCGTCTCCTGTAATATTCTAGCCATTGAAAGTACCACTTATTTTTACATAAGGGTGCCCATCCCTTTTTAAATCTCTGGATCCGTCCCTCAGTCAAAACATTAGTCCCATTGATCTGATGTGTCAGACATATAATTTGCTAATTTAATATCTCCATTGTAACTTCTTGTCAGTTATGATTGATTCTGATATGAAATATGTAAACCTTGAAATTAACATAGGATAGGCTATAAAAAGGTATTTCTATGTTATTTTCAGTTCCATAGATTTAATCACAGATGTTTGTTATCGTAAATGATGTATGCAAAAACAGTTTATTGCTGCTATTCATTATCACTACGTGTATGTCCTTATACACATGCATACAGTTAAGCTGACGACAGTTTGCATTGTTTCCTTTGAATATTACTACGGTTAAAGTTTATAAAGCTAATTGGTTGTAATTCCCGGACAATGTCAGCTTGATTCTTTTTGTAGCAACTATTTTCCTAGTTTGAACTTGGAAAAACTGTAATGTTATCATAGAATAAGAACTACAACAAAATTGTATTTTTAAAGCAGTTTTAGACTACTTAAAGGTTGAATTGTACTAAGTGGTCATGGAGTTTTGGTAAACTATTTCCCCTCCATATGATTTTTAGGATAATAGGGCATCAAATTACCAAAGTGCAAATAACCAAAATGACATTTTTCAATGTTTTTCAGTATAATGTTTCTCACAAAAGCTGAATTTTGAATTCCTAGGTTTAGATATTTGCTCCCATATTAAAACTAAGTATCCCTGAGGTTTCATAAAAATTCTATTGGTAATTTGTTTAACAGAGAAAGGAAATTGGTATTTCCCAGGTATTGAAATCAATGTAAAGTCCATTGTTCTTTATTTAGCTCTAACTCATCACAAACAGTGAATTTTTGTTATATTGTTTCAATATACATGGATTCATCTATATAGACGCGTACTTGCCTACAAATTTTGCAGCAGATTGAATTGGTAATATTTAAGCTACCCACCCCCACGTATACCTTTGATCCGATCATTCCTTTTACCAAAGTATTTCTCGAAAAACAATTATACCATCAAGATTAGTTTATTATACATTTCTATATTAATTGCAATTTTGCAAGAATGATAACGAGATCCGTGATATACCATATGTCCTATGTTATGGTATGCTTTTTAACCCTTTAGCCCCCAATCTGGCCGTGCCCGCCGAGGGTGTACTCCCCAATCCGGCCGTAGCTGCCCGGAAAAATGGCTGTTTTTCCTTAATTTTTCAATATTTTCCCAATATGAATACTTTAATAAGTTTTTAACATACAGAAACAGCAAATATATCGTTTAATAGCTTATTTGATTACCTATTCAGTACCTCAAACCAGGTGTTAATAATATTCTTATTGCCATTGGTGTGTGAGCATTTAGAATTCCTCAATTAATGGAAATTTAAAGAATTCCTGGGGGAAATCCATTGAAATCCTGGGGAAATACAGCAATTCATAATCTCAATCTGTGGGGTCTAAAGGGTTAATGCTGTACGGTATACCTTATCAAACAACACTTGCCAGATGACACTAACTTACAGTACAAATGTTATGTGAATAAGCGACTTCAATGGGCAATATTCACCATAAGGCAAAAATCGACACTTGTTTGTGTGTTTTACCAACTTAAGTTTTTTAATATTTTTATATTTGATTACAAATTGGGAAACTCAATTTGAAGAAGAATGTCCCTTAAGGAAAAGAATTTGCTCTATTCGTTGATACTCAAAGACAGAATTTTGAACCTGACCTGAGCTATTTGCAGCTACCATCCATACCCCTTGTTGTTATCCTTAAGCAACGACCTCCTGGGCTGATGCGGAGCTTAGTTTTCTAAATAAAAGAAGTCATCCTACAACTTAATGAAGGTTCTTCTTCAATAGCTCATCCTATGCAATTTCATCTGCTACTATCAGGATTGTAGGTATCAAGATCAACATTAGAACAACAACAAATTAAAACATTGAGAGTTCTGTATAATTATCTGCAAATAAAAAAATGTCGTTACAATACAATGCTTTTTCATCCCCTGCAGCGTAAGTGGAATCAGAACAAAGGGAAGTGTGGAGTGCCTGGGACCTGCCCCAGCCCCAGGACAATGAGGTAGAGTACACCTGTGTGACTTGAGCTGCGATATGCCTAGATGTGTCCATATAGCAAGCAAGTCGCAGACCACTGCGATATCGGAGATACCCCATGTTTGTAAATGTTGCATCTCTCTCGCTATATATATGCATATCCTTGTTTTCATCTCATTTGTGTAGATGCATTGATGCCTGAGATTTGCTGCGATATGGATTCCACTTAAGATGGTCGACGGGTTTAGTGTATGTGCAATACTTTCAGACCACAATAATTTTACGGCATGATGGTCAAATTGCAGTGAAAACATTGCACAGGTGTAATACCCCCTATTATGACCAGTATACTTAGGTGCATTTAGATACCACTCTTGTTAAAAGCATGATACTTAATAGAAAAATCTTTGACATCATAAAACATTTAAGAAAATATTACTATGAAAAAATGGTAATAGTTTGTTTCCAATGCTAACCAGCCAGCTTTATTTAGATGTCCATAGTAAATATCTGCATGTAATGTATGCAATATCTCCTTGTAATGACAAAGCATGTAATATAAAATCAGAATTACTCTGGAAGTTCAAAAAAAGGTTCAGGTACTAAGTATCCAGATTGTAACTTTTTCTATTCAGTATACGATAATTATACTGTGCACATTGGGGAGGAGTTTTGTCAGCAAAAACACTTAAATTACTTCACGCTTATCTAACATACACTAATTGTACCTTGCACATTGTGGTGGAGTTTTGTCAGCAAAAGCACTTTCAGTTACTTCCAAATTACCTAAAAATCATGATTGCATTGCTTAATCTTTTCATCAGGCAGGAGGCAAGTATGGAAAGGGAGTGATTGTGGCAAAATATAACCCTGGTCAGATAATTGATATAGGTGTCAACCTGACGGCTGCCCACCTAGGATGGTTTGAGTTCAGGCTCTGCAAGAATGATGACATCACCAAGTAAGTGTTTCTTGTTACCATAATTATATCAGTAAATGAAAAAAAAGAATTTGCAGCATTGCTAGTTCCTTATAACTTATGATTGTAGGACACATAACATTAACATTAAAAGTATTAATTTAATTATATCACTTCATGTATATATATTGTTTCATCATAAGCACAACATTTGTTCATATATAAATAAACAGCATATAATATTCATTTTGTTGATAAATAATAATGTTATCTATTCAGATTGTTATATATACCAGTAATAACCTGCTTACAAATTATGATGTTTTTAGTACAATGAGGTGATTTGAATGAATGATTTTTTCCTAACTGGCAATTGTTAGTTTGATGGGTATCATAATGACTGCTCTAGCAAAAGTCTGAAATGGTACCCTTTTAAACCAGTTGTCATGTGTATGTAAGGCTGAGATGATATATTTTGCATGATACTTGATATTTTTAGTATAAACCATTTTATAGATATTTATACATGATTATGATAAAGAGTTGTTTTGATTTCTAAAAAAAGTTTACAACATAAATGTATTGATATAATGAAATATTGCATTTACATTTCATGTAAATTACTCAAAGCACTAAAACTTCCACCACCTTGAAAATCAAGCTCAAAAG
The DNA here is from genome assembly GCA_936440205.1 of Lepidonotus clava. Lineage (NCBI taxonomy): Eukaryota > Metazoa > Annelida > Polychaeta > Phyllodocida > Polynoidae > Lepidonotus > Lepidonotus clava. Next base: position 26,654,708 of record OW387138.1, read on the forward strand.
TCGAAAAACCCATTTTGAGAAAATTTAAGAACCCCACTTGTCAGTGTTATTGTTTAGAGGAAAAAGGGACAAGAGATTAATTGGTTGGCCCAATTCATCCTCTGAAAATGTGTAAAATGCGCGAAATCTAGCAATGCGCGAATTCTGGCAACACTACTCTATATAAATACAAGAAAAACTACAAACCTTTATTGATATTGTAAAAGGAAAAGGATGCCTAAATACCTCAAGATTGCGACAAAAATATTACTGAGGAGAGCATTTAGAAAAGAGATAATTTGTAACCACCGGTCTTACTCTCAAATTTATACAACTCATAATTTTCTGATTCTCAAATCAAGTCGTATCTAGATAAATACGTTATAGTGCAACTCAATATCTAATAGAGCAGCCACACCCTGAACTAGTATACTATGAACAATAACAGTGACAACGAACCAATAATCTAAGCTGCGACCTAATATTTGGACATCAAAATATTCTCCAGATCCATGATTTATAATATGGTAGTAACCATCAGGTCATCCTTGTTAATATAAAGCCACATACTCAATAATACCTTAAGGAACTCAACCGTCGCCTACTTTGGTCGGGACATTTCAGTTCCCGATCGGTCAACTGATTTAGTAAAATCGCCTCATGGGTATTCAATCAGGGTTATAACCGAGAAGCCGAACATTAAGCCTAGATTCCACTTACTGATTTTGATACTGGCGGTTTCTTTTGCATAATTATTATGTTTGGTTTTCTCTGGGAATTTTACTTGAAACTATGCATTCTATATATAGCATTTGATACAGAAATTGCAAAACCTTTCTTATGATATATCATATGATATGTATGTTTAACATAATTTTCCACTGCCGACTTTGGGAGCAAAATCGGGTTTTGAAATATAGGCTTTAGCTCTTTGTATAAAGGAAAAATAATTAGTGCGACAAGTGCTCCATATCAGCATATGGCCGGTTGATTATTTGGTTTGGTCTAATCATTTAAAATACACGTAATTGTGATGCAAGTTAGCCAATACATCTCCAAATACAGAAGGGATAACCAACTAAAAGTAAGGCAAGGTTACCAGTCATCCACCTGCCAAGGTAGTGAATTATAGTAATTAGGTAAGTTAATCATTCAATGACCAGAAAGCGTGGAAGGCGGCACATGAGTCTAGTTCGTTCAGAAACCACCAGATGGTAGGTTTGTATACATGTATACATTTAAAGTCCTTCCTCGATCTGGATCCCCATCTTCGTTTTAACTAAAAGGATCCAAAAGCAACATAATTATAAACAAAGTTTCCCAACTCACTTAACAATTAGAATACATTCAATCAATCTAAGGCAGATCTATGGTAACATTAACCATGATAAAAAACAAGCTTAGAAGTGATTGAAATAAGTTAATTCTTGGTCGCAGTAGTAATCTCAGTAGATCTTCAAGAATCCTATTCATGCACACATTATTTGGAGAGGAAAAAGAAATGACGTCGCTATGAAGGAATTCTAGTTAGGTATAATCTAATTTTCAGAGTTTATTCTTCTCATACGACTCAACAACTAAAGTCAAATGTCATAGAAATATCAAAATATTTGTCATATTTCTATTTGTAATGAAAACATTTTCAGACTAGAATTATTATACATGGATATAGAATGATGATTGAATAAATACTTATTGCCAATTGTCAACAATGTAAACCCATAAAGAATGCCATGATCAATGGAAATGCATTTATGTTTAAGGCCTGTGACTTGACCTATCTCCCTGCATGCATCTTGATCTAGGCTATTCCCCATGTATACCCTGCATAAAGAAGGCAAATGCAGCACATGTACAAGCGAATGAACGTGGCGTTTTAGTCCTAAGATTATGTGCACACCCTCCGCAATTCCAAATCCACTGGAGCCTGTCCATTCCTGCTTCATGATAACAGTGACTGCATGCCCTGATTGACTTTCTCCTTGATACACAAGGACAATGTATTTGTAGGCCAGCCGGGCCTGTAATACACAAAGCAAATGTATTAATCCCTGGATCACTCAGTTTACATGGGAGATAATCCATGCTGACACAGTAGCTAATGTTTGCCTATCGGCTTCCCTCACTGGCATTGCCTTATATTAAAGGAGGTTCGACTATACTGTTAACAAGCCAAAGCCCAACGATCCTCATCGCTCTCAACTCATGATCACGCACTTCAATTTGTAAAGATAGAAGAAACGACACTGATTGTTTCAGATTCCCTTTGCATCTTGGAATGACCTCGCCGTATGTTACATCATTTGTCACTTCGCTTCATATTAAGCCCCACTTAGTATAGGTCATAAAAAAACTCATTGTGTTTTCCTGTCTAAGGACTGGGAATCAATAGGCGGGGATAGCCTTCGATGAGTTGAGGTGTGTGATTATAATTCATTCTCAATAATCAATACGGAATGGTTGTGGGGTAGTGGGCGGTGGTAGTGTCGGTCGTACTTATGTGACTATAAACCTGGAGTTCTGGGGCACTCTCACTCCATTGGATATCATACCTGCCGTTATGTGTCAAACTGATTACCTATCCATCTCACCTATGATATCAATAATCATATAAAACTAGAAACAACATAATAATTACCTGATTCCATTAACCGAAATGATATATATCTATATCATATTTGACAAATAAATTCAACCTTAAAGATAACCTGACGAGCATGACCATCATCATCTTCATCTCACTATAAGGCCTACCGTTCATTGCTCATGGTCATGGAGGGAGAAGAAAGAGACAGATGGAACAGGTATTACCTGGACTCAAGACACATTTACATCCAACAAGACAATTAAAAACAAGAAAAATATTTACATACAGGATACGGTTGAAGCTGCTGGATGCAAAATAATACCTGATTAAATGTTGATATATATATAATAATCCTTTTCTTTATAATTATAATTATATCTGATATACATTATATAAAGTAAGCGATCCAATTTGTCAAAGGATTTTAGGTAATTTTTTTGGTAATTGTTGGTGCAAAATACTGTAATACTGGAGTAAAACTTGGGGTCCAACCGATACGGTTTGTGTGGATCACTGGTTTCACTCATGCCAGGAGGAAGTTAGCAGACTTACGATAACGCTCTTTGTACTATCGGCCAATTATTCACGCATGAACATGATATTAGGCGTATTACATGTAGGTGTAGGGACTTATTGATGCCTACCTTTGACCACAGTCCGCTCAATGATATGGACGCACATATTAGATATGGCCCACTAGGTAACCGGCCGAGGCCTTGGTCATATCGTTATAGGTCCGCCAGGAGTAAAAGCGGAGGGCCATACCTTACGTCACTTTAATCAAATACCTCATAGCATTATTGAACGTCTGCGGCTAACGCCCATAATAATCCCAATAGAAGCTCGTATGAGTCCGTCACCTCTGTTCATAATGTAATGAGTGATGTCCATACATTTCTATAATCAATGGTTTAATGTGTACGCCGGGGAGTCTCGTGGTAGGGATAGATCAATAGACATCTACCAAATGTTATCATGCCAGGGATTAGAGCCTGCAGTTTGAGATGTTCAATATCCGTCACACTAATCCTTACTACCGTCAAACCTGACCATGCACTTATTAATAAAACACCGCTTGGATCTGCCAGCAAAAATTAGCATTGGCCGGAGAGACTCTATTCACACAATATATCCTAGGCATTGTGCATTCCGGTGAAATGTCTTGCATATATATACCTTCAAAAGAAACTTAACATTGTATCAAATCATGAATTAGAGAGTTTTAGAATAACCTATAGCATAAAAAGAGAAGCCTTTGATTTTAAACCCTAAAACTCACGAAATGGTTATAAAAACACATAGACCTCTCTCTACTTTATATAATCAGGGTCTCTATCAAGGGCCCGTCTTTCGACAATTACATTTGCTGTGATTGTGGGGAGGTTCGGTACCAAAGCCTGTTGGGGGTAACTGCCCCCTTATAGAATCTCATACAGCATGTAATGGGGTCTTTGATCAGTGTGAGAGGGCCTACCTCGCCGACCACAATTGTGACCACGAAACCCCCAGTCAGAGTTACATCAGGTAATTGCCACTCAATGTGCACTGTTCACAAACTCTCAAAATTCCCATTGTGCGGCCTAACATTACCATAATCATTTACACCTTGAGTATAAAACACTCACTATGACTCATGGTTACTTGTTCTATTATTTATTTCCGAGTCTACCACATTTATAACAAACAAGTACAGTGTATGTATGACAAGAATACGTTTACATCTATGAATAGAGACCATTCTTTCTATAGGATGCATGTGGTTAAAATCAAGGCACCAAAAGATTACTGACCACTAACAAGGACAAGGGCAAAATTAATCGGCGGCCGAAGCAGAAGCATCGCATGCAGGTTTCATTGCATGCAGATATGAGGAGTACCATCAATTATCATGGGGATTATCATCAATGTACCGTATGTTGATATCTGTGGTAATCTATTTGAAAGTGTTTGAAAATATTATTAATGAATTCCTGTCAGTATTACATTTTCGATAGCGGGAATTAGAAGTTCAGTTTCTTAATACATACGGACTCTACAGAAAAAGTATAATGATATTCGAAGGCACTATTGCTGATTCTTCTTTTTCTTTATTCATGTTTGACGCTGGGCCTTGCATGGAAAGCATGCCCTCTGGGCTCCCGAGCTTTGTCTGCGCATGCGTCCTCGTGTTAGGACATAATTGGTGGTTAAGACGTATTCTGGGGTCTGTAGTATACAATCAGGCCGTAAGCAATTAAAACCAATTGCAATCACTTACGAAAAATAATGGTTATGTGTGTTTTAACAGGAACGGGCGGGCCTAAGCGTGTTGTACTGAATGCGTGACAATGTGTAAGGATGCGGGAAATGAAACGATATACCTTATTTAGGAACTAAGAATAGCCATGCATATCTTTCAAATAATTAATCCATGCATTTTTAAGAACTAGAAATCACCAAATTTGTGTATACACATCTTATTCTTTTACAAGATCATCTTTGTATTTGGCACTTTGGAGGATGTCCTGGGGAAAAAAATCGCTCGATGTACCCATATTGTGGGGAATCAATCAGAATCAATCAATCCCTGATTCATATACAGAACTAAAAGTTCTTCGAAAGCTAATTTTAGAAAACTACCACGGCTGACTGTGAGATAAGTCTTAAGATAAGCTATGTACAAGCATGTATTCACCACACCATGAGTGGCCCTCGCCCTTCATAACAACACTGTACTTCCTCAATAAATTAACCTACAAGTTTGTTCTGGGTCAAGACCACTAGCATGCCCATTCGTGTTCAGGAAAACTTCTTTCACCCATTTGACGACTGTTCTCCGATCTGAACTATACCAACACAAAAGAATAAAACAGGGGCGGGGAGCAGAAAAGAACACAGTGCTGAATAATTCAAAACCGACCAGGCCAGTAGGGATGGAGAGCGGAGGGAGCTCGGAGAAACGTCTTGCTGAGAAACTGGCTCAATAATCAGCCAATCCAAGTTAACGCCAATATTAAAGGTTACCATAAAATAGTTTCGAAATTTCCTCCATGCTTATTCATTGGAGAGAGTTCCATAAAACAAAATAAACCCAAACAATTTGTTTTTATGGATTGCTCCTAAAATTGGTAAAAAGCAGCTTTATATGTATATTCAGCTTTCTCCCATAGAAACCAATGTTAAAGCCTGTCAGCCTAACCTATAATGTCCAAACCTATTTTGCCCTGAAATTCTGCATTTTGATTGGCTGGCAAACCTACAAATCTGTCAATTGATAAAATGTAGGAAATCATAATGTCTAAGCAGTACTTGGGGATACACAGAAATACAATTCTTGCTTATTTTAGTAACCTCAACTCTAGCGGAGGAATTTTGTCCAACCCTTGTCTAACCCCGGGAAATAGCCAATTTTGGGTTGCTTATTATGGCGGTTTAAAGACTGGCCCCAAATGCGCATTATCCATGTTTTTGAATTGTCATTATAAGCTCATTTTGGGGCTTGTCTGTAAAGGGTATCCTAGCCAAGGTGCGACGTAACAGTCACGTTCTGCGACGTTCTAATAACGTTCTGTGACGTTCTGCGATGTTATTAGAACGTTCTTCGACGTCACATCCTTGGCTGGGATATATAATGCCCTTTACAAATTTTAGTCCCAAAAGACGTATCATGGCTGTACGGAACTATCAATTATGTGCCATAATCTGTAACGGGTATCAGAAATGTAAGGCATCTTACAAATCTTTAAATAGCCTCATGTCCAATTCACACAGATTTAAGTGACACAGATTTAAATCACACAGATTTTAACAGCTCTTTAACCCACACATAATACTTATATGACCAATGGCGAATTGGATATAGGCTATTTTTGTGGTAGCACATACATAACCCAATTGCATCTGTCGTTTTTATATACATTTGGGAGTATGAATCATGTGAATATTGCATTTCGATTCAAGAAAACAAGGCGTTCATTTATTTTCAATTGTAGTTTGATTTTTATAAACAGCACAAACAGCTAACTTGTCTTTTTTTTCCATTTAAGAGACAAACATGCGATACGGCATTTTGCTTTTGATCATAAATCGACATCGTATTGCATGTCATATAAACCCATTGACCAAGGCCCATGTTAGTTGTAATAGGCGCCGATGCACACTTGAGGGTGATTTGTCAGACGATTAGTGGGATCAATAAATATCTCCGTGGGCCAAGCGGACCTTGAGATAACCAGATCACCAGGTATGCACCCCTCAATGTGCCAGCAGGCCTGGAATATGACCCTCTAGGTGAATAGAATACAAGTACAACTCTTAAAAAATGCACATTGTCAAATAGGTGCAAATTGCTCTCTGAGTATTCACGTCTCATCATAACTAATATCTTCATAGAAAAACACCCATAGCAACTATATTATGTTGTATACCAAACATTTCATAAGAAATGCTCCTGTGGCGAGACAATCACCTTGAGGTGCCTTTCCATACCTGTGTTGTCGATGTGGATTTTCCGTAATAAGGTATGCGGATGGTATCTGGAACTCCATATAATTATGGACATACCTCATACATTATAGAAAAAGAACCCGCCAATCATGAATCCCGAATGCCGGAATTTAGAAGGGATGCACTCGCAATATATTTGGAGTAAAAATGTAAAATATACATATATGAATATATCCTTGATATTACATAATTATAATATCCTTTACATTACATATAATATGTACGATATCCTTAGGACTAACCAGCACCGATCAGGGTAGACCATTGGCGGTGACTTTGTAGTATGTGGTGAGACCTAGCCCTACCTGATTAGTCGCAGACCCAGCATGTACCACAATCATTAATAATGTACACACTAAATAAGAGGGGTCTGGGTCAAGGTTAGCGCCCCCTTTGTTGTATTTATGTACCAGATTGGAAACTCAGTCGGCATCATTCCTGGACACTCTTTTGGTAGTCCTGAAAGCCTTGAGGGTTCCACTCCAATCAAATGGAGCTTCAGATAAATATCGGGTGATACTTACTGACTTACTTTAAAAATTATGGTAAGCGTAGTTACCTTCATAGATTCAAAACACAAAGGAGTTTTACTCTGTCAACCCCTCTCTATCAAGGGTAGGGTATTACATATCACATTAGAAGTCGAATGTATATTACATGGTACTCTACACTCGATAGGGTGACTCTGTCATTGGTGGAGGTCGGTATGGAGTTCTCAAGTGACGGCCTATGGTGGACAAATAAATAATATGCCAAATACCTTGAATTTGACAGATATTAACCCCAAAAAATCGACCAAATATGGTGAAAGTTTACATTAAAAGGATTGTGGTTTGAGGGGGCCTGTTACTTGGCTGTTTGATCAGCAATCAGGTTAATCAAGTTACAACTCATATGGCTCCGTGCTGGAACTTGGCCGCCAGTCACAACGTTCGCAAAAATATGTAAAAGACTATAGGGGTACCTATTGCGCGATTCATATAGAATTCCGGTCGTTCAAGAGACCAGAATTGGTCCAAAACGACTAGAGCTGGTCGGAAACGGCCAGGAATGGTATTCCTATAAAGTGATTCGTCCAGAAATTTACCTGCGAGTACCAGGACATGTATATCCAAAGCTTTCATGGTTTCCTGAGTGATGTTGAAAACAATAGGAAATGTGAGATAAAAAATATATGTTATTCTGGGGATTATGCTATGTGTAGTTACTTAAAAGAGATCAAATCACTCAAAGTAAGAAATACTTTCACTAAATTACGGACAGATTACAACTGCTCCCAGGACTGCAGATATCATAGCTATAGGGAAAAAAACACGTGATGACCTTTGTCAACATTGTAACATATGACAAGATGTACGCCATATGCTTACTCAGTGTGATCAACCGGAAATTAAATGTAAAAGAGAAGAGTTCTCGAAAAAATACAGCAAGTATATAAAGAATTTCGATGTACTATCACACGAGGAAAAAATATGAGAAATTTTAAATGTTGAACCTAGGTGTCCGAATGATCTCAGAGAAAATGCAATAAATGCAATCTGTGCTTTTGTTTCCCATGGCCATGTACATAATATTGTAAATAAGTTATTGTCCGAATGACAACCCAATGGTGACATAAATGTAAACTATTACATTAGTCAATAAACCTTCTTGAATCTTGAATCTTGAATCTTGAATCTTGAATAGTCAATTGCTTGGAAAATATATTTATATTGTTAACATCAAATTCGACCAGAATTTCATACCGCTAAATGGGTCTTCACATTCAAACAATGCTCGCGACCAAATATTTTGACAGACAGGTCTTATTGCGGTATTGCCTTGTTGGTAACGCTTCAAAATGAACATCTCAACGTTCGAATTAAAAACTTTCCTTTATAATATTATGATAAGTCAGACTGTTGTCATGGGCAATGATCCCAGTCTGAGGCTTCTCATGTGATTGGAATTCGCTTTTTAGGTTTCAAAGATAACGTTAGTGGTCAAAATGTGGGTGTGGTGCTTTGTGTTATCAATAAATTATTATTCATTAGTTTGGTAAACAGTGCATGTGGACTCATCCATGTAAGAATCCAGGAGAAACAAAATGTAATTTTCCTAATTGAATGTAAGTTGACAATAGCTGCACCTGAAGTACAGCAAACATTATAGGTATGAGCCAAACAGTCCAGCGGGAGGTAAGCAAATTAAGGCCCAATGCCACTTTGACTACCACTTCTATTTCTGGTCTAGGGTTAGGGGTGAGGACAACTTGACCTCAGCCATTCCGGAAGGTACGTGTCCTGGATTCAGAATACGACCATTTTAAATGACCTCTGTTCCCATATTGATGGGACTACTTGTCACAGACATTCACCATTGAAGAAATACACACATTGAACAGAATCAGATTGATTGCTCAATGCCAGTTCGTACAATTACGATAAAATGCCATATTCGATGACAAAAAACTCAAACCAATGTTCAAATTAAATCGGGATCGCTAACAGCCTAAATGATTCGAATTTAATATAAAAATATCCATCAGAAATTTGATATCTGATGGACATTCTTATAGAATGTGATGGCAAATTTTATTACAAATTGAATGAAAATATATCAGTGCCGTGCCCAGTGGATGCACCCAATGATGTCTGTGGACCTCAATTTTCGGGAAAATTAGTTCAAAATATTGACTAGAAATGTGAACTAAACCCCCTTATATTTACTTGGAGCCCCTTCATTTTCCCCCAAACCCACTCAAATTCCCAAAAACCCCCTCAAATTGATCAGGAACCCCTCACGTTTTCGGGTTGGGCACGGCCCTGATGATAAATTATACTTTTGTATCATTCACTTTTCACTGAGAACAGACCAATGCTCTTCACTTCTACACAAAATCATCGGGGCATATTGGTGCAAAGGTGATCACCACCCTTCTCCCAACATTAAATTCGAATCCTTCCCGAAGCGACCAATGAGTATGGTCCCCAATGCAATCAGCTAGGGCCGATCGAGAATCCAGTTCAAAATGTAGACTCGATTGAAGAGTGATTGGGAGCTGTAGACAGGGTAAACAGTGATAATGACAAGAACACATAGCACTTACCGTTAAGTGACGGCTCGTGGTCACTGTTTGTAATAGAAGCTTTGTGACTAGACCACGTCCATTACGGCCAACACCCTGGTCACTTGTCACGTCACTCTATGACGTCACTTCGTCATTCGGTAAATCCACGTTATTGATAACGTATTGCTCCTGTCTCCTAGCCGGATAGGATGGTCAGCGAGTATATCACCTGGGAAGAGTCTGTGGCAGATGTCTCCTTCATGGACAGTATGTTGCAGGTAGTCCATGTATGAACAGGGTGTTATAGGTAGCTCTTTTATGGACAATGTGTTAAAGATTGCCCCTTCAAGGATAGTATGTCGTAGGTAGTCCTCCTATGGATAATGTGTTGTTGGTAGTCCGTCTATGGATTGGGTAGAGAGTTGTAGGTAGCTCCTGTTTAGATTGGAGGTTGCAGATAGGTCCTTTAGATATGGAGAGGGTGTTACAGATAGCTCCTTTCTAGACAAGGTGTTGTAAATAGTTCCCCATGTGGATATAGTGTTACAGATATTGTTCCTGTTCAGACAGAGGAGTGAAAGAAGAAGGTAAAGCGCGTGTTGAGGCTTGAGAGCAGCTCCCAGCAATCGCTCCTTCAGTGTACGTAGGAGTTACTCTGTATGGTCAGTGTGCTAATGTGCACTTTAGGTCAATCCAGGTAAAACGTTGGGTCGGTGTACGTACATTGACGAGTGATTTGTGAAGGCAACAACTCAAGAAGGAATTACTTTCGCTGGTCAAATCATCAGATAAAGCAAGTAGACCGCACAAATTTCCAATTGATAATTAAACATTGGTCAAGATTATCCCATATACCAGCGATGTTCTGGGGGTCATGATCCACATCATCATATAGGGTCTATTTGCCCATATGAGAGGAGTCACTGTTACGGTGCTGATTTACTGTGAAACCAATAGTAAAGCCGTGCTTCGCTCTATAAATCCCCTCTCCCTGACCGGATTACCAGTCGGCGGCGGGCCGGGCTCCAATCACTTCATTAAACACGGGCAGGGGTGGGCCTACCTGCCGCCCGCCGGCCGCCCAATCACCGCCCTATAACCCGCCAATTGTTTGTAACTTGTTTGACCAACACAAACCGAGCCCACGGCCTCCAGTGTACATCACAGAAGGGTGTGGACAAATTCGGAAATCGATCTGCAGAGTAAGAGTGTAGGCAAACAATCGACTGCTGGTACTTATATCAAAAGGATTTTATAGTTTTTAAATAATTCGCAGATGTTTGTGCGCATGTATAGGTTACTGTCATGTGAGAAGTATATGGCTGGTTAGCTGAGCAAAGGCCGTCTTTCCGCTCACTCAAGAAGTGTCAAATAGTACGCCTTTATGTATGTATAACGTCGACATACGATCATGTCGACATGTAAACAAACATGTATCCCGTCATAACGGTACGGTCCAATTGACACTGATACGACTCGTCGAATGTGTGTACACTTCGACAATACTTCCAGTAATGCCTACAGTACATCCAGTAAGGTGCCTTCAGCAGTGTGCACACAGTGATACCAAATACAGACACATCCTCAGGTGTTATATACTCGGGCAGAGATATCCCTGCTGCTCCTCTCCGTCCCCTCCTGTGCTAGGACGGCCCACCTGCGCTGTACTGGAGGAGGTGAGTGGGGCTCCCCCTATTGTCACCGCCCCCTGGAGTCTGTAGTCAACAGGTACCTCCTCCTGGGTCCAGTGTCCTCTCACCTGGGCCTCTCTCACCTGCCGTCCTCCTCCAGCGTCCTCCCCGACCTCCCCGACCGGCCGCCGCTCTCCGGGCCGCCCGATCACCTGGAGCACTGCCCAATAGTAGACGTGTTCACGGCCCCTGTTTAATGTTGGTTTAGTTTATTGGCATACAAAGGAATGGCTCGATTCGAACATTTCCCAATTGAATTCGAAACGCTTTCATTTGGTGTGTTCTTCAGTGGATATATACCAAACGGGTAGTAAAGGGAGGTGGGGTGGATGAGACTTGGTATACGTACAGTTAAAACCATCATTCTTATAATTGTAGATAATTTGTAAGGTTTGATTCAAGGCCGAAAACAGCAACAGCAAAGTAGGTAGAATTAACTGAACTGGCCAATCCTTTTTATATCCTTAAGATAACAGATGATTATTGCCATCAAATTGATATACCACTATACAGTTATTCAAAATATCATGTCACCCTGTATGAACCATCAGTGGCGGATCTAGGATTTTGAAACAAGTTAAAAAGGGGACGGGGGCACTATTTGAAAAACATTTCCTTGATTACTTTTTAGCCAAATTCTACGTTAAAAAGGTATGAATTTGCCTTAAAAAATCCGCCACTGACCATAGACATACACTTATGTATCTCTATCGTCGAACTAAGAGAACGGTTATGCCTTTATCAATTTTAGAGGTCCAGAAAATCTGACATGTTTTTTGCTCTATGCTTTAGTATTTTTGCACTTGCTCGTTGAAATGATAACTTATCTTTAAAGCAAACCACAACGCAAATCAGTTATATATTGTCAAATAAAATTTTCAGTGAACTTTGTTTGTTGACAAACCATGTATGATCATGCTTCATCTGATAACAGAATGGTATGCAAAATTCTATTCAAAAACAGATTTAGACTGTCATGAATACTCATTTTCTGACTTGTTTTGGTCTGTTGTGTGGTCCACACAAATACCTAGATTGTTTACCCAAAAACTGATGATGTCATCAAAATGTCATTTCCAGAATCCCCCCTGCATTTTCACTCTGCTAGCAGAGTCTCTAATGAGTATTATTTTTGGTGGAGAATGATGTGGGAATTGAGAGGAGGCAAACATGGATGAGCCTGGCTTAGTACAGAAAGGAAAGGGGAGGAATTGACCTATTGACCCTGAAGATGACATCACTGATTATGGGGCAGTTGGGTCACGTGGGGGGATTCCCCAACAAGTTGATTGCAGACCAGAAAACAAAAACAAACAGATCCTCTTTCCAAGGATCATAATTATCAGACTTCTAGCCACCAATATTTGATTTTAGCTGGCAATATGATTTATATGAGTGTAGTTGAAGATGTCAGGATCGGTTTTGAAAATTTAAAAAATTTACTAAATTTTGATAATTTTGCATTGTGGTTTGCTTTAAGGGAGATAACGGGTCTGCCGCACGTCTACGTGCCGGCCGGTTATAATACGTGAATCTCGGCCCGACCTAATCCCAACACGATTAGTTCTCCTGGGTCAGCCTTCGTCTCGCAGGCGGCGAGATCTGACGAGATCTGACGAGAAAAGCGCCTTGCCCTCACCCACCGTTCACCAGGTTATGACGTTTGAGCTTTCCGCCTTGCACAGGTTATGTGGCCGTCGAGTGCTTGGGGACTTGATCCGTTTTCCCTTTCGGCGAAGTGCCCAGTGTTCTGCGTGGGTTCACGCACTGGCGGATCACGGGTATCGAAAAGGAAGGGGTGGGGGCGCTTTTGGAAAAAAAATCCCTTAATTGCTTTTTGGCCGAGTTTTACATTAAAAGATGCAGAATTTTCCGGAAAAGGGGAGGGGCGCACGCCCCCGCGCCCCCCTCTTGATCCGCCCATGGGTTGTGGAGTCTATTTGGAAATTCATTTCCGTGCATAATGTGCTCTTTCTGCCAATGATTTACGATTTCTAAAAGATGGGTAGTGTATGTCAGTGACGGGTTTAGGGACTTGCGAGCAGGCGCCCACCATTCCCCTTTTGTTGCAAATATAAGTTTTAATACAAAATCATGGATCAGTATCAGTTGACAGAAGACACTGATTAGACAATGTCATATTATCGAATGTATTTCTATCATTAATAATTTTGATATTGTAATATTCTGACACTGAATTAGTTTGGGTTGAAGTTGAGTTACTCATCAATGTACCATGCAATTATTGCCGTGTCTACGCAGAGGGTGTTGTGTGGTCAACCGTCTGCAAGCCCTTTTCAGTGTTTTATTATCAGCATCATAATTATGAGTACATGGTTTTCCAGAGAAACATACATGATTATGATGGATGAGGGATAAGATGATATCTATTACCATTTGTTCATTTGTTGAAGGGTTGAACTTGAAGGCGCCAGTAGAGTTATGCTAATGAGGAGAAGGCAAGCCCTTCGATATGTACGGGGCATGGATAAGACTACTAGTGGAGAGGGCGCTATTAATGTTTTAAGCTTGCTATAAGGTTTTATGGTATTCTGAATTGTTTTTCCTTCTTCTCTTATTTTCTTCTTTGGCAATCAGTGTTTTCCTTCTAGAGGAGGTAGTAACACTGAGGATATTGGGCATTATATTGGGGGTTTAGGAATGGTTCTACCGTTTTTTATTTAGAGAAACCTAAGAAAAAAAACATGATAATTATATTGGCATGAAAATACGAAAATGCAACTCTACACACTCACCTTGAGGAACCACTGTCTATCAAGCCTAACTCCACACGTGCTTTTTAGATCTGGTAAAATGCAACATCTAGGAAGAAAGAGCTCAATATATAACATCGTATAAATATTATGATCAAGGACAAGTTACCCCGTGTTCAGTGCTGTCCCCTGGTGCCTTCTGGTGAATGCGCCACGTAGTAAGAGTTGAATCTGTACTCATTTATAATAGATCGTAGATAGACCCAGTACGGACAAACACCTATCAAAAAAGGCAGTCCTGGCGCCTGCTAGGTGTATAAGAAGGTGAACGAACTGAACAGCGGACGCTTTCACCCATGAGATATAATGCAATGAAGTGTTTCGCCATTGTCTCCAGCTACGGAGTAATTCAAACAGATCTCATTTCAAGGATCACATTACAAAGAGTTCTATACGTGTTTTTTTTGACAATCTATTTGAAAAGGTCAAAACAGATGGTAGTTTCAGGCTTCTAAGAAAATTATTATCATGATCAATACTTAGATAAATATCTATAATAGTGATTAAGTACTGTCTAATAGGTTGGTTGGTTGGTTGGTTATTGGGGTTTAACGTTGAGCAACATCTAAGGTCATATCACGGCGAGAACAAGATTTTACAATTCTGTCATTGATGATCGAATCTATGTAATGAACGAATCTATGAGAAGATAGAGACCGTACCCCTACACATTTACCGAGGCAGGTGTTCTTTAATGTGCAGGGTCCCATAGGCAGGGCCCTACACACAACAGCCGGTGGCCCACAAGGAGCCTTTGATAACCCAGTTGTTGCCACTGGGAGACATGAAGCTGTCTAATAGGTTTCTAAATGAACATGCATAGTCTTTATGCTGTTTGTGAGGTTAGACCAATACTATGGGACTGAATAACCATGATAAAAACATATTTCACCATATATTCATTTTCAAGATAAATGGGCTTGCAAAAATTAGGTTTTTTATGGGAAGAATTTTCTATGGGAAGACA
This sequence comes from Lepidonotus clava, assembly GCA_936440205.1. Taxonomy (NCBI): domain Eukaryota; kingdom Metazoa; phylum Annelida; class Polychaeta; order Phyllodocida; family Polynoidae; genus Lepidonotus; species Lepidonotus clava. Next base: position 26,670,240 of record OW387138.1, read on the forward strand.
CTAGTTCTTCATCTCTTGAAAAATTTAACCAGCATATATAATTTATATTAATCAAAGATCGTTGAATATCATCTGTACATGTGGACCTGTACCAATATATTTCAGCAAAGAAAAGTGGAGGTCACCACGTTAATGAAAGGGTTACAACCTGTAGAAACGGAATAATATGGCAATTCCTGTATATCTTCCTATGTAAACAAATTCCCTTTAAATTTCTTATCATCCGATTTTAAGTGTGGAGCTGGTGTGGTCAGTCACAAATCCCTTTAAGGTGAATAAATCATATATACTACAAGTCATTATTCTACACCAGAAAAACAGTAAGATCAAGGCCATGCACCATATAAATCATTACTAGTTACACAAATTGTATCTACATGATGATCAAAATTGAGTCTTTCAAATCATTGGCAGGCCTAAATAGTAAAGATCTATGCATCTAAACTATGTTTGGAGATCCTGATAAGACAATAATTATACACTTGTTTTAAATCAAAGGATATGAACATTGATGTGTGACGTTCCTCAGTAGTTCAGGGTTTCCGGTTTCTACCGCCGAGGGACGTGGGGGTTATTTCGGTTCTTAGCCGGCCACGGAGGCCGAGCAAGAAGCTGAGGTGTGAGATCAAGAGTCGTGCCTTACACACGAGGGGGCTGAGTGGGTCGGTTGGGGGATCGGTATTCGTTGAAGGGGGGAGGATGTGTTGGTCAGGTTGGGCCGAGGGGTTGCAGCCATCAAGCGTGGAGGACGGCAGAGGGCAGAATTGTTGTTATGGTAGGGGTCCGGACCGTTTCTTCTATACCTCTTTCAGGCCGGAACTAAGGGAGCTCTACTCCTTCGTTCCCTGACCGGGAGTCTCGGGCCAACGGTCGCCTATGTTTTGGTAGCATGGGGCCGAGCCGGTTGCGCCTTGATGCCTCCGGTCAGGGGGTTGCCGCTGGCTATTTCGGGCTTCTTCATCTGGCCGGTCTTTCTTCCTCGTGCCATCGGTCAGGCAGTTTCGGGCCTTCGGGCCATGATTTTCAGTCCTTCAGGCCTTCGGACCCCGCACTATTTCAAGCCTTAGTTTTCTATAACTTTACCAATATTACTTCTATTTCCTATTTCTCTAGTCAATATTAGATCATCTTATCGATTGGAGTCCTCCTAAGGAGCTATCAGAGGAAGAAGACACGTGTGAACACCAGGAGTACTATGAAGGAACTCTTTATTTTCGGGCCTCACCGCCCCTTTTATACCTTAGCGGTCAGCTCTGATTGGCTATTTCATGTCATGTGATCATAGTGACGTCACGCAGTCATACTGACGTCATTTCCGGTTTACATTATTTCTAGGGTTTCGGGTTTCGGGTTTCAGGTTTCTGGTTTCTGGTTTCTGGTTTCTGGTTTCTGGTTGCGGGTTTCGGGTTTCGTTCCCGTTACTTAAAAATCTACCACATCATTTTACATTCACATTCTTGCTTTGACACCTGATGAATCCACATTCATCACAATAGCTTGCAGATATCGATATGCCTAATCCAGTGAACAATCCCTTATAAAAGTAGCTTTTCTTAAGTTTATCTTAAACCTTTGCGGAACGATTATGTGCGTTTTTAGATGCTAATGTTGCAGGGGTTGACCCGAGATTTGTTTGAGGTAGGCCCAAAGATTGTAAAATTGTAATTAGTATAGAGCATTACAGGAGACGGCCCACTCTAACTGGGGGCCCAGCCCCAGAAAAAACTTTGAGAAAATAAACTCAATCATAAAATTTGGGACACTCTGAGTTAATTCATGTATCATCTAAGCAAATCAACCTGTTATTTTCTATATTAATCTTAAGAAACTACCACATGCATAGAGCGCAAGTAGACTATCAGAGATGCCTCCTGTCATGATCATGATGCTTCTTTTTCTCTTCTAGGAGGCTTGTGTCAGCGTTAGGAGTTTTTACCCATAAGGTTGGAACCAACGTAACCGCCCCCACTCCCCTCCCCTGTGCAACCGACTGGTCATGTGCTTGTTAAAAAGAAGGAGATCGAAAGTAAGAATTCCTCATATACCCACATGATGTCCCCCCTTTTCCATCATCCTCGCCAACCAGGGCCCCAACAAAATCGAAGAGTGATGAAACTAGATCTTTGACAAACTGGATACACGAGGCCAACCGGATCAGTTATCTGATTGTAAACAACAAAAGACAATGACAATGTTGTTTACTTACCACACATGTACCAATACTTCCGATAAAATTAAAAACCAAATACCAAATATTTATAATGATATTTTACATAAATAATCATTTATTTAATCAATATCAATAGGATTAAATTCTCACATTATCCTTCATATTTAGCACTGCTTATTGTATAAAAGTCTTCTGTGAATGCAGTTTTGGAGACGGAAATCCTGCCAAAACTGGTCGACTACTGAACTACACTTCCAGGAAAAATAACAGATTTAAAAAAAGAATGCCAATTTAGATCGACTGATGTCCAAAAGTCCTGATTGCAGCTTGATTTAGCATGCGTTCTGAGGGGCCGGAACGTCGCTCTTCGGGGAATCACGGAATATTTAACCAACCAGAAACTGTTTAGTAAACACTTCCTTCTCTGGACTAGCCTCTATCATTGTATTCTGAACTCATCTAGGGCAGGAAGAAGTATGTGTGTGTGGGGGGGGGGGGGGGGGGGGGAGGGCGGGGGGGCGGAAATCGTAATTTGACCCACGCGGGGAAGTTACTTGGACATACTTTACTAAAATAGTAAAGAAAGTAATAATGAATGTGTATCATAATCATAACATACAGTGGCGTATTTACAGGGCGATCCCCTTTTTTGTTGGAAAATTTATATTAAAAAAAAAAGATGTAAAATTCGGGAAAGAGGGGGTGCATCCCCCTATCTATTAACACCCCCCTCCTTTTTTTCTCTTAATAATGGATCCTAAATGAAATAAATACATAAAGGGTTAAAGGGGAACAGTTGATTGAAAATAAATTCATTTGCTTGGCCCTGTTTTCTAAATCACATAACTATTTATAATGTATAGGTTCATTATTTCGCCTAGAAGTTGATTACAGACGAAATATAGGCCAGCGCAGTGAGAAGTCCGGTATGGTTAAGTTGAGTTAACCCCCAATCCCCCTCCTGTGGCCTCCTGTCCCCCTTTGGCGTCCTATTTAGTCCCACGTGGTCGGGAATCCCCACCTTCCCGGTCCCCCCTCTGCCGACCAGCACGTGGGGGATGATTTCATTCCTCTTTTTGTATTATACAGCAGGGAAAACACCCGACCTTCGTGATTTAATCTTACATCACCTTAATCTGTCATGTATCACGTAAGTGTCGGTCCATTACCCAACAGGACGTTAAACGGTGAAGATCTGGAGGAACTCTCAGTCACAGTTTACTTGTACCCAAAGGTAATGGTTTTCAATTCTATTTGTCTGATAATATAATTATATTGACCGTACAACATAGTATAGGGTTGATACACTTATATGTATTTGTTTTTAGTTTCATTAAATTTTGTTCGAGAGAATGCTGTTCATAGTTGTAATGGAAGGGGACAATATGGCGGCAGCTAGGATTAGTCCATGAGATTCAGACCCTTAGGAATGATGGACGAGAGTCGTTGCATCCATCGTTTTTCTTCTCTATCTCGCTCCGATTGAGCAGTTGCAGAGTCGGGTGGGGCCCTAATGAAAGACAGAACTGAAATGGTGAACCCTTGCGTGAGGCTTGGGTTTCCTGGTGGGCAGCTGTTAAAATGCCTAGCCACAGTGGTATCATGAGAATGCTGTTTATAATAGTTTGCTTTCCTCCTCTTGTTATTGCATAATGCATACGATGCCTATCCCACGTGCCTATACTTATGGTAATGTAGGGAGCGAGAGGTCCGTTATTTGAATATGGAGGTCTGATTTGGAGTATAGATTTGGACCCTTAATGATGAATGTTGCTATTGAAAAACTAGATTACTTGTAGCCTTTCCCATGCTTAGGTGTAGTCCTCAATTAAGGAACCCTTTTATCACATTTAAAGTATCATCTGGACCAATGGAGTCATGGTTCTAAATTGAAGGCCAGGATACAAGGGATACAAGTAGTAATACATGTTATGTACTAGTCAGCTTAAATATATATAATCATAGTTTTATATTTAATTACACAACCCTTGGAGCAGATGGACGCAACATGTGAAGTTAGGAAACGAAAGGGAAAGCAATGTGGTTATGTAGAGACTTTTACGGGGGTTTCCCTATGTTAAACATCTCCTGGGCCGTACCTCTATTGTTCTAACTGGAGATTTCTGAGTGTAACCTACAGCTATACCCAAGGTAAACCTCCAACGGAGATTTATTTAGTTAACCTCAGCAGGTTATCCAGATAACCTCCTCAGGATGTTTATTTGAGAAATGATGTGAATACGTAATTAAATTCACATAATTATAGGCATTGTTTATACATATATATATATATATATATATATATATATATATATACTCATTTATATATATATGTACGTGCGTACGTGTGTATGTGTTTGGACATTACACACCTTGGTTTTTCAATCAGGGAATTATACAGTTTTTGTAAACGATACAAGAGTGCGAATTGCAGTATTCATATATATTGGAATACAGCCCTTTCAAAGCATCTATTTACTTAGCTATATGTCAGGATTTACAAACCCTTTTTGTTTTAAAATGTTCATTGACATTTCATTTGCTTTAGTACTATTTGATTAAGGGGCTGTTAACTTAAAAACATTCCAGAATTCATCTATAGTGTATTGTACCAGAAGCTAAATAGAAACATATTTAATGTTGAGGAAATCAATCCATCTTGAGAATGAATGTTATTTGACTTCGATTAATAGGAATATAATGGAAAAATTTGATAAAACAAAGTTTTGTGCATACGCGTATGTTTTGGCTTATTGTGCCCCATTTCAGGAATTTCAATTTTAAGAATTATATCTTACAAATCAGCAAAAGTAAATAGAATTGAAACCTATTGTAACAGACTGCCTATTAGGGTCCTTTTACATATTACCAACTGGTAAGTGATAGCCTTTAATCAATATTTCTATTTCCTCCTGTAGCCAGGGCATTTATATACCACATAATGGTTCACAGCTAATTCTCATCGCAGAAAGGCCCGCAGGATCAAGGTACCCATCAGCTTAAAGGCCATGATCCACGATGCGACAAAACACCAACCAATTTTCTTCTCATGCAATTTTCGCAAAATTTGAATGAATCGTCTCTATGAAAATATCATTTTTCTGATACGGATTATTCAAAACTCTTTGGGAAATAATACATTTTATAAGAAAAACGATTTTTTAACAACCCGATTTTCAAAATCGGCCCAAAATCGGCCCAAAAGCACATCGTGGATCATCCCCTAATACTGGTGATCCATGTTGCGACAAAATTGAACCGATTTCCAACCGATTTTCAAAACATTTTCTATCTCCAAAATCGGCTGGAAATCGGCTGGAAATCGGCTGGAAATCGGTTCACTTTGGAAAATATCGCAATGTGTGCATAAACTTTTATTTAGTAATCAACATCAGAGTTACCTCTGTTTTTCAGTTCATTACAAACATGAAAAATGAAAAAAGGTGAACTATATAGAGAACAATAAATAATACTAGAGGTCAATAAATATTACACAAAATATCAAATACAGTCACATGTCTAACCAATCACAATGGCTTTGAAGATAAGCACTCAAATCTTTTAACAATTATAAATCACATGTCCAATAAATCAGTATAATCCTTATTCATAGACTTTATACAATTCATAAAGACAGTCACACTTTCTGAATTTTGCTGATCGGCAGTCAAAATATTCCAATATTTTGAATGTGGATCATGTCAACCGATTTTTCCAGCCGATTTCCAACCGACACTTGTGAGACCAACCGATTTCCAACCGATTTCCAACCGACGATGGTCCAACACAATTATTAAACCTGTTTAATATTTTTGGACCGATTGTGGACTGATTGTGGACCGATTGTGAACCGATTTTATTATGTCTATGCATTTTCAAGGTTATTTCATTCATTTTTGGGAATAATAGAACGAAAATGTTACCTAAAAATATCAAAATGAATTCTCTTTCACATGATACGTTTTTTAATGTTTTTCAACAAGTATTTTACTATTTTACTTATTATTAATCAAACAGATAAAGTAATATATATTTCTCGTCCTACTGATCATATTAAGACATCAAATGTGAAAATATTTAGACAATTTTGATAAATTTAGTCAACCGATTTTTTTTCACTGTTTTCTATTAATTTGTGATCCAGAATTCAAGAAAATAATCAGTTTTCATCTTCACAGTGGATCATGGGTAGGGGACCGATTGTGGACCGATTTCAGGACCGACAGTTTTGATTGCCTACACGATTTTCGACAGACAAAATAAAATCGGTCTTGAAATCGGTTTGCTCATAGTTTTTTCATCGGATTGGAAAATGTCGCAACGTGGATCACCAGCTTTACAGTTCTCCACTCTCCTATAGGCCTACTTGTGTTGTAGTTTGCATCAATGTTGAATGAATGAAACAAAGTAATATTATTATCAAAAATTCTGATATAATTTATTTTTCCATGATAGACATACATCGAACATTACTAGAATATTACCAGCAGCATTAATGCCCAAGGAACGTAGATACTTATGGTTTGAAGAGCATTTATACATAAAGAAAGAAACAGCTATATTTTTTGGATATGAACAAATTTCCTTGAATCTATCTGTCTGTTTCCAGTTTGAATCCCTTTCGATAGCTGGCATCCTCATACTTCTTCTTGCATCTGCGCATGTTGAGGTACATCCTTGATGACGTGATGCTACCAGGGACCTTTAACACGTTACATCAGGCTCTCTTCCCGTCCCACCATCACCCGATGTAATCTGTATTTTTAGATGACATTAGAAACTGCAAAAACATAACCCCAGAGTACATTATGATACTGTCATAGGTTGAAGCACGACAGATAAGACCTTTAACTTTTACAAGTACTTAGTAGATTTATATAAAGTTATGCTAGTTACGATGTAATTATATTCTTCCAGAAACCCCCAAGCCCGTGATGTATCGGCTGGTAACATTGCCGATCTTTATGTATGTGGGCATCGTCGTGGACAGTCTGGACAGTAGGTCATTTACAACATTCTCTCATGCATGGCCATACTATCCTCAATTGCTTTGTTATAGCCTTTAGTAACATAAAGGGATTTTTGTCTAGAAAAACTCATGAAGGGAATATCATTTCAAGAATATCACAGAATTGATATTACTCTCCGTAAAATATTTTACATAAAAGCAATTGTATACCCGGGCGGATACAGGATTTTTGAAAGTGTATGTACGTGTGTGTGTGGGGCTGGCATGGGGGGGGGGGGGGTCGCCCCTGTAGTTGTTTGAAATTTGCAATTTAGATCATTTTACAAGTGGCTTAAAAAGAATTTGATCACTAGCAATTATGATTTCTTCGCGACATCGTCATATCACAGGACGTGTCGTGGAGTGAAATAATTATGGCCTTGATACATTATTAAATTTCATTACCCCTTTCAGTTCCCGGCCCCCCTGACCTGCAGAGACCCACTCCGTCCGACATACCCGAGTTCTACTACAAACACACCCGTCTGACGTTACCGTGCCGGGCTGGGGGCGGACCCGACATTCGGTAGGACTCAGTCTGAGATCACTATAGAACAGATTAAAGGCTGTACACCGCTACCCGATTTTACTCACGATTTTAGGAGTCGCCAATGGCAATAATGATTAGAGAACATAGATATGTTACATATCATTAGAAATTATTTCATTTTTCAAAATGGAATGAAAAATACACACCGTCTTTTCATAACTCTTAATTACACATTGCAAAATTGCAGATAGTCAAAATCGCCCAGTGGAATATAGGCTCAACTGCCTGTATACCTGCTTTGTTCTATATCCTGAAACTGATCTTTTTGCAATTCCCCTACGACCACGGCCAGGTTTAGTTAAAGTGCATTCCAGGAAATTTGTTAGCATAAGCATTTATTCTGGTTCCTGGGGTTATGCCCCGTTTGATATGATATGACAACCAAACATCTTCATATTGTATCTCTGTAGGTCTATTTCATTTTCTCAAAGTCGATTGCAATTAGCATTCTCACATCACAATATTTACCCATGTAAAGACAATATTTGCACTATCAGTTCTATTAGTTTAATTCTTCCAACACAATTAATTTTGTCATGGAGCCCATGTTATTAGGGCAAAATCGGCAATTATCAGTCTGGGGAAGGAAGAATTACATATGGATACACATTAGCTGATTAGTCTTGTATGATATGGAATAAAACCATTTTATCTTGCAATTGATTCAACTCACTTATAATATATAAGCGAGAATTTAATTTGGGAATACAATAATCCAACGAGTAACTAAAACACCATTGATCTCCTCCAGGTACACGTGGCTGCGGGACGGCCAGGTGGTGAACTCCAGCCGCCCTGGTCTGGAGGAAGGCCCCGATGGGGACCTGACGTTCACCTCAGCGTCCGCCCAGGAGGAGGGCCTCTACCAGTGCAGGGCCTCGAACCGCTGGGGGACAGCCCTCTCCGCCGTCTTCAGGCTCACCATGGCCCGTGAGTTCAGACTTTGTTTAAATAATTGGGATTTGTATGAGCAAAGTGAACGGATTAACATAACATTATTGTTACATATTCCGTTGGCGTGCTCATGTTTGTAGGGAGGTTCTTGTACATGTGTTTTTGTGAGGTTTCCGATCTGGTGTTCTAAGGATAATATATTGCCTCGATAGACCGTCCCTGATCAGAAGGAGTTTCAGAGATATGCAGTTATTAAACAACAAAGTTAGGTAGGTTTCCTGGTTGTACTTAAAGCAGTGTACCTCAGGTGGGATGCTGCAAGAGCACTTTGTCGTCCAATTCTGAGATGTGCTTCATTAATTGTGACTTTATCAGTTTATATCAGGTATGGCTGCATGTTTATAAGAAACAATTTGAATGAATGCAATGGACCTTTAAACAACCAATCTACATCACAATCTTACCCAAGGGCCTTCTTCACATCTCCTTTGATCCTCTGTCATGACCTCACACCACATTGCAGCTTAAGGACAATCGTGCCATTTTGCGAATATCTCAAACTTCATATTTTGCATAAATACTCAATGATATATGTGTAATTCAGAAATGAAAATAGAAAATTTGCCAAAATGAATAGTGTTGGTGCTAAAAGTGGTGAAACATGACTAAATATGGTCAAAATTGGTAAATACTGAAAGACTGTTGGGGCAATAAAAAAATGCATTTTCTTCTGTCTCGCCTTTATTGTAGGTTGTGCAAAGATAATTCATGCATCTGAATAACTGTGAGGATCTCCAGAATAGCATAGAATATTCAAAATACTTTTAAAGAAAATATGTTAGTGAATTTATGGAAAAACAAATAAATACCAATTTTTAGCCATTTCTGGCTTTTAAAATGGATATCTAGCTCTAGTGACCAAGTGAGCACGGTGACCCCCCCATTTTCTTCACTTGATATGATAGCCTACATCCCTATGCATGTGATATAAGATTTAGGAGCATTGTTTAATTTTCATTTTTTGTGTGTGAACTTTATTTTAAAATTTCTATTTTTTAAAAATAATTTATTTTTCATACTTTCCATTTAAAAATGTATATAACTTCATCAAATTTTACAAAAGTATTTTTTTCTCACCTGGGAAAACATGAACACATTATATTAAAAGCATTAGGATAATTGTCATATCAATTCTGATAAAAAATTAGCAAATGAATTCAAATGTCAAGATTTATTTTCTGAGGCTTTTTTTTTGAATAATTATCATACAAATAAACTGCTGTAGCTGAAAAGTTTCCGCGGTGACCTATCATTATTTTTGCATTTTTGTTACCAATATAGGTGTAACTTTTACTGTGTATAATTTTAAACAAATCTGAATACTAGGTCTTTAATGGCGCGATTGTCCTTAAACGAGATTCACTCTAAAACATCTTTCTTATTTTGCTTACAAAGAATGGTGTAGTACAAATGCACAACTAAGGCCACATGGCACATGATCGCCATCTGGTAGAATCCACGGGAATTCATATTATGAAGGCTCTTTTAGAATAGGGGCGACATCTGGTTGATAGCCACAATACATCAAATTCCATGATCCACCACGTCACAGCAGTCGTGGTCATAATTATATCGGTGCTTTGGGCCACCCGTTGGTATTGGGTAATATGGATAGTCAGGGGCAGATCCAGAGATTTTCAAAAGTGGCGGCGCCCTATGTAAAATCCCCCCCCGGACCCTCCGGGCCAGAGACTAATGATGTTGAATAAGTTCCCTGCTGCTCTTTATCCATATTCGGATTTCAATTTCCTGCTGTCATTCAACGCATCCTTATATATCATGTCCTGTGCCCCAGCTTTCAAGCCTAGTATGGTTTCTTCTTTGTGACAGCAAAACTGATTCTAGGGTTACATTTCCTGCTGCATGCTCTTTATTCCTCACTCACTCACTCTTTTCATTTCTAGCTCTATCTATGTTGACATTCTTTGATGACTGGTTGTCAAAGTGTCGCATATGTTACAATCATCATGTATCTGCTAGATATAACAGATTTGTTGGCAATTATCTATCTTTGTTCTATGGTTTTAACAAATGTTAAAGATAACGTTATAACAGAAAGCTCTCCTCCTTGTTGATTGTAACATGTACAGTTGCATTATGTGAATGCCAGGTGTGGCTCAAGCCTTAGGAATATGGTATTGGAAGTACGTTTTTAACCTAGCCATTTACTGCAACAGTAAAGATTGCTTGATATTCAGATAAACATTAATCACCTGCCAACTATGTACGCCTCTTTCTTACAGATATTTGTGATGTTTACAGGCTTTGACAGTAACGTGGGGACTACAACTCATACAATACAGGCCCAGCGAGGGGGATACGTGAAGATCGCCCCCAGTCAAATCCCCAGCTCTCCCCCAGCCCGCGTCACATGGACTCGGGGTTCTGACAGGGAGCTACTGTCACTAGGGAGGAGACTGGTCCAGGACTTGGAAGGTAAGGGTTGAGAAACATGGGTATATAATGTAATGGGTGGGGGGGTACTCTTCACTAGGGAAGAGACTGATCCATGACTTACAAGGTAAGGGGTGAGAAACATGGGTAGGTAATATAGAGGGGAGGTACTCTTCACTAGGGAGGAGACTAGTCCAGGACTTAGAAGGTGTGACACTCTTTGGTGAGTCAGGGTTTCCGAACTCTATGGCGAAAAGACTTTCCGGGCACTTCGGTCTCAAGCCGAATCAAGAGTCCGAGCAGGAGACTGGTATTGAATGCTTTGAGTCGTGCCTTGTGCATGAGGGTGAATGAATGGGACAGAGGGGTGAGATTCCTTACTGGTTGGGCCAGGCCTTTTGGGATCAGGCCTGTTTTGGGTATTAAAGCCTTGTGTCGGTCGGCCGGCCAGCTTGGGAAGTTGGGTCGTCATTCGCGGTTAGAAGTTGGTAGTGTGTGGCTGAGTGAGTCGCCCTTCGTTCCAGTAGCGCTAGGCCAACTGCTTACTATATTTGGGGCTTCCATCGTGACCAGTCTTCTGGGCTTGGGCCGCTTCATACCATATATATATATAATATATATATAATTTATTGTAAGCCTATATCATTAAAAAACGGATTGCAGTATTGAGCATAATAAACAGCAAACTGGAGAGTTAGAAGAGAATTAGTACTAAATGATCTTCTTGCTGGGGATATTTTGTTTCTCCCTTTAAATATAGCACACAATAACATTGTTTTCTGAGTGATGTTGTATTGGTTCCTGTAGGTGCCCTGCACATCACTAACGTGACGAACCTAGACGAGACCATCACCTTCACTGACCTGGCTAGTAACGACAGACTGGGAGCTCAGAAGTACTGCGACACAACAAGGATAGTGCTCAGAGAAGGTTGGTGATATCCAAATTTACTTATGATATCCATTTATATTCAGATATAGAACACATGCATATATATGCTGGATTACTGACCGAAAAACCTGTTTCATCTGGATTGTGTCATGAAACATGTTTTGTGGTTTGATTATTGATATTAGTATCTAGATCCAACAAATTATCTTCAGATAGTGTTTCCTATCAATTGTTTAATAAAAGACAGACGTTCTCCTATTTAGCATAGCCTCTTCAAAAAATCTATTTGCACTTTTGCTGACATCAATGCTGAACATGGATAGCGTTAACGTTATAAGTGTTCTTGTCCTGAGGTACCCGGGCCCTTACGTTCAGGACGACATACCACCTGGTCCCTAAAATCATATTCACACTCATGTATAAAATTGGTGAAAAGGATAATGTTGATTGGTTAGACATTTGACTGTATTTGATGATATGTTGTGTAAAATTTATTGACCATTGGTATTATTTACTGTTCTCAATATAAGTCACCTTTTTTCATTTTTCATTTTTGTAATGAACCGAAAAACAGAGGCAACTTTGATATTTATTACTGAATACAAGTTTGTGCACACAAAAAAAATATTTCAGGGACTGCAATTCCAAGTGTTCCCGTCCTGAGATACCCAGGCCCTGACGTCCGGGACAACGTAGTGGTGGCACTAGAGGGGGACGTTCTCAGACTGCAATGTATCTTCTCTGGGAGGTAAGTTTATCATAACTTATTTAATTACTCTCTGAACAAAACACTGTGGGAATCCAAACGTTGCACTTGTGAAGATCTTTCCAAAAGCTGACCAAAACCTGTGTAGATCTCATAAACATGTGCTCAATACAAAGACAATGGCGCCATTATAGTTCTCTTTATACCCAGAAAAAAAACATAGGTCACCATGGAAACTTTTCCGTAAAGTCAGTCTCATCATGTAGTGATTTTCAAAAATCAAGTGGTTTTAATGATACTGAAATATCACAGTAATTTCTGTTTCTGTTCAATACAAAATATATGACAACCATATTGAAGTCAGTGATAATAAATATTATTGATATTAGGACTAGTGATTTAGAGAGCATTCGGTAAGATTTTATAGAGAAATATGTATACTGATAACTGAAATTTGTAAATTGAAATAAGTAAAAAAAATCCAAATTTTTGAAAGTGATTATGCATACAAAAAAAATGAATACCCAGAAAATGTTAAAATCAATATATATTGTGCAGATGGATGTAGGCTACCAAAAATTGGGGGTCACCGTGGGAATTTGGCCAGGAGAGGTACATAACCATTGGAACATCTGAAAATGGCTGCCATTGGGTACCTGTGTGTTTTCTCCATGAATTCACTTAAATATGTTATATGAAAGGAATATGAGTATTGTTTTTCATTTATCAACACTCTCAAAATCTGGTTGGCTGTTGTGCAAATCCACTCTAAATCACTCTATGATAATTTGCTAGACAACAATCAGTGTAAAGAGCGAGCAGATGGAATGGGTGGCCTTCCATCAATTTTATTGTAAAGTGGAATGTAGTATAATATTGATATCATTAAAACATAATTGACATGCAAGAACTATGATATTCTATCATATTAACAAATTGTTATTGGTAATCGAGTGCCAAAGGCACATTTTTTTGGTTTAAAAGTATTGATAATGTCAAAGACAAAATGGCGAAATAAGACTTCGCCTAAACACGTAGAGTCAATGCAAATGTTACCCAACGCATAATGGAATATGGGCTTTTGTACTTGGCGCATACATAATTAATGTAAAGGCAAACATTTTCTATGCAAATGAGAATGATTGTTTGTATTTGAATATTATTATGAATATTTAAGCTGTCAAGGTAATCACGTTCGGTTAGTTTATGCTATTAGTTTGGTTAATTTATGTACCAGAGGTACAAGCAGCTTATTTTAAGTAGGCAGTTCTGTCCCCTACATAGAAGCATCCCAGGGTAGCATATACTAAAGGTGTCTATGATATCTATGAAAAATGAAAAAATACCTATGTAAATAGGCTATATTTTTAAATGTTTGAATATCCAATGTTCCATTCCATAGCCTGGAAACCAGATGGGAGTATCCGGTCTCTCAGGTGAAGGCATACACAGAACGTGCAGGTACCATCCTAGTCATCCGAGACGTAGGCCCTGAGGATGGCGGCCAGTACACGTGTGAGGGCATCAATTCGATGGGCCGAACCCAGCATACATTTAACGTGGACATACAGGGTGAGTGGCAGTGAAACTGTGAGGGGACTAGCTCAGGGGGCAATGCCAAGCATACTTTGAACATGGACATACAGGGTGAGTGTAGTAAGTCTGTAAGGGGACCAGCTAAGGGGACCATGCCCAGCATACCTGTAACATGGACATACAAAGTTGAAGAGGATCATACATTTGGTAACTGAGCTGCCAAAATTGTGGATGTGTTAAAGAGAGTTCATATAGAAGGAAAGTGACAAAACTGCTCCAATGACGAGTCCTATTGGCATAGCGTTTATAGTAATCTCCTACAACCCTTTGTTAGCCACTTCTCCTTTTACCTCAGAAAACATCCCATCGTGCCATACACCATTTACAATTTATTTGCACATATTGCCATCGCTTATTTAACACCTGGAAGATTAGTGTATTTCCAAGTGAAGATGTTGATAAAAACATTTTAAGAATCTGACCTTGCCTGCTGCAGCCCGCCCAACGTTCACATCCGGCAGGAGACCCGGTAAGCTGATCACCACAGAAGGTGATGACGTCACCATCTCCTGTGACGTCACGGCCCGTCCTCCACCGACCATCCGCTGGTTCAGTAATGGGGAAGCACTGACTGGTATGACTTACCATTTGTCTTAGCTTTAATAAGTATCAATATGCTTGAAACGAATAATCAAAGGCGTGCAGGCATGCACTTGTTTCTTGTTAAATTCTAGTATGACCTGTGAATATGGGTGTGGCTTTTTAAAAGGAATGAACAACATTTACTTCTCTGAGTCGACTTGAATGTGAATAGGACATAAATGTCAATACTTCTTAAGCGTTTCCTACTCTTTGCTACAGAAAAGAGTATTGTAAGTTTTACATGTGTTTGTATATATCAGGTGGACCTTTGGTTATTTCAGGGAAACTCCCACACCCGCGGATGTCCGTATCAGAGGACGGCAGGGCTTTGACCATCCGAGGCCTGGAAAAGGAGGCCGACCGGCAGGTGTTCCAGTGTAACGCCTCCAACGTCCACGGGGAGGTCTACTTCAACGTTCCCCTCTATGTACTCAGTGAGTATAGTCTTTAAGATCTATAAGTTAATTAAAGAATGTATCTCTCTGTATACTCAGTGAGTATACCCTTTAATTTCTGAAAGTTCATCAATGAAGGTATCTCAATATATACCAAAGGGCTTTCCATAAGGTACATAATATGCATGAAGGATGGGACATCTGGAAAGTTCCAAAATGTGTGTACGTTCCTGTACAAATCCAGTGCATGCCTCAGTGCTTGAGCGGGATTGGGGTTAGTTGGGGAGGGGGGGAGGGGGGCTCGGAAATTCATGAAAATATGTGTATGTCTCAATGGAAGGCGACTAAGTGTCTATAACAGTTAGGATCTGTAAGTAAAATTTCTGTGAATGTTTCTTTCCATGTAGAGTATTCATAAGTAGATTCTGAAATGTAAATAATCATGGACAGACATTTTCATATATAAGTGTAATCCAGACTGAAAGCACGCTAAAGATAATCATGGTTTACCGAAATCACAACTTTACAGTTATACAATTGCCATCTCGTGATAATTATATTACAGAGCGTACATTGATTACGTCACCTCTACATGACGTCATATTGAGTGCTAACGTCACGGTGACGTCATTGACGTGTAACGCCACCACCGACCCCAACACACCACTCACCTTCACTTGGACAAAGGACCGGAGGCCCCTTCTCTTCTACGACGTAAGACTGGCTTTTAATACAGAGCTTACCAGAATTAGCAAGCATAGGACAGAACAATTAAGCTGAATTTGGAGCAATATTTGAACGCTACTCACAATACTTTCGTACACCAGTACACAAGCCTGTGCCTATGGGTGACCACATCAATAAATCTAACCGACCTATGTTGCAGTAAGAGGCTTGCTCTGAAGCAGTCTTAATCTTGTGTTTCTTTGATTACAATTAAAAATTCCAAATTTAGAATGTTGTCGGCACAGAAAATAAATCGGTTAATTATGTAGTTTCTTATGGAAAAGCATTTCACATCATTTACCACATGCGGATATGGTGAAAGTAATCCCTATTCTCAACACCGACGTGACGTCACAACGCCGCGAAAACCGCCCTTGATAAGCTGATAAGGGACAAAACATTCTCATCACAATTAAAACCAAATGGTATACAGTGAAGCATGACTAACAAATTGTCTGTTTTTTTTATTTATATATAAAATGATGTAACATCTTTTATCCACTCTCCTGGTCCTATGCTGTTTTGTTATAAACTTTTTCAATAGGGGTTGCCATGGAGATGCCGCCTGTGTGGACAGTGAATTGCTACTTTCTCTAGAGCTGTTTCATCCTCGTCCCACAGCTAGTCCGGTTATCAGACTAGCTATAGGCTAATGAAAGATGCTCTCATTTTTCCTATGTATGTATGTACACTGTATCACTCTGTATGTGTCCCGTGGTGGCAGGACCCCCGGCTGGTGGCGGAGGGCGGCCGTCTGACGGTCAACCTGACGGGCCTGGAGGAGCGGGCCCTGTTCACCTACAGGGGGCGGTACACCTGTACGGCCTCCAACGGGGTCTCCACGGCCACGGCCACGGCCCACGTCACTGTCAACTCGACACTCAGCCCCATTGACGGTAGGTGGATTGAGTCGTAAACAGCAGATCCAGGCGTTTTCAAAAGGATGGGTCGGGGGGGGGGGGGGGCGACCCTAATTTAACTTTTTCGGCACCCCATCCATGGAGATGGGTTTTACTTTAAAGTAATCAATATGTGTCCATGCATGTGCCCCCTCATAATGAGTCCCTGTAAACAAAAGCTGCATTGCTTTGATGAATGTTTCATTTTGGCTTGTTTGATGAGAAACTCTGCTGTATGAACTTCTGGAATATGTCTTTAGTTTACAAACTTTTATCAACGGAAAGGCATTTAAACGAAATCCCAACTGAAAATCTTCTAGGTCGTCTTTCAAATAGGCAAGCCCATAGGCAGTAGCGGATTTAGAGAGGGGGGGGGGGGGGGGCGCAGGGGCGCTCACCCCATTGATTTTTGGGCAAATTTAGATACTGTAAATGTAAAATTTTTAAAAATTAGGGGGCGTGCCCCACTTTCTATAAGCGCGCCCCAACCTTTTACAAAAGCTGGATCCGCCACTGATAGGATGCAACTTCATTGAAATGTCAGTGCGCTTAACCTGCAGCTGGTCACACCAATAATATATTTTCTTTGATCATACATATCCTCACGACCTGTACCTTTTGCCGCACAGATAAAGCAGTATTGGCCGTCGGTGCCGGCCTGCCCTGGTGGGTGTACCTGGTGGTAGGTGGGGTGGGCCTGCTCCTCCTGGGTGGACTCATCACCTGCGGCGTCCTCCGGGCCAGGCGCAACAGGGGCGGCAAGTACCCAGGTAAGGCCAGCTTATAGAGGGATGCTATTGTATTTGCTGCTTTTTTGTGATAAATGAAAAATTATCTGATTATTTGTAAGGAAGTTGGATATTTCATCTCAAATATTTTTTAAGGATTCAAAGTAATGGCTCTATGGTTCGTGCTCCTGAAATTGTTTATCGTTGAGCTATTTGTAGGAATTAAAGATTTTTTTTTTTACATCGGTTAACCGATTTATATACATTATCAATAACTTAAATAGATAAAGCCAGACTTGTTATATTGTTAAATTCTACCAATTCATCACATGAAGCTTAACTCTGAAACAAAACAATCATCTTTGTTTCTCGTATAGATGTCATATTTCGATTCTATTATTGCTTTGAAAAAGTACTGTCCAGAGCTCATATTATGCATTCCTATACCCTGATTCTGTTTTTCATTATAGTTGGTCGGTTGGAGAGAAAGGCTGGGTTTGATGCATTAGTTGACATGGAGGAAGAAGGGTTCAGAAACTACCAACGACCGTGAGTACAAAGCTAAACAGATGGAAAAAACGAATACAACTTTAAATTATAATTATTCAGAATGATCTTTTTATGGAAATTAGTAGACCAAATTGCACTCAATTAATGGGATTTCTCTCACAGTACAGAGTTTAAAGAGTACAATAAACGTCAGTGTCGCCATTATTTTCAAGATGGTGTGATGTTGTTTTAGATTGGAATACAACTTGTATGATTGAAATTAGAAATTACTTCCTTAGTGACAGCTATTATTTGCTTGCTTCTTTGAATTCCTTTCTAGTAGGATTTTAATTTTTATCATCTCAATCTCAGTTTCTTGAAAAGAGCTTTTCACCATAATAATAAATTAGGCCCTATGAAAACCTTCAATTCTCCACTCTACGTATCCTTGTTTGTTCCAGCACCCCCAAACTGGTGCGCATGGAGAGTATCTGTTCGTTGGACAGTGGGGTGGGGCAGTCTACAACCACCACCGCCAGGGGCACACCCAGTCTGGGCATGCGCGGTGTGGCCGACACCAGGGGGCGGTCTACTCCCACCAGGGGGACACCCAGACTGAGCATGAGCAGCGAGAATGGGTCTCTGTTCACCTTCACCCTGCCGCTCAGAGGACACCACCAGCTCAGGGATTGATAGTATTGATATGACATGTGGGAGGTATTAGAAGGTGGCCGTATGGCCCATGGGATCGTATGGATGTCGAGCTTTGCCCTTGATCTGTGATAGTCCTCTGGTGGTCGTACGGCCATCCGTGGAAGATCCAAAATGTTCTTCTTTATTTTTATAGCCCAATAAGCCCATCCCACATTGGGTATATATCAGGGTTGGACAAGGGTTGGACAAAATTAGCTTATAAGCTATCCTTGTCTCCTAGAATTGGGATTACTGGATTAACTAAGAGTTATGTTTTTCTATATCCCCAAGTACTGATAAAACGTCATGGTTTCTTAAATTTTACCAGTTGACAGACTTGCAGATTTGCTAGCCCATCAAAATACTGCATTTTAGGGAAAATAGGGTTTGACATTATAGGTTGGGCTGACAGGTTTTAACATTGGTTCCTATGGGGAGCAATTTGTCAATCAAACCACCATAGTTCATTTTTTTAGACTTCTATCTTTTCGATGGGCTTATTGCAAGTTATATTGAAGTTCTGAATGGTGAAAACAGAGAGAGGTGCGTACGGCCTATGAATATGCACCTCCCTCCATATGTGGTTGATAAAAACAAAGGTCAAACAATGTGCAACAGAAATATACCACTGTAGAAAAAAGTCGAGATGCAAAATGGTACGGGTGTTGAGGTACATTCTCCTAACTTTCCTTTAAGAGTTTAAGTTGATTTACTATGGGTTAAACGTTGGAACTAGTGATTACCATCTCTACCACCAGGGGTCAGGTTTGGTGTAATTATTTTTGACTACTCAATGGATACTTTGGAGGAACTCAATTTTTGGACTTCATGCTTTGCAACTAGGTATGCCACCTGGATATAAATTATTGTTCACGTCATTTTAGCACGAGTCCTACAATATGATCTGATGGGGTTGATACACATTAATATTAATATCCACATTTCACAGTTGTGTGTTTCTTGTCTGTGCTTATCTCAGGCCCACTGATTTTTGAACGAATATTCCACTGGCTCGGTATTAACAGTTGGAAACCACATACGTCTGAGACTATAGGATAAAGTGTGGTTCCTAAGGAATATCTTTAGACGAACCATAAAAAGGAACTGTGACAATTTATTTACTTTAAATATGATTTTTTTTGCTAAGTTATCGGCCAATGATCTGCGGGAAATTGATGTAGTGTTCAACACGAATAGGTTTCCTACCAAAATGAAAATGGCTGCTACAAAATAAAAGGCATCCGCAGGCAAAAGTGAAAACAGGGTTAAAAAATGTATTTGAACCAAGAAAATACAACCATACCTATATTTCTCTATGACAGATCCTTGCAGTAAGGTGTACAGTTAAGCAACTTGTGATAGATACAAAAAAATATTTACCGGTTCTGTATTGTATATTCGTGATTGTATGCTGCCATGTTGTAGATACTGTTATTTCCATACTATATCATACTGTTATTGGTAAACAGTTAGGTTGCCTTCATTGCTTTTCACACATGTTCTACTTCTTCTCACAGAGCTAGACCAGGGACGGAACGCTGTAAATATAATTGATCTCAAAATGTACTTGCTGTTCCATGTATGAGCCCACATAATTATGGTGATTTGATTAGGTCTATGTTTATTCTATTGTGTCAAAAAGTATACAAGAAATATCCATCATTGCACATTTTTTCAGTCCTTAAACTGAAACCGAAACTAATTACTTAAACTCTGCTTCGGCAGGTTTGGGTTCAGAAATACTGCAGTAAATGAAAAATCAAATAAGGCTAAATATTACAGATTTTGAGGTACTCTATTCCAACGTTTCTTTATTACCTACAAATGTAACTCGCCCACTGAAATGATTCTAAATTGATTTACTATGGGTTAACGTTGTTACTAATGATATCCATCTCTAACACCAGAGGTCAGGATTAATATGTGTGCTCTGAGAGTGCGGAGAGTGCAATCTCTCATAATATACAAGTCAGACCTTGTTATAAACTTCCAGTGTCACAATTTAAGCCTGTTTTTGACGATGTGTCACTGGTTTATATAAGTGAAACAATACTTATTATTAACTGCTTGATGGATAATTTGGAGGAACTCAATATTTTTGTGATTTCTGAACTACTTGCCTTGCCACAAGGTGGCATGACACATGAATATAATTATATACATTTTCATCCACATCATTATAGCAATATTGGATTTGAAAAGCACTGCCATTAGATTTTTACCTGTTAGGTATGTGCTCTCTTATTTGTAAGTTGATCAAGATCTCAATATAAATGCATAGTATAAGCATAATGTTATCATTGTAACTGTAAAAAATGTCGGTGTACATGTGTTATTCAGAAATGTTAACGTTTATTTTGATATCGCATATCATTATATGTATCTTGTTTATGTATTTGCCGTGTCGCATAACCAAACGCTCGCAACAGGGAGCGATTAAGGATGGTTTAGTTTTTCTCTTGCTGTTGTGCACACATTTTGAACACATTTAATTGACATATAAAAACATCTCTGCCACTCACCTCCTATATATTATTTCATAAGCTGAAGGACACTGCTATCATTTGGTGAAAAAAAGAATATTAAAATTCATATCCCCAAATTTCCCCCCGGTTCATCAAAATTACTCAATTTTAAACAGGGACAGGTCTTTTGAAATGTGCCAATCCTCGCAACAGCGAGACCCGTTATGCGACGTGGCAATTGACCTTCAAGGTTGCACATTATTGTTATCGTTGTCTTTTGTATTTATTTGTCTTCTTATTACTTCTTTTCTTCTTGCATACTTCATAGAGTCATTGGAATGTTTTGTCTTGGAATCAGTGACATTAAACGTTTTATGTGCTATCTAATCAGGAGGTTAAATGTCGTGCAGAACACAGGTCAATGGTAATTAATACCTACAGTGCAACATTACTTTTGTTTCCATATCTTGTACATGTACTCTGACATGTTCTTTCTAAGAATCGTTTCAGTGACTACTACACTGGGAGATACATGCATAGAGAAGTGTACTGTATTTTAGCTGATAATGCAATTGCAACAACAGCGAATATAGACAATGTGCAGATGACGTCATAGCTCCCAAATTGGGATGGGCGCCATGTTGTTGATCAACTTAAATTTACTATTGTTTACAACTATAAATAATTATGATGTATATTTTTGCTTTTTTCATCAATGGCGCCATATTGGTGATCAACTTAAATTTACTATTATTTACTACTCTAAAGCAACTATGATGTATATTTTCGTTAGTTTCATCACAAGAAAACTCATTGAATCTTAATGAACAATTAGTATCTATAGATTGCGGATATATTTTATAGCCATGTGGGTGTGGTAACCACATGTATGGTGATCAGCAAATTCTGGTCACGTGACCCTGTCTGCACAAGGTCTATATGAGGCTGTCATATTGTGCACGAGCGCTGGTCCACATACTGTCGGGAGGATCGTACATATAGTTGTATACATACATTCTAACATTATTTTCGTACTCATTCACACAGCTAATCATTCGTTCCTGTCCCATTAAAGAATGTTCTGAATCTTTGGAATCGTGAATTTCTACGTTGATTAGAAATAAACCTTTCATAATATTCTAAGGAATATATCTAGTCAAAATAATATGCTCAGCTTATATATGAATATATGAATGAAGCACGAGGAATGTTCATATTTGTAAAATAAAGCTTCTCAAGTTATTTGGTATGTTAATGTTTCATTTACAGTATATTTTTGATAGATATAAATCTTCAATACGCTTATGACAGGTCACCATGGTGTCAACACGCATATGAAAAAGACTTCACCCTCAAAGGTCAGGGTAGACGTTGATAAAGCCCGGTTTACACATGCCGACAATTGGTCCTTACGAAAATTCCCTTACCGTAACCCTATATTGATAGGAAACTCAGGAA
Organism: Lepidonotus clava; assembly: GCA_936440205.1. NCBI lineage: Eukaryota > Metazoa > Annelida > Polychaeta > Phyllodocida > Polynoidae > Lepidonotus > Lepidonotus clava. Next base: position 26,692,944 of record OW387138.1, read on the forward strand.
GAATGATTGTGTATGTGATCGTTTGAGAATATGGTAACAGTTATCCTAAGATGTCGTGGTTCTGAAGGGTTTACACAGTCCGATAATTTTCTTATGATAGTGGGCTGATGATAGTCATCGTAAGGGTGATGTAAGGCTTACGGTAGTGGAGGTATCTAATAGGTTTGTATATGAATGGGTCCAATGGCATATGATAGGGGGGTTTACACAGGCTGACAGTGGATACATCTTGTTCCCCAGGCACCTACAGGGAATCACACATCTGTGTGTGATATCACACAAAAAAGACGTTATTTTCAAATTTTGAAACTTTATATCCTTTAAAATACATTTGGATTTTACATTTTTTGCTTTAATTCATTTTATTATTCACAACTTTGGAGATTTCATTAAAATACATTACAAAAATCAAATTTTGTTATATCCTTATTTTTATATAATTATTTCTGTTTGTGGTTCTGTTTATACAGGTAAAAATTAACGTGAAAACTCCCTGAGCAGTAAGGATCACAATACTGTTTTGCGGTCACTGGCCTCTCCCTAAGATAAATAGGCTTACCATTACCAAGACATTTGCAATTAATAACACGACACGTTCTTTCTATAACCGGAGCTAGGATCCAGAAAACATACAGCCTGCTAAGGGTCACAATCGGGTTCCTGTATGGGTGTTGGCAAAGGAATATACCAAGACACTCAGAACACTTGTCGGTAAGGTCAAGATGATTTGAAGAGCCCAGGGTGACGCACGTCTCCTCCTCAAGGAGATGTGCACACTTTGTAGTATACGTCAGGCTCGGGAAGTCCAGTACATAAACGGATATTTGCATAAACTCGCGATCGGCGTCCACTAAGGATGTGGTCCCACACCATATGATCTGACAGACTTAACTTTGCCTACGCTATACATTATACTTATGAGACGGCGAGGGAGGGGTGGGTGAAACTTATGGGTTACAAATCATTCATGTAGACCTTCAATGAACGCAGTGTGTGTTGTTTGATTACACAACAGGGCTAAATGGTGGGCAGGAGGTAGATACCTGAAAAGGAATGTACATTCAGAGTTTGAATAAATGGAAACTGAAATATAATCTAGCCAAAATTTACATGTACAATACTTATCCTAGAACGATCCAGTTTTGTTGTCAGTTTGATTATCTGACTTATGACACTCTGGACCTGCCTTGATACAGTAGATGAGAAAAAATAAAATTGACTCGAACAAGCTTTCTTATCTATTTCATACAACGCATGGACAAAAATATTAACCACAGGTTCCCAGCTTATTCCCTTTGGAGGGAAGTGCATCTAAGACCGCTGATTTAATTTAGAAATAGTGATTAAATTACCATGTAAAGTGTATAACTCATTCATAATATGCTACTTCACATTACTAACTTCACGTTTACCCATCGTATCTGAAAAAGGTACATGGATTTTTTTTTTTATCTCTATAGATGCTCTAGCCCTTTCAAGAAGAAAAAAGCTTTTCATTCAGGTTTCAAAAACCACCAAGCTACTATAGTGAATAGTTCCAAAAGACAACACTATAATGCAACGTGGTCCTATCATGAGCCATGCAAGTATTGCTATCCATGAAATAAAATTGAATTTTTTTTGCACTTTTATAGAAATCCTGAAATGTATCTCTCAGGCATCAGGCATCTAGGCCTGGTGATGTCTGAGAGATACAAGTGGCTGGGGCCAGGTCATGCCAGAGGGATACAGGCATCCAGGCATCCTGAGAGGGTTAAGGCCATATTCCACTATGCGGTGGTCAGTAGTAAACCCCAAGGTCGAGTTCAACTCGTGGCGCGAAATGCGCAGGGTTTATCGGCTCTAGCTAGGGCTCATTTATGCGCGCATTTCGCGCCAACGAGTTGAACTCGACCTTGGGGTTTACTACTCACGGCTAAGGAAAAATTATTTTAATCTAGGGCATAGCCTTATTTACTAAATATCATATAAGTTTATTTCAATATCGAAAATAAATTGAAATATACTATATTAATTTATAAATCTTCTAAATCAATAAATTTGTTAACCCTGCTTGTATAGCCTCTCATGTTGACAAGACAACGTCATCGCTTTTCGTGTATTTCGTGTAGTCTTAATCTCGTTAAGATTTGCTTGTATTTACTAAATCGTTAAAATTTGCTTGTATTTACTACATATCTAATCGTTAAGATTTGCTTGTATTTACTAAATATCATATAAGTTTATTTCAATATCGAAATTAAACGTATATTAAAAATGGTGTTTCTATATAATAACAAAAAACATAAATCATAAATTGTGGTTATGTTCATATTTAATTCATTTTTGTACATTCACATCTCCTTGGTTTACATCTCCTTGGATTTTCACAAGTATTGATTGCATCTCCTTGGATTTCATAAGTACTTAATTTCATTTTTGTACATTCACATCTCGTTGGATTTTCACAAGTATTGCATCTCCTTGGATTTCATCACAAGTATCACATCTCCATGGATTTCATAAGTACAATACATGTTGTAAGTTCTTTTGTATTACAAACATAACCTTTTTGTTGTAATAACCTTTTTTATTAAAAAGCGCATCTACCTTTAAGTAAATTATAGAAACTTTACAGGTTTATTTATTCAATTTAATTATTTTATAAATGTTATAGGTTTATAAATGTTATAGGTAACTCGGCTTGAATCTACTTACATTCTAACAGTTTTAATATTTCAACAATTTTAATATTTCAACATCAATAACAAATCAACATCAGTAACGAACCACTCTTAACAGTTTTAATATTTTAACATCAGTAATCACTCTTAACAGTTTTTATTTCATCATTTAATATTCCAACATCAGTAACCAAACTTAATGTGACCTTATTTATACTCAGTAGATTTAAATGTACTTAACCAAAGACTATAATGGCATTTGTTTCAAGGCTTCATCCTTCAAACAATTAAGTCCTTATTAGTTCAGTTTAAGTAACCATACATCTGTAGTCGCCAAAACTTGAGCTCAAGGCAATCGCGCTGGAAGGCACTTCTGCTAACCATCGTAATAACCTTTAAGCGAACTTCATTCACGGCGAGCCAAGGTCCAGTCACTTCTCGTAGCAACCCCAGGACCACCAGTCAAGGTTACTTCTTTCATCTACTGGTGAGCCAAGGTCCAGTCACTTCTCATAGCAACCCCAGGACCACCAGTCAAGGTACCACCAGTCAAGGTTACTTCTTTCATCTACTGATCAGTCCAGTTGTAAGCTTATGGTAACCGCGCTGGAAGACTTCTTTCCATCGTGATAACCTTTACATACAACTTCATTAGTCACACAGTTTAGGTTACACTTTAGTCAACTATCACAGGTTGACTACACAAATTTAAAATTATAATACATGTTAAAATTTTAAAAGGTTGAAGACAAACAATTTTTAAATAATATAAAAATTTAAAACTTAAATCAAATAATAATATTAAAAACATTTCTTAAATTCAAGCCGAGCATACTTATAACAAATTATTATTTTATTATAACAAAATAAATTACTAATACTAATATTAACCTGTAAACTTTCTTTTATTTACATTTGAATATATAAAGCTTGTCTTTAGCAAATTTATATAAATTCTTGTAACCTTAGCTAGTTTTCAAACATAAAAATATTTGCATACATGTTCAAACGGTAGAAATATTTGTATCTAATTTGTTTGACATATATTTCCTTGCAGTCGGTTTATCTAATAGAGGTTGAATAAGTTTTTTATTTTCACACCTTAAAAATAATTTTTCAATTATTTTACCCTTCATTTTTTGTGACAGCATCATACAATCCAAAAATACATATTCAGGTTGCAATATTGGTTTCTTTAACTCTAAACCTATAACAATCAAACTAACTACTAGTGTTAAAGTTAACCCTCCAAAACCAAGCTTTGTTGGAGTAGGTTTTAAATCCATTTTGGATAAAGCTTCCATTTCAATATATGTATATATAATGCAATAAATCATTAATCTTAATAAAATTTATAACCTTATGTATTGCCTCATAATGAGACTACTATTTTTTTCAACACTTTCTGCATATGTTTAGAACATAAATAACCAGCTTTACATTGATTTTTTCCTTCTACTTTTTTTCTTTGCAGCCTTTTTACAAAACGCTTTACAAGTAAATCATTTTTTAATCTATTATCAGAAAAATTTTTAAGTATTTCTTTTAAAGTTTTTCCCTTACTTTTATGAAAAACATAATATACAGTATATTCACCACAGACCTTAGATAATATAGATTGCAAAGCCTGTGTATTATACCTATACGTTTTATTTATTTGCTTAATAAACATTCTAAAATATCTTTTTAAAGGTTTTAACCCATATGAATCAAAGTATTCTGGTAAGGCTTTGCGTGACTTTAAGAAAAATGCTACCCAATGTTCATCAGCTTTATAATCTTCATCAGTATTAACAATATATGCTGCAGGATATTTGATACCTTTTAAACATGGTAATCGATTTGATGAATACACACCTTTAAAAATACTGGAAGTTACACAATTACTTTTCAAAATATTTTCAATTTCATATCCGTACATTTTTACATTAAAGTAAACTTGAAATTACTTCAGGCTGATTTGCAGGACCTAAAGCAAGCATGCTATCATATTCATTATAAAATATCATAACTATTCCATGAGCAACAGGATTTTTTAATGTTGCAATTACATTAATTGTACCACTTTCAGTCAACTCAAAACTATTTGCATTTGGTGCGGTTTTAGATAAATCAAAACAAAACAAAGTATTACCATTCTTAAATTCATCTGGCGTTATACTCACAGGGTTATTTGAAAATAATCTCCCTGTTGCATACATCATTGCTGTGTATGCTTCATGGAAATTATCTTCATCAAAATCTAATTTTGACATTTCACAAAAAGGTGAAATATCTTTCCCCCTTTGCAAAACAATATCTGTAACCCCAAAATTTTGAAAATTAAATGGATTGTGAGTTAAACTCCCATCCCATGCACGTGAATCAACTAATCCCACAATTATTCTTTTAGGAAGTTCACCATTTGAAATCATTCTATTTTCTTGCAATATCGATCTATTTGGACCTTGAGTTGAATACTTTAACTCAACTCTTCTAAATGGAAATTTCATAAGTTTATTTTTTTCTCGTGCCATATCTAATTCATTTAAAAAAACATCATCTAAAGTAACTCTTTTAACAAATAAAACAGCATCTTCTATTTCTATTTTATATTGCCTTGTAGCGCTTTGTGCCATTAATGCAAAATTTTCCTCATTTCTAATCAATCTTATTTTCATATCTACATCACCTGGAAATTTTTTAGGTTGATTAAAAAGATCATTATGAATTTTGCAAATAAGTTGAAAACTTTTACCATATTGTGTTGTAAGAAATCTTTTCTTTGCACCAGTATTATGAGTATCATCAAAATCTTCAACTTCATTAAAATCTTTATCATCTAAAAAAAAACCAGAAAGTTCTCCAAAAGATTCAAGAACAGAACGTTTATAACCTAAAAGATATTCTATATAAGCCTTGTATGCATAATGAGTATCACTACTAGTTATTAACTTATTACTTATATAAATTTCCACATCTTTAAATAAGGCTCCAGACAAATAATTAACAGGAAATACTTTTGATGGATTTGGAATTTCACCTGCATGAGCTCCTTGTGCTGGAGGTCTTGCAGGTGCAGTTCCATCTGGTTTTAGTATTTTTAAAGTAAGATGTAAAAATGTTTGAGACAAGTCTATAAAATCAGCTTTATTTGATTTAAATGCAAACTCTAAAGGGCCACCTTGACTTACATTACTAATTGAATATAATTTTGAATAAAAACTTGTTCTAGATGTTGCATCTGTTGGTGGAATATTAAAATAATCATAACTTGAATCAACACACAGACAAGAATCTTTATGCATAGCCATTTTTTAAATTATACATTAAATTATCAAACTAGTTTTAGATCTTATCTTAAGAAGATTTAGATCTTATCTTAAGAAGATTTAGCTAAATATATCTTCTTCTTCAGAATCATAAGTTACTCTCCTCTTTTTTCTTTTATTTTCTTTAAAACTAGACTGATTTTTTCTTTTTTGTTTATTTGATATTTTTTCCTTTATTTTGTCAGAAATATAGTCCACAGAATCTTTTGTTAATTCTTCCAACTGTTTCTTTGCCTCTTTTTTCAAAACTTCTTTAGCACTTTGACCCTGAATAATTTTCTTAACAGCAGTCATTCCAGCTTTTTTCCCTCTCTTAATAATTTCACGCTTAGCTGTTTTGGCAACATTCTTTAAAGCTGGCTTTGCCATTCTTAAAGCTGGTTTAATTAATTTAGCTGCAGGTTTAGCTAAACGCAAAACTGACTTCGCTATTGCTGAAAAAATACTTCCTATACCATATCCTTTTTGATTCTGAACTCCAATAAATGGAGGAATAAAAGAATATCCTCCATATCCATAACCCTCTTGTAAAAATCGAGAATTATTTTCATCAAAAAAATGCTTATAGTCACAAGCATGATTTTCTCCACAATATTTTTGCATTTTAATTATTATATACTTTTAACTTTATAAACATTAAAAACGCTAACATTTGATTCATTTAAGATTTAAGATTAATCTTAAAGTAATTTACTTTTCAGCTGGTTTCCATGCATCCCATTTTGAAGTATGTTTAATTCTTCTTCCAAACCTTGATCTTTCCTCTGCACTATCTTTTGTTTTCTTACTGCCTGAAAAAATCCTGTCTTGATATGGTTTGTTCATAGATTTCTTTTTCTTTTTCTTTTTTAAAGAATCAAAAATGTCAACCTCTGGTTGATCAAATGTAGGCGAAGGTAACTTTTCTTCAAATGTAGGCGAAGGTAACTTTTCTTCTATTTCACCAATATCAATGTTAGCACGGTTTTTTGAAATAGGCGTATAAAAATCATCTTGATCTGGAAGACCAGCAAAATCTAATTTATCCTCTTCATCTTGACTTAAAGATTTATTAATAGTTTCCATAATTTTTTCTCTTTCAGTTTCTTCAAGAGGATATTTAGCAGGAGTAAGAAATTCATCATCTTTATTTTTTCGAAAACTTTCAGGTTTATTTTTAAACCAAGATTTTGGTACTTTTACTGTTTGTAAAAATTCCCAAAGTTGATCAACACCTCGAGGTTCCTTTTCGAATTGTTTTGTTTTTGAAAAAAATTTCATTATATTTAAAATATTTGAACCTTTAATAACTTTGCCCTGTAAATTTATTTCTCCCTCAGCATTCCATGTTCCATTATTTTCCAAAATTTTATCTAAAATACTTTGTGCATTTGGTCTTTGTGACACTGAAATTCCTTTTATTATTTTAAAAGTACTTGGCTTTGAATTATTTTTATCATCTTCAGTTCTTCTTCCCTCTAAATTTAAATCCTTAGTTAAAGCTGGTTTTACAGGAGGTGGTATATATGTTGTATGAACAGAATAAGGCTTTTTATTAAACATACGCTCCTGCATTAAATCTTTTTGTCTTTTTAAAGTATAAAGTTCATTATGACTAGGTACTTCTTCACTAAAGGTACAGCTTTTAAACATTGCATAAGGAATTATTATACTTTCTTTAAAAGTAGCCATTTTGGTAATTTTAATTTCAAGTTAATTCTTGTTAATCATACAAAAATTAATCAATATTATGCATTACTTATACCTGCTGCAACAGATGCAGCTATAATTGGAAGTAAAAGTGGTAAAAATCCTCCTTTCTGTTTTAAAACTTCTTTACGTTTCTTAAAAGGCATTTTTTGTTTTACCACTTCTCTTAAAACTTTTTTAAATTTCTTTAACTTATGATAATGTGACTTCTTTATAGGTATATTTCCTTTCAAAACATTATAGACACAATCACAAATTGCATAAATATCTTCAGCATCAGCTGAATCAAGAATTCTATTTCTCTTCTTTTTGCTATGTGCCTCACATACTAAAACAAGAAAATGTCTATGCTTATGAGCATAGCTTTCTTTCTTTGTCTTTTTTAACCTACCCATTTTACTTTAAATAATTTAAGTTTATTATGTACATAATCTTAAAGACATTTCTTTAGTGTGTAAAATTAATCGTGACTCAATGTAAACTAATAATAATAATACAAATAAATAAATATTTCAATTTTGTTTTATACCTTTGTCAAACAAACAATAAAATTGCTTTCTTTTTTTGTCTTCTTTCAAGTACATAATCTTAATGGTATTTGTTATTAAACTTCTATTCAACAAGTACATAATCTTAATGGTATTTGTTATTTAACTTCTATTCAAAGTAAAACAATGTTGAACATCTCCAAACATATTTGTACGAAACATAGCATTTTTAGGTGATTGTTGATGGCCATCTATAAATAAATAGCCGTGCGGTCTATCAACAGCATGTGTAAATATATTAACAAAGCAGCGTTGATTCTTAGGCATTAATTTTCTAGCAAGAGAATAAGCTATAGTTTGGTCTAATGGCGAATTGAAAATACATAAATAGGTAGCATTTTTAGTTAAATTTTTTCTTTCCTTACCATCATGAAATAAATTTTGCGAAATAAAAATAACACTTACATTTTCATGATGTGTTCGCTTGGTAAAAAATTCTGAAACTAACTTATTATTTCCACATTCAGCCATTAAATCATCAAAAATTGCTAGTCCTCTTTTATTAGAATCTATTAAACTATTAAAAGACTCCGGTAATCCGTTATAAAATTGAACATTTCTTAATTGTAAATATGGATCACGTGGAAAAGTTTCTCCATAAAACCATAGAATATAATCAAATTCATTATCAACTATCCTTGAATCATTTTTTAACAAATCAATAACAAAAGTAGTTTTTCCACAATTACTTGGTCCAGCTATTATTAATGAAAATGGTGTTTTTAATCTAGCATCAAAAATAGTAAATTGACCTTCAAACGCCATTGTACACGGATTAAATTTTGTAAATATTTCCTTAATCTTACACGAATTAATATTCAACCTTTTACTTTAGACATTTCTTCTTTATATACTCCTCTCCTCCTTGTAATCTTACACGAATTAATATTCAACCTTTTACTTTAGACATTTCTTCTTTATATACTCCTCCTTGTAATAATTCATTATTTCTATCCTGTAAAACATAAGTTACAGGTTTTGTATTTAATATAAAAGCTATTTTAAATATTTCTTTTCTCCAATTTGATAAAAATCCTCTATTAAAAGTCCTTCTATATTTACTTAATCTTACTTTATCTCCAATTTTTAAGTTTAAATCTATTCTTTTAGAATAAAGATGATCTTTATATTGTTTTAACCATAAGTCATGCTGATTATTTTTATTAACTTCAATAGGACTTATACCTAAAGTTCGATGTTTTGTACAATTGTAACTTGAAACAATAGGTTGTAAAGCCTTAAGATATCTTTTAGTTTTATTTGCTTTTAAAAATCTAAATAATTTATTTTTATAAGTTCTTATAAATCTTTCCACTATGGCACATTTGGGATCTTGAAAAGTAGAAAATTGATGTATTTTATTTTGCTTTAAAAAGCGACTAAAAATTCCCTTAAACTCAGAACCTAAATCTGTTTGAACTATTCTAGGTTTCACTTTAGCTCTTTTTAATATTTTTTCAAATGCTAATTTAGTTGTGCTAGAAGTCTTTAATTTCATTGGTTCTACATAAGCAAATCTCGAAAAACAATCTATTGCAACTAATATATAAATGTTTCCATCATTGTATTGTTTCAACTTTGGAAGAACTATTAGATCTAATTGCCATTGATCATTTTTACCTCTTACTATTATTTTTCTTCTTAAAAAATTTTTTATAATTGGTTTAAAAGAAGTATAAGTTCTTGTATTTTGTAAAAAAGTTTTAACATCATTTAAAGTTATATTTTCATTAACACGTTTTGCAGCTTTATATAACTTATTAATAGAAGAAAATGAAGAAGGATGCCTAGAATTAAAATAAATAGATATAAGTACATTTAACTTATCTCTTTGATTCATTGCCATTTTAAATACACATCTACCTTTACATTCTAATCTTATCTTAAGCAAAATTATTTATAATATTACATTGTTTATTTTCAAGCTAAACTAATTTATACTATTCATTAAGCTTAACTAATTTATACTATTCAACTGTCATTTACCCTAAATTACAACGTCTATCTTCTAAGCTGTGCAAAGTCGGGACTCCAAACATATGCACAAGCAATACAATAAACGCCATAAAAAAAGATAAATATTGACATGTATTATACATATTTACACTTTGCTTCGGTTATCCAAGAAGCAAAACACCTCCACAAAAAAAAACGAACATGAAACATTTATTTCATGTGCATTCATTATAATATATAATATAATAATATAATATAACTACTTATTGAATTATATTAAAAAAATTCTTTCCTTTTTTGTCATTTCTTATAACCATTAATGGAATTAATCCATATACCATTGCATCCTTATTTTGTTGATTTTTAGCATTTAAATTTTTTTGCTTCACAAATGTAGTTTCTTCATTCTTCATATTAAAAGCATTTTCAATATTTTTTTTAGCTCTACCTCCTGTAACCTTCTTTTTCTTTGCTACAGTTTCTCCATTTTCATTATTCTTAGCTACAGTTTCCTCATCCTGATTTACCTCATTTTGATTTTGAATTTCCTTTTTCTTATACTTTCTCTTAGCTTTTTTTGAAATGTCTTCAACTTTCTTAGTTATATCTTCTTCACTTTCTTCATCAACCTCATTATTTTGAATTTCCTTCTTCTTAAACTTTATCTTAGCCTTTTTTGGAATATCTTCATCAACTTTCTTAGTTATATCTTCTTCACTTTCATCAAACTTTGAAAACAGTTGCACTGTTGCATCACTTTCTTGATCACTTTCTTCATTTAAAGACTTCTTTTCACTCTGTTTTATTAATTTTTTTTCCTTTTCCTTTATATATTTCTTTTGGCACGAATTGCATCTATTTAAGTCTAATTGAAAATATCTAGGATGGTCATAAGGCTTATGACATCTTATGCACTCCTTAAAAAGACTATCTTCACAAGAAATACAGTACTTCTTACCCTGAACCAAAGATTCCTCACTACCACAATAAAAACACACCTCCATCTTAAAAATTTCTGTTTAAATATTTATAAAATGTAAACTTACATTAATGCTCACCTTTAGGCTTGCTTAAATCCCAAAAATTTAGCTAATCACAAGCTAGTTTTGCTGCAATACTATTCTATTAAGCTTAATATATATCTACCTAATCATTTAAAAACTTATACTTTGCATATCTTCTTCGCTAGAAACTCCAATTTTTTCCAACTCTGTATTCTGTTTTTTAGCTTGTTTCTTACTTTTCTTCTTTTCCTCTATTTCACTGTCCTCATCAGTAGAAAAATCATTTAATTTTTTCTGTTTCTTCTGCTTTCTTGCCTCATGATCTAATTTCTTTAGTCTTCTAGCTATTTTCCTCTTTAACCCAAACAACTCACCTAACTCGTCCTTAGTTACTGTAAAACTTTTATTATCTTTCAACAAATCACTGAAATGAACATATACTTCTGCTTTAAATATTGTTAAATCTAGTCTTTTCTTTCTTCCAAAAGACAAAACATAACGTGATATTGTTTCCTCCTTTGAAGCCATAATTAATTCTATATTTAATAAACAAACTAATAACTACTATAAAATTACTATTTACCTACTATAAAATCACTAATCACAGGAATATTTCCTATGCTTTCCTTTGAACTTTACATATTGTTTTATCTTCCTCTTCTTTTACTCTTTTTTTAGACCTTAACTTATAATTTCCATATGCTAAAGAGTGCACTCCATCTGAACAAAGCCAACGTTTATCTTCAAAAGGCGATAAAGCTAACTTTGTTTCTTTTAAAGTAAACACATCGTGCTTATAACTGCGTATACAGTGAAAGGTAGCAAAAGATTCAGATGCTTCTTTTAAAACTTGTTTAAATTCTGAATGTAAAAGCTTGTCTACACAACTCCTTCTAATTCCTTTAACTCTTTTTATATTCTTTCCTGAATTTAACAAAAAAGAATACATTTTAGGTCTTAAACCAACAAATTCCTTAATTTCTACTCCAGCTGTTTCATCTTTAAATTTACCTAACACTTTTCTATTTTTTAAAGAATATAATAAATTATTTGTTTCTAAATTTGAAAAATCAAAATAATCCCTAATATCATAAAGTAATCTATAAAAATGTTTATGATCTATATAATATATTAGTGAATCAGTATCAGTATAAAGAAGCTGAACAGATTTTAAACCAAATGTTTTTAAAATGACATTATAATGAAAATTGAACATATGCATTTTCGATAAATCTAATATTGTAAAACCAATATAAATAGGTTTATTCAATTCTACTATATTTTTCTTATACTGTATCCCAACAAAATTTGAATTAAAAATATGTAAAGAATGAAAAAGAGGCTTTTTAATCATAGAGGCACATGACTTTTGATTTGTTGTTAATACCATTTTAATTCTTCTTTTTACATTTTCCATACATTTGCCAAACGTAGAGTTATTCATAAGTTTAAAAAATTCCCTATCAAAATCTGAAGTAGCCTCTTTCCGCTTTTGGTTATTAAAATCAATATATGGTTTCATCCAACATGACTGAGAAAAGGATACTATCCTAAAAATTTTAGAAATTTTTAAACCTAAACTTAAATACAATTTTAAATTCCTATAATGTATAATGTACTTTTCCTTTTGACATAAAGTTGAAATTAATTTCATACAGCTTTTAGTATAGTGTTTACCTAAACCTTCCAAAATATTTTTAGCATATGGAGACAATTGAAAAAAATTCACTGCAAGCTTTTCAGGAGCCAAAGGAAGCATATTATGAAAATCATGTAAATAATCAGGATACTCTAAAGTTACCTCTAAAATATATCCTATAGGAGCATCATCAAGAACTTTAGTTACATCAAAACTATCATATTTACTCGGATCAACCCAAGCAAAATTTTTGTAAGGTAAAGGTTGTACCATAGCAAATCCATATAAATTATTACAATCATAATAAACTATATGCTCAGTTTCTTTTCTCACTTTTGCAAATCTTTGAACTACATTTGTCATACCTCCTCGAATACCATCTTCAAAAAAATTAAACATGTCAATATCATTAATTAAATCAAACTTAACCTTTGTAAACTTCATCATAGCATCATAACTCAAAGATGGAGCTGTTAAATATTTAGCTGGATCTAATCCATAAAAATCTAATGACTTTTCCCTAAATGATTCAAAAACATCAGCTAATAGTAATACATCTATTTTTAAATATTGTCTTAAATAATCTTTTATATTCTTACACTTTAAAATTTTAAACATTTTAATTGCATGATCATAATCTAAAGAAGAAATACTTTGATTAGTTAAACTATTAAAAAATGCCTCACGACAAGGTAATTCCTTCTCATCCAGCCTTTCCCACGAATCTATATAGTCATAGCACATAACTCCCTTTCTTATAACATATGGTAACATCTTTTCCTTAAAATGCTTTTTAGTTTCTTTTAAATCTAATGTATCTTTTTTAACTAATAATTCAGCAAGATTAGATAATGAATTTGGAAGAAACTGAAAAGAATCAATAAAAACAAAATTATCTAAAAACATAGCTAAAAACTTTTCTGATGAACGCGGAATAACTTGAACATTAAGTTGTTTTAAATACTTGTACATATTTTTAACAATAAAATGTAAATCATAGTTCATAGCATTATGCATAACAATAGGAATTTTAAAATTTGTAAATTTCAATGCACTACATACTAAATTACATCTATTACAAGCATAATTAACATCTCTACCTTTTCCTTCCCTACCTAAATGCTCATGATCTATAACTCTTTTAATTCCTAAATTAGCAAAAGAAACTCCGCAAAGATAACAAGCTTTTTGCTTAGCGAGATGTAAAATATCCTGTGAATTTAAAGTTAAAGGTTTTCTATCATTTTCAAAAATACAAGATATCTCTGCACGCACTTGATAAATATATCCAAAAAAGTTTTTAAGAACATTAGGACCAATATAAAGAAAAGGTGGTTTAGAATACTTACTATACTTTGATAAAAATAAAATACCTACTGCATTTAATTCATGTCTTGTTTTCATAATAGACTTACCTTTTAACTTATTTACATTTTTATTTAATGTTTCAAAATCAGCATAAATAATAAAATGATTTTTTATTTGTCGTGAAAGATTTCGAAACATTTCTTTTTCACCTATTAAAGGAAGCTTATAAGTTTGTCCAGTATAAACTTTATTTGTACAATTTGCTTTACTATGAAGTTGTAAACCAACTTTATCTCTAAATGAAATTAAACATTTATTACAAAAATACCTTGTTTTTTTCCAATAAAATGGTGTTATGAATGAATTAATATTTCGAATTAACATATAATGATTTTTGTACAAAAGTAAATTAATATGTTTACGATGTTTATCATCAAAGCTTGTTGAAATATACATTGGATACGGTAAATATTTAGTATTATTTACAAATCCCATTTCATTTTGACTAAATAACCCAAAAACATTTATCGTTAAATTATTATTTTTCTCAAAATTTGGAATCTCACTTATTTTAGTTGGAAAAGAAAGACCCTTTAAATTTAAAGAACTTACTAAACCTAAATAAGATGTAAATCTATTAGGATTTACACACTTTTTAAAAGCAGCTAACACAGAATACAAAAAGCACTTGTCATCAGAACATCGTATATTAAGAATAGAATGTTTATTAGGAATTGGTAATGAAACAGATGCACACCCTCCAAAAGGATTACATTTATAAACTGATAAACGTAAAACATTAATTTGTTTTAAAAACCAACCTGAACCCATCTGAATAAACCCATCAAAAAATGCTAAAAGTATTCTTATAGCTTGTATCATTTTTTCTTTTACAGATAAAAATGTTAAAACTTGAGTCATATTGCTTTGAAACCAAGGTTTAATTTCATAATACCTTGATGTATCCAATTTATATTTACCTAATACAACATTAAGACTAATTTGAAATTTTATGCCACCATGCCTCAATAAACCTTTCTTAATTTTTTCTAATAAAACTTTAAACTTGCGTTGAAAAAATAATTCTATATCTATAGCACGCTGAAAAGGAACTATATCATAACTTCTTAACAGTTTACCAAAAGCTTTTCTTTTCTTTATTTCATTCATTTTATTTTTTTATCTATTTAATCTTCTAAAACGCAAAATTAACTCAACAATTCCATATTCAAATTTAACAAGCTGTCCATCATCAGTTTTAATTTGTATTTCTATATCCTGCAACCTATCATAAGCTAATTTCTTATACAATGGATGGGAATAAGTGTGCTTAATATGTTCACCAAATACTCCACTAGCCCTAACAGTTCTAAGTAATTTTGTTTGAATGTTACCTACATACTCATAATCAACAATATTAGAATAAATGTATATATTTGAAGTGTCTGTTGGAAAAACTGGAACTCCATTTCCTACATAATCTTTTCCATATTGTGGTTGAAAAAGCTCATTATATGGTCCCTTCCTATTAAGAGATATTACATCATTAAAACCTTTTATTAAAATTTCTTCATCCCTTATTGGATTTCCTTCAGAATCTAATTCATTTTCAGTAGAAGGTGGCTTTTTCAATAAAGGTGGTCCTCTAAACTCAATAAAATTTGTAAATGTTTTCTCACCATTAACAGTAACTCTTGAAGTATACTTTTTAATTCCTTCACAATTATTTAAGCGTAAAACCGTAGCAATATATTCAGACAAAATAACTACATCTCCTGTACCTACATATAAAGTACAAATTAAATTTTGATTATCAATATAAAGTTTAGTATATCTTTTATAATGTTTATAAGTAGGTTGAGCTTCATTTACTTCCATTTTTAATTTAGCAAATTTTTCATTCATTTCACTTATCATATCCTTAATTTCATAATTTCCAAACTTTAAAGCAAATACCTTATTTACTTTTTTTATAGAATTAGAAACAACTTCATCTAATGAATTAATTTGTTCTACTGTTTGGTCTTTTAAATCAAAAATATCTCGCACAATTACATAAGTTCTAGATTGCTCTGGATGCTCTGGTACATTATACCACGATTTCAAAAAATCAATCTCCAATAAGGCTACTTCCCAGTAACCTTTACATTCACGTGTAGCTGGTATTTCAGTATAAAAATGACTTGTCTTATTTTCTCTTACTGAATGTGGTACATTTGAAACTACTGTATAATTGAATGATTCTAGTTCTTCGTTCTGCAACATTTTAAATATTTATTAAAACAAATCTATAAAATCTAATATCAATCCTAATCACATCACAATTTAATCACTTTGCCTCATCAGTCTTCCTTTTGAACTTTCACATTTCGCATTAATTTTGAAGAAGAATATGTTCTTATGTGTTTAGGATAATCTCTCATATGCATAAGAAAATCTTCTAAACACCTTTTCCTCGAAGCTGTTTCTATTTGGGGTAATGCATTTCGCCAAGGAGTTCTACAGCAGGGACAATAAACCTGCAAATCAAAACTAGAAGAAATAAAATGTTCATAACATCTTGAAATATGAATAGGTCTTTTACAACACTTTAAAAAAACTGTATTATCTGAACCTTTATAATTAAAAATAATTCGTGAATGGCATTGAGCACAAGGTAATGTAAAAAAAGAAAAAAGTAACCTACGACACCGCCTAGTATCTCTTAACTTTTTAGCTAACAACCTCATTGAACAATTAGGACTACTATTATTATTAATTTCCCATAAATGTCCTAAATCAATCACATCATCTACTGACATATACAAATACGATGCTACTGAATCCAAAACTACCTTTGTGAAACAATCTTTTAAACCATAAAAATAAATTGACTTTCTTAAAACTTCAATTATTTTTTTATCATTTTCCCACATGGATAAATAAATAAAATCTAAAACAATATCACATTGAAAATACGATGAAAAAAATAAAAGACTCGCGCAAGAAAAATATTTCAACTTTAAAAAACATGCATCATCTGTAAGTTCTTCACTTAATATTTCTATTAATTGTAAACACTCATCTTCAGATAAAAATTCTTGGCTAGGAATTTCAATTAACAAAGGTAAATTTAACTTACCAAAATAAAATGACACTAAAGCACAAAAATACAAGCTCCTTTTCATCAAGCGAGCAAAACTTTTTGAACAAGCAGTATCCATTTCAAATACTTACTTTTATCAACTTGAAATTCCTAAATAAATATATAATAAATTTAATCAGGATGATACTTTTTTAATATTACTAAAGAAGATCTCAAAGGAACTGGTGTAAATATATGATTCTTAGGATCATAATTAGAATGCTTAACCAAAATATGTAAACGCAATAAACTTAAAGATATAAACTCTTTCTTACAATATGAACATTCTAATTTTTTTTTTTTGGTCCTCGCTTATCTTTTGTAGCCTTAACTAAAGCTTGAGCACAATGAACAGGACAACACAAGCAATTCTCAATATTTCCTGGCAGTAAGTTATTTTGAAGAACTAAGGCGTGTTTTTTCAACCTTTCAGTTATTTCTACAAACTTATCTATATTACATTCTATCTTATTAAAATTATCAGAATACAAATCAGAATATGGTGAAAAATCCTGTAAATGTTTTCCTGTTTCTGAAACATTTACCATAACATCTTTTTTCTGAGATTTCTTATGAAATTTCATATCATTATTAGATTGCTGTAATTTGTTTAGTTCGCCCATAAAATCATCTCTTTTTTCAAGCTCTAATTCTGATTCCAATTTCTTAGCTTTATCATCATAATCATCATTTTCACTTTCTGATAGTGACAAATCTCGAGCCAAAGATGAATCACTATCATTAACCTTTTCTTTAGTTACAGCTTTCTCAAAATTTTCAACTCTTGCTTTTTTCTTAGTATGAAAACCTAAAGATTTCGTACAAGTACTTTTTTGACCATGTATTTGTTTTTTACAATCTGAATCTGAATCTGAAGTAGAAGATAAAAACTCAGCACTTTTATATTCATGCTTACGCTTTTTGCTTTTCACTTTATGTTTTGGAAACTCAATTAATGAATTATATTTTGACATATGATAATCTAAAGCTACTTCTATAAAAGCATTTTCTACTTTACTCCATTGAATAACAAAAGGTGAACCTATACGAAACAATTCTGTACAACATGTAAAATTAAATGATCGAGAATCACTTCGATAAACAGTTATATTTATTCTAAGAATATCAACAAGACACTGGATAATTGAACTTTGTGAAGAACGCAAGTCCAGCTTAATAGTTTCATCTTCACTAGATAAAATTCTAAAGGCTAAATTTCTCGTTATATCTTGATTTCTTAAAGCAGACAAAAGTTCAACCTTTAATTCTTCTTTAAGAATATTTATTTTTTTCCTTTCATTCTCACATTCTGTTAAAAGTTGAAAACAAAAACTAAAAAAATGTGAATTATCTGTCCGAACTTTATTCCAAAATAATTTATTTTCTTCATTATGTCTTAAAAGAAATTCTATAATTAACAAAAGTAACCTATCTAACACTCCGGCGGCCATAAATGTAAATTATTTAAATAACACAATCTCAAACTATCACAAACTCTTTTAAAATCTAAAACATTATCAGTTAAACAACTTCCTTTATAAGAATATAAAAACGTGAAAATACATTTACTTTTACCTTTAATTTTGATACGTAAACTTGAAAAATATGAACTATTATTTACATAAGGCAACCATATAGATTCACTAGAATTAGATTCTTTAATTTCAAATTCATATTCTTTTTCAAAACAATCTGCAATTTTTATACAAAAAACCTTAAAATCCGGTGTTGTTTTAAATACAAGTTGAAAGGTAATTTGAATGTTCTTTGGAGTTATATTTACACTAACTATTTCCTGTTCACAAAAGTCCCTAATATACTCATAAACTTCTAAAGCTATTATCTTAATATTTGGTAATAAACTTGAAAAATTTCTTCTTAAATAAATTGAACAAAATCCATTACGTGTAATCTTCAAAGTATACAATTTATTTTTACAAGTTAATGATCCTCTATATAAAAAACTATTCTTTATACTTTTATAAATATACGGAATATCAAAATGAATATTTGGAGTAAAATTTAAACCAAAAATAACCAAGTTTACACTATAATCTACTTGCATTAATATATACTATCGATACTTGTAACCCAATCTAAAGGAGGCGTGTTTCATTACAATAAGATAAATCTGAGCTATATTTATTAAAAATTCTGAATAACCCAATAAAAAATCAGAAGACATTGTTAAATAAAAATCTGGTTTAGCTTTGCAATACTCGCAAATTTTAGCACTTAAATTATGAATTTCATGTCTTGTAATAATTCGATTTAAATTAAAAAACAGTTTATATGCTTTCTTGTATCGAAAATTAACCAATATTAACTGACAATCTATACATGAACAAACTAATTTACAAAATTTCTTATTAATTGTATCGTACCTATATCTATAAAAATAAAACACACGTCTCATACCTACCAATGTATATAAGTTCAAAAATCAAAAATTTCTAATACTTGTTCTATTTTAACACGAAAACCAACATGATGCCGAATCAACAAAACAAACGTTGTTGTATTTGCAACTTCATCAAATTGCCTAGATTCCTCTTCCTCAAAATTAGTAATATCTTTTTTCAAAATACCAGGAATCTCTAACTGATCTACATCTTCTGGTGTTAATTTAGGAAATTTATTCAAAATAAATGTCAAAACTAATCTTTTTAAACTTAATTTTAAAAAAAATCTATTCAATTCCTGTACTAATTCTGTGATTTGTTCTATTTTAGAAAAATCTATTAATGTACCATTAGGACATGCAGCAATAAGCTTACCTATATTTTCACCTTCCTTTAATACTTTATTTATAACTAAACAAAAGTAACAAGAACAATAAGGCTCATAAACACTTTTCTCAAAATGTATAACAATCATTTGTAAACTAACCTTAAGCCTTAAAAACAATCTTTAATCCTCTGTACACATACCTCCTAAGCAAAAGCAAACACCAAATATAACAATCATAAGCTTATTTAAGCACAAAGCTTCATGCATATTCAAATAAACTTACCTTAAACGCCTTATATATCTTAAAATAAACATTAACACAAATATATAAATTTAACCCATATCATAACTTAACCACAATATACTACTTGAACATATCTATGACACATTTTGCCAAGGCTGTTTCTCTAAAGTACCAGAATTATCACAGTGCAATTGATGCACAATGCTCCATCACCACAACACTGTAGCTATGCTGAGATAAGGTAATTTTGCGCAACTTGCCCTTTTTAGAAGCATTGCTTGACTAAGCGGCAAAATCTCTTCTTTCCGATCCTGTCATTAAAATCCACCGATAAACAGCGCCGCTGCGCCACCTAACGTATTGCCTATAAAAACGTAGGTGGCGACGCCTGCGGTCACATATATGAAGTGCGTAAGCGGTCAGAAAACAAATAACGCGATACGACAATACCTAAGTTATCTAAGCGTCTAAACATCAATCCACCAGAGGGCATTAGCTACCTATTGTAATAAGACATGAACAGTGTTGTCATTCACTGGGGAACCCTCACTACATTACCCAAACTAAGCCTAAAGGCCTAACGTCACACTGTTCATCTCTACTACAGGTGTTAACAGCGTCTTTAGACATCTGTCTAAACTTAGGCAAAAAACCAATATAATCTAAATTGGTTAACACCAAACACAGGCGAGAAGGTACTTAATGAAAAATCTATAAATTCAAGCATAAAAAAGACCCCACCCTAGTATGTCTCAAATCTAGTCAAAACATTAATCAAATAACGCCCAGCG
Source organism: Lepidonotus clava (assembly GCA_936440205.1). NCBI lineage: Eukaryota > Metazoa > Annelida > Polychaeta > Phyllodocida > Polynoidae > Lepidonotus > Lepidonotus clava. Next base: position 26,713,951 of record OW387138.1, read on the forward strand.
TAAAAGCTAATCAGCGTAAAAGCTAAGTCTCTATTCTGTCTACAGTTAATGCTTAGCCACCAGAGGGAACCTTCCAGCACATGTCTATAGTTGATGCCTAGCCACCAGAGGGAACCTCTCAACACAAATTATTTAGTACCAAGTGAACCTCAGACAAGTTTATCTACTCCAAGCCAAGCCTACATAAAAATACTTGATAAGTGTGGACTAAGTTACAGCCCGTAATCAATGGAAACTATTTCTTACATTAATGCCCTTAAACTTATTGATAAATCTAAATCTAGAACACGCCGACCAACACTCACTTCATCTCTAAAGTAAATCAAATGCGCAGAACCATCATGTCGACCAAACTAGTATTCCTGCTTCTCTTCCTAACCATTTTGACGAAAACTCTAGGTTGTTCTGTCAGAAACGACTGCTCCTTAACCGACAACTTGGACACGCTTATCTGCTACTGTTTACCGACAACTTTCACACACATAACGCTAAGAACTACGCAAATCTTTCTAATTTCCCCCGCCGCATCACAGCAACAATTCATCAAATACGACATAGATGTCTTCCCATTCCTTGCAGTTATCAAAACAAGTGGAATTACATTTCAATGCGAAGCAGGAAAATGCATGTAAGTATAGGCTTAACTCACTTAATATTAACAGTATAAAATTATTCAAATATAATACCTTCTAAGTTTCTTAAATTTTAGCTTAACAAATTTCTTAAATTCTGAACATTATATAAATACCTTTCATATCCAAAGTTTTCTAATCTTTTGAATTTAAGAATAAATTCTAAACATTAATTTTTATTCAGATTAAAAGCAACAGAAAAACCAACTTCTATGAAACCGACATCTTCATTTCCAAATACCATGTAAGTTATTAGTCTTAAGTGCACTCTAAACCTAAAAATAAAACAGCATGCTTCCTCCTAACATTCCTATATGACAAACTAAGTTAAACATCATAGTTACGTAAAAGTCACTCATGCTAACTGTAAAAGCAGTAACGTCGTCTAACTTCTACCTTAAACAATATTCACTTTACACCAACCTAACCATATTAACCTAACTAATCGTAATTTTTATTTAGCTCAGCAATTGAACCAACTGATGCCTTGAAGACAACTATTGCCCTATTTGATTTAACTACAACTGACGCATTGACGACTCAAACTAATGATTTAAGTTCAACCACTACATCTATGAAACCAGCATCTTCATTTCCAAATACCATGTAAGTTATTAGTCTTAAATGCACTCTAAACCTAAAAAAAATAAACGGCATGCTTCCTCCTAACATTCCTATATGACAAACGTAAGTTAAACCTCCTTTTAATATTAAACATCATAGTCTTCGTGAAAGTCACATGCTAACTGCAAAAGCAGTGGCGACATCTAACTTCTACCTTAAACAATATTCACTTTGCACCGTCCTAACTATATTAACCAAACTAATCGTAATTTTTTTATTTAGCTCAGCAATTGAAACAACTGATGCCTTGAAGACAACTAATGCCCTATTTGATTTAACTGAAACAAAAACAACTCACGATTTCACTGACGCATTAAAGACTCAAACTAATGATTTAAGTACAACCACTACATCTATGAAACCAGCATCTTCATTTCCAAATACCATGTAAGTTATTGGTCTTAAAATGCACTCTAAACCTAAAAATAAAACAGCATGCTTCCTCCTAACATTCCTATATGGTAAACTAAGTTGAACCTTTTAATATTAAACAAAGCAACAAACATCATAGTTACGTAAAAGTCACTCATGCTAACTGCTTAAGTTTCATTTAAAACTACTAATATCTTTAACAACAAATCTAGCATTATATCCATCCTAACTTCTAACAAAAATATTAATCTATATGTAATTTATTATTTATAAAATACTTTATACTTTCAGCTCACCCAAAACTTCAACAAGTCTGTCACAAGCCTCTACACCTATTACTTCAAGCCAGCCACGTACTTCAAGTTGGTCCATGTAAATATATAATTTATAATCCCTATTCAGCCTATCATAATTTAAAACTACTAATATCTTTAACAACAAATCTAGCAACATATGTTTTAATAGCTTTATCTAAACTAATATTTATAATCCCTATTCAGCCTATCACAATTTAATACCAGTCACCAATCTATTAGTCTGGTAATCTCAATACAATATCTACAAACTGAGAAATTTTCTAAGTCCAAATCTCACAATTGCTCTGAAACTATTCAACTATCAAACTTATTCATCTAAAGAACATTTCTACAACACAAGTAACTAAAACAAACTCTAAGTCCACTAATCTTAAGAGATTTAATTCCACCTTGGATGGATAAACCTTTTCATATTTTCTGTAGTAAAATTCTAGAGCCCTTCTCACAAGAAAATAAGTCAAAGATACTAGAAAGGAATTCTGTGAAAAGTCACCCAACTCAGAAACTTTACCAGTCACCAATCTATAAGTCTGGTAATCTCAATGCAATATCTATAAACTAAGAAATTTTCTAAGTCCTCTAAGTCTCATGAATGCTCTGAAACTAGTCAACTATTAGACTTATTCATCTGAAGAACATTTCTACAACACAAGTAACTCAAACAAACTCTAAGTCCACTAATTTCAAGAGATTTATAAAACTACTAATATCTTTAACAACAAATCTAGCATCATATCCAACCTAACTTCTAACAAAAGTTTTATAAAATATTAATCTGTATGTAATTTATTATTTGCAAAATACTTTATACTTTCAGCTCACCCAAAACTTCAAGTCTATCGCAAGCCTCCACACCTATTACTTCAAATCGGCTACAAACTTCTACTACCTCCACACCTATCAGTACTTCAAGTCTACCGCAAACCTCTACTACCTCCACACCTATCAGTACTTTAAGTCTGTCGCAAACCTCTATCAGTACTTCAAGCCAACCGCATCCTACAAGTCTAGCGCAAACCTCTACATTTATCAGTTCAAGCCAACCACAAGTCACTATACCTATAAATACAACATTTTCAAATGAACCAAAAACACCTAACGCATCTTTCGCATCTACACCTAAACCTATTGACAAATCAACTCCAAAAAATATCGTACCAGTAGCTGATATTATAGCAGGAATCTTATCTTTCTTAGTTCTTTTTGGTATTATATTAACATCTTTTATTCTTTATAAACTTTTCAGAAAAACTTGGCAAAACAAATTTGAACAATATAGAATTCGATCTATTCAGCGAACCACACTTCATATGAGATCTCGATTTAATATTAATGTTAATGTTAATGAAGCACAAGCACCTTCTGAATACACTAGCAGTTTCAATTCTCTAAACTCTGAAAGCTTTGAATCTATTAGCGTAGTACAAGAAGAAATTGAAATGACTACTTTTAAAACTTTTTCTTCTCCCTCACCTTCTCCTCCCTCACCTTCTCCTACTCCCTCACCTCCTATTAACTTGTAAAATAAAACCCTTAGCACTTTAACAATATCCACTAGAACCAAACCCCTTACAACCACGATCAGTTTTGCTTAACTCTTGTACTTCATAAACACTGGCATTTGAATAACGCTCTAAAATAATTTGAGCAATCCTATCACCAGCCTTAATAAGAAAATCTAAATTTCCAAAGTTATACAAAATAATACTAACATTTCCTCTATAATCTTCATCAATAACTCCTGCTCCAACTTCAATAGAATAATATTTAGAAAGACTAGATCTAGATGCTATTCTTCCATAACATTTTTCAGGAAACTCAAACTGTAAATCTGTTTTAATTTCAAGTTTTTTTCCTGCTGGTAAAATATAATCATAAGCACTATACAAATCTAATCCTGCTGAAAATAATGAACTTCTCTTTGGAAGATTAGCCTTTTCAGAAAGCCTAACAACATAAACCTTATCATGCGACATCTTAATTATGCTCCTTTAACACCACAGACTTATTCAAACTATTCTGAAAAATACATATACAAACTCGAATAGGTTTCAAATTATTATCCCTTTCTATACTTTGCACCTGAAAATACTTAGACCTGACAAAAAAATCATAATAAGCTAAATATTGAGAATTAACTGAAACATTTTTAAAATTTGAACTTTCAGAAACATTTTTAAAATTTGAACTTTCAGAACATATTATATCACAATACACGTATTGTTTCATATTTCTAAAAATACACTTACCTGTTCGGTACCACACTAAATACAATACAATACAATATTTCTCACAAATAAATAAATAAGTACACTTACCTGTTTATAATGTGCCTGTGATGAATGACGCCAAGCTTGATCTTGAAGCTTTAAGTCGCAAAACTATAAAGCTGAAATTTCAACAAAAGCAAAAGCAACAACCAACAATCACCTAACTAAAATTATCTTAAGTAAAACAGACCAAAAATAATTTCAACTAGCGCTTAACGCTAGCTAAAATCAAAACGTCAATCTCCACAAACCAAGAAAGCAATTTCCAGCCACCTCTAAAAACGTCAATCTCCAAACCAAGAAAGCAATTTCCAACCACCTCTAGAAACGTCAATCTCCACAACCACCTCCGAAAATATCAATCTCCACAAACTAGCACTTACGCCTAACAAAGCACGCACTTGCGCCCAACGCGGGCCCAACGGCGCTCTTTACCACACTACAATTAACCACACCAAAGAAATGCGCGCAAAAGATCAACACAAAGCTTTTATACCCTCTTTATTAGTCTCAGCCAATCACAAGACAATAACATTATGTTATGATTGTGAAAGTATTTAAGGTGCTTATAGGTTTTCATTTTTAATAATAAACCAAAATAGTATACGTTTATATTATAAAACGCGCGCATTAACTTAAACTATCTTTTCTCACTACATTTATATAAACAAAACGAAAATATATAAAATTGAATATCTAATAATTTGCTAATTTATAAAGTCGTTTCAAACTTTTATCCCTTCAGTACCTCCTCGTACAAAGCAAAAATACCTACATGGAAACGAGACACAACATCCAGAACCTTCCATGTAAGGTACTGAAAGGGAATACATAAACTTTCTCTCACTCTTAATTTAATATAATCATTTAAACTTTAAACATTGAAGCATATTTATTATAAAACAAACTTTCATTTTAAAATATTTCAAAAATGTCTTAGCAAACTCTTAAAAATCAATAAACATACATACATATATATCTCAAAACCCCTCCTCGTACCTCTACCAAGAAGGTATGTTACCACACAAGAAGAAATAATTAACTATCATATTTAGACTTACCATTAGACCTCAACAGCTTATCAGCTACCCAAATTTATATATATATCCAAGCTACAATTTTAGTATGTTCACAGCTTATCAGCTACCCAAATTTATATATCCAAGCTACAATTTTAGTATATTCGCATCACTTTGTTTAGTTCAATGTATTTACAATATTCAGCTAACCAATTTATATAAAAGCTACAATTTTAATGTGTTCACAACACTTTATTGTTTGAGCAAAATGTATTTACATTTATTCAAGTTTGCTGTTTATTTACCTTTAAAAATGAACCTTAATGTACATGTACTAACCATTCTTAATATGTTTATACAATTCTTAGCCAAATGCTTTCAATTATTAATGCATTATAAAGTGGTTGTTTTCACTAAAGTCAAATATAATAACTGACAAGTGCTATAGCCCAAATTAAACCTTGTCAATTATTACACTTGCGCTTTAATATGCTACAAAACTGTATATATATATCTTAACGCTTTCTTATCTTCTCTGCAAATAAACCATTATAATCAAGCAAGTCGATTATGTTTATTCTTCCAAGCTATACGTACGCCCCAACTGCGTCACCAATATTATATAAATTACTCTAACCAATACACATACTGACACAAAAAAGATTACCTGGATCTGTGCCCAAACCATAAATATCAATTTCCTAGACCAACATACTGATTTCATAAGACTTGTGAAAGAACACTATTACTAGATTTATTACTAGATTTACAGCTTGATTTCATAAAACTTGTGAAAGAACACTATTACTAGATTTACAGCTATATCACACTAATCAAAAGTAAAATAAGCTAAAGCTATAATAAACACTGAAACAAATACTTTAATGTAACTTAAAAAAATTATTTCATATTCATAAACGCACAAAGCTACATTAACACTAGAATCACCTAGGTTAATGTACGTCTCAACCCTCGCGTCACTCCGCACAAAACTACATTAACACTAGCCTGGTAGCCAGCCCACTCGCGGGAGAGCGAGTATTGTTAGACCAGGCACGGAGGTCTAGATTCCTCGCAGACAGCGCGGCGTTATCTACCGGAGCGCCCTGCGTCGCTGTAAATCAAGTAAGCCGGTACAAAGTGTGTCCGCTCGGCGTTCTCTACCAGAGCGTCCTACGTACATAGACAAAATGTCCAAATTAGTGTGCTGTTGCATACGCACACACCGTTACAACGCGAAAAGGGTCTGCTCTGAAGTGCGCGTTTACTCCATACCGAGGCTTTTAACCGGGGTACATTAACACTAGAATCACCTAAAACCACGTCATGACCGCTAAGCTAATCTCAAAAACTATGTTCATTCTCCAAAAGTCGAAAAATTTCAAGATTAGCTCAACGACCACTCTGCAACACAACACTCTTACAACAAACTTGCAAAAAGGCAGCATTCTGCATGTAGATACGCACAACCGGTTTTCATACCACTATATCGTACCAAATTAAATAATTGTAAAATGCAAAATTCTTAACCTGTGTTTATTTCATAATTAGGCGTCAAGCAATAGCCTCGTAAAGTATCTAAGAAATAGGAGTTGTAAATATCAAGACTGAGAATGTAAACAAACTTTCAAAAGTTACGACAATCCAATATGGAGGTCATGTACCATGTCTGCAAACACTATAAATCATCAAGGTTCAATTCGTTCCCACTAGAGAGAGACACAATATACAATAACTTCCCACCAGAGGGAAACCAAATGTAACAAATAAGTTAATGCCTAATATGTCTAGTAATAAATTCAATCACATCTAATCTCCTCATTTGCCTCAAAACTTTAAATAATTTATCTAAATTTAAATAACCATATTGTAATTGAAAAACCTTTAAAACTTCATAAGCACGATGAACTTTTGGTTCATATAAACCATAAAAAATATTATCTATTTCAGTTAAAGAAATAGACAAATAAATTCCTAAATTTCTCCAATCCATCACTAAACGCTCAGCCAACTGTAAAAATAAAACTTGAATAATATTATCAGATATATTTTTATCATTTTTGGGTATAAAACTTAAAACAATTTCAATCAAATCATAACGATACAAACTTGATAAAGCTGTAATTAACTCGTTCAAATAATCATTTTTATCCACTCGATCCCACCATAAATTTAACATTTGTAATATATTAGACTGTAACACAGTACTTTTATCTTTACCTCGAATTCTATGCAAATCTTTGCTCTCTAATTCTAAATATATTGCCAAACTTTCCCAATCACAATAAAGCAAATCTGCAATAGACTGCAATACTTCATCAGCAATAACCAATTTTTCAGCTGACATTTTCTTAAGCTTATTATCAATAATAACATATAAAAATATTTTCAACATTAATCACAAGAATATTTCTATTTCCAGTTCTAAAATTTGCAATTTGCAATTGTTTGACGTGAACTACCCCCCTAAAAATTATCGATGACGTGAACTCCCTCACTAAAAATGGTCGATGACGTGAACTCCCTCAAAACCTATACTACTGTGGTCACCGTTTGTGGTCCCTATTTTTAGGTGCTGCAAGCAATTTGCGGCTTTGATATACCAACATGTTGGTATCCCCGACTGCAAGCACACTGTAGAAATCCTATATAAAATAGCAGGTTCTGCAAGCAGGTGCCGCAAGCAGGTGCCGCAAGTACATTTATTCCACCTGGCAATACCCTGCTGCAAATGAGTGTGCGATAGTTTGCTTGTGGTTTTTCTTGGAAATGCAAGCAAGAACTGCATAGTGAAATATAGCCTTTAAGCACCTGTGGTGCCAGGTCAGTTCTTATCTGTGGGGTCAAAGATCACACTACATTCACCAGTCTAGACTCAACCGGATGTCTTATATCCTGGTTGCCTCATTGTAAATGTTTGCCTGCCGTACAGCCATAATTACAACTCATAGAAAACCAAGATCTAAGCACTAGACCACTGCAAATGGAGTTACCACCAGCAAGGTTCAGTATTCTACATCTGCTAATACATTTTTGGTGAGTATGTCTTAACACACTGTCACAGATACAGACAAAATAAAACAGTCTGAAGGTAAGATATTGCATAATCCCAAAATTGTCCACCTCACAGATACTATTAGCTTCCTTTCTTAAAACAGATTTAAAGGTAAATATTGATACTTTAATGTAAAGTTTTATTACAATGTACACATTCCTATTTATGAGAAAACTCTAGAAACAAAACTCTACAGGGTAAAAATTGAAGTTATATAATAAGGCATGTATATACTGCACATAACTTTTAAAACTATAAATGTATGTTCAGAACCAAGGTGTATACATTCCTAACTAAGGAGTTCTACTTTTAGAACTAAAGTTACTTATCATATGGGCGAAAATTAAATGAGGTGGCATATCAACATTAACCATGCAGCATAGGATATCTTATGCTGCGTCCCCACTTCGGTGACTAACGACGGTGACTATTGTTTTTTAGCGGCAACCAAGAAGGAAATGATAGTCACCAGGTGACTAACTAGTGGCCGGGCTACTAAAAAATTAATCCCCACATTGGGATGCTCTTTTTATAAATCTGCTGGCAACTAGAGGACACTTAAGTACGTCACCTGACAACTAACTAGTCGTCCGTGGCTATGGAAAAATATTAAACATGTAAAATACTTTGCTAGAAAACCATGGCGATTAGTGGTTTAGTTTGCCAGACATCACAGCGCCAGTGTGGAGTTAATTGCCGGGCTACTAACTACCTCGGTTGTCTGGCGACCAAGGAAATCTAGTTGCCCAAGTGGGGACCAGGCTTAAGCCACAAATATTTGAGTACTGAGAAATATGGCTATGTCTTTAAGGGCTATAAAGAGAAAAAGCTTGGCTCTAAAGATTCACAAATTAGTTCTGAATGTACATATAGCTTAGTTTTGAACATACATACCTTTGTTCTGAACATATATGTAAGTTGGACACACTCCAGATAGGTTCTTGTGACATTCAATTGATTTTCCTTACGAACTTCAATATTTTGTAAATAAAGCATTTGTGATAAGTCCATGGGTGCTTCATGTTTGACAGGAGTTTTAAAGACAAAGAAGAATGTAAGAATAATAGGTAAAATAATAGAACAACTCGTTTAATGTCATATTGTAATGTTTTAATTATGTGTCCATCTTTGGTGTGAATATCTGTGTGTCAACACAAAACCTGAGCTAATTAGGTTAATACACAAAATTATGTGAAAACAGGAACTGACGTCACGAGAAAGTAATTATGACCATGTGACTTGATTAGCCGATGATCAAAGAAAAGCCTATAAAAGCATGTTTTAGACTAAGATTAAACAGTCTCAATCTGGAACTCATTGTATCAACATCTTCTACTTCTTGAGCTTGAGCTGATTTAAGGCCTAGTTCTACCTCCTTAAGTATGAAACCTGAAACACAAAGCTGGGAATTAACCCAAAGTTATGGTAAAAATGGGCGGTTGGACAACAACAGAAGGACGAACTGATATGGGCACAATGATAAAGATAGGGAACACCAGGCACGAGATGTCAGGCCGGTGGCCACCACACCACCACTTTATCTCGAGGGGCGCCGACTTGACATTAGGGCATGGAAGGCTGGAAATAATCTGGTGTTAGTTAGCATAGAGCATGAGCAGTATTATACCTCCCTGACTCCAGGTTAATGAAATGAGGACATGAAGGTCCTGCTTCTTCCCCCTATGACATGGATGCGCACGCACACACACACACACATCCATCTACCATCCCCATCCTTTTCCATCCTCCCCAAGACAACCAGTCCCGACAAGGTCATACACCTGTCCTTTCACCCCACACCACAAACAGTCCATCCTTGTGCACATGAGGCACGTCTCTCTACAGCACCTCCCCATCTAGTTGTGTTTCCATTCCCGGAACACAGCTGGGCACATGCAAAAGGAACAAATCTCCAAAGCCTAGAAGTATGATGATCGACCCCCATATCCTTCATCTGTACTTTTCACCACACATTCAAGAACCAAACCAGTACCTCATTCTTCATGTTAGACAAATTCACAACCAATAAAGAAGAAGACCGAAAGAATTGATTGAAACGTGTTGGTTTAATCTTAAATAAAGTTTTATCATCCTAAAAGTCTTATCCTGGTGTTGATTTGACAGTTCTTTCAACAACTTGTCAACCAATAAATGTATTTACGCATAGAGAACTCGAACTCAGGTTTAGTTGAATAGGTTAATTTTATTTTTAACCCGTCGGCCCTTGATGAAGGGATGGTAGGAATATATATATATGTATATGGTATTTCATAAGGAAAAGGTATAAATGAATATATACAAGGGATAGGACTGCCGAATATGTTAAAGTAGAATCGTTTGGAATAAAGGAAGCTAGTTAAACGGGTGGAGAATCCACCGTCCCGGGCAGACCCCTCTGACCCCGGGAGGAATGAAATGAGTAGAAGCGACTACTGAGCAGCCCACCACTGACCCCAGGTCACGGTCACGTTGAATGGAATTGATTACGGGCAGTCCCCACTGACCCCGAGCCGGAATAGGTAGAAGCGACCCCTGGCAGCCCCCACTGACCCCGGGTTGCAGTTCTGGTGAATTGGAATGATTGCGGGCAGCCCACCACTGACCCCGAATTGATGTTGGTGTTTACTCTGGCCCTACAGGCAGCCCCCTGCTGATCTGCCATTGGTGTCGGTATGCCATGATGGTTTGGTCGGGCAGCCCCCTACTGACCCAGACCTGTTGGTGACATTAACGCTGATGGAAGATTAGCCCCGCTTAGGTATCCGCACTTGCTAATCCTTCACCTCATTTTTTTGGGTAGTCCTCAGTGACCTCAACGGGATAAGTAGAGCTACGACAGCCATGATGAATTGGGCAGCCCCCACTGACCCCTATATGATGGACGGATTTCTGGTTGAGGTGATGGCTTGGGCAGCCCACACTGACCCCAAGCCTGGAGAATGTATTCATAAGGACTAAGTTGTGGCGACAAAGGGCACTAACCGAAGTTGTGAAACTGAGGTGGAGCCACCTAATAGGGAAGACGGATGTACTTGCGGAGTGCATCTGAGTGCCATCGGCCCATCAGGCGGATCTGAGCATCTGAGAAGCCCCTTGAGGCGGCGTCGGATGCTGCTCCTATCCGGAAGCTATGAGACTTGTATCGCCCTGTGTCCAAACCGCAGAAAACAAGGACGGAGTGAAGGTCTGCCCTCGCCGCTTGTGTTGTGTAGGGCATTCCCCCGTGGGTCAGGAAGAGGGGGCCTGGATGGGTTCCGCGGGCCACCAAGAAGCGGCGGAGGGCCCCAACGGGGTATGTCGTGCCCTCGCCTTCGGACTGGATGTCTATGCAGTGGGGTACATTAGAGTGTTTGAAATCCCGAATGATAATCCATAAGGAGTTGGATGTGAGTGTAACATCGGAGTATTGTATTGGTTTGGGCTGTTCGGTGGTGGTTGTGGCCTCTCCAATCCGGAGGAATCCGTGGAACAGGACCAAGTAGAATGACGGAAGCATTGTCGTTTTGTACGGAGAAAGTCCCATGAGATGGATTGCTGTGACCATGCGGTGTAGGACCCCTCTTGTGACTGGCAGCCGGATATCCATGGTCTGGTGGTTGTTGGAGATTCCTTGGAGGAGCTTCTTAACAAATGCTTCCATCGGGTCAGGCAGGTGTCTCATTTTGTGTAGGTAGGAGATAGCTGAGCATGATGAGCGGATGGTACTTGGGGCCAGAGCTTTAGTGTTGAGGGACGCTATAAAGAGCAGGGCGTGCGGGACTGGAATGGGGAGCTTTGGGGGGGTTCCGAGTGAAGAGGATGAGAAAAGTTCGTAAGCCCCCCAAGTCCTAGAATACTGAGCCCATGTGGACTTGGCCATGGAGTGCTTGAGGATTAACTTCACTTCGTCCATAAGTGCCCGGGCAGCAGGGGTGGGGGGATGGCTGTTGGCCGGATTTTGGCCGTGGGGTGAAGCACCTTGAATTTCCCAATCTGTTGACGAGACAGAGCATCAGCCAGGGTGTTTTGTACGCCAGAAACGTGAACAGCGAAGAAAACAAAGTTGTACTGTAACATCACCGATACAAGATTCTGAACTAAGGACATTATATGCGTTTTTTTGGAAGATGTGGTGTTTAGTATGGAAACGAGGGCCATGTTGTCGGTATGGAATTCAACTGTAGAATTTGAGAACCTGGTGCCCCATAAGTGCGCCGACAAGACGATCGGGTACAGCTCTAAGAATGTGATGTCCATGGCCTCCAATTCGGCTGGCCAGGTACCGTGGAACCAGTCGTTCCCCCAGACGGCCCCGAAGCCGAGGTGGCCTGAGGAGTCTGTGAACAGGCGAATTGCCCGCTCAGTGTGCACAGAGTCTAGGAGAAAGAAGGTCCTTACATTGTACCTTTCCAGGAATTCGTACCATGTCGTGAAATCTTGTCTTGGCCCCTTTGAGATCTTCAGGTGGTGGTAATGTTCCTTGGCCTTGTGGGTCATGGCATATGCTCGCCTGAGAAATGCCCTTCCCGGGGCGACGACCCTGCACGCAAAATTGAGGTGCCCGAGGAGAGACTGGAGATCCCGCAGGGTGATGGACTTCTTGGATATTGCGGCACGTAGCTTTTCCCTGCAAGCCTGCAGTTTGTCCTCGGGCAAGGATGCCAGGGAATTTGGGACGTCCAGATGGATGCCAAGGAACACTATCGAGGTGGTGGGGCCTTCTGTCTTCTCAGGGGCGATAGGTATTCCGCATTCCTCACAGAATGAAAGGAATCGGCGTAGTTGAGATTGGGCTATTGATTCTGATGGGGCTATGATTAGGAAATCGTCCAGGACATGCACCATGTGCGGAATCCCCAGTTTTGAGTTGGCTACCCATTGGATCGAGGTTGAGAATGTTTAAAAAATGCTGCAGGATGTGGAGCAACCCATTGGCAGGGTCCGGTCGTAATAGAACTGCCCGTCCTATTTCATGCCGAGAAGATGGTGCTGAGAAGGATGAATGGGAATGATGCGGAACGCTGACTTGATGTCCGTCTTGGCCAAGAAGGCTCCTGATCCAAGGAGCTTTATGTGGGAGATGGCTTCGCTATGGTGCTGTACTGGACTGAGACCTTGTTGCATGGTATTGACGAGTTGACGGAGTCCTCGTCGTATGGGTAGGACAGGTTATGGATGAAGCGATATTGGCCCGGTTGCTTCTTCTCTGTCACCTTTATGGGGGACACCCTGAATCCCTCGAGTGGAGGTGTGTTGAAGGGCCCTACAATGCGACCAAGTGCAATCTCCTTCTCCAGTTTCCTCCTTAGTTCAGCTTGTAGGCGGGGGGGCATGCGGGGGTTCTCGGAGTCGAGCTTGCTGCCCTGAAAGCCTTCCGATTCCAGGTGGAAGCCTCGAGTAAAGCCCTCTATCAGGTACGCCGATGTTGCTGGGTCGTAACCTGAGAGGTACTTACAGAGAGGAGCCACTCTAACTGGAGTTATTGGCTCCCCCTCGCTGGGCCTGGCGGTCTTGGGGCTTCCTCCCCTTGCGGCTGCACTTGCTGGCCGGGTGGTCTCCTCCGCACTTGTAGCAGGCGTGCTTGAAATCGCAGCCCCTGCAGCGCCGGCCGTCGTGGTAGGTAAAGCAATACCCGCTGGGATGGGAGGTCCTACGGGAGTTCCCCCGGGTATCTCTGTCACGGTCCTTGCTTCGGTCTGAGTCTCGAAATGAATGTTTACTTGCCGTGATGTAGAGCCCTAGGTTAACATTGCCGAACTGTTCTGTGCCGTTGGTGTGGCGTCTTCGAAACTCCTGGTCATAGTCGTGTCAGTCGTGTCAGTCACCGGCTAGTTCGGACACGAAGTCTAGGTGCTACAGGACGCCAGGCTGCTCCTGAGGGAATTTGCGGAGATACACAGTGGCGTGCCGGCGGAAAGCCTTCTGCCAGCGGGTGATGGTGGTGATCTCCTTCTTGTGCTTGGACACCATCATGAAGGACGCGTTTCCTGAGTCGTTGTTTATAGCCAACTCCATTTGTTGTTGGTTCGTCACAAGGAGAATAGAGAGATCGATAAACTCCCTCGCCCATATCTTGTTGCGCACCTTCTAGGGCACCGATGTATCGAGGGGGTCACAGGTGGAGCTTATGTTGTGTGATGACTTACCCGGCAACGGTGGGAGTAGTTCCTCGGCAGATGGGGCTGCTATGGGTGTCGACGTTGATGGTTGCGGGGCTGCGGGTTGGAGGGCTGGCACCGGAGGACTTGCCGTTGTCAGAGTGGGTTGCACCTCCGGTTGTGGTGGTGCCCGTGGAGTGGTTGTGCTGGGCACTTGGCTACTCATACTTGGCCTAGGGACTTCTGGCGGAACCATAGAATGGACTGGGCCTGGGCCCCGGGCAACCCCCATTGACCCCGGGGCCGTGGGCATCATGGTTGACCTAATCTCTTTCCTTATTCCGCCAGTGCCTCTTTGATGATATCTCCAAACCCTAGCTGTTTACCCTGGACCACCGCGGCAATGATCATCTGTTGGGTGTCCACTCCTGCGGGTTCGGCTACGGCGGCGACCGCGGGTGGCTGAGCTGGTGGTGCCGGGAATGGGGCTGGAGCCGGCTGATGCTGGGCCTGGTTCCCTGGTGCCCCCGGGCCCCATTGGGGCGGAGGTGGTCCCGGCTGATGCTGGGGCAACTGCGGCACTGCCTGATGTTGTGGCGGCTGAGCCGGTGGTCCCGCCTGGTGTTGAGGTGGTGGCAGATGAGCCTCTGGTGCCACCTGGTGTATAGGGGGCGGTGGCACAACCTGGTGTTGAAGAGGATGCGGTGGCTGAGCCATGGGTACCGCCCGATGGTGGGGTGCTGGAGGCGGGTCTGACTGATTTAGAGGATCCTGTTGGATTTGGTCCCGGTTCAGAGGGCCAGTATCCGGGCGGAGCGCGGATGGGGGGACAGCCAGCTGGGGTCGATGGGGGCCGTCCTCCGGGGGTAGGAGCGGCTCCGGGTCCTGGACTTTGTTTTGGTCAGAACGGAAGTGCGGCTACTTGGTGGCATTGTACTACCGAATTATGGTTGGAGAATAAAGGTGTGGATAATTAGTGATTGAAAAGTATAAGTAATTGGGTTGAAAAAATACCGATCTGGAAGTGATAGAAAATACAAATTACTTAATGGCCGGGGGATGTGTTGGTACCCGTCTGAAGGATATATACAGGGGTGTAGGATAGAGGGGTTGACTTAGAGGGAGTTGGACGATCCCTGGTATATTGGCGTCGCATGACAAATAGGCTACAATTAATTGAAGTTGAGTAGGGGTAACAAGCAAAGCGGCAGTAAAGGTTGAAGTTAGATTTATTGATATGATATAAGTACGTAGCATCGATAAAGGTTGAAGAGAAATTGTAAGGGAAGTTTATAACTCCCCAGGGGTAGTAGGCTGAACAAGCTGCCTGAAGGTAACGGGTAAGTGGAAGGGGGCGGGGCTTGCCTAACGAATAGGTAGATAAGTCCCTGATGGATGGGCTCGCCTAACGGATAGGCAGATAAGTCCCTGTGTGGGCTTGCCTAACTGGTAGGCGATAAGTCCCCAAGAAGAAAGTGAGAGGGGGGGGGGAAGGAAGGCGGAGACCAGGCTACTAGGAGCGAGGTTTTCCGCCACGTAGCCTGTCCATGATGGTAAGGCCACGGAGGACTGCACCTCTCACTCCCCGGTAGATCTTATACATCCCCCTCTCATTAAAATGAATACCGTCGTGTCGGTACACCTGTTCCACCGTCTGGTAGAGACCCCGTAGCTTCCAGTATGAAACTTCGTCCTCGATTTCGAGAAGGTGGTGGAGAATGCTGTTGGTCTCCTGCACTCTTTTAGGAAAATCGGGGTAGAGAAAGGGCTCATTGGCCCTCGGGGAATGGAGCAAACGAAAACTGCATAGCAGTGGTCGGAGTTGTTGAGGAGGACGGCCAGGTTATGGATATCGCTAGCGACGGTGCGGGGGGAGGCGTCAGGGTTGCAGAGGTCATTGCCCCCGACCAGGAGGACTATGACATGAGGGCACAGAGCCTGGACATTGTTAAAGTCGTGTTTCGCCAGGGATGCCACGGTACGACCTCCGACTCCGTGGAACGTGACAGGGCCATCCAGGACCATGGCCTGGTTGACGAGCTCGGTGTAAGCAGGAGGGGGTGATTTAGTGAAAGTGGCCAAGCGTGAAATATGGCTGTCTCCTATCACCAGGGTCAATGTCACGGGCTCCATCGTACGTGATCTGGGCGAGAAAAATAAGGGAAGGATATCAGGGACGGGGCTATGGATCCCTCTGAGTAGTGTACAGCATTGTGAAGCAGCCCTAGAATGAAAATGAAGGTAGGACGAGTTGGCAAAGGCGGTCCAATAAAGGATGTTCCTAACGATTCCAATGGGTATTCGTCAAAGTATGGCCATGCAGTAACCTAGGAAAACAGGGGGTGGAATAAGTTGTAGGAAGGCAGGACGAGGCATGTGGAGTTGTATGGACCGGGTGGTGAATGGCCTGAGTCCTGTAGCTGGTGACTCCTGTGGGGAGTGTCTATGGTAAAGAAAACAAACATACAATTAATGGAGGTGTAGATGGACAGACTTAGCTGGAAGGGGTCCTGAAGGTGGGATCAGCCTTTAGTGGTGCGAGATCTGGTGAGTTGACATGCTGGGAGAAAACTTGGTTCCTGCTGGGACCATGCTTGTGTTTGGTTTAACCACAGGATCTTGCAGAATCCTGTGTCATCCTCCTTCCCTGGGTGGTGTCATCCTCCAAATTGTACATGCAGCGAGAGAAATTATGTTGATGAATAGATCAGTGTAAATTTGAATTTTGAAAACCAAAGATAAATGCCAAAAATTTTGAATTCAAATAACCTACTCAGATGTTCAAACTTGTCAGTTTCAAGATGGCTGCATGAATTGCTCACGAGATCTCGTGGTCTGCGAGATCTCGCGATCCGCGAGAGTAGGTTTCTCGTCCTCCGAGCGTAAATATCTGCGAGGCTGCTCGCACACCCTGTTCAGTACCAAGCTTTGCACATTCAGAACCAAGATCTGTACGTTCAGAACCAAGCTCTGTACATTCAGAACCATTTATTTCAGATTGGGCCAAATAAGGATAAGAGTTGTATATTAAATAGATATATATGAAATTAGACAAATCTTGTGAGTGCTATGAGAATGAAAATATTGTTTTACAGATCTAGAATTTCCTTTCTTTTCTCAAAATCAAATGGAAAAAGTTTGGTTCTGAATATACATTTGTATAGGTTCAGAACCAAGCTCTGTACATTCAGAACCAGGTTGGGGATACCACAGAAAAACGGGATGTCCTGTAAAACTGGGACGTCCTGTGTTAGGAGGCAATTATGAAAAAGTGTTTTATCTAATTATTTTCGATGTAATTTAACATGAATAATACACAAGATAAACATGATATAATACTTCTACATATGCAAAGTACAAAAATGATGAAATTCTGCATTTAACATGAATTTAATAACACTTTCCATTTTGACAATCAAATAAATAAGAATATCAAAATTAATAAAATGACATAGGGCCTAAATAAAAACGAGGAGTTTGCTGAAATCAAAAATTATTTGTAATGAAAGAATGTATCCTTTGCATCAAAATGATCATTGCATTTTCACATTCTCTCTGGCATTTTGTTTTCTATTGATTTTTATTGTTTAAAAGTTACAAAAAACATGCCAAGAAAACAGTCCATCCTGAAATGTGTCATATAAATCCAATGAGTTATATGGATATAAATGTGTAGGAGGCCTATCTGTGCCACTTCTATAATATATAGTTACAACAGGTGGCAGCACTGGAACATATTATGTTCCAGTGCTGCCACCTGTTGTAACTATTACTAACAGGTGTCCTCTACAGCCATAGGTCAGATGCCCTAGCAGTACCACACACATATTAAAGAAAGGCTCAGAGGTTTTTATCATTTGTTCAATAAATAGGGGCCACAATTTGCCGAGTCCTCTTGCCAAATATCATTGTTTGTATTATGTGTTATTTACTACTACTGTGTTTATAACAGGATGTTTTCTTGATCAGTGTGATGAATAGGTATTCATCAGGTGTCAAAGCAAGAATGTGAATGTAAATCGATGCGGTAGATCTTTAAGTATATTGTTATGTAACGGGAACGAAACCCGAAACCCGAAGCCCGAAGCCCGAAGCCCGAATCCCGAAACCCGAAGCCCGAGAAATAATGTAAACCGGAAATGACGTCAGTATGACTGCGTGACGTCACTATGATCACGTGATATGAAATAGCCAATCAGAGCTGACCGCTAAGGTATAAAAGGGGCGGTGAGGCCCGAAAATAAAGAGTTCCTTTGTAGTACTCCTGGTGTTCACAAGTGTCTTCTTCCTCTAATAGCTCCTTATGAGGACTTCAATCGATTAGATGATCTAATATGGACTAAATAACTAGGAAATCGTGATAATATTGGTAAAGTTCTGCAAAACTAAGGCTTAAACTAGTACGGGGTCCGAAGGCCCGAGGGACCGAAAACCATGGCCCGAAGGCCCGAGACTGCCCACCTGGCAACGCGAGGAAGGAAGACCAGCCAGACAAAGAAGCCTGAAATAGTTAGCAGCAACCCCCTGACCGGAGGCATTCAGGTGCAACTGGCTCGGCCCCACACTACCAAAACATAGGCGACCGTTGGCCCGGTACTCCCGGTCAGGGAACGAAGGAGTGGAACTCCCCCACCCCCAGTTCTGGCCTGAGAGACGAGTAGAAGCACTGGCCCGGACCCCTACCATGACAATAATCTTGCCCTCCTCCGTCCTCCACGCTTGATGGCTGCAACCCCCCGGCCCGACCTGACCAACACACCCTCCCCCTTCAACGAATACCGATCCCCCTACCGACCCACTCAGCCCCCCTCGCGCGCGAGGCACAACTCTGGATTGTACACTTCGGCTTCTTGCTCGGCCTCCGTGCCCAGCTAAGAACCGAAATAAGCCCCCCGTCCCTCGGCGGTAGAAACCGGAAACCCCGAACTACCGAGGAACGTCACAATCAGTAAAATAATTATAACAGGAGATCCTGTTTTTTCAGGCAGACTTTGAAAACCATTATCTTTATGATTGAATTCAATTTTGAATAAAACAAATAATCATTTGTCATATAGGGTCATATTTTGAATTTGAAAAAATTAAAATGGAATGTATTAAAATATTTTAAAGGGTTGTGTCCTTAAAAGACAGGACGTCATGATTTCCCTGTTGTAGCCCCAACCTGTTTAAGAAGCATAATTTCAGTATTGCTACAGGAAAAATATGTGTAAAATGCCATAAACCATGCGTAATGAACCCCTTATCTTTATAAATTCTGTTTTGCTTGACTTGTGACTGGAAATGATAAAAGTTTGATACTGAACATACAAAATAAGATTTTTAAAATGCTTAAATAGATATAGAATCTTTGTTAATTTTGTTTCTTCAGATTTCTTAAAGATTCAAACTCACCATTGAAAGAATATATATGTGTACTCTTTTTCAAAAAAAGCAATAGACTTTTTATGCAATACAAACTTATATGTAATTTCTGATGTTGTAAAGCTTCATTCTGAAAGTACATTTGTGAATTGTGAATCATTTGTGAAAAACTTCCACAAAAATGAGAAAATCATAGAATTAGTAGAAAAAAGTTGTCCATTCCATTGCCTCGGGTCAAACTATTTCTCAAATAGGTATTGGAGGAATAACATTCTTATTTTGGCTTAAATCATTAAAACCAACATGGAAAAAACTCTTACCTTTCGATAGTATGCCATTTTCTGCAATTTTGGCATGAATTATGGAAAATCTAATAATATCAATTAAATCTTATATTGACACATAATATATATAATTTTATACCTATGGACAGCACATTCAGGAAAAAAGAAATATAAGTTTAGTTTCTAGAGACATCAAAAATGGAAAACACTAATTTTGCCAATTCAGGAAATTTGTGGAGTGACCCAATTAAAGGCCGTATTCCACTATGCGGTGGGTGGTCTTCAGCGGTGGTCTTTTTAGCCACTGCAAGCAGTATGCATTTCAGAAACGAACATGTTCATTTTTTGCCACCGCAAGCATTCAATAGAAAACCTATATAAATCACTTGTGGTGGTCCATGCGGTGACCAAACACAAGTAACAACACAAGTAACAATGCAAGTAACAACACAAGTAATGTCTATATTCCATTTTGCGATGGCCAGATTGACTTGCGGTGGGGGCAAACACCACTAGTAAAATGGCCAGGGTGAGCAAAATGCCGCAAGGTGGAATATGGCCTTAAAACCCTTTCGCGGCTGAATATAACTTATAATCATAAAGATATTACCCCAAATATGAAAATTTGTCTTGAAAATGCCAAAAAATAAAAGTTTCTCTAGATTCTTCCGGTGGAGTTTGTTTTTAGGTAACTTGGATGAAAATGTGATGTTCTCTGCAGGAGGACACATGTGGTTCCCGATGGAGATATGGCGATTTCGTATG
Organism: Lepidonotus clava; assembly: GCA_936440205.1. NCBI lineage: Eukaryota > Metazoa > Annelida > Polychaeta > Phyllodocida > Polynoidae > Lepidonotus > Lepidonotus clava. The sequence continues at coordinate 26,734,730 of OW387138.1, forward strand.
GTCTGGGTCCGAATTCATGCTCGGCTGACCGATGCACAAGTTGGATAGGGTCCTAACTCGTAATTTGTCGGAAATTCTCGCTCTCTAGCTGCTATCCTTGTCTAGGAGACCCTTCCAGGTTGTCTCTTGCCCATTCCCAGGAAGTGAAGAGATGTGAACACAGTGAGTTCCAAAGCGGGACTGTTTATTCTCGTGCAATTACTTCTTATTTATAGCCATAACTATGCTCCTGATTGGTTACATAACGTCATGTGGTCAATTTGACCCTTACTGAGGTCACTTCCGGTCCAGAATACTTGTTAACTGACATTTTCATGTAACTCGTACCGCACGATCCCGTGTACTTCGCGATCGTGTCCCAAAATACAACTTTACTCGTAACTCTAACAATGACATTATTCAATTCTTTAACCTTTATAATTACTACACGAACTCGTATCATGCCATTGAATTGATTACTATAATTCATCACAAAAACATTCCAAAGGTTCGCACTGTGCCAATTGACCAAACTTGACTATGTTGCTAACATCTGCACTATGTTCCAATTATTGGTTTCCATGGTAACCAGCAAAAAATAATTTGTGATTATCAGAAATGAAGCCAAAGTTATGACATTTTAAAAATCATAAAAGTTCCCACAAATTAAAAAATTTCATGAATTTGAATTAGGATGGCAAACTCATCTTATGTATATTACTACAAGGTTGCTGAATTGCAATTCTATTATTTTTTAATGAATCAATTATAGAATATTCAAATGATCATATGTCTGGTTCTAATTTGAATTAAAAAAAAAAAAATTCAGATCCTGAAAGTTTAATTCCCCCTCTTCACATGGCATTCCTATGGGAATTTAATATGGAGCAACTTTTGTGCACGTGGCTTCCTGTGGTGAAAGGGTTAAAAGACAAAACCTGTCTGAATGATGTAAAATGTGGGGAGGTTTGAAAGTTTCTGTTTCATTGAAAAATGCTTGTAACATTTCCCATTAACTGGGAATAGCTAAAGTCAACATGTCTTTTTATCATTATCAATACTATGTTCTGGAATCATAGTGTAATAGGTTATTGAATGTTTGGAAAATTCCAATTTCTTCGATACATTCATATTGTTTTTCAGAAACAAGTTATCATGAAAGTATTTACGTTTACCACATTGATCTGCTACCTTGGATCTATCCATGGAGCTGACAGTAAGTATTAACCCTTTCCCTAAACTACATACTTTTCATTCCGGATTTATAAAACTGCCAATCTACTAGAGTAGATTGTCTCAAAATATGCCACATATTACTCAATGACACTATTTAGACCTAAGATATGCTCAACATAAAATTTAAAATGTCATTTGCAACATTTGTATTGTTAGATATAGCATTTCAGGGATGGTTTCAGTGTTCTGAAACAGTAACTGGTATCTTCACTTTAATATTTGGCTTTAAATCAACAAAAACAACATTTATGGCAAAGATGCCTCAAGGCATCTGGTGTACTTTTACTGGTGATGCCTCAAAGCATCTGGCAGATGGAAAGAGTTAACTTACCACATCTTGAGAGATAAGACAAACTATTATTATATCTAGCATAAGAACTGTATTAAAATTCTATATATAACATGGGAATCCCACCATTGAATGAAGCATATGCAAAAGGGGTGATCAATGATTGTGTAAATCATTTTAGCTTAGAGGTGTTTGAGGAAATGCATACCGATTCTGAGGAAATGAGTCAATATAGGGAAAGAAGTCAGGAATTGAAAAAAAATGCATTTTCTACAAACATGGTATTATAATAGAATCACATATATTCAAAGGGATAAACAATTGATCATGTTTAGTAGATAGGTAATTTAAGCCAAAGAATTTTGTATTGACCTGAAGATAAGCGGTATCTTTACAGCCATTTTCCATCAAACAGCTGGATCGAACTTCAGACTTCTATAATTTTTATTCTAATATATATATAAACCTATTCCTTTCACCATTTAAAGATTAAGTCACTATTTTTGTAAACTTTTAAAAACCTACATTTCATAGTTATTCCCCTGGTAGTCATGGTCAAGGGCCGTAGCGTAATGTAGTCTTGAGAGCATTCTGAACAATAGCATTCTGAAAGACAACACTAGTCTTGGTATTAGACACTCTTACATACAAAGCATTGTTTTAAAAGAGACATGAACTCTTCAAGAAATTATTACATTTATTTCAGTCCGAGAACCTCCTAGTATTGAGGAGCCACCCGCAAACAAAATACCAAGCAAATACTTCACAAGAGATACCAGCTTCATTCTGCCATGTAAATCCACCAAAGGACATCCAACACCAAAGTGAGTCTTCACATTTATTACTTTAGGGCACTAAAATTATTCTTTTTTTCTGTCAGATTGTACTAAAATAAAATGTATGCTTTCGATAAACATTAGCATTGAGAGGCGCAGGTTATTTCAGGAATCAGTGTTTTTATACATGTTCTTTTTCCTATAAAAAGAATGTTCTTTTTGATTAATAAATCATTGACTAACAAATTGATATACAATTCTTACAATTAGCAAAGTACAATTTTCTATTTGAATTCCAAGTATGAAATACATTGTACTACATTTGTCAAATTTAATATTAACATATACGCATGGACATCACTTATGCATACATTTGAACAAATTAACAATTAGCATAAACTCAATATATTTATAACATGTTCCCTGTTTGTTAGAGTATCGATATATCAACGGAATATGTTAAATAACATTATAGAATATTATATAACAACGAGAACAAGTTAGGTTGATTTGGACATAAATATAACAAATATTTATTTTCCTTCCTAAAATACATCGACTCTAAAGCTTAAAATGTTGGCTTGATGGTGGTTGGAACGAGAATGAATGGTTGGTAACGCGCCCCAGTATTTATAGTGACGTGACAACAAGTGGGCGGAGCCATGGTTACGTCGCGGTGACGTCAGCGGAACCGTTAAAATAATAATTTTGTTGAGGTCTCGCACCACAAAATATTACATTTATAACATGTTCCCTGTTTGTTAGAGTATCGATATATCAACGGAATATGTTAAATAACATTATAGAATATTATATAACAACGAGAACAAGTTAGGTTGATTTGGACATAAATATAACAAATATTTATTTTCCTTCCAAGTGCCCAAACCAAACCTAACGTAGTGAAAGAATTCTATCACATTTAATTTTTTGATTAATTGAAGGCCTAATATATTTGTAAATACAATCAGAACTCCATTGGCCTCTTTCTTTAATATAAGATATAGAAGCACCCTTGTTATGAAGGTATGTGGTGCCTCCCCTCCTTAGGGAATGGGTTGAAAAATTACCAATAACATTTGCTTTAGACAACAACATTTTGAAACATTTGTTAACACCAGAATATGTTAAACATTCCACCTTTTTGGTAGAAAATAGTGGGTCATCCCTAGACTTGGGAAACCAATAATACATTTTTTCCAGCCAATATACAGCACAGATCTTTTTATTTTCTAATCTATTCAAAGGTATTTCATGAGTCTGGCCTGGCTTTTTTGTTTTAGAGGATGGAACTTTTACTACACATCCCCAAGAGTAAAATTTTACATTTTCTCTTTTTAACATGTGAATTGACTTGACAGTCACGGGAAGAATTTGAACTCATACATTAGACAGGCTCGGGCGTGTCTGAAACCACTTGCTCTAAAACGTGTCAAGGAGTGTAAGTCTTACTCCACCATTATCCCTGAAAAATCAAAGTATCATTATACCACCCATAGCAGTGGGCGTGTTAGGTAATACTTTTGCGCCCACCTCAAAGTTTCCCTTCCCCTTCTGGCGTGTATATAAGTGTAAGTCAGGGGGTGTTAACTATATTGTGTCACAATAGTCCCGTCCGCTCATAGTTCTCTTCACACGCCCAACCTTCTCGGCGTCTTAACGTACCTACCCTCCATTCAGGCACCAATATAATTGCCAGCAGTGGCGTACCCAGTCCCCCCCACTCACGATTGGATTAAGGAATTTGGCTCCACAATCTGAAAATTTCGTTTGGAATTTCTTATTATATTACTTCTCGTGTTCTATCAAAAATGAGCCTATAAAAATCCGCCATACAAAGTTTAAATGCGCGACATAACCACCGACCGTTCATTCTTATTCATTTACCTTTAAAAAGGGCAACTTCAGGGCTACACTGGCCTTCCCACATTTGTGCATATAATCTATAAACGCCGGTTGATATTGGTTTCCAAGCTCAACAAAAATAATACTCAGTTTCCTGACCTAATAAGAATAGATGAGGCTGAAGCGCAGAAGGAGTAGCCTATAGTGTGCACACAACTAGGGTAAAACAGGGTTGTATCGCTCACATTGGAAGGCCTATATCATTAGCGCATTTAGTTTTAATAGCCCTTACATATAGAAACAAAAGTTATATAAAATCAAAATAATTCATAATAATTAATCAAATGCGTAAAAACAGCGATAAAGCGTGATTTAACTTTATAACCTCTATGATTAATCAATAATGAAGCAATTGTCTCCCATGATGTTGGGTACAACCCTTATCATGAAATGAAAGTAATATTTTTGAGAAATCTGATCACATATATCATATCAATAATGGTTTTCCATCCCATGAAAGTGATGTCCAATAGGCCTATTTCTAAAAAAAAATAGGGTTAGTTCAACCAAACTTGTAGCTAAAAATTTTAAGGACGTATTTCCAAAAAGCAAATATGGTTTAAGCCTGTTTTAAACCAGATTTCTTAAACTCGCTTGTGAGACTCGTGTAAGCATTATAAGGCATAAATAATTTGGTCCCAACGTTAACCTTTCCCAACCTAGCTACTGAACTCAGTAACAGAATAAAACACGCTAACTAATACAATTCACAAGTTATAGCCTCATAAACCTATTCTAAATTTGTATATTTCGCCCTATTTATTGTTTACCATTTCAACTAGAACTCTCCACCTTAACTTTGTTTTAAGGTCCTTCATGGGCAGATCCGGGGGGAGGGGGGGGGGGGCAGACGGGCTTTGCCCCCAGCCCCCCCCCCCTCTATAAATTCCTGGGTCCACCCCTGCAACCCCCCTGACCAGCCCGTGGGCCATCTGGTCATTTTAACACCATTATTACAAATAAAACTTCCGAAAAAAATGAAAATTTAGAGTGGTAGGAGCTAATCGAGTGCATCAAGTTCGATTAGATCCTACCACCCAGGTCTGGCGAACTCATCTGTGCCATATTCAGTTCATTGCATTTCATCGTTGGTTGCACAACCAGACCCACTAACCTACAGAGTTTGCGACATATATATACCGTGGGTGTAATCGGGGCAACCAGAAAGGTGTTTACCAAAAAGAGACACTTTGTAGCTTCGGTCCTTGTGTTTCAGTGGGTTTTCCGATTTGGAAAACAAGCAATACCACAAGTTATTAATTTTGATCGCCCTCAATTGTCACTGATGTGTCTCTATCAACTTCAATTTACATTGCCCGTCATCGTTTTCCCCAACGTAGTTTCGACGTATTTGGTCCTGCGACCGGAAGGACCTCTAGACGGCTTTTCGCTGGTTTCCGACGTCATCGTATTATTGAACCCGGTGGATTTTTGGCTACCAGCTATCTCTCCCGGCCCCGGGTTCGAATCCCCTTCATGCCTTACGTTTTTCGTTCATCCATCAGACTTGTATTATCAAATTAATGATAAGGATAGGACTACTCTGAACCCTAATCATCATGTCAAGAGAGGAGGTTGATTGTTAACTTATTTTAAACAGGATCGGGACGTTACGCTTTTTAAAGGAGAACTCTCCATTTGTAATCGAAAAGTTGTTACATCAAAAAGACCCTAAAAAAAATTGGAAAATTATAAAAAAAAACAAAACCTGCTCGAACCCGCCCTCTCCTCAACTACTACTTTTAAACATGATAGTCCTAATGGTAATGAGACTGATCCGGCTTAAATTCCGAATATTATAAATTTATTATATATACTTCTTGCAAACATTCTAAATAACCTTCTTTCCCGATCTTAGCATCTGAATAAACAGGAGACACTGGGCATCACACTTCATTTAAATTAATTGTCTCAGTTAAATATGACCATTAGTTAACAAGTTCCATGTACTTTTTAAGTAACATGACAGAAAGCATTTTCGCGATTCTGCAGCTATCCCTCGCTCCCCTGTTCCCTTGTGCATAACATTTCCTAATAAACCAGGTCCATTCCTAACGGCGGCAAAGTTTGGAAGCGTCCATCATGGCCGGCCTTAATCCATTAACACCCATAAGTACCCGGAAGCACCCCATCTAATCTGTACCCCCCTCTGACATCTGACAAGGGCAGGGGCACAATCTTGGTAATCACATAACTCACACCAAACCCACTCAAGAGCGACACAGGTATCATGCTGGGTGTCATCTGACGGACTCCCCGCCATTAATCAGGGGTTAGTTATCGAGTTAACACGGGCCAGAGTTGCCCCATGCAGGGAACCTGCTGGGTCGGGCACTTCCATACCCAACCTACGTTCGCCTGCAAAGCACATGTAGCTAAATCTTTGACAGGCCTATTTCACCCTACCATCCATCGCCCCTCCCACCCGGAAAACCATTTACCCTTACCATCCATAGATGGAGTATTAAAAGTGTTTGAAATTAACTTCTTTTGAAGTCATCCGTGAGAGATGAGATTCATTAAAAATTCATTAAACATTTTCTGTATGGATAAAAGGTACCTCCCGGCCTATATAACTACCCTAAATAATTCACCTTAAACTGGGTCTAAGCTGGTTAGATATAAAGCCGACCTTAAGGTTTGAGACTAATTTCAGCCAGTCCAGACTTAAATCGGCCTGAACTCCATATAAACCACCTGCAAATAAAACCTATAAATATCAGGCAGTAATGGCATTTACAGGCTTTCTCACTTCTCATCCACAAGTTAAGGAACCCCATGCCAACAATTCATTTTGAAGTCTGCCTTCCAATTCAATTAGAACAAGCCGACACCCTAACCAACGAAAGCTTACTAGCAAGCATACGCCTAAGCTTATACTCTTCGCACGGCTTTTCTTTTGGCATTAACGTAAGGTTTCTGCACGGAGGTCAAAACCTTTAGATCCCAGGTGCACGTGGCGACTGTCTGTCTACTCCTTCCCGTGACTGGGAAAAAGTAATAAAAGACTAGAGCGGTCTCTAGCCTGCATCAGACATGGCTCCAACAGTATTCATACTCCTCCTTCGTGGACTCTTTATCCTGGGCACTGTCTCAGCTAAGCCATGCCTATGCACCAGTACGGTAAACCGTTTTCGTACCAACTATGGTGTAGTATTCGAGAGTAAACCGTCCATCCACATAGGTAATGAGTACTTCACTACTGAAGTCGATATCATTTTACCACTTCCTCCTTCTCCCAAACAGGCAGCCGCACTAAATTGTAGACACGGCGCTACCCTGGCAGCCGGTTCAATGGAACAGTGTCGAAAAATCCAACTTATGTTGAATAACATAACATCTATTGGGAAGACTATAGCAGCGAAGGTCACCAAAGGACTCCGGGAAGTGCAATCAATTTTGGAATCGACGGCCCAGCCAACACCTCCATCAGCAAAATCCAGGAAGCAGCGGGCTCTGATTCCAGAAATCGGCAAGTTCTCCGAGACTTTATTTGGAACGGCCACACTCGATGACTTGAAGCAACAGACTCGTGCTGACCAGGTAAATGCCGATGAAATTGGCTTCCTCGATGGCAAAATAAATGCAGTCCTAAAGGTAGTTGACTCCACTTTGGAAATCCAACTCCAGGCCATCATAGAGAACACTCATTCCATATACAATTTGTCCCGAGGACTCCAGGCTTACATTAGTAACCGGGAATTGATGGTCAGGTTGATGCAAGATTTGCAAGAATTGCGTCTACTGGATTTTAAACTGGACTATTCCCTTGATGTCTTGCTACAGGCTATTCGCGACCTAACGGAGAACAGGCTGAGTAACTCTTTGATATCGGAGACTGATATGAGGAAGATTCGGTACCTTTTCCTTTCCAAGTCCAATCGTTCAAATATTTATATTCCAAACACTCGCGACATGTATAGAAGTGTAACTGTTTTAGTCCCCCCGGTTTTACAGCGAAATGTTCTGAAAACTATTTTGAAGATTCCCGTTATTTCCTTAGACAAAATATTCAAGGTTCTAAAAGTGAACACCTTCCCTCTAGCCTTCCATGGGCATTATACTCGCCTCTCCAACACACCGGCTTATTTATTGGTGTCCGCAACCCAATACACGGTATCCTCCAACCCAGATCTGGATAATTGCCATTCTCCGTTTTGTCATTATGACCTACCAATTCGCAGGCTTTCTCCCTCGTCGTGCCTCATTTCTATCTATCTACGTGATCATGAGTCTGTCAAACTTTATTGTGATTTCAAAATACTCATTCAGTCTAATTTCAGAAGGTCGAACATCCAAGTCATTGCAACAGGGACCTATTTGTTCTCTCACATAGACGAGGTCGTTGTGCGCTGCCCCAACCGAACAACAACCCATCCTGGATGTGAATCGTGCGTTCGTGCCTTTGAATGTGGTTGTTCTGTGTCCGCCAAAGAATGGGAAATTCCAGTCTCAAGTGTTAACTGTTTGCCTTCTACAGCAGGCCCCTTAAGAACAGTTTTCCCCGTCAACCTTGCTAGTTTTCAACACCTCAACCTGTCACTTAGCTGACTTGTGAACCCGGATTTTTCGTACGATAAACCATTCCCAATTTTACCTCTTAGCCCGCAAATGCGAGTCCGCCAAGAGGATATTTTTAAGCGAGCAAAAGACAATTTCCTTTCCCTCCGTACATACATGAAAGAGATTCAACTGAATGAGGTCGAATACAAGAAACTTCGTGGTGACTTGCATCTTCCCCACGTACCATTCCTCCCCCCCAGTGTGCACGGTACTGTTTACCTGTTGAACATTGGACTTACTTTTATAATGGTACCAGCACTTTTTGTTTTCATCTCAATTCTGTATTTCAGACAACGTAGGATTCAAAGCGCATGCAGACGCTTGACTTTAAATTGAGTTGGTTATATATACATTAGCTATTAACTCTTCCTTTTATTGCAGCTCAAAAGTTATCAGTTCTCATTCATGTTCGATTTTTGTTGTTTAGAATATATACTCGCCCTCATAATTTCGTCACACATGTACAGCTGCAATTCATTCACATTATCCTCATGAATTCCCATTTATAATTAGTCACAGCCACATAAGACTACACACGTTCATGATATCAAAATGTTTTATTGTTATGCATGCGGAAAATTCATTCACATTATCCTCATGAATTCCCATTTATAATTAGTCACAGCCACATAAGACTACACACGTTCATGATATCAAAATGTTTTATTGTTATGCATGCGGAAAAGGTTTTATGATGTCCACGTGTCAACGTTTCGCCTATTTTCCCATAATTGTATTTACTGACCATACACTAATGTACATATGTAACTCGAAAGCTTCGTGAACATATGCATTTCACAATTAAAATTTTCCTATATTATCTACTTCAAACATATCGTACACTTTTATATAACTGTTCATCACACCCAAGAGTCTACGTCAGGCATGCAGCCCAGTTTTTCGGCTGGGAGTAGTTCTTGGGCCATGTTGTTCCTGTTGTTTATCAGGCAAACGCTCGCTCTACAAAGTCTGTGCCTGAAAAATTTGTTCAGGCGCACGCGCTCCGTACGAGGAATCTTGACTTCTTGCGGGAGTTCCAACGTCAAGGGTTCGTCACTGCCATTCAGATGGACCGTGAGTGGGCCCGACCAGGCGACGGTCAGGGCCTTGGACAGGATGCTCGGTCTTTGGATGATCATTCGTGGGCAGGCAGCACTTCCTACGGCTTCCATTTCGGCGGGAATGGGAGCCAGTGGAAATAGGAGCGTTTCCCATCGGCAGTAGATTCTCAGACAGCACTGCACTGTAGCCCTCCGACGTTGACCCTGCGCCAACGAGCGACAGCCTGCTGCCAATTTCTAGAAGATACCGATAAATTTCCATCCCAGGTATATCACTAACAAGAGAAGCAGCCACTGACGGTCGGATTGGTCCGCGGGTTGGAGGTGACTAGGTCTCAGCACTGGCCTTTCCTCCCGAACAAGACGCAGACGCAGACTTGCGTTTAACAGTCGCTCGATGTCCATGGCCATCAAGTGGCTGTTCTGAACCAGTGTATAGTACAGGCACATACTTATACCCCCCACCCCACACGACATCACAACCCCCCAGGTACTGTAAGGGCTTCGTCTAGTCTTTAGCGAAAAGTTAACCCTCGGTCGACAACTTAAACGCTAGGTAAGGTACAACTAAAACGACTTCTTCTAGCCGGGGGCTTCACAAGTTTTTACACTGGGTAGTGCGAAGCACGTCTAATAGGCCGCTATTTTCTTCAGAGAGCCGATCGACAGGGGGTTCATCTGAAATGACTTCTGTCGCGTTTGACACCGGGACACGCGTCTGTGATGACCGCGTCCACCTGTTGGCCATCTAAGGCGGCGCATGTCAACTAGCTTCTGTGTCAGGTCCCTCACAGGAGTACCGCGGCACGCGGCCCGCGGGGTAGTCTTAACACTTCTTGACACGTAACAGGCCTCACAAGGGGCGGCGGTGAGGGTGTCGCTGATACCCCATGTACTCCCCGTCACGGCTAGCACGTAACTTATGGTAAAAGTCTCTCTTACCCCGTCCACACCCCGTCACGTCTACCACGTAACTTATGTTCAAAGTCTTGCCTCATCGATAAAAGATCGCTTTCACCAGATCATGTATCCACAGGGGGCCTGCCCGGCATGTATAAATACGGCGTGGCATATGGCTATATAGATCACTTGAAAACTTGCTGCCACCATGAACGGGTCAACTGATTATAGTGACGCTGTTCTGTCAAACCCGTCTACGAGCTCATGCAGGATCTTGACCAGCAGCCCCAAACCGGGTGGCGAGAAAATAACCGATCATGATTCATCAGCAGGCGTAGGTACTCTGCTGTTGGATATGTCTGAGGATGCGCGTCAGTATGGGTCTCAGAATGGGTTTCCGGATCTCTCTGCGGATCAGTCTCTTCACGACTCCCTGTACGCGGAAGAGGGATCCACCCTCAACGACGTGGACCTTAGCCTTGGTGGTTCCCAAGGCGGTACTGCATCCGCATCGTCGTCCACGCCCTCCACGCCCTCCACGCCCTCCACGCCCTCCGGATCCACGCCCTGGGGGATGACGCCCTCCACGTCGCAATCCCATCCATGGTTCCCCAGCTCCACGTCCAGAACGTCGTCCACGCCCGGACCCTTGACATCGCAAGGGTCGTTCTCGTCGACGACGTCCCAAAGGTCGTTCACGCCCGGGCCCTTGACATCGCAAGGGTCGTTCTCGTCGACGACGTCCCAAAGGTCGTTCACGCCCGAATACTCGTCCTCGTCCGGCCCCTCCACGTCTACAGCTGAACCGTCCATGGCCCATTTGCTGGCCAGGATGGAGGAGCTGGAGAAGAAGTGCCGAAGGGCGGAGGCTGAAGCGGCTGCGGCAAAGGCCCAGGTGGAGGTGCTCGTGAACCAAGCGAAGCCAGCTGCAGCTGACAAACCACCCAAACCACGCAATGAAATATGTGTAAGTTCTAAAGTTTGTTTTTACAGCTTATAATTAACTAATAATCTCACCTTGAAAACGTTACCGTTTAATATAGTTCTCGGTTTGTTTAGAAATGATCTCATTCCTAGTATAGCCCTGATGTTCTTCTCTTTTGCCGCGCCGCCAGGGAACATCCCGGAAAACAACGAAAATCCGTAATGATTTCGTACACTGACATATAGTTAGAAGTCCACTATTAATTATTGGCTTATTATATTGTTTGTAGGAACTCGTTCGTTCGGCCTACAAGGCCAAGAGAGGTGAGCCTGCTTGGGGATTCAACCTGAACCCTGGGTAAGTTGATTACGTCATAACAACATGAATAGTACAGAAAATAATATTGTTTTTAAGTAAGCAATGGGTAATGTGTTCCTGAACAACAGAAGCTGCAGCTGAATATAAGTTTTGCTGTTGTTTTTTTTCATGTTAATAGAGTCATAGAGCACTTGACGTGATGCCGATGAATTGAACAATATAAATATATTCCAACATTCAGGGCGGGGATCAAACACCCGGATAACGTTGCGATCATCAAGGCCGTTGTTGACAACGTGTGCCTGGGGCCAGATACCCCCAGAGAAGAGGTGATAGGTAAGTCCCATAGGTAGCAAGTTTCTTTGTTAACTAACCTGCAGCTGTACATTTCATGCATCTAATGTCCATGATTCCAAAGTATTGGTCCTTCAATTAACACAAATTTTAACATGCTTGAAATGCTGGAAATCTGTTTTTAGTGTCTAAATAGGCTCCACTTACATTGTAAATTGTTACTTTTATAATTTAAGTTATCCTCCCAGTCATCTGAAAAAAGACGTAAGTTCTATTATCTGGACAAAGAAATATAATACCGGTGTAATGATGGTTTTAATTCGTGAATAATATGTTGACCCTCACTTTGCATTTTTAACATGTATTCCCTTGATTTATTGCCTTTATATTGCCTTTGTCTACTTAATGGCTCCAGTTTTAAGCATACTTCATGTCCTTCCTCTTTTTCTAGCTGCTGCCAACACCTACTTCAAGACCCTCCAAAGCAGGGCCAACAGAATCCGGAAGAACCGAATGAAGGCTGACAATGAAAAGGCTATCATCCGTCACCACGTGAACGAGGTAAATAAATTTTTGTTACAGACTTCCTCTATAGACCACAAAAGTCTGACGTCACGGACCCCTCCCGCAACACGTGTTGGGCCTAAACCTTTTACGACCGGCCCCGGTAACCCTACACCCCCGGTCACCGGCCCGGCCCGCCCTGGAGGGGGCACCGATAACACCCGGCTGGACCGCGGTCACCCGTACACACAGACAATAACATTGCCTATAACTTTGATATTTATTAACTCTTTTTCTTTTCAAGTATATCATAATGCACATTGATAGTTCCCCTATGAAAATACATGTTTTCATAAGTTTGCGAGCATTATTAGTGGAAATAGCAAATCTGACAGCTGGGTCCTACTAAAGTTGATAGAGGGGACCCCCGGCCCAGCCCGGCCCATGTTTAGGCACGGGAGCAGCGTGCAGTGACCGTTAGGGGCCCGCCTGACGTCATGGCTTTTGCGGACTATTGTTCTCAACATTGTTTGACGTAGTTCGATTCAGGCAGGCCGAAATTTTACACTTTTCAAGTGCAAAGCCGAGGAGAAAGAGTAATGTCTATGGTCTATGCCCAGTCTGTCCACTCCTTGGGTGGAAGGATACGCATCATTGTTCTAAAAAACGCGAAGAAAGGGTCTATTTTGACAACATTCACATGTCCTTGTTTCTAGAAAAAAGGTTACTTTTTCATCCCAAATATCCATGATATGAAAATAAGGGTCTTTTTTTTCCTGGGAAATATGAAATTTCACGAAAAAAGGGTATTTCTTGGCCACAAAATGTCTGCGTTTTGAAGAATAAGGGGTCGATTTTTTGGTATAAATGTCAGTGGAAAGGGGTTGTTTTCTATTTTGAAGAACGATGATATGTCCTACTTTGATATCTGAGTAGACAGACTGGGGGTCTATGGTATAGGGGGTGTGACTTCCCGGGGACCCACTCGGTTCAAAAAGGGGTATACGTACGAACTGCGGTCGGAACTATACCGGGGGCTGTAGCTGTGAATCGGCAATTTGGCTTAAAACAGGGGGCCCGGCTGTGAAATGATCTTATGGTTGTAACACTGAAACTTGGGAAACAATTATAATTTTTTTACATTATGAATTTTTATAGAGCACTGTAACCTTACTTGCTTCCTTGGACAATAATCTTGACATACAATTAGAATGGATATGACACAATTAATAAAAAGTGCCTGTATGTTATAGAGACCAAGGATAAAGCAACGCTTTTGAAATTAACCAGCTTTTAAATTAAGGCAACTGAAATATTGAAAAACTTGTTTGTGTTTATTGGATGTTCTTGACCAAGTATGTCGTAACTGTATTAAAATAAAAAAGTGTCTTTTTAACTTTGCAGAAGCTCAGAAGACGGATAGTGGGGTTGGAAAATATCGTCACAACGTGGGACGAAGCTCGAAAGAATTCCGTGAGGCGCCTCCTCACCCCCGACTACACGAGCGACGAGGAGCGCGGACTTTATTTTCCGGTCGACAGAGACGAGAAGACGACCGAGCGATATCACCGCCGCGTCAAACCGCTCGTGTGGGAGAGCGATGAGCTGAGTGCCTACAAAGCCCACCTGGACGAAATTGAGTTTAAAGAACTTAGCCGCCGTCAGCGGGGCGTTAGATTGGACAAGAAGCGGAAAAATGTCCCCGACGATAATCCAAAACGCCAACAGCCTCCTCCCAACACCCCAGACTGGGCGGTGAAGCCCGCGTATCGGTCGGGTATCGCCGATGCACAGCCAATTTAACTTATTTCTAAAGGGTCTGTTTAAAGCTCTATTTTATGTGATGTTTATGTTTATCATCTTTATGTTTTCTTTACACTACGTTTAATTGTATGGTCTGTGTCACGCTGTATGTTAGGTCTTTGTACTTTCTTCAATTGTATAGTCGTTTTATAAACTTTTATCAAAGAACTTTGCGCTTCTTGTTTTGATTGTGGCATGCTCGATAAGCAGGGAAGTATTTCTATAGATATGTTGGTTGCCTAAGACTCGCCTTATATTAGTCTAAAACCGTACGCGTTATCCAGGTCCTTCTCATAAGTGAATCTTAAATTTATGAATACTTTTTATTTACGATACGAAACGCATTTAACTATAATGACCTGTCATTTTGTTGAAAACCCGAATGTGCTATTTCTTGAAGATAGACCACGAACTTGAAATCGATTACAATACAACACTTTTTTGATGAGTGTTATGGTACAAGGTCTCTACCATTAGAAGAGCAATGGAATGACACCTAGGCCTGTTATCAATAATAACATAAATCAATCATAAAAAGTGTATTTTAAACAAACATAAGCTCGATATACGATTTTTAAAATGATGCGACATGAATCATCTCTTCGTACTTATTTCGCAGTCATGAAAAAATAATGTTGCATGAAGCCGGTTTTAATTAAGAACTGTTACTTCTTTTCTAGTGGATCCTTTTTAGTTAGATTCCATGCAGTAAGGTGCAAAAGTAATTTTTCAGAAATTTTATTATGATCAAATACATCGCTGCCAGTAGGACCTATCAAAATTTACAAGTGACCATGTAGTCTCCTGATGAACCCGAAATACTTTCTAGGATTTGTAAGGCACGGTGACCTATATTCTTTCTGTGAGAGAATAAAAAAACCTCATGCATATAGTGTAACCCTTTAAAGTGGGAGTTCTCTGGGAGTTATGTATAGGTAACTTGGAGCTTCTGTGACATTGCAAAATTAATAATTTAAAAAACAAACAAGTCAATTTAGGTGTCGAGATTTATTAAGGGATGATAGCTTAATTAGCTATAGCCATAATTTCGGTTGGAGCCCGATCGCCAGATTGTGGCGTTAACCACATTTAATTCCACTACTAGTTTTGGTTGCAGACCTAGTTTAGCCTCAGGCCCCTAAATTAGGGGCCTGTCTCACAGATTACCTAAGGGGTTGACCCTAGCCCGAGCCAGAGTAAAAGCGCTCTTGTCAGCGTCATACTGCTCTTTCCAAAACCGAAATTTTATTTAGCTACAAATTCAATTTATAACCATAACACTTGTATCAATTGACGCACGTTCGGCAGCATATTGGTAGTAAACACACAAAAATACAACATTTTTCACACAAGACTTAATCAAGGTCAACACGGCTTAAGTCGACTGAAGTATTAGTACTAATTGCAAGCTCACCGGGCCGGTATTTCCCCAAAAGAACAGGCTCTCCTATGCCTATACCCATGGTAACCAACTGGTAGCGTATAATGTCCTTAGTCATCAATCTTGTCAACATGATGTCCTTCAGTTTATTAACCTTTAAATGTGTGGGCAGTCGTGTCGATGTGCCGGTATAGCAGTCGGTCATTTGGATGACACAGTTAAATGTGTATCGTGCGCCTAGGCATATATTTTCGGCTTTAGTCAGTGTGATAGGATCGTCTGTTTGAAAGATATAATCTCCAAAATGTCCAGGGAACGTGCCTATTTTAAGCCATACACTGTGATTGCCCGAGACAAGCAAGTATACACGAAAACGAGCATCTGCGAAGATGCGATTAATTCCGGAGCAAACAAAGAATATGCTAATAATTATGGCTACGGCGAGGATAAGAAGAAGAGTGTACGAAGAGAGAAGTACCACAGTTGGGAATTCTTTAATGTTTCCGTCTCCTGGGTTGGCTTCAGATCCAGTGTCAGTTACGGTATGGTCCTGGTCCAACAAGGCTTGCAGGGTGTCATGAAAGGTGAGGCCGGTCATCGCATCGTGTTTTGGTGGAGGGTGACCGGTAAATGGAGCAGTGAGGTTGACCAACCGGGTACGGGTTACTCCAGGCTTATTGTGAATGACCCTAGGCCAGTGTCCGCCACTTGCAGCTCGAACAAATTCCACGCATGATACAAGAACCAAGTACGCGGCAGCTATATATTGAAAAAAAAAGAAAGAAGAGAACATGAAGGTTGTCATCTCAACTTTAAACAAACACCTTCGTTCCAAATTACCATGGCCAGGCTATTCAAACAGACAGAATAAACTATAACTGCCATATGGCCACACCCTAGAATTCAGAAAACTGGCCATATTATTTAATTAGGAAGGGCGACCCCCAGAATGAATACATATGTTTTACCTATTTTGAATAATTTGGAAAGTCGGCCATCGACTCGTATCACTTGTAGAACAAAAGTAATTAAGAAGATTCTCACCAAGGGTGGCACTCAGGATTTTGACACTCATGATATTCACGTAGCCGTACACCAAACGCACTATATAACGAAATAAGCTGGCCCTAAGTAGTAGCAGAAAGCTTAAGGTTTGACCTTCGAGCTAAACTTCGAGCTCAGTTTTCAAGGCAGATGAAATCCTATCACCAGTCGACCTGACGGCGGCCGATGCGTTTCGGAAGCTGAGGAAACTTCACCGCCCTTTAATGGATAGACCCTAGGTTTTAATGGCAGGTGTCATGCCCTCACCAGTCCAGACGGCGGACGATGCGTTTCGAAAGCTGAAGAAACTTCACGCGCCCGACAAATCACGACAACGCGCTACCGTGACGGCCAGGCTGGAGGCGACAGTAATCTCCTGGTAATACTGTGGCAGGCTGTTCTCGGCTTTAATTTCACACGGGTGTCTGAGGTTAGGAGCTCGAGTGCAACTACCCCTGGGTCGGGGCTGTGGCATGTCGCGGCAATTCGCGGCTTTCAGCTGGTGGGACCATAGGCGTCGGTCTGTACCATATATAAATACTTGTGTCGCGGTCGCAAATGGGGAAGGTTCATCGCCCTGAAGTGCTGCTGTCTAATTATAACTCAAGTTCGCCATGGCCTCGCGATCGTGGTGTTTCAAGGGTCTGACCAGTGACCAGGCAGAAACCAGAAGAAATATGGACACTAGCCGAAACCGATGGTGCGACACATGTAAACGTGCAGTTTCAAAAAGTACATATAACAGGAAGCATCTTATGGAGCATGGTGAGTACCAGATAAATAGTATAACTAGGATAAAGTCACTTTCACCTGAAATCGATATCCTTCAAAACCTTCCTAGCTAGCTTGCGCGCATAGATATTATTTTCAAATACCTACTATACTCTTAATGATCAGTTAGTGTTTGGAAAATTATCGCCAGCCTAAATCTTTTCTTGACAATTAAACAATTGTTCAAATAATGAATGACTTGAACAATGGACGTTATATATATGTATCCCTCCATGCATCTTTCTATCATAGCTTTTGAGTCAGAGAAACAACATTGGGTGGGAAAGTCTGTACTCTGAAACCCGACTGTACATTTAATTTATTCTTATACATGTGTCTTGCAGAACCACTCCCATTTGGTTTACCTCAACGCGCTGGCAATCAGGCAGAAGTGGGTCTTGAGGCCGAAGCTGCAGATATTCAGGCTCAGGCAGGTAACCAGGCTGAAGCAGGTTTTCAGGCTGAGGCAGTTAACCAGGCTGAAGCAGGTTTTCAGGCTGAGGCAGGTAACCAGGCGGAAGCAGGTTTTCAGGCTGAGGCAGGTAACCAGGCTGAAGCAGGTTTTCAGGCTGAGGCAGGTAACCAGGCTGAAGCAGGTTTTCAGGCTGAGGCAGGTAACCAGGCGGAAGCAGGTTTTCAGGCTGAGGCAGGTAACCAGGCTGAAGCAGGTTTTCAGGCTGAGGCAGGTAACCAGGCTGAAGCAGGTTTTCAGGCTGAGGCAGGTAACAAGGCTGAAGCGGGTGTTGAGGCTGAGGCAGGTAACCAGGCTGAAGCGGGTATTGAGGCTGAAGGTGGTATGCAGGTTGAAGCGGGAATTCGGGCTGAAGGTGGTATCCAGGTTGGAGCTGGTATTCGGGAAGAAGCTGCAGCTGCTAATCAGCGGCAGGCTGAAGTCGGGAATCCGGGAGAAGCAGACAGTCAGCCTGTGGGTCGCAATCAGCCTGTTGAAGAGGCGGTACCCATGGAAGCCGATGAGGAGTCAGGTGATGATATGGAAGACTATTACGGTACCATGGAAGATTCCCAAGAAACGGAAGAAAATGATAAGCTTGATCCAGAGGCAGTCAAGATTCACAACAGGGCCATCCGTCACTTAAAAGTGGTTTTCGGTGACGGGACGGGTCGTCCTAGCCCATTGGCAAGGCTTGTTAGTGGTACCCCTAATAAGAATATCCAAAGCCTATTTTCATGGGTTCTGTTCTTTCTTTTGCAGTGGCAGATCCACACCTTCACCAGTGATACGCAAATGGCTAAAGTTATGTGCTTCATTTGTGAATTATTGACGGTAGCAGGTAATGACCGGGTTTCACAAGCAGCGGAGGCAGTATTCCCCAAAACGATGCGGATGATGTACAAATGGTTGGGTACAGACCTAACGATGACTAATTACTCTATCAGTGTATGCTGCCCGGCCTGTTATACGTTGTCGCATTCTGTGTTGTCCACCACTGAGCGTGTGCGAGGTCTAGGCTTTTACACGGATCGTAATGGTAATCAGCAACCCATTAGGTGTACAACCATCGGTGATGATTTAAAACGCTGCAACAGGAAATTGTTTTATGAGACCAAGATTGTGGGGGAAATTACCTTCCTTCCAGTCAGGACATTCTGTTACCAGTCGCTCGAGAAGAGTTTGCAGGTTATGATGAAACGTCCAGGTTTTGAGCTGAAATGTAGAGAGTGGAAGGGCAGGAGGATACCCAACGGAGTGTTTGCTGACATTTACGACGGTTCGGTATGGAAAGAATTTAACGCGAACAACGACGGCTTTCTTGATAATGAAAACAACTTGGCTCTTCAGATGAATATCGATTGGTTTCAACCATTCTCTCGGAAAGCTTCGATGTCAGTAGGGGGCATTTACCTAACAATACTTAACCTACCCAGGAATGAGCGGTACAGACTTGAGAACGTCATACTATACGGTATCATTCCAAACTTAAGTAAAGAACCTGCCGACCTTACCAGTTTTCTGAGGCCCCTAGTCAACGAACTCAAGGAATTCTGGCATCAGGGAAAAAGGCTTATAACCAACGATTGCCCAAATGGCAAGACCGTTAAGTTGGCGCTTTTGAACGTTGCTGCCGACCTGCCTGCAGGGAGGAAGACCTGCGGTTTCCTGCTACCTAATGCTATCATGGGTTGTTCAAAATGTCTGAAGGAATTCAAGAATTCAAACCGTGGAGGATTCAACATGGCGAATTGGACTCCTCGTACTCTGGACCAACACAAGGAGAGAGTGAGTGAGATTACAGCTGCATCCACCCCGAGAGAGAAAAGTAAACTTGAGAAACAGTATGGAGCTCGTTCCTGTGTCCTCCTAGAATTGCCCTACTTCAATCCCATCAGGTAAGTTCAATCTCCAGGCCGAACAAATTTAAAGGCCAATCTTACACAGAATTATACCAAAATATTAACAATTTTAATTTGACATTTGAATAAACATTAATACAAATGTTTCCATTAGCAGTAACTGTATTATATGACATTCATTTCTTCAGGTTCCTCTCGATCGATGTGATGCATAATGTACTGTTGGGTAAGTGTTGAAGCTTGACCTAACGTTAATTAATGTTTAGCACTGATAATGTGTTTGAAATGGAACTTGCATTTGCCTTTAATTTGGACTATTAGTTCATTGGGGTTTCAATACCGATTTCACATATGTGCTTTTATTATTGGGATTCAGGGACTGCCAAGCGAATGTGGAAGAGGTGGACCGACAAAGAGTTGTCAAAGAAGAAGAAGAATTCAACAGATGACGTTGTACTAAGCGCTAATCAGGTGTTGACTATTGATGCTCGTCTGAATCAGTTTAAAGAGGGACTACCGGATGACTGCGTGGTAACTAACATCAAATCGAACGCTGGGATGTGGACGGCAAAGGAGTGGAAGAATTGGGTTACAGTCTCGTCTGGATACTGCCTCCAGGGCCTTTTGCCGGAGAATATGCTTCATAGCTGGCAGCGTTTCGTAGAAGCCACTCGACTTCTGTGCAAGCCTTGTATTACACACCACGAGATAGAACAGGCACACAGGAAACTATTGCACTTTTGCAAGAGCACAGAGCTCCAGTTCGGTTCTGATTTCATTACCCCAAACATGCATCTACATCTCCATTTAAAGGAGTGTCTCCGGGAGTATGGTCCAGCTCCCAGTACTTGGCTGTTCAGTTTTGAGCGGTATAATGGTTACTTGGGGGATGTGCCGACTAACAATCGCCAGATAGAGAAACAATTGTTTGAGAGGTTTCACAGGATGAGTCGTGTCAGTCAGGCGCGCGCCGAAATGCCGTCCAAACACGAGGGGAAATTTGGCAAACACTGCCGGCTGGGAGAAGGAGAGAAGAAAGCAAGAACGGTCCTGGAAACACTCGATGTACCCAATGAGCGAGATTTCGCGCAGTGCGAGAGCCTATGGAGTCTCCCCGACGGCTTCGAGACATTTAGAGAAGAAAATGTGTGGATCGACTCGGACGATCTTGAGCTGCTCAAAAAAACATACAAAAAGATGTACCCCACAGAACAGGAGATCCTAGAGAAGTCATTTCTGCCTTCAGTTTACGTGAAGTCTAAAGTCGTAAAATATGGCCCCATGACTTATTCCAGCACAAATTCCAGCAGTGGTAAAAAGTTGTCTAGACTAATGGCAAATTGGTACGAAGACGGACAGACTGACCCCCGGGAGCGACCGTGCATCGCCACCCACTACATGAAACATTACATACAATGTAATGCAACCGGGCAGAAGAGGCAACATGTGTTTGCAGCTGTGAAGTGGTACCGACCCAGCACCGTCGAATCCAGATACATAAGTCCTTATACAATGTGGCACAAGGAAAAGTTCGAGCAACCTTCATGGGCATCTTTCCTGCCTGTTATGCGGATAAGTGGACATTTTGGATATGTGGTTGAACAAGAAAATATGATCGTATGTCCCCTTCGGCGCCACGACTTCTTGTAGATCTAGAGGACCTATAGATATATCGAACTCGTGCACGTAGTGTCCGAAATTAAGCTGAAAACGTATGCATCATTAATGAGATTGTGCACCACAAATATTGGATATGCACCCCCCGATATATGGGAATGAAAAAATTCCATGAGAAGTGTGCACATGTATAAAAAAAAGTGCAAAACTTAAAAATAACGCACCTGGCAGTGAGTGTGCAGAATCACGAGTGTGAGTGTGCAGATCTAGACTCACGAGTGTGAGTGTGATCCCCGGGTGAAGGCCTATAGGCCCGGCCTATAGGGTGCAGCAGCTTAATTTCGGACAATGTCCGGTGTTTTATATGCATTGTTAGGATTATGTGATTTAGACGCTTTTGCCAACAAAAGCAACATTTTTTTATTAGGAATAATTATATTACGCCCTAAACCTTATAATGTGACTACTTTCAAATTTAAAATAAAAGGTAGGAAATTACTTCGCAAGGTTATGGTGCCAGGATGTGCGACTTTGAGGTACGTTTTCTGAAGTTATTTCACAGGCTGGGGGTGTGGGGCTGTGTGCATTTACGGGTGGTTTCTTGAGTCAGGTGTCAGGACGTGCACCTCCAGCTGCCAGGGCTGCGCTGCGCGAGCGACACCTTATGTAACACCTGACACCGGTCGCTCAGGCTGCTCGGCTGACCTAGATGGCCCCTCATTACCCTGCCCCCCGGGGGGGTGGGGGGGGGGGCACCAGCTTTATAAGGAGGTGCCCACCACGTGCACACACACAGTCCCGCGCCAGCCTCACGACCATAAAAGCCGTACGTACGCAGAAGTTTGCTGATATTAAACACAAGCACCACATTGTGAACAATGGCGACCGCGCAGAAAACCCGGTAGGTGAATCAGATAACTTGCCTATAATTTGATAAGATAGCATGCCTATATAGAGAAGTAGTGTTTTTTCAGGCTTTGCGGGAGAATGACTTGGGGGTTACACTTCCATATATAGAGTGTTTGTTAACAAATGTATAATTGTGTGGATAATAGCTGTTACGTTTGGTAGATATTTTCCATTTTTTTTCGTTTTCTCCCCATACACGTAGATAACCAATTCCAGACACTTAAAGGTTGTTTTTTTTGGCTCATTCAAGCAACCATGTGCGGTCGGAGGAGGAAGAGGAATCCCAGGCATGGACACCGCGTGAGGAGAAACATATTGAAGAGGAGGAAACGATCTGGACGGAACCCCAATGGACCGAGTGCGCGCCCCTGTTCACCCCTAAGTAGGTTTAAATTGTTCAACACTGTTGATGGACAGGGATGGAAGAGAAGCATAGAAAGAAAATTATTAACTTACTATCTGGTAGGATGACTATCGTCATGCCAAATAATGCACACTGTCTAAAACCCGACGACGGACTCGCGGTCGGACATGGTTGTGGTCGCTCGAATTCATGTAACATGCTGAAACAACAGGCTCTTTTTTGGACAATTTAAAAATTGCAAATTTGTCAGACTGGCACAATAACATGAAATAGAGATTGGATGAGAAAAATTGAGATGCCGATGATTTGGTAGTTTCGACCACCTATGTTGAAATGATGGACGGTGTGATGATTTTTGAAATTTTTTCCAGGACGCACGACCAACAACAGCTCCCGGACGGCCCATCAGAGTGGACGTGCGTCTACTGTTCGGAGGATCCGACCCAGGTTGGTACATTTGTATTTACACGATGAAGCTAAGTGGGAAATAAAACATGTAAGCGTATGAAGGGAAATATGTATAAACAAAACAAAATGATGAGTGGGGCGATTTCACGAGTACAATTGTTCTGAAATTTGCCAATATTACGAGGGACACGCTGGTATGTAGTAAGTGCAAAATTGACTTTTGCACATTTAACTATAACCACACAATTTTTTTCAGGAGCAGGAGGAGTACTTAACGGACCAAAGGTGGAAGGCGATGGAAACGTTTGCCGAAGACCAACACGCCACACAACCGCAGGCCATATTCTTGGATGGCAACTACAGGTACGCCGGGTTTTTTTTTCATAATAAATAATATTATATAGCGACAATGATTTTCGATGATGCTACTAGGCAAAAAATAACGAGGGCATAGAATCTTAATGTTGACGTTGGAGTGAACGCCGAATTTCGTACGGTTACTAAAAATTGTGATTGATGATGGTCCGATTAGTTCGTGCACACAATTTAAAAAAATGTGTATTTAAACATGCCTCCGTAATATTTCAGAATGTACTTGGTCTGCAACTACTGCGGCCGGTGCTACCACGCCGACTGTGAGGGGGGCGAGCCTGCCAGCATCATGTGCTCCGAGGTGTTGTGCGAGTGGTGCGCCAAGGATAAAGATTAATAGAATCGATTCAGCAATAAAATAGTACACTAGATTTTAACTACACTTTGTGTCAAATGTCCTTTTATTTTTGTTTTTATATAGTAACACTAGTTAACCTCGGGAGCATGATAGCTATAGGTTAGAATTTACCTTAAATCACAGCTTCACGCTAAACTATGTTTTTTGTGTGTACCTGGCAGTCTACGGCCGATCGTACAGAGTATATTGAACAGATAATGTGAGTCATAATATATGTTTCATCTAAATTTACAAATATACTAGATCGGAGTGAAACACAGTCTTTTAATGCCTACTAACTTCTAAGTACAGTGAGAGTAGAACACTGGTAAAGCGCGGCCATCAAATACAACCCACATTCCCCGTATAGGTCTATAGGCATAGAAACTTTGCTAAATCTGAGGGGTTCCAGAGACCCCCTAATTTGGATAATTCCCTTTATTGGTAGTTTAATTGCGTAAAATTTGAGAAATCGGAGGGGGGTCAACCGAACATGGGGACCCCCCCCCCCCACTCCCGCCCGGAGGGGGGGGGGGGGGGGGGGAACTGGATACGCCACTGCTGGCAATTATATTGGTGCCTGAATGGAGTGTGGGTACGTTAAGACGCCGAGAAGGTTGGGCGTGTGAAGTGAACTATGAGCGGACGGGACTATTGTGACACAATATAGTTAACACCCCCTGACTTACACTTATATACACGCCAGAAGGGGAAGGGAAACTTTGAGGTGGGCGCAAAAGTATTACCTAACACGCCCACTGCTATGGGTGGTATAATGATACTTTGCTGTGTCAGGGATAATGGTGGAGTAAGACTAACACTCCTTGACACGTTTTAGAGCAAGTGGTTTCAGACACGCCCGAGCCTGTCTAATGTATGAGTTCAAATTCTTCCCGTGAGTGTGTCCCACTCTTAAGAGTGTTCTGAATAGAAATACTATTACAATCCATACTAGAGTGCAATACTCATCTGACCATTTCACCTTCCTATATAATTTTTCTAAGTG
Organism: Lepidonotus clava; assembly: GCA_936440205.1. Lineage (NCBI taxonomy): Eukaryota > Metazoa > Annelida > Polychaeta > Phyllodocida > Polynoidae > Lepidonotus > Lepidonotus clava. The sequence continues at coordinate 26,759,805 of OW387138.1, forward strand.
TTTTTCCTCCAGTGGATCTTTACTGTCCTCTGGTAAATTTACAGAATTTTTTACACCTTTTATGGTCATCTTTACATTTGGATCTGACCACCCTGCTACTGGGTAAGCCTTGACATTATGAAAATATATAACCGCCTGATAATAACTGATTACGGATGAAGGCATCATAAATTTAGATATATATGCTATATACAGGCAAGCTTGAGAGGAATTACAGTTGTAGCGTTGCCAATTGAATTTTTTACATACCTTTTCATACATTTTCCACTGCCTTCTCCGTAAAAGTTGGGTGTTTTTCCCCACGGCGGACTCTTTCAACGCTCGCAGGCGCTTTTTTATCTCCTTTTCCTCTGCAAAATTCAAAGATTGCGTTAATACAACACAAATTTGAGCCGGTCAGGCATTTTTTGGCCTCTTCATAGCTTTTTACATACAAAATTCTTGACAGAGTGTCAGCCACTAAATTATTTTTAGTATTAATATAATGAGGCACTAACCTGATTTTATAAATTTTACAAATCCAAAACAATTCCCTAAGCCAGCTCATACATGTAGGGTTAATACTAACTCCCTTCCTTATCATGTGATATACCTGTGTATTGTCTGTAAATATATTGACACTATGGTTTGCAAGTTGGCTCAGCCATTCTTGCACTCCCCTTACTATAGGATATAATTCTAGCTCATTTATATTATTTTTGTCATAAATAATATCTGTTGGGGCATTTATTATATGACCACAGCTGGATCCCTCCAGCTCAATGCTATCGTCCCAGCTACCAGCTAACCAGGAACTACCCATGTATATGCCAAAACCTTTCATCGATGAATCCGACACTATTGGAAGAGGAAATTCATTATATGATATTTTTCTTTTGCGATTGAAATTTTTTAGAAATTTCTGCCACCATAATAAATCATCCCTGCATGCTTGGCCTATTTTTATTGCCTTTAATTTATTATTTAATAATACTTTATAAAGGTTATATATGCGTCTGCAATATATTCTTCCTCCATCAACAACATGAGCGCAGTGGGACAATAGGCCCCCTAAGCTCTCAAGTTCCTTCCTAGAAATAGTACATTTTTTGACATGTTTCTCAAGGAGTTTCTCGAGTTTCTCTAGTTTCTCTTTTGGGAGTCTTATTTCCATTAGTTCTGAATCCATTTCTAGGCCTAAATATTTACATATTCTGCTTGGAGGGCTTACTTTTCCCCAGGATATATGGAAACCAAGGTATCTCAATACTTTTATGACCACATTTTGAGCCCATTCAGCCTCTTCTATGCTCCCAGCGACTACAATGAAATCATCCAGATTATTCACTGCCTGAATGCCATAGATATCTGATAGAATGCTATATATGAACTCAGATATTTCATTAAAATACATTGGGCCTAGCCTTAGGCCAAAAGCGAGGCGTGAGTCCTCAATAAACACTTCTTTATTTTCTACCTTCCATCTGAGACCCATATATTTTCTATGGTCCGGAAATAATGGCACGGCCCTATAGGCTGATTTAATATCGACTACTGCCATATAATCCTCCTTGTTTAACAAGGCTAAAACATTTTCAATGCTTTTATATTTAAACTCCTGGATTATTTCATCACAATAATTATTTACTGAATACTTTTCAGGCATTGAACAATCAGTTATTGGCCTAATCCCCCCGTCTGGCTTTGGGACAGCTCCCATACTATGGATACAAGATGGTTTTTCTTTTACTATTTTT